>OV049859.1:4288000-5587000 GCA_920104075.1 Melanargia galathea | reverse complement strand
CTCTTCGATACTCATATAATATGTACTTCAAAACTTCTGGCACTTATATTTCATCAAAAACCGTTGCCCTGCCTTTGCCATTCGAAACATAATTTTGCTCAGAATTTACGTCTCATCATAAGATGACTAAGTAAGTTGCATTCAAAAGTGTATTTGACAATTCACGTTAAAAAATGCAAGCCACGAATACTATAACGGTGAACGAATTTTAATGGTCGTTAAGAAAGTTAACATTTTAAACATGAGCTTGTTCCTTATGATAAGTGCAGTTATTGTAACTAACATAAATAAAAAAATTGTTCTTAATCACAAAAAAAAAGAACAAAATATTTTATAAATAAAAAGCAATCAACTGAAATAAGCAGAAGAATTGGAAACAAACCAAATTGATGTAGCAAAGTTATCAATGAATTCCGAACACACACAATCAAAAACGATGAAATTAATAAATCAAATTGTTATACAACATTTCCGACAGTAACAAACTTATGGTTTTGTTCGAACCAAGGAAATAGTTTTATGAGGCCTGACATTGTATGGTAAGTAAGGTCAAACAGTGAAACCCCATGCTTTCCGGATGATTTGCAGTGCGGTAATACACCATTGTTGTTTAGATCGGTCACGATCTCGATCAATGGGTCAGAGTTGACCGCCTTGTCAAGACTGACAGTCGGGCACGAAATTGGCGAGCCGAGTTCCTGCTAAATGGCCATGTTGGATTCCTGTTACATTTGCTTAAAACATAGGCAGATATCTTATTTGTAGAATTTTGAAACGATTTAATTAAGAACGACGTTTTATCATTCGTTTTTGTTAAAAATAAGTTGCTGAAAATTTGTATGAGTATAAAATTATTGATATTGCGTACACAATTTCGATTCCTTTATTAAATAAATCTTTTGAAAGGTAAGACCTTTTACTACTTGCAGCTGTGAAACATGAAAGAGCGTTGATAGTATGTAAACTACACGGTAAATACTACACAATGTAATGATGAATTAAATTTTTAACATTATTTATGTCAAAGTTATTATGTAAATATTAAGTGGTAAAAATGCAATTGCAAATGCAAAAAGCTGTTATGAAGGTTAATAAAGGATTTAAGCATCATAATCATGTACTTTACAGGATGGCTATTGTAAATTCGTTACAGCGAATTTGTAGTCACGATGTCTTTAAATATTATGTGACTTTATCTAAAGATCTTGCATATAATATCTGCTAGGTAGTAGATATAGAAAATGTGTATTTAATACAATCAAAGAAGCCAAATTTAAGGTTATAGTGCGCTTTAATACCAACATCTTTGTACGTAAGAGAACTAACTATGAGGTTTAGTAAGTGAAAGTAAATAGAAATCTTTAAATTACATTAATGATGGTATGAAAAATCCTCCTTTATCACTTAAAGTGTGTGAATTGCTTTTATATAAAAGTTTAATTCCTTTGAATGAAAACGTACATTTTCAATGGAAATTTAATGAGTATTAATACCATATGTCAAAGCTAAATGTAGCGTGGTCCTACTTCCAATGCATTGTGAAGTATGAAGTATTCACACGTCCTTAATAACGTGAGTCGGAAACGGTAACAAAAACTCAACCATAGACAAAGGAAATGAAAACACTATGCGCGCGAAACAACTATGGGACACCAGTGACTATTAAATTAAACGGGCAATAAGCCGTAGTCCGTACGTATTGTGCAAGTGTTGTTTTGCAATGACAGGCAGTGGATTTACGAGTTGGCACATTCCACGCTTAAAATACTACAGAATACCTATTAATTTGCATACTAATTACTTATTTATTCAAACTTAAGTAATAGGTTTCATCGTCTGTCCTATAATGCTGCAAATAAAAAAACAAGCGGCAGTGCTGAAGGTTACGTTAAAAAGTGCGCAGTATTTTCAAAATTACAGTTTTACATGCTTCTTGCAGTGGGTGCCTATTATGACGCGTATAAGGGAACGAAGACAGGTAATATGATTACTGACAACACATCACAAAAAAACGAGAGAAAAAAATTCAAATATTTCCTGTACTTTTTAAAAGTCCGCAATGTAACGCAATCAGCTGACGCTAGAGGTCAGCGAACGTTGGGTAAATACCTAAAGTTGTCACCACGTATTGCACGGTATACATCGCCGGTTAGAAAAATATTAAATAGGTACTAAACCACTAATACTACAAGCATTAAGACAAATGGTTATTATGGTATATATGGTTATAAATGGTATTGGATTGTATTTAAGTAGAATAATAATAGCGCTAAGTTTTTGATAACGGTTCCCTTATACCCTGTGTAGGCCAAGTGATTTCTCCTAAGCCTGTCATTTGTAAAATAACTACCAACTGTTATTACAGTATCGGCGTGAACTCAGCCGGAACGCAACTAACATCGGCTCGTCGACCTCGTGATTGATGTGTAGAAAGTAACAAAACGATTAGGTGTTGTCGAATATATCCGTTGCACTTTTCATTGTTTTCACATTTGGTTATAACAATAATTGATTACAACATTATGGTGTGTTGTCGATTCGAGGCATAAAACTTGTGAAATATACTTCTAGGCGCGAATCCCTTAAACAGCCATATATTAGCAAGTCATAGAACCTTAGTTTTACGTGCCATTTAGAAATTAAGTTTTAAGAAAACTTCACTTGTCCATCCTAAATGACAAAACGCACATTTAACGTTATTTTGAAAAGTTACACTAAAGCCTCTGCACTGCAATAGGACAAACAACTGATTCTGAAAATATTTGACCTGAATCTGAATATAATTCCATTTCAGTATATTTTACAGCCATAACGTGCGAGTGCAACAATGATGTTATCAAAGATCTAACACTACTTTCTACATTACTTTTACCATTTCAAAAGTGGCTAATTGATCAACCATTAACGTCTTGTGTCTCACGGTATCATGTTAGCTATTGGGATAAGTGTCAATGAAAATCGATATAAGCCGCGAGATAGCGTTCTTGCGTCCGTTACTAAGTCCTAGGTGAACGACAAACGCGACGCGACGCGATGCGACACGATGCGACGCGAGACGACTCCATAGAATATGATAAACTTATCTACGCAACAACGCAGGCCACGTGAAGGGTCAACTACTGTTTGATATTTGCTCGTCGCGTCGTATTCTCCCTTTTGTCGCTGATGTAGGACAATGGGTTTTAATAAGCTTGTCTTTGCTCTATTTTATTTATGAAAATAGGCATACCTTATAGAGTTTATCTTTCTGGTACCAGACGTCTTCCTCCTCCTCTATCTGAGCGGATATGGCCTGTGTGAGGTCATCGCGCGACCGCGACAGTATACGCCGCCGTGACACCATCTCTCCCCCCGTCACCGTTTCGAAAGGACCTAAGCTGAAACAAACAAAATAAACATAAATTATAGTGGTAGTAAATATAATAGACATAGAGGAATAGTAGGAGAAGTAGGACTTTTGTAAATTAAATATGTAAATGAGAATTAATGTAATCCAAGTTTCGCAATACAAAGAGGTACTATAAAATTATATTTCTTTACTTTACAACCAAGGCTAACCAAAGTAAGGTTTACGATCACAAGTTTTTTAGTTGCAACAGGTAAAAAATAACTGATTAATGACAAAAATATTAAAAGTGTTGATGAGCTAGCACTTGATAACGGAGAGTGATTTATTACAAAATCTATTAATATAACTAAAATAACTAAATAAGTATTTAAAGTAGGAGAGAAGGACGAGTAAATATTAATTATAAACAAAAAGATGCTATTATATATGTAATATGTATAATACTAGATAATAAACGGTCTGTTGAGACGGAACTAGTGGTTACTCTCCCATCAACAGATGAAACAATTGTCAAACTTTCTACACGCGGGATTAAATGGACACGTAACAGTTATTATCAAGCGAAACAATGCGATCGTGGATGCGAGGCGTTTTATTGTATTTTGTATCGTTTATAGCGCTGGTCGCGTCATCTCTCTCATCAGATCTCTCTATTCACGTAATGGTAATATTGATGATAGCCTATTTATCAACATTAGGACTTATGGCTGCATAATAAGACATCGTACTTATATTTTTACTTACTTATAATTTAAGGAGCTCTTAAGTACTAATAGACTTTACAATACTCGGCTGGTTAGTGTGGCAAGTCTAACCTAAGTAGTAGTAAGTAACACCTATTCATCATTTTGAGTAACTTTTTTATGTATTTTAGGTATTATGAAACTGTTATTCGTTTACTACCTGTATTTTGAATCGTTTGTAACTCTTCTCACATCATCACTTTCATCAGATCTCTCTATTCATGTAATGACCATATTTATGATACCCTATTTGTCAATTCAGAACTATTGTATGTGTTAAGTCTAGCTATAGTTCATTCTAATTACGTACATAAAAATTACTTTCATTGTCAAAATTACTTTCATTGTAAAATGCGAAACCTTTATAATAATATAAAGGTTTCGCATTTTAGAAAATATTTGTTTTATATGTTTTAAGTATGTCTAAAATTAAATTATTTATAAATAGCTACCTTATTAATAGGTAATTCAGGGTTTAAAATTTAAAATATCTCTATATTTATATTTTCGAAGAGATCCTTCATTATAAAAATATTTTTAACTGTTATGTAACGTTACCTAAATAAAAAAGAGCCTCCTAATACGTCAACTACACCGTCCCATCACTAGCATCTTTAAAACGGGGCTAACAAAGCATTATACGCTTCCTTCCGACTCGAACAATATGTGGCATTGGATTCGGCATTGGCATTATCTAATGATCGTACAGTTCCTCCCATTCATTGTACTTTGTTTGTATCTCAGATGCTGGTAATTTAACAATGGCTAGTGCTGTCAGAGAAAGTGTCGATAAGCCGGTGTCGGACGCTGTTGTTGACACCGTTCCAACGGTGTTAAGTGCCGAGCGAAATATAGCTGCCGGGCTTGTTGCTCCAATGTTGTTTTTCTAACATCAAGTTACGACCTGCCCCTTGGAATAAATTATAATTTGTTTATTGTGAAGTATTGTTTTCTTATAATACAGCTCCTATGCTTCAGCCTATGATATGTGTATAAAATCCTTAAGAGTAGACTCAATACTGATAGAGTACTTGGCAATCTTTGACCGCTGTATTTTACCCAGCATGAATTATTACAATGCCATCATACCGCCATAGATGCAATAATTCTTCAACCGAAACCCCCGTAAACTAAATCATGCCTAACACTAGTTATTGCACAATATACAATTTTGTTTCTCACTAGAGTCACTTTCACAGCCGACTTAGCTTTAGTTAGAATCTCTCGCAAAGTGGAGATCTGTTACCGGTTACCGCATTGATCAGATAGCTTTGTCTATCCTTTGTCCGCCCGTCTGATGCGACCAGTGAGCTGAGATGAGCAACTTACTATTTGAGCTAACGCAGTGTTGCCAAATTAACTCTTTTAGAGCATTTAGTTCTAAATTAATATTCTTGTTTCATAAATGTTGTTATTAAGTGAATATCATTTTCAAACATTTTTATCTGTAGTTCCCATTTTATTGGAGCTTTTAGATACTTTCCTAAAAATAGGGGGCTTTTCAGCAGAATCAAAACTTCATCATCATCATTATCATTACCGGACCACTACAAGACATAAGTCTCCTCTCAGGATGAGAAGGGTTTAGGCCGTAGTCCAACATGCTGGTCAAGTGCGGATTTGTAGACTTCACACGGCTTTGAGATCATTATGGAGAGCTCTCAGGCATCCAGGTTTCCATACGATGTTTTCTTTCACCTTTAAAGCAAGTGCTTAAAAACGCACACAACTCCGAAAAGTTAGAGTCAATACTTACCTGCCACTACTCAATTAATAAAAGTTAAATGAAATTAAAGGCAAGCCTGATAAAACTGAATAGTCGAATGTTTGAGCGTACGAATACTTACCTACCCGCTACATCAAACTAAACACATTAAGCCTAGACTTTAGCATAAGGTTCAGAGGAGCTGTGACACTCGCGAGTCGCGACCCGTTATCTCGTCGATCGAGATAGCTTTGTAACGACCGCCCGCCTATGTGCTTTGCATAATATTGTGTGTGATCATCGCGACTAGCTACTTGCGACTTTAGATAAAATTGAAATTCTCTTGTAGCGATTATTTTGCTTACCTAAAGTTTTCTTGAGCACTTTACATATAAGTACTACTCGACCAAGCCAACTAGGCACCTAGAATATAGGGGGCCGCATACAAATCAGGTGCCGAGTTCGCTTGGTCGAGTAGTAAGTACCTACCTACATAAGGGTAGATTGCACATCACGCGATTAAAGTGAAATTAGACCACCGAAAAAAATTTGGATTGCACAAGTCAGGATTCGTTGAATTTTAACCAAAATTAGACCCTTATCATGGTCTTGAATAAGTACTGATTTTACTATTCACTTTGCTTTTATTTGGTCTCCTTGGTCTACCCGGCTCGGTCTTGCTCACTTATAGAGGCAACAATCGCGCTGCCCAGCCAATGAGGTCTTTACCGAATTCGGCCATTAATTTGTTTAACTTTTTACAATTTTCGCCATTCACGTCCTCATCTGTCAAAACTACCTACTACCTATTAAAAAGCTTCGCATAAAAATCTAAATAAATATTTTATTGTGTATGTATGTATACCTATGTCATGATAAGTATGTATTTCAATAAGTTTCTGACGTTACTTATTTATTTTGCGGTAATATTTCATTTACTTAAGCGATTATAACAAAACAAACAATGTCGTAGACCTGAACGTGATATCAATTCTATCCTTAAGGTGGGCATTCACTTTCAAGCTATTTGACGTGACTCCGGTCGACTGAACTCAAATGCTTACTTGGACTCCAATAAATAAGATAATTTATGTCACTTACGACTACACTCCAAAATTCAAAATGATAAGTTCGCATATTCACGAAGCTGCGTGGCGTGATGCCATACCACGATGCACTCATAGAAAAATAGCAAAAGATCAAATGACTTCATGAGGATTGTGGCGGGCAAGGTAACCGTGGGTTGCCATCGCGCCAGTTTGACTTGAACACTTGACACTCACAGTCAAAATTTTTGTCTGCACATTGTATCATGCCATTTGACACGATATAATGGATTGATCGTGAATGCCCAGCTTTAGACAAATACCTAAAATGCTCATAGCAGAACGCTTGGAAGGCACAGCACGCGCGCTCGCTTGCGGAGGCCGGAGTCGTTGGTCGAACGCGGTTCACGAATTCTACAATTTGCTGAATATTTCAACTACGCGAGCACAAGCGCAGTACAAGCGAGGACACTTATAGATCACGTGACAAAAATTATTACGGTGTATACATAAAGTTAGGCATTTACTTAAACTAGCGGCACAGCAAATAAGTCTAGCATTGACCTTCAATGCGCAGAAGTCGAAAATGAGGTATCTCGGGGTGTGAGGAGGTCGCGGGGAGGGCGTGGGGATCGTTCGTAAGCGCTGATTAGCTCTCGCGGATCCCTCGTAAGCGCTGATTGGCTCTCCAATCGTACTGTGTCCCGCTCACTCGTACGACGCTGCGCGCATTTGAATGTCACCGCTCGACTTACGTGCCGGGGGTTATAGCAACATATAAGGTATTATAACGACTCCATGCAGGTGAAGTCGCGGGCAAAAACTTGTAAGTGAATAATAATTATTTGTGTGCTATCATAATAGGCTCGTAATAGGCGTTTACAGTAATTACGTCGGCGAACCTGTTTACAACTCACTGACCTATATCAGCAGGCGGGCCCGGCTTTAACCAAGAGCACAGAATATAACCAGAAGGGAAGCTACCTAAGAACGTCCAAAATTTATACCTATTCTGATAGGGTTGTCACCTGTTGCATGTGAAAAATTATGGGTAAAAATAAAAATATTATATACTAGTATATATTATGTATAGTAAGATATGTAGTAATGATTGGAATAAAATGTTTTTTAGTGAAATAAATGAATTAAGTAAGTACGTAGTTACTTAGGTAGGTAGTAGGTACCTACTAAAAGTAAGTGTGATAGCAGATGCGTAGATATCCCTAGTGACAATACCTAGATACTTACTTACTTTAGTAAATTGAATGAATTAAGTACCTAGTTGCTTAGGTAGGTAGTAACTAGTAAGTACCTACTAAAAGTAAGTGTAATAATAGCACATGCGTATATATCCCTAGTGATAGTAGGTACCTAGATACTTACTTTAGTAAAATAAATGAATTAAATACCTAGTTACTTAGGTACGTAGTAGGTACTTACTAAAAGTAAGTGTGATAGCACATGCGTAGGTATCCCTAGTGACAGTACCTAGATTACCTAGATACTTACTTACTTTAGTAAATTGAATGAATTAAGTACCTAGTTACTTAGGTAGGTAGTGACTAGTAAGTACCTACTAAAAGTAAGTGTAATAATAGCACATGCGTATATATCCCTAGTGATAGTAGGTACCTAGATACTTTAGTAAAATAAATGAATTAAATACCTAGTTACTTAGGTAGGTAGTACCACCTTGACTGTCTCGTTGGTCTAGCGGTTAGCACGTTCGACTGTGGATCACGAGGTCCTGGGTTCGATTCCCGGGTCGGGCCAAAAAAAATGAGGTATTGGGTTTTTCTGTCAAGAAATTCTCAGTGCCAGCCCGGAGTTGGAAGTTGGCGGTGTTAGATACACCCCCTTGCCTCGGAGAGCACGTAAAGCCGTCGGTCCTGCGCCTAATCTCTCTCCGGTCGTGTCGCATTGGCGTCCCATCGAACTATGAGAGTGAGGGAATAGAGAGTGCACCTGTGTATGCGCACACACTTGTGCACTATAATATCTCCTGCGCAGATGGCTAGTCTCTGCCTCGGTTGAGATTGGCCGCCGTGGCCGAAATTCGGTCAGGACATTAGTAGGTACCTACTAAAAGTAAGTGTGCACATGCGTAGGTATCCCTAGTGACAGTACCTAGATACTTACTTACTTTAGTAAATTGAATGAATTAAGTACCTAGGTACTTAGATAGGTACCTTAGATAGGCCCATCGAAATGGTCCATTGTGTACAGGAGCTATTTTAACTTACCTGGCAATGTTTTACCTAATTCAATTGAGTAGAATCTGATTTCCGTACCAGTGGTAGAGTCTTGACATAATATCATAAGTGGCACATGCTATCCTACAATAAATAAATTAATTTCATTTCAATTAATTTCATTTCATTAATTTTTTGTGTAGATAATCATATTATGTAAAGGTAGGTATACTTACTTCACTTGATCTCTAGGGTACAAAAAAAAAGAAATATCCTTATTTTTTATAGTGGAACTTAAACATACTGTACAATACTGAGGCATATTTGTCTAAACACAACACTTGATTTTTTATAAGTATAATTTACACTATTTTAAGTACACAATGTCTAAACTCTCGCCAATAACTCTCGCTAATAATTTAATGCGCACGCGACACGACCACACGACAGCCTTGACGTTATTCCACTAACTGTTCACTAGCGAGCGTCCGTGACAGC
Source organism: Melanargia galathea (assembly GCA_920104075.1). Lineage (NCBI taxonomy): Eukaryota > Metazoa > Arthropoda > Insecta > Lepidoptera > Nymphalidae > Melanargia > Melanargia galathea. Next base: position 5,577,467 of record OV049859.1, on the reverse strand, counting down.
TCGTGTGTGCGTGCGCGGCGCTATGTGTGAGTGTGTTTACTGCGGGACGTTCTTAGGTAGCTTCCCTTCTGGTTATATTCTGTGCCAAGAGTAAGCGGCAGTAAAGTTTCGAAAGAATCGAAACGAACGCATGGCTATACAATATACCTAACACAGTACACAGATACAACCAGTAGTGAAACTACCTACAAACGTTCGAAACGGCTCACTCACACAAACATGCGCATCGATGAGACCATTTAGCCGCAGTCGCTACTGACATTCACGCGAAAACCCGGTAGGGGTCTCGTCGATGCGCATTTTTGTGTGAGTGAGCCGTTTCGAACGTTTGTGGGTACTCAGTACTGGTTGTAATCTGTTTACTATGTACCTAATTTGTAATAGTATTGAAAATTAAGAATATTTCCCATATAAAGTTATTTATAACTTTAGCAATATGTAAAAAAACTAGAGGCACTGGCATAGTCCTATTTTAGCACAAATAATATAAGTAATTGTTGTAAATTATGTTTTGAATTTGCCTTGAGACGCTTTTACTATAGACATATCATATTGTACCAACTGTGTATATGTTTCAGTTAACAGTTCAATAGTTCAATAATTACGTGAAGTTTAACTGTTAAACTTAACAATAGATGTCGATTTATGGCATTAGTTGACTTTATTATTATACATACTTAGGGCCAACTCTTTTTATTAGCTAAACATTGTCTTCTTTTTTATATAGCAGAGTAAACTCCATTACCTACATACAAACATACAAACGATCTTGTGATACCAGTTACACACGTCATAATAAAAATAAACATCTCGTTCGCTATCAAAGTTAGCTTTCGCTATCGTCTTAGCGCATCGCGTTCCCGTTAAGCCTAGCCGGGCGTCATTACAGGAACCTAGCGGAACAAGTTGGACTCTTGGTTTCTTTTTATCGCTCCATGCAATTACGTACGGTATACGAACGGACTAAAGGACGAAGATAGACTTGTGAACAAATCCATACTTATATTCTTTTCACCACTGAACCTATTTTGACAAAAGTTTGCAAGGAGAAAGCTTGCATCTTTCTAAAAGATATAAGCTATCTTTTGTTCTAAAAGTTCTTCATTTTGTTTTCATCCCGGAAAAAAGTTTTCCAGAGAACGGCATTCCTTATGCATTTGCGAATTGTTCCTACGACTGAGCTGTTCTGCACACAGATACTTGCATGTTAATGCCCTGCAGGATGAGACTTTTCTTTCCATAAAAGCCAGATTCGAGATGCACAACTGTCGTGAAAACTCATCACTGGATCCATAGTAAAGTATTTTAGTGTTTCGAAACCTGTGCAACCATTGACCTATATGGTAAGAAATAAGCATCAGCATTTTTATGGAATTTACCTCATTCAATGCATGGCAAAACGAAGCATTAAACCGCTACTTATTTCCTTTACGATAATATTATTGACATACTTAAGAGACCCTTGCTGATGTCTTTTACGATGACGCGCAAAGAACTGTACCGCGTAGACACTGAAGTGGTAAATCTTCCTATCCTAAAATAATATCCTTTAGGTATTGGCGTGTTCGAAAGTGTTTCACTTATTAGTGTACCGTTTTCTGTCTATCTCTTTGTTTTGGTCTATGGGCTTAGGTCGGCCACGTGGTCCGATGTAATCATCTCATCGCGTGTAGGATGACGCGGGGATTGGAAGCGGTTTTCTATTATAGTGAACTTGATGGGACGTGATGTTTTTATTGGGATGTTTGATGGACATTGTAATCTGATTGTTGTCGAGAATTTAAAATTAGAAATGTCTTGTTTGGTATTTTTAGAATTGAGTTACTTAACCATCATTATAATTTAACGATATTTTATACTAGCTGAACCCCGCAACTTCATTCGCGTAGATATAGGTTTTTATATAGGATCGGATCGGATCCCATAATTCTTTTATGTACCTAAACTAAATGTAGCCTAAGTTACTCCTTATAACATTGAAAGTTCCATTAAAATCGATCCAGTCGTTTCGGAGATTAGCTGGAATAAATAAACAGACCGACAAACATAAATTTAAACGCACACCAGTTTAAAATAAGCCATACGTTCAAAGATCCGGGTCCCAAGTTATTTGAACCCAATACTGAGGATTGTAATGTCTGTCATTTCTAAACTAAAAAACCTATGACCTTGAAATATTTACGGGACAATACATAAAGTACTACCTTTCTAACAAAAAAAGAATGAGTGAAATCGAACAACGCGTTAATGAATTACAGCTAAATACACGTTTTAACTTTCATCCCCTCTCCCAAGGGAACGGTGCTGAATTTCGGGATAAAAAGTATCCTATGTCCTACCTCGGAGTATAAACTCAAATCGTACCAAGTTTCATTCGAATCCGTTCAGTAGTTTCGGCGTGATGCGCGGCCAAGATACAGACAGACAGACAGACAGACAGACAGACAGACAGACAGACAGACAGACAAAAATGAAAAAAATTGCAGTTTTGGATTCAGTATCTATTATAGAGTGCCCTCCAATAAAAAATTTCAAAATATCTTCAATGTACAGAATTGGATCTGTTACAGTTTTATTATATTATAGATAGATTAGTGTTTACTTGATATATTAATCCTCAATACAAAAGAGGATCTTAAAAATTTGAATCTCCCCTTTACTTATTCTATAAGTATATATTTTGATTTATTCTAACGCTATTACCCAGCTCTGGTAATTAATCATCGCCCGCAACGTAGAAGTACGCCTAGTAGTATATAGCGTTGTCTTTGTTCCTCTCAATTTACGTATAGCACTATCCTTGTTAGTAGTGGATTCGCCTGTAAGAAGTGTCTACGCTGTCTCGTTGGGGGTTTTTTGCGGAGCAAGCTGACGCGCAGCGTACCTAATATCATGGTCTAAGATACCATCATAGAGATTACTACCCTCATCTGTTATTTAATGCTGATAGAGATAATATGCTAGATAATTCATAGATTGATACATTGCACTTTGGTTGCCTGGATAAATTTGGTGCCTATGATGTTAAACACAAAAAAATGTAATCAATTTTTTTCGATCTGCTTCCCTCATCTGTTATTTAAACGAATTATATGTCAAATGAAAGATTATTTTATTCCCAATCGAACCGTATTTGGTTGCCTGGTCAAAAGTGGTGCTAAATCATGGTTGCCTGGATTTTAAGATATAAAATTTTCTGTGCGAGTGTTGAAAGTGACGGAAAATTGTTGCGCGCGCAATTCCATTTGACAGACAAAGATGCAGTGAGGCAGGCGTGCACTCGGCAGGTGCTTAGTCTATACAAAGATTAAAACCATAGACTAGCTGTGCCTGTCCATTAAAGATATTTGCAAAAAAAATAAGTGAGCGACGTAAGGAATAAGTAATAAAACGTAAAAAAGCTGTTTTTGAAAATTTTGTCTGTTTGTCTGTATATTTGTGTATGTATTACGCAAAAACTACTGAATGGATTGAAATTAAACTAGGCATGATCTAAGTTCATACTACATAATAGCATATAGGATACTTTTTATCCCGAAATTCAGCACAGTTCCCTTGGGAGAGGGGATGAAAGTCAAAATGTGTACTTAGCTGTAATTCATTATCGCGTAGTCCGATTTCATTCATTTTTAGGGTTCCGTACCCAAAGGGTAAAAACGGAGCCTTATTAATGTCATTCAACGTTTTAATAAATAATCAACAAATTCTTTTTTGTTGAAGTACCAAAAAATTTAAATTTAGTGGAGAAATTCGAAAAAAGGCGTCCTTATTTTGTGTAATAGACAAAGATGACTTGACAGGTTGAAAATTGTTTGGAGTAAATCTCATTTCGTCTGCGAGCTAGAGACCTGTGACCGGCTGACAGACAGACAGACAGCCGAGTGACATTAACAGGGCTCCGTTTTAACCCTTTGGGTACGGAACCCTAAAAATGAATGAAATCGGACTACGCGATAATGAATTACAGCTAAGTACACATTTTGACTTTCATCCCCTCTCCCAAGGGAACTGTGCTGAATTTCGGGATAAAAAGTATCCTATATGCTATTATGTAGTATGAACTTAGATCATGCCTAGTTTAATTTCAATCCATTCAGTAGTTTTTGCGTAATACATGCACAAATATACAGACAAACAGACAAAATTTTCAAAAACAGCTTTTGTACGTTTTATTACTTATTCTTTACGTCGCTCACTTATTTTTTTTGCAAATATCTTTAATGGACAGGCACAGCTAGTCTATGGTTTTAATCTTTGTATAGACTAAGCACCTGCCGAGTGCACGCCTGCCTCACTGCATCTTTGTCTGTCAAATGGAATTGCGCGCGCAACACTTTTCCGTCACTTTCAACACTCGCACAGAAAATTTTATATCTTAAAATCCAGGCAACCATGATTTAGCACCACTTTTGCCCAGGCAACCAAATCCGGTTCGATTGGGAATAAAATAATCTTTCATTTGACATATAATTCGTTTAAATAACAGATGAGGGAAGCAGATCGAAAAAAATTGATTACATTTTTTTGTGTTTAACATCATAGGCACCAAATTTAGCCAGGCAACCAAAGTGCAATGTATCAATCTATGAATTATCTAGCATATTATCTCTATCAGCATTAAATAACAGATGAGGGTAGTAATCTCTATGACTGTATCTCCCACTATCAATTTCAACCGTATTGAAAAGCGAATAAAAGTCAATTTCAGTTGTTATGAAAAAGACTCTGCGCCTCAGATCCACGCGTGGGCTTTAGTAGGTAGGTACTACAAGTTAAGTCACGAACCGTAATAGGTATTATACCTATTATGCATAGTACCTATTATATGCATTATTTTACGTATTTTTCAAATGCCAATGTAGTAGGTTACTTTTTGGAAGCATAAAGTTCTCCGTTACGCATATCTATACTTGTGGTGTATTACAACATACAGAAATTGAGTAAAAATAAAGCCCGAATACCTACATTCTTCAGTTCCACTTTCCAAGTCAAATGACAACGTGCTCGAGATCCTAATTAGGTACAAGTCTATTATGTTTTACAATTTACATTTTTACACGCGTATTTCACTCTTCTCTGCCTAAATACACGGCGTATTATTGCGTGGAGTGCACCCACTGAACCATAAACAAGAACCTACACATTTCTTTCAAGGATTGGTCGCGTTCTATTTCCATAGAGAGATCGATTGTTTAAAAAATATTTTCGCAACGCGTGTTTTTAAGAAAATATCTTTGACAATAAAATACGATATGGCACAGTGGAGTTGAGCAATGAAGTAATATTAATAAGTTCACGGCCGCATTTGGACACGATATTTACATTTTTTTGTAATTTATATACCTATTTACAACATTTAACACATTCGCACATTTTAACCGACCTTGAAGAATACACGGTCTAACAGATTGGATCGTTTTTATTAATTTTGGGCGCGTCTTATAAAGCGATCAATTTAATTAAATTATTGTTACTTATTCATATCAGTCTAACACAAAAGTTATTGTAATTTTTTGACGTGATAATGTCCTATAAATCGATGAACACCGGCTGCACTATGCCGAGCGTGCAGCAAGCGAGAGCGCGAAACAAGCGATAGAGAGGTACTATCGGCCTAAGCGTTCGGCTTCATCAATGTTTTTTATGACGTTATCACGTAAAATTATTATCGTCCGTAAACCGACTTTACAGACAACCAATTTTTTAAATAAGACGTCTTTACTTGACCATAACCATACTTGATGCAGTCAGATTGCTGTCAGAAAAAAGCTACGTTCAGTCGGAACTAGACAATCCCGCGAGGATTTGCCAAAATCCACGATTTATTCCCTTTATAGCACTAGTTTTGTCTAGCGACTTTATCCCGAAATAAATCGCGTAGAACTTCTTTATTTTCCCGGGATATAAAGACGTAAACTGCGTCACTCTCCAGGCCTTCAACTATAAAACCATGCAAAAAATCACGTCAATGTGCAACTCATGAAAGAACAAACCAACGAACCAACATACAAACACACTTTCGGTAATATTATAAGCTTACATTACTTAGTAGAAATTAGTAGATGATAATTATAGGTACCTAGATAATAAATAAGTTTCCATAATTTGATGCCACTGTGCGTAAGTAAGAGCCGACTTTCACAATAATTCTCGCCATTTGCAAAGTGGCTTCTTTGTTATCATTGGATACAAAATAACGTGGGTGTCTGCATGTAAGCCTATTCATAATATTAGATTTATGCTAGATTAACAATTATGCAACAGTCGTTCTAATATTATATTTAAAGTAGCTATAGCCGGTTAGGACACCTATGCAATTTTTAAATGTGAATTAAGAATTATTCAATTAAATATTTTACCAGTAATTTATGTTAGTACATAATAATTCAATGCTATTAAATTGCTTTCCGAAATATTTTAGTTTCAGTTTAGTCCAAAATAGAGTAGATTTGGCCTACACTTAATTGATAGGTGTAGGATCATTTAATTTTCGTCTTAGTCAAAGTTTTTTTGGATATTCTGAACGTATCAAAATTCTTTTACAAAACAAAACTAAATTATGGATTATTATATGTAGGTCCAATGTGGATAATAACGGCTATAAAATAGGCGTAGTTTGGTTCGATTATATCTTATAGCTTCAGTCCAATAAAAAAGATCGTGTATATTTTTGGTAGATATTACACAAAAACTTCAAGGTCTTGTTTTACAGCTTTACACAGAACTAATTTTACCACACCTGCAGAATAATGCGTGTCATTGTACAATTTTACGTCGTTATATTTTTAATGAACAACCTAGTCTTTTTATTTTTTAATTTAATTTTAGTTTTCAAAATTTTAGTTTTGTTAGTAAGTCAAATTTATATTACTATTTCAAAGGGAAACAGCATCATGGCTGCGTGCTACAGCTAAAATGGCTGAATCCGGTGATCGGAGATTTTGGAGCCATGGCGCAGCTCTTAAAAATTACGTTCGAGACTTTTCACAGCGATTAATTGCCTCATCTGGTCACAAAAAGGCTGGTTCATGTTTTGCGCAAACAATTTTGCTTTCCCGTGTGGAAATACCTGGTATTCTTGGCACTATTTCACGCAGGTATGATTTGTATAGTAATATCAGATTGAAATAATTAGATAGATCAGTTAATGTTTATATTTTCCGTTCTTATAAAAAAGCTGGCTTAAAAGTACAGAAATTATGGCTCCAGCAGAGGACGTGTGTTAGTAATTAAGCTCATTTTATTTCATCATCATCATCATGATCAACCCATTACCGGCTCACTACAGAGCACGGGTCTCCTCTCAGAGTGAGAAGGGTTTTGGCCGTAGTCTACCACGCTGGCCAAGCGGATTGGCAGACTTCACACACCTTTGAGAACGTTATGGAGAACTCTCAGGCATGCAGGTTTCCTCACGATGTTTTCCTTCACCGTTTTGACATTTTATTTGGATGTAGCAAATACATTACATGCGGTTTCTTAAACTCATGCCATAAAGCCCTCATAAAATGGGAACCCATTTAACATTGGTAGATAAGAACGCTTTCAAAGTGGTGATTTCCCATGTCAAGTTCCGGTTGAATTCAAGAGCGTACCATAATCCTACTAATATTATAAATGTGAAAGTGTGGATGTTTGGATGTTTGGATGTTTGGATGTTTGGATGTTTGGATGTTTAGATGTTTAGATGTTTGGATGTTTGTTACTCAATCACGCCGCAACTACTAAACCGATTTGGCTGAAATTTGGAATGGAGATAGAATATGCCCTGACTTAAAACATAGGCTACATTTTATCCTGGAAAAATGCACAGTTCCCACGGGATTTTGAAAAACCCGAAATCTATAGCTACAGCTATAGGTAGATTACTATAGCGAACTTCCTTGATAGTAGGTATAAAGGTTGGAAAAGGGAGCGGGAACAGGAACCGGAAATCCACGATTCCGTCGGCATTTGTTTAAAACTGAAATTCACGCGAGCGAAGCCGCGGGCATTCTCTAGTACACAAGTAAATTAGAACTAGTTCAAGTTTAGTCGTACTGAGTAGGTGTACGAAACGTAGGTAAATGTGCCAAAACTAGTCTAACCATACGTGAAGCCGATAACGCCAGCGGTCGCGAAGCTGGAGGGCGGACATCAAAGCTGTCTGGCCGAAAACGCTTTACGACCTAGTTTACGATAAAAGTATCTATCTCGTCAGATCGTGTCTTCTTTTTGACCTTTGTTTGCGAACTTTTAGCCGCTGCTTTGTCTATATACATAGTTTTATTTCTCTCATATTTCTCGATCCCTATTTTACCAAAACCCATGTTAGTGATTTCTTCTTTATCAAAGCTTGTAAGTATATGTAACTAATGTTTATTTACTATTACTTCGTATATGTAACTAATGTTTATTATTGTAATCAAGAGACCACAGAGACGTTTCGGAGCAACGTTCGGAATAACTTTTTATTAATAAGATATAATATTTACAACGTGTTTCAATATAAACTAAACTAAACTCATCTCACTCATTGAAACATTGCCTATGGTATTTTATAGTAGTATCTTCTAGTCCTATTATGTAGTACCCACTGAGCCCAAAATCACATCTCCCGATTTAATTTTTCTTATTTAAGTATTCCTCGGGGCGGGAATCGAACCCGCGACCCCGGAGCGGAAGGCAGGGTCACTGCCAACCGCGCCAACGGGCCAGTTTAATAATAATATTATTATCTATTATCTATATTACTTATAGTGAAAATTTTACTTGATTTTTATTTGTGAAATTCTTACTGTAGAACAACCTGAGTAAGTTAAGAGTAAACAAAATGAATCAAAATGTGTTCGTATCTTCAGATATTATTTACAAAATTTTAGTAGGTATTCTTTTTCCATGTCAATAGACTAGACACGTGCATTTTATATTACTCGTTTAAGTTTTGGTGGTTCTAGTTATCTGCAGTTCCAAGGTCAATTGGCAAGATACACTTACTGTAACGGGCTAGGCTTTCAAGGAAATCTAGACAGTTTATCCACGCTAGTTCGCCACAGTTCAAGACAATACACATAAACGGACTTGTCGGAAAGTTAATTGTGAAGTTTTGACCAATGTTGTCTCGAGAAGTTTTAAGATTTTAGTAGTAAGACGATTTTTTTTCTTAGCATGTTACGAGATATCTTTACACGTTTTAAAATATAATAATAGTATACTTACTTACTTATGAAAAAGAAAAAATCAGCTAGACTATTTGCATTTTAAAAAGCTGTAATAATTCACGAGACGTGTTTGTTAAATTGTTAAAAAAAAGGTGTACATAGATACAACTCTTTACATTTAATCCCCATAGTTATTATTTTTGTTGTAACAGTTGAGACTAATAGAAGGGGTCACAAACAATGAGGAGTTTGAGGCAGAAGATATCAAAAATATAAAATAAAGAGGTTCTACATATAATATTCATGCCATGCATGTAGAAGCTACTGTCTCATCGTATTAAATTCCGCAATACATACGTACAAGGAAAATATGTTTATTATCTGATACATTGTTTGTTCCCCCTTAAGAATTAACCTCCCGAGTTGAATAATGATGTGCCGCGGAGTCAACGTGAACCGCTATACGCTCTTACGCTATGTTATCAGCCGTTACCATCAGGTGACATTTCGTGATTCGCGAATCCTACCACTGATTTGGAATTCCTTGCACTCCGCGATAGCAGGTAGCCGGTGTGACCTCCATGTGGGTCACTCTGACATACTGATGCACTTAGAAGATTAAACGTTTTTCTTTTTTTTAACCACAGCAAAGGTTTTCAATGTTTATGAGCCCTGATTTGAAGGAACGATGTATTAGGGACGATGAGTCCCTAATGAAAGAAATAAGATTTGAAGGAGCTTTTTGGAAGATTAAATAAAGTACCTATACTATAAAATTGTGAGAAACATTTGTTTTTGTTTCGATAAGTTGTTTGCGTTCAAAAAATATGAAACGCACTAATGTTTAAGAAACTATGTCGCTAAATGTTCTCTTGGAACTACTTGAAATAGGGTACCTACTTCAAAGTGATTACTTGGTACAGTAAGTGGAAGTTACCTTTCGATATTAGAGGTACTATGCGTGATAAATATTTACTGCCAAATATTGAGATCTCCTTTGGTACCCATGCGCAATATGTACTGATATAAAAATGATGAGACCAAATTTTATTAAAATATTTTTAGGGTTCCGTAGTAAACAAGGAACCCTTATAGTTTCGCCATGTCCGTCCGTCTGTCTGTCTGTCTGTACTCTGTCTGTCTGTCCGTCCGTCCGTCCGTCCTCGGTTAATCTCAGAAACTATTGGTGCTAGAAATTTATAATTTGGCATGGATATAAATATTAATCACGCCGACAAAGTGGTGAAATAAAATTTTGATAAATATTTTTTTTTAGGGTAGCTCCCCTACATGTAATGTGGGGATGAATATTTTTTTCTCGTCTACCCCATAGTGTGGGGTATCGTTGAATAGGTCTTTTAAAAATACTGTGGGTGTGGGAACATCTTTTTTCGATTTCTAGATCCGTATGTAAAATATGTTGTTTTAAAGTGCTAATTTTTATTAGAGTCAAGTGTCCCCCCCCTCTATCAGCCAAATGGCAGTATATAGGAACTTGAAAAAATTCACAGCAGTAGTATATATAATCAATTTTAAAGGAAAACTATCAAGGCTAAGTAGGGTTCACAGGTTAAGGAGTTATGTCTGTTTTTCGAGGATTGTGACTACGAAACCCTACACTGCGCGTGACCCGCCACGCACTTGGCCGGTTTTTTGTTCTACATTGTCTGATAATAATTCACGCTTGTCTACTATCTTATCTGATCGTAAGAGATGATGCCTGACCTACGAAACTAATTTTACAGGTGCGAGTAGGTAAGCTTATTAATTGACAGATAAAACCATTTGCCAAACAATAAACTAAGATTTACTGATAATATCTTCAGATGAAGCTTGTTAAGGCTAATCATGACCTATTAGGTCAAATGGAACATTTATTAGTCTAACAAGTTTTTTTTTTTTTCAACAATGATATTCATCGTTTTAACCGGTACGTTTCCAAAATAATAAGCAGAAGAAGGATTTTCCTGCATGTTTGATTAATGCGAACAACAAAAAATTCAAACACATTGTCTTGAATTCGAGTTAGGTACCATTTGTTAGATCGAACAATTTGATAAGTATTGATGAATTGAAATGTTCTGTGGCGTCAGGCATGTAATTGAAACGAAAAAACACTAATTTCTGGGCGATTATTTACTGTAAAATAAAAAAATATATAGAATAGAATAGAATAGAATAGAAAAGTTTTTTATTCAAATAAACTTTTACAAGTGCTTTTGAATCGTCGATTGAGTCTACCACAGGTTCGGAATGCAGTTCCAGCCGAGAAGAACCTGTAAGAAACTCGGCGGTTGCTCTTTTTAAAAATAACATTATAACAATTATTATTATTAATGTACATGATTGAAATGCCGTCTCGCGCATTGCTGGAACGAGTTAAATCCAAGCTTTTTTATCGTTTATATAATCTTCAGTTGTATAATAAGCTTTTTTTATGAGCATACTTTTAAGAAAGTTCTTAAACTTGTGTAAAGGCAAGTCTAAGACATATTTTTTATTCGGATAAACTTTTACAAGTGCTTTTGAATCGACAAATGAATCTACCACTGGTTCAGAATGGTGCTTACAATTCCACACGTTAAGAAGGGCAGACAAAAGTAGCCCCATTTCCGACGGCGGCACCCGTTCACGAGCATGACGCATGATCCAGCCATTGCTTCGCTCAACCATATTTGAGGGAACGTAACAACCCGCACCACACGACACCACCACAGAAATGTTTAAAGAGAGCGTGACATACTTAGGCTACCCATGATTAAAGCATCGAATTGAACACCAATAATCGAATACTCCTCAAGTTATAATAGCGTATAAAGCGAATAAATTAAATCCATGCTTTTTTATCATTTATATAATCTTCAATTGTATAATATGCTTTTTTCATGAGCACACTTTTAATAGAATTCTTAAACTTGTGTAAAGGCAAATCTAAGATTTGTTGTGGAATTTTGTTATAGAACATTACGCCCATTCCCACAAACGACCTTTGGACCTTTTTGAGGCGTAATCGAGGAATCACTAGTCCATCTCTATTTCTTAACCGCCTATCGTGTAATTCACACTTTTTATTGTAACTGTGAATGTTTTGCTTAACAAAAATTATGTTGTTATAAATATATTGAGAAGCTACTGTAAGAATACCTATTTCTTTAAATTTCTCTCGAAGGGAATCCCGCGGTTTTAAATTATAAATTGCGCGAATTGCCCTTTTTTGTAAAACGAAAATTTTTCCAATATCAGCTGCTTTACCCCATAGTAAGATTCCATACGACATAATACTATGGAAATATGCAAAATAAACTACTTTTGCAGTTTCTACGTCTGTTAACTGTCGAATCTTCCTAACAGCGTAAGCAGCAGAGCTAAGCTTGCCAGCAAGTGTTGCTATATGGGTGCCCCATTGAAGCTTTGCATCTAGGGTTATTCCCAAGAACACAGTTGTGTTCTCAGTTTTCAATGGCTGACCACTTATCTTTAAATTGTTGCTAGTAATCCTTGTATTGGGCAATAAAAACTCGACACACTTGGTTTTTTTAGCATTTAAAAGTAGATTATTTATAGTAAACCAGTGTGAAACTTGAGATAAAGTATTATTTACATCGTCAAAATTGTCTTTAGTTCTATCGACTTTAAAAATTAAAGACGTATCATCAGCAAATAGTACAATATCGCAAGCATTTTTGACGAAATGTGGTAAGTCATTAATATAAACCAGAAACATGAATGGACCTAGAATAGAGCCTTGGGGGACACCCATCACTGAGGCTGATCCGGATGACTTAACATCATTGATGCATACCCTTTGTATACGATCACCGAGATAAGACGCAATGAGACTGAGTGCAGATTCTTTAATACCATAGTGGCCTAATTTTCGTAAAAGAGTCTCGTGCTCAACGCAATCAAATCTCATCTCATCGTCATCATGTATATTAGCTATAACTTGGCTTGGATTCCGTATATAGGTATATATCTTTTTTTATTGTAAGATAGGCTTACGCTTGACGACAATCATGCTTGAAAAGCCATGATGTGGTCTAAGTTGGAGCGCGCTTGCCTAGAAAATGCCTATTCTCTATTGCCTTGAAGGTGCTCAGGTCGTACGAGGAGGGGAACACGGAAGCCGGTAGGTCGTTCCACACCCTAGCGGTTCGTACCAGAAACGTAGACCGAAAGCGTTTCGTGCGAGCTGACTGAACGTCTACCACATAGGGATGCCATCGCTCACGACAAAAGTAATTATTTTTGTATGTATACCTACCACTCAAAACCGAAACTCTCCATTCAAATCTTTATTTGTAAGTAATACCTTTATAATAGTCATTACATTATGGTAAAATAATGTTATACTGTTATCGCTGGTACCAACATTAGAGATCGTTTGGTACTGGTCTTAAAAGTGTCAATGGTTATGTTGGTATTAGATGGATTGTTGGTAGAAACTAACAACTCCGCCTAGTACCAACATAACCATTACAGCGTAAATAAAAATATATATACGTGTAAGTTTTAATAATTTAGTTAACTCTACAAACCTACTTTTACGTCAAATCCGCTCGTTCTTGTGAGTTTACTTTAAATCGAAGTCAAGGCAGACTTTTTCTCACCCGAGAGTTAAAAACGTTAGCAGAAATAGGTACATGTACGTACAACAATTTTATTTATTTCCGCTAACACCAAAAATAGTGATCGTTATGCACCTATTACGGCAGCAGGATATTATTACGCGGCAATATGAAATAACCTACTTATTAAATGTCCGTTATAGTTAAGTTCTATTAAATAACAAATTGATGTTCGAATAAAAACTGGCAAGTTAAGAGTCAGATTCGAACACCGATGGTTCCGTACCTTGGAAGAAAATATTTAAAATAGTTATTTGGTATTGTGGTCTTGTATCCAGCCAAAACAAATCTAGCACATGCACTGATTCTCAATGAATTTTGAATGCATTTCATTTTAAAAGCAATATTTAGTTTATCTACGATTATGAATTTCATTGTAATGTTACAGAGTCTACAAGTATAAATTGAAAATTTAAAAAACCCCCGACTTTCGCCATTTTGTGGCGACGGCCATCTTGAATTTGTAATAGTGCTATTCTACTAGTCAAGCCCTTTCATTTGATACCCATATTGAGGGCGTTGTGATAAAATATGTAATCCGCCATTTTGTAGCGGCGGCCATCTTGGACCGATTTTCTTCAAACATAGCTAAGAACACTCTCGACTAATTCCCCTTTCAAACAAAAAAAACCGCATTCAAATCGGTCCAGCCGTTTGAGCGCCACAGGGGAACAGACAGACACACACACACACACACACACACACACACACACACACACACACACACACACACACACACACACACACACACACACACACACACACACACACACACACACACACACACACAGACACGTCAAACTTATAACACCCCGTCGTTTTTGCGTCGGGGGTTAAAAACAGACTGCAGTAGTTTAGATTATAACAACAAGTGTCATCTGCCAAAAAAGGCTTTAACTGCTGTGCTGTGGTCTGAAATATTTTTACGTGTATGGTCGTGAGAAAATGGTGCACAAGGTTAGCACCTGGGTCTGATTTTGCTTATCAATCTAGGCTATTGTTATTGTATCTCACATAATAACAAGGTAAACAAGCTAAATATGGTTTTATATAAAATTGAATGAGAATAATATTTAGAGCTTTTGGAACAAAACAATTCCAAGAGCCTATGTAAAACGTTCTTCTCTATTTCTAATTTAATAGTGAGCTAACAATGCCTTTTTTATCTATGCGATTTTAGAGCTTTTGGAACAATACAATTCCAAGAGCTTATGTAAAAGATGTGTAAGTTTTTGTGCTCGCTGATTCGCTTGTCAAATTGATATCAAGGCTGTTTCACTCGTCAAAAGTTAAGGCTAAATTGGACGAGAGATACATAAACGATGAACAGTATGCTTAGTCGCAGTTTGAAAACCTACAAAACTTACCAAATACTACGTATCGAAAACTGTAATATGTATTGCAAAATGAACCCAAAGATACATATTTTAAAGTAGTAATTCAATACTTCGAATATTTATTTTACGACATTTCGGGTTGGGGCGCTGGCTGTAAACGAATGCTGAATGTGTTGGGAACTCGAACCTTAAAATAAGCCAGTTTAGGTCCATTTTACCCTGAAGTCATTGTGTTTCGATCAGTAGTACCTATCTAGTAAAGTTTTCGAGCTGTGCAGACTGAGACTAAGCATACAGGTCTTAACATACTCGTAGGAGGGCTTTTATTATGGTCAAAACTTTAAGCGTCAATTGCACATAAGCGGGTAAAGTAAGGTAACGCTAAGGTATGACCACCAAATAAAAATCTAAGTGGATTGCTCCTTATTTTTGGTTTAAATTCGACGAATGCTGACTTGTGCAACTCAAACTGGTTTTAACAAAGGTTCTTAACCACCGTTTACCGATTTCAACAAATTGAATTTCGAATGTGAGTAGGTAGGTATATGTTATAATAACACTAGCTTCTGCCCGCAGCTTCGCCCGTGTAAATTTCGGTTTTTCATATATTCCGAGGGAATCGCGGATTTCCGGTTCCCGTTCACACTCCCTTTTCCAACCTTTATATTTACTTTCAAGGAAATTACTTTACTTTAAATTACTTACTTGCTATATAATAGTAATCTACCTATAGCTGTAGCTATAGAATTCAGTTTTTTCAAAATCCCGTGGGAACTGTGAATTTTTCCAGGATATAACCCCATGTATTAAGCCAGGGAATAATCTATCTCCATTCAAAATTTCAGCCAAATCGGTTCAGTAGTTGCGGCATTCAAGAGTAACAAACATACACACATACAAACTTTCGCCTTTATAATATTAGTGTGATAAAATAATAGTTTGCTCTACATTCCCGTGCGAATCGCGACCGAGTATTTTCCCGCGATTCACGCGTAAATTTTGCCAATTACTTATTCGCAGTCTAGGTCGTAGTCCCTTTGTAGCGGAAAATAAAACCGACACGAACATGTATCGAGAGGCGAACGCCACAAAGCCGCGGAACCGCAGAACGGAGTGTAGAGCGGCTCTAATACTTGACATTAACAAACGTTTCCACAACGATCAAAATTATAACCTCCTACGACGCTTAAACGCTTGGCTTGACGTGCTAATTACTTCGTAGCCGATCTCCCGCTATGATTCACCATTTTAAATCTAGATAAGTAACTAGATTTTGTCGGCAATAGGTGATGAAATAAGACCCCAGGGTGTGACTCCATTTTTTTTTTATAAATACTTACATAGGTATACACACGGTGTCGTCTGTGCCTAAAGTAGGCAACTTAATGCCTGTGATAAAGATGGTTGTTACATTTTATTATATAAATACATATACAATACATATATTACATGGATATATATAATATATACATAATTACATATATTTAATACTTAATTAAATAAAAAAAGCTGTGATAGCCTAGTGGTTAGGACGACCGACTTCTAATCGGAGGTCGTGGGTTTGATCCCGGGCACCTCTAACTTTTCGGAGTTATGCGCGTTTTAAGTATTTAAATATCACTTGCTTTAACGGTGAAGGAAAACATCGTGAGGAAACCTGCATGCCTGAGAGTTCTCCACAACGTTCTCAAAGGTGTGTGAAGTCTGCCAATCCGCTTGGCCAGCGTGGTAGACTATGGCCAAAACCCTTCTCACTCTGAGACGAGACCCGTGCTCTGTAGTGAGCCGGTAATGGGTTGATCATGATGAGGATGATGATATTTAATACATGTATAAATACATAATACATACTTATATACTTACATAAATACAGCCATACTCGGGGCGGGAATCGAACCCACGACCCCGGAGAGGTAGGCAGGGTCACTGCCAACCGCGCCAACGGCCAGTCAGATTGATACAGCTACAGCTAGTTTCAGTCGTGACAGTAATTACAGGGTATAAAGGGACCGCTATCGAAAACATAGCGCTATTATTATACTAAACACAATCCAATACCTATAACTTAGCTATTTTTTTATTTAATATTTTTCAAACTAGCGATATACATAACGTGTTTTAACCAACGTTCGTTGACGGTTGAACTCTAGCGTTAGCTGATTGAATTAAATTGCGTTTAAAAACTACAAGAAATATTTAAAAAAAATCGTTTTTTTTTTGTGTGATATATCTTGCCAGTAATCTACGTTACGTGTCTACGTTTCCGAAAGCGGTTCCCATACACCCGTTATAACCCGTCATTCGCTTCGCGTAGCGTCGTAGCAACGTGACACCTCATACAATTATATCCATATATAAAACTAAGTCATGTTAGTTCGAACACTTATACACACATCAACACTGTCTAGGGATATTCTGATTTTCTCAATTTATTCAAAATTGGTTATAACTAACATACAATATGTATATATTTTTGTAAAGCCTATTTATCAGACTATCTTTTAGAATAAAACAGAATTAGTTTTTTTGTGTAAATAATTTTTTATTGAAATAAAGTGAAATGATGGTAAACTTAAGGATAGATGTCTTTTTAAGAAAAAATATAATATTAGCAAAATTATCAGGTTTTTTGCAGTTACGTGAAAAATTATTTAAAATTAGTAGTCAGTAAACCACCCATGGACGTTAACCACGGTCCTACAACGGCTTTTCATGCTTTGAATCAAGTTATCAAAGTCTTGCTGTGGGATATTGTCCCAGGTCCTGCTAAGATGCAAAAAAAGTTGCTTTGCAGTCGCAATTTTCGGAGGAAAACTCCTCAAAGCCCTTCTTTGGAGCATGTCCCATGCGTGCTCTATGGGGTTTAGGTCTGGTGATTCAGCGGGCCAGTCTAAGATCGACACATCGTGCTCTTGTAGCCAGCTGGTCACCACTCGCGCAGTGTGCGAACGGGCTTTGTCGTGCATGAGCGTGAAAACTTGGTCCATTTGCAGTCGATGGGGATAGATTATTGGTGCTAGCACCTGATTACGGTATTTTTCAGAAGTCACAGAAGTCATGGTGTTTCTGATCCAAACGAGATCTGTTCTTCCATCGATACGAATTCCCGCCCAAACCATAATTGTTTTGCCGTGGTATGGCTGGACTTCCTGACGGTGTCGCAGACGGTTGTCACGACCAGGAGCTCGCCATACACGTACTCTTCGTAAATCAGGATGAAATCCGAATCGGGACTCATCGGTAAACAGCACTACAGACCACTAGTTATCTTCCTAGAGCAAATGTTCGCGAGCCCACTGTAATCTTCGTCCACGATTTCCTCTGCGTAGTGCTGGAGTACGAAGCGGCCTGCGAGCATGAAGGTTAGCCTCGTGCAGTCTTCTCCTCACAGTTTCGTCACTGACAAGCAAATGGTGGTCTGACTGGAGCCTTTAAACCAACTGCATGGCTGTAGCATTTGGTTATCTTCTCGCGGTCATTTGCGAAAATCGGTCCTGTCTTCGGGCGGTTATGCGCTTCTCGCCTGGGTGCCGTTCAGCCACTTCACCAGTGGTGCAATAACGTGACCACAACCTTGATATCACGTTTTTTCTTGTTTCAATCGCCTCGGCAATACTTCGTTGAGGAGCCCCAGTTTGGAGCGTACCTACTGCCCTTAACATTTCGTCTCTTGTTAAATGGCGCCTCTGCATGATGCATACAGTTGCATAAATTACAAATTAACCAATAATTTTCATTGAAACTTTCATTTGATACAAAAATATACCAAAAACTGGGTTAGGTCAATTGAAACTTTCGAACTTCGCTACAATTATGCCGCACAAATCATTTGTTTTCAATTTATTTTTTCAAATTCAAATTTAGAATCATTTAATATGGTCTACAAAATAAGCTTTCATTAAAATAATTTAAAACCGATTAATATTTTTCGAGTTTCAGAACTTTATACAAAATATCCCTAGACATTGTTGATGTGCATATAACTCGAGAACGGCTGGAGCGATTTTCATGGTCATTGATTTGTTGTATTTGTCTCCATCCCGAATAGCATAATAACTATTAAAAACATTGGAAAATTGACGAAAAAATAAAATAAAAGAAAAAAGATTTTCTCATACAAAATGTTCACGGGTTTCGTAACTGTCAAACATCCCGTCGCGTGGATACGGTAAACTCTCTCATACTCTCACCCGTACCTATGATTATAATTCTTCTGTACGTGTGTTTGTCACCTAAGTCCTCCTAAACGGCTGGACCGATTTGTATGAGATTTTGTGTGTATATTTCAATGGGTTCCCGGATGGGTACAGGTACAGGTAACCTATCGGGTCTCAGTAGGTGGCGCCGATGTCGGTATGTCACCGAGCAGGACGAAGTCTGCCGGGTCCACTAGTTAATTTATATATTTCAACAAAATAAATAATATTACATTATATTATATTTAGTATGTATGTAATATGTATGTACGGTAAAATACACATTTCCGTTATGTTACGTATATCTAAGTATACCAAGGATGCTCTAATTATCTCGTCTTATTTAATAATAATAATAATAAGTGGTATGGATATTATATTATCATTATAATAATTTATTGTAATAACACATGTGCGATAATCACGTTACCCTTATTGCGCGAAAAACACTTATTGCGTGAGGAAAGAAAAAGTATTTGCATAAATTATTCATAATCGTGATCTTATTATATTGATTTGAATAAAAAATGCAAAAATTAACTATGCATTTATTATATACCTATCTTTCTTTTATTAGTTTTTTAATGCATTGATTTGTAGACCGGCAAAATTAGATTATTTACTTTAAGATCTTATAATTTCAAAATAACTGATATATTAAACCTTTCATATTCTCTAGATAAAGATAATATAATACGTATCTAATTTGTTTATATTGTAACCAGCATAATTATGACATAGATATTATTTATAGTTCACTTAAAAGATTGCCACACAATTACCTCTAATAATAATTAATTAAATAAGTAATTCGTTTCAGCCAAAATTGCATTCAAATGTTTCGAAGGTCGAGCGCCCAACACACACACATTCAGGCGTCCTTGCCTCTTACAATTAAACCCCCACTTTTGAATAGAAAACTCACAAGCTTATATAAAAACACTTGAACCGCGAATAAATTCGCGAAAAACACGACTTTCTCCCGCACATACCTCGGCGTAGATATCGACGACGATCGAGACAGGTTAGACTTATTCCTCAGCCGGAACAACTTGTGATTCCGCAAATCCATGTTGTGCAGCAAACAACAATTGCAACAAACAACAAAACAACAACACCACCACACGACCACACACAACGCGCGACCACACTTAACTAATGAAATAATTAGAACAGCGCATCGCAATCTTATTAACATAAAAATTTCAAGTTTTAGCCTTATATCCAGTCATTAGAAGCAAGTACATTGTTACAATGTTTGGAAATCCCGCTCTAGCCGACGAGCTAGGTGATATGAGCGAAAGAGAAAGGTGCATCCATGCTTGCATTGTCGAAACTGCTTTTGTAATTGTTGTGAATGCCCGCAAAGTTAATTTTCGTAGACGAGCAGTTTTCGATTCATGAAAGTGTTAAAATTCTTTGATGCTATCTAATGCATTTGGGTAGAGGTAGAAGTTACACAATGATTACAAATAATTAAATCTACAAATTTTTTATAAATACTGAAAATATTTAAATTATTACCAAGCTAAAACTATTTCAGGATAGTGACTAAATAGACAACGTAAATATTTATGCTAATAAAAAAATTAAAAAAATATTTTTTTTTTCATATGGCCAACTGTTGTCAATAGAGTCATGATTCTACCAACCGCTAAGTATAACTACTGCCACCGATTCGGAAAGTGGATTCTGCTATGAAAATCCTGCAAGAAACTCGATTTACTTCCATGCAACGAACGATTAACGAAAGTTTAAGAAATCTGATAAGAACAGTAAATTCATTCATATTTCTCATACAATATTTTCGTACATGGACTCGAATAAGATTAGATGAAATCTAATATTTAATAATGGAATCTGGGTCCTACCTAATCTATTCAAGAACTAAACTAATCCTTAATTCAACATAAAGGATAAGTATTTTTGAAAGCTTGATTGTTCATGTTTTACAGAGGCATAATTTACATAGAGTTGTAAAACTTTAGTAAGTAACTGTTCATTTGAGATCTTACGTTAATTGTGAACTAGGAAGTCTGCTTAGAGACGCAGATATACAAATTTTTGCGATGCACGTACAGATAACATTGCATGCGGCGCTTTTGCATGTACATACATGTTTGAAAACAATTAGAAAAAACCTTAATATGAAATATCAATAAGCAAGTTTCTTTAGAGATGATAGCTTTGGTGAGGCATTGTACCTACCTACTTTTCGTTTCGCATAAAGCATAAGTTAATGGAGTCGAAAAAAAAAACTGAAGTGAAATTTGTAATTCAGATAACATTGTTATTATTTAATTCAATTAATAAAAAATAAATAATTCAAGATAATATTATTAATATTATGAATGTCTGTCTGTCACCTTTTTACGCCTAAACCGCTAAACCGATTTCAACAAAAAACAAGGAGATAGCTTGCATCACGAGGAAGGACATGCCGCCTTTTGTCCCTAAATAGGCAAAGTTTTAATCTTGGAAAGCATCGCGCATACTTCATGCGTTCATCCAATTGAGCTGAAAGGAACAGATTACAGAGATAGCATGTATTTTGGAGACAAACGTGGGATACTTTTCATCTCGGGAAAGAGTTTCCCCCGGGAACAAAGCCGCAGGCATCGGCTAGTGACAATATATCTCTAGAAGCTAATACCGTCAGGGCGTTCACATTAAAATTATTATGTAACCACCAGGGAACTATACCGCGACGGTCCTGTTTAGTATCACCGTTATGGTACGCACCTGGAATATAAAGTGTGCTACAGAACATTATATTTTCACACTTACACTGCCGAAGTAACTGTTCTGAATTTTTGTACCATGACATCAATCAATCATAAGATCATACTTAACAATATATAAAGGAATTCAAGGGCTAACTGAAAGTTAATGATTTGTCGAATTAGCCAAAAAGTCTACTTTTTGGTTAAGCTTAATTCTATACTCAAGTTCAGATTTAATTTTGACTCAAATAAATAAACTCTAAGAGGCGGTTTATATAGAAGTGGATTGGACTCATTTTTCTTTGCGGAAACAAGAAGCGAGAAAGGAAAGCAGAAGTTTGGTGTCAATATTCTTTAAAATTAAACTTGCGAGAACAAAATTCAGACTGGTGGTGAAATGTAGATTTAATTTCAAAATCCGACACGGATTCTTAGTTAAATTGATAGCGAAAATTTTATTGATGGAACGCGGAAATACTGGGAAAGTCATACATCCGGTATATTCAAATGGGATTACTGACTAAACAACGAAATGACGTAACAAGATGCCAATTAGTACAGCATGTGGAAAAAACTCCAGTGAAAAGTCTCAAGGGACCGCACAGAGTTGACTAATAGAACAAAACGATGACTGGTCTCATAGTCATTTACGACGGGAACCAAGAACTATGTTAGATATGACACGTGTCTACATGCTCAGTTCACAATAGATGAGCTGTTATATCATATATAAAATAGACTTTAAGACAATAACATTTAAGAGCTATAATAAATATGTCGTAATCGTTTGTAGTTAATCGTATGCCTGCGAGTTACAATAGATGACTTGTTGCATTAGTAGCATGGGAAAATTGTGTAATTGTTGTATGGTTGGAAATAGCATTTTAATTAATTTGTAGATCACAACATATAAATATGGGTGATGTAATGTCTCTCTGTTGCATTTACTGTTTGTCGACCGGGAAGCTGAGACGTTGAGGTATTGGAAAATGATTTTGTATTATTTTATTGTTCGACTACGTATTAAACTATAACTATTACTATTAGTGACAATTTATTCCGTTTATTTCTAAATAGTATGTATTTTATATTTTACTAGAGTTTATCAGACATCAAATTGACTTGTACAAATGAGTATTAAAGTTTAAACTAATACATAAATGGTAAACTAAGTATATCTTGTAAAAGTATAGAACAGTCTCCCTTTCCAACCGCCATATCAATGTCGGTCTGGGGAGGACAAAAAACAAAACATGACATAAGAACAAAAAACATCTTTTTAGGGTTCCGTACCCGAAGGGTAAAAACGGAGCCCTATTAATGTCACTCGGCTGTCTGTCTGTCTGTCTGTCCGTCTGTCCGCCGGTCACAGGTCTCTAGCTCGCAGACGAAATGAGTTACAAACCTGAAATTTTGGTATTTAGTGTAAAACGTTAACCCAAAATCAAATATTGAATTAGAAATTGAATTAAATTATTTTTCAGGGGGGCTCCCATACATGAAAAAGGAGCCGGAAAAAAAAATTTTCTTTACCCTAGCTTGTGGGGTATCATTGTTTAGAGCTCATTAAGTAGAGTACAAATATATATTTTTTAAATTTTTATCTCAAAAAATAAGGGAATGGGAGGCCATCAAAGTTGTCAGTTTTAGACCATTTTTGTGACGGGGGCTATCTCAAAAACTAATCTAGTTGGGAATATGATATTTCAGTATATTATGTATTATATGCTCT
This sequence comes from Melanargia galathea, assembly GCA_920104075.1. Taxonomy (NCBI): domain Eukaryota; kingdom Metazoa; phylum Arthropoda; class Insecta; order Lepidoptera; family Nymphalidae; genus Melanargia; species Melanargia galathea. The sequence continues at coordinate 5,553,711 of OV049859.1, read as the reverse complement.
ACTTAAACAACAAATACTGAAAACAACGATTTATTAAATAGTTTATAAGCTGTGACCAAAATAAACGAACATTTTTTTGGGTTTTTCTTTCACGGTTTGTTGCGATGTCTAGCTCGGAAATTAAATATTTCTTAGACCCAAAATATTATATTGTTCATAATTATGTACGGAACCCTGAAAGAGTGAGGCCCGACTCGCACTTGGCTGATTTTTGTTTATTTATTTCCGGCTCTATAAGATTTTAATTAAGAGGTTCGATTGGGTTCGTAATTAAAAAAATTATGTTGATTTGTAATTTATCCCTCCATTAAATCTAAAAATGAAGTTAATTCTAAAACTTATCTATTTTAGCTTATTCATCGTTTCTAGATCTGGAGTCCTCGCGATCAATCATTGGATTGTATGTTTAGTTGTTTATTTAAATATTATTTTCTAATTAGCTGCTAATTTTAATTATTAACTTAATCTTGTGCGTTAGTAGAATATACACTGACCACAGATCGTGATTATAATATTCATCCCTGAATAGCTCCGACCGAGGTCATTCGTCTTGGTTGCATCCAGGTAAGGTAATTTGATATGACCTACTTTTCGGATTATAATTACATATTTTGCTAATCAAACAAAAGTTTATTGTTAATGTGAACACGAAGTCTTTGTTTATTCTTAATATTTAAATAAAAAAAAATTATAGTCAGTTGTCTATTAAAATATGACTAACATAATAATAATTAACGTTTATTGTGGCCGCAGGCAACTGGAAGTTAGGCAAGATAATCTATTTATTCTTTGCTCTCTAATAACGGATGAACTGAACAAAGGTTGTATTGTTTTGTATCAGGGAAATCGGGTGGAGCGTTCGTACGAATAGAAAGAATAGAACATAGTAATACTTAAAAAATAAATAAATTACTAGATTTCAGAAGTACCTAGGTAATTTATTTATTATTTTCTCTACAGGAGTTCGATTCATTGTATTATGAAAAGATGGTGACTTTAACAAAATGTAAATGTAATGTAAGGTACATATGCTAAAAAGTATTTCTTTAAGCTATTTATTCTGTCTCAGGTTAAACGATCGATTAAATCAGTTGATCAGGCTTAATTCAGAGTTAATTGTTTTGTATCAGGGAAAGTGGGTGGAGCGATCGTATCAGAGCAGATCACGCAATCACAATTGTAATTAAGTGTCCTTTTAATTAAATATTCGCTACCTATATGTTGCACTGTTTGTATTCAGAATTAAAATATTTAATGGAATAAATGATATATTTCTTGGTTTGTTTTATTCTGTATTTACCTAAGCAAAAAAGAGTAATTTTTTCATTAATTAATAGAAATTACTCGTATTAATCAAACTTAAATTTTATAGTTTCCTCTTTTTTGCTTTCTGCTTCTTTCCCAAAGGATCCGCTCATATTACAATTAAATGCTTTTTGACTTTAAGAAATCTATCTTTGGCAAACCCGGTTCAAGCTTTGGCATGTAGTATTCTTTATAAGAATTTGCAAGCTTCTGTATGTACCTGTTCCTTTATACGAATAATACTGATTTTATAGCGCTGTTATACGATTCTTTAATGTCACGTTTTGAATAAGAAATGTCAGATGTCAGCAACAGCTTTCGAATCTTGACTAAAAAATATGAGCTGTGAATACGAATTTGAAAAAACAATAAACAAATGAACGCGTACGGGTACGAATATATTGTTAACATACGCCTCGATTCAGCCTCAAAGTCGCTTATTCAAATCCGCATGAAGTAAAAAACGAATCGAAACCTTTTAAACGTCCGCGGCTCTAACATTCGCTTCCATTTATAAGTACGTGGGTATTGAGATAAAAATATCTTATACGTACCGGTGTTTATAAAAGAAAAGACGCGACGCGGGCTGACGCGTGCCGGCGACACGCGACCGCAATCTGTTCGATCTAGCCGCACAATGGGCATTCAGTGGTCACGACGGCGACACGCTACCGACAAGCACGTCGACACGACATGCCGTTCGCGTCATGGGCGAGATTAAACACTGTACTCGTATGTACATTGTACGTATGTATTGAAATATTCATGCAAAAATTCATAAAAGTAAAAAGTCTCTCCGCCATCGGCCAGAGAGCTCTGTTTTAAATTATTTATAACTAAAGAAAATATTTAGGTACGATTGTAAAATTTAAATTAAAATACACGGTACCTAATACCATTATCTACTTGTTTGTATTTAGAGTTTAGACGATCATCGTATAAGCGGCATAAAAATACCTAATTTTTCATATTTCATTATACTTAATATACCTATTATTTTTTGATAAAAAAATGTCTTTGAAACTTTATAGAGACGTACTTATTTCACTTAATGGTAAAATGTTAAAATAAGGATATACTATAGATTTCTGAAGGCTAGAGCAGAGTCAAAATGTGACAAAGTCAGATCAAATCAAAGTTTCTTTATCCAAATTGGTACATTGTAAAAAGTACACACTGTACAGCAGTGATAAAACTACTTACTACTTCAACTTATAATTAAATCTACGAGTGTTTTCAACGCGCCCTGGTCTGAGAGGAACCGACAACTTCGCCAGTGACTTTTGCCCACCTTGAAAAGTATTTAATTATGCAATCATATTCATATTTTAATACATAAAAATTATAAAGTGAAATGCCAATACGTTATGTTGTAAGTTTATTTAAAATTAAAATAGTAGTGCCGATACCATCGTTCATTGTAAAAGTAGTCACAGAAATGGCAGAAATGAAGACAGTGGGCCGTCAGTCGATGGGAATGACACAAATATTTTCATTCTCGATATCTTTTGTCGTATCAATTATATTATTATTACTAGCTTTTGCCCGCGGTTTCGTCCGCGTGAATTTCGGTTTTTCACAAATCCCTGAGGGAATCGTGGATTTCCGGATTTGTTATGTCAAGGCATAATTTATTTCCATTCAAAATTTCATTCAAATCGGTTCAGTAGTTGCGGCATTATAGAGTAACAAACATACATACATACACACAAACTTTCGCCTTTAGGTATAATATTAATTTGATGGACGAATGGACGAAATGTTTTTCAACTCTAGCTTTGATACTGTATTATTGATAATTTTTTTTTGTATTTTCAGCTACAACTTGCGATGTAGGTATAATCTCTAAAAAGCATACATCGTAATAAATAAAAAATGTAACGATTCGTGTGCTTTGGAATAAATTGGAAGATTGTACCTTTAATAAATTACGTAAAAAAAAACATTTTTATCTATGAGACTAGCTGATATATTATGTAATTACGCGTATATACAACGCAATATAACCTGCCGATTATTTAATTATATATTTAACATAATATTATAGCATAAAAATAAATATAATTACATCACTATAATGCCAATATATTTATTTGATAGCGCCGGAAGTTTAGTTCTTCAATCTTTGAACTTATAAAACGTATCTGCACATAATGATAATATATTAACATAATGATGATGATACATATTATATGTATAGTGACTATACATAGTGATTATAATATGTACATATTAAATAATTCATCACCCATTCTCGATTAGATATTTCATGTGTTATGAATGAGGTTTTAATTGAGAAAATTTTAATGTTTTAAGTAATTATAAACGCATCTTATTAATAGTTATATAATTACCAATAATATCCATAAAAATCTTATGAATCTTTAAATAATCGTATCAGTATAACCTCAGACTAAAAGCCGAAAAGGTCGAAGTTTGAGGCCTTAGAATAAATAGGTAAAGAAAGGCAGTCATCGACGCGGCGATAAGCCGTTTTTAACGGGCCTTATAAGGCTCGATACGTCTATCGTCGCGTCAGTGCTCAAGGTACTCATGCGCTTGTGTGCGTGTCGGCAAATGTAATTACAGGGCACACATGGGTTGGTTTATAGCTTACGTTTCGAGCGGAAATTTGTTAGAAACTTCCATTCTAAGCGTAATAGTTCGATGTTTGAGGCTTATATATAATGATTTCCATGAAATTAACGATTTTGATGGAGACCTATAAAATTTGTTATTTGATCGATATAATATGTTTGTGTATCATTTACAGGGTTAAATATATGTAGGCTCGTTGATATTGTAGTGTGAATAATCGAGCATTGCGCCATTACGTCATTCCCCCTACCAACATTTTATTATAAAAGAGAGGGCGCAAGCGGGTGTGACACATTCCGATCTGGGCTCTCGCCGAGGGCGCTACTCCTTTCGTGCGACGTATGTGTCGTGTAGTACGAAGTAGGTCGTGTTGTGCGACGTGTGTGTCGTATGTCGTGTAGTACGAAGTAGGTCATGTTGTGCGACGTGTGTGTCGTGTGTCGCGCAGTACGAAGTAGGTCATGTCGTGCGACGTGTGTGTCGTGTGTCGTGTAGATTAGATTGGTCGGGAGTGGTTCGGTTAAAGGGGAGGTGGAGACCGACCTAGGTAGGTAGGTTAGGGTTGTTAGCTAGTGTGTCAGTTAATGAGAAGGCTTCTCAATTAGGCCCGTACCCATGTGACGCCCACAGCAAAGTATTTCGATCTACCCTCATAATGGATAATGGTTAGCTAATAATGATAGCGTTCTGATGTCGTCTCTGGTCCGTCCTGGCGACATATACATTGATAATAAATGTATCACTATCGGGAATTCACTGCTTGCAACTTTTAACTATGAGACTTGTAGGGTACTGAAATACTGAATGCAGCACTAAATTACGCAATTAAGTGCTTAGATGTTTATCTTTAATCTCATTCAATTAATCAATTATTGCAGAATATTCTAGACATTGTTAATTATTACGTCCACATAGAGGTAATGGTTCAATTTCACTCGATTAGTATGCAGAACTGTTATTCCTTATGATTTATGCCCATCACGTCACAGCCGCCGCGAGGATGCATAGTGACGTCACCTTTATGTATTTTAAATGTATACAGTTCGGAAAAAAATATTCAAAAGAAATAGATCATATTAAGGTGCGTCCAGACTTGAACATTTCACCGAACCGAACAGCGAACATTTCGGCGAACTTGTTACGCTCAATGTGGACGGCGCGCTTGGAGCGCTTGAGATGGGTTACTGGGTAACAGTTCGGCGAAAGTTTCACCGAACTGTTACGCAGTAACCCATCTCAAGCGCTCCAAGCGCGCCGTCCACATTGAGCGTAACAAGTTCGCCGAAATGTTCGCTGTTCGGTTCGGTGAAATGTTCAAGTCTGGACGCACCTTTATATTATTTGCCCAGTCTTTGTTGATTTGGTTCTCGTAGAAAAAAGCATTATAAACTTATACACTCGAAATTAAATGCAATTCGCAGGGACGCGTTAAAATAGTAGGAGAGCTCAAGAGGGGATTTTTGGATTTACTCGAGCGCGTCAGATTAAGATATGGGAGGCATCTTGCATCCTGCTGAGTACTCTCTACCATATAGGTACATATAAGCCCTTTATTTAGAGCCGCGCGTAAAATAAAAAATGATGGACAGAAATACTCAGAAACGTCAGATTAAGATATGTTGGGTAAATTACGAGCTAAGAAAAGTGTATTTAGAAAATCAGACTATTTGAACGTAACATACGAGAGTGGGAGCATTACAAAGCTGCAAAAAATAAAACGTTATCTTGACCTTCTCGAATCTCGAGGGTGATTGAATTTTTTTCTATTTTGAAGGAAATGATGTAAAAATAACAAAAAAATATATAATCAGCCGATTTCCACAAGCCGAAGTTATAAAAATCGTCTATTGAAGATGAGAGCGTGCAGCTAGAAGCTTTCCTCACCACTGAAATGGAAAACCTTATAAACCTTTTAGTCTTCCTATCAACTAATCTACAAAATGTAATAGGTCCCGACGACGCTCGAGTAAATCCATGTTTAGCATCCTCGGCTCCCCTACAAAAATGAGTGACGTGCGACGGTCAAATAGCCAGCAATATGCATGGAAATTGTCACGTGTATTTCAAAAATATATGATTATTAAAGTATTAAGAAAAATGAACGAAATTTAGCTACCCTTGCATTTTGACCCTTAGAAAAAATATGGGTAGTCACGTTTTCCACAATCAACAAAATTTTCTTCAAGATATTCGCAACGCAAATGTCTGGATAAATATTTGCCCCAACAGTCATTTATCACTCATGATTAACCGAATTGAATGATGCAAAATCTATCTTCTTATAGCCCCATAACGCAGGTCGGTAGGTAAAGCACGTAGGATGAAAAGGGCAATCAATATTATATTTAAATCATCGATGCATTGTCACTTTTACTAAGCTACTTATACTACGGGAGGTCAATGACCAATTGAAAAAGTCATTTCATACCGACTGGAAATTTTAACAACAATAGTTTAGACCGAACCCATCACAGTTCCGAACGTCAGCTGCCGCACCAGTGGTGGAGTTAAGAGTGAGAGCATGTGAAAGTGCTTGAAAATCAAAGCGCTCCGAGTGATTTTATCCCGGACAAAAATGGTCTTAAATCATTGTTCCGATCATTTTTGATACAGAAACAATCGTCAGCTGCGGCGCCGAGGGTGGGTTATACGTCCGCTACGCGCATGAAGTGCATTAAAATTTTGGCAAAAAAAGTTATTTTATACCTTATGAAATTTATGCAGCAGAATTTTCACACTTTTAAAATAATAAAGAAAATCGTCAGCTGCACTTCTGGTGGGGGAAAGACCGTCAGTCAGCGTGATAAACATTTTGCGCGCTCAGTACATTTAGCCTGTAAATCTAGGAAGAATATCCTATAGTTTTAAAAATTAGCCAAATGTATTTTTTGGGCCTTCCTCTAGAATATATCCAAAAACCACATATGGGGGGTGCATAACCAGCCGCCATTTTTAATTTTGTCCTTTTTTTCGGTTTTTTTCTCATATCACGAAAATCTCTACGAATAGCATTATAATTACTTCTGACAAAAGTTTTATTATACAATTTGCCACAAATGTAGTCTCTTGCAGTTTTACTCTAAGTTTATTACTTTAGGAGCTTTAGGGTATTTTAGGTCCCTTTTTCGTTTTTTTTGCTCATATCTCGAAAGTCTCTACGAAAAGCATTATAATTACTTTTGATAAAAGTTTTCGTATAAAATTTTCTACAAATTTGGTTCCATGCATTTTTACTCTAAGTTTATTATTTTAAGAGCTATAGGATGTTTAATTTAATATTTGAGGTCCTTTTTTTAGTTTTTTGCGCATATCTCGAAAATCTCTACGAATAGCATTATAATTACTCCTGTAAAAAGTTTTAACATAAAATTTTGTACAAATTTGGTCATGGTAATTTTTACGCTAAGCTTACTACTTTAGGAGTTATAGGTTGTTTAAGTTAATATTTGAGGTCCCTTTTTCAGTTTTTTGCTCATATCTCGAAAATTTCTACGAATAGCATTTTAATTACTTCTGGCAAAAGTTTTAACATAAAATTTTCTACAAATTTGGTCCTATTTAATTTACGCTGAGCTTATTACTTTAGGAGCTACAGAGTGTTAAATTTAACAGAGAGATAAACTAGTATAGATTAATCCCCTGACATTCGTTATTTTGTGGCGGCGGCTATCTTGGACCAATTTTCATCAAACATAGCTAAGAACACTTCCGACTAATTCACCTTTCATACAAAAAAAACCGCAATGCGGTTTTTTTGTTTGAAATGCGTAAAAATGAACAGAACAAAATTTGTAGAAAATTTTATATTAAAACTTTTGTCAGAAGTAATTTTATTGGTATTCGTAGAGATTTTCGAGATATGAGCAAAAAACTGAAAAAAGGACCTCAAATATAAACTTAAACACCCTATAACTCCTAAAGTAGTAAGCTTAGCGTAAAAATTACCATGACCGAATTTGTACAAAATTTTATGTAAAAACTTTTTACATGAGTAATTATAATGCTATTGGTAGAGAGTTTCGAGATATGAGCAAAAAATTAAAAAAGGACCTCAAATATTAACTTAAACATCCTATAGCTCTTAAAATAATAAACTTAGAGTAAAAATGCATGGAACCAAATTTGTAGAAAATTTTATACTAAAACTTTTATCAGAAGTAATTATAATGCTATTCGTAGAGACTTTCGAGATATGAGCAAAAAAAAACGAAAAAGGGACCTAAAATACCCTATAACTCCTAAAGTAATAAACTTAGAGTAAAACTGCAAGAGACTACATTTGTGGCAAATTGTATGTTAAAACTTTTGTCAGAAGTAATTATGATGCTATTCATAGAGATTTTCGTGATATGAGAAAAAAACCGAAAAAAAAGACAAAATTAAAAATGGCGGCTGGTTATGCATCCCCCATATGGGGTTTTTGGATATATTCAAGAAGAAGGCCCAAAGAATACATTTGGCTAATTTTTGAAACTATAGGATATTTTTCCTAGATTTACTAGGCTAAATGTACTGTGCGCGCAAAATGTTTATCACGCTGACTGACGGTCTTTCCCCCACCAGAAGTACAGCTGACGATTTTTTTTATTATTTTAAAAGTGTGAAAATTCTGCTGCATAAATTTCATAAGGTATAAAATAACTTTTTTTGCCAAAATTTTAATGCACTTCATGCGCGTAGCGGACGTATAACCCACCCTCGGCGCCGCAGCTGACGATTGTTTCTGTATCAAAAATGATCGGAACAATGATTTAAGACCATTTTTGTCCGGGATAAAATCACTCGGAGCGCTTTGATTTTCAAGCACTTTCACATGCTCTCACTCTTAACTCCACCACTGGTGCGGCAGCTGACGTTCGGAGCTGTGATGGGTTCGGTCTAAACTATTGTTGTTAAAATTTCCAGTCGGTATAAAATGACTTTTTCAATTGGTCATCGAGCTCCCGTAGTATTACTACTTTGTGCCCTTTACAATGTAAGAATTGATGGATTTGTAAGTCGTTCCGTACAAAGGCATTCAAGTGTGTGCAGTGTGACTTTACACATTTTATTTAAAGATTTTGAAGAACGACAACTGATGTCGAGTCGCTGATGCAATGGTGAATTTTTTTCGCAAATCATGCATCGGTATTAGGCTTTGCATTTTTATAAGTTAAAGCTGCCATATAATAAATCAGAGAACTCAAAATTATATAAATAACTAGCTCATGCCCGCGACTTCGTCCGCGTGGATTTAGGTTATTAAAGTTCCCCTGGGAACTCAATGATTTTCTGGAATAAAAAGTAGCCTATGTTCTTCTCCAAGGCCTAGTCTATTTGTGTATATTTTTTTTTTTCAAAATCGGTTCTGCGGTTTAGGTGTGAAAGCGTAACAGACAGAGAGACACTTTCGCATTTATAACATGATTATGGATATAAAAGTTTGTTATACCGAATTATTTTAATTTTAATTCCTAATTTTTTTACGAGTAAGTAGGTAATAACTAATATCAATAATCAAACCTTAAGTAGATAGGTACTGCGGTACGAGATGGCTTCTTATCTTAATTTTACGTTGCGTTGATTTCAATAGTGATACATACCTGTAACAAAATAAAATAAGAACAAATCAAATATAAATAAGAAATTTTGTTATACGGAATGTTTTTACCGACTTTGTACGACATGGCATTTCAGTTTTCATCTCCAAAAAATTATATAATATCTCTCTCCATAATAACTAACCAGCCAGGGCCAAATATTTTCCTTACTAAAATAATTTGAAATTTCTTATAATATAGACATCAGGCACGCGTGAGGTTTCTGGTCTTCGTAATAAAATATTTGTACGCCTCTACATAACCTTTCAGTTGGTCTATTAAGCCTGGGTCACACAAAACGCATGACGGTAGCGACTCCAAAGCAGCTCCTAGAGGTTGCAAATTAAGGAACTATTTGGAAGCGTTTAAATACAGTGAAGAAGCACTCGTAGCAGACAACTACTGCAGTCGTTCTTCGCAGTTTGACGTACTGCTTACAATTCCTTGTGGCACAAATCTCTAGGAGCTATTGCCGCAACGCATTATGCCTCCGTCAGGCGTCACTACCACAGAATTTATGCAGATAAACAGAATTGAAATATCTGTCTGTGGTCTCAAAATTTCTACCTCTTGGAGTTGGTATGATTATTCGAATAATAACAATATTTTTAAAATCTGTCTGTTTGTCCGACTTAATTTTATGAACGGCTAAGCCAAAATTTAAATTCGCGCGGACGAAGTTTAGATTTTATAATCGCTACCACCGCGCGTTGTATCTGACCGAGGCTTTACAATAGTAGTTTCATCACAGTCGATTAGTACGTAAGTACTCTGTACAATGTACATACATCTACATACGTACCTACTGATTAACGTATAGGCAAACATGAATAAATTCAAATCAACGACCCGTAGTAGCGTATCCAATCAGTAAGAAAATAGAGAACCAATATATTCGTGTAACTAAATTACTTATCCACAAATTATTACACAACCAATAACCGTCCTCGGTATGATCGGATTTGTATGCATACAAATCGATTACTTTCACCGTAACATCACGCTCGATCCAACATCATTATAAAACATGCGACCGGGAAACTACTTACTAGAAGATTGTAAGAAAAATTTCGAAGACTAGGCAAGGTAGAGTAAATTCAAAAATAAAGGGTAAAAAATGTCGTTTGGAAACCTGGAGGGGGTCTATTATTTTTGTTAACCACGAATTAAAATTAATTAATTTTAATCTTAAAAGTATTTAAAGACATAGGTATAAATAAAAATCATTTGTCTCATGGAGATATTATGACAAATGCCTGACAGATACTTCAGGTATTTTAGTTTGGGGTGAAATCGAACTTCAGGTGGTAACCAGGTGACAACAATCAGAATTCCACCGAATTAAAAATCAGACTTTATACATAAAATAAAAGAATAAAAATAACTATGTACCCTGAAATCGAAAGAATGCATTTTAAAGGTGCGGACTTTACCAATTTGTTTTTGTTTAATTTTAGCGTTCTTCAGTATTAAGTTATTTGGTGAAAATTCCATTGCACTTAAATTATACAGTATTATAGATAACAATTTTAGTGCAAAAAATTAACCTTTGATGCGGCGATTGCTTAGCAAAGTCTAACTAGGTATAACGAAGAAATGTTGAACATGAAACAACCTTATCTTCGGTTTAACTACTTTAAACTTGATATTCCATTGTGTTGTGGTAGTACCTTAAACAAGACAGATATAAACCATTACCTATTAGATTGACGCCCATTACTCGCACGTCACGCGTCGCGTCGGAAAAAATGATTTATCGTACCAGTCAACGATCTGTAATGGGTTTCTAGATAAGTTACGATAGTACTGGTACGATGTTAACTGTGGTTTCGAGATAAGATAATCTGTTAAATTAATTTGTTAATTAATAACTACTTTTAAATTTTATTCCAAAAGTAGACTCACTCTTTGCCGTATAGTCAAATTTAAAATGTAATTAGGTGGGTCTTATAGACACGGAGATACCACTGATCAAGGTAACCACTAGACACTAGTATATATTTGCAGAAGTAAGTCATTTTGCACTGTGTAAACATTTGGAGCAAGTCAATTTCTATATTCTAGATCTATAATAAGATAAAGTAGGTTGTATAGATGTATAGTAAGATAAAGTATGTTATATAGATGTATAGCAAGATAAGGTACATATGTTGTATAGATGTATAGTAAGACCGTAGATTAAAATATTATACGCTCCGTGTTAAATTTTAGTGAAGCGTTAAAATGTAACATTAATAGCACAAAATGTCAAATTGAAAAGCTTGAATGGTCACTAAAATACTGTATCGACTGCTCATACAATTGCATACAATCGATTTTTATGGTGTTCCAATACGGTCACGGAAAACCATGACTGGCGTTCCGTTCCGGTAACTATGCTCTCGTATCCTGTTACTTTATAGATGTAGCATAGCTGACACAGTACCATCTTTTTGTGTAAATAATTTGAAAAAATCAATTACGGCTTCATCCACAAAGAAATAAGAGTCGTGAAGATAAACACAGGTTAGCGTTTCACTGTGATTTCACTCTATTTGTGACGAAACCCTGAAGGACTCTGGACTATGAGAGTGAGGGAAAAGTCCCTAACTCTCATAGCTTAGTTTTACGACAATCCAACATGACTGGAGAGAGACCAGGCGCTGAGCTGACGGCTTTACGTGCTGTCCGTAGCACGGGGTTTTAATACTTCCCAATTCTGGACTGCTACTGACTTGACAGAAATCCCAGTTTTGGCCCGACGCGGAGCTGGAATCCGGGATCTCATAAGCTGCTACTGAATAAGCCAGCCACTAAACTAACAAGGAAATTTACTTTTTCTAAAGACAGATTAACACAAATCATAAATCATGTACTTAGTAAGTATCAATATTTAAGTATCATAAGCCACTTTAACTTAACATCAATTTTAACACGTTTCCATCAAGTTTTTTACTCGTCCCTGATTACATTTCAGTGCTCTGTCAACAGTGTCTATAGTTTATCTTTGATCGGCTTAACAGTACCGAATACTTTAATTCGTTCAAGACCGAACAAAGCATCTCAGAGAGATTATTCGTCTACTTATCTTACGTCAGGGAATGACGGCAGTAGACTTTTGACTAATGGTCTTGTAACGTAACAAGCGGATCGTGTATAAAAAACAACAACTTGAAATATTTTTTTGGTATCTAAGTATTAATAAAAGATGGAGTTACGCAAGGAAGTATTTTAGGTCCGGTCCTGTAACTAATTTACATTTGCGACATCCTTTTGGAAAATTATATTATGGACTCTTCGTATTGCAGTACTTAACGATCGAAATAATATTTACTTTACTGCGAAATAATAATAGCAATCTTGATTATTATAAAAATAATTAACTTGGAAATTATGCTGAATAATGTAGTTGTAGCTACTTGCTACAAAAGAGAATTAATGAACTGCAGAAGCTTTAAGTGGAAATAAAATAGCTACCTTTTGGACAGTATGTAATAAGCTTAAAGATGTAGTGTGTTTCAAGTTTCAACAGTGCATTGTCTATTGTGATGAAATAAAAAACCCTTCTTATCTACATCACCGACACCGTAGAATCTTTTTTTATATAAACAATTAGTATGCTAAATAATATTAAAATGGTAAAGAAGTGAACGTAAGCCACCACGGACTTTCTAACATGCTCCAAAAGGTAAATATTTTTCATAATATTAACTTGCATTTAAATTAGCTTAACAGAAAACAATCGGAGTAATTGTTTAAATGCCCTTTGTAATTGTACCTGTAATGTATATTTGGCTCAAGGCTACCTCACCGACCGTATCTTACTATTGCGGCCTGTCACTCGATACCAATATCTGCACACTTAGTACGACTTTGCACGTTGATATTATGCTTCGAGAACAGAAACAGACTTAAGAGGGTAGTGTAGTGAGGAGATGCGATAGGAGTAGTTATTTTCAAAAATGTTCCGTATTGTGCGATACAGAGAGTTGCAAGTCCTGAGATTTCCCTACATTTTGTTACTGAAATATGGTTTCGGCCGATAACGTTTTTTACATCTTTATCTAGGTCTGTACGTTTTTATTTTTTAGTAAGTAATTCAGTTTAGTTTAATTAAAATAAATAAAAACGCTGGAGGAAGTTTTTACGTCAAAAATAGAGATGCTAATAACTTACATCGTGAGCAATACTTAATTCTTTAAAATAAAAACGTACTGACCTAATTTTTCACTATATCTAACCATTTCCAAAAAACATAAAAATTGGACAATATTTACGGGGAGAAAAACGATAACGCTTTTTGTATGAAAATTTGTAGGTACACGATCCTCATAACTTTGAGTCGCAAATTCAGTAATACCCTATTTTTATTTCTATTTTATTTTTCTGGTCATGCTATAAAATATAATAATATTACGGCAGGTCGAGTACATACTTTTTATGTATGATCAAAGTATTATTAAACCCGTCAAAAAACTTGTGCTATTAAATGCAGAGATTTTAAAATCTACCTGCGCTTAACATGTCTGGGTATCGGAACCGGTACATTTGGACCTGGATCTACCTAGGCACTCATTAATTTTCCTGTCAAAAATGTGTTGTGCCTCAGCTAAAATTGGTCCATGGCACGATATAAGTGAAATATAAGTCATCGGTCTTGCCAATGAAGAATCAGGCATTAATGCAGTCCCTAGTTTATACATGTTAGGTAGAAGGAAATTTGATTCTAAAGAAGGTACTAACTGATGTTAGTATATTTTGGATTTTTGCTCGTGTTTAGTATTATTTTGTTCTGCGTTATTTTTGTGATTTATTTAATAAAATAAATCCGCATAATAATGCGGACAACAATGAGGCGAAACGAGTGTAAAAATGTATAAATAAAGGGTTGAAAAGTGGCATTGAAGAATTAGAATGTTTTTTTCATTATAAACTAACTGGTGTGACTTCGTCCGCATGGATTCCTACAAACTTTCATTCTCTATTTCAACCCCTCCAAGCATTTTTTCGCGACAAAAGGTAGTCTATGTTCTTGAAGTTCTAATCTATCTCTGTACCAAATTTCACAAAAATTGATTCAGCGGTTTAGGTGTGAAAGCGTAACAGACAGACAGAGTTGCTTTCGCATTTATAATATTAAAGTAGGGATTACTACAAGCATGAAACATTTTGTGTGTATATATGTATATGTGTGTATGAACCATTTTCACTTTCCCATATTACGCAATCTTATCAGTTATCACTATCTGCAGCTGAATAAGGAATCAAGAATTTGCCTCAGAATCGTGCACAGAGCTAAATCCGCCACAGTTTGGAAACATTCGTGACGGGCGGTGACACTTTGTGCAATTTTTTGTCGGTCATTAGTTCATGAGGTCGCTTGGTCTGCGGTTAGTTGGATGAAGTGGTTGGAATTGTCTATTATTTAAAAGATTGTTCAAATGAAATTAATTTTTAAATAGGCCGGGCTAAATCGTCCCAGATTTGCATAGGTGGGATTCATGTACATTTTCTATATAAATCAATGTTTGTCTGTATGTCATCTATGCACTGCTAAACTACTCACCCGATTATGGTGAAACTTTGGTAAATTTTTTGGGTAGAGTTCTTTTGTTATTCTGTTTCTTGTTTACTTTGAGAAAGGTGATCTTTATCCAGTTAAGTGAGTTGACATTGGGCTTTAATACCCAATACCGAATACTTGATACTACAAATATAGATTACGTCATATTTTATTTTTGCACGACAATGTTCCGCCTTACAAACAGCGCGTGCACGTGCGGCTAGGAACGCGAATCTCTCCGCATTTCTCCTGCTTTCCTCCGGTTGAATAACCCCAGTCAACGTCAAATCTCATAAGAATGCTACATGTTACTGAGAACATCTCTCCTAAAAACCAAACGGTTAAAAGTTAAACGGATACTCAATTTTTTTATCGTCTACTTAAGTACCTACCCCGTGATCTTTATTTTCTTTATTTTTCAGCGTCTTTGAGACAATAATAATATATTTCAGTAAATTCAGCGCTGAGACATGGATTAAGCAAGTCAGGATACACGGGGCATAAGATTGTCCTCTATGTCGATCCTTGCAATCTCTTGCAATACCAAGCATTGAACGTTTATCGATTGAGACAACGACAACGATACTACTTCTACATATTTATTTGTGATATATTTGTGTCGATTTTACCTTATGTTAATTTTATTGTAGAGTGGTTATCCAGGAGACACATTCTAGTTGTTAAATCGTGCAAATGAAAGTCTGTGTTTAATTAATGAGCTGCAATTAAGGAACGCGGCTGAAATAGCTGCAATAAACTACGGTAAACACCAATCAAAAGTTCCTTTGTCAGTTTGTCTATACTAACCATTTACCATACGTAATTAATGAGGCATTGTTAGCTCTGACGTTTTGTTCCGGGCTAAGCCGAAGGCTAAAACTATAGTGATGAATGAAAACCTTATTAGTAGTTATTATTTGTGTGCTTTGACTCGCGGTATCTATTTTTTATTAGCTTTTACCCGCGACTGCGTCCGCATTTTTATTAATTCCGTGGAAGCCCTCTGTTTTCCTGTTATAAAATGTTGCCTAGATAACTCCTTATATAATCCTCTACCTGCCTGTGAAAATCCTATTAAAATCGGTTCAGCCGTAATTCTATAGAGATTATCCAAATACACAGGAGATATTTTAGTGCACAAGTGATGAAGATGCACTCTTTTCTACTAAATCCCATAGTCCGATAGAAGGGAAATTCTATACGACTGGAGAAAGATTCGGCTTACATGATCTCTGGCTCTCTGAAAAAATATAATTTTCGTACAATTTCGTTAGAGTTTATTTACTCGATAAGTAAGCGATCTTGGTTAACATTATGACTAACAATCAAGAATTCTGAAAGCTAGAAGAACGGAGGCGTATAAACTAATCGCTCAAACACAACCGTGTTAGAAAGTTAACATAAACATTATTATAGTGAACGAAGAGTTTCACTCAAGAAATGAACACAAAGAATGCTTCTATGTAACACCTAAGTATATAATATAAACCGTCTAAGTTAACTATACTATACGTAGAGGTTTATTAAAAGTAAATAAAATATACTAAATTAAGGAGGAATTCGATTATGTTTAATAGGTGTTTTTATATGTTTAAACCTACCCATAAAAATGTAAATTAAAATGATAACTATTATAATATTTTTTGCCATTTTTATATTATTATGAATAGTAATTTTTGCCATCTATAGTGTTTGAAAAAGTATTGTTTTATTATTTAACTTATCAAAAAAAAATATACCTATGAACTATTTCGTTTAGCTATATTTTAGGAACAATTATACCGACTTCGGTCCAGCATTATCAGAGAAATCAGTGTACCAATTTTATATTATTGACATATTATGGGTATGCGTATAAATTCGTACATGATGTGTGAATATGATAATTAGGTGTGTTATGTACATTACAACCTTCCTGAAGTATGTAGATTACGATATAGAAAAAATCATAAAAATCGGTTCATTGGTTTTTAGGGTTCCGTACCCGAAGGGTAAAAAACGGAGCCCTATTAATGTCACTCGGCTGTCTGTCTGTCTGTCTGTCTGTCTGTCTGTCTGTCTGTCCGTCTGTCCGCCGGTCACAGGTCTCTAGCTCGCAGACGAAATGAGTTACAAACCTGAAATTTTGGTATTTAGTGTAAAACGTTAACCCAAAATCAAATATTGAATTAGAAATTGAATTAAATTATTTTTCAGGGGGGCTCCCATACATGAAAAAGGAGCCGGAAAAAAAAATTTTTCTTTACCCTAGCTTGTGGGGTATCATTGTTTAGAGCTCATTAAGTAGAGTACAAATATATATTTTTTTAATTTTTATCTCAAAAAATAAGGGAATGGGAGGCCATCAAAGTTGTCAGTTTTAGACCATTTTTGTGACGGGGGCTATCTCAAAAACTAAACTAGTTGGGAATATGATATTTCAGTATATTATGTACTATATGCTCTATTTAAACAACAAATACTGAAAACAACGATTTATTTAATAGTTTATAAGCTGTGACCAAAATAAACGAACATTTTTTTGGGTTTTTCTTTCACGGTTTGTTGCGATGTCTAGCTCGGAAATTAAATATTTCTTAGACCCAAAATATTATATTGTTCATAATTATGTACGGAACCCTGAAAGAGCGAGGCCCGACTCGCACTTGGCTGATTTTTGAAATAATCGCGAACAAATTGTAACTCATAAATATACAATATACATGCATACATACATACATACATACATACATACATACATACATACATACATACATACATACATACATACATACATACATGCATGCATGCATACATACATACATACATACATACATACATACATACATACATACATACATACATACATACATACACACATACACACACATACATACGGTTCGAATACAGAATCTCCTGTTTTGAAGTCGGTTAAAAATTATACAGAAAACTATTGAATTAATACGTTCTCGCCAATCACTTGGTATATAATGAAGGTGACTGTAGGCAGTAAGGACGTCTGGTTTTGCACGATAGGTATAACGAGTTCTCCAAAATGTCACACGAGCGCTCACATTCGGTTTTATACAAAAGAGCCGCATCGATCCGTGCCACTTGGCAACCGAGTAATATCACGAGCTGTTTATTTCATCACATTGATTTACCTCAAAATGTTATCATTATTGGGAATTTTTAAGGAACATTTAAAAGGAAAAAACACCTAACTTTCCTTTACCAAACCTAAAAAAACTCGCTTGATAAAAAATAAATGTGTAAACTGAGGGCCTGTTTCACCACCTTCTGATAAGTGTCGGATAGCCAAAATGTAAGTTTTGTCACTTTTTTACTTTATGTCGTGACAAAGACAAAAGTTGTGAATAAGCTATCGGACACTTATCAGAAGGTTGTGAAACAGGCCCTAAGTTATAGATACTTATAGAATAACCTACAATTTTACTGCGTTAAATGTTAAATGTGCTACTTATAATAAGTACATAGTTCTACAAATTCAGCCCACCACGCGTCTGAAAACATACAGTAATCTAAAAATCTAAGTGCTTAACCGATTTTACTGCAGTTTTCGCCCCTTAGATGACAGCGACTTCGTTTTCGTGGATTTATTGTTTTTTAATCCGGTGATAACTCTTTGATTTTCTGGACACACTTTTGTATTTATATTATTAGTACTTGGTACTTGATGGCTTTCCCAAAAGGTATATAAAGGTGACCCGTACTTAAGGTATTCTTTGTCAATCATCATTAATTTATGACTACGATTTACGATTTACGTATCAATAAATAATTTACATTACTCAATGTCATACATACCATTAATTCTTAAATATATTAAAAAAACTACAAAAATGAGGCAAAAAAATTATCGATACAAAAATAACATCACACGGTGACTTCGTGATATGTGAACACGTTATGGACGAACGTACAATATGCATATTCATGTATATTTATTGCTTGACTATGTTACCGAAAATCATTAAAGTTTTTAAAGTAACCTATGTTTATTTAGATAAAAAATAGATTGTTTTTAAAACGATCTTATGTGATAAAACTTAGCTCAGCTACGTACCAAAAATCGAGAGACATCGATTATATTATCGGCGCATTCACCTTTTTATTTTAAATTTTATTTTACGTCCTAAATAAATGACATCATTCTCATAATAATAATTATCATAATTATTTTATTTATAATATTATCAGTTTTATACTTTTTAAACACGATTAGAATCTAGTTGGTTGGATCCGGGTCACTTGTACCCTTGCCCGAGATCCTCTTCGTTTTTAATTTATATCTCCTTGTTTCGTTGTTAATCTTCTTTATGTATTTTAAATAGGACATAACAATATATCACCCATAATTTTATGTTTGCCGCTTTTAATAGCCTGAATCTAATCAGTTTTTTTTCAAATATCATTTTGGCATGGTTTGGAAGTTAAAATGGAATGTTTTAGAGGACGAATACATAACGTGTTGTTACCCGCGAATTCATTCTTTCCATAAGTAAGTATTTAATTGCTACTTAACTTTGAGAGTGTTTCCTGATTTATAGACTATGTTGCATCAATAAAATTTTCGCCATAAGTTTATTTAATGCGTTTTGCTAATAAAATTACAAATAAAGAGACTTTCCGATTTATAATATTATTTATCTACTCTCATATCTTAAAATCCCGAATATGAAATCAAAATGTGTCTTATATTGGACTACTTTATTCACATACATCTATAATATTTAAAAAAAAAAATAAAAAAGTTCATTATAACACTACTTTGTTAGGAAATTATTGCAAAGTAATGTTATAAAATAATTTTTTCTACATTATAGTACAGGCGCACTGGGTTCTGGTATTTTTGAGCCATGGCGGGAAATTCGTGCGACCTCCTTGCAGTAGATGTGTGTAACTGTACAAACGCGTTAAACATTGTGAATTGTGTTAAATTGCAGAAGAGTAACTACTAAAAATTAAGTTTACTTAAAATTAAGTAACTACTAAAAATAACTACTAAAAATTAATAACTATTAAAAATTAAA
The DNA here is from genome assembly GCA_920104075.1 of Melanargia galathea. Taxonomy (NCBI): domain Eukaryota; kingdom Metazoa; phylum Arthropoda; class Insecta; order Lepidoptera; family Nymphalidae; genus Melanargia; species Melanargia galathea. The sequence goes on along the minus strand of OV049859.1, from coordinate 5,533,654 downwards.
TTTTTGATAAGCTTGAGCTATTTTCCGATCCACTAATTTCTATAGGACATTAGGACTCCTCTACTACTATTAATTTCTCTATGGTATATATGGTATATATGGTATATATATGGTGGCTGTATAGTCAACGATCTTGGCCTGTCCCGAAAGGGACGAACCGAAAAAGAAGAAGAATCTCTATGGTAACAACTGAATTTTGGCGCCATACGCTAGTTATATTATTTAAATTTTTTATTTGTTACTCAAAACTTTACAAGACATGGTTTTTATTGTGCGGAAAAATGTCTAGCAGTGATACTGAAGAGAATTTAACTCCACCTGACCACCGACCAACAATCTTTTGCCAGCAAAATCAAGGAAAACTTACGACAAATATTACCAAGATTTTATGGTTTGGATTTTAAGATATGAGTTTAGATAAAGTAGTGTATGAAACTCTACATAATTAGTTATTAAAACACTCGTGTAATACTATTAAAAAACTCGCCTGCGGCTCGTTTTTTAAACTAACACTCGTGTTTTAATAACCTCTATTATGCAACCGTTTCATAAACTACTATTTTGATTAAGCATGCAACTAAAAATATCTAGTGCGAGTTTGAAATAGAGTAGAAAAATCAAAAAATTCATAATTATTTAAATTTTTTTTTTCATGTAGGCCATTTTGTGAGTCTTATGATAAGTAGATTGACGAAGAGCTGCATCAATCATTGCAACAATCTCAATTGTGATGATTGGCTGAGTTTATGGTATTCTTGCTGAAACAATGCATTTAAGCCAATAGCACATGAGTGTCGGCCAATCAGAACTAAATGCTTTCGTCACACTAGCTGTCAGTTTTAGATGGACACTTTGGCTTTCGATCGTCTAAAAATTTCACATTTTGACACTCAGTTTCAATCATCGCATTCACCTTTGAATTTATTTATTTACTAGCTGACCCCCGCGATTTCGTTCGCGTGTTTTTCTTTGCTATAAACCTCACGGAGCCCGAGACCTTTCCAACGAATGCAAAACCGTGGAAATCGGTTCGTGCGTTCTGGAGTTATATAGCGTCAGGAAGGAAAACCCAACTTATTTTCATATAGTAGATTTATATTATTATTTATTTATTTTATTAGAACGCAGACCGACACTCTCTCAATAGTCGTACAACCGTCATTCGTTTATTGCTCGTTCAGTGATCAAATGTGCAGTTAACTAAACACGTAGCGGCAATGTGCAATCGCTTTTCGATTATTTATTAACGTAAAGTTTTTGTACAAACATTGTATAACCCGTCCTCTCGGCTGTTTGTTCACCTAACGGCGAATGGCATTGGGAAGTGTCAAATGCCAAATTGCCTTTGAGGTTTCACTTTTTATGTGATGGGGCAAAAACGAATATTTCATGTAACGATTCAATGTTTTTTATTTATTTACTACGTGTGTATTTTGACTAATCTTGTGTAAAGTTATCCATACTAATACCTACTATAAATGCGACAGTAACCCTGCCTGCCTGTCTGTCTGTTGCCTTTTCATGGCTTAACTGTTGGACGGATACGGTGGACAGAATTGCATCCTTAAGACGATAAGGATACTTTTTATCCTGGTAAATCAAAGAGTCCTTCGAGATTATAAAAAGTCATATCAACCCGGACGAAGTCACAGGCATCAGCTAGACAATGATAAAAATTATTGCTTTCAATTTGGTTTTCATGGATACCTTCTTATTTTAATAAGAATTATTCTAGCATTGAACCTCTAAATGTAACAAAATATCAAACATCTTACAAAACACTGAGTCATCTAAAATATAACATTAAAAAAAAACAATAAAATATTTTCTTACTATTTGCACGTACAACTGAGTAATTTAAAAAGAACATCACATTCAATTATCTTTTACAACTTACACGCATCAACATCTGTACATTTTTTTATACAGTCTATGCGAAAACTCGAACTATTCACCATCTTATGTTGATCGCACACTGCCGCAAACCTCGTAGTTCCAATTATGGACATTATATTATATATTATGGATTTATTATCATATATCTTATTATATATTATTATATACTATGGACATGGAGTAGCACATTAGTGCGGATACTTTACCCGCACATTTTTCGCACAGCAGATGCGGTAAAGTCGTGCTTCTGTCGAGATTTAGCATTTTCAGCACTGAAAATACGCTGAGGGCGCGCTTGCGTCTTTTGCGACAGTTTGCTACTAACTAAAGACGATAAAACAAAACATTTTAATTATATATTTATAGCAATCATAACTGATTGCTAAGATGTGACCTTATCACACCAAACAAACATGTTTTATCAACAGAAATAAAGCCCCTCCACGATTACGGAAAACATCGTCGTCGGCATTTAAAATTCAAATTATATAAATACGGACCAGTTTTGTTGGTTCTTTAAATATTACGAGTGAGAGAATTAATGTACGAAATTAAAAAACTCCTCTTAAAATTTCAATCGTAACTTTTTTTGTGATATCAAAGAAAATGAAATGTTAAGTTGTCTAAAAAATTAAGCGTTTGCTATTTATAGATGTAAAAAGATTTATTATCAGGACACAAAAATTTCGTAGGTGTTAATTTAAATAAATAGAACTTCGCACTTAATGGGTTTTCTTTGAACATCATGTCTATTCTTAACAACCTAAAAAAATATTATACGTAAATTACTTACGTCAAATAAATTAATGAACTCATGCATTCGGTAATTTTTTTTTAATATTGTTATTTAAGCAGCAAGGACTCAAAACCATTTTATTTATATGCTTATATATATAATATAAATATAAAATACAAACATGTAACACTACTCCTATAGAAATAATATATTTGTGTGTATTTCTAGGCAATATTCTCCCTGATAAAACTTGCCATATATAAAATCAATTGAATAAACTATCAATCAAATATCACGAAACACGCAAAATAAACGTGCACACAATAAGTGCATACCAACTGCATTTTAAGGATAATTTGGAAAATCGCCCGAAAGTACCGGATATGCTCACAAGAATTTGCAACCAAAATTGAACCCTAACGATGAATACATTAAAGTACAATGTATGTCGGCACAGCATATTCGACCACCGTTTCACGAATCGGAAAATAGATAATAGTGCTGTTGTAAAGTACACCTATTAAATCATGTTCTTCCGATGGCCTTAAGACTCGGAAATGTGAGCAAAACAATGCTACGAGTGTATTATGCGTCTTTATGCGTACGTGATATGTAAATCGTTTAGTATTAATTTAACTGAGATTATGGATACAACAGGAAAATATTCACTGAATTTGGTAAACTTGAATAACAATTATGTACTTTTACATCAATCCTATATACATGATATATATGTATCTTCACGTTGGTGTACAATGTTGATCCATAACCGTATAAATTAAATTATTTTTCAGGTATACATGAAAAAGGAGCCGAATTTTTTTTTCTCTTGTTCTGGTATAATATGGAGTGTCATTATTCAGTCAATTAAGCAGAGTACAAATAAAATATTTTTTATTATATTTTCTATCTACAAAACTTTTGTTACAAAATAAAATCATTCATCATCATCATGATCAACCCATTACCAGCTCACTACAGAGCACGGGTCTCCTCTCAGAGTGAGAAGGGTTTTGGCCATAGTCTACCACGCTGGCCAAGGGGATTGGCAGACTTCACACACCTTTGAGAACGTTATGGAGAACTCTGAGGCATGCAGGTTTCCTCACGATGTTTTCCTTCACCGTTAAAGCAAGTGATATTTAAATACTTAAAACGCACATAACTCCGAAAAGTTAGAGGTGCATGCCCGGGATCGAACCCACGACCTCCGATTAGAAGTCGGTCGTCCTAACCACTAGACTATCACAGCTTTCATAAATCAATAAAATCATTATTTATACCTTTTCACACTAGATACAGAACCCTTGCTGCACGATTCTGAATCGCACTTGGCCGGTTTTTTATTATTGACATAAACATTCATTGAACGATTCCGAAAGTCCCACGCTCCACGCCCCTCCATATAATTTCATCACGTCGCCTTTGTACTAAAGAATAGAAATTAACATAAAAACAAGCCCGCCTAGTAGCCATCTATGCCACTTAATGCCACGCCGAAGAGTCCAAATTGCCATGTTTTAGGACCAATACTATTTGATATAATATATGACAAAGGAAAGCTAATGGTCCGTTTAGCCGAATAACATTCGGCATTGTGAACGCTGACAGCGGTGTGTTTGCAGGTTGTTTAGCAATGTTTGAAGCATGTGGAATAACTTACGGCATTATTAACATATTGTGTGCACTGGCAGCAATTTCCTGACGTTCTTCTAATTTTTTCGTTCTAAAAGCGGTTCCTTTCAAAAGGGTGAAATTTTCTTTTGACCTAAGTACCTGCGAGATTGGAAAGTTTCGAAATTTCTATCAAAATTTAGAAGAAAAGTTGTCCCTTTTGAAATGGAACGCTTTTACAAAGAGAAAATCTAGGAGGAGGTAGGAGGTATAGTAGAAAATGTCTCTTATTTTCATCTAACTACTGTAAAAAAAATGTAGAGTAGGAAAAGAGTTAATTTAGAGTAGGAAAACCACAGTGAGACCCATATACGCAGTGCGAACAATCGATAGACGATGGGGTCCCAACGTTTGCTCGAATGGTGACCTCGCACCGGAAATGCAGCGTCGGAAAACCCCTCAGTAGTAGACGGACGATCTCAAGCGAGTCGCTAGCAGCCACTAGATACAGGCGTAAATGTTATGTGGCGATCCTTGCAAGATACCAAGTCCAGCCGTGTACCTCTATCAATTGAGACGACTAAAGAGTTTATAATTATAGTGTGTGTTTGTGCCTACATCACGCCTATTATAATAGTTAATAATAATAATAAATAATCAGACGAAAATATCACATAGACAATTTAGCTCCATCAGAAGTACACGCGTGCGAAACTGTAAGTACGGTCGAATAAAAAATAAGATTTTTAAAGAAATTAGAAAAGTAGCTTAGTAATATTAATAAGTAAACAAATACCGATAAGCAAGTTGCTCCTTATACCTACAAAGTCTATCGCAAATGCCATTACAGTCTATTAGATGTAATTAGTTGTAGAGAGCGTAGGCTCGTGATGTGTCTACTTCGTAATATATTACTCAATGTCGCAATAGTAACAACAGTTGTACGTAAAGATAATTTTCTTGGTACTACAATATAATTATTTATTATAATTTTTGATGGAAACTAACGACTTATTCCTTGTGGACTGATGATTAAAAAAAAAAAAACCCAGACTTAAGATTTTTTAAGAGAACACCTAAGTATATTACGAGAAATAGAACTGGATAAAAGTTTTAATTTACATAGTTAATGTTGTTTGTTTAATTTTTTATGAGACAATTTTTCTAGAAATGTTTGGTTGTATGATGAAGTCGGGAGATCTTCTATTTTGTAGTTATTATAACCTCGCTCGACTTCAGCATGAACGTTGTAGGCACATACATATAAGCATTATGTTTAATATGTTATGGTGGCATTTGAAGTCGATTTTTGTTTCAAACTTGTAGCATCCAAGATTGTAATACCTACGAGTATGGTAATTTTACGAATAAACAACATAGCCAGGCGACTGTAATGTCTTTAAAAGGAGGAAGGTACATAGAAGCCCTAAAGGAAAGTAGTCATAACGGCTTTTGCTTATAAACGTGACGTAACTTGTTAAGTCACCCTGTGACCTAAGATGATATAGGTCTTACTTCCTATGTGATGCTAAATCTATATCCTTTTATGTTCTAATAAGTAATACAAATAAACTAATTTTACGTTTTATTATTAAAATAGTGATACATAATACCTACAACGATTGTCAACGAACTGTCAACGATTAAAAACCTACTTATAGTGAGTAGGTATTTAATCTACGTATTATATACCTATCGCTATTATAAGTATTAACCTTTGTCTAAATATTGCAACTCTACCTTAACTTTAAATCATGTAATTAAAATTGGTGAGTATTTGACAATAACATACAACGATATAGATATAAGTAAATTTAAAGTATTTTTATCACTCTCTAAACTGCTTAAATGTTTTTGCTGGCATTAATATGGCCATTCGAAGGTCGCTAGAAATCTATTAAATTCAATGTTAGTATTTAATTCGCACTTCAGTTACGATTATAGGTATGTACATTTAAAAATAATGTTTATTGATAAACAACAAAAGTCAAAGGTTACACAATTACTGAACTGGCACGTTTAATTAAAAAATAATTAGGTTAATTAATAAGTCGATAAAACTTCAACTTACTAAGCTAAGAATTTTTATCAATAAAATTAATGTGCAGGTCTATTACGAGATTCCTATATTAATATGCATTTTCAGCAGAAATATAAATGAAAGAATCGCTGAAATTGAGCGCTAAAATTCAGCCTATATATTTGATCTATTCTATTTTGTTTATTCCATGCGACCATAACTTGTACAGTATATTTATTGGGTTAACTATTCTTTAATGTATCTAACAACTAACCCAACCACTTTTTCTTTTTTAATCAAATACAATTAAAAAAAGAAAAAGTGAAAATGAAATTTAAATTGTAAAACACTTAACCTAACTCGCTTAAGTGCCCCTTAATGACCTTATACAAACACACGATATGATGTAGAAAAGTGGGTCGCATAGCGAGCTCATAGCAATCAAAATATTTCTCTTTTCCGTCGTAACTCGTAGCGCCTTGTAAAGACATCAACGCGCTTCTGGCCGTTGATATCTTTCGTAGCGTATTACCAAGGGTAACTTTCAAATTAAATTGATTGTTAATTAATTATTATTAAACAACTATTACAAATAGAAACAACAATTACAGCGCTACCTGAAATTATATTTCGATGCGCTTAATTAATATGCAATTTCGTACATCAAACGTTTATTATACAAATTCAGTTCCGCATCAATTTGCGCACCTGTTTACGCGCTCACGTCTAATTCGAATGCAACGATTTTTACGTGAAATATAAAATAAAATCTCGCCTCTCATTGATTCTGTCACCGCTTCCGTAATGGGCGTTGCGCAAGAGATCGATTAAAAATAAGTTAAAACTTACCGCTTGCAAAAATCTGAAGTGAAAGTCGAATAGGCAGCTATTCGCAAGCGTGGAACGTCACTATTGCAAATACACAACACTGTTGCACTATGATGGGATATGACACTGAGTTCTATTTTTGAAAAAAAAAAAAAAATTTTTTTTTAATAGGAAATAGGTCGGTTTCGGGATGCGCGCTTCAGTAAGGCGCGCGCAACGTCGGGCGCACGGGGCGGCTGGCGGCGAGAGACTGCGCGCGCGGCTCCCACCATGCGCGCCCGAAATACTAATCACCTTGCTATCGGACTGCGAATGGAATGCAAGTTCGAAGATTCGGCGGATTGATACAAAAAATATTTTTCGTTACACCTAAAAACGTTTACTTCTTTTATCACCCACCTAAGTATTCCTTTGCTATTTTCTTAGGTAAGAGTATATTATAAGTTAATGTTTAAGTATCCAGTATACCTTTGAAAATACAGTGATACTAATTCGGTTGTACACAATTTCTAAACTAAACTTAATAGACAGGTTTAAAAATAGTACTATCCTTTTCACAATGTTCTCTTCTGGAAATTATAATATTGCATTACGTTAAGAGCTGTTAATGTAGTTTTAAATAGATTAAAATTTACTACACAAGAGAAGAGCTCTACTTACTACTTTTTTAATAAATAAAAGGTTCACCTTGCATCTGATTCATGTCTTAGATTACAAATTAAATTTTAAATAGATCATAGATCTATATCTTTTATCAGATGATTACTGTAAAATAGAATAGAATAGAAAAGGTTTTTATTTAAATAAATTTTTGCAATAACTTTGAATCGTCAAATTGAATCTACCACTGGTTCGGCTTCACTGTAGCTCCATTATGACGTAATATTGCGTATAAGATGATTAATTAATTCGCTCAAGCTCACAACTTGGACCGCACACATGAAGGTAAAACACGGATCTAAATGACGATTGTCATTTCTCCCACATTATGGGTAAGGTCACCGAAACGCCCCATCTCGGTCGAGAGCTCGAGACGCCGACCTGTGTGCTTAGTCTAAAGCGGAGCACTCGAAAACGAACTCGAAAACTATTGATCGATTTCAGAGTAAAATAGACCTAAAATGGCTTGTATTAAGGTTTGAGTTCGCCAATACATTCAGCATTCGAACAATGCTGAATGTATTGGCGAACTCAAACCTTAATACAAGACATTTTAGGTCTATTTTACTCTGAAATCGATCAATAGTTTTCGAGTTCGTTTTCGAGTGCTCCGCTTTAGACTAAGCACACTGACAACGCATACGGGTCATTGTCAACTTTGACCAGTTGTTTTCCGCAGGAGCGACCTTGAAATTTTTTATTAATTATTTCGGTGAAATAATCAGACAACTGTGATTGGAAATTAAAGCTACAATATTACTGTCTGACTTTGAAATAAGTTTCAATGACAAAAAATCGTAATTCATATTACTTAATATTATAAATGCGAAGGTTTATCTTTCTGTACCTTATCACAGCTAAACCTCTGAACCGATCTTGATGCTTGACAAAGCAATAGCTTGGCATCCTGGGAACTTTTATCTCCAAAAATCCCAAAAATGTTCCTAAGAGTTTTCAGAAAATACCTTAATCCTTGCGGAAGAAATCGTGTTGTTTAAGTTATGACAGTAACGAAATAAATATTTTCATTAGTATGTAGAGAACTCTACAGAGTAATTCCCTTTTTCTTGGCTGGGACGTTGGCTGACATGTGACCGCGTGTCTATATCTCAATCCTTTTTAGGGTTCCGTACCCAAAGGGTAAAAACGGAGCCCTATTAATGTCACTCTGCTGTCTGTCTGTCCATCCGCCGATCACAGGTCTCTAGCTCGCTGGCAGCCACTGGAAACAAGCGGCGCGAGATCATGATCTGTGGCGCTCGTTGCAAGATACCTATATCCAGCAGTGGACGTCTATTGGTTGATACGATGACGACGACAGTATTACAATAACTTGATTATTATTTAGTAGTGAAAATTATTAAGATTAATTTTACATATAAGCCTTTTAATTTCACATTAAGATAACGTTCTTATCGAAATTGTTCCACGATTTTAGCCATTATGTTTATCTATCATGTTATCTCAACACAATCATTATAACTTTCTAATGACTTATCTATTTCTAATGAATTAGTAAGAACATCTACTATGATACCTACTTTAATTTCAAACTGTATCTATACTAATAAATAAAATTGAAGTGTCTGTCTGTAATATCGAAATAACTACCTCATATTAAGCTCATATGGTTATTTGAACGATACTATAACCGAATCACACGTTTTTAAAATTTTTGTCTGTCTGTCTGTCTGTCTGTCTGTCTGTCTGTCTGTCTGTCTGTCTGTCTGTCTGTTTGAACGGGCTAATCTTTGGAACGACTGAACCGATTTTGACGGGACTTTCACATACAAGTAGAGAATTAACCAGGGAGTAACATAGGCTACTTTTTTAACCGACTTTCAAAAAAGGAGGAGTTGTGTTTTTCTACCTATGTACACCGATATCTCCGAGATTTCTGAACCGATTTGCGTAATTTTTTTTTTAATCGATAGAGAAACATTGCGACACTGTGCCACAAAAAATTTGGATTCCAACTCCTCAATCCTGATGCTGTAGGGGATCTGATCCCCAACACTAATGGGATTTAGGCACTGTCGGTTATTTAAATTGATGTTGAGGATACCAATTAAAGACTTTATTGTTGAACTAGCTGTTGCCCGCGACTTCGTCCGCGTTAAACAATTTTAAACGGGAACCCTTTGTTTCCCCGGGATAAAATAGTAGTCTGTCACTTTCCAGGTCCTCAACTAAAAAAATGCGACTGCAAAAAATCACGTCAATCTGTAGTTAAATGTCCGATGATAATAATATGTTGAAAGGAAACCCCCCTTGAGGTGGATTTTCGTCAAATTTTTCTTAGCTTATGCCTACCTACCCCCTAGAAAGAACCTAACTTCCAAATTTCAAGTTAATAATAACAATAACTTAAATTTCACGTAAAAAGTTTCATCCCCTTTTTTACCACCCTTAAGGGGAGATTTTCCTGAACAACTTACACAGGTTTTTATTATTTAAAATTTATAATCTAAATGCCTATTTTCATATCTGTAACTTCAAAAACATAGAACTTTCATATAACCTTCCTACCCCCATTTTACCCCCTTAGGGGAGGATTTTCGTGAAATCTTTTCTAGGCTGATATCTAAGCCCTAGAATGAACCTATCTTCTAAATTTCAAGTTGATAATAACAATAATTAAAACTTAACATAAAAACTTTCAACCCCTATTTTACCACCCTTAAGTGAAGATTTTTCAGAATAAAATACACAGGTTTATATTATTTAAAACCAATAATCTAAATGCCGATTTTCAGGTCTGTAACTTTAAAAACATAGGACTTTCATACAAACTTTCTACCCCCATTTTACCCCCTTAGGGGAGGATTTTAGGGATACTAAATAGCCTATAACCTTCCCAGAAAATTGTACTACCAAATGCAAAAAGAATTTTTCAAATCCGACTGGTACTTCCAGAGATTAGCGCGTTCAAACAAACAAACTCTTCCGCTTTATTATATTAGTATAGACTAGATGATGCCCACGGCTTCGCCCGTGTGTATTTAGGTTTGTAAAACTCTCGTGGGAACTTTGATTTTCCAGAACAAAAAGTAGCCTATCTGTAGTAAGTAGTAACCCGTCCACAAAACGGAAAAATTCCGTGGGATCCTTACGATTTCGGAATGCAATTCCTTACAGCATCAGGGTTAAGGAGTTGGACATGTACCTACTCGAGGTCATTCAACAATAAAGTCTTTAATTGGTATCCCCAATATCAATAATAACCGACAGTGGCTATCCCATTAGTTTTGGGGATCCCATTCAGATCCCCTACAGCATCAGGATTGAGGAGTTGAAATCAAAATTTTTTGTAGGACAGTGTCGCAATGTTTCTCTATCGATTAAAAAAAAAATCACGCAAATCGGTTCAGAAATCTCGGAGATATCGGTGTACATAGGTAGAAAAACACAACTCCTCCTTTTTTGAAAGTCGGTTAAAAAAGTAGCCTATGTTACTCCCTGGTTAATTCTCTACTTGTATGTGAAAGTCCCGTCAAAATCGGTTCAGCCGTTCCAAAGATTAGCCCGTTCAAACAGACAGACAGACAGACAGACAGACAGACAGACAGACAGACAGACAGACAGACAGACAAAAATTTTAAAAACGTGTGATTCGGTTATAGTATCGTTCAAATAACCATATGAGCTTAATATGAGGTAGTTATTTCGATATTACAGACAGACACTTCAATTTTATTTATTAGTATAGATGACCTCGAGTAGGTACATGTCCAACTCCTCAACCCTGATGCTGTAAGGAATTGCATTCCGAAATCGTAGGGATCCCACGGAATTTTTCCGTTTTGTGGACGGGTTACTACAGATAGGCTACTTTTTGTTCTGGAAAATCAAAGTTCCCACGAGATTTTTACAAACCACATGGGCGAAGCCGTGGGCATCATCTAGTCTATAAGTAAAATCGAAGGTGGTAGATATAATTTTTCGAACATTAAACGTAAAATAATGCATTCTTAATATTATATACCCCGTAAAAAACTAGTGAACTTATTAGCTTAAGGAAATATCAAACAGCTCACTGGCGCCTAAAATCTTCCAATGTTAATCCATAATTATATTAAGAGATCCTTAATTAAATATAATATAATAAATAAAATATCACTTTAAATATTCAACACGGAAATGCATTTAATAAAATTATTCATATCACCATGATTTGTATAATAATCCGATTAAGTATTAATTTTTAATTAAATTAAGATAAAACAAAACTAGTGGATACACGGGTATATTTTGCACCTAACATTTTATGTTGGATATTAAAATTAAATTTTAATATTGATGTGTATACGAGTATAACAGTTAATATTTGGTAAATTACAAAATGATTCATCGTTTACAGCCTACGACAAGTAATAAACAATTAAACATACAAGACCATTTACACTTGTACGAGAAGGTACATCTTGTAGTAGGATGTGCCTTCAGGCGTCAGATGTTTATAAGGCTGGTTGAATATCAACGACCTTATGTATCAAAACAAATATTAAAGTTCGCTATAATAGTTATTTTCACAGCTGAGTAACAGCCCCCGCACACTGGGCCACTAGTGACGACGACTAGTGGCCGCCACAAGTCGCGGAAGGAATTTTCATACCTTTTCTTGTGGCTCGCACGCGGCCTTTCGAGCGCTCAGTGTGCGGTGGTAACATATAAAGTGTATGAAAAATCTCTTCCGCGACTTGTGGCCGGCCACTAGTCGTCGCCACTAGTGGCCCAGTGTGCGGGGACTGTAAAAGTATTAGATTGGAGAAGGACATTGTCTGAGAGCGAAATCTATAGAACGTCTCTACTCAACCTCAAGACAGAGTTAAAACAAAACAAAATCTATACTAATAAATAAAATTGAAGTGTCTGTCTGTAATTTCGAAATAACTACCACATATTAAGCTCATATGGTTATTTGAACGATACCATAACCGAATCACACGTTTTTAAAATTTTTGTCTGTCTGTCTGTCTGTTTGAACGGGCTAATCTTCGGAACGGCTGAACCGATTTTGACGGGACTTTCACAGACAAGTAGAGGATTAACCAAGGAGTAACATAGGCTACTTTTTTAACCGACTTTCAAAAAAGAAGTTGTGTTGAAATCGGTAAATACAGATGTTAAAAACGCCCTGATAGGTATTTTCGCTGCGCGCGATCGCGACGGCCGACGCTCGCGCTCCCCGCGCCGCGCCGCGCCGCGCCCCTGCGCCCTGCGCCCGCCGTACGCGGTACTGCGGTACGCCGCCGCGCGGCGGGGGGCGGGTGGACCAGAAATCTACTTATCCCTCAGGATTTGTGAAAAATCGAAATTCACGCGGGCGAAGCCGCGGGCAAAAGCTAGTTCAGGTATAAATTTATGTCCCTTTTAAACTCTGCTTTGAGACTGGGTACAGTCAGGGTACGCTCTATAGATCTCACCTTGAGAGCGTATCGTGTTGAGTGTACTTTGACTCTACTCAGACTTGAGACAAAGTTAAAACGGGACATAGAGACTCTGACATAAATCTATCTTAAATATGAGTAGAGTTAGAGTAGGTTCTATAGATTTTAGCGGTAAAGCTCAGAGACTGACATGCTGACTACAAATTCCAATGACGGTAGACTAATTAGAAATAGTTCGTCATTTCATGAAAGCAATAGTTAATAGGCATCTTCTAGGCGAGGGCATTCTAACCTGGACCTTATCATTTGTTTCCGTCATGCACGTTTGTGATCAAGTGCAAGAATGAGAAAATTTTGAAACAGCAAATTTTGAAACAAGAAGAAACAGCAGGCTAGGATTCAATTTTTTAATATTTTATTTACTTATTTAGAGATTATATTTAGAGAATTATTAGGAGAGAGAAGAGACAGTTTTGGATGAGATGACGAATCGCAACTGAATAGGACTAGAGTTGTTAAAAAACCTTACAAAATAAGATACCAGAACAATACGTCTGTCGCTTGGTCATGGAGTAGAGCATATTCTGTGAAATTATTTCCTGAAGAAAAAAGCGGGAAGTGGCTGAATAACGAAGATAGAAGATTCTGATCGTTGAAAAGTTCTTGTAATTTCAGATTTATACAGTGGTGATAATATTGATTATTGGTGATTCTACCAATCACCATGCTATGATATGCTTAGTCTAGACTCTGTTTTTACATACGATGGACTGTTGTACCTATGCGTTAAACGTAAGAGGTTGCTTGTATGTTTGTACGTTTTTATGTTATCATTTTCCTGAAAAACTACTGGGGTGATTTTAATGAGATTTTCCGCATTTAATCACTTCTTTGTAAATCTTACGGTTATAGATCACACAGGGGCGCTGCATTCGTATTTTTATTTTCTTATTATGTTTCTATTTTCTTGAAAAACTACTGGGCCGATTTTGATTTGATTTTTGATATTACACAGCTATCTACATAGCAGGTTCTTGAATATGATTTAAGTTCTACTTAGTTAGTAGTTAAGGTAATAGACCACCAAGGGAGCGCTGCAGTTTGTAGCAAGTTTCTTAAATTACTTAATTTAAGACTTGTTAGATTAACAAGTCCAATGGCTTACACTTCCATTAGATCGAGCCGCGTTCACATTCCAAGTGCTGTGACCTTTACATTCAAAGATACAAAAATGTGACCTTTATTTTCACGAAGTGACATGTTCAGGTGACGCAAATTGTATGCATTTCAATCCTATATCCGAATTCCGAATGCAGACGGCCTTATTCTGTATCATCGCTGTGACATTCGGCATTGGCCTAGATGTAGTTGATTCGATATTCGGTTGCGCCACGCAGCCGGCGGTGTTACCTGCGTGTGAAGACGCGTTTTCATTATGATTCCATCATAATATTGATTGAATAATATACCTAAATTTGTTTAATTTTATAATCATACTAGCTGATGCCCGCAACTTCGCGTAGATTTAGGTTTCTTAAAAATCCCTTATCTCCATGATTTTCCTGATAAAAAGTAGCATATGTGTTAATCCAGGGTATAATCTATCTCCATTCCAAATTTCAGCCAAATCGGTTCAGTAGTTGCAGCGTTAAAGCGTGAAATGATCAAACCAAAAAATTATCATGCATTTTTCATAACGATTAGATTAATATTTTTATTTGCTAAATGTTTATGAATTCGGACAGACAAACGGTCTTCATTTGGACTGTAACATGATTGCCAACTTGCAGTTTTATTGCAGTTATGTCAACTGCGATAAAATTGTATCCAAACTGCAATCATCTCGCAATTTTAATACAGCCCGTCTGTGGAACCTGTTATTTAACTTTATTAACCCCCGACGCAAAAACGACGGGGTGTTATAAGTTTGACGTGTCTGTGTGTGTGTGTGTTCTCCTGTGGCGCTCAAACGGGTGGACCGATTTGAATGCGTTTTTTGTTTGTTTGAAAAGGTGAATTAGTCGAGAGTGTTGTTAGCTATATTTGATGAAAATCGATCCAAGATGGCCGCCGCTACAAAATGGCGGATTACATATTTTTTCACAACTCCCTTAATATGGGTATCAAATGAAAGGGCTTGACTAGTAGAATAGCACTATGCAAATCCAAGATGGCTGCCGCCATACAATTGCGAATGTCGGGGTTTTTTTTAATTTTTAATTTATACTTGTTGCAATGTGACTAGACACGCAGCAATGATGCCATCTCTCAGATGAGATGTCACTAATTTTAAGGAATACCTATTATTCTGTCATATCTCTGTACCTATAATACTATATACCGTATCGTATCGCTGTGGCTCGGTTGCATATTAGAAGCGCTACCAAATATTTTTTGTCGCAATTTTTATAAAAAATATTTATTTAAATAAGTACATATTATTATCTCAATTGAATTTTTATCTTATAAATCTGTAGATTTTGCTTTTTATTAATTTTTGGCGTTAGACGGTAGGTTTTGCTTAATCAATTTATCGGCACATTGTTTCTGACGGATAACCTACCTTCTAATACGATATTATCTTGACAAATATCAGATATGCTGTCTTCACACCTCGACAACGCTACTAGATTTTGAATATCGGAAAACTACACTGCCAGAGTAAAATGAACCCAAAGTCTTTTATTTTAAAACCATAATGCACTGGTGCTGCCTGTAGATTTATGAACGAACTAGCTGACCCCCGCGACTTCGTTCGCGTGTTTATAGGTTTTATATAGGATCGGAAAGGATCCCATAATTCTTTTATGTACTTAAACTAAATGTAGCCTAAGTTACTCCTTATAACAACACCTATCTGCCATTGAAAGTTCCGTTAAAATCGATCCAGTTTCGTTTCTGAGATTAGTTGAAACAAATAGACAGACCGACAAACATAAATTTAAACGCACGCCCGTTTAAAATAAGCCGTACGTACAAAGATCCAGGTCCCATGTTATTTGAACCCAATAAATGTCTGTCATTTCTGAACTAACAAACCTATGACCTTGAAATATTTACGGGACAATATATAAAGTACTACCTTTCTAACAAAAAAAGAATGAGTGAAATCGAACAAGGCGTTAATGAATTACAGCTAAATATACGTTTTAACTTTCATCCCCTCTCCCTAGGGAACCGTGGTGAATTTCGGGATAAAATGTATTCTATGTCCTACCTCGGAGTATAAACTCAAATCGTACCAAGTTTCATTCGAATCCATTCAGTAGTTGCGGCGTGATGCGCGGCCAAGATACAGACAGACAGACAGACAGACAGACAGACAGACAGACAGACAGACAGACAAAAATGAAAAAAATTGCAGTTTTGGCTTCAGTATCGATTATATAGTGCCCTCCAATAAAAATTTTCAAAATATCTTCAATGTACAGAATTGGATCTGTTACAGTCTTCTTATTATATTATTATGGACTTAAATCATGAAACAAGCTAGTTTAGGTCTATTTTACTTTTTCGATCAACGTTGCAGCAATGTACAACTTGGGTATAATCCTACTGGATAATATCCTGCTCCGTCAATCAATCTACACATTTCGTAATTAACGTAATCGACTGATACAGCAACTATCGTGTAATGGACGCCTTATAACGTTATTTATTTTTAATTCGTCTATGGCATACTTACAATGTTATTCTCCGTTTTGACAGCTCTATTAGGAATGATTATCTCTTCAAGACGAGCTTCGGCCCATTAAAGTCAAAGGTAATTAGACAATTTGTGTAATTGCAGTTTATTCTTGAACAGCGTCAGATTTTTTTCGGGAGACCTGTTCGACTTGATTATGATATTACATTCTAATTATGACGTATTAACACGAATAGATAGGCATTTGAAAGTAGATACGACAGGAATTGAGTTGAAGGATAAATTAGCCAGGCTTTTAGAACACATTAAAATCTAGACAGGCGTATTGTGATTATTGCAATAATGTTAATAACTTTTTGTTCTATTTAAAGCAACGTTATGACCTCGAGTTTAATTCAACCGATTGTCATTAAACTTACCCCGGTATATAGTTTTAACTTTATGGTTTTAAATTGCAAAACAACTCGTTCAAAATCAAATAGTGGATGTCGCACCTGCACGTAAAAAAATATTAATAGAAAAAGTGATACATACTTATAAGAATTTATTACGTAGTAGAAGAAAAGATATGGAAAAGAAAAAATGTTGAAAAGAAAGTAAGTAATATTTTGTCACATTGCCAAAAGTAAAACCATTTAAAGAACTTAAAAAAATTACGTAAAAAAATTATTTTATTTAATACCTACTGAACAAAAGAAATACTCGCATTGTAATAAACACAATCATCACAATGAACAGCATAATGAACAACAAAGATTATTCATTTATTAGAATATCTAACATACCGATAACATTTCTTGTACCTAATTGCAATAAATAGGTAAATCACTTTCCTTATGAGATGTTACGCAGAAAAACGTATTTGTTAGTCATACCTATATTAGAATCATATAATAAAAAAAATGTTACTGGGTTGCTCTGTCAAGAAATTCTCAATAGCAAGCTGGAATTGGGTACTTTCCGTGCCTTGAAGAGCACGTAAAGTCGGCAGTCCCGCGCCTGATCTCTTTCTTCGGTCATGGCGGATTACCATCTTATCTGACTTGAGAGAAATCAAGAGTGCACCGGTGTTTGCGAATTAATAATTCTTGCGTATATGACTAGCTAGTCTTCTTTGAAATTAGATCCCGTGGCCTAAAATTAATCAGCATAATATTACTAAAAAATACCTATATTTTACTTCTGAGAAGTCCTCTACTGTTGTCACAGTTTTCTATTAAATGAACAGATACATTGGTGAACAGGAAAGCCAGAAAACTAATCAACATCGTTAGTATCTGTTTTTTGCACACTTGCAATAAATTCGTAAAATATGGGCTTAATAGCTTATGTATAGCCACCTAATAATACTATGTGAAAAATACTCATAACACAGGTTTAGAATATTATCAGAGTTGCTAACCTTCGCAGTTCATTCCCACCTAACACACCGATGTCACAGGTTTAGGTATACCTACATATAAAGCTCAGGTAATATTATGTAAATTTTATGGACTTAACGAAACTAGATTTTACACTACATCAATTAGGGTGTTTTTTTTCTGATCACAGTTTATGTATTTATAGGACTAGCAATTCGGTCTACGTGAATTTAGGTTTTTTTTTAAAATGGTATGTTTAAAAAAACGGGCGGTGTAAGGGAACTAATGCTATGTACATATATACATAGGTATTACGCGGTGATGTCTTACTGTGGTTATGACTTCGGCCTTCCTTTCGGGGGGAACGAGTTCGATCCCCGGCATGAATCTCAACTTATAGGAATTATGTGCGTTTTAAGAAATTAAATATCACTTGCTTTGTGAAGAAACGACGTGCATGCTTGAGAGTCTATCTTAATCAATCAATGAGTCAATCTCCATAATGTTCTTAAAGGCGTGTGAAGTCTGAATCTGAACCACTTGGCAAGCATGGTGGACTACGGCCTAAACCCTTCTCAATTTGAGAGGAGACCTGTGTTATGGGATGATAATGATGAGGGACACTCTGATTTTTGCTGGCTGGCTGTGAAAATTCTGTAAAAATCGGTTCAACAGTTTCGAAAGTGATATGACAGACAAGAATTTAAACACGTGTTTTTTTAGAAGCGCGCTTGCCTAGAACATGTATGCACTCTCAATTTTGCCTTGAAAGTGCTCAAGTCGTACGAGGCGGGAAATACGGACGCCGGAAGGGCGTTCCATACCCTAGCGGTTTGTATTAGGAACGTTGAACAAAACCGTTTATAAACCGCGCAGCAAGCGCGGTGCATAAGAAAAGGGTTTTTAATTTGTAACAGTTGTCATCGAAATCTACCAAATGGTTTTAAGGTGGGTTATCTATTAACCTCGCCGGACATTGAAACGTCATATAATAGCTTTTGGCTGGGAAAACCCATCGAGATGAAATTGATGACGTATCCCTACTGTCACAATTTTAAATAGATACGCATACGTTATTGTAACGGCATAAAAGTCATTTTTGCTTGCGGAATCATGAGAAGGTGTGTTGACCTTGGCTAAATAATAATGAGGACGTATATGAATGTTAAAGAACAGTCATAGTTTGGGTTAAATGTTAGCGTCATAATTATGGCGTCCTTTAAGTGTAGCTTTTAGTTATGATGATTGAAGATTTCATTAATGATTTCAAGATTTTTGACGACCTCCCTGGCGCGCGGCGCAGTGGTGAGCACTGTGTCTGTGCCATTATAAATGGGAGATTCCGGGGTCGATTTCCGGTATGAACAGTTTGTGACGGCGAAAAATATATAACTAACATTATAATTTCTAAATAAAAACTGAATTACTTCTCCCAGGTAAGCCCACTTCTATCTTAGACTGCATCGTCACTTACTATCAAGTAAGATAACAGTCAATGGCTAACTTTTAGATTAATAATTTTTTTTATGAACATTATGTACATTGTATGTCCATACAATGTACATAATGTTTCCACAGTCTAAATACATAGTAAGTAACCACAATTACTAACATTAGTTTCCTACCACAATTAATATCAGATCTACCTACTTAGAGCCTGACTTTTTTACTAGATAAAGTTCAAAAACTTAAACACAACACTGTTCCTTGAAATCCCACCTCAGATGAACGGTTTGATTGTTTTAGTCATCAATAGTTAAATATATTTGGTCATATCCGTTATGTCTTGACGTAAGATATTTCTAAACAACACTTAAGTAAGTATCTGCCCTGAGAGCCCTGAGCCCTCGGTTTTATCAAAATATCGAAGAGGTAGTTTTGCAATTATGAGGGACTGGACGAAGTGACAAACGAAAATACGAAAAAGTGACAAACACATACGAAACTAAGAATAGACACAGCACTCTATCGTAAATCAAAACCTTTTCAAAAATAATTGTCTCCTCAGGGTGACAGATATGAATGAAAATTTTGATTTGTCCCTCTGCTACCGACGAGGGGATAGATCCAACTAAATTATTTCCAGTCTGTCCCCTCCCTGATTTTTTATGGCGACAGATCGTAATAAAAAGTTCTCGCTCAAGAAAACCCAAACTTTGTTTTCCTATCGTCTAACAACAGTTGTACAAACACGTCCACGGGCGACATTTTTGGCATACAATGTTTAATTTCCTCAAGTCATTTGGTTCTGCAAATGTGGGGGGTCCCTTTTAAGGAGGTTTTACGAGGGAGCGTTGAACTCGCTTAGATATTACCTTCTGAGAACATGTGATATCATCGTGTCCTACAAAACTAATGACAAAATAAGATAATCGTCTCATTGAACCACTGACTGGTATGATAAAAGGCGCCTGAACTTTATTCGAAAAAAATATTATTAGAATCAGGTTGATGGTTATGCTTGATTAAAGTTGAGTTGCATGTCAGGCGATTATTTGACCACCAAAAAGATAAGCAAAAGAAGTCGATTAATTAGTTAGAATTTTTTTGGTGATCAAACGTTAATATTACTTTAACCGTCTGTTTGCGCAACTTTCCCTAATTGATCATTAAATCACAATATCACATCACAATAATCACAATAATATTATAAAGGCGAAAGTTTGTGTGTGTGTTTGTTTGTTCCTCTTCTCCGCCGCAACTACTGAACCGATTTTGCTGAAATTTTGAATGGTGATAGCTTACGCTCTGACTTAACACATAGGGTACTTTTATCCCGGAAAAGTATTCATGTGGGACTAAAATAGATATAGACCTCCAAAAACGCCATAGAGGGCGCTGACTGTTCTTAGGTAAATACGCTCACATATTACGCTCACATAGTTCCTGAGATTAGCGCGTTCAAACAAACAAACTCTTTCGCTTTATTATATTAGTATAGATAAAAGTTGGAAAAATGGAGCGGGAACGGGAACCGGAAATCCACGATTCCCTCGGGATTTGTTTAAAACCGAAATTCACGCGGGCGAAGCCGCGGGCGGATGCTCGGACCCGGCAGACATCGTCCTGCCCGCTATTAGCGCCACCTACCGGGTCCAATTTTTCTACTTATAAACCTTCCTCTCGAATCACTCTATCTATTAAAAAAAACCGCACCAAAATCCGTTGCGTAGTTTTAAAGATTTAAGCATACATAGGGAAATAGGGACAGATAAAGCGACTTTGTTTTATACTATGTAATTATACTATGTAATGATATAAAACAAAGTCGTGTTAGTTCGAACACTTATAACTCGAGAACGGCTGGACCGATTTTCATTGTTTTTGATTTGTTATATTTGGGACCGTCCCGAATAGCAGAATAACTATTAAAAACATTAAAAAATAGACGAAAACATAAAATAAAAGAAAAAACATTTTCCCATACAAAATGTTCACGGGTTTCGTAACTGTCAAACATCCCGTCGCGTGGATACGGTAAAATCTCTCACCTGTACCTATATAATTCTTTCGTAGTGTGTTTGTTATCTAACTCCTCCTAAACGGCTGGACCGATTTGGATGAATTTTTGTGTGTATATTTCATGTATAGTTCCTGGATGGTTTGAAAACACAATTAATGGGTAGGTACAGGTAACCTAGGTACCGGGTCTCAGTAAGTGGCGCCGATGTGGGCATGTCACCGGGCAGGACGAAGTCTGCCGGGTCCCCTAGTTGATAAATAAAATTAACATTTATCTGTGAATTCGACCGTCGTGGATTTTTAAATTTTGTGGGAACCTATTTGGATCAATTGGATTTTTCTGGAACGAAAGTATTCTATCCCCGTCTTCAGCAATCAGGATGCGACGGATTTTCGTAAGGTAAAAAAATGACAAAAAATATAATATAGTGGTCCAATTTATTATTCTTGTTTTTTCAAAATATATTTTTTAATTTTTTTCTTACCATACACGTAGCAATTGATACATTTCAAATTGTTATGCAAACATTTTAATTGCGATTAAGAGTTTAAACGCACGCACAATAATCATAAAAATATTCAAATATTGGCAATTAATTCCCTTTGCTTCGACATTTTGATGATGTATTCGCTTTACCAGGGCACATTTAAAAACCTATTACTCTTAACACGGTATCCGAATGATTTTATTATTTAAAAATGAAAATAAATCGATTAAACTGCTTATTCGATTACAAATAAAAATCTCACTCGGCCTCCGGATTGTGATGAATCGATATTTCGTTATAATTTTTGCTTGTTTTCTGCATTGATACACGAGCGGGATTAATTGGTAAATTTGTTTTTACTGACGGGACGTGCCTATTGAAAATTTATGCGAGTTTTGGTAGCCCATGAGTTGAAAACTATACTTAACAATGTTTTTCAGATTGAAAAATTACCATTAATAATTGCTTAATTATTGAAATTCAATTAAAATATTTTATAATTGCTAAATTGGCTCAGGTCTGGTGGAAGGCTTTGACCGTGGATCCTACCGGAAAAGGTGTACCCTACCACCAAGCGATTCATCGTTCTGGTACGATCAAAAATAACGATATTAGAATGAAAAATACACGGAATAATATACATATATCTGCTCCATTTATACTATAAGTATTTTGCGGCCCACCACAGTTTTTTTTCGTAGAATTAATTAAAAAATGAATTTGTTTCATAATATTTGTACTGCCCCGGGCGCATGCGATAAGAGGAATAAATCAATGCGCAAGCAAACATACTTCCGTGCACTATCTGTCTTCTTCCATGAATTATATCAAGGCTGTCAAAACAATAATAAATATAGGTACGTGTAAATTAAAAAAAATCGAATATAAAAAAGTATACCTGTTTTGTTTTTATTATATTTCACGTGAGACGCTAAGACAAAGTCAAGTAATTTATCAAAAAATTAATGAGTAGGTAGTTTGACAATCAAGAAACGATGAAACGACAAACATACAAATAGACTGCTAAACTCAATACCATGGCCACGAAAAATACAAAAAGTCGCATCCAAGTTACCAACCCTTACATACATTTGGAAGACAAATTACAAACAGGTTCGTAGAAATTGGAAAGTTTGCCGAAAGAAAGCTCCGCCAATAAATATGTCAACATATTAAACGATTATTTATTAACAACAATCCTGATTTATTAGATCGAGACTTCTCCGACTTTACAAGATAATTATGAGATTTATTACAAAGATAATGTTACATTCGTATCCATATATACATACGTATATTTGAAAACAAGAGTGATTCAGGCAAATGCTCTACCCACATGACCCACATCTTTTTATTGATGCCTAGGTTATTTTACCTTAATTTCGGATATGACTAACACTTGGGAAGTAATAACCCAACAATAACCCGATTGAGATATTTTGTCAAGCCAGATATCAAGTCACATAGGGATAAATTATGTACGAAAAACCTTGACAAAACCCGTGGAAAACCCCACTATAAATAGATACATATTTGCTTTCATATGACAGTAAATCTTTGTGTCTACACTGACGGACTGCAAGATTATTGCAAAATTGCAGTAATGGATGCAGAATATTTTTTATTTATTATATAAGCTTACGCTTGACGGTACTGACGCCTGATGAAAAGCAATGATAAAGTCTAAGCTGGAACGCGCTTGCCTAGAAAATGTCTATTGAAAGTCCACGTTAAGTTAACGTTCAGTCGGCGTACAGTTCTAGAACAACAACTAGTCTGACTTGGAACACTATAAAATTATTATTTTGAGTACTTAAAAAACAAATTACCTACGTTTAATATTTCAAAATCGCAGTATTTATTTGATTAAAAAAACATTTATAATTACCAAGTTTTCGTTTAAAACGACGAGTCTAGCTGAAAACATTAAGATAACCAACGGGAGCATATTTTTAGATAGGCAGATACTAAAAAGATTTTTAAAACTTAATTGCGGAATTTAATCAAGATTTTTTTTATTTCAGTCAGCTTGAAAGCAATGGATTTAATTGAAAACCATGGTATATTGTCAAAAGTAAAGATAATGTCCTGTCCGCATATCAGTTACGTAAAAGGGGACATCATTGTATGCTTAACGGTTTTATTGTTCGCCGGTAGTGCACGACAAATAACTCTTTTTGGCGGCAAAACGTGGGACGCGTAGGTACTTTTGAATCTTATTCACATCAAAGTCAAAAGGAAAGTCGACTTTAACGAAAAGTAATAGAGGTTACATTCGGGCGCTACATGTCCCAAATAACGTGGTATCGTTTAAATTTGTATATTTTATACGGCATTTTGGCATTCGGTTACATATTACACCGTAAGCTACGATTCTTGGTTTTATTATATTTTTTACGTACCGTTATATTTTAACGCCATGTTGGGACAGTGAAAATATTAATTGTAGGAAACCACGATTTTTTTCAGTTATGCAACTAAACATACAAAGTTGCCTACCGGATGAGAAACATAATTTTGGAATTGAATAGAAAAGTTTTTTATTCAAATAAACTTTTACAAGTACTTTTGAATAGTCAATTGAATCTACCACTGGTTCGGAATGTCATTCCAACCGAGAAGAACCAGTAAAAACTCGGTTGCTCTATTTAAACAAGTGTAAATTGAAAATTTAAAAACCCCCGACATTCGCCATTTAGTGGCGGCGGCCATCTTGAATTTGCAATAGTGCTATTCTACTAGTCAAGCCCTTTCATTTGATACCCATATCAAGGGAGTTGTGAAAAAATATATCATCCGCCATTTTGTAGCGGCGGCCATCTTGGACCGATTTTCATCAAACATAGCTAAGAACACTCTCGACTAATTCACCTTTCAAACAAAAAAAACCGCATTCAAATCGGTCCACCCGTTTGAGCGCCACAGGGGAACAGACACACACACACACACACACACACACACACACACACACACACACAGACACGTCAAACTTATAACACCCCGTCGTTTTTGCGTCGGGGGTTAAAAATAACACTATAACAATTTATGTACATGATTGAATTGCCGTTTCGCGCATTTCTGGAACAAGTTAAATTCACGCTTTTTATCATTTATATAATCTTCAATTGTATAATATGCTTTTTTTAGAACTCTGTTAAAAGTGTTTAACAGAGTTTTTATACTTGTGAAAAGGCAAGTATAAGATTGCTTGTGGAATTTTATTATAACATTACGCCCATTCACACAAACAACTTTCGGGCAATATAGACCAGGTAAATAAAAAATTCGGATTCGGATTCGGAAAAATTGGGTGTATTTGTCTAGTAGCGGAAGGATGATAAAGATGAAGTTAGATTTAGGCGCGCGAAAGGATTAGAAACACAATAATTAATATTATTGACGTTATTGGCCCATATCTTGCTGTCAAATTTAACGGACTATTGAATCCTTCACTCGTCCTGCATCATGGCTGAATGATCCCGTACCGAACTAAGTTAGCACTTGTAGCGGAAAGTTCGTGAGAAGGCCGTTACAGGGCAGTGCAAGATCCCGTAATCCCTCACTCATCCCGCATCATGGCTGACTGATCCCGTACTGAACTAAGTTAGCACTTGTAGCGGAAAATTCGTGGAAAGGCCGTTACAGGGCAGTGCAAGATCACGTAATCCCTCACTCGTCCCGCATCATGGCTGACTGATCCCGTACCGAACTAAGTTAGCACTTGTAGCGAAAAGTTCGTGGGAAGGCCGTTACAGGGCAGTGCAAGATCCCGTAATCCCTCACTCGTCCCGCATCATGGCTGACTGATCCCGTACCGAACTAAGTTAGCACATGTAGCGGAAAATTCGTGGAAAGGCCGTTACAGGGCAGTGCAAGATCACGTAATCCCTCACTCGTCCCGCATCATGGCTGACTGATCCCGTACCGAACTAAGTTAGCACTTGTAGCGAAAAGTTCGTGGGAAGGCCGTTACAAGGCAGTGCAAGATCCCGTAGTCCCTCACTCGTCCAGCATCATGGCTGACTGATCTCGTACCGAACTAAGTTAGCACTTGTAGCGGAAAGTTCGTGGGAAGGCCGTTACAGGGCAGTGCAAGATCCCGTAATCCCTCACTCGTCGCGCATCACGGCTCAGCGGTCCCGTAACGCGATGTCGGTCAGAGAGGAACTGTGCCATCCCACCCGCGGCTCGATATACGATCCCTTCGACGACTACTCGTAAATTCTTGTACGTCGTAAGACCCGTCTTCCAGTTATATATCGAAGCTATGCGCCGAATGTGCTAAAATTAGTACTTATAATTAGTACTTATGGGACGCGTCAAGCTAGCTCATGACTATAAGAACCACGAACGAAATCTAATAAACAATCCTACTAATATTATAAATGTGAAAGTGTGGATGTTTAGATGTTTGGATGTTCGGATGTTTGTTACTCAATCACGCCGCAACTACTGAACTGATTTGGCTGAAATTTTAAAAGAAGATAGATTATGCCCTGAGTTAAAACATAGGCTACTTGTTATCCTGGAAAAATTCACAGTTCCCACGGGATTTTGAAAAACCCGAAATCTATAGCTACAGCTATAGGTAGATTACTATAGCGAACTTCCTTGATAGTAGGTATAAAGGTTGGAAAAGGGAGCGGGAACGGGAACCGGAAATCCACGATTTCCTCGGGATTTGTTTAAAACCGAAATTCACGCGGGCGAAGCCGCGGGCATCCTCTAGTCGGTAATATTTCGGTAAAGCCAACGTGAGAAGTCAGACTGTACCTATTAATTGTAATTAAAGATCAGGAATTTTTGAGGGGAATAATTGCTTGCTACTTTATAATTTTTACAGCTAGTTATTTATTAAGGTACTCCAACAAGTATATTAATCGCATTAGTTTTTTTATTAAGGTTTAAGTTTTTTTATTAAGGTTAATTTTATTTATTAAGGTGCGCCAACGGGTATATTAATCGCATTAGTAATTAAAAATTTAAAAAAAAGTAATTAAAATTAAAAATTATCTAACTACAATTATTTTTCAGTGTGATACACCAACACTACTATTGGCAAGAACAATAATATACACGATAATTTTTAAATGAAGAATTATCAAGAGACATTATTTTTATTGGATTATTTTCCACCAAAAAGTAGGTATAACTTTATAATAATAGACATTAAATTCAAATTCATCTAACAGTTAGGTACCACGAGTTATATACGCTTTATAAAATTAATAAAACGCGCAGTGCATTTGCAGGAAATATCGCTACGTGTAAATGGAACACAATCCTAAAGTTAACGAATAATGTCGAGGACGGACGATGGCACCCGGAACAACGCTCTTATTCTGTGTGCTTAGTCTAAAGCGGAGCACTCGAAAACGAACTCGAAAACTATTGATCGATTTCAGAGTAAAATAGACCTAAAATGGCTTGTATTAAGGTTTGAGTTCGCCAATACATTCAGCATTGTGCGAATGCTGAATGTATTGGCGAACTCAAACCTTAATACAAGCCATTTTAGGTCTATTTTACTCTGAAATCGATCAATAGTTTTCGAGTTCGTTTTCGAGTGCTCCGCTTTAGACTAAGCACACTGAAATACTTCACAAGGACGGGTTTTGCGATATTGTAGAAGAAAATGTTAAAATCAATATCACACAAACATCGCTTATACCTATTATGAGTCATGAACTAATGACACAAGAAAAGTTTATTTGAACACGGTCCATTACTATTTTTAACCCCCAACGCTAAAACGACGGGATGTTATAAGTTTGACGTGTCTCTCTCTCTCTCTCTCTCTGTGTGTGTGTGTGTGTGTGTGTGTGTGCGTGTGTGCGTGTGCGCGTGTGCGTGTGTGCGTGTGCGCCACAAAATGGTGAATGTCGGGGGTTTTTAAATTTTTAATTTATACTTGTCTATTATTCAGTATTATAGGTATGCCTTATTAATTTTACTTAAGTTTCAAAGTACTTATTTGGGATGCAAGTAATTTTTATTGTACCTTACTAGTCGATATCCTAATCCAAATGAATCTTTCTAAGGTTTCAATCCAAAAATATAACAAAAATCCCTGATATATAAAAATTATCTTTAGGTAGGCCCTATTAATATCTAAAGATCTAGACAGACAGACTACAAGGCAAGTTCTGTTGCAGTTGACATAACTATATCGCTACCGCCAATGATACCTATTCATGCGTTAAGATTTTTATCGGGAACAAGTGTAAATTGAAAATTTAAAAAACCCCCGACATTCGTCATTTTGTGGCGGCGGCCATCTTGGATTTGTAATAGTGCTATTCTACTAGTCAAGCCCTTTCATTTGATACCCATATTAAGGGAGTTGTGAAAAAATATGTAATCCGCCATTTTGTAGCGGCGGCCATCTTGGACCGATTTTCATGAAACATAGCTAACAACACTCTCGACTAAATCACCTTTCAAACAAAAAAAACCGCATTCAAATCGGTCCACCCGTTTGAGCGCCACAGGGGAACAGACACACACACACACACACACACACACACACACACACACACACACACACAGACAGACACGTCAAACTTATAACACCCCGTCGTTTTTGCGTCGGGGGTTAAAAACAATTAAGCTTAATTTATTTAACAACGCATCATTATACCGATAGCTCGTAGCTTTTTTTATCGAACCTTACAAGTCATATAAATATTTCTCGACTTACTTCTAAACACCTAGCATCTGCGTATGGATAATGTTACTAGAGAAATGACCTAACGCGTTAATCCTACTCGCCTCGAATCCGCTCTATTAGGTAATGCGAGTGACAGTAGGACATAGCTCTACACGAAAGAAAAAACAAGGCAACGTTCGCCACAACTATGTAATGTTGATTAGAACTATAAATAAATGCTTTGATGACTTATAAAGGTATTGGTATGTTATGTTCGATCTTCTTTTTATTAAAATTCATATCTTTAATCGTAATATTATAGCTAGGTATTTCCTTTTTCTGTTGGTCCTTGTATTTCAAACCCGTAGATTATGGTTGTCTAGATAAATAAGCCTGCTCAATTTGTACATTTGACGCTCTACTAAATAGGTACTTACATAGTTCGGTTTGTTGCCAGTGAAGTGGTAAGGTACCATACTTACCATTTGAATGAGTCAGAGTCTATTAATCTATTAAAGCAAGAGTATATATAATACAGTATGTATAACGACCACTGTATACGACAAAGTAGAAAAAGTCAAAATAATCCAATTAAAAGTATAAGCTGGTGCCTTCTTCCAATACTATTAGAATTCGATTGTAGCTGGTGAAAAAACTTATTAACAATGCAGTGACTTCGTCCGCATGGATTTAGATTTTTTTAAAAATCCCGTAGATCCCGAAAACTTTTTCTTTTCAGGATGAAAAGTAGCGTTTGTTCATCTCCGGGATGCAAGCTAAGTATCTCAAATTTAATCAATATCCGTTCAGAGGTTGAGCCGTAAAAAGGTAACAGACAGACATACTTTTTAATAACGTACGGAATATTTTGCGCTATATATCGAAATTGTACCTCGAATACCATTTAAAAGAAAACACCTCCCCCTGTATCAACATCGGCGCCCAGTGATGCAATAACGAGATTACGGTACCTTAAGTATTTATTACCGACGTAGCTCCACTATAAATAACTTGCTCTTAATTCACTCAATGCGGGCTCACTGGCCATTCATTGATTTATTTGGCAGATTGAACTTTACAAATGAAAAAAATGGCACGACGCGACGCTGCGCTTACTTCCTTGAGAGTCACTTTTTTATATCTGCAGGTTTTGCACTAAGTACGTAATTATCTATTGTACTTATTTCAAATGTATGACCTTACATTCCTTTTTTACTACAACACTAGTTTTTAGATTCAATTATTTTATTCTATAAACTAAATTCAGATTATTTATTTTTAGACTGCGCCATATTTAATTAAGATCGCTTCAGCGGTTGACCGATGGTAGACAGACAGACATAGGTGATTTCGCTTATACATATGTATTATCTCCATTGTCAGTGAAATATAAATTTTAATGGCTGTCACATTAATTTTGATATACCTACACCAAAATACCCATAGAATATTCGTAATGCAAGAATTTGATCCGCGACGCCTGTTTCCTTTAACATTAATGCAAGTACATTATTGTTTTCCAGCTGTGGTGATTGTTAAACTGCGGCGGTACATATGAGATCTTCGAAACGCAAGTGGCGAATTGAGTAACGATTTCATGGAACGCGTGTGAGTTTATTTGTGCGTAATTTATTTGAATTACTCTTTGAGCGTTTATGTCAGGAAGGGGAATGCGTATCTTACGTGTGGTTTAAGATCTTTAAGCAAAATAGGTACATTACTTTAAGAGTCTTCCGTAAGCTCAAGTAAACTTGAGTTTCTATATCTACCTACGTTCTGTAAAAGACCGATTACATAGTTTACATGTACATAAAGTTCTGTTTGATATTATTTTATTATAAAAACTTTTTCATATCATCACAAAGTTTACGGTTTTGCAATGGTAGATCAGCTATAGCGACATACAGAAATTACGCTTAATAAATAATGTTTGCTCCTAAATATTCTAAAAACCGGCCAAGTGCTAGTCGGACTCGCGCACGAAGGGTTTCTTACCATTATCTATAACAACGGCAAAAAAAATCACGTTTGTTGTATGGGAGCCCCGCTTAAATATTTATTTTATTCTATTTGTAGTATTTGTTGTTATAGCGGCAACAGAAATACATCATCTGTGAAAATTTTAACTGACTACAGACAGACGGACAGACAGACAGACGGACAGAGGAATCTTAGTAATAGTCTCAGTCCCGTTTTACTCTTTGGGTACGGAACCCTAAAAAATGTATATATTTTTGAAGTTATAATTTCCTTAGGCGCGATAGGAAAGGATAAGGAAAGGAAAGGATAAGGAAGGAAAGGAAAACATAAGTAGGGACACACACCTTTTTTTTCTATTATGATCTATCCGTTTATCGTTTTCTAATCCTTATCCCAACGATCTATGTATTCCACACATTGGTTTCATCCACATATCGCGTTATTTATTACATTATAAAGGATATCACAGATCGGACGTTTTGGACGCCCCGTGAACGCGCGATGACGTATCAAATTTATAGTGTATGACCATTGTCTCGCAGGTCGTGATGTATGGTAGCTACGTATGATGCATTTCGGGATAGATTCGACCACATACCACGCGAATCTACAAGGAAAATTCTTCCTTGCACCGAATGGAAGAAAGCCGAAAATTCTGTAAACTCATCCCCCGATAGTATTTACATATGTTCCACTGTGGGTGTCAATGCAAATAAATAGTGTAATATTCCTGTAAAGCTTTGTTAAACATGAATACATGAAGCCTCACCTTGCTTTTGTTGTGATGTTCCGATAACTATTTAGGTACGCACTAGGTACTTTAAAACTCGGATAAAATGAATTCTTTTGAATTGTTACACGTTATTTATGGGTGGAAATCATCTGATATAAATTTTATTGTTTAAAAATATTTTTGCGGAATTTTTATTATCGACGTTTTTAATCGCTACGCAGACCTTTGTTTTTACGTATAATATTATACTTAGGCATTATTTATTATATTCTTACTACAGAGTACTGAATAGAGTCGCCTTTGAGCGCTATATGCGAAAATATGAAAAATATTTTCTGCCGAATGAAATCGTCCTGCGTAATTTATGTGTAGGTACTCTTATCTTAGCTACCCATAATATATATACCCATATATATATATATATATATATATATATATTTATATTGTATTCAAAAACGTTTACTTAAATTATTTTTACAATTGCTAATTTTGTTGATAATCTGTTTCAATGCAATCAAACTTGCTCATAATTGTATGATTTAGTTTATCCATTAGTCTAGTTTTATTAATATTTTATCAGTATCAGAGGTATCACTGTTGTTTTTAATAACTCTTTAGTGGTTATTTAAAACAACAGCTTTACAATCATCTTTTTGTAATATAAATATGTAGGTACGTTGACTATTTAACATCGGAGAGTAAGTACTTATTTCTCGTAATCAGATCACTTAAAAAAAAAATTAGTATTTATTACAATTCTATAAGGTTTACGATCAAAGGGTTACCTTATTATTCATATCAAGCAATATATTTGCAAGCTTCCCTGTTGCCCACTATTTCACATCAAACGGCTTGTCAAAAGCATATCCGTAGTGGGAAGAGGAGTGCATTCGCGGAACATCCTTTTAGTGCTTTATTCCTTATGCAATAAATACGGGTACAATATGTAGCATGAACCATTAGACCTGTTAACACGCGCTGTGCTGTCCATAGATCCTCTATGAGAAGATGCCTCTACAAGGAAGGTCTTTTACCCATTCGATAGGAAACTTTTTTTTGTTGATTGAATTTTGCCTGACTGTTAAAATAGCTACATAGGTATATAGTCAATTTCTACGTAGATTACTCAATATTATGTTACTGCTTTCCCGGTATTTAATTTATTTTACAGAGAACTTAACAAAGGAATTTGTAATTAACTTTAAAGAAAGTAGAGAACATTTTGCATCGAAAAACGTAGCATTTTAGGTAAACCTAAGCAAATTGGCATTGCATGGAAAGTTTCACTGAATATCGAAAAGAATGAATTTGAAATTAAAACTAGATTTTCATGAGCAAACAAACTAAAACAGCTGAGAGTAGCATGAAAACTCGACATGCTTTGACAAAACGCATGCAGGGCAGACAGAAAACATGAGATAAATAAAAAATGCTCCTTATCCGATTAATAGTTTCGGAGAAATCCGCGAACAAGCATACAAACATATAAACATACATACACCTTTGAAATGTTGAAAATTAGAGTGAATATTTTTCAGTTTCAATAATATTACATACGTATAGTGTTGAATTGATAACCTAATTTTTTTGAAGTCAGTAAAACGGAGAGTCGAATGCGTCCAACGCCTTGCAGCACGACGCATCCGCCGGCGGCAGCTGAATACTTGGCGCATACAATAGCGCGCATCGCATTGCGTTGTCACTTGCGCGCGCATAACCATTCATACTCCTATGTCCTTCCCCTGATGGACAATGGATCCCGAGATTGTGTAACGTGAAACAAACTCGAAACAAATCACCGCAATATGTTTTTAACCCCCGACGCAAAAACGACGGGGGGGGGGGTAAGTTTGACGTGTCTGTGTGTGTGTGTGTGTGTGTGTGTGTGTGTGTGTGTGTGTGTGTGTGTGTGTGTGTCTATCTGTTCCCCTGTAGCGCTCAAACGGGTGGACCGATTAGAATGCGGTTTTTTTTGAAAGGCGAATTAGTCAAGAGTGTTGTTAGCTATGTTTGATGAAAATCGATCCAAGATGGCCGCCGCTACAAAATGGAGGATTACATATTTTTTCACAACTCCCTCAATATGGGTATCAAATGAAAGGGCTTGACTAGTAGAATAGCACTATTGGAAATCCAAGATGGCGAATAAAAAATAGCGAATGTTGGGGGTTTTTCAAATTTTTAATTTACATTTGTTCATAATAATTTATAATTTTCCTCCTTCACAGTTTCACCACAGAATAGCGAAAAGTCGCGAGTGTTGACATCCCTATGTGGTTGACGTTTAATGTACTCACACGAAACGTTTTCGGTCAACGTTTTCTGATACGAACCGGGTATGTGAGACCCTTCCTGCGTCCGTTTTTCCTACCTCGTATGACATGAGTGACTTCAAGGCAAGATTGAAAACGCATTTTCTAGGCAAGCGCATTCTAACTTAGACCTCACCATTGCTTTCCATCAGACGTGATTATCGTCAAGCGTTAGCCTATGATCTTCTTCTTTGCTAGCCTTTGTTAATCCATTGTTGGACATAAGCCTCCTCATGGGCACGCCATTTCTCTCGATGTTGGGCCAGCCTCCTCCAGGTTTTGCCCGCAAGCTTGGTGATGTCACTGTTAGCCTATGATACAATAATATAATTAAAAAAAAATCTTCGGTTTTCTGTTTGGCAAGTCAGTGGTTGGTGGTGGTGTTCAAAGGCAGTGGTAGTGGTATTTCATTTCTTTATTATCATGTATAGTCTGTTCGTTTTCTTACGGTCACCTTTGATCGCGCCGCCTCGGCACGCGCGGCGTCTTGTCAAAGGGACCGCCTGCGACTTCAAAAGATGCCGCGTGGGGTGTACAGGTACAAGGGGTTTTGGCGTTTTATACTTACTCATATTTTTATATTAAAATTCTCTTTCCTTTTTATATTTTTTTATATTCGTATTTTATTACAATAATATAACCATAAACATAAAATATAATATTATCATGAACACGGGTCTTCTCTCAAAATGAGAAGGATTTTAACCATAGTCTACCACGCTGGCCAAGTGTGGATTGGCAGACTATTCGGAGATTCTGTTAGAATAGAAAAAAAATTACAAACAGAAAAAAAGTAATAAAAATAAAAGCAGAATACTAAGAGCACCTGCGCCTGTACCGACACTAAGTTACCGAACGAACTATACATTAATAATAATAATTGTTATAATGTTATTTTTAAAAAAAGAGCAACAGCCGAGTTTCTTGCATGTTCTTCTCGGCTGGAACAGCATTCCGAACCTGTGGTAGATTCAGTTGACGATTTAAAAGTACTTGTAAAAGTTTATTTGAATAAAAAACTTTTCTATTCTATTCTATTCTATTTTATGTTAATATAATCTCACGGCCTAACCATACTGAATCACATTTTCATTATTGCAAAAGGACTCCCGGGAATCAAATGTTTCAATCGTATTTTTTTACTCTTCCATGTAATACTAGGCTCTTGACTTCAATCCGAACAGATGGAAAAGGCAATGCAGTGTAACAAGGTGCTGGGTTTATCTCAAGAATAAATACTTACAGTAGGTACATCATACCTAATTTAACTTTGCAACACACTCGTAAGTTTCACTACCCATTTACAGCGTACATATTCTGTAACTATCACAATAAATCGGACACTTCACGTACAAA
This sequence comes from Melanargia galathea, assembly GCA_920104075.1. Lineage (NCBI taxonomy): Eukaryota > Metazoa > Arthropoda > Insecta > Lepidoptera > Nymphalidae > Melanargia > Melanargia galathea. The sequence goes on along the minus strand of OV049859.1, from coordinate 5,498,523 downwards.
GAACTGGTGGTCGATCAGCCACAGTGTGACGATCGCATTCATGTCTGATTCGCCGACACACTCTCGCTATTGGCTGAAATAGATTATTGCAGCAAGAATACCGTAAATTTAGCCAATCACTATGCTAATGATTTCGTAGCAATTATTGATGCAGCATTTAGACAATAGCCCCCACTGTTGAACGATACGTCCAAATTATAGATAGAGTCTAATTATTAATTGTTGAAAAAAAAAAAACTTTTAATTACAAAATTAGTTATGGATTACCTAATCATAATAAACCATAACTAATAATGTGCAATGGTGCATTCTTGGTCTATTTAAAGTGCGTATAAATGCTGTTTAATATTGTATTTATAAAACCTTTCAAAACGGAATATCAAAAAACTATCGATGAACTTATTTGGAAAAGTTCCACAAATATTTCAAGAAACATTTTGCGATTTCTCGCTATATCGGTATTGAGTCTGTAACGTCTAAATTATTTTACCGCAGGTAAAGAATTTGAACCACCCGCCCTCGGTCTGCTAGTAAAACACATCGCAAATAAAAGTAAAATATCGTCTACAGACATCCTATCCTCTGTATTTGGAAATTATTTGACATCGGTAAAGTGAAGCGGAGGTTCCTTTTGCATCGAGGCTCTATTATTCCGTCAATTCGGGACCTCCGCGCTTCGTATACAATTACAAGATGTGTTCATCGTCCTGCAATCTGTCAGGCAGTCAGGCTGGCTGCAGCCTGGCTGTGTTCGTAAAGTCCTGGGCACGATGGCAGCGGCACGACATACTTTTTATTCGGATTGCGCAGTGGTTGTTTACACTGCGTATAGGCCCTATTGGCCGCTCAGCGTCGTCGCTGGTGGTGGCAAGCACAATGGTCTGCCTTGGAAGAGATGCGAGCACTAGGGCATACAGAAGATCGGAGGCAACGTCTTCCTAAGGGGCATCGTGAGGGAGCAAGGCAGGTGAGGCTCGTTCCTTGGCTTAAGATGACGGCTTGGACTTGACTAGTCACAAGTGATGACAGATCCTGTCTTAGAAATTGGACTGTTGACGTCATGCTGCGGAGCCGTACTGCGAGAAGTTTGATCATAGCCGCTGCAGCTCCTTATAACAATTTCTAGGAGCAGCAGCCCACTTTGAGTGTGATATTCTGTCGTACTGCTCGCTATCGTCGCACGTTATGTCTGACCAAGGCTCGAGGAGGATTTATTCGCATACACTGGCTCGATTTATTACTATTTTGGATGTAACAATGTTCCCTTGATACTCTATCAGTTTTACTTACTCCCATGTTCAGAGGAATTGTATTAAAATTGTAGCATTGTGAATGGTATGCTTACGATTATGTATTGACGTCCATTCCTCGTTGCACGCCAAAATACTATCTTTATTATCTGATGAAGAAATGGATATAAATTTTTCACTTAGTACGGCTAAGGATTTTGATTTTTGATTAAGGATCAAAACAGCTTGTGATGGACACAAGCTGTTGACTTGGACTTGTTGACTGGTTGATGTACTTCGCTCTTACGATGCTTTGGTCGGTGGACGTTATTTAGCGCAGAGCATTAGATACACAGTGAATGTAGATGGTTATAAAGCTATATGTAAATCTGAGGTGATTTGGTCATCAAAAACTACCAGGTACAAACAAATTGAGGGGAGGTGTTCTGTCGCAAGCGCCTTAAGGCGCCGCACGCGAACTATAATGAAATCATAAGTCACGATCTAGCAGGCTCAATTGCTATTATCACCTCACTATAATAAACCCGAGACAAAAGCAACCCTAGCCCTTCACTATAAGGTCCACAACTGTGTATAAATTTTCAGATTAGGGGTTTTATAATAGAAAAGAATGTGTTTCAAAAGTTAAGTCAAGGTGCTCTTTATCTTGAAGGAAAATTACTGCGTTCAGATGTTATTAAGCGAGACATGTTGCGTAATTATTTTGTTGTTTGAGCATGAATGAATGTCTTTTGTGTACTTGATCTTTAATTCAAATCCAAGTTGCATTTAGGTACATACCTACTATGTTTTCATAAACATACAGAAAATTACTCCAGTCATTTATTTATTCATAAAATTGCTATAGTTCAGATAGGAGAACTTGTACGTCATCTCAAAATTATTTCAGCTGGCCCAAGATAGATTAAGATATAGGTACAATAAAAATTCATATGGACTGGCTCGTTGGTATAATAGTTCGAGACCGGGGGCAGTGGGTTCGATTCCTACCCAAGTTGAACCTTGATGTGTGAATACAATTGTTAGTTAGGTATGTGTTAATATTTATCATCATTACATCATCATCAATATATTAATATCTTTATCTATAACAAGCGTAGAATAAGGAAAAATCACATTTCCTATTTCCATACAAAAAGTGGCGTTGCTGCTTATTCGTGTAGATGTCTTCAGTAAAACTTATAAATAAACAATCACACAGTCACAATCTGAGACGTAGTACTGAAAATGCGCCATTTTGGGCTGTCGAATCTTGCGTGTGTGAGTGTGGCAGGTGGCACATCATAAGCTCCTGTCAGTTTAGTCGACAATTACGTTTTCATCAGTAAATCATCAATTTTCATAATTATTTAGGTATAACAAAATACTTAATATGTTCAATTTAATTATATTCGTGTATTAAAGTGTGAAAGCATTAAATTGGGGTCTTGCATCGGATTTATTTGGAACAGCCCTGTTTACGAAGTGGTCCTACAGCATTACAGCGAGTTATCACATCATTACGGTTTTTACGAGCGATTGGGAGCGATAAAAAGCGCAACGCTCAACGTTTTGATGCACATTTGCACTTCATTTATGGGACCCTCGTGTGAGATTCATGTCATCTTGCAGTATCAAAGTGGCCTAAATCAACGATGATAAATCCACAGAGTTTATCCGACTGTGTTTGTTCCGATTCTATTCGTCACTTTTCACACACTTTTCACAGCGTATCCTCTGAACCGAATTTGATAAAATCTGGCACTGAGATATCTTGAATTTTGAAGACTGTTCTCACGGAATATCAGATGTCGCGGGCATCGGCTAGTTCTAAATAAAGCACATCGGTGCATTTTTGGGTCATGGTTTTTAGTTCTACAATATTTTGCATTAGAATGCGTGCAAACTTACACACTGCAGGGATAGTAAGTGTATGAGAAGATATCGCAATAAAAAATTGCAAATGTGTCGACCGAGATTTTGAGCTCTAAAATATTGTTTCTGTCGATAAATATAGCTGGTTGGTTAGCAATTTGAATGCGACCAAAACAACCAATTTGTTCAGAGACTAAATAAATTTTATCAGTTGTATTTTTGTGCTTAGTTAAATGCTTTTTGTAGCAATATTATGAATGCACTGGCAAATGCTATATATTTTATTAAAATTCTGGCAAGATGCGGGAGCGAAGAAAATTCGACTCCTGCCATATTCAAGTCTTGCCAAGACTTCTAATTTCACCAACAGCAAAGATTTTTATATTGCGCATCAGCGTTTCTGGGTGGCTAGAACTATAATTATAATTAGCTAAGTAATCACTATATTTATATTGCGCTTGAATATTTATTTTTCTGATCCATCAGTGTAACTAATTTGGTGATAATATTAAGACTGTTAGATAATTAAGTGTTGTGGCTGAAATGCTTTTTGTTGCTGACAAAAAATATTATGGTGAACAAATAAGTAAGTTGCAGTTAAGTTTTAACAGCCAAATCTTTATGTTGCGAGCCGTTAAATTAATTCCCTTTCCTAAATGCCCTACAACTCCATGTAATCTGATAAGACTCAAGTGCTAACATGTGCAATCAACTGAATCTTCCTGCATCAACATAGCGGTACCTGGCCTCCTTACTGTTACTTATAATGTAGTTAATTATAAAAATAAAATATTAAATATTCAATTAGAGTCCCCCTTATATTGTAAACGTTGCGCCAAGTTATAAACGCTAAATTAAACAGGGAATGAAAAACAAAGAAGAAATAATAACGCCTGTAAACCTTGTTAAGGCGACATCACACCATCGAAGTAAAATAAATTTTGAAATATTTTGATTTTTGATGCAGAGACAAATACAAAAATATTTTGATCCATAGACTATTTTTACTTTTATTTCTCGCTTTAGACCACACTATACATTAAACACTAAAAATTATAACTTTTTGTAACTTCTTTTTTTCTCGAAATAACCTCCAATCATAGGTCCAACCATATACATTAAACATAATACCTATATAGTTATATACTTAATATTATTTCAATCTGGAATTTTATTAAAATTCATTAGCCAATATTGATTACTATAGAAAATGGTAGTTTTACTTTGGAATATCTGTGACTATGTATGTAATGTCACATACTCTACTATCCGAGGACGCCGACTTGAATGGCGACCTAGGTGTATACCTAGACCTATGTCCAGTTGTGGACATATTTCGGTTGAGATGTTAATGATTGTTTTCTGTAACAATGTAAAACGAATTTTTGACGTCAAGAAACCCACTCATTACACTTGTTTCTTGTAATCCGTTGAACCGAACGTATAATATGACAGGTGAATTTACGATTGAAGATAAAATTCGGATACAAGATGGTTAATTTTTGATTGCAGCGTGTCTAATCGCCTTAATACGAAATGTTGCGCGCTAATCGGTTATGCGTAAATATTGCAAGTCAAAAACATATTTTGAGATCTGTCGGCGTTTTGACAGGCAAGATGTAAATACCTCTTAAAAGCTTATTTGGATCGCTTTCGCCTTTAGAAAGAACTAGCTCATGCCGACGACTTCGTGCGCGTGTATTTACATTAAAAAAAATCTCGTTGGAACCCTTTGATTATCCTGCGTATGTCTCCAGGAAGCTACCTTTCTCCGTGCCAAGTTTCGTCATGATTCTTTCAATGGTTGAGCCTTGTAAAGATAGACAGACCGACAGACAGAGTAACTTTAACCATTTTAATCTATAATATAATAAAACTGTAACAGATCCAATTCTGTACATTGAAGATATTTTGAAATTTTTTATTGCAGGGCACTCTATAATCGATACTGAAGCCAAAACTGCAATTTGTTTCATTTTTGTCTGTCTGTCTGTCTGTCTGTCTGTCTGTCTGTCTGTCTGTCTGTATCTTGGCCGCGCATCACGCCGAAACTACTGAATGGATTCAAATGAAACTTGGTACTATTTGAGTTTATACTTTGAGGTAGGACATAGGATACTTTTTATCCCGAAATTCAGCACGGTTCCCTCGGGAGAGGGGATGAAAGTTAAAACGTGTATTTAGCTGTAATTCATTAACGCATTATTCGATTTCACTCATTATTTTTTTGTTTGAAAGGTAGTACTTTATGTATTGTCCCGTAAATATTTCAAGGTCATAAGTTTTTTATTTCAGAAATGACAGACATTACAACCCTCAGTATTGGGTTCAAATAACTTGGGACCCGGATCTTTGAACGTACGGCTTATTTTAAACTGGTGTGCGTTTAAATTTATGTTTGTCGGTCTGTCTATTTGTTCCAGCTAATCTCCGAAATGGCTGGATCGATTTTAATGGAATTTTCAATGTTATAAGGAGTAACTTAGGCTACATTTAGTTTAGGTACATAAAATAATTATGGGATCCGATCCGATCCTACATCAAAACCTATATCTACGCGAACGAAGTTGCGGGGATCAGCTAGTATCTATATAAAAAAGTCGTGTTAGTTCGAACACTTAGGTATAACTCGAGAACGGCTGGAGCGATTTTCATGGTTATTGATTTGTTGTATTTGTCTCCATCCAGAATAGCATAATAAATATTAAAAACATTAGAAAATTGACGAAAAATTAAAATACGAGAAAAAACATTTTCCCATACAAAATGTTCACGGCTTTCGTAACGTAGGTACGTGTGTTTGTCATCTAACTCCTCCTAAACGGCTGGACCGATTTGGTTGAAATGTGTGTATATTTCAATGGGTTCAAAGATGGTTTGAAAACACAATTACCGGGTAGGTACAGGTAACCTACCGGGTCTCAGTAGGTGGCGCCGATGTCGGTATGTCACCGGGCAGGACGAAGTCTGCCGGGTCCACTAGTAAATAATAAGTATGGATGTACAAAGACAATCGTAAAAAGTATGGGTGTAAAAATTAAGTATAGGCCGCTCCCTTATTTTGTGGTTCTGTTCAGGCAATCAGGAAACATTGCCAAATACAGAAGCATTCGAAATGCGCACTGAACTTTTACTATCAAGATGTACTATAAATAAGTAATAAGAAGTTGCTTAAAAACAATGGAATTTATTATTTAAGAATGTTCGGAATCTTTTCTGCGATTGATATCTGTGCCATGTTTCGGAATTTCAATGTAGGGGGAAAAACAACGATAATAAAAATAGTGTAATCGTATTCGTAATTCTAAAAATCGTAAAAATTATGTAATGGGTGGATTTCCCAACAGCAAAATTCGCACGGCATGGGTCAAATCGGTACTGTCCAACGTTAGTATAAAGATCTAATATTTTTTTCTAGGTAGAATAGATAGATACCTATGCGAGACAATAAATATTTATTGATTAGGACTGCAGTTTAGGAAATAAAAAAAATTTAAAGCCCCGAATTTATCATTTCGGTAGCTGTCCTCACAACCTTTTTCAATGTAATTTCCCTCATAAATCAAAAAGTATTGCTTATTTAGGTATATGGCTACTTTTATTTAAATTGTGAATAGTGACAGTATAGTTATAAAATAATTTTATGATAATATCTACTTAGTTTAATAACTGGTAATTAAAAATGCTTGTGTCCCAGAAAGTCCTCTCATCTCGGTGTTTTTTTTTTAATCGATTGTAGTTTTGCATAGGATAACTCTAGCTCCCCCCTCGTGCGCTTAAAATGTAGGTAACAGTGTGGTCTATGTGCTTATCGTAGGACAAAATGCGCCACTTGCCTGCGTGTTCCCGCAAAAAAAGTAAGTAGTTCAATTCGGTGGCATGTGACAAACTTCTTATGATTTCCGTGTACAGGTATAACTTGTCTTGCAATTAGTTAATACATATAAAAAACTATTCAAGAGTGCGTAATGGCAATATGTTTATTTGTGTAATATTCATATCATCTTGTAATAAATAGTCTTCTTGTAATGCTAATTTTTGTCCGTATTTCTAATTTCGGTGTTATCATTTCGGTGGATTCGGTGGGCTAAATTGTCAACCGAAATGACAAAAATCTCACCGAAATGATAGAAATTCTCATTTCGGTTTTTTTAAATCTTAATTATCTCATTTCGGTGGATTGCTTTATCATTTCGGTGTTTAATTGTCTCATTTCGGTGGATTGTTTTATTATTTTGGTAGATTATTATTTGTTTCGATGAAAATTCAGGCCAGCAGGTAATTTTTTAACTAAACCACTTAAAAAAAAGAGTTTATGTATTTGACCCGTACGAATGTACATATGTATGTATGTATGGCCGCAATCATCTCAAAGACTAATGAACCGATTTTGATAATTTTTTCGCTATCGTAATTAACATACTTTCAGGGAGTTTTTAGTAACTATATTATACCTACGTTCATATAATTCATATGTACAAATTGACATATTTTGATGACATAAGTAAGTGTACACTACTTACTTATGTCATCAAAATATTGAACCTGTACACCGATTTTCCCCATATTTGGTTCTACACTATTTTTTTTTTTACTCAATAGAGAAAGTTTATGAAATGGTCGCAAAAAGAATACATAAACTGTTGGTAAGTAGAAGGTAGGTGGTCAAAAACACTGAAAAATAAACGAAAACCAAACCAAAAAGGAAAATTCTAGTAGATAACGAGCTTAGCACCTACTATGTATATAAAATATAGGTAAGTTTTGATTTTTTGTTCATCAGTTTTTTGTAAAATCATCATGATCAACCTATTACCGGCTCACTGCAGAGCACGGGTCTTCTCTCAGAGTGAGAAGGGTTTTGGCCATAGTCTACCACGATGGCCAAGCGGATTAGCAGACTTCACACACCTTTGAGAACGTTATAGAGAACTCTCAGGCATGCAGGTTTCTTTACGATTTTTTCCTTCCCATTGAGAACATTGACCAAAGATGAGAGAAAGGAAAAAAGAAGATTATACGAACAGAAAAAAAACAACGAATTAAAAGCGATCGAGAAGGGTTTCTTAGAAAAGATAGAGAGAGATATGCAAGAAGAAAAGCTACAGGATTAATTTTTTCGAGGAGTACATTAAATTCTCACAAGCTCCAAAATCTACGCAAAAAAAATGCAGCCAGTTCGAAAGCATATTATTATAAGAAAAAAAAAATTCAAATTTAGACAACTCGACAAACACTCAGTGTGACACTCAATTATCAATGATGATTTAGAATCTAATGGAACTTCAAATACACAGTCAAATAATGCATCTGCATTATCTATACGTTATCATATTCTTGGTTGGTCACAGACTTTCAAACTGTATACTTTATTAGTCATTGTATGCATCATAATATTGATTTTTTTTTCTCTTCATTTAACGACAATTCTGAAATCTCAATAACTCCATAAAATTAGAAGCCCCTTAAGTATCGCAATATAGAGTTTACACTGTATTTAAGTAAGTGCGAAATTATTAGAATAGTAGAAATTAAAAGACTGATTATTGCTAAGCTAAGATTAAAATCGTTAATTAAAATATGTCTTTTCATTTAGAAAGAAAAGAAAGAAAGAAAACAAGTTTATTCAGGACCATTAGAAAATTAAAAAACATGCTAAAAACAACAAAATTTAAAAAATAATATTGAAAAAAATAAAAAAAATAATAATGATAATAATAATTCGTGTTGTGGTCCCAAAGTGGTCACCACTCAGCATTTACTTTGCGTGTGGGAGGAAACACACGCAAGCATTTAGTTTTATTATATTCCTTTTATTGTAGGTAGGTGCATTTTTGTGTGAAATCCAGAGGAATATCTAAAATTAAGTAGAACATACGTAACTAGGTTAACACATTGTCACTCATGATAGTATACAACCTTTCACACTTGCTAAGAGTGCATCTATTTAGTTAAAGTGTATAGTTGAGGCTGCTCAGTAGTATATTTAATATATTTTCAGTGAATTTTAATTTCGGTGGACAGTTTCTATCATTTCGGTGGCTACTTATATCATTTCGGTGGCTAGTTTTATCATTTCGGTGGCATTAAAATTTTAAACACGTATTCTCACGAGTTTATAAGACATATTTTGATGGCATTCAATAAGAGCATAAACAATAACAAGAAGAACAATAAACCATAGTTCAAAGTTGCAAAAACTTAATAATAAAAAAGTCCACCGAAATTCAAGAAAAAACGGCTTTGTTGAAATTGCCCCTAATAATGTGTACAAGGGTTACTATAAATACAAAAATGGAGCACGTTTTCTAAAGTGTGTTCCATTTTCATTTTTATTTTTATAGTGTTTTTACTTTGAATCAATTGTACATAAGGCGGTTAACGTAAGGCTACCATTAAAATTTGTTTTCTTGTTTTTCTTGTTGGTCTTTGTTTTCTTGTGACGTTATCACGTAAAATTATCCTCCGTAAACCGACTTTACAGAAAACCAATTTTTTGTTGTGTTTGTTATTATCAGGAGAATGTTCTTATGAAAAAAAAAAATAAGAAAATTGAGCGGAACATTTTTTCCAGTTCACAATGTCACATGGATCAGGCGTCGGTGATTTTTTTATTGTGACATATGCTCATAGGCTTCACAACAATCACGTCTTATATCGCCTAATGGACCCCTTACACTGAAGGTTACACCCTACTAACACCCACTAAACCCTACCACGCCCATAAAACTTAAAGTAAATAATTATAAAAAAATTATTATGCCTTTGGCTATATTTCGGTCAGAATGCCTTGGCCCTTGACCATTCGGCATAGTCAAGACAATATGGCTGCGATAGCCAAGGAGATGTGTATCTGAGACCCGCCAGTTCCGAAATTAAGTGCATGTTACCTAATATATTTTTTATATTAATATGACTTACAAAAAAATTTAGAAGGTACTTACGCTTCGATTGTCACACTATCACACTATATTATTATAAAGGCGAAAGTTTGTGTGTGTGTATGTGTGTGTGTGTTTGTTACTCTTTAACGGCGCAACTACTGAACCGATTTGGCTGAAATTTTGAATGGAGATAGATTATGCCCTGACTTAACACATAGACCATTTTTATCCTGGAAAATCCACAGTTCCCACGGGATTTTGAAAAAAAAAAAACGTAATCTATAGCTACAACTATAAGTAGATTAGGTACTATAGCAAACTTCGTTGGAAGTAGGTATAATATGTACGTATATTATGTAGGTTGGAAAAGGGAGCGGGAACGGGAACCGGTAATCCACAATTCCCTCGGGGATTTGTGAAAAACCGAAATTCACGCGGGCGGAGCTGCGGGCAGAAGCTAGTTTAATATAAGTAGTAAAGTTTCCTTAAAATTCTATAGTTACTATACCCAGAGTTTTACTTACCTTTTACTAAAAAAAAATAAAGTTATCCATTTAAAATAACCGTCTCGTAAGTAAACGTAAAAGAAATTTAAGAAAAAGGAATAGCATGAAACAACGAGCAAAAGTTACAGTCAACCCTGATATAAGGTATCTTTACCATTACCTAGTTTACTTAATATGCAGCACGCGTGGAATTTCGAGAGACACAAAAAAACACCTCGTATTAAAACATAAATTCTCACTTACGATCCATTATCTCAATTGCATTGTTAGCTTATCTCCGTGATAAGGCCGTATACCAATTAAAAATTTGTTCTAGCAATAAATAAACCACACAAACGGGGCAGGCAGCCCGCGCTTGCTGTGTTGAATTTGCTTCGCGCTTGCTCGTTTTTCAGACGCTGATTGCATATAAAAATGTGTGCAGAACGGCACGTTTGGAATTGTTAATTTCATTAATATACGCCTAACTAAAATGTGCTCTCATTCCCGATAGTTAAAAGGCATTCTTTATTAATGGACTCCTTAATTGCACATGTGAATATCTAATTTATAACTTATTTTTTTCTTAGCTGACTTAAAATGGTAAACAAATCGTAGATAACTTCTCAGAAAATATTGCATGCGACGCGTTTTGCTCGATGATATAACCTTGGATTTTTCACTAGTAACTAGCCACGTCTGATGTCAATCAGACCAGACAAGAGTCAAAGAGACAATTTCCCATCAAAGACCGTTGCCGGGAATCGAACTCGGGACCTCTCCCAATATAAGACCACAGCAATTAGCGCTGCGGCGCCGGGCGCAATGCCTAAAACATTCACATACCATACTCACAAACCAAGTACCTACCTACAGCTATGTTGCAAACATATTAACACTCACTATTGTGCAAAACAATAGTTAAAATGTCGATAAATATATTTTATCTAGAACACGTCAAGTCGAAACGGACACGACTTCAAAAACTCTAATTGAGCCGTATTTGCTCCGTATTTGTATTATTGTTGTTATAATTATAATACTATGAAGTAATATTGTAGAGAAGTGATTTATCATACTACAGCTCAGAGTGCAGAGAGGTGGACGTACTCTAAGTGGATGTATAAGCTAAGTAGATGCTTAGGTGCTATGTTCTGTCTACTCTTAGTAAATCCTGCATTATACTGGCTCCTCATGAAGTGTAGTGTTACAGTGCAACAAGTAGATGACAACCTCCCTGGCGCAGTGGTGAGCGCTGTGGTCTTATAAATGGGAGGTTCCGGGTTAAATTCCCGGCAGCGGCAATTTGGGATTTTATAATTTTTAAATTGTCTCTGGTCTGGTCTGGTAAGAGGCTTTTAGCCGTGGCTGGTTACCACACTATCGGCAAAGCCGTGCCGCCAAGCCATTTAGCGTTTCGGTACGATGCTGTTTAGAAACTGCTCAGAGATATGCATACCTCTTCCAAGTTAGCCAGCTTCCATCTTAGACTGTATTATTACTTACCATCAGGTGAGACTGCAGTCAAGGGTTAACTTGTAGTTGAATAAAAAAAAAGATAGCACAAAAGCAGTAAGTAGGCAGATGCATAGCAATATTTCAGTCATTACACGCTATTCATTACAATGATCGATGAAGTGACATGAAACGCGAGGGAACACGAAATAAACACTTAGCCTATATCTAAACACCTACGCAGACATGACACTTAAGTGTTATAAAAGAGCCTTTACGCAATGTATACCTATCAGGTGGTACAATCGATCCTTACATATTAGTATTATGAAATTTCGCTAACAGTTCTGTTTCTTTTAGATGTTCCGAGATTAAAATAATTCGAGTATTTGCTATGCGATTTTATCTCTAAATACTTTCCAAAATCAGGGAAATCATATCTGGTGCTTATTTGGTTGAAATCATCTTAACAGCCCGTGCATGTAAGCCGTTGACCATAGATAGGCCTTCCCTACGGTTACACTTTCTACGAAGTGTCAAACTCTTTATACACTCCTTTCTCTTAGAATTTAAATTTTCAGTATGTGACACAATATAAAGCCCACGTCGTTTCAATGCTTTCCTTTGAGTCGAGTGTTGAGGTGATATGGTTTATGAATTAGGCCTAGAAGGTGGGGTCAATTTTGTACTATTGTTTTGTGAACAACCGAATCCATACTTAATATTATAAATGCCAATTAATTATAAATATTATATATATTATTAATTATAAATATTATATAATTATAAATATTAAAAATATAGTATGTTACCTTTTCACGGCTTAAATGCTGAACGGATCTTGACGAAAGGCCCAGAGATATAAAGGCAGCTTGGAGACGGACATAAAATACTTTTTATCCCGGAAAATCATAGTGTTCCCACGTGATTTTTTAAAATTGAAATCCACGCGGAATAAATCGCGGGCTACAGCTAGTGTATAGCTCATATCGGCCTATACGTATGCAGCTAAGCAAGCAGATATACTACTTAGGAGCCAGGTACGATTTCAGAGCTAGGCAGGCGAGCAGGTAACTTGACCCCTGAGCCGCAGACGCTCTTTAACAATTAAGTGCTGACACATAAATCATCGCTACAATTCAAATCAAATAAAACAAAAATCACCAACCTTCACCTTTAACACAAATACAAAATACCAATGTTAAATTGATGCAATATAATAATTATAACTGTTTTTATAATCACTAGATTAAAGGTTATAAAAAAACAAAAATAATAATTTATAGAAATAGATGCTGCAAAGATAAGATTTAAATAGTTATAAGTTTAAAATATGTACGCATATAGTAACAGCAATGATGCCCTATCAGTCACAAATACAACTTTTTTGATTATTTCGACATTTCTACATTATTATTATTTTTTTAAAGAACAAAAACCTAGTAAAATACGTTTTTTTAAGGAAGTAAATATTTTACAGTTATCTAAATTATTACAAGTACTAGACATTACTTGACGTTTTCAACAATTATCATGATATTAACAACTAATTTACACAAAACCTAAATAAATTATACATTTAAACCTTCCTAATAAATTACACTATCTATTTGTGATAACTTTACGAAAATCCGTTCAGTAATTTTTGAGTTTAACCCAAACAGACAGACAGATGCCATGGAGAACTTTATTGTTTTAATACGTAGTGATAATATCTACTATAATAAAGCCCGAAACAAAGTATATTTTAGAATCAACAGTTAACCATATCTACTGAAAGACCAACATAAAAGATTAGACAATCCAACATTTGATTGTTCTGATATTCATAAAAAATATAGACGGGCTATTAAACCAAATCATCGACCGCTACACCCGATAGCGTCGGTTGAAGTCATCATCTTAATTACAAAATAAATAGATTTAATTACACACTCAATCATGGTTTTGTATGATCCGTTTCTGATTTGTTCATCTGTATTGTTATCGATGAGGCGTCAGCCAACATTTAGCTGATTGGGAACACAATATAATTCTTAGTATATATCTTAATGGAACACAAGTATAAATTGAAAATTTAAAAACCCCCGACATTCGCCATTTTGTGGCGGCGGCCATCTTGGTTTTGCAATAGTGCTATTCTATTAGTCAAGCCCTTTCATTTGATACCCATATCAAGGGAGTTGTGAAAAAATATGTAATCCGCCATTTTGTATCTTGGACCGATTTTCTTCAAACATAGCTAACAACACTCTCGACTAATTCACCTTTCACACAAAAAAAACCGCATTCAAATCGGTCCACCCGTTTTAGCGCTACAGGGAAACACACGCACACGCACACGCACACGCACACGCACACGCACACGCACACGCACACGCACACGCACACGCACACGCACACGCACACGCACACGCACACGCACACGCACACACACACACACACGTCAAACTTATAACACCTCGTCGTTTTTGCGTCGGGGGTTAAAAAGTAATAAGAATGTATAGATAATACTCGTACTTCGATGAGTATGTATGCATATCGACCATCATTAAGTTATTAAAGTCCTACATTTTCCTCTTCTCAACCGATAGATAGACGTCTACTAGACACTCGTAGACCACATGTGTCGTTGGAATCTATCTATCCACCCATATCTTCAGCCTGTATTTTATATGAAGCGAATTATTATTTATTACTCGGTAGGTAAGTTAACTTTAGTTTGTTTCTTTCCTTGAACGTTAGCTAGGTGTTTGCATTATTACCTATGTAATTCAGAATCACTTTTTTAAATTGTTTTAATAATTTTAAGTGATCACATTCTTATTTATAAGTACCTAGTCTTAATTGTTATGTTATATATGTATTTAATAAGTAAGTACTTATGTAAGTTTAGTTTCATTCGTATGACAAAACAAAAAAAATCTTTCTTTAATTATTCGAAGAAAATTACACCCCAAATAAAGATACAAACATTGTTAGAAGTTTTATTAGTAAATTAAGTATTTTAGTTTTTCTATGTTGAAAGAGAATGAAGTAATTTACTAATAAAACCATATAATTATTATAATAATTATTTATTACTAAAAATATTTTTTATAATTATTTGTAGTAAAATCAGTACGCCAGCTAACGCCATCTTACAGCATAACTGCTAACTATCAGAGTTCCAGTGAGTTACTTACCGTATACATTCACTCAATCATTGAATCTACACTGCACTCGTGTGAAATGTTTCCACATACGGCCACTTACGAGAGAGGCGCTTACGATTTCATTAGCCTTTTTGAAAAACTGATTGATGAATAATGATCTACGATTGTCTATACTGTTGTTAGGTACTCATATGAGTACGTAGGTATGTACATAATAATACATATATATACCTGATATATACCTTTAAAATATATACCTGATTATGACACAAAAACGTGTTTAAATAAAAAATTTATTTATGAAATAATTTATATCTGTAATAAATACAGTAAAAAATTAAGAAAATTATTCTTAACAAACCAAAGTTTCTTTAAATAGCTATAGGTATATATTCCTGCATATTAAAAGAGTCGTGTGATATGTTGGTAGGCACTATTGAAACCTCGCCTTCGGCTCGATTTTTAAACACACACTCGTGGTTTTATAAATTATAATAATATAACCCCCGTTACACAAATTAAACCTTCATAATATAATTTAATTCATATACTTAATTATAATTTACCATACACGTCATCTACATACCTACGGAGAAAATTATTAGGAGTAGGTAGGTATATAGTAGAGAGATTACACCTACGCAAAAAAATAATTACTTAAAATATAATCAATGAAATAAAGTTAATTTAGTAATTTGAAATTGACTTAAAACTAAGTGGCTACCTTAAAAATAAAGTAGATACGAGTACTACTTAGTTACCTATATAATTATATATGTTAATTAACGCTGACTAATTTAACAGCCAGTCGAAAAATTCGAATTTAATTCCGCATGTCACTGCAGGTAGTGTCAAAATAGATAAGGGCCTATAGATTTAATATCGAAGGTAAGCTGATAACATTCCTGAACTAGTTTAGCCGCCAGCAATTATCTACATAGTAGTCTGTTATCTTGCGAAAGCTTGTCGCTTTCTGTACAGAATTTATAAGCTCTAGATTAGGTACAGAAACTGGGTTAAATGACTAAGGGCCGGTAAATGGGCTCACAATGATATTATTATGTAAAACGCAGGCAGTAACTTATCCTAGAGAATACTAGAGCACAAACAATACAATGCTCTTGTCTACTTGAAATCTTATTAGGACTTCCGACTACCATAACAAAGAGAATTCCATTAATATTCCGATCTTTTTATATTTTTCATTCATTTTATTCTTATGAAAATAAACAAGCTTCGTTTGTATGGGGCGTGCTCGTTAGTGCTCTAGAGTGAGTTCTTAAAAATTACCTTCTTTCCCGCCTTTTTCTCTTCGTAGTGCTGGTCCCTTTGATGGTTCTGTACAAGGTCATCATTTTGGAAGAAAATACACTAATCACTAATCACTGGCACTAATATTAATTATACACAACTATAATTTATACCTACTAACTTAGAATTTATGTGATCTGATTTCATGCACTGACGGAATTATGCACATTTTTTTGTTTTTTTGGTACTCGTAAATCACTTGTATTTTTACACGCTTTTTTCTACGTAACTTGACTTTCAGGATCTGTAAAAAAGAAAAAATATATGAATTATTTATATTCAAATTATTTTAAGTTTATTGTATTTGATTGGGCGATTATACCTAATCACAATTTGAAAAAAATCTGTCTGTTTGAACGGACCAATCTACGGAACCGACCGATTCTGACGGTATTTTTACAGGCAGGTACAGGTACAGGGAGTAACTTAGGCCACTTTTTATCCTGCAAATAAATATTTACCTAAGGTTCACATAAAGTCCACAAAATATGAAAACTATTGACACTTGTATGTGGGACAACATATACTTGTAGGTTGATACATTTTCACGGCCTAACCACTGAACCGATTTTGATGAAAGGTACAGAGATATATTTCAGCGACGGATACAGGCTTCTTTTAATCTGGGGAAATCAAAGAGTGCCCACAGGGATTAAAAAAACCTTAAATAAGTATATGCTGAGAAAGTGACGGACACTAGCTATTAATATATCCAATTAATATAAGAGCAGTCGGGTTTTAATTTTGAACTTAATCTTGTTTTATATGCGACCTGCACTAAAATCGTTTTGGCCATCTTTATTTTTTGCTGCAAATTTTATAAAGATGTTTTTAACCCCCGACGAAAAAACGACGGGGTGTTATAAGTTTCACGTGTCTGTGTGTGTGTGTGTGTGTATGTGTGTGTGTCTGTCTGTTCCCCTGTGGCGCTCAAACGCGTGGACCGATTTGAATGCGGTTTTTTTTGTTTGAAAGGTGAATTAGTCGAGAGTGTTGTTAGCTATGTTTGATGAAAATCGATCCAAGATGGCCGCCGCTATAAAATGGCGGATTACATATTTTATCACAACACCCTCAATATGGGTATCAAATGAAAGGGCTTGACTAGCAGAATAGCACTATTGCAAATTCAAGATGGCCGCCGCCACAAAATGGCGAATGTCGGGGGTTTTTTAAATTTTCAATTTATACTTGTATTGGACAAAAGACACTTTTCGAGCATATAGATATGGATTCAAACTGCTTTAGTGCGTGTATATATGCAGCGATCTTATCTTTAAGCATTACTTAAGTAACAGTTTTTTTTCTCACGCCGCTGCGAGCCGGATGAAAACAAAAAAAATTGAAATTTCTATTATCCATTGCCCATCATTAAGTAGGCGACAGTGACCGGTCCATTGGCACACTAACCGAATGCCTTAACCGGAAAGATTTACGGCCTCTATCGCTAGATACATTTACGATCGAAAAATTAATTACCTGTCTAATCCAAAATCTACAGTTGAAGGTCGAAAATGTAATCCAGAAATGTAGTACTGTGTGTTAATGATCAAATCAATGTAATGATCAATTCACGTATTGAGATTGCAAATTATTTAATCAATAATTTTATTGACAAACTAGCTGACCCCCGCGACTTCGTTCGCGTGTTTATAGGTTTTATATAGGATCGGATCGGATCCCATAATTCTTTTATATACCTAAACTAAATGTAGCCTAAGTTACTTTTTATAACATCACCTATCTGCCATTGAAAGTTCCGTTAAAATCAATCCAGGCATTTCGGAGATTAGTTGGAACAAATAGACAGACCGACAAACATTTTAAACACACAACAGTTTAAAATAAGCCGTACGTACAAAGATCCGGGGCCCAAGTTATTTGAACCCAATAAATGTCTGTCATTTCTGAACTAAAAACCTATGACCTTGAAATATTTACGGGATAATACTTAAAGTATTACCTTTTTAACAAAAAAAGAATGAGTGAAATCGAACCACGCGTTAATGAGTTACAGCGAAATACTCGTTTTAACTTTCTTCCCCTCTCCCAAGGGAACCGTGCTGAATTTCGGGATAAAAAGTATCCTATGTACTACCTCGGAGTATAAACTCAAGTCGTACCAAGTTTCATTCGAATCCGTTCAGTAGTTTCGGCGTGATGCGCGGCCAAGATACAGACAGACAGACAGACAGACAGACAGACAGACAAAAATGAAAAAAATTGCAGTTTTGGCTTCAGTATCGATTACATAGTGCCCTCCAATAAAAATTTTCAAAATATCTTCAATGTACAGAATTGGATCTGTTACAGTCTTATTATATTAGGTATAGATACTTTACGCCTTACTACATAACTGAATTGCAAAAATATTCTATTTGCTCATAATCTCAATTTAAATAACTATGAAATCATTAAGTAGGTACCTACCACGAAACAGAAAAAACAGCTACCTAATATTTTTAAATTTTAAAGTTTAACCTGAGAGGCTACTGTGTAATATCTCAAGTTAAGCGTGCGTAAATCTGGCTACAGTATGGAAATGTCAAATCATTAATTTATCCTGAAACTTGATTTCCATACATTGCAGAGATAATAGTTAATTGGAAGTTTCACTCAGGGCTCTGATTATTATTTATACAAGGTAGAATATTTATAGGCTAGATAGTTACCTACAAGTGGAGCGGCGCGGTGCAAGAAGTGATCTTGATACTTGAAGAAGAAGAGAAGTGTGTGTCAATTGACGATGACTACGACGACGAGGTAGGTAAGTTTCAAGAAAATTTATTACATAGAATATCTACTTACAAAAGTAAAGTTTACTTTTCTGAGCTCTGGCAAATGGTACCTACATATCTACCTAATACTTTGAAAGTTAAAACGGAAAAACTTGATTTAAATTCTACTAGATGATTAAGGTGCTATCATTAAATGTTTAAATGATCATCTCGGACTCGACTGTAGTACCTACCTACCTCCATTATTTTCAATGCCATTAACTCCATGACCCCTAGAGAAAATATTATGTCGATCTTGCACTTTCATCGGCATAAATTTTTTGTCGCCTCGGGCAATCAATTTCTCTTTTACTTTAATGTATGCATCAACAATGTAATTGTTAAGTGATTCTTTGATTTAAGTGGCCCTTAACGATAAAAAAAAGTAATATACATATCTGACAAATTACATTTTCATCCCATCTATTTGAAAAGGACGACTTGGTTCGCCTTTATGTGCACCCAAAGGTGGTGTTTTCGACGCATTTTTATAAGTGCGCGTAAAAGATCTTTTAATCGCACTTATTTATAAGTGCGCCTAAAAGATCTTTTACGCGCACTTATTGAAGATGAAGGGCCCGTGGTCCCACCGGGCTAGGCGCGAACGATAGTATCGATTGTTGTTATTGTTGTTACAAGTTTGACGTCTGTGTATGTATGTGCGTCTGTGTCTGTCTGTTCCCCCGTAGCGCTCAAACGGTTGAACCGATTTGAATGCGGTTTTTTTTGTTTGAAATGTGAATTAGTCGGGAGTATTCTTAGTTATGGTTTATGAAAATTGGTCCAAGATGGCCGCCGCCACAAAATGGCGGATTACATATTTTTTCACAACTCCCTCAATATGGGTATCAAATTAAAGGTCTTGTCATCAAGATCTTTCATTTTGACGTTTGTGTGTGTATGTGTGTGTGTCTGTCTGTTCCCCCATAGCGCTCAAACGGTTGAACCGATATGAATGCGGTTTTTTTTGTTTGGAAGGTGAATTAGTCGGGAGTGTTCTTAGCTATGTTCGATGAAAATTGGTCCAAGATGGCCGCCGCCACAAAATGGCGGATTACATATTTTTTCACAACTCCCTCAATATGGGTATCAAATGAAAGGTCTTGACTAGTAGAATAACACTATGCAAATCCAAGATGGCCGCCATCACAAAATGGCGAATGTCGGGGGTTTCTTAAACTTTTAATTTATACTTGTATTATTAATCCGCCATTTTGTGGTGGCGGCCATCTTGGACCGATTTTAATCAAACAAACATAGCTAAAAACACTCCCAACTAATTCACCTTTCAAACAAAAAACCGCATTCAAATCGGTCCATCCGTTTGAGAGCTATGGGGGAACAGACAGACATACACACACACACACACACACACAAAGACGTCAAACTTATAACACCCCGTCGTTTTTGCGGCGGGGGTTAAAAATATGAGGCGCCTTTTATTTCCTCATAGAGGGTGATGAAAAGTAGAGTGTATCACTCGGGCGCAATATATTTTTGGCTCGGGCGACGTACTTTGAATCCCTCGCTACGTTCAGGATTGTACTAAAGAATCCCTCGCTACGCTCGGGATTCTACTATACAATCCCTCACTTCGCTCTGGATTCAAAAAAGCGCCCTCGCCGTAAAAATATTATTTTGCTCCCTTATGATACAATCTACTATTATACTACACCTGCTCTGAAAGTACCTTCTGGTTTTTCTCATATCGAAAGTCAAAGTACGTCATTACTGTCAAACAAATAGGCGGGACGAAAAAATATATGGAATTTCATTGTTAACGCGCTAGAGCGGAAGTTCCATTTATGAAATTCCATTACTAACGTGCTTTTTTCTTTTTAATTTTTGATCAAATCCGATCAGTACATGAAAAAAAAACCTATGTCGACAAACACGACGTAAAAAGCACCCAATAAATAACAACCGTCACGGTAGGCGGCGCTGATGTCGCTATGTCACCGGGCAGGACCGGGGTCTGCTAGTTTAAATATATTTAATTTTAATTATTATAATTACATATGAACATAAAATAAAAGTAAAAAATACAAAATAGATTTTTTTTCGCGCTATTTTCTTTTTATTTTGCGAGTCGCTTTCTTTTGTTTTACCTATCCAAATTTTTTTTTTTTTTTTTTTTTTTAATCTTAAATATTTATTGAGGGTTTTTTCATTAATTATGAACATGCCACCCTCATCGGGTCACCTCACGAAGCTACTACCTACGCTTTACATAATTTTTGTACAAATCGTACAGTGCTCTAGCCTCCTTCGATAAAGGGCGGGCTAGTACACTGTTACAAGTGCCTAATTCTTGCAAATCAATATTGAACTTATACTTAAATCTAAATCTTTCTCTTTCGTTGCGCACACATTCCACTAGGACGTGATAGACATCCTCGATAACATCGCATTCTGAACACTTCGGCGAGCTAGCTTTACCTACAAGGTATGCAAATCCGTTCAAGGGAACGTGTCCGCAACGTAGTCTGAGAGCTAATACAATATCGCATCTATTTAATTTAACCCCAGCAAACCATGGCGACCGAGGAAGAGATGGCTGAATGGTTTTGTACCATATGCCCTTTATAAGAGATCTCTGATCAAAATGCTCCTTCCACATACCAAAGCACCTATCTTTGATTAAATAAGTTAAATCACTGAAGTAGGGTAGTCCGTCAAATGATAGATCAGAATGCAACGCTTCTTTCGCTAAACGGTCAACTTCCTCATTTCCCGGCAAGCCTATGTGAGAAGGGACCCATTGTAAACATATGTTTTTCCTAGCAGATGAGCTCTTTAGAATAGATTTTATTATATCATATGCTATTGGTACGCCGCGAAAAACAGTTGTAGTGCACTTCAACACGTGTTGCAGAGCACTCTTGGAGTCTGAAAAAATAACATAGTTACCAGGCGCAAGGGACTCAATATATGCCACAGCTTCTGCTATTGCTATTAATTCAATATGCATGATAGACAAATGTGCATTAACTTTTAGTTGGACTGATTTTTTAGATTGATTGTCCAAAAAAGCCATACCAGACTCATCTCTTCCTTTGCAACCATCTGTGTAAATGCTATAATAATTGTCATATTTACTGGTTATGTAACGCATACAAATATTTCTTAAATTAAGTGGATTATATTGTCTTTTGGAGCTGCTTATCGTTTCAATCTCCGTATTAACTACATTTGTTAAATTCACATTGCTGATCCAGGTATCTAACGAAAAACATTCTAAATTTGTACTCTTGCGGAACGCGGTGGATTGAAACTGGTCATGAACTAAAGCTAATACTGGTTTATTTTTACATTTCCAATATCTATTCTGACATAGGGTACTGAGCTCATTCAATATACCAGCTAGTTCGTTTTGTAAGATTGACACCGACTTAAACCAAAACTTTCCGGCCAGATAGTATCTTCTCACGTATAAAGGTTGGAGATGAAGCTCTGATTCCATTACATGAATCGGCGTGCTTCTGATAAAGCCACCAATAATCCGCATGTATTGGTTCTGGATTTTATCTAACTTTCCCAAGTGAGTGTTACAACTATTTGCAAAAAGGAAACTGGCATAGTCTAATCGACTTCGTACTATGGCAATATATAGTCTTCTTAAATGAATTGGGTGAACACCCCACCCAGGCCCTACCAGCACTTTAAAAACATTTAAAATCTTTGAACATCTCTCTTTCAGTTCTTCAATGTGTTTTTTCCACCTAAGCGAATAGTCCAGCCATAAACCTAAATATTTTATACAATCAACTACCTGAAGAGATGAATTGTTTACTATTAACTTTACAGTTGCATTTTTGTAACCCCTTCTGAAAATACATACCTTACTCTTGGCTGCTGAAACCTCTAACCCTAATTGCATAGCTGTATGAACAAATTTGTCTATTTCTAATTGTAAGATCTGTGAACCTCGTTCGGTATTTTTACACGTCAAATAAATAACAAAATCGTCGGCATATTGAGAAATTGAGACTATATTAGTATTTACATATCTACATAAATTTAATGTTGCAATGTTGAAAAGCAATGGTGAGAACGGATCTCCCTGAGCCAAGCCCTTCCCAGTTTTCCTACACAAATAAGAATTATCAATACAAATTTTAAGATTTCTTTCATTTAGAAAATTCCACAAATAGCTGCATAATTTACCACCAATTCCTAATTTGTCCATTGATTGTAGGAGTACTGAAACATCTACGTTGTTGTATGCATCTTCTAAGTCTATGAAACATCCTATAGTGACTAAACGTTTAGATAAGGCTACTTGTATGCTTGAAACCAATGTAGATAAATTTTCTAATGACGATCGACTTTTACGGAAACCGGTAGTTGCTGGTAATAAAATGTTATTTTTTTCTATGTGCCATTCTAATCGTTTGATTAGTATGCCATGAAAAATTTTACAGACACACGATATCATTGAGATAGGTCTGAGAGATGAGGGGGAATCCGGACTTCTGCCAGGTTTGGGGATAGGAATAATGACTATATCCCTCCATTGTATAGGTACAAATCCGTAAGTATAAAAGGAGTTATATAACTGTAATAGAATATTTTTACCATTAGTAGGTAGGTTTTTAATCATAGAATAGGATACATCGTCACTACCTGGAGTAGTGTCTTTATTTTTAATACAGCTATGCAATTCATGTAACGATATACCTGCGTCTAAGGATTCGTTATTTGATGAGAAAACTGGTCTATCTGGGGAAACCGAATCAGGTGCTAATTTTTCCAAAAGTTTGACACATTTGTCCCTATCAACATTATTCCTAGGACTATGACGACCTTTGAACCATTTCATTTTACACCAAATTTCATTTTGATTGGAAGATTCATCTAAGGAGTTGCAAAATGTTTGAAAGGATTTATCGCGGTCTTTGCGTATTTTTCTCTGTGATTTTTGAATTTTTTCATTTAAAATATCTAAATTACGGGGTGTTGGGTTACGTCTAAATTTTGATAGGGCTAAACGACGTTCTGCAACACATTTGGAAAGGTCAGGGTTCCAGTATGGTTTGGGAGAAAAATTGTTTGTAGGGTTCGGATTTATTTTTATATTCGGGATGTGTAATTTTGCAGCTATGTTCAAGCATTTTATAAAATCATCATAAGCGGTTTGTATATCTTCATTAAAATCAAACTTTTCAAACATTAATTCTAAGCAATTTTTATAGTTTTTCCAATTAGCCTTTTTATAATTACGTCGAGGAAAACTACTAGAATGAGAACTAAATTCAGTTGAGATTTTTATCATTAAATGGTCGCTGCCTAATGATTCGTTTAAAACTGACCAGTTGAAATGTAACATGATATCCGACGATACAAGTGAGATATCTGGAGCTGACTGTCTGCATTGCCCATTCACTAAAAGCATACGAGTTGGTGTACCGTCATTCAAGGAGCAGAATAAATGGTCCTCAAGCGCGTCATATATTTGAACCCCTCTTGTGTCAATTTTATTAGACCAATTAGTATGGTGACCGTTAAAGTCGCCTAAAATGAGAGTTTTCCTTCTGAAACTTGAAAAAAGGTTATCCCACTCTTTCTGGTGTGTACGTACTGATGGAGGGCAGTACAAGGAAATAATATGCTCTATTGTATCGCAGTTGTGAATTTTAATTCCTATTATTTCTATATCCGAACTAATGTTTGGTATTTGTAACAAGTCAGCTTTGATAGATCTATGTACAAAAAGTGCAACGCCACCATACGAATCTGCCCTATCTTTACGAAAAATATTATAATCCTTTACCTGCAATGTTGTACTCAAGTCTAACCAAGTTTCGCTTAGAGCAGCAATATGAATTTTTTCCTGCAGGAGGATATTTTGAAATGACAGCAACTTAGGCTTAACACTTTGCGCATTCCATTGGACAATATTCAGTTTTATATTAGTATTACTAGCCATTCTTAGAAAATAGGTCAATAATTGATTTAAATAGGGACCAGTCTGATACATAATCAATCAATGCCAAAAATACCCACTCCAAAAGACACTTCGTAATGTTCTTAATTTTTAAGTGCATGGGAATTGCTTTCAAGAATAGGATATTTTTAAGTCTATTCAAAAGTTCCAAAAATGGTATCTTTTTCCTTTGTTGAGGACAGTCCTCTTTTTCTTCATCTTCTTTTTCTCTGACATTTTCTTCATTTACTTTGACGTTTTCTTCCCAATCGTGAGTTTGTCTTCTCTGTGCTTTTGTTTGTTTAGGTACACTAGGTGTCTTGTGTATAATAGCACTGGTCTTCACAATATGCGCAAATGATGGTGTTTGTTCTGTGAACTGGCGAGGTAAATTATTATTTGATACTCTATTAGACGTCAGTGGAAATATAGGTGAAGGAGGAATTTCCGGTGTATTGGATGATTTCTCTGGTGTAGTTTGTGCGTAAGCCGAAAAGGCTTTTTTATATGTACAATTCTGTTCAGCCATAATTTCCCTAAGTTTTTGCTCTTTAAGGTACATGGGACATCTCTTCGACATTGATATGTGGTTCCCACCACAGTTTACGCACCTATACGTTGTGGTAGTACAATTCTCGTGATTTCCACCGCATTTTGGACATATAACCTTGAACGAGGGGCATCTTTTGTGAAAGTGACCTAGACGCCAGCATTTTGAACACTGAGACACTCGGAATGTATATGGTTCTACTTTAATTCTCAGACCTTCTACGAACACATGAGATGGTAACTGTGCGCCTCTAAAAGATAGACGAACGCATTCGCTCGGAGTCCAACCACTCTCAGCAGTATCACTGCGCCGGTCGAGGCGTTTTGAAGATATAAGTTTTATCTGATTTGGGCATTCAATACTCTCCGAAATAACTTCATTAGATAGTCCCAAGTCCACGCCTTTTATGATACCATAAGAGATGTCTTTTTCTAAAGCCCTATATATTCTCCAACCTTTTTGAGTAAATTCTGTACAATTTTCTAACTTTTGGGCACTGATTTCATTATGCACAGTAAGCCGAATTTTAAAGGGGTTGATGTATTTTACTTTTTCGATGTCGACTATATTGTTGGTTTTAAACATTTTTGCGATAGCGAACTGTTTAGGCAACACTTCCGAACTTGTAATATACACTTCAATTAAATTATTTTCAGGATTTGTCTTCTTTCCTCTTTTTCCCACCGTAGTCCATTCGTCATCCTCTTCATCCCCTCCCTTTCTCTTCGGCGTCCTTACTTCTCTTTCAATAGCATTTCCTGTCACCATGTCTACATCCTCTTCTTTATTGTATAGGAGCTCTTCTTCTGATATTACTGACAGCTGATCCTCCCGTCCGCATAACATAATGGTATTGTTTGCATTCTCATTGGCGTCGTTATTCATCTTGAATACCGACAGACCGCACGTACCTACTATCTCGCTTACAGAGCGCGGCGGCAGCGGTCGGCCGGCCGGTACGTAAATACCTACCAGCTCCCCGCGGCCGACGAGCGTAATAAAATATTAGAGGCGATAACACTGGCAAGTGGCACACGACTGCTTCGCCCGGTTACCGCGACGAAACTGTATCCAAATTTTCAATTTATAAAATTACAAGTAGCTATTATGGAAGTCAAAGTGTCTAGTAGTGATAGTGAAGATTTGATGACGCCGCCCAACGCCGCCAGAATTAAAAATATGTGGCTAAGTAGTTATTTTTATATTGAAAATCTTTTACCCAAGATATCTAAAGATAGATAGAAATAGTTACAACAAAGCATATGAAGAAGAAGACAATGGAAACCCAACCTCTTCTTCTGATTGATTTACGGTAATAATTTTAATATTTTTGATTATTTTCCTCGCAGGTGTAGTATAAAGCACTATGTATCCCTTCGGGAGAAAGTGCGATTCCTCTCGGGCGTATTGCGGCCCTACGGCCTACGGCCTCGTGACCGATTACTACACCCTCGTAGTAATCGGTCACTTTCTCCCGTCGAGGAACAATGTACTAAAGTAGGTACCTATCTTTTACTTGACCTACTGCTTGATCACAGCTTACGTTTTTAGCTTACACCATTTATTATGTAAAGACGTAATAAAATTATTACTTACTAGAGATTGCCTGTATAAAATCGTTAATTCGCTAGGTGGGCACGCAACAAAATTGTATCATCTACCAGGCTTGATCTATTGCCTACTCTTGGTATTTTTTATTATACCTATTCTCTCTCCTGTTGTGTTTTATAAAAGACGTGCTTTCAGTTATTTATTCAGTGTCCAAAATTTTCTACACATAATTATTTACATAAATCCTACTAATCCTACTAATCCTACTAATATTATATAAATGTGAAAGTGTGGATGTTTGGATGTTTAGATGTTTGGATGTTTGTTACTCTATAACGTCGCAAATACGTAACCGATTTGGCTGAAATTATGAATGAAGATAGATTATGCCCTGACTTAAAACATAGGCTACCCTTTTTATCCTGAAAAAATGCACAGTTCCCGCGGGATATTGAAAAATCCGAAATCTATATCTACAGCTATAGGTAGATTACTATAGCAAACTTCCTTGAAAGTAGGTATAAAGGTTGGAAAAGGGAGCGGGACGGAAATCGGAAATCCACGATTCCCTCAGGATTTGTGAAAAATCGAAATTCACGCGGGCGAAGTACGGGCAAAAGCTAGTAAATAATAGTTTTATTGGCCACAATCTTCGATTAATAATGTTATAGTAGATACCTACCTGTAGATCCATGTAGAGTAGACGACCTGGCGCAGTCTTATAAGCGTGACGTGAGGCCTGCGGGTTCGATTCCCGGCAGGGGCAATTTGGGAATTTATAATTTCTTAATTGTCTCTGGTCTGGTCCGATGGGAGGCTTGAGTTATTATATTGGGATTTTCGTCAAGAAATTGTTAATGTGTTTATCGTAAAGAATTGTTGCATGGAGTTGGTAGTTGGCATTGTTTCAATTCCGTGCTTTGGAGAACTCGTTAATCGTTGGTTCCGTTGGTTAACTGTCGATAAAAGTCTGCCAATCCGCATTTGAGCAGCGTGGGTCTAAACCCTCTCTCGTATAAAGAAAGGAGGTCTTTGCCCAGCCGTGGGACGTTAAAAGTGCTGTCAGTAGAGGATCTTAAATGGAAACTTTCTTACTCGTAGCTAAGTCAACAAGATGTCTCAACAGAAACCGCACAGAAACAACAAAGTATATATGTAAGTACCACTTAAAGAGAAATTACATCGATTGTTATTCTCATTAGCACTTTTCTCATGCAGATGCTGTTTTCAATTTTCCATTTCCTACGTATAAGGGCATGTTCATACAATACGCGGTTTCATTCTTTCTTTTGTAAGTTGTCAGTAACTGTCGATGATTTATTACCTGTATGGAATACACTATGTTATACGTACATATTATATACTTAAGTAGATTCCTAGGCCTATAAATTTGCTATCTCTATGATGGTTATTGGTAAATGAAGACCTTGCATAGTTGAAAAAACTTGCATAATTCAAAGGGAAAAATATTTTTCGCGCATTCATAAGTCTAACGCCAAATGGCGACTCCATTTACTCTAAGGTGACAACAATTTATATATTACACCACATATTTAAAAAAAAAAATGATAATAGAAAATAGAATGACGCAAATCTCAAAAGTTTGTTTAAATCTCACTCGTTGAATTTTTGTCACATTATTAATTCGAAGCAGAAGTTCCTATCTCCTTTACTTAGTTGAACAAAAAATACCTACTTACTTACCTACCTTAGAAACCTTTGTTGAAAAACCTTCTACGTTTTCTGACTAAGTAAGTAACTAAAAACATTATCCGTAATTACGCACATCGCCAGATCCGTCCGCTTTTCTCTCATAAAATATGTATGTTTGATACTGTCGTGTACCAATTAGCTTTACAGAGCATTGCGATTAGAATAAATACCAGTGCAGCAGCTGTCTGTCCGTAGCATGATGTCACACAGACGAAGACACTACAAGAAACGAAGACAGATCAGCTATAGAGCATACTCTGATTTTACTCAGACTAGTTACAAGTATAAATTTGTCATCAGATAACTCCGTAGACACAAAACACTGAATTCTTGGGGGAAAATTCTGATTTTGAAATAAATTCAAACGTTC
Source organism: Melanargia galathea (assembly GCA_920104075.1). Classification (NCBI taxonomy): domain Eukaryota; kingdom Metazoa; phylum Arthropoda; class Insecta; order Lepidoptera; family Nymphalidae; genus Melanargia; species Melanargia galathea. The sequence goes on along the minus strand of OV049859.1, from coordinate 5,469,242 downwards.
CACAATCTTGTCTTCATAGAGTAAGTAATCTCTAAATTCTTATATTTAGGGGTAGGTTAGGTTAGTATAATAAACTAGCATAGTACAATGTCGCGTTACTAAAATCCACTAAAAAATGTAAGCACATTTTCGTTTAATTTTAGTGGATTTGCTGTTTCTGGATTTTATTTGTTAAGCATGCAGACCGATAAAATTGTTGAAGGATAACGCGATAGTTAATAATTAATTTATCACGTCATCTTTCAATAACATCATTGGTCCGTGGAACACATCTCCGCCTCGGATTAAGTATCAAGTTCTCTGAGATACTTAATCTGAGATCTCCGCTAAGCACCGCTTCAGTGGACAGGTACCTTAACAGCTTAAAATCTTTAATAAAAAGGTACCTATACTAAACGTAGTAAACCATGAAATTCGCCAGCAATTTTGGGCATTTTGCACAACAGTTAGCCAAGTTGCGCTTGTCTTAAACACGCAACTGTTGTGGTGAGTAACAATTATTTCGAAATCGAAAGTCCCCGAGAGTGTTTCGGCTGACTCAGTTTATTGTCTCTTTTACTTTGGTCATGGTGTTATTAAACAATTTCTCGAAAATTGATTTATTACATGAATATTCACGAACTAGATGAAATCTTTAATTCTTTAAATATCTATTCTATATTCGATAGGCGGGTAGATCGAAGAAAATCGCTATCTGCGATAAGTAAAGACCGCAGATGTTTAAACGATTTGTGCAGTTTTGTAGGGATGTGAAAATTTTAACACACAATAATGTTCTCTTGGCATTATGCCAACTGACTCTCCTCTCACAGCCCAATGAGATTTAGAGGGATCAGTCTCAAGCCCATGGACGGCTTTTTGATGTTCTCTGAGGCAAGGGAGTGTACCAAAATATATCAACTCTGGGCTACTGAGAATTTTTTGACAGAAAAACCACATTATTACTCCCAACCCAGCCTATGTCCTAAGTCCAGTATGAACATATGTCCAGTAGTGGACGTCTATGGGTGGACGACGGTAAAGACGAATGTTTTTTTATTTTATTCCAATGTGTGACACATCCAGACGGTAACCAATAAAATTCGTGAACCAGGGCCAATGACCATCAAAAGTTAGCGCCTATTATGTATGCGATGTCCCGTGTGCATAATTCTACGTACTGGTACAATCGTGCAGGCGCGTTGGAAGGCAATAAAGGCCAAGTTAGTGTGCCACACTCTGCATGCAATACGCGTGGCCATATCCTGAATCCATGATTGGAATATTACTGATCGACCAAGTTAGTGTGACCCGCGTGCTCCTGTCGGTAGCTTGTCAAAGGGTTTTTAATGATTTTGGACATGTGGAGTTATATTTGTATAAGAGTTGACGTTTTTATCAAAGTTAGGTGCATTGGAGTTGTTGAACACTATTTTCAGACATTTTATATACGCTATCATACGTAAAAAATAGAGAGCGTATCGAGCGAGAATCATGGAGTGTTAACATTTGTTGATTTTTAAAAGTTACGAAATATTAGGTATGTGATGTTATAGAATGCAAGCACTATACGTATTATATCGGATATTACTTACTGTAAGAGTACCTACTTGCTAGTAATAGTACTTGCTGATGCCCGCGATGTCCGCGTTGATTTAGGTTTTTTAAAAATCCCTTGGGAACTTTATGATTATCCGGGATAAAAAGTAGCTTATATTCTTCTCCTGGGTCTAGTTTATCTCTGTACCAAATTTCGTCAAAATCAGTTCCGCGGATTAGGCGTGAAAGCGTAACAAACAAACAAACTCACTTTCGCATTTATAATATTATAAGGATATAAGGATAAGGATGGAAGATTGGACTAAGACCGGTGCATCTCTTAGACTAGGTACATTGCATCACATCCAACTGCATCGCTGGCGACAGACACAGAAGTTCCATTGAATTATAACCCTTAAGGGTATCGGCTTAAGTGATAACATCTTTTAAGGACTGTGCGAAGGAAACGAGGTTAAAATTTTGAATGCAAGCCTAGGATGTTACGAGGTCCGATCGCCGAGTGTTACGCAAACGATTTATTGGGTTAACCAGTATCCTTCGGGGAAATCAGCTTCTTGTTATTACTATTAATTATAATAATTCATATAATTGCTGAAATTAACTAATTGGTTTGGTATGTGTATATATGTGTGTGGAGTCAATAAGATTCAAATGGTTATGCTTTATTTCGTGTCAATCATTATTATTTTTAGTGCATTTAATAAATAATAATGATTTTGATTGTTCAATTATTTAATCGTTATCGTTTATGTTCATTTTATTTATAACTGGTTGATGACCGCGACCTCATCTGCTTGGATTGAGGTTTGTGTGTGAGCGTGTGTGTGTGTTTGTTACTCTTTAACGCTGCAACTACTGAACCGATTTGGCTGAAATTTTGAATAGATATAGATTATGCCTTGACTTAACACATAGGTTATTTTTATCCTAGAAAAATCCACAGTTCTCACGAGATTTTGAAAAAACCGAAATCTATAGCTACAGCTATAGATAGATTATTATAGCAAACTTCCTTGAAAGTAGGAATAAAGGTTGGAAAAAGGAGCGGGAACGGGAACCGGCAATCCATCCACAATTCCCTCGGGTTTTGTGAAAAACCGAAATTCACGCGGACGAAGCCGCGAGCAAAAGCAAGTTCTATATATATATATATATATATATATATATACATCTTCTATAATATAATAAAACTGTAACAGATCCAATTCTGTACATTGAAGATATTTTGAAAATTTTTAATGGAGGGCACTCTATAATCGATACTGAAACCAAAACTGCAATTTTTTCATTTTTGTCTGTCTGTCTGTCTGTCTGTCTGTCTGTCTGTCTGTATCTTGGCCGCGCATCACGCCGAAACTACTAAATGGATTCGAATGAAACTTGATACGATTTGAGTTTATACTCCGAGGTAGGTTATAGGATACTTTTTATCCCGAAATTCAGCATGGTTCCCTTGGGAGAGGGGATGAAAGTTAAAACGTGTATTTAGCTGTAATTCATTAACGCGTTGTTCGATTTCACTCATTTTTTTTTTGTTAGAAAGGTAGTACTTTATATATTGTCCCGTAAATATTTCAAGGTCATAGGTTTTTTAGTTCAGAAATGACAGGCATTTAGTGGGTTCCAATAACTTGGGTACCCGGATCTTTGTACGTACGGCTTATTTTAAACTGGCGTGCGTTTAAATTTATGTTTGTCGTTCTGTCTATTTGTTCCAACTAATCTCTGAAACGGCTGGATCGATTTTAATGGAACTTTCAATGGCAGATAGGTGATGTTATAAGGAGTAACTTAGGCTACATTTAGTTTAGGTACAAAAAAGGATTATGGGATCCAATCCGATCCTATATAAAACCTATATCCAGGCGGACGAAGTCGCGGGGGTCGGCTAGTATATATACTAAGTCCGTCTACGGGACGCAAGTTTCGTAAAGATCGATTCAGTGGTTTGCTTGTGAAAATGTATTAACAAATATTTTATTCGTAATTTTTTTTACGAATAAAATAATTATAATACGAATTTTTTATTTTACAGGCTTTATTTTTTACGTGGGAATTCTAAATTTTTCTGGGATGAAAAGTAGTCTTAATTAGGTACTCCACGAAGATCCTCTACCTACTTGTGAAAATATTGTTATAATTAGGTCTTTGAAAATCCTATCGAATCACTTAGGCCTTACCACAGAATAAGCAATTACAAAAATTTGCCTATTCATACAGACATATTTTTTAAAGAGAGAAAAATGTTTAAAACTTGTGTATACTTAGTTCATTCGAATATTCATATTAACTATGAACTATTAAGTTAATTATTGCCTTATTAAAGAGGCAGTTATTTTTAAATTACAGACACACACTTCAAGTTTTTTTTATTTGTCTCTGCCTCAATAGTCTGCTTGCATAATTAGATGCGGATCTTGAGCTCTTGGGTTCGAATCCAGAGTCGGGCAAAATAAGAAAAGTTATTGGGCTTTTTGTCATTTATAATATTATGTAATAAATAATGTCCTCCCGACCGAATTTCGGCTTCGGTGGCCAATCCTAACTAAGGTGGAGACTAGCCATCTACGCAGGAGATATTTTAGTGCACAAGTGTGTGTGCGCATACACAGGTGCACTTTCTATTCCCTCAATCTCATAGTCCGATGGGACACCAATGCGACACGACCGGAGAGAGATCAGGCGCAGGACCGACCGCTTTACGTGCTCTCCGAGGCACGGGGGTGTATCTCACACCGCTAACTCCCATCTCCGGGCTGGTACCTACTGAGAATTTCTTGACAGAATAACCCAATATTATTATCCTCATAATTTATTTTTTTGGCCTGGAAATCGAACCCGAGACCTCGTGATACACAGTCGTACGTGCTAACCGCTAGACCAACGAGGCAGTTAAAAGTCAATATACCTATAATACTGATGTATAATCGATATAGGTATGTATAAATATTACATATTATTGTATATAAATTATACTTAGTTCCATTCATTTCAGTATTAAGGAATTTTCTCAAACCCAACCGTTAAGGGAATCACTAAACACTTGACTCATCACTTGTTGCCGAAGGTCAGGATTTCTCACGAATGGAATTTGCGGTTTGATAGTTCGTTTAGCAGATCTATCTGCGAGTGTGTGCGGCCTTGCGGACCCTGTTCGAACTTTTTAAGTAATTTTCCTTGAGCTCGAAAGCCCGATAGCGATGCGTTTTTTGCAAGTTTCACACAGTCAAGCATTTTTGCATTAAGTTTAAGGCTTGACGAGGTGTTGTTGCTGCTTACAACTTAACAACATATTTATAAAACAAGCGGACACCCGCGACTTCGTTCGCGTGGATATATATTGGTTTTTAAAAATTCCGTAGGAATCATTTTGTTTTTCCTAAGCTACTTTGAGCTCATATCATGATAAAAACTGTTAGAAGTTCACTGGCGGATGTTTAGGTAGATCAAAATGTAAACATCCGCAAGTGAAGGTCCCATCAAAATCGATCCAGCCTTTTAAAGATTAGTCGGTAATCTCTAAAGTATCTTCTTTCTAACAAAAAAAGAATGAATGAAATCGGACCACGCGTTATTGAATTACAGCTAAATACACGTTTTGACTTTCATCCCCTCTCTCTAGGGAACCGTGCTGAATTTCGGGATAAAAAGTATTCTATATGTTACTCCGTAGTATGAACTTAAATCGTACCAAGTTTCGTTTCAATTCAATTAGTAGTTTTTGCGTGATATGCGCACAAACATACAGACAAACAGATAAACAGACAAACAGACAAAAAATTCAAAAATAGCTTTTTTACGTTCTATTACTTATCCCTAACATCCCCCAGTTATTATTTTGCAAAAATCTTCAATGTACAGATACGGTAAGTCTACGATTTTATTATATGTATAGATATAGATAGATATAGATAGATAGATAGATAGATAGATAGATAGATAGATATATAGAAGATGTATAGATAGAAGAAGATATAGAGAAACCGTATAATCTTTAGCCTAAATATTACCGTTAATAAACTTTTATATACAAAAGGATATTCATAATACGTTGATTAATGAATGTGTGTATGGATTTTGACTAATGTATGTACAACTTGGTTTAATGCTTTCGTAGCTCAATTGAGAATATTAAAATGGTTCATCCATGGCATCCATTGCAATGAATGCCATGGGTAACTAACACTACCGGGGTAACACTTTACCGTTGTTTTCGCATTGGTTTCATCCTTTTTTGATTATATTTTGTCCATTCCCTTTCCCTTATTAACAATCTAATTATGTTTCATACAAGTTCTCAATTCCTGCCCGATCCCATCTGACTGTTATTCGGTTGCAGATATCTCTTATTTTATAAGTAAACCTAAAGACAAGGCATCAAGTTAGTGCAAATATTTACCAATACTCCCATCAACACAGACCTCTCTAGTTGTCAACCAATTGTTTTGATTATACCGTAACGGCGATGTTTTTCTTTCGACACCCGCTACGCTACGCAGTAGGTAATGTGTACAGATGGCAAACAAATCGCTCCTCTCGCAAATGACGATTTCGTTGGCACCATTAACACCTATGTAACGTGGTGTCGCCAGTTATGGACCAGGCACCAGTAGCTGACCACCTTCACCGTTTTTAACAAAAATAAGAGCTAGATTAGAGTTTTACCGCTGGCAACACTTAAACCATGTAGAATAGGGATCTGTTTGTCATATTGACAAATATCATATGAAACGGCCATTTTGTTTTAAAATGGCAAGGCGAACAAAATGTTGTGTGCAAATATCTTTCGATTTCAATAGTTTTCTTAAGCAAATCGCTAAGAAGGTAAATAAACGTTTTGATCGATGGATTCTCGTTTCTGATTAAAATGTAAATTTACAATGATTAAATCACTTAGATATAAACTTTAAAACATGCTTGTGAAGGAATAAATGCAACATAGATTTATTTTCAAGTTTTAGAGGGGATGTCCATTACTGGATCGGAAACACATCAAAAATCCAGTCATGGACCTATCTATTCTTATCATTTAAACACAATTACAAGTCAAAATTAAACTTGTATAGTTTAACTAGCTTCTGCCCGCGTGAATTTCGGTTTTTTAACCCCCGACGCAAAAACGACGGGGTGTTATAAGTTTGACATGTGTCTCTCTCTCTGTGTGTGTGTGTGTCTTTCTGTTCCCCTGTAGCGCTCAAACGGATGAACCGATTTGAATGCGGTTTTTTTTGTTTGCAAGGTGAATTAGTCGAGAGTGTTGTTAGCTATGTTTGATGAAAATCAAGATGGCCGCCACCACAAAATGGCCATTCGCCATTTTGTGGTGGCGGCCATTTTCGGGGGTTTTTAAAATTTTTAATTTATACTTGTCACAAATCCCAAGGAAATCGTGGATTTCCAGTTCCCGTTCCCGCTCCCTTATGCAACTTTTATAGCTACTTTCAAGGAGGTTTGCTATAGTGATCTACCTATAACTGTAGCTATAGATTTTGGTTTTTTCAAAATCCCGTGGGAACTGTGGATTTTTTCAGGATAAAAAGTAGCCTATGTGTTAAGTCATGGCATAATCTATCTCCATCAAAATTTCAGCCAAATCGGTTCAGTTCGGTATAGTAGAAGGATTGCATCTTAAATTTTTTTTTCCTTCATATCTTATCAAGTGAGGTGTCAAATTAAAGGGGTTGAAAAAGTGATACCGAAAATATATTTTTTTTGACTAAAAAATATTGTGATCAAGAGTGAAAGAGAAAAAAAATTATCACGCAGTTGATATTTTTTATTTTTTATCAATATTATACTTGTTTTAAAAAAATAATTATGGTTTCCATGCAAAAAAAAATCTGATGGGTGGGAAAGGGTTAAAAAATTAATACCTATTATTGTAGTTCCATTTAGATGCGCCACTTTTAAAATTTTTTAGAAATGTAGGTATGAGCTCAAAGGAGCTTAGAAAAAACAAAGAGTTCCCGCGGGATTATAATAAACCTAAATCCACGTGGACGAAGTCACAGGCATCCGCTTGTATGCAATATGGGGCCTAGCTCTATATTAACACAAAATAAAGAAGTGTTAATAGTAAAACGTGTCATACGAGTACATATGAATGAGGAACCTTCTTTCACCTAGAAAGAAGATTCTCCATAGCTAAGGATCACCTTTTGCCCTCTTGGACAGTGTCCAAGTAATTATTACGCAAGAAGAAAGGAAACCTTTTACAGGTAACAGGCCTAGAAAAACACTTATTCATCTTTTCAAAAAACAGGCGAAAATTCCTCGCTGCTTATGTGAACAGTATCGTGCTGCATCAGGATTAAGGAGCTGGGACTCAGAGGTCCGTGATTCAATCTAAGCTTGGTACCAAAAATATGAAGTCATAGTGGACAGTTCCCGAATCCCTTTAGTTTAGGTGGGTAGTACCCTGCAGCATCAGGATTAAGAAGTTGAAGCAAAAAAATAATTATGGAACCATTTTGTAAACGTCCTCAAATAGACAAGTGTCAAATTGAAATGTGACGAACATTCGTTGTTTCTACGTAACTTTGATATTTGTACATCATCATCATCATCATGATCAACCCATTATCTGCTCACTACAGAGCACGGGTCTCCTCTCAGAGTGAGAAGGGTTTTGGCCATAGTCTACCACGCTGGCCAAGCGGATTGGCAGACTTCACACACCTTTGAGAACGTTATGAGGAATTCTCAGGCATGCAGGTTTCCTCACGATGTTTTCCTTCACCGTTAAAGCAAGTGATATTTAAATACTTAAAACGCACATAACTCCGAAAAGTTAGAGGTGCGTGCCCCGGGATCGAACCCTCGACCTCCGATTAGAAGTCGGTCGTCCTAACCACTAGGCTATCAGCTTTTTTACATATATTGTTCGATTTGTACATATATTATTCGAAATAATCAACGGGAGGATCAACAAATTCTTTAAAAGCCGGCAGTGTATTAGTGGTTCCTTTCGTGCTGCAAATGTTCACGGTAATCACTTAACATCAGGTGACCCGCTTGCTCGTTTACCCACAATCCATATAAAATAAAAGAAGAGATAAAGTTCGTAAACTAAAACCCGACTACTCATAGTAGTATACAAGTATAAATTAAATATTTAAAAAACCCCCATTTTGTGGCGGCAGCCATCTTGGATTTGCATAGTGCTATTTTACTAGTCAAGTCCTTTCATTTGATACCCATATTAAGGCAGTTGTGATAAAATATGTAATCCGCCATTTTGTAGCGGTGGCCATGTTGGTTCGATTTTCATCAAACATAGCTAACAACACTGTCGACTAATTCACCTTTCAAACGAAAAAAACTGCATTCAAATCGGTTCACCCGTTTGAGCGCTACAGGGGAACAGACAGACACACATACACACACACACACACAGACACTCAAACTTATAACACCCCGTCGTTTTGCGTCGGGGGTTAAAAATAATAATTTAGAAAAACGTGTATTCAATTGTGTACTAATGGAAGAAAGGGCGGGGCAAGCGGCTAGTGGCGCCATCTGTTATGTCTATCTAAAACTAACTTAATATTCCAGTTTAGCTGCGCGAACGTCACTTCTCAATTTTTTCGCATATAAAATGTAGCCTATGTGACCCCCGAACTATATCAACGAAGCCCAGTAGTTTAGGAGCTTCGGTAGAACAAAAAATTGGATACAAACATAGATACATAGACTACTAAATCATAACCCTTCCTTTTGGCTTTGCCGTAGTCGGGTAAAAACGAACTGTCCATCACTGGGTGTCCATAACTGGATTGAGACTGTCCATCATAAGCATTTTTACATATTTCAGTTGATCGTTTTTAGGTTTCCATATTTCAAAACTCATTAGACTATTTCTAGATTTTAGTAGTTAGTGAGAAGCTCTATAAATCTGAGTATATCATTGTAAAATTATAACACTCAAGAGTAAATAATAAAAAAGTTATAGCTCCTCATGTTTGACTCGGCGCTTAACCCTGTCCATAACTGGCGCCATCACGTTATGTACCTACTGGTACCGTTCGCATATCCATTTATGGAGAGACGGCTTCAAAGAATTAGCACGCTGTTCGGTAGTACGATGATCTTTAGTTTTTAAAATAACGATCTACGGCCTACTCTTATATGTATACCTACTTTTTTAAATAAACCAAAATTAACAACATTTTCTTACTTCCTTTTTTAAGGATCCATGCCCAAAGGGCAAAAATAGAGCCCTATTGTCGTCTAAGCTATAATTAGCCGGCTTGGTGGCTAACGCTAAATGGCTTGGCGGTACGATATTTCCGGTCGGGTGGTAACAAGCCATGGCTTAAGCCATATTGACATACCAGACCAGACCAGAGACAATTTAAAAAACTATACCTAAATTCACAAATTGACCCTGCCGGGAATCCAACCCGGGACCTCCCGCATCACCTCCCATCTCCTCACCTCATGTGCCAGGGAGGTCTTCAAATTTATTTATTTAACTAGCGGTCCGCCCCGGCTTCGCCTGTGGTACATAATATATAGCCTATAGCACTCAGGGATCACGTACATATGCAACGGTGAAAGAATTTTTGAAATCGGTCCAGTAGTTCCTGAGATTAGCGCGTTCAAACAAACAAACTCTTCCGCTTTATTATATTAATATTAATATACTAGATGATGCCCACGGCTTCGCCCGTGTGGTTTTTAAAAATCCCGTGGGAACTTTTGATTTTCCAGAACAAAAAGTAGCTTATCTGTAGAAACCCGTCCCCAAAACGGAAAAATCCCGTGGGATCCCTACGATTTCGGAATACAATTCCTTACAGCATCAGGGTTGAGGAGTTGGATATGTACCTACTCGAGTTCATTCAACGATAAAGTCTTTAATTGGTACCCCCAATATCAATTTAAATAACCGAACTAAACTAATGGGTTTTAAAAACTATACGTTTCTAAAACCCATTAGTTTTGGGGATTAGGTCCCCTACAGCATCAGGATTGCGGAGTTGGAATCCAAATTTTTTATAGAACAGGGTCGTAATGTTTCTCTATCGATTAAAAAAAAATTACGCAAATCGGTTCAGAAATCTCGGAGATATCGGTGTACATAGGTAGAAAAACACAACTCCTCCTTTTTTGAAAGTCGGTTAAAAAGTAGCCTATGTTACTCCCTGGTTAATTCTCTACTTGTATGTGAAGGTCCCGTCAAAATCGGTTCAGCCGTTCCGAAGATTAGCCCGTTCAAACAGACAGACAGACAGACAGACAGACAGACAGACAGACAGACAGACAGACAGACAGACAGACAAAAATTTTAAAAACGTGTGATTCGGTTATGGTAGCGTTCAAATAACCATATGAGCTTAATATGAGGTAGTTATTTCGATATTACAGACAGACACTTCAATTTTATTTATTAGTATAGATATGTTACAGCCAAAGTAATAAATAAGGATATTATGTATACTATCCAGCCATTATAAATATTATCAACTCAATTTGGATAAAGTAATAATTGACACAGAATTATTAAAATTATCTAGCTATTATAAATAATATTCAGCTATTTTATATAATATCTTGCAAGACTTGGATAAAGTAACAAAACAAGGACTTATGTTTAACTGATCACCAGATATTGCAAAATATAACGTCAAATAAACAGTTTATACCATCCAAAAACATAGTTACTTCTGCAACAGCTTCGGCGCTGGGGGAAGTGCAGCCCCATCGCCCAGGTTGCGTAGCAAAGCCCAGGCACCCACGCTCACCACCGCAGCTTCGGCTTGCTGGTCGACCTGCCTCATCCGCTACGGCTCGCGCGGGTGCCTGCGATTTTCTACGGCGGGCGGGGGCGCGTATTTACATAATATACATAGCCAGAATGCACCCATAGGATTCTGCTTATGTATACATTGTAATGCAGTTTTCAAATTTTGTACTACAAAGTATACACGAATTTTGTGTACTACTAGTATATATTTTGTAACGTGGATGCGCGCGTGCATCGTTCCAATATATACATACAAGGCCAAAACGCAACCATACGATGTTTTTTTTTTTCAAAATTAATTAGGTAACTGTTTGAAATTAACCGACTTATTGCTTTGGGTTGGGGTGCTCAGATTTCGTTTTGGACCACATTCTACCTAGGATCCAATAGAACCTAAGTGCCCGGCCTGCGGCCGGGCACCTCAATATTTATGTTCTAACCTAACCTAACCTAGCTTCTGTAAGTGGCACGCATCCACTAGTTCAATAATAATACTTATTTTCGTGAGGTACTTATCTTCTGAGGTGTCTCCGGAGAAATTACAACAGCTATGCATATAATGTTTCTGTCATCAGCTTTGGCACGGTCTACATCAGGAATTTTAGGCTAGGTTAGGTTAGGATAGGGTAGTTTAGATTACGAGATCGTGGTGATCACGCCACACCACAAAGGAATGAGATGCGGGAGGGGAAGCAAGGCGGGCCGTATTTATCATTTTGACCAACGTTCATCTGCTATTATGAATAATGTCTGGTTTGACATGATATTATGAATAATATCTGGACAATTTAGATATTATTAATAATTGCCAGTCATTATGAATAAAAGCTAATTAATTACTTTGGCTGTAACATATATATAGCTGCTCGTGCTGATTCATTCACTGACTGACTGACTGACTGACTGACTGATTGATCACCTCTCCTGAACAATTTTGTATGAAATTTTTTTTTTCCAATAATGGTGTCGTAGAGAGGACAAAAATTCATTCGGAACAAAAATATGGAGAGAGCTGATGATTGAGGATTTCAGAGACGAGCGACGGGCACGCTTAAGGTACTGAAGATAGGTGGGGGGTGCTCGAGCAAATGTCACTCGAAACGTCATCCAATTGGCAGTGAGCTGAAAAAAAATTCAAAATGGCGAAAAAAAGATGGCCGCCATACAAATTTCGTCAGTGTCCATCTCGAAGGATATAAAAGATGGAAGAGTGGTTTCTTCGCAGAAGATGATCAGGATCCGAAGGTCTACTCGATGAATAGAAAAAAAAATCAAAATGGCGGAATTTATTTTTCCATAGAAAATGTATGGCGAATATTGAGAGAGAGAAGTTGTGAACTATGCAAGGCGGTTGATGCGGTTCTTTGGAGAAATCTCAAAGAAAAATATGGGAAGACATGATGATTGAGGGTTTGGAAGATGGTTAATGAGCCCGGGTAGAGTATTGTAGATAGATGGGGGCTGCTCAAACAAAAAATACTCAGAACCTCATCCAATTGGCACTAAGGTGAAAAAAATCCAAAATGGTGGATTCAAGATGGCGGCTATACAAATTTCGTTGGTGTCTATCTCACCAAGTATAAAAGATGGAAGAGTGGTTTATTTGAAAAATATGACCAAAAACCAAAAATCAACTAGATGAACAGAAAAAGAAAAGATGGCGGAATTTATGTTTTGGAATTTATGAAGATAGGTGAGAGGTGCTCAATCTAAAAGTACTCGAAACCTCATCCAACTGGCAATGATCAAAAAAAAATACCAAAATGGCGGATTCAAGATGGCGGCTATAAAAATTTCGTCGGTGTCTATCTCACCAAGTATAAAAGATGGAAGAGTAGTTTCTTTGAAAAATATGATCAAGACGTGGTTTACTTGATGAACAGAAAAAAACAAGATGGCGAAATTTATTTTTCCATACAAAATATATGGCGAATGTTGAAGAGAATACAAAATGGGAACTATGCAAGACTTTGATACAGTTCCTTTTCAAAATCTGTTTTTATGGAAGAACTCTCATTCTGACAAATGATTCGGAGAAAAAATATGGAGAGTGATAATGATCGAGGGTTAGGAATATGGGAGAGATAGGTGGAGGCTGTTCAAACCAAAATACCCAAAACCGAAACCTCGCGGTCCGCTTTAGCGGGCCGCGCACCCACGCGCCATTCTAGTTAATATATATATAGCTGCTCGTGCTGATTCACCACTCACTCACTGATTGATCACCCCTCCTGAAAAATTTTGTATGAAAAATTTTTTTTTCACTAATGGTTTCGTATAGAGGACAAAAATTCATCAAGAGGAAAAATACGGAGAGAGCTGATGATTGAGGATTTCAGAGACGAGCGAATGGCACGCTTAAGGTATTGAAGATAGGTGGGAGGTGCTCGAGCAAATGTCATTCGAAACATCATCCAATTGGCAGTGAGCTGAAAAAAAATTCAAAATGGCGAAAAAAAGATGGCCGCCATACAAATTTCGTCGGTGTCCATCTCGGAGGGTATAAAAGATGGAAGAGTAGTTTCTTCGCAAAAGATGATCAAGATCCAAAGGTCTATCGGATGAATAGAAAAAAAATTCAAAATGGCGGAATTTATTTTTCCATAGAAAATGTATGGCGAATATTGAAGAGACTACAAGTTGTAAACTATGCAAGACTTTGATGCGGTTCTTTGGAGAACTCTCAATGAAAAATATGGGAAGACATGATGATTGAGGGTTTGGAAGATGGTTGACGAGCCCGGGCAGGGTATGGCAGATAGATGGGAGGTGCTCAAACAAAAATTACTCAAAACCTCATCCAATTGGCACTGAGCTGAAAAAAAAAAAACAAAATGGCGGATTCAAGATGGCGGCTATACAAATTTCGTCGCTGTCTATCTCACCAAGTATAAAAGATGGAAGAGTGGTTTCTTGGCAAAAGATGATCAATACCTAAAGATCTACTTGATGAGCAGAATGATTCGAAGAAAAAATATGGAGAGTGATAATGATCGAGGATTAGGAATATGGGAGAGATAGATGGAGGCTGCTCAAACCAAAATACCCGAAAGCGAAATCTCGCGGTCCGCTTGCGGGCCGCGCACCCACGCGCCCTACTAGTATATATATATAGCTGCTCGTGCTGATTCATTCACTGACTGACTGATTGATCACCTCTCTTGTAAAATTTTGTATGAATTTTTTTTTTTTCACAAATGGTTTCGTATAGAGGATAAAAATTCATTCAGAACAAAAATATGGAGAGAGCTGATGATTGAGGATTTCGGAGACGAGCGATGGGCACGCTTAAGGTATTGAAGATAGGTGGGGGGTGCTCGAGCAAATATCACTCGAAACGTCATCCAATTGGCAGAGAGCTGAAAAAAAATTCAAAATGGCGAAAAAAAGATGGCCGCCATACAAATTTCGTCGGTCTCCATCTCGGAGGATATAAAAGATGGAAGAGTGGTTTCTTCGCAAAAGATGATGAGAATCTAAAGGTCTACTTGATGAATTGAAAAAAAATTCAAAATGGCGGAATTTATTTTTCCATAGAAAATGTATGGCGAATATTGTAGAGACTACAAGTTGTGAACTATGCAAGGCTTTAATGCGGTTTTTTGGAGAACTCTCAAAGAAAAATATGGGAAGACATGATGATTGAGGGTTTGGAAGTTGGTTGAGGAGCCCGGGCAGGGTATTGAAGATAGGTGGGAAAAGCTCAAACAAAAATTACTCGAAACCTCATCCAATGGGCACTGAGCTGAAAAAAAACCCAAAATGGCGGATACAAGATGGCGGTTATACAATTTTCGTCGTTGTCTATCTCACCAAGTATAAAAGATGGAAGAGTGGTTTTTTACCAAAATATGATCAATACCTAAAAGTCTACTTGATGAACAGAAAAAAAACAACATGGCGGAATTTATTTTTCTACACAAAAAATTTTTTTATTGATGGTTTCGTGTAGAAAACAAAAATTCATGCGGAGGAAAAATACGGAAAGAGCTGATGATCGAAGATTTTGGAGACGGATGAAGAGCACGGCGAGGGTATTGAAGATAGGTGGGACGTTTTCAAACAAAAACTACTCGAATCCTCGCGGTCCGCTTGCGGGCCGCGCACCCACGCGCCATACTAGTTAATATATATATAGCTGCTGGGACTGATTCACTGACTGATTCACTGACTCATTGATCACCTCTCCTGAACAATTTTGTATGAAAAATTTTTTTTTCAATAATGGTGTCGTATAGAGGACAAAAATTCATTAAGAGGAAAAATATGGAGAGAGCTGATGATTGAGGGTTTCGGAGATGGGTGAGGGGCACGCTTAAGGTATTGAAGATAGGTGGGGGGTGCTCGAGCAAATGTCACTCTAAACGTCATCCAATTGGCAGTCAGCTGAAAAAAAATTCAAAATGGCGAAAAAAAGATGGCCGCCATACAACTTTCGTCGGTCTCCATCTCGGAGGGTATAAAAGATGGAAGAGTGGTTTCTTCGCAAAAGATGATCAAATTTCAAAGGTCTACTCGATGAATAGAAAAAAAATTCAAAATGGCGGAATTTATTTTTCCATAGAAAATGTATGCGAATATTGAAGGAACTACAAGTTGTAAACTATGCAAGGCTTTGATGCGGTTCTTTGGAGAACTCTCAAAGAAAAATATGGGAAGACATGATGATTGAGGGTTTGGAAGATGGTTGAGGAGCCCGGGCAGGGTATGGCAGATAGATGGGAGGTGCTCAAACAAAAATTACTCAAAACCTCATCCAATTGGCACTGAGCTGGAAAAAAAAAAATGGCGGATTCAAGATGGCGGCTATTCAAATTTCGTCGGTGTCTATCTCACCAAGTATAAAAGATGGAAGAGTGGTTTCTTAGAAAAATATGATCAAGAACTAAAGATCTACAATTTGATGAACAGAAAAAAATCAAGATGGCGGAATTTATTTTTATATAGATACAAAATATATTATGGCGAATATTGAAGTAGGGAACTATGCAAGATTTTGATACAGTTCCTTTTCAAATTTTTTTTTTGGCATAACTGTCATTCTGACAAATGATTCGGAGAAAAATATGGAGAGTGATAATGAGCGAGGGTTTGGAATATGGGTGAAGCTTTGGGGTGAAGATAGATGGAGGCTGCTCAAACAAAAAACACCCGAAAGCGAAACCTCGCGGTCCGCTTTAGCGGGCCGCGCACCCACGCGCCATACTAGTTAGTATAGATATCTCTATATAGGTAAGTATTCTTTTTTACTCACAGTATTCCCTTAACTTGACATGAAGTTGTTAATTAAAATCATCCGAATATGTAAAACACCTATTAGCGATACCTATCGTAACAATTATAAATTGTACTCTATAGAAATAGATTTCATACTAACATTTTATGGCTATAGTCAAATCTATACATGATTGAGGCTAACTGTTAAAAATACGATCTGAAGAGCCTTCAATAAGTATGATAAATAATAATCAAAGTTACAACAATAATATACAGCAAGTAATAAAAAAACACAAGTCTTACACAATCTTACGAACGTGTAATTTAAGAATCTTTTTTATTTGAGTATGTAAATTGTACCCACTGATACTATCTATCTATCTATCTATACATATAATAAAATCGTAGAATTGCCGTATCTGTACATTGAAGATTTTTGCAAAATAATAACTGGGGGATGTTAGGGATAAGTAATAGAACGTAAAAAAGCTATTTTTGAAATTTTTGTCTGTTTGTCTGTTTGTCTGTTTGTCTGTTTATCTGTTTGTCTGTTTGTCTGTATGTTTGTGCACGCATCACGTAAAAACTACTGAATGGATTGAAATGAAACTCGGCATGATTTAAGTTAATACTGTGGAGTAACATATAGGATACTTTTTATCCCGAAATTCAGCACGGTTCCCTTGGGAGAGGGGATGAAAGGCAAAATGTGTAATTAGCTGTAATTCGTTAACGGGTGGTTCGATTTCATTCATTCTTTTTTTGTTAGAAAGTAGATACTTTAAAGACTACTGGCTTATCTCCGAAAGGCTGGACCGATTTTTATGGGACTTTCACTGGCGGATATTTACATTTTGATGTACCTAAACATCCGCCAGTGAACTTTTAACAGTTTTTAGCAAGGTTTAAGCTCAAAGGAGCATAGGAAAAACAAAATGATTCCCACGGGATTATTAAAATCAATATCCACGCGAACGAAGTCGCGGGTATCCGCTCGTAGTGAATAAAACAAAAAAAAATCGTGGTCTGGCTACCAGAACTCTATTATATTACCTATAAAAGTTTTGAACAAAAAAAGTTGAAAGTCAGTAGCAGAACCATAGTATCAACTCACGTCTGTTCCGTATTTTCATTTCATTCAATCCAATTTCAACACGCTGAAATAAATAAAACATATTTTCAGTTAGTGTCTAAAAGGCCGCTTCGAATCTATCTGACTCTATTCTGTACCCTGACGGTTAATTACCTACTGTATATTTATTAGTAAGTAGTTTAATAGTGCTAGCTGATTCCCGTGACTTCATGCCCGAGAACTATTTTTGTGGCAAGTTTCAGCTCAATCGGATGAACGATGCATGAACGCAGAGAACAACCTGACAGACAAACTTTTATTTTTATTTATAAAATGGGTAGTAACAATTAGATGATTTTTATACATTAGGTAGGTACTAATTTTTGCTTTCCCCTCCAACTTGTCGGGATGCTATGATATAAGTAGGCTAACTCGCGGTATCATTATCATCATCATCATCATGATCAACCCATTACCGGCTCACTACAGAGCACGGGTCTCCTCTCAGAGTGAGAAGGGTTTTGGCCATAGTCTACCACGCTGGCCAAGCGGATTGGCAGACTTCACACACCTTTGAGAACGTTATGGAGAACTCTCAGGCATGCAGGTTTCCTCACGATGTTTTCCTTCACCGTTAAAGCAAGTGATATTTAAATACTTAAAACGCACATAACTCCGAAAAGTTAGAGGTGCGTGCCCGGGATCGAACCCACGACCTCCGGTACTTATTTATGTGAAACAATTTAAATAAAGGAAAAAAAAAAAAAAAAAAAAAAAAAGACCTCCGGTTAAAAGTCGATCGTCCTAACCACTAGGCTATCACAGCTATCATTATACCACGATGATAATAACAATCCGATACATAACATCATCGACATACTTTACCGTAGATAGCATTATGCCACTAAAGAAATTGATATATTAACTCTTAACATAATAATGATGTAAAACGGCAGATAATACTAGTAATAAAGTAACATACTAGTATTTTATGTTTATAAGGTGACGGTACGTGCGATGGGTCCCGTTGGTCACTTTCGATGTTCTTACGCAAGAGACGCCCATAAGTCATGTGTGATTTCATTGACAATCAGTAAAAATTCTCGATCACATTTTTACCGTGAACACTTTAATACTGGTAATAAAACGTAATCTCGTCGTAAGACTCGTAAGTATCTTTTATCGCGCGCAAGATGTAATATTTTTGGATTTAGGTCAATTTACTTTAAAGCCACTGTAATCTTTTTCCGGGAATGTTCAAAAAATTTTTTTTACATATTTTTTATTTAATGGATGTTTCAGTAATCATAATTATTCACGGAACTTCATAAAAATTGTACTTTGAGTTGAAAGAAGGTAGGTACATAGTAACGTATTTATACCTACTTATAAAAAGGCTTGTCCTGACTGACTGACTGACTGAGCATCAACGCACGGCCTAAACCATAAAAACTAGAAACTTGAAATTTTCACAGTAGTTTCATTTTAAAACGTAGGCGCATACTAAAAAAGGATTATTGGAAATTCCATCCCTAAGGGGGTTAAATAGGGGATGAAAGTTTGTATGAAAGTCTGTCATTTTTCAAGTTATATCCGTTTGAGCTTTTGGTTAAAATTAGAGATTTATATATTTCAGGATTTTTGGAAATTTTACCGGTAAGTGAGTTAAATAAGGGATCAAAGTTTAAATGAGAGTCCATCATTTTTCACGTCATTTATCAAGTTATATCCATGAAAATTGGTATTCAGGTTTTCGGTAAAAAAAAAGAATTACGTACATGTTTAAGGAATCTTGGAAAAACTATCCCCAAATGGGTTAAATAAGGGATGAAAGTTTGTATGAGATTTATCCAAATTCACCCGAACGAAGTCGCTGGCATCTGCTAGTTGTATTATATTTTAGACTTATTGTCGTTTAGTCGTCGTTTACTTTTTTTATTTTGCCTACTCCGCTACCATACGTTTTACTTAAGAACTCCGCCATACTTGTGGTGTAATGTCAAAACTCAAAATGTCCGACATATTGCTCCCGCTCGGTGGAACTCAATGGAACTAGTATGTGTAGTATGGTTGGAGGTCTTATCTTTTTAATCTCTAGTCTAGTCGCGCATCCATACATCTAGCGCCGAATGGCGACTCTATTTTCTTCAACGCCATAGATATTAACTGACATCTTACTAGATTTTTTTATAATGTGAAAGAGCCCTTGAAGGTAGAGCTTGATAAAAGCATGTTCCTATTACATAAATGAATAAATACATAATAATACAAATATGATCTAAATAAAATAAGCGTCAGTCATGATTTAAATAAAATAAAATTAAAAGGCGACTTATTACAAATTGAAAGTTAAAAAAATTGTAAACATACTTAGTCAGAAATCGAATCCGCATTTTTTTGTTTAATTAGTGGTTTTTCGATAATCCTGTATACTTACCATCTACCTATTTAGTATATCATAATCTTCTATATAATAAAATCGTAGACTTGCCGTATTATACATTAAAAATGTTTGCAAAATTAACTGGGGGATGTTAGGGATACGTAATATTTTTGAAATTTTTGTCTGTCTGTTTATCTGTTTGTCTGTATGTTTGTGCGCGCATCACGCAAAAACTACTAAATGGATTGAAATGAAATTTGAGATAATTTAAGTTCATACTACTTTACTATTTCGGGATACTTTTTATCCCGAAATTCTGCATGATTCCCTTGGAAGAGGGGATGAAAGTCAACATGTGTACTTAGCTGTAATTCATTAACGGTGGTCCGATTTCATTCATTCTTTTTTTGTTAGAGAGGAGATACTTTAGATATTACCGGCTAATCTCTGAAAGGCTGGATCGATTTTGATGGAATTTTAATTGGCGGATGTTTACATTTCCCGCGGGATTTTCCAAAACCTAAATCCACGCGGACGAAGTCGCGGGCATCTTCTAGTATATAATATGTTAAATATCCAGGATGATTGTATACACATAGCTGAAGAGTAAACCGATAAATATCAAAGTACAGTTGGGTCTAGAAGCTTGTGATTTTTGCACGTGGATTTGCTCAAGTGTAACATAAACCACAGAAGAAAAGATTTTCAGAAGTAGCAATCCAAGCGAAGCTAATTTGAAATTGATGATGTACTTAAAGATAAAAGTTTGGTTTACCTACTGGTTTTTATATCTTTGTAATTATTTTAATGGGTTTGATTACTCTATGCTTAAGCAAGTCAGTTTCTTAATGTAGAACAAGAAAATTAATTTATACGGGTACCTACTAGCAATCGGTATGTAAATTGTAATTAGTTATATAAACATGAAGAAAGAAAACATGAAATTATATCTAATCGTATAAATTTTTATTTACTGTTGATAAAGTATTCTTCATATTTTCTAAAATCTATTTTCTGTTTAGGTATAAGAAACTTATTGAATGACATATAAACATACAGGTAAAATCGCTGGGTCTGGTTTTTATGATGGATATTCTCTATCACATAGACCCCCAGTTCTTAAGTAGAACAGATTTTCAGAAATGACAATGAAAATAAATGCCATAGTTCCTGCATCCCTAAATTTATATTCTCACCTCCAAAAAATTCCACTCACCTCACTAACTGCTCTCAAAATAAGTTCGTGTATCTATAAGTAATATATGAACGACTCTTAATATTGTCAACTGTGGAGTGATGAAAGTTAATAAAATACAAATATTATAAAAAGGAGTCACCTCTGTCAAAATATAGGAGTCGTAAGGTCAAAACATAGAGCGCGGAAGTGTAGCTTAATGTTAACTTTATTACACTAATTATGTCAATGGAATGTATTTTTGTAAATTGCGTTACTAAAATTACCATTTATATTCACTTAACCTCACTTACTTGGTCCATCAAATCTGTGTCATTGTTTCACAACCCGGGGATCGCGACCCAAAGGGGTTGGCAATATTGTGTCCCAAAAGTAAGGCATAATTTTTTATTAAGTACAATGAAGTAAATACTTACGTAGAGAACGTTTTCGTACTTTTTAGATTAATGTGTGGGAAGGAAGGATTTAACCCCGGCATAAATAATCTCATGTGCCAATCGTCTCCAGGATTCTATCTCTGTGCCTCATAAAGATCGATTCATCGGTTAAGTCGTGAAAATAATATAACAGACAGACACACTTTCGCATCTACAATTTTTTTTATTTATTTTATTATAATATTTATACATAGTATACATTAGTAACATAAGTTATCTGTCAATAGACACTTAAAGGTAAATGAAAAAATATTGTTAAAATAAAAAAAATCAAGAACAAATTATTTTTATAGGTAGGTACAACTGTTAACCAATTTTTAAAGGTTAGGGGAAAAAATTGTTTAGGTTGTTAAAATTTGTAAAATCATCGACCAAATTATCTAAAAACGATTAGTCACGACACGTAGTTTACTTTTTTTTTTCTAGAAACGTTTTTTTTTTTATTTCACAGAATATCGAAGAGATGATGTAACACAATATCGTATGCATCAAATATAATATTTACTGTGATATGTTGAATATTTCAAAGTATGTACCTATGCGTTATCTCAGGACGTGGGCACGACAAAAATAAAAAAAATGGCTAAAACATGCGAACATGGAAAGTTACAAACCTCGTTACATTAATTACCTGCTTATTAGTTTAGGCTTTCACTTCACTTACATCTTGCAATGTTATGTTATGAGCTAGTTACGACTGATGAGATACGCGGAGTCACGAGTAAGTACAACGTACAAAATCTCCTTTTACGAAATTAGGAATTATCTAGGTATGAGAGAGTGTCAAAATGTGCCTAAGAATATATGCGGGAAATGAGTATCGACCTTAAGAGCCGTATCTAGAGTGCGCCCCATACGAATGAAGTTTTATTATGTTCTTCTTCTAAATATATTATAAAAGGAAAAGGTGACTGACTAACTGACCTACGAGTATCAACGCCCAGCTCAAATCACTGAATCGATCGGGCATTGAACTGAAATTTGGCATGCAGATAGCTATTATAACGTAATCCGCTAAAGAAAGGATTTTTGAAAGTTCAACCCCTAAGGGGGTTAAATAGGAGCTGAAAGTTTGTCTGAGGGTCATATTAATCCACGATAATGCTCAGGTAGTTAACTAAGCTAGTTAATAATCAGCTAGTTAACTCATGTAACTTTAACTTATTTATGTTAATTTTGAAACAATATATCAGTAATATTTTGTGTTCCGATGTACATTGTTAAAACTGAGCTCGAAGTTTGTGGACCGATTTAAAATAATGTTCTTAGTCCTTTGAGGGTGTAATTCAGTTTTTGATGTTTATTGTCCTTATTGATATATTTAACGCTAACGTTTGTGAGCTAGTTTTCTCTATTTATTACAAGCCTCATTGTATTATTAAAGATTTACCTGTACTTATATACTTTTTTTTCTCATTTTTTATAGATTATACAAATTCTTCAGTTACTTACTTATGCGTACTTTTTTATGTTGTAATCTCTCGCAAACATTTTAATGCCATGTCAACTATGTGTTAATTTATATAGGTACATTTTCTAACTTATATATTGTATAAGTAGGTGTATAATTCTAATTAATCATTTCTTCATTACCATATGCATTTAAATTAACTGAGATATCTTTTACCATAATTAGTTTCACTGGTCAGTTTGTTACGTAGACATCATCGATTGTGGAGGTCACATACTTGGTTAGCACGTGTAAGTATTCCTTTTAATGAGCCTCGGTAGCGCAATGGTTATGGCGTAGACTGAGAACCGAGAGGTCGACGGTTCAAATCCCACCCGTTGCAGTATTGTCGTAGCACTACGCTTAGTTATCGGTCACCATTGAACGGGTCTTGATGAAAGGCACATAGTAGCTTGTGTTCAAGAGACTTTTTTGTTGCATCATTTTTTTATTGCATTGTCATGCTTAATTAGCGGTCACCACTAAACGGATCTTGATGAAAGACAGAGATAGCTTGTATCCAAGAGACATTTTTATTGCATGATTGAACGCAATATACGGTGTAGGTTGAAGTTCGCTTTCTTAGAAGGTGCCTATTTACTCTTACCTCAAGATGTACACAATATACTTTTTATTGCGAAAAATTGAAGAGTTCTCGGACTTTTTTAAAAACCTAAATCCATACGGTCACCGTCGCGGGCATCAGCTAGCATTCTTTATTAATTAAAAGAGTTGTATGTAACTAAGCATTGACAGCATCACTCACTAACAAATATTATATGGTGTATGAACATCATTGGCAAGCAACTTTTACATAACAAGTCCATGTTAAGGAGGTACAATCTCTTCCTATAGATTGTTTTTGACGCGTAATAGCTTCACGAGATTGTTGACACGGGTTATGTGTGAACGTATAAAAACGTTGACATATTGTATCATTTAAATCTATCATTGTGAGTAACAATCGTAGAGTTCTCAACACAGCAACAAAAATGGTCTACCTATATATAATACCGGAACAGACATGTTGGTGATTTTAAGCAACTCAATCGTAAAAACATCATGCAATTGCCACCCAATATCAGCCCCTATTTGGTAGTTGACGGTGTCTCGACCCTGTGTCTTGGGAGAGCACGTTTAGGTCCCGATCCTGGTTATTATCACTATCATGTAACAATAGTCGTTACAAGACGTGTAAATTGAAAATTTAAAAAACCCCCGACATTCGCCATTTTGTGGCGGCAACCATCTTGGATTTGCAATAGTGCTATTCTACTAGTCAAGCCCTTTCATTTGATACCCATATTAAGGGATTTGTGAAAAAATATGTAATCCGCCATTTTGTAGCGGCGGCCATCTTGGACCAATTTTCATCAAACATAGCTAAGAACACTCTCGACTAAATCACCTTACGAACAAAAAAAACCGCATTCAAATCGGTTCACCCGTTTGAGCGCCACAGGGCTGTTCCCCTGACACACACACACACACACACACACACAGACACGTCAAACTTATAACACCCCGTCGTTTTTGCGTCGGGGGTTAAAAACAGCGTTGCAGCGTGGCAAATCTAAGGTCTAAATTCCTCTCTCTTATAAGGGAAGCCTGTGCCCAGTAGTGGGACGTCAAAGGGCTGTGGACCATGCAAATACCTACGTCTCATAAAATTTCAAATTATTTATTTCATGTAGAGTGTAGACCAACGTGTGGCTTCTATGACAAGACTCTACGACTGGTTCGGAAGAGCCGGTAGAAGTAGCTCTTTTCAAAACACAAGAATTAAATTAAAACGCTAATCATGTACTTATATCAATGTAAGTTAATCAATTAACTATCTTGCTTTTCTTAACATAACGCATACTGATATTTTATTAGTCATCTGCGTGGCTGCAAGCTTACTTTTCTTTACCATCTCTGACTCTCATCTATTGTCAATTCTTTCATATAATTTGATAGTCCAGTAACTTTAGGATTTGCTAGTATGAGGTACCTTGCGTTAAATCGGGTAGTTCTGATTTTTTGCAGATTTGTTTATGATGTTTGCGTAATGAATAATCCAGGTTTGTGAGCTCGAACGACGAACGCAACTTTGTTAAAAATCGAAAAAACCGTGAAAATTTCAGATTGTTTTCAGATTTTTGCCAATTATAACCCAAAAGGACTAGTTTTTGACACTACCTTTTCAGGGTGTTTTTAAAGTAGAATAAAATTGCTTACAATTTAAGACCAGAACCAGCTCTGTAGGTACATTACTTACTGAGATGCTTGCGACTTCACTCGCGTGAATTCTTAATCTCATACAAACTTCCATCTCCCATTGTACCAATTTGGGAGTAGAGAGGAGTATGAATATTACGTTCAGATTACGTTGCGTAGAAGTATAAATCTTGTTACATATTTGTTGTTATTGAAATAAATTTATTGTTCCGTTCTATTTCTACTTTTGTGCGGAAACGTCACACAACCATCTTACTCTTTTCCTTTTTGTTAGGTAATTGATTCCTAGATATGTTTATATCGCCAATCAAATTTTAAGTGCGGAAGTGATTGTGAGATTTATAAATGTACCTAATCATAGTTTCCCGCAAGCTTTCGAATTTTATTCATACATCCCAGAAATTCTTTCAAGATCTGTGATGGTTTTATTAAATGATTTTTCCGAGTATTAAGCATTGTCCTATCACTTAGGTACCTATACCTAAGTGGGAGGTCACGGGTTAGATTCCGGGCAGGAGGAATTTGGAAATTTATAATTTCTACATTGGCCCAGCCCAAGTCAGGCATAGTGGGAAGCTTCGTTCGTGGCTGGTTACCAATCTATCTGCAAGTACGGACCGCCCAGCAATTTAGCATTCCGGTACGATGCCGCAAAACAAACGATTAATTAATGTACCTACATAGGTTATGTATGCAACAATACATATGAATTTTAGTCCAAAGTTGTTATAAAAATTAGGTGGCGTCCAATATAAGATCCTCTTAGCGATAATTTCCGCGTTCTAATAATATAATAGGTATAATAATATAATAAGGTAAGTTAAGGTATAATATATGGCTCATAAAATATATGGTAAATCAATTTACAATACAAAAAAAATATGTAAAAATCGACATGTGAGTCATGTGATTTGCATCTTAAAATTACACACATTAGTTAATATTTTAGGCGTGAATAGTAAATATTGCGATCGATTTGCATAATCTATATTTGCCATGACATAGGATGAATATGTATAGTTTTTTGAGGTCAATTCTGATGTCATGAAATCAATCAGCCTTGAAATCTTTTGACCACGAAGCCACAGCTATGGTTATTTTTTGAATAAATTCATTAAAATTTATATTATGTATCATTAGGTTGATTATCATGATATATCTTAGATTTATATTATTATAGATATATCCGTCTCTCGTCTTGTCAAGACATTTGTTTTTAATTTATTAACACTTTATTTTGTCCATCAATCAATTAATAATTCATCTTTACATCTAAGCTATTATCTGAGTAGGCACATTAAAGTTAACTAATTAATCTATTTTTTTATTTGCTTGAATTTCAAGCAACTAATGAAAGGAAATAGTCTGCCATGATACATTAAAAATGTAATATGTTCAATTTGGTATTAGGTTTTTGTTTTTCTTTTTTTGATGCCTGATTTATTGTTTTTAGATGAGTATTATGTTATTTGTATGTCATCCTTGTACATAAGTAGGTATACAAAAAAAAAATTAGAACAAACAAAACTTACATAACAAAAAAAAAACCAGATTTTCCAAAAACAAACCTCACAAAATACTTTATCCAATAAAAATTACTATATGAAAACACTCAAGTCGAAAAATTCGTTCGGAAAACACAATCGCGTCGTCAAAAGCAAATCGAATCTTATAACTGAGCAATAAAGTTGGTAATCGGCCAAAAAATGGTCGGCGTGTAAAGATGCGCGTACGCGTGTTTGCGGCGTCGAGTTAGCCGCTAATTTGTGCGTGGTGCTGACTGCGCGAGTCGCCCGCGAGCGCTGACGGATCGCCAGAAGTGGGTGATGTCGAATATGGACTCTGCATATTTTCGTTTTTAAAGACATTTTGGATTTTATCTAAATAAATATACCTTGATATATTGAGAAGATATCCTGAAGATCCTGAAAATAAAGCTTGTATTTCATATTAATAATTTTTCTATCCTATTTTTTTGCATTAGGTGCCTTAGGAGTAAGACTTAGGTACCTAACTATAGTTTTATTTTTAATTCGGTAGATTTTTCTCTAATCATCTCATCAGATGATTTTATATGGCGACCTGAAAATACAACCACTCTTTCAATGCCTTACTTTCTGCATGTTACTTTTGTAATTACCGGGCTATCTAATAATGTTATGGAAGTATTTTTGTATCCTACCTATGTTTATTTGCGAAAAAAAATATTATAATATTTTAAACGTTAGCTAAGTAATAACCTGTTCAATGTATAAGTCTAGAATAGGTATGATTACTCCGGTTTTCAAACAAGATAAATTCCCGGTATCTAACCTAATCCATCCTTACAAATACGAAAGTGTTTGTCTATAAGATACTTTTCTAAGATTCAAACAGATGCAGGCAGGCAAAGCATTCTAGGACCTGAAAACGTTCAAAGGATTTTTGACTCGAAAAATCAAGGAGTTCCCATGGGATATTTAAAACAGTACGCGGATCAAATCAAAATCAAGCTAGTGCTTAGCAAAAGTTAAAGATACTTACAATAGATAATAATTATTATGTATGAATGAATGATATTATATTTACGTAAGCTTGAATCTTAATTCATTATTATAACTTATAAATCTACATACGACCTCGAACGGTGCACCCACAGGCTAACGCGAATACGACACAGCCGCACGTCATGCACATCTTTGAACCGCGAGAGAAATCTTTGCGCAAATACCTATCATTGAACGCGCTACTCGAGTGCTATTAAATATTGCTGTCTGGTTTCTATGACTTTCAATTTACCTCTAAAATACTGATATTGAATGGTATTAAATAGAAAGTAAATTTGACATCACTTGAATGTAGAGCAGTTTCAATTATGACGTGATCCAGTTTAAATTAACCTATACTCCTGCCCTGGCTCGAAGTTTGAGTCATTCATTATGCTAAGTAGAAGTAAATAATAATTAAGCAACTCGATAATATACGTATTATTTACCTACTATTTAATCTGTTGTCCATTGTTGTACGTTAATTATTTTATCTACACCCATGCTTTAAATCACTACATAGTATAAAACAAAGTCGCTTTCTCTATATCCCTATATATGCTTAAATCTTTAAAACTACGCAACGGATTTTGATGCGGTTTTTTTTAATAGATAGAGTGATTCAAGAGGAAGGTTTATAAGTAGAAAAATTGGACCCGGTAGGTGGCGCTAATAGCGGGCAGGACGACGTCTGCCGGGTCCGCTAGTCGTCTATAAAAGATTCTGAAACAGTTAGCTTATTGCCAACATTGAAACACCCAAATGTCCTAATAACCATAATATCATCCAAAGGAGTGTTATTATGAAATTCAGTACAACATTATATCATCCGTTTTCATTATGACACTCCTTTGAATGATATTATAGTTACTAGGACTGGCTGTTTTAACGTTAGCAGTTAGCTAATTGTTTCAGAATCTTAAAGAGGATTCGTATTATGGGCGTAAATAAAATCTTGTATGCAACTGTTGGTAGTTAGGAATTAACACACTCATGCGATACTATTATCAAACTCAGCGTCTCCTCGTTTGATACATACGTGTTTTAATACCCCTTATCTATGTACCTATAATAAAACTCACTCACTCACTCACTCACTCATGAATAGAACAGAATAGAAAAGTTTTTTATTCAAATAAACTTTTACAAGTACTTTTGAATCGTCAATTGAATCTACCACAGGTTCGGAATGCAGTTCCAGCCGAGAAGAATCTGCAAGAAACTCGGCTGATCAACCCATTACCGGCTCACTACAGAGCACGGGTCTCCTCTCAGAGTGAGAAGGGTTTTGGCCATAGTCTACCACGCTGGCAGACTTCACACACCTTTGAGAACATTATGGAGAACTCTCAGGCATGCAGGTTTCCTCACGATGTTTTCCTTCACCGTTAAAGCAACTGATATTTAAATACTTAAAACGCACATAACTCCGAAAAGTTAGAGGTTAAGAGCCCGGGATTGAACCCACGACCTCTTACTTTTAATACAACAGTTGCATTAATTAAAATAACTATTAAAGCTTGTTAAATTATTATATTAATTGGTTAACTCGTTAGAAACGTTACTGCTAATTCAAATACCCTGTAGGATTGAATTTACGTCCGTCGATGCACATGAAATATTATACCTACCTACTAGTTCACTATGATTGATAGGTAGATATATTTTATAGTCTATTTGATAGAGTCATTAGCACAGTAGCATATAGCGGCCAGTTGGTGCGAAGTAACGGGTCGTCCTTATTTGGACTGTGACCGCTGCGGCTTACCCTCGCAATTCGCATTGAAAATTGAATAACAATTATAATACGACAGTGTTATATGCCGTAATATTTACCTATGTTCTAGTCATTTTGATGACTTAGTTTTATCACACAGCATCGCATTACAATAGGTGTGTGTGTGTGTGAGAGTGCGTGTGACAAATAACGTTTATTCTACTCTATTGTTATAGCTTGTTCGGCGGCGATCATGAGTTCCTGGGTTCGAGTACCGGTTAGGGCAACGAAAAAATTAGTTAAAGGGTTTTTCTGTCAAGAAATTCTGCAGCCCGGAGATGGGTAATTGGCGGTGTTATGGCGGCAACATACCCGTGTCTCCTGTGCCTGATCTCTCTCCGATCGTATCAGACCGTTCCACTGTGAAAGTGAGGGAATAGAGAGTGAAACTGTGTTTGCACGCACCATTATAGTATCTCCTGTGTAGTTGGTTAGTATTAGCTGAGGTTGGTGTCCTTAGTCGCATTCGGTCAGGAGGGCATAATAATTATTGTTATATACATTGTTGTTACTATAAATATTGTTACCTACAGACGCGTCTCAATCGGACGCGGCGGTCTCCAGAACCTCATATAGGTTCGAACATATTATTGCATTCACTGCATTTCAATTATCTAAAAACATTGACAAATCAAACGGCTCTTTCAGTAGGTAACCGGAGTGTGGACCGGCGAGTTTGAAGAGTGAGTACCTTGTATACGGGTACCTTATGTACCCATAGCCCAAATTGCTTGACTCATATACGCACTTTCACTGACGTGCTGTTGCACCTCGATGATACGCGTGCTTGGACACGCTATCTTCTCGTTTAGATGAGATACGATTTAATGGCCACCTCGTTTGCGTGATAAAGATTTATGCGTAATTGAATTTTTAATAGAATAACTACGATTGTTATTATCTATCTGTATAGATATATAAAAATTAATCCCTATTTTCCTTCGTCACGGCATCACGCGTGAACGGACCAATTTGTTTTTTGTTGTGTTTGTTATTGTCAGAAGGTTCTTATGAAATAAAAAATTAAGAAAGTTGAGCGGAACATTTTTGAATCCACGCGGACGAAGTCGCGGGCATCAGCTAGTATACGATAAACTGCAATGGCAAAAGTGTATGTTTGTCCGTTACGTATATCACGATCCAAACGAGATAGCTTGTGCATCGGAGATTGAAATAAGCTGCTTTTTTATCAGATAAAGTAGATAGGTCTACATCTAGTCTATATCTCGATCCCGCGAAAATTAAAACACATAACGCAATATGTTATAGCAAAACCATTATATACTTGGCTCTCCCATGGTCTGCGGGACGCGGGACGGGAGGAAATTCTCATTGATAAATTAATAATCAATGGATGTGCTCGTACTATAATGTATGACAAGCATTTTTGGCGCGGCTTTGCGCCACTGTGAGTGTGTGTGTGTGTATTACACAGACGTATAAAGAGAAGCAGACCTAACATAACAAAAAAATTGGCGTGCCAATTACGCCTACATACAAATTTCACACACACATTGACAGTAAACAGGGCCGAACTCATGCAAGCGAGGGTGAGGGACTGAACTCGTAACGCGGAATCAGACTTAGGCGTCGTCGCCGTATTAGAAAGCGATTACGCGGTCATCGCGCGGTTGATTTTGTATCTATAATCGCGCGAACATTGAGATTATTATTCGAGTCACTAGGCCCTTGAAAGTATAGTCAAATAACACTATTGCCAGATTAGTATAGATAGTAAAGCGTAGCGTAGTGACTGACCTGCAGGCCTATAATTATTAAGTATCTGTGATATGAAATTTATTGTAGATACTAATCATTAATCTGTGATGAAATTAATTTGAAAACTACGGTAAAGTGGCATCAAATTGTTAAACCCCTTATTTTACATTCTGTAACCTTAATTTCCAACTGGGATGCAGTTCATCATCATCAGATGTTACACAATGTAAAATGATGGTTTGATAATTATTTGATGGGCACATTTTCATAGGTTCTAACGTTTTCGTTACCACTGAGATACAGAATAGGCCTGCTGATTTATGATTCGCTTCGTGCTCTATGTTATGACGTGACACTTCACTCGAATGAAATAGGTAGGTAGTTAAACAAGTGAAACGCTAGTTTGTAAACTATTTATCAAACTAACTTTTTACTAGTTTAACTACCTAACTATTTCATTCGACCTACCTTACCTATGTAAAATGAGTAAAATAAATAAAAACAAACAAAAGTTTCAATTATTTATTTTTAAACAAAACTAAGTATTTTCCTAATAATTTCATTCCGATAGATTGCTTTGCTTTGCATTATGCTTCATTCTTAAATCAAAATAAAATTTAACAATCACCTTAATCATTATTTGCAAATGATTGAAATCATGTTCATCATTGGTCTTAAACTCACTACAATTATTCGATAAATCAGCTATATACATTATCATGCTATTATAACTTATATATTATCCTTTAATCATTTTCAAAACTTCTTCACACGATTGAATTATTTTAATCAAACCATTCGATGGGTAAATCAAATCTCTCCTGTCCTTTTTGTTGTCCACTAAATGTGCTTTAAAATGCTTAGAACATAGTACACTCGATGATTTGGGTTGCCAATTTTTTTTATTCATGTTAGTCAACCAGGCATTTCTTAGTTTTCGTCCTTTGGGAACCTGAAAAATTATTTCATTTTTATAATTTGTCCGTACCTACTTTTATCTAATCAACCTTCAAAATATACCTACTAAACAAACCTTGAGCCTGAATACGGCCCTGTAAAATTGCACAAGTATATGAAACATCAAACGAGATCAGAGTATTAAATTATTGATAAATATTGCAACAGGGATCTACTAGAACCAAAATTACTATAACTATTTACGAGTTTTGGACATATAATAAATAGGGACTGCTTCTAAAATGCCGAACGATTATTATTAATCTCACAGTAACCATGTAAACAAATTACGAGACTATGGCACATGAAAACTTACCGATAACAATTAATTTCAGGTGTTTTCCTTTATGAAGAATTGCTGCACAGAGGTGCACTACACTTAACCATTTTATTTTAGTATTCTTGGATCTTAAGACTTGATTTTAATGCAAAAATAAAATAATAAACAACTCGCAGGATAAGATCTTGTTTTTGACATCATTTGACATATTGCACCGCCATCATGCTAAGCTGTGCTTAGCAAGATGGCGGTTTGCCTCAAGACCTATTTTTTCTATGAGTGCGTAAGTGTTGCAACAACAGAAAAAAAAGAGATAGAGTATTATATTTTTGTTTGGAGAGAAACAAGCGAAGATATTATTTATTCTTTTAGATGTAGTTGTGAAGATTATGTTAGGTCTGCTTCTCTTTATACGTCTGTGGTGTATTGCTACTGTAAGGACATGACACTAAATTAGGGAAAAAGAAATTTTATAATTATAATAATTTTAATTATCATAATTATTCTATTATTTGTGTAATCGCAATTTAGTCTTTCATCTTGATCTCTTTAAGTTTGCTCAATACTTTTCTATAGTTAGTACTATACATTTAAAGTTAAGTAGGTACGTTTCAGGATATGGAAAGAAGATTTTCCATAACCAAGAAAGAAGAAGATACGTTATTAAATATAATTTATACCCCATTTTTTAAATTTTATACATATTATACTCATAATAAAATAATTTATTTAATACATCTACTAAATACAAGTAAAGTTCGTGAACTAAAACCCGACTACGCTTAATAATTTAATAATAATTTAGTGGGCAAAAGCGCGGGGCAAGCAGCTAGTGGTGCCATCTGTTATTCCTATCCGAAACTAATTTTACAAGTATAAATTAAAAATTAAAAAACCCCCGACATTCGCCATTTTGTGGCGGCAGCCATCTTGGATTTGTATAATGCTATTCTACTAGTCAAGCCCTTTCATTTGATACCCATATTAAGGGAGTTGTGAAAAAATATGTATGCCACCATTTTGTAGCGGCGGCCATCTTGGATCGATTTTCATCAAACATAGCTAACAACACTCTCGATTAATTCACCTTTCAAACAAAAAAAACCGCATTCAAATCAGTTCACCCGTATGAGCTGAGTGCTACAGGGGAACAGACAGACAGACAGACAGACAGACAGACAGACAGACACACACACACACACACACACACACACACACACACACACACACACACACACACACACACACACACACACACACACACACACACACACACACACACACACACACAGACACGTCAAACTTATAACACCCCGTCGTTTTTGCGTCGGGGGTTAAAAATCTAGAAAGCCGCGCAAAGCTGACTTCTCCATTTATTTCGTAAATAAAATGTAGCCTATGTCACCCTGATCATAACAACGAATCAATTATAGACACCTCATTCATCAAAATGGGTCCAGCAGTTTAGGTGCTACATTAGTATACACAGAATCT
Organism: Melanargia galathea; assembly: GCA_920104075.1. Lineage (NCBI taxonomy): Eukaryota > Metazoa > Arthropoda > Insecta > Lepidoptera > Nymphalidae > Melanargia > Melanargia galathea. Next base: position 5,435,229 of record OV049859.1, on the reverse strand, counting down.
CATACAAAAATCGGCCACAAGCATACATACATATATAAATTATATATACGTAAATACATAGACTGCTAAAATCATAACCCTTCCTTTTGGCTTTGCCGTAGTCGGGTAAAAAAAAACCAGACGTTTAGATTAGTACGGCATGGAGATGTTAGGAGATGGAATAAAACAAAGATAATAAAACAATTAGAATTGATAGGTTTATTATTCACATCTCGAATAAGAGTGATCTAACAAGACGTGTTCTTGTATATCTTAAAATTTCAATGCATTGCTGTCAGATGATGTGTCACTATCGCTATCAATAACAGCTATATTATAATTCACTAATTCATCGTCGTCATTCTGCAATCTCTCAACGTGAACTTACAATGTGATTTCACGTAGCCTCCGTTACAGCTTGAAAAGCATCTTGCACCAGATTTAATATTTTTGTTTCGAAACGCCAACGAAATAATTTAAAATGTTGTCTTGAAATTATTGGTCCACATTATAGTTTTTTTTATAATAATTGAGAGGCCGTTTTAACCAATATCTGACGATGCGTGATGGCTTCAATGGGTATGGAAATTTTTCACATGAAGCTGACAACACTTACTTGACACAGTCGTCAGCCTCATATTTATTATTATGATATTTATTTTAGAGATATTTGTTGTTTTCCCTCACATTCTTGAGCACAAAACGAACGTACTACCATAACAATTTTTCTAGCACTACTTTTTATCACAATAAAGATGATTACTGCTATGTATTTCACAAAATTTTCGTAACGATGTAAACAATGAACTTTGAAGTTTCAAAGTGACTTTTCAATATGACAGATTTCGACTGCCCTAGTGATAAACAAAGTAACTGACATTTTTTGTGAAATTGACTTTTTTGCATTAACAAAAGTTTTATGTCGAGTAGTTTTTTACCACAGTGTCCACAGTTTAATATTTCAAATAACTTGAACCGTTTACTGAAATTTGAATTGCCCAAACAAATAACTGCACACACTAACCCGGAATATAAATGCAAAAACCAAGTAATTAACAAGCACAACACAAAAACAAAGTAATTTGATGTTGATCACTTTGTTTTTGTATTTAAAATGCAGTTGCTTGATTTTTCGTTTCGTGGAACGATCCCAGGTAAAACTTGTCTATGTTTGAGATCACCTTTACTTTCTTTATGTTTAATGTTAACAAATTAAACACTCTGTCATCTGTCAGTTTTGCTGCACGCTTGTGTCAAAAGTTTTCAAACGGTTGACGAAAACATAGATCAAACATAGAAACTGGAATTTAGGGTATTACTTTATGTACTTATAAATAATCGTTTTAATTGTTACCGGCTACTTACTATTTTAAAATATTTCTACTGAAGATAGGTGCAGAATTTTAGATACCTACGTACATAATTAACTAATAGGGACATTACTTTACAGGAATATAACTAAAAATAGACACAGTACTGTAAATTATAACTTTACAAGATCAACATAGTTGATTGATGACCACGACTCCGTCCGCGTGTATTTAGGTTTTTGAAATTCTAGTTTAAGCTCTGTAATTTACCAGGATAAAAAAGTAGCTTATGTCATTCTCAAAAATACAACTTATCTGTATACCTCGTTAAGATCAGCTGAACAGAATAGACAGACATACTTTCGCATTTATAATATTAGTAGGTAAGTATAGATTCTTGAGTTGTTGTAATAAGCTCTAACTTACCGTCTCTAAGTTAACTAAGTTGGATATGCTTTGTCCGTCTGACTGTCACAGCCTTATAACTTCTGATTTAATTAAAAGAATTACTTCAAATTCACCGATAACATGTAGAATAACATGTAGAATAACGGCCTTATGCCGGTGGTGGGTCCATATTGGCTCACATAAAATTCCAAATCCTATTCGTTGTCTTACTACCGTTCTGTGGTCATAATAAATAATAATCGTTCTTCATAATTTTGTTTTTCATAATTTTTTATTCATACATTTTTTATCCCTACCAACGGATCTCATAACCGTTAGTGATCATATTTAGAAATATTTTCGGACATCCGATGATAGGAGTTGAAATATGTAAGACAATGCGCTCCCGCCGGTGATTACATAAAAAATAATAAAAATAGTTATTTGAGTTATTTGGGAGGGGCGCGGGTGCCCATTAAAGCAAATGGGGGGGAGGGGGCAATATTTTTTTATTCACAATATCACAATCACAATATCACACACACACACGCACACGCACACACACATTTGAACATTAATTTTTGGGGTAACTATATGTATCTGAATAACAAAGTAAACTCTTTGTAATAAATTGAAAAATATTTTTGGAAGAAATTGACTTGACTTAACATCTTTTTAAAGATAAATAAGTAGGTATTTTGTAGAAAGGTTGCCTTTAAATAAGAGTTTTCAATGTTTATGCTTGTCCTGTAAAATTATTCTGAATGTAGTTACTTTGTTTATCACTAGGGCAGCCGATTTATCAATGAATAATGGACGTAGTTCAGCAAAAGGGATTCAACCCACACAACTTGTCATACAAATATATACCTAAATATTGCTGAATTAAAATTAACTTTGCTATGATGAGTCGTGTGAGTTGAATCCTTTTTGCTGAACTACGTCAATTTATCAATGAACTTATGAATGAACACATCTTCCCCTCGTACTCCACCAACCCCCGCAGAAGGGCCAACTATATCGCGGTCGGATTATAACGCATATAGGTATCATGCATAGGTAATTAATTAGCATAAAAACAAAGATATATATACCTAGTCTCGAAATTTTTGTTTTTAAATATTTTCCTTTTGCATTTTTAGATCCAGTAGGTATCTTAATTCTCATGCAAAAGTTCCATAAATAATATAGCCTGGTATATACTTAGTGAACTACCTAAATTGCCTTCGTTTTGATCACATATAGCAAATTTAATTGGTCTGCATTCAACGCAAACATGTTTCTTTGGCGAATATTTTGATCCAGTTTGTTTATGCCGAATTTAGACTGTTAAAGGTTCCTTCTGTCTATATTCAATTCAGTTTAAAGACATTTAAACTAGATTTATGGCTTTAAAGTGGCATGTTTGTTAACCCATAATATTTCCATTATTTACTATATTTATATTAGGTACTTACCTACCTTTTTTTAAATTTTTGAATCTTTATTCAACCTACCTACATATTAATATAATACTATTAGCTACATTTCATGACGGGGGGGATCGACTTATGTTACCCGGCCTGTAGGAGAAATGGTCTGAACCCTTTTTAGTTTTTACCCAGACCCCTTAAACGTAGATATTTATACCTACCTAGTTTACTACTGTATTTTTGTATTTGATACGTTTCCAAAATTAAATTATCTATTTACATTAGGTATACATTAGCTCCAAACAAAGAACCGTGACAAAAAACCACTTTAAAAATCCTCGCTAAACCTCGAGTTATCTTTTTAATTCCATCACCATACTTTTTGCATATCCTGTATCCTTCATCCAATTAAGTAATCGTATGCAAACATTGATTGACAAGCCTGGAGATGATTAACCGCTGATGAAAAAACAAGGAACCGAGGAGGTTCTTATTAAAATTTCGTAAATGGTGGCGACCTTCGCAATGCCACGACCTACACTGAACTAGTCACTAGTATAAAGGCTCTGAAATTCCGATTAAATAACTCTGATGTCAAGTTAGGTACCTATGTAATATATACAAAAGATCCAAAAACATTTTTAACTATCTACTTATGTAGTTAAATGGTTTAATATTACCAGTAGGTACTTAGCGACTAACCTTTTATAAAAGATAGTTACTCTACGGTCTACCATAACCCTACCAAAAGGTTTCAGTTAAATTAAGACAGAATTCAAATTTTTTATATTTGTATAATGACTTATTGGCTAAGATTTGTTTATTCATATGAGATACATTAAAACCGACCGCTTTCAATTAATTAACTTGCTTATATAATAGGTATAACTTCTAATGGTAGCCTCTATCTATCGAACACCATCATCGGTCTCCGGTTTAATTTATCAAGTGAAAACTAAAACCTGCAACTTTTAATTATAATCAAATTTGTTAACATATTATTCATATTTTGTTCACATCGTCTCATCCTCCAAGCTCTTGCAAACAAACCTACACGATGACTGACAATAGAATACATTTAGAGAGTGGGCCAAGGTTGAAGACAACTAGTTTTTCATATCCCTGCCAAGTCATTGATCGCAGCTTAAGCTTAATCTTTAGTTAATTTGACAGTCCAGTCAGTCTTCGACTTGATTTGATTCCCGGCTGAGGAAATTAGTTTAATTTTTAAGTTAGCTAGGTAGGACGTGCCCAATTTAACTGACACAATGCCCCGTTGAAACAAAATAGAGATGGACTTAATATGCTAATATATTATCTACTATTATAAATACCTACCCCTTCCAAGCACGCTTCCATCTAGAATGCAACTTTATTTAAAATTTTCTTCAAATATAAAGAACTCTGACCTGCGCAATGGATGAATCACTGATCTAAGATCTGGATAATGTGAAACCTTTGTACTTGATTGCAATATAATTATTTAGAATTGCATTTAATTATCTAATTAGTAGTTACAATGGTGTCCAATGTTTTTATTCTAACGACTTAATGAGCACCAACTGGATTGTATGAGGGTCCGAGCACACACGCTGCTTAGGTGAAATATTGGTAAAATAAGTAAAAACTAATTAAAAACTTTTAGATAAAGGTTCAATAGTCGTGGCCAAAGTCGTGGCTCCTTTGCAAATACCTTAAATGGTTAATACTGGTAAAACTAGACATGCTAGTTAGCATGACTGGTCTGTGGTATTGTATTATTATATTGTATAGTAGCGTACCTAACCTGTAACCTTTGGAGAGAGGAATTGTTGAAGAAAGGGATGGTGCGGCAAAAAATAAGGCCCTGTAATACCTACATAACACGTAAGACGCAGTACATACTAATACTAAACCATATACTATTAAGTTTGTAGACACATAGGAACTCCTTGTAAGTACGTATTTGTTCTGATGAGCACTTTAGAGACATAATAATTTTGAAAAATAAATGAATCTGAATCTGAACAGATAATTTCAGCGCAGGGTCTGGATCTACTAATAATGATGATGATGATATACTTAAGAATTTTTAACCATCATCATATTAAATGTTGTAAATTCGGAGGTTGTTAGTATGTTCTGGCCTATCAAAGAGCTAAACGCATGCAAAATGCACCAACCTAATGCAAATGTAACGCCCACAAAGTAAGAGAATTAATTGAACACCTAAAGTCTACTAGGCTTAGTAAATAAAAGAATTAATTTGCGTAGAGAATAGCGACGTGCTGCCAAACAACAACACCAACTCGAGGTTATGTACGATAGCACGATAGCAGTACGATAGCAAGGTACAACGATAGGTTGGTTTAAAATATAAATTTCTTTTCAAAACCCAACTCTTCAAACGCCACAACAAAGTATTAGGTAGGTACATAGATATATAAAACATTTTTTTGTTTGTACATTTATATCCTGAATCACCGCGGCTTAGGAGTGCAGCATCAGGATTGAGGAGTTGGCAACCAAAGTTCAATGTTATCTATCGATGAAAAAAAAATTACGCAAATTGGTTGTAAACCTCAGAGAAATCGGTGTAGAAACACAGACCAAAAACACGCCCCAGAATAATCATACTGTTTTAGGAATCTGTTAAAAACCGGCCAAGTGCGTGGCGGGCCACGCGCAGTGTAGGGTTCCGTAGTCACAATCCTCGAAAAACAGATATAATTCCTTAACCTGTGAACCCTACTTAGCCGTGATAGATTTCCTTTAAAATTGATTATATACCCTACTGCTGTGAATTTTTTCAAGTTCCTATATACTGCCATTTGGCTGATAGAGGGGGGGGACACTTGACTCTAATAAAATTTTGCACTTTAAAACATCATATTTTACAAAAGGATCTAGAAATCGAAAAATTATGTTCCCACACTGTATTTTTAAAAGACCTATTCAACGATACCCCACACTATGGGGTAGACGAGAAAAAAAATATTCATCCCCACTTTACATGTAGGGGAGCTACCCTAAAAAAAATATTTATCAAAATTTTATTTCACCACTTTGTCGGCGTGATTAATATTTATACTCATGCCAAATTACAGATTTCTAGCACTAATAGTCTCTGAGATTAACCGAGGACGGACGGACAGACGGACAGACGGACAGACGGACGGACATGGCGAAACTATAAGGGTTCCTTGTTTACTACGGAACCCTAAAAATGGTATTAAGTCACCTGTTTCATCAAACAATTGATAACTTTTTCAATTCAATTTAATTTCTTTATTTTATTTTAATACTAGCCGACCCCCGCGACTTCGTCCGCCTGGATATAGGTTTTATATAGGATCGGATTGGATCCCATAATCCTTTTTTGTACCTAAACTAAATGTAGCCTAAGTTACTCCTTATAACATCACCTATCTGCCATTGAAAGTTCCATTAAAATCGATCCAGCCGTTTCAGAGATTAGTTGGAACAAATAGACAGAACGACAAACATAAATTTAAACGCACGCCAGTTTAAAATAAGCCGTACGTACAAAGATCCGGGTCCCAAGTTATTGGAACCCACTAAATGCCTGTCATTTCTGAACTAAAAAACCTATGACCTTGAAATATTTACGGGACAATACTTAAAGTACTACCTTTCTAACAAAAAAAGAATGAGTGAAATCGAACAACGCGTTAATGAATTACAGCTAAATACACGTTTTAACTTTCATCCCCTCTCCGAAGGGAACCATGCTGAATTTCGGGATAAAAAGTATCCTATAACCTACCTCGGAGTATAAACTCAAATCGTACCAAGTTTCATTCGAATCCATTCAGTAGTTTCGGCGTGATGCGCGGCCAAGATACAGACAGACAGACAGACAGACAGACAGACAGACAGACAGACAGACAAAAATGAAACAAATTGCAGATTTGGCTTCAGTATCGATTATAGAGTGCCCTCCAATAAAAATTTTCAAAATATCTTCAATGTACAGAATTGGATCTGTTACAGTCTTATTATATTATAGACTAGCTGACCCCCGCTACTTCGTCCGCGTGGATATAGGTTTTTATATAGGATCGGATTGGATCCCATAATCCTTTTTTGTATATAAACTAAATGTAGCCTAAGTTACTCCTCATAACATCACCTATCTGCCATTGAAAGTTCCATTGAAATCGATCCAGCCGTTTCGGAGATTAGTTGGAACAAATAGACAGACCGATGAACATGAATTTAAACGCACACCAGTTTAAAATAAGCCGTTTGTTCAAAGATCCGGGTCCCAAGTTATTTGAACCCAATACTGATGGATATAATGTCTGTCATTTCTCAACTAAAAAACCTATGACCTTGAAATATTTACAGTATAATATATAAAGTACTACCTTTATAACAAAAAAAGAATGAGTGAAATCGAACTACGCGTTAATGAATTACAGCTAAATACACGTTTTAACTTTCATCCCCTCTCCCAAGGGAACCGTGCTGAATTTCGGGATAAAAAGTATCCTATAACCTACCTCGGAGTATATACTCAAATCGTACCAAGTTTCATTCGAATCCATTCAGTAGTTTCGGCGTGATGCGCGGCCAAGATACAGACAGACAGACAGACAGACAGACAGACAGACAGACAGACAGACAGACAGACAAAAATGAAAAAAATTGCAGTTTTGGCTTCAGTATCGATTATAGAGTGCCCTCCAATAAAAATTTTCAAAATATCTTCAATGTACAGAATTGGATCTGTTACAGTTTTATTATATTATAGATAGAAGATAGGAACTACCCTCGATATTGCACCAGTAATCATTAATGACTTATTGCGTAATTTATGTTTTTCACGGACTCGAGTCTTCAAGATGAATGTCCGAACCAATACTAAGTATTTCAAGTTACTTCAGATGTCTTACTCATACACGAATGGAATTTGGAGTCTCATTGACTTATTACCTCACATTTGACCTCACAACTAAAAACTGCCAATAAATGCAAAAATCATTGATGACATCAATGTTACTAGGTATGAGTCATACACATTTGTACCAACACTGTCATATATTACCTTGATAAGCGGGCATGATAACATCACCGAATATATCCTACAAACAAAAATTACAATAAATAAATAATCTATACATATAATAAATTCGTAGACTTGCCGTATCTGTACATTAAAGATTTTTGCAAAATAATAACTGGGGGATGTTAGGGATAAGTAATAGAACGTAAAAAAGCTATTTTTGAAATTTTTGTCTGTTTGTCTGTTTATCTGTATGTTTGTGCGCGCATCACGTAAAAACTACTGAATGGATTGAAATTAAACTTGGTATGATTTAAGTTCACACTACGGAGTAACATATAGGATACTTTTTATCCCGAAATCCAGCACGGTTCCCTTGGGAGAGGGGATGAAAGTCAAAATGTGTACTTAGCTGTAATTTATTAACGCGTGGTCCGATTTCATTCTTTTTTTGTTAGAAAAGAAATACTTTAAATATTACTAATCTCTTAAAGGCTGGATCGATTTTGAAGGGACTTTCACTGGCGGATGTTTACATTTTGATCTACTTCAACATCTGCCAGTGAACTTTTAACAGTTTTTAGCAAGGTATGAGCTCAAAGGAGTTTAGGAAAGACAAAATGATTCCCACGGGATGTTTAAAAACGAATATCCACGCGAACGGAGTCGCGGGTTTCCGCTTGTTTATTAAATAATTATACAGTTTCTACTTCGGTTGCGTAGAGATTTTTCTTAATCCTGAACGTATCTTTTATCTTACTGGGATAAATAGTATTTTCATTTTCAATTAGTACCTACCTAATACTTGCCTAAGCTCATGTCCAAAGTTGAAATCTTTCGAGAGTTGAGGAGTAAAGAAGTACCTACTTAACAAACAAACAGGTACACTTTCGAATTAAAAAAAATATTTGTATGATAAGCACAATGAAACTTCTTGCCCCTGCGCCGCACTAACGCTGTGGTTTTTACGAGCGAATTGGGAATTCCCGGGTTCGATTTCCGGCAGGGGCGCCGGGCGATTAGGAAATTTACAATTTCTAAATTATTGTTTATAGTCTGGTCTGAAGGGAGGCTTCGGCCGTGGTTAATTACCACCCGAGATTTAGATTCCGATTTATGCTTAATGAATTATATACTACCATACCCCTTCTAGGTTAGCTCGCTTACATCTTAGGCTGCATCGTCACTTTCGACCAGATGAGATTGCAGCCAAGGACTAACTATAAACAATACTATAACACTAACGTAGTACCTAATCATCATCATCATCATCATCATCAGCCAATGTGCATCCACTGTTGGACATAGGCCTCTTTTAAGCAGCGCCAACCCGCTCTATCCTCGGCTGTCCGCATCCAATCGATGCCAGCCACCTTCCGGATATCGTCGCTCCACCGTGCTGGGGCGCACCCTACACTCCTCTTGCCAAGACGTGGTCTCCACTCGAGGACTTTTCGGCTCCATCGCCCATCGTTCCACCGACATACGTGGCCAGCCCACTGCCACTTCAACGTGCTAGCCTTGAGAGCTATGTCGGTCACTTTGGTTCTTTGGCGAATTACTTCGTTTCGGATTCTATCCCTCAAAGAAACTCCGAGCATAGCTCTTTCCATAGCACGCTGAGCGACTTGGAGTCGGTGGACTAGCCTCGCTGTCAGTGTCCACGTCTCGTACATGTCTCGTACGTGTCTCGTATACCTAATATCTATTTCTTATTACTACGAGACAAGTAATACCCGCACGTGGAACGGTGACACGAATAATACTGACTGCATTTTCGTGTTAGTGCCACTTTGCACATCACAAAAACACTCAGATTAAGTATCAAGTTCTCTTTCTCTCAAAAACATTGATAGACTTTCAGTGTTAAATACAGTAACGTCAAAACCCCGATGGCTTTTTGTCCCGACCAGGGATTCGAACCCGGTACCTATCTCCCGATCCGCAGCCGAATATGCCAGCTACTGGCAGTCAAACATGTTTTCAATACTGAAAATGCAAATGACTTTATCAGCACGCGTCAACCTATTGCCTATTGGACGGTTAAGTTTTTAGTAGGGGAATGTTCTGAGGAGTTGTTCGATCTAATACCACCTACTGATTTCCAGCACCGCACCGCACGCCATCGAAAAAGCTATCATCCTCACCACCTGGATCACTGGCATACGTCAACCAAGCGTTGCGCGAGGTCATTTCTTCCGCGCACTCAAAAATTGTGGAACCAACTCCCTTCGGAGGTGTTCTCACATAACTTTGACATAGGGTTATTCAAGGGGCGGATCGACAAACTCCTTAAAAGCTGGCAACGCATTAGTGGTTCCTCTGGTGCTGCAAATGTTCATGGGCGGCGGTAATCACTTAACATCAGTTGACCCGCTTGCTCGTTTGCCCGCAATTAATATTAAAAAAAAAGGTCAGAGGTGCTGCATTTAGTAGTTTACTCAACTTACTTTATCTAGTAGCCTCCCAAGGTTCGATAATAGAAACGTGTCGTACCGGAACGCGTCTTCCATCATGTCATTATAAATTGGTTTTTAAATTATGAAATCATCAATAGGAAAACCGATATCAATTTACGTTACCGGATATTACATTTTGATGGTCCTTGTAATTAATTAGCAAAAGGTGACAAGGTTAACAGAGTTATGATACTTATATATCCATAAATTTTACCTGCCACTGCCACTTTTGATGTTGTCTTAGATGTTGTAACGCTATCGTAAAATTAGCCATATCATGAAACGCTTAGCTTTTTAAGAAATGGATGCATCTCGTGGTATGGCTAAATATCTGTAGTAGGTGCTACCTACTGCCCGTTCAATTGTCAACCTTTGTTGATTTGGCCATCCACTTTTGGTCATATCAAAAATTTAGGGTAGGTACCCATAACACAAATTCGAAATAAATTAAGTATTATCAGCGCTATCTAGCTAAGTATCTAGCGGTAGATTATATTATAACAAGCCAATATTACGATATTGGCTAATTTTATGGTTGGTCATATTATTATGTGTTTAGTTAACTATCTCGACAAACCAAATTCTTGATAGGGGGTGCACTAAGTATGACGTAGAAAATAAATAGTTTCAAGTAGGTGATAAGTTTCATAAAATAGGCCTCCACTTCATGATATGGGTAATTCTACGATTAGGCGTCAACATCTATAAGGAATAAGGATCTACATGAAAAAGGACTTTGCTACGAAACAATAAAATGTAAATTGTATATCCACCAAAATATTTTATTGATCTTCTAGCTACTTACATAATACCTACTTATTACACTTTACGCCTCATAATCCACACTCGGCACGATTATTTTTATAATTTATTTAAAAGAAATGACATAATAGAACTCTAGAATGAGTTATGCGATCAGTGACCGCATTAAATGGGTTCAGTTAACTTTAAATAATTAATATTTTACAGGTCACAGGTTTAGACGTTGTTTCAACTCTTCTGCACATTTATCATTACAATCTATTTTTACTTAGCTACCTTTTAAGTTGTTAAAAGGTGAATAAGTCGCTTCTCGCAGAAACGCGTAAGCGACGCGCTATGCACAGCTCATTTAATGGTATTAATGAGAGCTAACTATGAAATCGTGAATTCGTGACACAAGTGCAACTAAACTTTAAAATCTCTAGCTCCGGACAAAGCGAGTCTTCGAAAAGTTTTGAACCTTTAAGTCAATTAAGGGAAATGATTATATTATGTAAGAACGTTAAACTATTGAAAAGTTGTTTGCTCTGCTCTAGCTACCTACTAGAGACACGTTATGACAGTTTACTACGTGTTTAAAACAACAACATTCCTCTAGCTAGAACATTTCTGCAGTGTAGCCTTTTTTTTTCGGATTGTGTATACTGCTTAGGCCCTATTGGCCGCTATAGCGTCACCGGGGGGTTGGGCGAGCGCAGAAGCTTCGCCAGAGAGGGTTTGAGCCCGAGGGCTCGAAGAATGTCGGGCAGAACGTCGTCCTAAGGGCGCCTCCTGTGAGGCTCGGACCTCGGCTTAGGGTGACGTTGGGACGCTGGGGGTTTCGGACTGATTACTCCGTACGTCCCCGTGACCGTGGATGGGTCCCACGTCCGGGTGACGTAAGAAATCGGGGGCCTCGTCTTCGCCGGCGAAGACGCTGAGTGTAGCCACCTACATGGCAACGTATATAGTTAAGCTCTAATGCTCTATATTCGTGGACGCAAGAGTCAAGACTAATGTTTAAGTGAAATAGTCTAATACTAAAGATGCTATAGACTAAATCTGCAATAACAACGCAACGCCGGCCAGTGTCCACTTGGACGGTTTGTCCTTGGTCTTCAGGTTGAAGGTCCACACATAAGTCGGACCCCGCGTGCGTGTCTTGTACACAGGGCACTCGTACATGTTGCGCAAGTCCTGCTTGTCTTGAGTTATTGCCTGGATACGAAAAGAAAATGTTAAATGGCGCTGGCCTTTCGTGAACCAGAAAAAATTCAACCGCTTCATTTTTCCTCACAGTTCATTCGATTACTTACTAAAAAGAAACTTATCAATTGACTTTTGTTGTTTACACATGGAAGAAATTATCTTCCTTTTCCTTCCGATTTCTCCTATCAAAAGCGATACCTAACGAATTGGAAAACTGCGAACGTAATCGCGAAAGGAAAAGTTTTCCCCTTTGAAAGTACTCTCCTTCCAAATTTTCAATTCCAAATAAAACTTTTCTATCTTTCTGTGACTAATGGCTAGTCAATCTTGCCATTCGTGTTAGGAATTACGCTTTTCCTGACTTCTATAATCTGGCCCCTAGGTGACCTCTGAGTGAAAGTGACATCGAAGACGTGCTATATTCGACCTAAGAAACGCTTTTCACAATATGAGGTAGCGTATATAAAATATTCGTCATGAGGCGTCTTAACGGTTAGACGTCCACTGTTCGATACTTGCAAGTGTCTTGCATACACTTGAAAGGATCGTCACAGAACACAAACTTGTGCCGCTTGTATCCAACGGTTGCCAGCGACACGTTTCACTTAATGGGGGATCTTCTAACGCAACGGTTTCTAGTGCGAGGTCGCCACTCGAGCATTTTTGACCGCGACGTCTCTTGGTTCTTCGAGGGTCCACCATGCCTCTTCAGTTTAGCGACTCAATGACCTGTCTCGGTTACTTTGGTTCTCCTACATATTTTCTCGTTTCCGATTTGACCCCGTAGGGATACTCCGAGCATAGCTATCTCCGTCACCCACTTAGTAACCCTGAGCCTTCTTATGAGGCCCATATTTAATAGTAATCATATTTCTAATAAAAAGATACCCGCACGTTGATGACCGGCATAGGAGGGAAAAGTTCCTTGAGGCGTGAGTCCATTATGATCCCCGCATGCATGTCCCACCGAGCACCCTCCATCAGAAGTCCATGCACATATGCGCCATCTTTTGGAGCTGCTCTAGAATCTGCTATTCTGTAATTTCAGAAGCTTCTTTGAGAAAAAAATGAAGAGTTCATTAAGTATCAATGGAAGTGGCAGATAAGAAAGGCCAAGAACAGTGTGGCTTACACTTGAAAAACTTCAGAGCCCTGATTTTCTACGACGTAACATGAAGTAACAAACTCCAATAACGACTGCGTTCCGATTTGGCTTTATAAAGATGAAGACCTAGCATTGCACATAATAAATAAGCTGTCAAAAAAACTACTTTTATACTCTCTTGGAGTATAGAAAATATCGTTTGACAATTTAGATCTGTAGGGCTATTCTCTAAAATACCATCTCGATATCGAAGCTCACTCAAGTGAGATAACTCGCTTCGAAAGCAAACTCACTTCACCTTGGTTTGATATTCTGTAAACATCTGCTACGCACTTGCGAAGTGAAGTGAGTTTGAGTGAGAAGACCTGTACTATCGAGTTTTACAGAGTACAAATTAGCAAACTCATCTCGAATTCACTCTCTATAATTCGAAAATGGCTTTACAGAATAGCCCTACAGGTTTATCTCACGTAAAATCTTCCTTCATCTTCTTGGTGACATCGCATTGCAAACACATCTTATCTAACGGCAGTTCATAGCGCCTTGCCGTGCTCTGCATGATAGCAGTGAGCAGACTCTGAGGATTGAAGAACCCTCCCAACCATACGGACGTAGGTAACTAAAATTTAACAATGGTACACCTTTGTAAAAATATTTATTTAAATCTAATTTTTACGGGAAAATGTAACCTAAATGATAAGACATAAAATCGTTTTTAAGAACGTTTAAAAATAGAACAAAAACTTTACCACAAAATCAGTAGCCCAAGTTTCGAGTTCCCGTAGACGAAGAAGTAAATCAACAAACCACGCTGATAGACCAAGTAAAGACGGATAAGCCCTGTTAGTCCAAATAGCTGGAACCTGAAATTTGAATTGGAATAAAAAAGAAATGAATATAAACTAATGTACCTACCTATTTCCTTTAATATTGTGCATCATAATACACAACAAAGACCAACACTACAGAAAAATAACTAGGACTTGAAAAACATAAATTAAGCTTACGTAAAAAAAACTACAAAGTACACGATGAAATGAAAATGGTGGTAAATTGAAACTTTTCTTAGAAAATGTGTGACTTTAGTCATTTTTATTCTATACCTGATCTAAAAAGAGAGCATTTTCCAGTTCCTCCATGTCCGAAGTAATTGTCAATTCACCCTGCAATTAAATATGCAAGTAATTAATTATTAAAAAATACTTCATAATTTTAGTATTACCTAAATGATTAACTTGAAAACTTTTCTATTACTTACCTTAAGCCCAAGGTCTAACTCTCTTAACGAGCGCTTCATTTCTCCAGTCAAATAATTCATACGCTCGCATTCTTGAAACGCAACGATCACGTAAGGGGTCCTTTCCTCAACCTTGCCCATTATCTCTAACATGTTGAATTCTTCGGGCAACTTTTCTATGACTTCGTCCAACATTTGCTTTACCTAAAATGTATAAGAATCATAACTTTAAAATATTTTCATAGCTTCTTCCAGTAACGAGTAACTATAATAATAGTATGAATCCGTTAATTCTTTAATTTAACTGAAATTAATTTGACCTGGTCAGCCTGTGTCATCGCCGTGGTGTTATGCCTGAAAACCAGAGCTCTAACTGATCTTCACTGCAACAACAAGCTGAGATGGCGCCCTATTCAGTCGAGTCAATTGATACTTACTAAATTTCAAATCTATTCAATATGATACTTTATTTATTAAAAATTTAACAAACCTTATCCTCCCTTGTCACAGTGGTTGCTCCAGATGCCTGGGCATCTCTTGGTTGCATTTCAAATATTGTCCTAAATAAATTTTCCGAAGTGGTCGTAAGGAATCCAATTTCTGCATTAGGATGTAGTCCATATAGATAGGGAGATTCTGGAGGCATTGCGTCTTCTATGTACTGATGATAGCCGACATAGTCAGTATTAGGGGGTGCAGGAAATCCTGGTGCAAGTTGTAGTTCACCATCAACCTGTGCATTAATATTAAAATAAAATAAATATTAGAATAAAAAAGTGGAACTGTATTTAACAAACTATATCATCTAAATCTATTTCACATTTCAAGTGTCCAAATATATTCAAATTACCAGGTCTGGTTGCATCAATTCTTCAAGATAGGCATTACACAATCTTCTGTCCCAATCATCAGTAATGTGACCTCCATACATGATCTCTCCAAACAGATACCTCAAATCTTCCCAAGGAACTTTAGAATTTGCTTCCAAATAGTTGAACAGTACGAAAACACTTATTGTTAAATCACCTGGCGAAATTAAGTGAACTTTTTAAATATATACTAAGTAGTTCCTTTACTAACCACTAAGAGATTCTGAGTGCGGCAGTTTAATGGATGCTACGAAAAATAGAGCAGTATCCTTACCAATATTAAATGGATAAATTTTATTCCATCCCTGAGGTCCAAACTTTCTCCTCTCCGCTACTACAGCATGGAAGTAACAAAGAGAGAACAGAATCGCTTTAAATTCTGCTTCTTTACCACACATTTCCAGGGTCTCTTGATTGAAATTGTCAAGTGCTTTGTGCAAATTTGCCTAGAAAGACGTTTTAAGGTATTAACTTTTAATAATAATTATTCTATCATCAATATTAATATTGATCCATTTAATTGAAACTATTATACCTGCATGCCAGTTGGAGGTTCATTCGTTATCTTAATGCTTGACTCTAGTATACCTTGCGGTATGATATGTGCAGTCGGTGTAGCAGCTGGTTCTGCTGACATAAACAATCTGAAGTCGTGATGGCAAGCTCCGGCAAAAGTTTCCATCTTCTTCTCTAGGCTCGGCAACCATTTCTTCACTAAATGGATGTTCTAATACAGATGTAATAGGTTAACATTTTAATACCCAACATATTCTATGAATCTCAATATAAACCTAAACTGCTTGCTAGCTTTTCATTACCTGTAAAACTACCCAATGTCCTTTCTTTAGTGATTCGTCCATCGCCTGTTCAGCTACTACCTCTTGTCCTTGTCCCAAAGACACATTGTGGAAGTTTGCTTTGTCCGCCGTAAAACCCATAGCTCGTCCCAATGCCTCGACGTCCTTGAGTGGATTAACTCCAGGAGACAAAATGAAAAATATAGGAGTTGTAGGACTAGTTTCCTCGAATGATTTGCTGAATTCTACAGTTCGATTTTCAACATATTTCGATCCCATTTTTTCTTCAATATACGTTCTGTAATTTTTTTATAGATATAAGTTATCGCTACATATAGCACTATTTCACTATAAAGCACAATTTTGAGTACAGTAAAATATTTTCATAGTACTTACGCAACAGCGTACGTCATTCTATCAGGTCGCATTGCTCTTAGCATACATAACCTTTGGAGTGCTGTTTTATTTTTCCATTCCTAAAATTATACAAATCAAAACTTTCTTTGCTTTCATGTAAAATTTTCATTTTTTATTCAACTAATATACTTACCTGTGGAAACTTTTCTCGTTCAGGACATTCCATTTCCA
Organism: Melanargia galathea; assembly: GCA_920104075.1. Taxonomy (NCBI): domain Eukaryota; kingdom Metazoa; phylum Arthropoda; class Insecta; order Lepidoptera; family Nymphalidae; genus Melanargia; species Melanargia galathea. The sequence continues at coordinate 5,418,128 of OV049859.1, read as the reverse complement.
CAATTTTCTTCCATCTCTTGGGAGAAGTCTCGATATCTCTGTCCAGATTCCTAAATTCGTCTTTACTTGCCAAAGAACAGATTCCACCCCAACACTGATTTGAAAGAAAATCAACAGGGCTTGTTACATGTGGTTTTATTGGAAAACGTAGGAAAAAATCCAATTCAGCTGGTGATATTTCTTCACTCATTAAAAGAACCTGTAGCAAAATAATATTTCATTTAATTATTTGTTTATAACGTCAATGAATATTGTATTATTATCATTGCATAGTTGATCTAATAATAATAATAAGTAGTTGAACATAATTACCTGGAAAGTCATCTGTGATGCAAAAATAAGTTTATCACACTCGAATAATCCTCTAGAAGTATACTGAAATACTGAATATGTAATGCAATCGATTAAGTTTTTCATTCTTTGGTCCACTTCCTCAGCTGGTTCGGCCTTAGATATTGCCTTTTGAAATACCACGCTAAATGCCTATTTAAAAAAAATACCAAGTAAGTAAGTAATATCTGTTTTTTATAGTAGAAAGCATTGAATAATAAATATATACCTTCAGAGAAAACTGATAGATAGGGTTGATAGTATTCAAGTCGTTCAAAATGAAGTACAAAAGTGAGGCTCTAGCCGCAGCTGGTCGATAGAATTCACGAGCTTGATCTATTTGTAAAGATGTTATTTTTGCCTCAGCTACCTATAAATTAATAATTACAAAAGTATTGAAATTATAGTTTTAAGTATAGAGTCATTATTCTCAACAATTAATAATTTATTTCAATTTCACCTTTTTTTCAATATCAGCAGCTGTCTTTTTTGTAATTTCCAAATTCTCTATTAATGCCGTATCGCCTAATATGTTACTGCCTGCTGATGAAAGACGTGATAGCAAATCATCTTCTAGCTCCTTCAATTGAATTTTGAATCGATTTTGCTGCTTTGTTAAATCTGCTTTCAACTCTTCTAAATCAGGTCTCTCTGCTTTTACCACTTCTGCCAAAAGTTGATCTTCAAGTCCATCTCGAGTAACTGTGAAATTGACTAACGTCGTTTGCGCCTGCATTTCTGGTTTATAATGAGGATTAGCTAACTTAGTATGAAGAATTAGTTTAAATTTTGGACTGTACTCCACCTCCTTGTCGCCTATTTTTATAGCTCTACAAAAATTTTGATTAGATCAATATATATTTTTATTAGGTATTGGAAAAAAAATATTTTTTTTACTTTTATTATACGTACTTTCCCTTCTTTATTAAATTTCGTCCCAAAAGTGGATCAAGTACGGGATCAACAGTTTCTCCAATATTTTCCAGAAGAACTGTTTCACCTTTTATAATAGCTTTCTCTATCGTATCAAGGTAACCTTTTTGACCAAGCCGAATCACCCGTAATACGTCCGCATACTTTTGTTTTATCCACTTGACTCCTTGAAGCTGAAAAAATTCAAATTAAATTATTAATGTAATAAATCAGTAGGTATTCAGATAAATAGACATTTTCTAAAGAAATACCTGTGGATCAATCATTAAAGGCCAGCGATCGGAGTTTGATAGTATGGTTGCATTTTCTGTACTCATACGGTCTGAAGGAAGACCTTCGTTATGCCACATAGCAATGGTAGTATCATCCGTTAGCATTGTCAATGGATCCAATCCTTCAGTTATAGGTATAGGTGGCTGAAATATTTTAAAATTAATTTAAAGTAGTATGTGAAAAGAATCTTATAAAATTAATTTAAATTTTGAAACTCACTTCTAATGTTTTTAAAAAGACTAGCCAATTTTTATGCAATAAATCCATTCTATATATTTTAGTGAAGCAACCAACATATGATATGAATGCACAAACAAGAAGAACATCTCCCGGCAAAGTTGTACTTTGTTGCATGAAACTGGAACAAACGAAACATTGACGAGTTTCATGTCATCATCAATAAAGTCAATATATGATGTTTAATACTGTACAGTGTACATACATAGAAACAGCTTCAGCCCATCTAACGTTTTCGCTGGCCAGACCGTTGATTAAACGGTTCGCGAGATGGATTGTTCTATTAGTGGCATCTGCTTCTTGTTGACATTTCACTTTCTCCGCCGTTGCTTTTTCAAAATCTGCCGTTAGCGTTGCGAGTTGCTCTTCAAGAGACTAATAATTTAACATTAAATATCTAAAGTACCCAGAATTAGAGAAAAAAGCCTGCTCCGTATCATGAGTTTATATTGTTCTGTATTGTCGTAAATCAAAAATCCATCTTATAATTTTCTGTCGTTTACTTACCGCTACTTTTGACTTTATAGCTTTTAACTTTTCTGTAGCAGCTGCTAATTCAGCGTTAGCCGCAGCCAGTGCTTTCCTTTTGGGTTCTACGTCGCAAAATACTTCATAAAACTTGATGATATTGATTACCCAGGCGCAAAGTCCAGCTGCTGCAGCTGATTTTGATCTTATAAATTCTTAAAAAAGTAAGCCATTGTATAAATTATGTGTAAAAAAAATAGATTAAATTATAATTATTATAATAGATTTTACAATAAACAATAAAATTAATTAGGTTAAAATTAACTAGGATATACCTGGTTCAAATTCAGAATCTTTGAGGTAAGGTTGGATGGCTTTAATTACATCAGGGTGAATGTTTTCTTTATCATAGTTTATAAGAGCTTCTAAAAAGACGTCCACTTTTGCCATCATCATCTAAAAAATTACATGTTAAAATAAAAATTACAAAATTACAAAAATAAAAATTATATTATTTTATTTCTTGAGGGAAACCAACAAACAGCTTATTGTTCTACATAGTCTTAAAATTTGGTAACTTATAACAACAGGTTTATACAAATAAATTTAATAGAGGTTACAAACCTTTGCATTTTTCCAACTACGATCCTTTGGGATCTTACCTCCAGGTGCTAATAATACCATGACAGCCGCTGTTACATTAGTCACAGCTCCTGGAGGTGAGCCAAAGGATTTAAGTTCAGTCAAGTTTGCTTTGTTGAGAGTGTTCAAAGCCTCTTGTGCAGCAACTAACGCAGGTTCAGCTTTTATGAGGTCTTCTTCACAATCTTTTTGCTTCTTTGATACCTCTTCTGCTATAACTGCTACTCTTTCTTCTTCCTCGTCAGCTAAACCACGAAATAATTAATTTAATTAAAAGTTCATACCAAATGTAGTATGTGCTGTAGAAATCATAACTTCATAAGCTACAGAGACATACCAAGTGCCTTTTCGCTTTGTACTTTAGCAGTTTCAACACCGACCATTTCAATGAGTTTGTCAGCTGCTTCATTTTTTTGCTTTAACTCGATTTCTTGTAGCGCCAATTTAGCCTTTAATTCGTCCACTTGCGATGCTGTACTTCTTAGTTTCTCTAAGCCATTTTCTAACCTAAAATAAGATATTATAATTCCGAATGAGCATTATTATCTTAAATAAAAAAATATTTAATAATTTTATTATTGTATTAAATAATTGTATTTCAGGTACAGTTTTTGACAATGAAACAAACCTGACTATTTTGGCACGAAGTTCATCAGTTTTATTGTTGACCAATTTAGAATACAAACTAATTTGTTCCAGGTAACTCTTAGGTGTTGTATAGTTATAACGCCGTTCATTTGATAAATATGCCTTAGAAATTGTATTGACAGATGTATGTACGTATGCCATAAATCTGGAGACGGAATCTCGAAGAGAAATCTAGGAATATCAATATTAACATAATTTATTTACCATATACCATGTAGAAACTATAGGAAAACATCTCTATATATAAAAATGTTTTTGGATTACGATAATTATTTATATATTAATTAAACTTACTGGCAACACAATCAACTCCTCCAAAAACTTCATTGATACTGACACCAGAGCTTCCTGTGGCCACTCATGGAACCAGTTTATAGACGTACAGTTGATCAAGGCGGGGAATTTCCTGGATCGCACGCGTAAAGTGGATCCCACGGGAGAGAAACACAATACCACTTTTAATTGCTTACGAACACGATCAATAAAGAATTTCCAACATATTTCTCTTGTGTCAGGTAGACCTGCTCCTTTGACCTAGAATATTATTGTTAATAACTATAAGGAGGATGTTTATACAGAAAAATATTTAGTCCCGTTTTCACCACTGATACCGAAACTATATTCTAAGGAAGGATATCATAAGACAGCACCTAAATCTAGACGTCATCCGTTGCATTTAGATATGACTTGAATGTTGGTGAAAACTAAATCGTTGTTATTTGTCACCTGATTGAGCTTAGGTGTTTTAAAGGTGAAATTTAGGAAAACGGGCGTTAGTGAAGGAAAAATGAAAAATGACTTGCCTCATTTCGCACACCAGCTATTATATTTTCTATTTCATCATCCGGAAATAAATCACCAACTTCACCTGAAGCCAATAAATCATTGACCAAGACTAAAAATTGTTCATTCGCAACCTGCGCATCTGTCATTAAAAACATCATCCCAACATTCTTTAAGCCTGTTTTAATATACATGCCAGATAATTCATGCTGAAATTAAAAACCACATTATGAAAATCATCAACTTCACTTAATAGGAAGCCTATTTTCAGAGCAGTTATCATTATTTCCATAATTAACGCTACCTTTAAATCTGATACTCCATATCCTTTTTTCAATTGTATCTGAAATACTTCCAAACTCGATATAAAAGCTGCTAAACGGGACAATGATTGTTTGCCGGAACCTCCTACGCCGACCAATAGTGCACTCCCGCGGGGACTTTCAAGGATACGATTGATCCTAGGAAATTAATATTCCATGTTCAGCACAAACAAAAGCCTTTGACAAATCACAGAAATTACCAAGAGCATTACGTAAGTCCTTCCAGACTTCAAATATAGGTATATTTTTCAACTAACAACCAGCATCGGTTGTTGATCCACCCCGTATAAAACCAAACTATTTAGTGTATGATAAATCATTCATTAAATATTTTTGAGCTGATAATAATAATAGTTTGAGTAAATAGTATAGGTATTGGTCTAAAGTTAGTGAAGGTCACTAGGACTAGCTGATTGAAATAATGGAATTATTTTACTATATATTTTGATCTAGGCAGAAATACACTTAACAGTTTATTTAATATTAACGCTGACTTGGTACATCAATAAATTAAACTTGTTAAAGGAAATGCCCCACAAAATATTGGTTTTTGAACAAAAAAAGTTTTATTCTGAATTTTATTACATTCAGGAACGCTATTCTCTAATAATAAGAGAGCGGTGGCTGATGAAGATTTTGTTCAATGATTTTGTTGTGGAAACAGGAATATCAGCAGAGAATGCCTTAAAGCCGTAACAAGCTGTTCGTCTGAAGCTGCAGTTTAATCATTTAGATATTACGAGTACCTGCAGATATGCATCATTGCATCCTCAAACAGGACAAGGTTCATAGCAGCTATGAGATCATTGTAGCTCGATAAGGCCTCAGTCAGAAGCTTATTAAGGTGTTCCCATGACGACACTGGCATGTATTTTGGTTCACCCATGCCTCCCGCAAAATGACAGAAGATGTTCGGCCGATCAAATACATATCCTTCATCGATATCCTTTAAACAAAATATGTCGTTGAACATTATTCAAAAGAAACCTATGCTACATCTGCGTTTAATAAAAAATTGTAATTACCTCGAAATTTTTCTTACAAAGATCAACTTGCATTTTCAGAAAAGCGTCAATATCTTTATCTTCTGTCAGCTTATCTCCATAAACTCTGTGTGTTTCATGAAGCCAAAGACGTATTAAGTCTGAAGGGTTGACTAAACATTCGTTCGTGCTAAATAAGAAACCCTGAAAAATAAATAAAAGACCGTTTCAAAATTGTTACACTTGAAACATTAACCTTATAAATACTTAGTAAACAGTTTACCTGAAATACGTTTGACAAGTCCCTCAAATTGAAGATGTAGTGGAATTTAATTGCAGTTGGTAGAAACACTTGTGAAACTTTAGTATGTAGGGCTATTGTTGCTGAGACTACATTCCCTGTTCAGAATTATTATGATAAATGATTAAAGACATATGTATCTACAAAATTAAAAAATGCCTATGTATGGTACTGTAACTTACTTGATATTTTAGCAACTTGTCCACTTATCCTTAGCTCCGGGTTGGCCAAATGCTGACTAAGAATCGAATGGTAGATATTGTTCAAAGCCTCAGTATTTGGGAAACTTATAGCAAACACACAGAAATGTCTTTGCAATCTGGGATTAATTGTGAAACTACCAGACGTTGGATTCATACAGGAAACGTATTGAGTGTTATGAATATCTTTCAAAGTTAATTTGGTTCTATCATACCAGTGATTATAGTCTAAATGTTGCCGAATTATAGTATGCGGTTGTACAGTCCCGTAAGGATCAACTTCGGGCATATTCATATCGTCTATGAAATAAATGAGGGTTTTGTTTCCAGGGGGCCCGTAATTTCGACCTGCTTTCTTCTCTAAAGGCTTTTCTAAAATCTTTTGCAACATTTCAGATGTTGTGTAGAAGTTGAATGGAACAGATTGAATAGCATAGGTTTCTGAAAGGCTGAAATGAAGGATTGTTAAATACGTAGTCTAAATCAAGCTCAATTAAAAAGTTAAACTAATAGAAACCAAACCTTTGAAGCTTTTCATTGACAAGCACAGTCTTGCCGCAACCGGCACTCCCTACTAACATTACTGGATGTCTATTTTTCATAAGTAAGTCCAAAAAAAATCTAACACGAATTGTTTCAGCTGTTGGAACTAGCACTGCCTAAAATAACACGGCAATTAATATTATTTTAAGCTCGTTTGAAATCAATCAAATATTTTTCCTTGAAACAATATGTACCTGCAAAGGAACGTCGGTATCTAATTCGAATTTTGTAATTTTTTCAGTCCAAGGTGTAAACTGCTTGGTTTCAGGATCAATATAATAGTCAAAAACTGTTCCACCAGTTGGAAATTTGACATTTTTAAACTCATTGACCCACCATTTGGAAAACTCTGTAAAAAACGTTCATATATTATTATAGAAAAGAGTACTTAAAATTTACTTTTTGTTTTATTTCCAATAGTGAGTCCATTAATAACTTACCAATTCTGTAATCAACATTCGTATCTTGGAACATAGCAGATCCAAAAGCCCAAACGCAAGCAAAAACGAAAAATATATCGTGCCAGTCTTTTGGACAATCTGGAGGTGTATTCTCAGGGACCAATAAACAACTTAATAAATGACAAAGCATTTGTATGTGAGCCATATCTGCTATAGGTGTTATCTTCTTAAACCTATTTCTTATATTATCCAAGCAAGGAGGAATATATTTGTCAAAAAGAATAACCAAATTAGACTTCTCGGCTGGTATTTTTCTTGTTTCTACCCAGCTTGTTACATATCTAAAAGAACAATATTTTTTTAAATATGAATAATATCGACCAAAAGGTTTAAAATGTATGTACTAATTTACTTACGGATTCCATCCCAAGTCCTGTGGATTGATATACAATATACCAGCTCTTGATACTGTTGCTGGTGTTGCTGTACGTAAATTGGAAATTTCAAACATCAATCTCATGCTTGGTGTGAGAGCAATTCTCTCATTACTAGCCAAAGTTAAAATTTTATTGTCATCCATGACCGTGTTCAGTGATTCAATCCACATGGGATCTATATCTCCGTCCAATACTATCCATTTCGGGTTTTCACCGGCAATATTTGCTTGATCCCTCATTATTACAGAAAACAAACCATCTTTCCATTCTCTTGTAGCAGGATTAATGATACCGAACAATTCATCATTGGTTACTGCCTTAGGATTCAAGTCATTAAATAACGGTTTCTTTTTCAGGTTCTGGTAAGTTTTAAAGAGAGTTTTCCAAACTTGTGTTTTACCCGTACCAGCGTTACCAACAATAAATACAGAATGACGAACTTCTAGCAGCTCTTCTAATTGTACAACTTTTAAAATAAAATTATCTTCTGGTTGTAAAAGTAAGTCCATAGCAGCTTGTTTGACTGTTCTTTCAAACTCTAAGTCTCTTTTTCTAGGAACTTCAAGAGCAGGAAATAAATCACCAATTAAACCCATAAATACCGGCATATCGTCGGTGACTATTTTTGGTATATTAAAATCACGTAATGTCCTCATTAAAACTTCTTCTTCAGGTCTCCCAGGATCTCCTCTCTAAGGTAAGAAAATTCTATTGAATCAAATAAAAGCAATGTAATTCGATATTAAAAAGTAATATTTACCTTTAACGAACCAGCAACAACCAAAACTGATTTAATTGCTCGTAGTCCCCAATCGTAGTGATCTTGCTTAGACAATAACTCCTTGCAAAGAGTGTATAAAGTAATAAATTTTCTAGCCAAGATCTTGGCGTCCTGAAATCCTTCAGCTACTAACATAATCTCACAAATTAGTTCAAAATCTGGTACGACCATAGCGCATGGTCTAAAGAGAGCTTTTAAATTCTCAGGCAATTCTGTTCTACCTGCGTATCCAGGATTCATTGTGATGAAAATTCCAACTGTAGGAACCAAGACTATAATTTCTCCCATGAAATTAAACTTTTCTTTTTTATCCCTAAAATTATAATTGTCGAACTTAAAACGTTTCATTTTTGTCAAACATTATAATAAATGACTTCGAATCACGAGATATATTATAGTATATAGTTCGATTTGATCATAAATCGGATCATAGATTTAGCCCAAAAAAAAGTTAGTGTTTATCTGTCAAAAAATTCTCAGTGTGAGCTCGGACTTGTTAGTTGGTGGTATTTCATCCCTGCGCCTTGAGTCTCCGGTCTCGGTTATTATTACTACCTGCTCGCCAACCCGTTATGGAGTAGCGTGCCGGGTCTAAGCTCTAAATACCTCTCTCTCGCCTATGAGAGAGGTGGCCTGTGCCCAGCTGTGGCACATTAGACGGCTGCAGTGGTGGTGGTGGTGGTGGATACAATGAATCAAGTTTATAATATTTAATACAGACCTTATGGCATCTTGAACAGATTTTACTTGAACTGCTACTACCGACAACACTTCAACGGAAATTCTATTAAATTCATCAAAACACCCCCAAGCACCTGTCTGAGCTAAACCTTTGTAAATGTTTCCACAAGACTGTGAAATAAATAAAAAAAGAAACAAATAAAATTATTACCATTGAAGATTCTCACTACTATTTTAAACTGCAGGTACATTAAATATAAAATATTTTTTGACTTCGATGTTAGATGCATAACTTTACACATTCAAAAATTTATTACCTGATAATCCATTTGTTCAGAACAATTGAAGACGTACACCATAATACCTAATGCCCTTCCAAGGTCTTTTGTTGTCTCGGTCTTGCCAGTTCCAGCTGGGCCAGCTGGACCACCACCCATAATTAAATGTAATGACTGTAAAAAAAATATATTTACATTTACTGAAATTAAGGTCTAAATAATAACAGAGAAGAACAATATCCTAAAAATAATCCTAAAACTAAAAACCTTAAAAAAATATAATATAATTACTAAAATATATTATTAAAAGGAGTCCCTGTAGGCAAGTTTCCGAAGATACTGGCAGCGTTACCCCTTTGAATTGCAAGACTAATTCGTTGTCCGAGGTAGCTGCCAGCTCTTCGGTCTCCTGTGATGTCGACTAACCTTTTTGATATTTCCTTAAATAGTCTTATAGCGCTAGGACCCCACGGACCAAGGGTCTCGACACCGAATGGGACAAAATCATATTCGGAGCCTAGACCCCTGTATTTGCATGCTTTAGCTTTTTCAGCCGCTTCACTAGCCGCACCAGCTCTGTTGATGGTTCCATGTAGATGGGAAGGGGCCAGCGTGTCTGAACAGGTTGCATCCCATACCAGCACCCGACCCATCTTCCATGGAATCAAACTCATACCGTCCGGTCTCTTGCCATCGTCTCTAGCAATACCAGTCGGCTCAAGTAGACTTGGCACGTTGACGGTGGCAAGGGACCGGCGTATGATATCGTTAAGTGCGGCATGTCTCGAGAAGCGGCCTGCACTTTTTTGGCATGACAGTCCGTGATGTCCTAGCTTGTCGACATCACTGCCACAGGGACATATATGAGGAGCGCAGACCGGGACCCCAAGCCGTAGACAGGTTGCAATTCGGAGCGTGTCAGGCTCAAGAAAAGTTCCTGTATTTGACGATGGGTACGCGTGAAGCCAGTAGCCGGCCTCATGCGCACCCACAGCCAAAAGCCTAGCACGCGCCGAACCTGTACTACAGCTCAAAAGATTGTCAAAAGTCAATTTGCAGTTTATGTCGTCCCAGCTCCTCTGTAAATTTGGAGAAACTGGAAAATTTTGACCTGGGCATGCAATTAAGAAAGCGTTTCTAGCTTCTTCCAAGCCAGCAATCTCAAAGTTTGAAGGGGATGCCCTTAAAATTTTACTTATGAGATTTCCTGAACTATGGAGAGAAGATAGGAAGGCTGGTAAAGCGACACTGGAAATTTTGCGAATCCCTAAACCACCATAACGGATGGGTAGGGATGCTTGGGTCCAAGATTGCTCATTTAGCTGCATATTAAGAATCGATTCTAAGCTAATTTTGATTAAAACGTCTACTTGTGTCAAAAGATCTGGGTGATTCCAAAAGGAGCAGCAACGGAGCACATACGTAAATTTTGGTACGAAAAGACAGAATTTTAAGATGCAAAGTGCATAATGTGGACTAATTTCAAGGAGACGGTCAGCAGAATTTTGAAATTTAGTAATTGAATTATTAATATATTCAGAAATAGAATCATCAAAAATTGGAGAACCTAAAAGGTAAAGTGAATTACTGTTAACTATTTTAATATCTGGAGCCAAAATATTAAATTTTTGTTTTGTGTCATTTCAATTTAAGTCGCAGTTATTTAAAAAAAGTTCACATTTGCTAAAATTAAGCTCCAAACCAATGGCTTCAAATTTATTCTTAATTAAAAGAAGGTCCGAAAATACCGTATCCACATCACCTTCTAGGGTTCCGTCGTCCAAATACCAAACGTTGAATTTAGAATTTAAATTTTTGATTATCGGATTTATAGCCAAACTAAAAATTGCAGGCCCAAGGGGATCACCCTGTTGACAACCTACTTCTGAGGACAGTTCATTAGTACGATATAATAATTTTGTTGGGTCGGCGTAACTGAGAAGAAGATAATTGTATAATTCCGGTATATGTAGTTTTATTTCTGTCAGCAGGGTATCCCTATTTACCGAATTGAATGCATTTTTGACATCAATTTTGAGCAACACGTCAGGCTGTCCGTAAGTTAGGAAAGAGCGTAGGGCATGGACGGCTGCCTCACACCCTCCTTTTATACCGAAGCCTAACTGTACTGGTTCAAATTCCGAATTTAATTTTGGTAAAATATGTCGAACAGCGATTTTGGAGGCCAGACGTCGTAGTGTTGATCCAACAGCAATTGGTCTCACCCCTCCGTCCTTTTTGGTGAGGGCAATGAGGTTCGCGCCAAAAAGAATGGGAACAATTTCTGGATTGACATTACCGGAATACATAAAGTTGATTAATTTAGTGATCGAATTTACAAGATGCTCGCCTGCATCACCCACAGAATGCGATGTTAAGTCTTTCAAATGTTGGGGTGAGATTCCATCCAAACCTGCAGCCGAACCTGGTTTAAAAGATAAAATGGCATTCGTAACATGTTTGTTTTGAATTTGAAGGCATGCTTGCCCTGCTGTTGGTGGGTCGAGAAAATATGGGTTTACTGGAGCTGGAGGATGTTTTGTCTGTAAGGCCTGAAGGGTGTCAGGGGTATCTGGTGATAGCACGTCGTTGGAGAACAAAAGGCGAGCGGCACCTTTGAGATCTCCGTCACAGATTTTGTTTTCGATGAGTTTATTGCGATTACGAGGGGCATCGTGTTTGAATAGAGGTGCGGGAGAAGGCGAGGAGCTTACAGCACAGTTATTCTTAATCTTTTGTGTCAAGGATAAATTTGGTTCAACAGTTTTTATTATATGTAGTGTCCTGTATGAAAATAAAAATAGGTTCTGCCAGTCTTGAGTACAATTGCTTATGTAACATTTCTGGATTAATTGTGACAAATGTGAAGCAACGGTTATTCGAGCTCCTCGAGGGATTCTTTTAACTATGGGTATACTATTTTTCAAATGGCTAAGATATGTGTGGAAAGGAGTTAGATCGTTGGCTACATAAGTAGGCGCAGTCGGAATAATGGAATGGATGTCTAAAGGTGAACTGTTTTGGCTAATACATTTCCTGTGTGTTTTTGTAGTGTGTATGTTGAGGCCTTTCAAAGATTTGAAAGACTTATTGCACTGTGTACATGTATGGGTCGCGGTCGACGTGCCATCACAAGATTGGGTCACGGACTGCATTCACAACAGTTAAATAAAATCACAAAAAAGAATAACTTAAAACAAAATTAAAAACATAATAAAGTACCTAACTTAAGATGTATACTGAGAACATGACTGTAAATACATTTATTTTCCATATAACAAATTTTATACGATTTCATTATCAGATCAAGGGCCTACTTCACCACCTGATAAGTGTCGGATAGCCTAAACATAAGTTTTGCCATAACTAACACAACATAAATTTCTTATTTTATATCAAGTGATAAAGACAAAAGTTGTGAATAAGCTATCCGACACTTATAAGGAGGTGGTGAAACAGGCCCTAAAAATAGTAAAAGTCAATACATACCTGGGTTAGTGTAATGTAACATCGATCCGTTAAAGGAGTTATAACTAATCTTGGTGTGTTTCCTAGATATTCGTAACTGTATGTAAATTGAGCATCACAGATGTTAGCAAAACAATGTGATTCTTTTTCACCCCATCTACAAAAAAATAAACGCCCATCGTGTAATAAAATGGTCCGTGTAATATTATGTAAGTATGATATGACAAGAACGTACACATATTATGATTAAAAGAAAGATACGGAAATTATAATTAAACTACATTATGGATGAGTAAAACATGAATGAAAGTGGAAATGAAACAACCCTTACAATAATAGTGCAGATGATAACTACAGGGTTTATTCAAAACCTGTGTCTGAGCTGCGATTGCCATTGAAACGCTGAGCCAGTTTCCACCTTCCCCTGAATCAGTTTGCTCACGACGTCCCTCGAGTGCACGTCTATGGTGCAAATAGTCATGATCTTTTGACGATCCTGCTTACTCAGCTCGCCAATTAGTAAAGTGATTAACGTGCTCAGTTGGTACAGTTGTTTTTTATAATAATCTTTGAGAGCATTATCGTATCCTTCTTCCAATCGTCCAAATGCAATATTCACTTCTGATGTCCACCAGATTTGAGAACAGCATAGAGACACTTGGGCCATGAAGTCAAACAACCATTGCTCACGTGATTTCTCTTCGTAGGATACGATTGCCTCTCCAAAATATTGGCGAATTGACGATCTCATTATGTCTTGCAAACGATTGAGCCATATTTCAACCTGAAAATTACACAATATATGTTTAGTACCTAACGTGTAAATTTAAAAATTAGTGATGTTTTATGCACTTACGGGGCCAGTGCAATCGCAAGAGCCATGAAAAGGAACAAGTTCACCATCCTTAGCTATCATCCCAGATGCAACCTTTTCACCCGGTTTATCACTATCGATAAATTGAAGTTTTGCAATTGAATCGAAAAGTTTTGTTAAATGCCTTAAAATAAAAAAATTAATTTCAGATGTTATTTAAAAGTTCTGAACAATATGAATACGTAATATAATAAATTATTAAATGTTTACCTTATAACAAGTTCAGCTTGATTCCCGTTTGACAAAATATCCAAAAGATCAGCAGACGACACAAAATAAAATCTTGGGAATGCCAATCTTTTGGTTTCTAAATATTCTGCTAGAGCCTTTTCACATATAACGAGGTCCTTTTGTAATGTATCCAGAATGGCCACAAGCCCTTCTTTGTTAGTACCTTTCACAACATTTGGTGTTTTCGCCATATCTTTTGATAAAAGCTAGGAATTTAATCGTCAGTGGTATTAGACACGATATTTTGAGGCCTCATTAATATTAATTAGTTCAGTTCTCTTTATTTGCATTAAACATGAAGAAATACATTTTCAGTTGCATGTATTTTGTCATAATATAAATGACGTGAAAATATTATTTAAAATGTAAAATAATGTTGAATTAAATACAAACTAAATAATATTACATTACGTTTTTGCTGCAAATAACTCTTTTACAGAGTACCTAAATATATTTGATAACCAACCAGTCAGGTAGTTGGAACTTCATATATGGCAATTTAATTTATTGTTGAAGGTACGTAATTATAAATTTTAGTTATAATTAGGTAAGTATAATAACAATTTTTAGATCTCAGAGCTTTATACTGGCATTAAATGAAGCAAAATAATCAATAAAAATCAATTTCCCTAAATTGAGTTTCTTACTTTGAATTCGGCATCTATTCTATCAAATCTTGCAGAATCGTCAGGCAATTGTTTTCTTATATCTTCAGAACTCATAAATATACTCTCAAGATGTGTCCAAGTTCTTTGCACTTCAAACCATACCGTTATCACTTGATCTGCTACTGAAAGCTTTTGCTGCCAACTTGAAACTTCTTCGAGGAAATGTGCAATAAATTTTGATGTAATTAAGTTTTGAAGTTGCACCTGAAACCATCCATCTGTATTAAAATTAAAATTTCACACACCAAATAAATTTTTATTGAATGTGTTGTAACCTGATTTTCTTCAAGGGTTTCAATAAGCTCTTCACTGGCTCTCAATAAGACACAACCAGTTCTTGAGTGTATTTCTTGTTCAAATTCCATTCCACTCCATGTTGTGTGTAGATCTTTCAATATCTTCTCCATCGACATTTCTTTTACCGCTTTATCGACAATGTTTTTCACTTCTTCCTCAAATTCATGAAGATTTAAAGCTAATAGATCTGCCAATGTAGTATTTAGGTCCATCACTATTCGTACCTGAATAAATCACGAAATTTAGTTTTGGGTCGTTAGTTATTCCTTATAAGTATATTTTTTAATTCATTCAGACTTTTTGTGTAGTAAGTGCTTTTTGTGTAGTACTTATAAGTAGAAATCATTTGCCCATGCCTTATAAGTAAACACTTGCAAAACGACAGTATTTTTTGTTTCAAACAGATAAATATTATACAGTTTTTTTATGACCAGTTGTTTAATATACTTACAGTGAGTTCAGGTGGCAATGCAGCTAAGCTCTGTGAATCATAAACGTATTTACATATTGAAAACGTCAGCCACACACAACAACTATTACATTTTTTTTTAAGTATTTACAATTTAGAAAAAATAATTATTTTTATGCATTTGTATGTCAAAAAGCGGAAAACAAATCACGACACCGGCAAAGTGATGTGAACATGCGAAAATGCATAATAATACACGTTAAAACCAATTCAAAATTCATTCCAATAAGAGTGTGCCAATCAAGTGACTTAGAAAATATTATTTACAAATATTTACAATGTACCTATTGTACATACAATTTTTGTATTATCTTTATTTTACAAGATTGTAAACTTGTTTTATTTACAATTTTTTTTATTTTACTCGGATCTATTGTCACCTTAGTTGTCCTCATCAGTTGATCCCAATGTCTTTCTCTAATTGCAGGGTTTTGTAACTCCGCAACTGCTCTCAGCGATGTTAACATATTTTTCACTGTTGCTTCTAAATTAATATACGTATCCCAACTACAAACGATACACTATAATACAAATTCATCCTTAAACATTAGTTTAAATGTATATATATATATGTACATTATTATTAGCAATATATATACCTTCTCATTTCTTTATCAAGCAATCTTATTTCTTTAGCAAACTTCTTGCATTCGATATCCATATTTTCAACATCGATTTTCCGCCATGGTGTCGTTTTCCAATCTTCTATACTTGTTCTTACTATGTAAACGTAGTCCCAAAGTTGCTAGATTTAAAACATAACATTTATATGAACTCGCACATTTTTACAAAATATACAAAATTGTAAATAAAAATACCTTTAACATTCGCAATTCTTTTCTACATTGTTTCAACAATTTAAATTCTGGAACATTCACTTCAAAAAGTGAACCTGATTCTTGTATACCCCTCATTTCGTCTTCCAAATAGAGCATTTCCTTATCTACTCTCGACATTACCGCATATGGATTATCACATTCGTATTTAAAAAACTGTTAGGGAAATAATATAATTAATTATGTTAATAAGAATAATCTATGTATAAATTTGCGAGTGATTCTAGATTATAACGTACTTCGTATTTTTTAAACACTTCTCTGTAGTAGGTTACATGTGAATCAAACGTAGTTATTTTCTTCCTAATTCCAGCCACTTCGGCTGCTTGTAGTGGTGCCACTTGTTGCTTCACAGTAAAGGCTAGCTTTTTCGTTGCCTGCCATTGTTCTGGTAGTTCCTATAAGAAACAAATAATAAAAAAATGAAAGTGTTAAATATTTTAGCCCATATTTAGTGTCTTTTTCTTTCTGTCCTCGAGTATTTCCCTAAAAACTTTAGCAAATTAAAAGAAATTAAAACTACTGACTTGTAATAGCACGTTTACTTCTTCAGGTATATCCATATCATAAAACTTGAGCAGTTCAATTGTTTCAGTGAGAGGCTGAAACATATCATCAGTTGTGACAGCTCGATCTTTAACGTGCATCAGATAACCCATTACTGATACCAGAGCCTCGTAATCACCTTCAGGTACAGGCTGGAGAAGGCCTGTAGCAAAACATGATTAGCTGTTGTCGTTAAGTTCAAACTACGTTCTCTTCTCATAATCTAACAATAAAAAGAGTTTACCTTCATCAGCTTTACGAATGAAATTTCCTAAATCAATCAGGCTGGATGTAACATTATTTACCAAATGTTCTTTGTACATGTTACCCCATTTACGTACTGTATTCAAGAGAGCTTGTCGAAATGGTCTTATATCAACCTGTAATAAATTGTAAGTGAATTTTATCTTATGGTATACTAGCTTTTGCCCGCGGCTTCGCCCGCGTGAATTTCGGTTTTTCACAAATCTTGAGGGAATCGTGGATTTCTGGTTCCCGTTCCCGCTCCCTTTTCCAACCTTAATACTTACTTTCAAGGTTGTTTGCTATAGTGATCTACCTATAGCTGTAGATTTGGGTTTTTCAAAATCCCGTGGGAATTTTGGATTTTTTCCAGGATATAAAGGCATTATCTATCTCCATTAAAAATTTCAGCCAAATCTGTTCATATCAGTAGTTGCGATGTTATAGAGTAACAAACATCCAAACATCCACACTTTCACATTCATAATATTAGTAGGAAGTAGGATTCCATAGCATAAAAAATTTGAGTATATTAAGATAAATTAGGTATGTTACCTGAAACCAGCAATTAAATACTTTATAAGAATCCATATCTTCTATATCCAGAAATAGATTTTCATAATGGTCTATTTGTTCTCTAAAAGCTTCCATTTTAGGTGTACAAGGAGTTGGTGGGACGACTTCTTTGTCTTCAGAACCAATGCGATCTATTTCATCAGGGGTCAATATTCTCCCATATGTAAGAAAAATGTCCATAATTGCATCTCGTTCCTCAAGCCACAAATAAGAATAGGTTTCAAACGTTTTACAAAAATCATTTGCTTCTTCTATAACCTGTAATTCAACAATAACATTTAATAATTCTAAGTTGGTAAATATATAATCTATATATGTTAAATTTGGATAAATTATACAATAAATAAACTATTACTCTTTCAATTCCATTAAGAATTTCATCCTTCATGTCTATAATATCGCAGTTGCTTATAATTTGATCTTCGTACGATTCCTCTTTCTTTGGATCAATTCGTTTTACAAATGATGACATTTTGAAAATATCATTTATCAAGTTATTTATCATAGCCATAAATCCTTTCTCATCATTAGGATCCAAACTAGGACAGAAAACCATATCTGGCTCCAAAAGTTCCAATTGCGCTTCAAACAATGGTGCGAGTTTATTTTTAGGATTCATATGTTCTGAAATGTAACCTAAGCTGAAATAAAATTTCTATCATCACAACATAATATTATTATGGTCAATGTTGCCTTTTCATTAATACGAAATTAATTTTATATTTACCTGCAAGCTATCGACTTAAATAAAGTTTCTTCAATCAAACTATCTATGAAAGCTACGTAAGATAACCAAATATCGCTATCCTGATTATCTTGCATATTAAACAGTTCCATGTTTTCATGAAGAAGCACCATTATTCGATCGGCTGTTTCTTTAATTTCAGTATAACGTTTGTTAGTTCGTTCTTGCCAGTCATCTAAATTTAACAATGTATCCTGTAGTAGAAGGAAATCATACAAAGCCATTATTCATTTAATAATTATTATTTTTTTAATTATATAATACAGGTGTTTATAGAATACCTTTTGCCCCTCTTTTCTTTCAAATAATGGTTGCGACGTCCAAGGTTTTATTATTTCTTTCATCTCTTTCAAATTATCTTGTATTCTTGACATACGCTCGTACAAGTTGCCGACCAATTTATGCATCTCTTGCAAATAATTCCAAAGATCTGCAAAACAATTAATCAAACTGAATTTTAAACATTCACATACCTTTACCTATACCTACTCTGTCAATTACTAATTACTACCTTTAGAATTCCAATTAAGCTCATTTTGTCCCATTTCAATTCTTTGATCGATTGCTTTTATTTCATCTTCAACCAAATCAAATTCCACCTTTTGACTATTTTTCCGTATTTGATTATACCAATCAATAGTGATGGTGAGATTAATTCGATATTGTCGAAATGTTTCTTGTTTTCCAAATAACTCTAAACTTTCAATAGGCAATGCATTTTTTAATTCAGGATTACTTCTTAGATGATGGACCTCTTTCATTAGTTCCAAGAGCTTAAATTATCCAAAGTTATGTCATTAAAGGAATATTTGATGAGAATTACTTCCGATCCCTAAAAATATTTACTTTATGTTACCTCTGGACTAAAGTTCATCACGAGGTCGGAACCTAGACGCGCTAGAATAGTGTTGTTTGTTTTTTCTTCGATGATCTTTGGAATTGTAACAGCCCAATTGTTAAAATATTTCTTCTTAAACTCATTTATGTTATCTATTAGTTTTTCATATCTCGTAAATAATTTCTTTGCCTCTTCGCCATCTTTGATCCTGATACATGAATAAATACGACACGATGAATAAATACATTTGACATTAAATTTTCAGCACTAAAACAAAATCTTGACTATTCAAACACTAAAATTAAAATGGAATATAATTAAGCTTAAATAATATAGTATTACGTAAAATAAAATTATCATTAATGCCTCTTCGTAACATCACCATCTTCTTAGAGACCCATTTTTCTGCCGTTGCTAAAAAGCCAAATAATCAGCGTTCGCAATTTGCCCCACCCAGGGTACCAACGGGTGCGGCAAATTGCGAAAGCTAACTACAGACTTTGCTATGTGAAGATACTGTACTGATATTTCCATCTTGATAATCTTCTGAAATATTTGTATCAGATTATAACTAAGCATAATTATTTTGTGTGAGAAATCTGACTCTAAAAATGGAGGAGGTATAACAATTGAACACGTATTTTTTTGGAGTTGTATTTCTGATTTCAATATTTTATTTTATTTGAAAGGGTCCGTCAAATTGGTTTCACTTGCTGAAGATCTGATGAATATCTTCGGAGCTGAAAGTCGGCAAACCTCAATGGACAACAATAAATCGCTCGCGATTTTTTACAATAGTTTAAGAAACAATAACTTTAAATAACATAGTATATGTATATAACATGTACATATACTATGTATAGTTTTACATCTCTTACATAAAAAATTGAAGTAAATTTTAAATCGTATTATCTGTACATTTACAACGAATAGGAAACACAAAAATAAATCTAAATCATCAAGCATAGCAAGTCAGGGTAAGCTTACTTACGGATGCTGTAAATTTCTAAAGCAAGAAATTGGTTTTGTAATCCTAGCAGCTAACGTAGTCATGTACAGAAGTCCCCCTGCTATTGGTGGGAAGAAAGCGTCAATTTCCATATGGCCATATTTCTCCTGACGAGTACATTGTTCCTCAAAAAGTTCCTGTTCAGTGAAATATGCGGATGAAAAACTTATAAAAATGAAATTGTCTGCAAAATAATTAAATTATTGAGAATAAATTGTTGAGATACTTACTTCACAAATAATTAATTCTTCTTCAAGCATAACTATAATTTCGATATATTTCGCTGTAAATTCATTTTTAATAAGTGGGCGATCTAGAACTGATCCTACAATGTCGATTAACTATAAAAAATAAATGTATTTATTGATAAAATTGTCATTTAATACATAGTCCAATAAATTATAACTTGTGAAAGTTAACCTTAAATATTCCTTCCAATGTAGAGCAGTTGTCAAATGATTCAACTAAAACTGTAGACAGTTTTAGATCCAAATCAATAATATTTTCTTGAAATGCTTTGAAGTCTTCATTAAAAGTTTCATCATCAGGGTCTAAGACATCGTATGATTTAGATGAAAAGCTATGAAAGTATGCATCAAATTCAGCTGAAATATCTCTTATCTGACCACCTAATACACGTCCTTTCATGCCACCAATTTCAATCTTTTCCAATTTTTGGAACTCTAACACTGTTTTGAAAAACCATTGAATCGTATTCAATCTCTCCAAAAATTTGTTCATTCTTTCAAAAACCACATTGGGATGAAATGTCCAAGGAATAACGGTGCGATCGACAAAATATTTGGGTAGATTTTCTTTAAAATAGTCGAATGTACTACGGAACTTTTTTAATATGTCAATAGTTAACTGAATACGTTGCCTTGCTTCGTCTATGTCACTATGAAATAGAGTACTTGGATCTAAACATTTCTTGGCCTAAAACAAAATTCAAATTATTTTTCAAAATATTTTATTAATTGGAAGCGAAGCCGGCATATTTCACAATTTTACCTGGTGGATAAGTAAATTACATATCTGCTTGACCAAAACCATGAGCTTTGATGAGCTGCAGTAATATTTTGAGTCGCGCCACACGAGACATATAACATGGAAGAGAGGACGAAACAAAGGCTGAACTTCTGTGAAATCAGTATCTTCTAGTCCCTGAAAATGTTTCTCTAACGTCCTGAGATACAAATCGATTTCGCGCGCTTCGGCTAATGCTACAAAAAGAACACTCTGTAGAAGTTTATTCAAACTATGAAACGTTATATCAAACATCACCGAATAACTTACCTGACACAATATTTTTGAATAGCCGACTGAAACATGGATAGTAGGCGGAGGTAGTTTTTTCTAATATAACAGCCATGCAACGAACTCTGTCTGTACGTAGCTGATCGTAAATGTAGTTTAAATTACTCAAACGTGACCTCCAGAAGGCGAGTTCTGAAAGTATAAATCTACGAGTATAGCGAAACTAGCCGGTCCATACTAATACCATTTTGATCACACATTTGCTCACTTAATATGTAATTTACCCCAAGAAATACCCCAACTTACAGTTGTTCATGTTCGTAATTAATTGTATTTGTAGTTTTTAATCGCAGTGCAGCACCTTGTTATTTTTATATCTTCCGATGCATTTGTGTTGGGAAAGGTGACTTTATATCGAAATCTCTAATATTATAAATGCGAAAGTGAGTTTGTTTATTTGTTACGCTTTCACGCCTAAACCGTTTAACCGATTTTAACGAAATTGGGCACAGATAATAGACTAGACCTTGGAGAAGGATGTTTGCTTCTTTTTATTCCGGAAAATCATAGAGTTCCCAAAGGATTTTTAAAAAGCCTAAATCCACGCGGACGAAGTCGCGAGCATCAGCTAGTAATTTATATAAATGCTTACCGACACTCGGTAAGGGGTTTTGACCATTTTCAAATGCCGAAGCTGAATCTTCCATCATGACATCGTTGATTTGCTGGGCCCATTTAATAACCACTCCTTCGATGGCACTCTTCAAGTACAAGTCTACTTCTTCACCCCGTAACAGGCCTTTTTCTGCTTCATATACTAGTTCAACTCCAACTGGCATTGGCAGAACTGTTTGACCATTCACCTTACCTTTAACCTACGTTGATAAATATTAAAGTTCTTAAGTTAAGTATCTTCAGTTCTATAAGAAAAATATTGAGACCTCATGAATAGAAAAGTATAGGTAACTTTATGGGAATAAAAATTACAGTTCGAATCTCACCTCATAAACAGTGCTTTTAAGATTGTGTATTTGCTTAAGGATGTCTTGAGACACAACAAGGGGCCATCCTTCATGGTTCAGTGGATTTGACAAGAGTGGAACAAATACTTCGTCCACCAAAGACGCCAACTCATCTATCAATTTTGGTGCGAGGTCACCTATTTACCAGAAAGTTGTTATATCAAATACTTAACCGCTCACCAAATTCGGGAAATGTTCCTGTTAAAAAACTTTCATGCTTACCAAAAATTACCATCTCCGCACATCCTTCTTTAGGAACGACGTCTGGTTTCTTTTTGACGAAAAAAACTGCTTTATTCTTCAGGTAGCAAGGAAAGGATACAACTGGGACGAGCTGAGCTGCGTGAGTGAGAACCACCACCAATAGAATCGGATAAGGTTTGTCCACGAACTCTTTCAGTGTGCTCCTGTGTTCCTCTATACTCAACACCCGCATCCATTTCTCGGGTTTCAATTTTAATGATTTTACTACGTACGATCCGATGAAATCGAAGCGCGGGTCTTGGTTGTTGGAGGAAGATGGACCCGGCTGATCCATTTTGAAGTATTAAAATAAAGTCATATTTGATATTAGAACAATAAAGGACCGGTAGCGAACTACCGGTTTGCCGGTCGAGGGCTTAGTGAAGAGGTGCGGCAGAGCCTGGCAAATGGCAAGTCACGCGAATCCAATGGTACGCCATTATGGAACGATGTCTCCTTTGTAACGAGCCATCAGCTTTACTATGAAAATAGATTACAAAGTACGGTTAGCAAAAGAAAATTTTACTGAGGAGCACATTCACAATACCATTGAATTTACCATTTTGTTAAATACTCCCACTCTTCTAGACCAATCTTTTTAGGCCCTCTTAAAGTTATTGGTATTAGCTTCCCGATTGAATTGAAATCGGAATCAATTTTAAAAAAAATATTTAGTGATTTTAAAGAAGATAATCACGAATTAAATGACGTCCTTTTACAATTCTATGGATATTACCTTCCGATTGTAGATATGAACTGTACGCTGCTGACGGTACAATTTTCTTGTACTTTTCCAGGCGCGTACCAGGTACGTGCAGTTCCGCCCCGGACGCCCACCAGATGACATTCGCGACGTCGCGAATAAGGTCAACTGTCGCTATTAAAGTTATGAGCCTAAGTTATGAGCGGAGCCAATGATGGAAGACCTAGGATTTACATGAAGGTTTGCCCTTTACAGATTAGCTAGTTTTAGGGATTGCATTTGAATCCAACCGCAGGAATTAAGAGTAGTAGGGGGGTGGGGGGGGGAGGGGGAGGGGGGGTAGTACCTTGTTATATCACTCTCCTGTGCGGGCGCCTCTTAGTTTTTTTTTATGAATTTTTAAATATCTCATTTTAAGGTTAGGTTTTTGTATATTTTTTTGATATCATAAACCTCATCTATGGGGAGAGTGAATCTGGTGGAGGGAAGGTACCACCACTATGTGACGCAGGCCTCCATTTTACGCATACAATATAGAAAATTGTCTATGGTTCTTGTTCCTTTATATTAAGTAAGTTAAAAATGTCGTTCCATTACACGCTTGTACATAAAAAATAAAAATAAATAAAAAGTCAATATAAAAAAAACCACGCGTCTCCCGCAAAGATAAAACATATTTTTAGACAAAGGAGTCCAAACTAAATCAAATCCATGCCTCAGTAATTTCAAATTCGTGCGGTTGGATTCAAATGCCAACCCTAGTTTTATTTAACACCAGTGTTGATTTGACTGTGATATTTGTTTTAGGAGGTACATTTTGTATTAGGGCTCATGTGTTGTTCTTCTACTGCATTTTCATTAAGTAAGTAGGTATAGGCTAGTTGACTCGATTTTTTTATTTATTTTATCAAACAGTTACTCTAATAGTTAGTCTCTGTAATAGGTAGATAGAAACTGGTCAAAAGATATTAAAAATAATGTTCAAAATCAGACAGGCCTAGTTCTATGGATTTACCAATAGGGTTTAAAGTACCTTTAGATAAATGATATTATGAACGTCCTGACCGTTTTTTTTTCTTTGAATTCTATAAGTATACCAAACTTTACGACTCTCGGTGACAGACCAAATGCAAAAACCACATCAAGAAAGACGTAAGATCCACTAAACTATAAAGAGGGGAATAAGCGTTGACTGTCGCGCCTGCAACTTTTGTGAAAACAACGCAACCCTCGCGCTCTTTTGCAATGTACCATCATAGGCTCATAAGCATGAACATGAAAATGAAATACTTGTAGCAAACTGCCTGATCTATTTTGCCTTGATACGACATGGTATACCGTGACTGATGTAGAGTTTACCAGTACCTACATGTACCTAACTTCGTAGGTACCTAGGCTTTTTGTTTTCTGATAAATATTTATTTTTTGGCCTAGTTTCCTAGGTAGGTGGGTACCTCAATAGCTCAATAGATTTAAATTTTAAAGAATAGAATAGAAAAGTTTTTTATTCAAATAAACTTTTACAAGTACTTTTGAATCGGGTGTAATGAAAAGGGTGGATTCAAATCCGAATGTATTCTCACCTGCACCTTTTTTATGAATTTATAGAAGTAGAATTATATGAAACAAAAACAATTATCGTTTGAAATAATACTTTATTTTGACAAATACTTCCTTTGGAATTATAGTGTCTTTTGGGATGAACACTGAAATTTTTTCAACTATTTTCAGGAAGTCGCACATTAGAAAGTAAGTAGTAGAGCGATAAATGAATACATTGGCGATACAAAAATGTTTAGGTAGGTCGGTACTTCATCGAATAATTTTTTTGCTGAATATTTCTGATGACTCTCATCACCTCACATCTACTAGAACTCTACTAAGTCTGTACCGTAAAACTTTGCAACAATCGGTTCGATGCCTTTGAAAAAATACATACCTACCTAATGGGACTTGTTTTCTATTTTTCCTGGACTGAATTTATTAATTTTAAAAACCTGGTGTCCACTTCAGTTGAGACGTAGCTTAGGTACCTATCTAATCTTTGATCTGGGTTACTTAATTCAATTATTTTCTTCTTATTGGGAATTTAGACAGCATCGCTCTCTTCATCGCTATCACGTTACTAGCTTCAATCATTTCAATTTTTTTCCTTTTGTGTGGCATTTTTGTATTATAATCACGTTCTTCATTATCGCTGGTATCACATCCATCTTCGCATTCGTAGGTCCGCTTGATTGGATTCGAATCACTTGAATTTTCTCGTGGAGAAACGATTTTGCTCAGAAATATCATTTAATCTTAAAAAGCATAGGTGCTTCTTAACCTTTTTGGCTTCCTCTGTCATTTTACTGAGTATCTTTTTGTGAAACTTCATACAACCATCTCGCAAGGAATTCCATCTTTTTGTTAAACTTTTGTCTAAAAATAACAAATCAGATAAATTAAGACTATGCAGATTTATTTAATATCAACACAGTGATTAGGAAGATCCTAAATATTTTTTCTAAGTAGGTATAAGGTATTTTCTTTGTTTTATTTATGTAAGTATGAAGTTTTTGGTCGTACAATAAACTGTAATTTTATTTCATTTCATTAAAATATCTAGGTAGGTAGGTAGGTACACCGAATGGACTGAACTCGGCGTAATGGCTGACACACGAAACAGTGTGCTTAGTCTAAATCGGAGCACTCGAAAACTATTGATCGATTTCAGAGTAAAATAGACCTAAAATGGCTTGTATTAAGGTTTGAGTTCGCCAATACATTCAGCATTCGAATAATGCTGAATGTATTGGCGAACTCAAACCTTAATACAAGCCATTTTAGGTCTATTTTACTCTGAAATCGATCAATAGTTTTCGAGTTCGTTTTCGAGTGCTCCGATTTAGACTAAGCACAAGGCAACAGAAGTAACGCACGATGACAACGACGTTGTTGGCTGTTGCAATAAATACCTACGTGTTGCTACGTGTAACGTGACTCTTTAGAAGTTGTAACAGAATGGACTGTACACTTTGACTGTACCTATGAAGGTAATCTTACTGCGGAGCACGCGTAGTAGCAATGCTGCTATCGTCAAGAGCCGTCGCCGCAAGAGACATGGCATGCTTCATACAGTTTCAGTTTAGTGCAACCTTCTGCAGAGCTGAACTGTATTCAGGTGTTAGGTTAGGTTACCAGCTTCTGTTGTCAACTACAGCAGTTGACAACAGAAGCTGAGTTGATGTTATGGAGTCTTTTGTCACAGAGTACCTACAGAGGGGAAGCTTCTACAAGCGGCCCGCTGTAGGTACACTCACACATATGCGCATGTTTGCCACCAACTGTACCGGTTAGTGGAACGAGCGGGCGTCCGTGAACCGTTGGTGAGTGTGTTTGTGTGAGTATACCTACAGCGGGCCGCTTGTGGAAGCTTCCCCTCTATAGATTTACTACTCGTGTGCTATTATCTCATCAGTTAACCACACAATTTACTACTAGGCCTTTTTGATTGTCTACTTAGGCCTTTAGTGAATTAAATGTGCGAGGTCACATAGGAATAGAACAAGCGTAGGTATCTCCAACAAATAAAATTTAAATATAGAACATTGCATGATAAAAGTAAATCAAACATTGTGGTTTGACAGCCCTTATTCTTTTTCTTTTAAGATAGGTAAGTAAGTATACGTACCTACTGTCAGTAGATCATGTTACATAATGGAACTTGGAAGTACAAAAGGTACCGATTTACCTATTGGAGTATTTTACAATATTACCTATAAGTAGGCACCTACTTACAGAAATTTAAGAGAAGTCTCCCTCGAGCGCTTTTTTTGCGGTAGGTACACGTGGCCGTCGCGCGTTCTGTTTATCTCACCATTTACCACACTTACCATACAAGATTTTCTCCTTTAGTCAAGCTAGCGAAGTCTAGTCTTCATTCAATATTGCGCATAAGTAGGTATTTCCCTCCACGCCTCGAAAGTGCGCGCTATGTCTTTGTACTCCTCGATTATTTGTCCCATATCACCGGCCTCTTTTCCACTAGGGAAACCAAGCAGCTTTCTCCAATATTATTGGCCATTGTTTATCGCATAGGATCATTTTACATCGATGCATAGGATTGATCGAACGTCGGTTCGGCTCGACGAAAGGAGATTATGAAACCGGAACAACTGACGGAAGCAAGATTCCGTAGGGTAGGGTGGTGCAAGACTGCGCGGTCGATAAGACTGCGCACACGTCCTAACTACACTAGCGGCACGCTATGATGGCCGGTTTGACACATTACAATAGTGATGTGGAATGTCAATTTATTCTCGAACAAAAAACAATTAAGTTTTGTTTTTGTACCTGATTAAATAGGTTTAATAAAACAAAAATGTATATGTTTATTTAATTTATTTGAACGAACTGAATATTTGAACGAAAATGAATATACATACTTTATATGCACACAAGAAACATATGAATACAAAAGATACCAAAAAAGGTGCCACAAAAGGCCATAATTAATCAGATTCGTCCATACTACTATTTTCACTGTCGTCACTGCTATCATCACATACATTAATAATTATATGTTCGTTTTCTATAATATTATCTATTTTCACATCTCTTTCATAATCTTCCCTTATTAATTTAACAGTTCTATTCACAACCTTTTCCCAGTCTCCTTTAGTCACATGTTCACAAGCTTCTTCTAATAATTTTAGCATTTTTTTTGTGGTAAATGGGGGTTCTGTATTGTGTCTTGCAGCATATCCCTTAATTTGAGCCCACACCAACTCAATCGCATTATACTCACAATGGTAAGGCGGTAACCGTATAACTCTGTGCCCATGTTCTAATGCTATTTCGTCAATGACGTATCGGATCTTGGTTGGTTTGTTTTCTTTTAAAAGACGTACTAATTCCGCTTTTAACATATTCATGTTTGCATCTACGCCATTTTTACGAAGCCATGCGACGATATCAGCTTTCTTTTGGGATTGGGCAGGTGGCTTGTCAATTTGCATCGAGTGGTATGGGGCGTTGTCCATAATTATAATAGATGGTTCAGGGAGGCTACACAACATTGAGGTAAACCATTCAATAAACTTTTCTCCATTCATGTCTTCATGATAGTCTCCAGTGGTTTTTGACGCAAAAGCCATGAGAGAACCTTCGACAAACCCGTTGATAGTTCCGGCGTGACAAATTATAAGTCGCGATCCTTTTCCTACAGGAACTTTGGAAGTAGATGCTGCTGTGTCATCGTTCCAAGAACGGCCTACAGTATGGTTAGCATTAAGCCATGTTTCATCCAAGAACACAACATTTTGCCAATTTTTGATTTCTTTCACTTGCCGTAAAAAAGTATACCTTGCCATCGCTATATCAAATCTTTCCATCAATATTTTGCGTTTGTTACATTTTTTGTATCGAAATCCAATGGTCTTCAAAATCTTCGTTAAAGAACTTTCCCCACCGAAGAATAATCCAGCTTCCTTCAGTGAATGCACCAACTTTTTTCTTGTTGGATACTCCTTCTGTAAATAGTAGCCGTAAACATGTCTTCGGATAGCATCGGCATCAAAGCTATCGATGCCTACGACTGGTTTTGCTCGTTTTCTCTTTTTTGGTGTGTGAAGTTTATTTTCTTCTGTGCCAGTCTCGCCATATTTTTTTTTAGTTATCCGTCTAACAGTTCGTTGTCCAATATTAAGCGCATCAGCTACGCGTTCAACCACTGACGTTATAGGTAAAATTGGCCCTCCATTTTGAGCTTCACGATCGAAATAGTTACGAAGGCGTATTACGAACTCACGTGTCTGACTATTTAGAACAGTTCTCTGCGTACGTTCGGTCATATCGACGAAATCCACAACAAAGGGCTTGAACAGAGTCCAAATTAACGAGCAAGGGTCAACAGTAATGCAGTATCAATATTTGAAATCCAAAGCCAGGTCAAAACTATATCACAATCGCATTGCACTGACAGTTTATACTTTTCGAAGCAACGTCAATTCGAAACTGCTTTGTTTTGCATTGAGCATTGACGCGAGTTTGCCGGAGGTAGTAGTTGTGCTAGCCAGCGATCCTATGTGACGATCGTATTAGATTCCATTTTTAAAAATTTATTGATTTTTTGCGATTTCAGAGGTTTGTCCACATAGTGAAAATTGTTCATATTCACAAGTACATTCACCCCTTAAATGGTGCAAACTGATTTTTCTACACTTGTATACATTTAAGAAATCAATTTAATAAATAAATTTTGAGTCCTAAACCTAAAACTACATTCGATAAAATTTATGAATCTCTGCACATCACTATCGTCAATAAAGTAATACAATTATTTCCTTCAAAGTCGTTATCAATTAATACGGAACTTCATGAGCGGACAAACGTCAAACCGGCCATCATAGCGTGCCGCTAGAGTAGACAACGGAGTTAAATTCGTAGCTAACTTCAGTTGTGTTTTACTTGTTATCGAAGCCGGTGCGTGCTCCAGAAAAAATATTGGAATTTCTTGAGAAATGCAGGAATTATGTGAGTTCAAAGTTTTTATATACGTTTGATCTTATTTTTTAAAGAACTGAATGTATTATTACTAAAAAAGTTATTAAAATTTTGGTGTTTTATCCTTAATTTTGCACAACGGGTTAGATCATGTTTATGATCCATACAAAATAGTATAGCAATTTTCTACGAAATGGCAGTAATATCGTAATGCTTAAGCCGGCACCTAAGTGTGTAAGATTGCGCATCTTGAGTGCGTGTAGTACTGCGCGCGCAACTTTACACAGTACACACATTGTTTGTTGTTTATACATTAGTTTCTTTTTAACCCCCAACGCAAAAAGAGGTTATAAAGACCACTGCGTGTGTGTTTGTCTGTTTGTGTATCTGTTTGTGTATCTGCTACGGTGCCACACACCGTAGCTCTTAAACGGGTAAACTGGTTTGAATGTGTTTTTTTATTTGAAAGCAGGTTTACAGCAATGGTTCTTAGATACGTTTTATCAATAGGTATCGGTTGCAAATAATTTGTGATTTTTAGGGTTCCGTACCCAAAGAATAATAACGAAACCCTATTAATGTCACATTAATAGGGTCTGTTTGTTTGTCTGTCTGTCTGTCTGTCCGCCGGTTACAGGTCTCTAGCTCGCAGACGAAATGAGGTACAAACCTGAAATTTTGGTATTTTGTGTAAAACGTTGACCCAAAATCAAATATTGAATTAAAAATTGAATTAAATTATTTTTAGGGGGGCTCCCATACATGAGAAAGGAGCCGGAAAAAATTTTTTTTCTTAACCTAGCTTGTATCATTGTTTAGAGCTCATTAAGCAGAGTAAAAATATATATTTTTTAAAATTTTTGCTCAAAAATAAGGAAATGGGGGGCCATCAATGTTGTCAGTTTTAGACCATTTTTGTGACGGGGGCTATCTCAAAAACTAAACTAGTTAGGAATATAATATTTCGGTATATTAATTATTATGCTCTATTTAAACAACAAATACTGAAAACAACGATTCATAAAATAGTTTATAAGCTGTGACCCAAAACAAACGAACATTTTTTGGGTTATTCTTTCATGGGTTGTTGGGATGTCTAGCTCGAAAATTAAATATTTCTTAGACCTAAAATATTATATTGTTCATAATTATGTACGGAACCCTAAAAAAGCGAGCCCCGACTCGTACTTGGCCAATTTTTATGTTTATTAAAAGTGCGCAATCTTATCGATCTCAACGCACAGTTTTACACACTAGGATGTGTAAAATTGCGCAATTCTCGTTAGTCGCTTTCTTTGATTTATGGGTGGTTATCGATTTTCGTTCGAAACACCTTGCAAAGGCTAAAATCGCTATGTTTTATCTATTATGGAAAAAATGGTTTTGATTATCTTGTTAAGACACAAACGATGCAAGAAGGCATCCTATTACAAAAGGGCTGAATGCTCAGGGTAAAAAGAAAATTAGGAAAATCCTGTGAAAAAGTCATTTATCTCCGTGTGCAAATGCCCATCTATTGAATTACATATTTTTTTACTCACTTCGTGTGCATCAAACGAATTAGTTAATTTGTTTTTCAAATTAAACAATGATATAAGATTAGACTGTTTACCCTTTGTAATTTATAAAGCCATTCTAACCCTGAAATAATCCAACTTTTAATTTTGTCAATCGAAAATGGTCATTACGTTCTCTGGTAATGGAATCGCTACTTCACCACGTGTTCAAACGTGTACTGCAACGATTTACCCTCCTGCGTATCCGGCGTCTCAGTTAGTGCCGCTGATGTTCTGTTATAGTATGGTGATCTTTCAATTAACACAAAAAAATTGCATTCGCGAGTAGTCAGAAGTATTTTGTCACGCGGTAGAGTTCATTACGTTCCATCGATTTTCAACGTGACTTAATTTTTTTAATTTTTTCTAGATTTAGTACTAGGATTTATGTTTTGTTTCTATTCAGAGTTCTATTTCGGAGATTTTATGCATTCACGTATCTCGAGTATTTTAAATTTAAAGTCGATTTGGTCATTTGTTTCCAGTTCATTTATATCCATTCCGTTCCAAAAAAACAAGTAGACATGAGTAAAACAAAGAAAAAACTTACAAAAGAAGAAAAGTTAGCTAAAGATAGAGCCAGAAAACGCCAAAATTAAGAGAAATTAAAAAACAATTCAGGAATTATTAAAATAAAAAAATAAAAATAGCAAAAAATTACCTTTTAAGAAAAGAACAGAAAAAGATTCGCAGCATCATTGAAATGTCCGCTTGAGCACAACATGAACAGAAAAAAACTCTTTGAAATTTGAAATATAAGAAAAAAAAGAAGGGGCAAAATAAAGTTAAAGATATACCTAAGTATTGGTCAACGATACCCCTGAAGTTCCTCAAAAAGAGAATTAAACTGGAAATATTTCACCTGAAATTACAGAAACCAATCAAATTATTGTCAAACCTATCTCCTCAGACAAGGTGACTACTTTACTCGGTTTAACAAAGATTGAGACGTAAAATTTCTGCAAGACCAGCCTCGTAAAATCTAAAATTATTTATTTAATTTATTTAAAATTATTATGCTTGTTTACTGTTAATCTAAACTCAAGGTTTAGATTTTATTTCAATTTTATTCGTTTTTTTCATATAATTATTCATTATTTCATAAAATAATCAAAGATGGGCTACTAAAAAGCTTCTGAATTCATTTTTATCCGACGATAGGTCATTACACTCCAAGTGATTTTCATTTCTTTCCACTGGTTCATTACACTCCATTAATTTTCCGGAAAACTGCTAGAGTTACGAAGAGGCCTTGTACATGTAATTTTTTCTCATACTGTAATCTATAAGTGTATATACAAAAAATAATAATAAAAAGCAAAAAAATTTTTTTTTTCAAAACCGCGAAATTAAAACGAAAATCGATAATCACCCTTATTGTGAATGTTATTATTTTTTTTAATATTATAAGTATGTTGTTTTGTTGTCAGATAATTAATGATTATGAATACATAGTTTCATCCGGATAACCCTTGCACTTTTCATTTTATGTAGCTTCAATCCCAAACTGCGCCGTCTTGCACCACCCTACCCTATAGGTAGTCCTACTAATTGGTTAACGATCGTACGATCAAACGATGCTATTTCGACGCGCGATCGAATCAAACATAATGAGTCACATAAGTGTCCTAATTATTGAAGCTCGCAAGTCATCGTGTGATCGAGTAATTAGTAAACTTGGTGCGACGAAATCGCACCTACTTCTTACTTCATATAGCGATCAAAAAGTTCTAGGTAGGTACCTATCTTGAAAGAGTCCGATTGTCCGTCGGCACGACAGAGGGCTATTTTGTGCAGTAACTGTTTATTAATCGCTAAAAGTTGGTAGGTACCTATAGGCTATAGTGGTTGTTCTTGCGTTAGGTATTTCATTAGAGGTATGGCTTCAGGCTACCAGCCCAGCCAATAGGTACCTTTACTTTAAAAAAATGTTAGGTACATATTTATAAGATTTCAGTTTTTGTAAATCACCTTTTTACCTACAGGCTCATATTATTATCATGTACCAACTATTGAGACTTAAAATTCTCTTCTAGTGGCATGCAAAGATGTAGGTACTAATTCTGATTTTAGCAAAATATTATTCAAACTAAATTCTACTCACAGACTCTAGGATAACAGCGCTCCTTGCATTGCTCTTCATGTAGACTTCTTAAGACTCAATGCAAGCTCTCGGCATCTTTAGTTGTGATGTAATAGATTGGAAGCAGAAACTGAAGTTCGTGCCCTTGGCAGAGACGGAATTAAAATTATAGTAATAACAAACATACCCTCAGGAAGAGCTCTACATGAAGATCAATATAAAGAGCATTAAAGAGCTAAGTCTTTAGAAAAGCAATCAGCAGTCGTTTTATATTGTGCAAAGAAGCTCAGTATACAGAGCTTCTTTCTGGCACTCTGTCTAGCTTACTCATCAAGTCTGTGATTCTACATAATCGGGACTACAGGATAATATTTTCTACTAAAATGAAATAAATAAAACGTACTGAAATAATAAATAAAACAAAATATTTTATTATACATTTATTGATAATGACAGCGATGGTTGACTCGAATCCGCTACTTGGCAAAAATATCTCCACTAGAAGTGAACTATTTTTGTATTTAAATATTAAAATCTCTTTATTAATAATGTTTACAATAATGAAGACGCAACCGTCTACGCTACCAAGTAGCTGCCTAAACTATTCGCTTATCACATAAAAAGAAATAGAATTATAATATTGATTTGTGATCAATAATTAATATTATTTAACACAATCGTAAGACTGGCAAAACAACGACCTCGTGTCTAGTCTAAAATGAATGCAATAATAAAAAAAAACTATACATAAAAATGTTGTAAAAGCCCATCGAATAAACTGCAATAAATACAAAATCATACTACGCAGATATAAAATAATATAATTAATTTATTATCAATAATATAAAACAATTTCATTTATCTAAAACTATCATTTAAAACAAAAGCACAGCACATGGTCAGCTTAATTTCTAAAAAAAATTAAATTATGACCTACGAGACACTGTTTAAAGGTCACTATTAGCCTAAGTCTAGGAGCCTCAGGCGTATCGCTCACAGCACCACGCCGCGGCGCCGAGGCGGCGCGGGCGAGGCGCTCAAGAGTAGCGCTCTAGGGGACAATTCAGGATTTACGCGATTTTTGGTGAGCCACAATTTGAAAACTATAAAGACAATGTGGCCGATTCTATTGTACACAATCTCTAAACTAAAATGACAGGTCTAAATATATTCCTGTCTCTTTCACAATCCTCCCTGCTGAAGGGGATAGCACTATTTTTAAACCTGTCAATTTATTTTAGTTTAGAGATTGTGTACAACAGAATTAGCCACATTAACTTTCACATATTATGTAAGCTTGTTGGATGTTCAATCTAAATTAGCTATTGGATACGAAAGACATTGGAAACAGTCGCAAGAACAAAATTGGAAAAATCTCGCTCGGCATTCCAAACACTGCTCCGAAACTATTATTTTTTGTTTTAATCGGAAGCAGTAATTTAATTTGTTCACTTTGCGGTCAACTTGCATTAGTGCCATCTCATTATCTTTACACGACAGTGAATAAATCTATGCTTCTCACATTTTTGCTAAAAATTGTTCTAACCCCTCAAGAATCGAATGTAACTATCTATGCTAACTGCTCAGAGTCGCGACAGCGTCAAGGCAAGGCTTATGGCGCTAGAATAGAATAGAATAGAATAGAATAGAATAGAAAAGTTTTTTATTCAAATAAACTTTTACAAGTGCTTTTGAATAGTCAGATGAATCTACCAGAGAGATGAATCTATCTCTAGAGACGATATGTTATGTTTATTATAACATATCGTCTCTAGCGCCATAAGCCTTGCCTTGATTGACTACAATTGACATGATTGAGCATTGATTGCTAATTTCCCCCGCGCCTCTCGCGACCTTGCCAGTGTGTGCAGTGCCTGTGAGCGCTACGCCTCGCGCCCGTCGCTCCGATGCGCATGCGCAGTACACCCTGACCACCGTCCGCGTCCCTCCCTCCGACCGGTAAACATCTTTGCCCGTGCTCTACCAAAACTACAGGACAAAAGCACATCGAGAGTTTCAAAGACACATCCTACATACAATATATGAAAACGTTTTATTTAATTTTTCCTTTTAGATTTCATTAACGTCGACTACACATCGAGCTGTCCTAGTCGAGGCCGGGTCGCTTACGAACTGTTTCTAGGTTACTGTCGAAAGTTCAAAAATGCAAATACGCGTCTGTCTAGAAAATCTAACTTAAAATCTACTACGCCTTGTCCGGTAGAACGACGAATGTAATGCAAAAATGGAATGTTTAAGTACGACAGTCTGAAAAGCATTCGATACAGTGAACGTGGGGTCTTGACATGACGTCAGTCGATGCTTGCGAGTTACACTACGAATCGGTATTAATTCACCAGTGCATAGTTAAAAACGGCTGAATATTATTTTTTTGATAAATTTTATATTTAATAATAATAATTACTTACAAGTTAATATTATGTTTAATATACAGCATAGTGTACAGGAATGGAGGCAAGTGGCGGGCTACGATGTAGGTACGCGATACTTACAAACACTAGTAATAACGAGGCGAATTTAACTTCTATTTGTGTACTCGTTAAGTGTACTTATCGATTAATTCACTATAAAGAGGATGGAATATACATTAGGTGAGCTATAGACTACGCCGCTTCGATCGAGATCGAAACGCGCCGTGTGGACGTTCCCTAACGTGATACGTTACACGCGATACGTACACGCGCTAAATTACACGCTCTGTTACACGAGCTACGCTACACGCGATACGTTACACGCGCTCCGTTACACGCGATACGTTACCCGCGCTAAATTACACACGCTCCGTTACACGAGCTACGCTACACGCGATACGTTACACGCGCTCCGTTACACGCGATACGTTACCCGCGCTAAATTACACACGCTCCGTTACACGAGCTACGCTACACGCGATACGTTACATGCGCTCCGTTACACGCAATACGTTACATGCGCTACGTTACACGCGCTCCGTTACACGTAAACTACTCCGCTATACGATACTCGCTCCGCCTACGGGCACCGACGGCGACGGCTACCGCGCTCTCACACTAGGTACGAGACGAAATATTATAATACACGATACCGATTATTGTTCGAATGTGGATGGAGATAATAACTTGAGGACAATAAATATTACTAAGATAATGATCTCTCAAATGTAATTAATATACAACATGCCGAAAACCGCTACAAACACTTACTTTACACATTACATCTCAAAATTTACCTACACAACCTAATCGATATAAGACAGGGGGCGCGCGCGGCGAGCGAGGCCGCGGTTAAAACGATAAATGTGTCAAAACAGCAATCTATGATACAAATGTATACGAAAATAAGCCTCGTCATCGAAGACACACAGTACATTTTCGCTCGCCGCCCGCCCCGTACACAGTTGTCGGAGTTTTGGCCATTATTAGTCCGTGACGAGGCTCTCGGTGTACTAAGTACAAGTCTTTTTAAAAGGACGAAGATGTAGCATTGGACGATTTCGTAAAATTGTTTCGAAACTAAACGGGGCGATATTAGCGGTCCCATAATAATCATAGAAGAGTTAGGGCCCGGTTCACCACCTTCTGATAAGTGTCGGATAGCCTAAACGTAAGTTTTGTTGCTCAATGTCAAGTGACAAAGACAAAAGTCGTGAATAAGCTATGCGACACTTATCAGAAGATGGTGAAACAGGCACTTAAAGTTTTTTTTTAGTCCTGGTGGCAAGAAACTATCACAACAAACTGGCAACGCAAACTTTTGAGCGTTTCAGGCTGAATAAACGCCAGTGGACTTTAGAGATGAGTCGGCAAAAACCCGTATCATCAACCGTAATAAAAATAGTGATCTTTTTGATAGAGTTGCAATCATTTTATAGACGACCGTCACCCTGGGATCTGTTAGCAATATTGCACTTGACGACTCATCTCTAAAGATCGGCAGGCACAAAATCAGCCCCTATATGGTCTCAAATATAAATGCATTAAGAATAAACCAAAGCCCCATTCATATGATCGGCTGCTAAGGACTGAATTCAGGGCAATTTCCGAAATGCTTATAGGAACTAAATTTAGTAATATCGATGTTACCTTCTCACAACATCGTACCCATTACAAAGTGTTTATAATTTCTAGTATTTATAATATTTGTTGTATGGCAGTTAAGACTGGTCCTGATGTTTCAGCCAAAGTTATTAGCTTTTGAGATGAGACTACACGATGAAGCCGCCGGCGGATTTGTTTTTATTCAAACGCATTTGATATCATCTCGTACCGCCGGCTATGCAGCGTTCATGTTAAGCCAACAGGCCGCCGGCTTTGGTGTGTAGTGATTTAGGGTCAAGACACATTGCGACATAGACGAAAAGAAGTTGTGACTTGAAAAAAAAAAAAGTATTGTTTCCTCAATTATATTGAGTGAAGAATGGGCTTCACTCAATATAATTGAGGAAACAATACTTTTTTTTTTCAAATTATAAAACTTTTGAGAATATTTCGGTCTCCGCAGATAAAAAATCTATAGCAATATGTCTTCACCCCAATACCGAACAGAGACAAAATGTTACATTGTTGCAAATGTACCACACTGGCACGTTAAACGACCCTTAACACGAATCAGAAGAATGTCAAGCATAGCGAATGAGCTAAATACAATATAAACAATTAATTTACGCGTAAAGTCTACACCACAAACTATACAGTAAAAAAAATACTATACAAATAATGCACGCAATTCTTAACGATCACAAAGAATTCATTGGTTATTTTATTTTAAATATTTTTGTCTAAAACATTATTATTATTAGTAATTAAATTATTATCGACATAAAACATACAAAGATTCACATATTTACAATGGAAAATAAAAAAAAATTAAAATCACAATAATCGAATCAATCTATTTACAAGTTCAATATTGTCAATGAATGAAATTAAATTTTAATAGATCTTGAACGAAAACATTTCCATTCGTATTATTTTGGGTTGTTATCATAATTCCAAACATAGAATTGTAAGTATCATGCACACATAATTAAGTCCGAAATCTAATACAAATAACATAACACAACCTTTTTCCCCAAATAAAAGTTGCTGAATACCAAAAACCGTACAGAATAAGCCCGTAGGTTTGACGGGAGACTCGACTCATTAACTAAACACGATATCAATTTTAATAGATGCCGTCAAAAAATAAAATAAATACGACAGTAAAATTAAATTCATAGATAATGGTGTCAATTCGACAACATACTACACAATCTTTAAACTATAGCGTGTTGACACATCTAAAAATAGTATTATCCTGGAATAAATGGAAAAAGGATAGAATTACTTTTAGATCCGTCAATTTAGTTAAGAGGTTGTGAATCGAATTAACTCTAAAGTGTTAGAAAAAAATAATTAAAAAAAAAAATACGCGCCGAATTGAATTTTTGGAACAACAATCAGTTATTCTCGAAGGCAAATGTTTTCGTGCAACACGTGTATAAAATATACAGTGTGTCCGGGATCGAATTAGCGATATTTAAGGGACATATTCTACAACTCATTACCTCTCTGAAAATACCACTTATTAGGGCCTGCCCCCCTCCCCCTCTCAGGGACAGCCATTTCAATTTTGCGTGCGTTTTTGTGGGTATGTGCGCACAAAAAATGTAATAACTCGAAAGTCTGCTGATGCACAGGTCTTTAAATGCCCTTATTCGATTGGATACAATATTCTCCATCACTAAATACCAAACAATAGAATAAAATGTTAAAATAACTCGATCAAAAATGCTTCGGAAAAAAAATATTTTTTCAAAAATATTGAAAACTACAAGTTTTTGCTGCATTTTGCAAAAACGAGGTCGTTAAGATTACATTGTTAAGTATTAAATCGACAGTTTTTGAGATAAACAACAAAACGACATAAAAAATTTTACTGTAAGTTATTTACTTTTGGAGATATTATTATTTAAACATAACTTAACCGCGAGCGCGTAAGTTCTTATGTTATTCGAATGTGGGTTTCCATCGCATTCCTCGGGCGATCAGGTAATAATAATATTGTTTTTGATTAGTCAGTGAATGAGGTTAAAACTTAGGATCAAACCCCTACTTCAACTGATTAAAAATTCGTATAAAAAATTTAAATATCTGAAATTTTATTTTGTTGTTCCTGGCGAGGAGGCGTTATGATCGTTACTTAAGTTATTACTCATTTTTGTTTGTGATTCAGGTTTGTGAATTTTGCTAGGTTTAAAGACATGCCTACTCGGTATTATTATAGCCATAAGAGAGCATTTAGATGTCAACTATTCGCCTTGAATCGGACGTGGCAGCATTTCAATGGAATGGCCACCTCATTCTCCAGACCTTACACCTTTGGACTTCTTTTTATGAGGACCTATGAAGCAGAAGGTCTTTTATATGGTACCAAATACCAGAAAAGAATTATTGGAGACGATCCTGTCCGTTGCAGATAAAATAAGATTGTATTTGGACATGATCCAACGATCCTCCCAACATGAAGCAACTAGCTAACAGAATAGAGGTGGTAATTTCGGTTTGTGGCGGAAATGACCTAGTTTTTAGGATATCTCTGATTTGTGTCACATACACAAATCAGAGTTATTGAGTTATTGAGTTTATAACTAACAAAAATTAAATTATAAAGTTAAGATTTTTTTACCTTATTTGTAGTAAAAAAATGATGAATCTTAAATTTGGGTTCAATACTCGTAATTCATGCTTGGGGACGAAGTACTTACAATTACCAATATCTCCAGAAGTAAGTAACTTACAGTCAAAATTTTTATGTCGTTTTGTTGCTTATCTCAAAAGCTATCGATTTATTACTTTATAATGTGGTCTTAATGACCTCGTTTTTGCAAAATGCAGCAAAAACTTGTAGTTTTCAATATTTTTGAAAAAATATTTTTTTTCCGAAGCAGTTTTGATCGAGTTATTTTAACATTTTATTCTATTGTTTGGTATTTAGTGATGGAGAATATTGTATCCAATCGAATAAGGGCATTTGAAGACCTGTGCATCAGCAGACTTTCGAGTTATTACATTTTTTGTGCGCACATACCCACAAAAACGCACGCAAAATTGAAATGGCTGTCCCTGAGAGGGGGAGGGGGGCAGGCCCTAATAAGTGGTATTTTCAGAGAGGTAATGAGTTGTAGAATATGTCCCTAAAATATCGCTAA
This sequence comes from Melanargia galathea, assembly GCA_920104075.1. NCBI lineage: Eukaryota > Metazoa > Arthropoda > Insecta > Lepidoptera > Nymphalidae > Melanargia > Melanargia galathea. The sequence goes on along the minus strand of OV049859.1, from coordinate 5,377,547 downwards.
TTCGATCCCGGACACACTGTATATAAATAATAATTAATTAATAATTTACGTTGTCTCAAACGACGCGTCGTCAAAATAGTTACTTTTACATCGTACGGAAACGCGATTTTCCATCGAAATTTTATTGATCCGGTCAATAAAGGCGAGGAAAACGGTTCGCTGAACATCATTCATTACATACAATGTGTAAAATGATAATTAATATAAAAGTCTATACAGGGAGTAAATTAAAGTTTTATTGATAAGTATCATCTTTAAAATACGTTTAGTAACTTTAAAGAATAAACTATTTTGGAATGCTTCTTTTCGCAGTCTTCTCAGTAAAGTGGCCTTAGTTTAGATTTTTATTTGTTATTTTTGATATTAGAACCGCTGTGACGGTCATCGTCTTTAGGAAAAAATTGAGCAACTTTATTTTATAAGCAGATAGGTAGATTGAAGTGTATTTATATTAGCTTCATTCAATTTCTTAAAATTTTAAGAAATAATTTAATTTACACCCTGTGTAGAGAAAAAAATTATTGCTTCGACAATGGTACCAATGTTGTACAAATATCATCCAAATTAGACACTCTTAAAAATCAAACTGTCCTTTTCTGCGGAGTTCATTGTGAAAAGGATAGTAATACTTTCAGTCCTATCAATTCAGTAAAGTTTTGGAACTACGAAAATGGTTTTGATATGAGCGAAAAGTTATCATTACAGTAAAATATAAGGCCTTCTCCAAACAGGTGCGAAATTTCAGCCATGGTTTTACAATTATTGCATCACTATGACAAGTGAACTAATTTCATTTCATAATATGTATATTGTATAGGTACCATATTACCGTTTTTTTTTCAAAGCCGTAATTACTATTCAAATATCCTGCCGAATATCGTGACAACCTATCTGATCAGCTGGTGGTATTTTCATTTTATGTTATGACCGGAATTTCGGGATGTATGTATAAATCGGATATACACTTTAGTTTGTGAACAATCGATTTGTGAACAATCGATGGTGATACTCGCAGAGAATATCGTTCGCATTTTCAACAGTAAATTGCAGATTGTCCACATGTCCAAACTCCAAATGCTAATATAATGCGATCATGATAAGAGTAGCAATTTTAAATCGCCATTTTCTATTTCTGTCTTGCTCACGCGTCTTACACTGAGCGAGACAGACATAGAAAATGTGGCTAATCTGTTGTACACAATCTCTAACCTAAATTAAATTGACAGGTTTAAAAATAATGCTATCCTTTTCTGCAGGTATCGTTGTGAAAGAGATAACAATATATTTAGCCCTGTCATTTTAGTTTAGGTTTAAAGATTGTATACAACAGAATTAGCCGCAATGTCTGTTTAATATACTCGTTCTTATCCTGATTGCATTATAATATGACCTGGATAGCGCGGCGTATGCTAACTTCACTCCGTACACAGTGAGTATCATTTGCGATATCAGATGGCCAGCCAATCAGAGGAGTCCTAAACTATTCTGTTATAGACCAGGGGCCTATTTAATAAACGTTACAAATTGTAAAATACAATTACAGGTAACAGGCTACAATACTACAAGTTTCTGTTTAATAAAAATTATGTTTTACAAATTTGTCATGGTGGAAAATTTACAAATTTGTAAAATTTATCTACAATTTTGTAGATTTCTGTTTAATAAACATTTTCACTTGACAGGTGAATATTTACATATTTGTAGGAAAAAGTGCTTTATTGAACACATAATTGTAGTTACAAGTTTACATATTTTGTAAATTGTAATACATTTCTGACAGGTAGTCTCACCCTGTGTCCAAAAATCTTACAATTTGTAAAAATTAAGAAACGTTTTGAATTTCAATTTGAATTAATAAAAAATGGTTCTAACACCGAGCAGTGAAAGTAGTGATGATGAATATTGGATTGTACAGCAACGACCCCGCAGAATTTTTCGTAAAAGATTAAATTTTAGTCTTAATGTGACCAACTTTTCTTTCAATGACTAAGCAAGACTACCGTCGAATATTTGATAAATAGAATAAGACGATATCTTGAACACGATACGGTCAGAAATGCAGCCCTTACGCTCACTGAACAAATTTTGTGTGCATTACATTGGATAGGTTGTGGCTCACAATACCATGTAGTAGCAGATGCACACGGTATTAGTAAAGGAACGGTACATAACTGCATAAAACGTGTTTCTGGATTAGTGGTTAGTAAATTATTCGTAAATTTTATTTACGTCAATAGTAAGCTACCACTACATATTTGTAATTTACAATATTGTAATTTACCACTACATATTTGTAAATAACAATATTGTCATAAAACTCTACAGGCGTTTTTTACATATGTAAACTTTTATTAAACAGCCTTTAAAAGTATAACAATTGTAAGTTATTTAATTGTAACTTTCTTACATATTTGTAACTTTTATTAAACAGTATTTGTCCTACAATTTAACAATTATGTAGCTTTTTAACAAATTTGTAGGATTGTAACGTTTATTAAATAGGGCCCAGACTTGTGATCTGTGGACTCTTATGTAATCTGTGATTTTGATCGCGAGTCATGATCCAGGCTGATTAACAACTTCGTAATATTATAAACTTGATTTAATTGGCTAGTAAAGTTAGCAGAACCGTTGCTAACTTCACTCCTTGACCTCGAGGTCACCCTACTAGCATGGAGACGGAGTGGTACGGCCGCAATAGCGAAGTGAACTCGTCGCATATCTTCAGTTGATGCTGCATACAGAATTTCACACCTGTTTGAAAGAGCCACCAAAAAGCACCATACGCGTTACGGGAGAGCAACAGAAACCGACGTGGACGTGTAAGGGACAGTTAGGGAGGTTCCGGGGATCGGTGGGGTCTACTTGCTGCGGGGCTTGGTGCCCACCGCGTTTATGCTGTCGCCGCGACTCCGCGACCTGTGCAGGTTGTGTAGACCTTCACCTGAAAATATAAATTATGCGTCGACACAAATTCACAAATAGTCAAGTTTAGATTAGGTAATACAGTGTTTCTGTTCCAACAATTCTATTGAACAAAATCTGGTCGTGTTATATTGTCAGAGGATAGTCGCATTACCCTTGCTGGTGGCGCGCTTGAGCTCGCTGTCGCGGTAGGCGCGCGCGGAGCGGCCGCGGCGGTCCTGCACGAGCTTGTCGACGCGCACGAAGATGCCGTGCCGCGCGCGGCAGCTGAAGTAGCGCGTGCCGCCCACCGACCCGTCGTTCTTGCCTGCACATCATCATCATTATCGATATCAAATAAATAATAATATTAGAATCTAAGACGTAGTATTTGGCACGACAGACAAACATGCAACAGCACTCACCGGTAGGCGCGTCGAGCTCGACGCCGACCCACAGGCCGGGCGCGAAGTGCGTGGGGCCGATGTAGGCCACCACGCCCGTGCTGCTGCTCAGCCGCAGCTGCACGCTCTCGCCCATCGTCAGCCACTCCGGCGCCGCGTGCGCGCGCCCGCCCTCCGACACGACAGACAAACATGCAACAGCACTCACCGGTAGGCGCGTCGAGCTCGACGCCGACCCACAGGCCGGGCGCGAAGTGCGTGGGGCCGATGTAGGCCACCACGCCCGTGTTGCTGCTCAGCCGCAGCTGCACGCTCTCGCTCATCGTCAGCCACTCCGGCGCCGCGTGCGCGCGCCCGCCCTCCGACACGACAGACAAACATGCAACAGCACTCACCGGTAGGCGCGTCGAGCTCGACGCCGACCCACAGGCCGGGCGCGAAGTGCGTGGGGCCGATGTAGGCCACCACGCCCGTGCTGCTGCTCAGCCGCAGCTGCACGCTCTCGCCCATCGTCAGCCACTCCGGCGCTGCGTGCGCGCGCCCGCCCTCCGAACACTCTTCTATAACAATATAATATAATGTGTTACGTGTACTGTGCACGAGTGTAACTAGAAAATAATTCCATTAGAATAACGAGATCTGATGTTAAGTGATGAAAAAAAAAAAATATTCATGCTCAGGAAAAGACCCTTTGTATAGATTAATTTGCCATAGGGGAAACTTTCTATTGAAGGTTTTGAAGGAATTGAAGTTTCAAGTCGATACGACAATAATCAGAAGTTGGCTAAAGTCGACTTCCAATATTTGTTTACATAGTTAGATCAAGCTAATAAAGCTTAATAAAAAAAAAGATTGTACGATACTCACCATCACCCATCCGTTCAGTGGAGGACGCGGGCGTGTCCCGCAGCGCACGTGCGTGCGCGTGCGCGGGCTCGTGCGTGGACTTGGGGCGCGCGGCGGGGTACGACTGCCGCGCGGCGTTGCGCGCGGACGCGCCACAGCGCCGACGCACCACCTTTATATAATAACACACTCATTTTCGTAGTTGATTTGCTTACAAGTGCACCATAATACTAAACGACATAAATAATAACAAAAAATGTCTATGGACTTTTAAGAGATGTTACGAAATGAATGTATGTACAAAAATCTTTGAAATATCTGACATTCCATACTTTTAATTGGAGGTTTCTTATCTACTCGAGGCAGACTTTGAACAACGCGAATGCGACGCACGACACCAAAGTGTCGCGTCATCGACTGACATGTCAAAATCTACCTTCTTTTTCTTCTTAATAACAGATGGCATACTACAAATACACCACTATAAACCAAAAACACCATATTTTTAGTATCTTCGAGTAAAATTATCCAAAAGTAATGGATCAAAATGATCATCTCATTTGATCTGCGGCTCTACAGTATTTACCTAATAAGTTTAGTTTTCTAGATACCTAGCCACCATCTAGATGTGAATAGTGGCTAGGTAGCCACATTAATGGCCCATTCAAACAGAGTTCACAAGCAGGTATCACGTACCTTGCCGGCGGGCAACGACGTGTTGACGATCGGATCGGTCCCGGGCGAGTCGCTCTCTCCCACTGACGATGCTTCACGACTTCGCCCCTCGTGGCTCGACTGCTCCGAACTTACCGACTCCACTTCTGCTTCACCTGAGCATTACGAAGCTATATTTTAGGAATAATTAAACCAACTTCCTTCCACCGATCTCAGAGAAATCGGTGTACCAAAAAATATTAGTGACATATGGGTACATTTATGAGTGTAACTTCGTACATAAGAATGATAACTTAATGATAGTTAATAGATAGATAGACTAAAACCTTCCTAAAAGTATGTAGATTACGATAGTGAAAAAATCATCAAAATCGGTTCATTGGTTTTTGAAATAATCGCGAACATACATAAATACGAGTATAGATCGTTCGATTACAAAACTTTCTTTTTGAAGTCGCTTAAAAAGACTTGTCTTTTCTCAGCGCATTAATTTTAATTATTGTAGATTGTATCTCTCACTCACCGAATGACGTTTCGTGATTCGCCTCTCCGTTAACTTGCAACGGCTCAGTTTTGTGTGACTGACTAGATAGCACCGTGCTCTCGACCGGCAACGCGCCCAAGGGCTCAACCAACTGATCGTTCTTAGGAACCTCCTCGCAATCCCTCAAGAACGGATTGATGCGATTCCTCGAACCGGGAGTTAGTACCGGTGTCTTCGCTTTCGGAATTTCGAATGACGTCTCTTCCAGCTCGTTCTTCGACTCGACGATCTCGTTCTTCAGTTCGGTTATGTCGTTCCTCAGTTCAGTGATTTCGTTCCTGAGTCCGGCCATGGAGGTTTTCGTCCGACTGAGGTGTGTGTAGTCCATTGTCTTGTCGAAGTCGGGTGTGTCGTCGACTGACATGCTTCTTATTGAAAGTGTGTCGTCGTTTGTTAGGTTGGTGGAGGACACTGCTTGTGAGCCTGTTGAAAAAGTACGAAACCGTTTGAAACTACGCTCTATCAATACAAGTACGCTGAACTGACTATTGACTGAAGCAATTTGTTTATCGCCATTTTGGCGCTGATTGCTGAGAAAAGTGAGAGTGAAGGCACCCGGAACTAATATGAATTGTGATAAATTGATTTGTATTGAGAAATATCAAATTTAGTTCCAAGTACCTACGTTGCGGCGCTTTGAATCGGGACATGATTCAATTCATTTTGTATGGTCACAGCTTCTTTTCATTTAAGTGCATCACATTTTGTTCCGCAATAAGTGACTCACCATAACCGCTCGAGGATATCGAGGGAGAATTCTTGTTGGGCACACGTTCGCACGCAAGCTCGTGAAGCGAGTCCAAAGTCTTCGAAGTGGGCAGGAAGCCGCGCGAAGACGCCCTGGACCGCGTGCGCTGGAAATATTTCAATATATTCAATATGGAACAAAAAAAAATGCTACACTGAAAAAAATAATCAACCAAACTAGTTTTGTTGCTTGAATTTTAAACAAACTTTAGTCGTTAATAAATAAACTTTGACTAGTTATTACATAACTAGTTTACTTGTGTGTTCTCAAAGGCATTTGGGTTAATTTATTAGGTAATAAGTTATTAAATGTTTGGTTACTAGTAACTGAAACAACGTAAACAAATTAGTTTTTCTATAGCAACAAAACCGATGTCTAATACATAACATAACTAATTGTTCATTATTTACTTAAACCTTTGATCATATTTTACAAAACGTGCACATTTAATGAATTACCAAACTTTTGTAGACATTAGAAAGCTTAATAAGTTTGATAATAACATATTACTTTATTTATTATCTACAAAGGTTTTACAGATGATACCCTATTTATTGGACTGATAACAACTTTACTAAATGCTGTATTAATATAGTCAAACTTTAATTACAAATAATCTAACAATTTCAAAAATATCAATCAAACTTTGATTGGCGGGGCGAGAAAAGATTCCTGTTCGTCAACGGTCACTGGCGCAATAAACCTTTCAATTTTATTCAGTGATCAGTGTGTGTGTTTATTTAGAGTCAGCAAAAGGAGTGCCTCCTGGATAAAAAGATATTATGACTGAAAAACTGTTGCGACTCATGGGAAATGGTTGAACAATACTGGACCATTACCTACCACAAAATATCGCTTGAACCTGTAACAGTCGAAAGATTTAACTTTTCTGCCATATTACGATGAGTTCAAAGCACTGAACCAGCAAGGAAGCATCTTCTTGGTAAGCATTCTAATATTGTTCTAATGGTTGATTCTCCCGGAAAATATTCTATTCTCAGAAACGTGTCATTTTTTTAATTTAAAGTATTTAGCAAAATTTACAATGGCACATGAAATCTTACTCAATTTTAAGACAAGAATTATTATCAAAACATAATTATATCTCAAATTAAGAAAGATTCATATGCCATTGTTATTTTTGCTAGATCCTTAAAATAAAAACATTTCCAAGTATCTGAGAACCGAAGAAACAGTAATCAACCTAATATTTTCTCTCTATATCATTCTAATATTCTACTAACCCTCCAACACTTATTGCAACAGTTTTCGAAGCCATCCAGGATCAAAGTGATGGTTCAACAAGCTTCTATAGTATTGTTTATAAATATTATTCTGTTGATTTGTCTTACAGCTATTAAAAGACTACAAAAGTATCTACCCGGATTGCGACCAAAAACTAATTGAAAACTGTCTTACAATAAGACCAAAAATGATCGATCTAGTCAAAAAACTTAATGATACAATGTTGAAAGATATTATGAAAGACACCGATCATGGTAAGTATTATCAAATACTTCTTCAATAACATTCTTATCATTATTATGTGCTGAAGATCCTGTATAACACTAATTGTTTTTGCTTACAGCTAGCGATGAGGTAATGGACGTAGCTGCTTTTATGGCCATTTCCCTTCTGATGACCACTGCAAATGTTAGTAAGACAAAATCAAACAAATCTAAGGGTCTGTGGCGGCCATCGAAACAAGAGGTGCAAGAAGGGCGGCTTTTTTACCCATGTAAAAACTGCCGCTGAAATAGAAGAAACCATACCAACGTTCTGTGAGAAAAATATTGTAATTAGTAATGTGTTACACAGTTAACAAACGTAGCTGTGACTTATTAAAAGTTTTAGTTTCTGAACTAAATGAGCTTTATACATATAACATTAACTGGCGAAAATCTTAACACATTGAGTAATAAATTAAATTCAAAGAACTGATTTATTATTAAGGTATATTTTGACATAATATTATTAATTTTTGTAGAATTTATAAAAAAATAAAAAAATATGTTTTTATGACTGTAACTCAAAGAACTGCTTAATAATTAAGGTAAAATGCTATTTCGAAGTTACCTATGTTATAAATAATACTGAAGCGGGTCAAATCATCCTCCAGGACAAAAAAACAGCTGTTTCGTAAAAGAGGCCACTGCTCATTGGAAAATGTATGAAACAGCCCTTTTTTATTCTGGAAAATTGTCTCATAGTATCTACTCATAAACATAGTAATCATACTATGTTTATGAGTAGATAGTTTCATCTTTGTAAGTTTTATAGGTTTGTATTTTTAATATGGTATTTTGAGATATATACATTAAATATACTTGTACCTATGTATATGAGAGGAAAAATAAATAAGTACAAAAGTAATGTATAATTTTATTTTAAATCAGTAACACTTTGTAAACGGATTACTATTTTTTATTGTTACTGATATGTGAATAGTGTGATTGTTATTAAGATATCTTGGTGTGTTAGTAGTCTAAATTAGATAAGTAATGGAGGGGAACTGTTCAGTACTAAATAAGAAACCTAGTTGAGTAATGGTATTATGGTTCATGAAATCTAGCTTGTAATAGTATCTATACTTATTTTTTCGTAACAGATGTAGTTTGTTGCTAAAATGTAAATGTAATGATGTGTTTGTTGGTTTTTGAACAAACAGACACAATATTGGTATATATTTACATTTTAGCTTGCAAATTATATCTAATGCAAAAAATAAGTATGTAAATACTATAAACTAGATTTCATGAACCATAATAGGTACCATTACTCAACTAGGTTTCTTATTTATTACTGAACAGTTCCCTACCATTACTTAACTAATTTAGTTAAATATTACTAAACAGTTTGGTAACTACTAACACACCAAGATATCTTAATAACAATCACACTGTTCACATATCAGTAACAATAAAAAATAGTAATCCGTTGACAAAGTGTTTTGTAACCAATAAGACACACCATTAGCCTATCAGTAGGTAAACAGTTTGTTAAATAGATACAAAATATTTAGTCTATTAACAACATATCGACTTGTTAATAACAAACGCACAATAAAGGTACCAGTAGGGCGCAGGTTGCTTAAAAGATACAAAATCGAAAAGTACTTAACTAGAAGATGGAGTGTTATACGTTCATAAACTGGTTGCTTAAAAACAGTAAAACGGTTCAATTAACTTCAACAAAATAACTTTAGCAACTAGTACCTCAACTCAAATAGCAAAAGTCTGTTTTGTAGCTAATAAAACATAGTTTGCAAGTCACTTTTTTTGTGTAAACAGTAACCAAAGTTTTTGTAACTGTATACAAAACATTTCTTTCAGTGTAATTTCATAACATCGGAGATCAAGTTACGCTGTCGGTCCCGGTTTTATTATCACTATCATGTGACAATAGTCGTTAAAGCCTGCATCGGAGCAGCTTGGCAAGTATATGATCTATATCCCTCTCCCATAACGGGGTGTCCTACGTCAGCGACAAAAGCGAGATCGCAACATAACACGACATTACGCCGGAAACACACTTACGTGTCGTGACGCGCCAGTTTCATACACTTAGTAGACACGACGCAACCAACAAATGTGTCTCTATAACCATACTAAATGTATAAAACTGATATGCTTCTGGCGCGTCACGACACGCCATGCCTACGTTGTCACGTAAATAAGTTTGCCATTTTTAACCCCCGACGCAAAAACGACGGGGTGTTATAAGTTTGACGTGTCTGTGTGTGTGTGTCTGTCTGTTCCCCTGTAGCGCTCAAACGGGTGAACCAATTTGAATGCGGTTTTTTTTGTTTGAAAGGTGAATTAGTCGAGAGTGTTGTTAGCTATGTTTGATGAAAATCGATTCCAGGTGGCCGCCGCCACAAAATGGCGAATGTCGGGGGTTTTTTTAATTTTTAATTTATACTTGTCTAATTGTCTATGGAGTCGCATCGCGTCGCGTCAAATTTGTCGTTCATCTAGGATAAAGGGTTGTTAATGTATGGAGGATTAGTTGGACGTACGTTGGATCTCGGCGTGGTGAGGTCGTCCGCGGGCGCCGCCTCGGGCTCGGAGTGCGAGTCCTCGTCGGTGCGGCGGCCCGGCTCCTCGTGCAGCGTGGTCATGCGCAGGCTCAGCTTCGCGCTGGCTGGAGACGCTACAATACGTATTTCACTGGTCACATTACGTACAAAAGCTTTTCCTTTGGCCCAGCGCACACCAAGACCAGCGCAGAGCAGAGCATTTTCTGAGAACACTGAATAAATAACTATACGGCTGAGATCTACAGAACATTCTGACTACTCAAACTTGAGGCAGTGTTAAAACGGGACATAAATATGTCACTCATATAAATCCGTCTCGTTTTAACTCTGTCTCAAGTCTGAGTAGAATCAGAGTACGCTCTATAGATCTCAGCCTATGTCTATTGACGTACGTCGTACAATGCAAAATTGAAGGTACTTCACACGACGCTCGACCGTAATGGCTTATCTTGTGTTTTGTACTACATTCAATTTTGCACCGTATATCGATAGTCGTAAAGTTAATTACTCAGTGTTCTCAGAAAAAGCTTTGCTCTGCACCTGCTCAATGCGTGGGTCTTTAAGACAATGAAATAACAAAAATATTAACTTTTCACATGACTGTGAAAGTATAGAGTTGCCTCTTTTTGAGAAAAATTGTGCAAAGATCGGAGAAACTAAATTCAAAACTAAGTAAGCAATACATTACAATCTTTATGTATTTAATATTTTATGAGAAATAATATTATAGAAAGATAATGTACTAAAAGAATTTGTCTATAAAGTACCACAGAATATTTCCTACAAAACGAATTTAGCTTAACTGAACAATGGCGCTTATTCGGTTGTACACAAATATTTGAACTAAACTAAACTGACACACTAAATGTACTGCAATACATTTTATCATAGAACATTGCGAAAATGACGGCAGCAATAATTAGTTTTGTTCAGAGATTTTGTACAAACGAATTGCATCATACCTGGTCTTGAGATTAAAAATAATAAAATTGAATGAAGTTTGCACAATGATAAAAAAAAATGTACAACAGCTTTAAATCAAAAGCACGTCTTAAACTTACACTAGAAATAATTAATTAATCTTAAGCAATAATATGCTAACAATTCTTTTTTATAAATTATTAAATTCCTAGCCGTGAACTTGTATGGCCGTACTAATAGACGTTGTAAAGCGGGTGAATAACTACACATCAATTTCTCTCTTTCTGTTATCAGTAATTTGATATTTGAAAGAAGAAGACAAATCATTGTGTAACCGTCCAACGGCTATACAACTTTTTTTAGTATATAATGTCAAAATACCACTACAAATATAAACAAAATATTACTAACATATTTTTTCCGAAATTTTGATAAATGCCAATTCATGCTACGAGAACTTCGCAAATAATTTTCATGCCAATGTTTATAAACCAACAAACTCCTAAAGAGTCGCAGCAAACAAATAAAATAGAAAACAAATCGATGATACCTACTGCTTCCAATAAGAGCCAAAAATTATGAATTTCACTTCATACGAAATTGATACATGTGAACGAATATTTCATCAGCACCACTTACTCTTAGAGACAACAAAGTAAACGATAGATCGTCTGATAGTTTTGTCGTGTTTGTTGTATGCGAACTGGGCTAATTTGGGATATAGTTAAGAATTTCCCTAGGTCCCTATTCCATAGGTTTCTTATATCCCTAGGTAGGTTTTTCAAGGTAGATTGGTAGACTTCAATTGACGATTCGTAGGCACTTGTAAAAGTTTATTTGGATAAATAACTTTTTAGTCCATTCTATTAAAATATTAACGATACAACCGAAAAAACTACTGGACGATCAAAAGTTTAGTTTAGTTACACAAGTACCAATTAACAACTAGAGTAAATGAGCAGAACCAAAATTGCATGAGACGTACAACCAAACAAAAGTATAGAAACAAGCCAATCTAATGATTCTACGACTTAATATCGTCACGTACACTTGTTGGGCGTCTGCAGTCGCAGTGAGTTCAGGTTCAAATTCAAGTTAAGGAACGTTGGCCGAGCTGCAATAGAAACATTAACACTCTTATATCTAAACTAAGACAAAAATCATACAGTACAATATATTGTTGTACTCAATTATTTTTTGAACCTAACTTTGTGAGACAATTTATTATAGAAGATAAACAAACCTTTTAGATCCATAATTTCAAAACAATCGAGGATTAGAAACTCGAAACAAAAATGAGAATTGTAAAACAATAAAAAATGTCCTGAAAAGTTAATTGTGAACATCAAAACTTTAGAGATTATGAAGTTGTTTTAGTTATGACAATTCATAAGTATTCAATATTAAATAAATATCATACTAATATAAGTTATATTTGGTTAAGTAATTTTACAGTGACTACAGTGCAAAGTGCATCATTTTATCTCCTTTGTTTTACACGATGAAAACGTTGAATCTACGTTTTAATTTTAGTGTCTAAATCCATGCGTCGATTACATTATGTTCTATCCACAACATAGTATGCCTTCGAATGTATCAAACACGCGTTTGAAATCGCTACTTCACATGCATCTCATATCTGACACATACACAATCCTACGACCAATACTTAAGTCCTTTTCTATAACTACTTTTGCTATCTACTTTTACATCGATACAAAACTGTCTTTAATCCGTAAGTTTTTAATCCGTCTTAGATAAAGAATATTTAGTTTGGCTGTTTTACGAGTAATGCTGATAAAGGTTCTTTTTACCTTTTTACTCGATGACATTCATAAGAAATTTCAAAGTTCACTGCTTTTTAGTCGAATATTTCCCAAACATTAAGCATTGTTTTGCTGCATAGTTCATATAAAATAGATCACGTGAGGGAGTGAAAGGAGTAATAATTACAGGTCATGCTTTTCCATGCAAATAAAAGAGACACGCAAACAAATATAGGGTAAAACAACGACAGAAGCCAGCTGGATGCTCGAAGCTCGACACTTTTTATTTCAGCTGCAGTCGCATTTTTTCATTTTATTTACGACTGAATAATTTTCGCCCGACTACAATGATTAGGATAATGCGTCAAATATATCATTATCATATAAATGATTTAACGAATCAATAAAATTAATTAATATCTAAGATGTTATATTTGATTGTCCGCTAGCCTGATCAAGAACAAATGCTGACGATAAAAAATATGCGATTCGATTGTGTGATAGAAAAACTTGTAGTCGGGTCTGAAGTTTTTAATTAATTGTATCTTCGTTTCGGTGATATTTATGAAAAAAAAATGTAATCCAAAATAGCCAATCATTTCAGTAATTTTCCAAACAATTTTACAGCCAATCAAAAATTCTAAAAAGGTGGATGATTTCAGTTATAATTTCACAGCACAACTATTTTTGTTCAAATGTTGCATTAAAACAATAGTCTAATAATTTTGCCATACAGTTGCCATTCCGAGTCAGTACCATTGATTGTCATCGGTTTACCTGAGAGAAACGAGCCTGAAGGTAGCGAGGAACCAAGATACAAAAAGAAAACATCGTTAGTTGAAGCTGGGTCCAAATTTTAGGCCACCTTGCTCTTAATGTAAACGAAAGCATTATTTGAACGCCATCCCATACACATACCGGGAGAAAGGGTTATAAGCCTTTCACATACGGGGAGATAGATCAGTTTTCAACGCCAATGAAACTAATCTCGCTGGCACATAAACTGATTTCATCGCCAACACTGAAAACTAGTTTTAGTTTAACGACTATTACACTAAACTAGTTTTCTAGTTTTAGTTCGTGTAATAGTCGTTAAAAAGCATGTGCCAACGCGATAAGTTTAGTTTCTTTTTCTGTCTCCCCGTGTCAGATGAGACCAAGTCATGGAATTTCATTCAAATGTACACTTTTCAAAATTTTGATGAAGTTACTATCAAGACGTTTTCGACCGAGTGATATAGAGAAGAAATGGGAAGAAAGATAAGAGTGATAGTGTATGGAGCATAGCATCGCCACGAAGCAAGTGGAACGAAATGTCAAATCATAGTGAAGGTATGAAGGTACATGTGGAAACAACTGTAGGATTTATTTTTGTGAAAAGAAAGTGAAATGTGGTCATGTTTACTATATTATGTAGTTGTGTATGTTTGTCGAAACTTTCCCTCTGTTCTATTTGGAATTTTGTAGTAACTACTCTGATTGTAATAATCTAAATTACTATGGATTCTTAAAACTATACAATATCGTGCATCTGTTATCTTTATTTGGTTGTAAATGCCAAAGTTTTTAAAATCCTACGCTACTTGGTGCATCATTACTATATATTTTGTATATACAATTTTATCTTTATCTTTTACATGAATAAAACTATCTAACGGAACTATGAAAGTACAAAAAATGAATTAGAAAGTTTTGTTTTCTGTAAAAAAAAAAATGAAAGTTTATAGAAATGACAGATATTAGAACTTAGTACTGGAAAAAGGAGCGTCTCGATTTAACGTAAGTATAATTAAGAATAATTTTAATTAATGAAACTGAAATAGACGAATTTACTATCTATAATGATTTATTTGTAACTTAACTAATAAACATTGAAATAACTGAATTGCTTTACTAATATAATTTTCAGCCTACAATTTTTAGAGTCGGAATTACACTTCAAGTAAAATGTTAATTAAATAACACTTTTTTGTTAATTTTACATGGCAAACAAAAAAACTTTACTGAACTTTATGACAAAAATCTCCGAAAGACGTCCTGTACAGTGTACATGTTACAAATAACATATAGTCAAACATATTAATTTATAGGATTTGACATCACGCAACTCACCCAGTCCGAACGGCTTAGTGGGCGTGACGATGATGTCGGCGTCGGCGAGTGCGGGCGCGGCGTACGAGTGTCGGTGCCCGCTGCGCCGCGGCGTCTCGTCGGCGAGGTCGGCCACGCTGCCCGACCGACCGCCGCCCAGCCCCGACAGCGACTCGAATGACGAATCCAGACGCATGATCTGACAAATATAATATTCCGCTATACCGATTGATGCGAGGGGAACCTTCCTTCATGAGATTGATCATGGAAGGAACGTTTTCGTAAGAGATCAATAGCGCTTTTAGTCCCAAACCTGTAATTGCACTATACCGATAATTGCGATTCTTCCGATTGGTTTATACTCTCCCGTTATACGCTTTTAGTGCCAGTATCATGACAGGCAGTAACGGTAAATGCTAAAAGCATGACAGGCAGTAAATGGGTAACCGTTAAAGTTAAAGAACACCGAATAATAAAGCAACGAATCGGTATTTGTACCGATTTGCGGAATCAATATACGTAACCATGATTTTAACTGCCTGATGTGCCAACGTCAATTTTAAAAAGAATGCCGTAAATTCTAACAATAAGAACCAAGCTGTATAAGGCGTATCTAGAGTATATGGCGTATATACTCTAAAAACGAACTTGTGATAATCACGATGCGTTGTTATCGGTTGAATGTACTGTATTCTTGTAGCAACTGTATATAGCCAATAGTGGAAGAGTGTCAGCCGATCGGAAGGTGCTTGTGATCATCACATTGTACCTTTCAAAGTTCAGTGCTTGAAGTGTGGGTTACCAAAGACTCAAACGGATGGACAATATAAAGATGGTAATTTTCTGAAGATGAAGATTTTCTCAGTTTGTAATGAAGACAAGCAGGATATCGAGCGAAATGATTCAAAAGCCTTGCGTCCACAAGATTAGAGAATCGAATAGCATTAATGTGACTCCATAATTTTATTATCCGAGAGAGATTCGGCTTAGCGCGCTGTGTTTCACAGTAAATAATAAAATGATAACAGGGAAACGAATCGTTTGCGATACGATTCAGCTACCGAATGGATATGAGGCTTTATATTTAGATACCAGACGTTTAATTATAGCCGTTTTTATTACCGTTTGCGGTAATCAACACAATAAAGAAAAATTAGTTATTAGACACAGATATGGTATAGACTATAGATTGATTGGTCCTTTATTCACGTTATTCCATTCCATTTACACGATAGACAACAACAAATACATAAATATTCCACTAAATTATATATTTCAGTGGTATGTGCATTTTTTTTCTAGAAGATTCACACCGCCCATTTCCTTTGAGTTTAAATAGTATAATATGTACCGATATTTAAAAATTGGAACAGAGTGTGCTACAATAGACCAATGCATAGGATAAAAGAGTGTGTGCAACCCAGTCGTATCAAAGTTTGGGGGAAAGCAGAGCAACACTTTTCACAATAATGAATTTTATTCCACTTTGAAACCAGGGTGAAATCACCCAGACGATCAAAATGGAATATGTTCATGAATTTTATTTACTTTTTTACTCGAGTAACTACGACGGCAATTAAGTATGTTTCGAGCAATAACTCTAAAATTGACAAAATAAAAATAAAATTTTGAAGCAAACGACCAATGACATAACTTTAACAAAAATATTAGGTAAGCCGCAATACGTCCATTCACATTCGATGATTGTGATTTATTGACGATTTACCTAATTATACATCAATGTAAATTTTTCACAATACTGAATTTTATTTCACTTGGAAACCAGCCTGGGTGAAATCACCCAGATGATCTAAGTGGAATATACACCTGAAGTTTACCTAATTGTTCCGTTGATTTTAATTCACATTTTTAATCGAATAAGACTATTAATACGACAGTTATATTTGGAGCAATGACACTAAAATAGACAAAATAAAAATAAAATTTTAAAGCAAACGACCAATGGCATAACTTTAACAAAAATATTAGGTAAGCCATAATACAATCATTCACATTTGATGATTATTATGATGATTTATTCACGATGTTCACGATGATACAATCATATTATTAACTTATTCATTAAATAATGTATGGATGATTTCTCATGAGTTCTAACTTCTAATCTACTGTTTCACCACCTAAAGAGAAAAAATATATACTCGTATTTACAGTGCCCATAGAACACCCGAGATGACACACTTGAGAGCAAAGAAATCGCACCAAGATGAGGTTTATCATAAAAAAGATGCAAGCATACTAATAATGATAAACATTTATCTTTTTTGGGATAGGAAATTCAGGATTATTCCAATACAGTTTGATGGCTGAGACCTACCTCATCAATCTTGTAAATCTTTAGAAATAGGTATTTTTGAAGTCAGTGTGTTTGCATCGTTTTCTATGAGAAAACGCACTTCGGAAGGATTTTTTTTTTGCCCCGAGTGCAAATGAAATGTAACCAAAAGGATAGCAAGGCTAAGTGGGAGGGCCATGCTCTGACTCACGTTCGTCCCGTTCTTGGCGGCGATCTCGAGCGCCTGCGACAGCTGCGCGTGCGTAGCACAACACACACACACAAGTTAGATATTGTATACACAAGCAAGTTTGTAAACGCGAACTATTTTATATTTTTTAAACTAAACTAAAACAACGGGTCTCAAAAGTAGGGCAAATCCTTTATCATCATATTATTATCTCTTGCAAGGATCACAACTGCCCCCCGATGTTAAAATATTCCTTGAATGTACTGATTTAAAGTCACAAATTCAATACAACCGATTTTAACGTGAAGCGTTATGGAGCGTATCGTGCATACCTAAACGTATAACAATGCATACACGAAATTGAGCTCTAATTTAATGCTGTTATAGTTTATTTTACTTTGATACCTAAGGCCATTAATTGAATACGATTTCATCGTCAAGTTTTACACAACCGGGGGGCAAATCACGATCTTGTGCCGTCTGTGTCCACTGTCCATCCACCTTGTGGGTAGGTCTTGCACCGCAGCGTTTGCTGGTGCGAGGTCGCCATCTTAGCACTTTGGGACCCGAATAACTGTCGGTTCTTCGAGTTATGTGCCCTGTCCATTGCCACTTGAGTTTCTCGACTCGATGAGCTACGTATATCGGAAATGTAAGCAATACACCTGTCAATTAAGTTTAATTAGAGATTTGTGTACTATCGAAAAGAGCACAATTTATTGTTTGGCACCATTCAATACATGAGTACTGTCAGTATGGTGTGAACGATAGAAGATATAAATAATACTGCAGATTTAACAATTTGAACTGATAATTTTGCAAATGCACATAATATATGGCGCCTCAATACAAACACATGTCTAATACAAACACATCTAGTATGTAACTTCAATGATATCATATCATGAATGGAACGAATGGCATTAACATTTAACCGCCGTCCAATAATATTTATTAAAAGTAAACTCACTCGTGTATACAATTCTTTGGCAAGCAATATTGATATTTAAAACACATTATATTTCTAATGTTCATCGTCTAAGTGTTTTGTTTGTGCTATTCTGTGTAGACTGTATAGTTTTATGTGTTGAGCCGTGTCCGATATAACTAACTGCGCTCTATTTAACTGAACTGCATCATTATATAACTTATTAATTAAGCAGTTACATTTATGAAATTGTTATGCATATTTTAGAGTTATAGTTGGCGATGATAACTAGTTTTTATTTATCAAAAATACCTACACACGTCATGAATTTAAAATTAAATACGATTGTAAAAATACATTGTTAGTAGAAAATCGATACAGAATACGTAGCTTGGAAAACTATGTCGCTATGTATTAACAAACAAATAATGATATTAAATTACAAATTAAAACATGTTAATCTGTTAGTCACACAATATTGGTTACCAGCCAAAGCGATTAATCTGTTAAGTAAAGCTCACGCTAAATACAATTCAACGCGTGTAAAGCTTCACGACATTGACTTAGCCGGTGTTTGGAAACGACACACAATCTCAGTACGTGACGGATACAAGTAGTGCCGTGTCAACGTTGTATGTATACAGGGTGTAAGGGGACCGCTACCGAAAACTTAGCACTACTATTACACTACCTAAACACAATCCAATACGATTAGCTATTAGTCTTGTTCTCTCTTTAATGACTTGTAATAACACTTTGTGCTTGTAATATTAGCTCGGTTTAATATTTAGTATTTTTCAAACCGGCAATGAATGGCGTGCACAACTCGGGGTCAATGCTCGCGAGCGGCGACCTGCTGGCCACAACTTTAATCGGCTGATTGCATTACATTGCGAACTTTTAAAAAATACAGGAAATATTTAATTTTTTTTTTTTCGCGTTTTTTTTTTTGTGGTAAGTACCTTGTCAGTAATCATCACTACTATAATTACCTGTCTTCGTTTCCGTTAGCGGTCCCCTGACACCCGTTATATGTAAAGCATGACGCAACATAATAGTATTAGGGTGTTTTCTCACCACGCTACGCGACGCAACGCTTTCTTGGTCGCTATGCACGGAATCCGACATTTCAGCACCTTGCAACGTCGATACGAAACGTACAACATATTGCGTTGCGTTGCATAAGGTTTGTAACGCGTCGCGTCGTGAGAAACTTCCCTGAAAATACCATTTAATTACACACTACAGTTGGGACATTACAAACGTGCGAACTGAGCCATAAAACATTACGATCATAGGGTTGTGAGGGCGATCTCTCTCGCTCTTTATAATCTGTTATCGACTAACGACAAATCCTTTTTTACTGTTACACACAACACCAGAGAAACAGGTTCCAGTTCCAGGGTCTGTAAGTGCGAGCGAGAAGTCCGATAAAAATGTTTTATGACTCGGTTCGCACGTTTGTAATGTCCCAACTATAGTGACATATTGGTACGTTTCGATATAATTACACACAGTGATAACACGTACGTTTCTATTTGTTAGTGGTCTGTGGTAAATATATAAATGTGACGTCACCTATTTGTATGTTAAGCTGTGTGATTATGTGAGCAAAATTATAAATTATCGTTAATTCAATAAAAAAAATTGATTTGTTGTTTTATAAACTGTAACTGATGAAGAATCACTGATAAAATGACACAAACTATTAAATGCATTTAATTGTCTTATAATGCGATTATGTTAGAATAGCAATGTTAAACCGCCATTTACTATTTTTATCTTGGTTACATGTTTGACATGGAGCAAGACAGAAACAGAAAATGGCAGTTTAACATTCCTATTCTTAGCTTGGTGGCATTAAACTTTGAGCTTTAGTGGAGAATACTTTAACAATTTAATCATTTGAAAATATAATCTACCTAGCCATCATTCTTTTAAATAGTTATGTCAATATGAACTCAATATCAAGTTTTTACACGGAAATAAATTCAAATATTTTTATATCTCGTGGTATTTCGTAATATTTATATAACTTGATAAAAAATAAATGCACTGATTTTTCATCAGATAAAAGCTAAGTGTATTTTAGGCTTAAAGTGTGGTGATATCGTCATTATCCAGTCTCTATGAAAATTGGATTTGTCAAATAAATATGTGAGTTACAAAAATGGGCATGTATAGATAGTACAAGTTTACACAACTTTTCAACGCTTATAGATTTCGAGTATCGATATTCCATAACGGGAACGTGAAAGATTCCCAACGATACTTGTTTGAAAATTAAGTACTACCGATTTGTATTTCTCACAGTGTCTGCTTGGGGCGCTGGCCGTTGATGTACGAGTATGGACTAACTCAAACCTTAAAACAAGGCAGTTAAGGTTCATTTTACTCTGCCGTAACAGTGTTTCGATAATCGAAATCTATCAACGTTGTCGAGACGTGCAAACTCGTACTATTACTCCCAACACGTAAGTCGAGCGGTGACCTTCAAGTGCGTGCAGCGTCGTACGAGTGAGCGGGACACAATACGATTGGAGAGCCAATCAGCGCTTACGAGGGATCCGCGAGAGCTAATCAGTGCTTACGAACGATCCCCACGCCCTCCCCGCGACCCCCTCACACCCCGAGATACCTCATTTTCGCCTTCTGCGCATTGAAGATCACCGCTCGACTTACTTGCCGTGACTTGTAACAGTGCTGAATGGGTAACGCTTGTGGTATATGAGTGATTTGGCCCGAGGCTTACCTGTGAGAAGTTGGGCACGGAGGCGGTCTTCCGCATGGTGACGGGCTGTCCGCGCGCCTGCTCCAGCTCCTTCACGGCCACGCTCTGCCGCAGCCGGTCCAGCGTGAGTATGCTCTCCACTGCGCTCACGCCGCGGGTGTATTTTTCTGGAAAAATTCATATAAACGAATTTCAGGCGGCAAATCTTTTGACGCAGTGTTGAGTGCTGTGGTCTTATAAGTGGGTGATCCTGGGTTCGGTTCCCGGCAGTGACAATTTGGGATTTAATAATTTTTTAATTGTCTCTGGTCCCGGTCGGGTGGGAGGCTTCAGTCGTCGCTAGTTACCACCCCACCGACAAAACCGTGTCGCGTAGAAACCGGTCAAGGGTTTAAAAAAACCACTTCCAAGTTAGCCCCTTAGACTGGATCGCCACTTACCATCAGGTGAGATCGCAGTCAAGGGTTAACTTATAGATGAATTAAAAAAAAATAGTGGTCTCTGAAGTCGGTTTACGGACGATCATTTTAAGTGATAATGTAATAAGGAAATATTGATGAAGTCGATCGTGCCTCTGTATCGCTTGTTCCGCGCTCTCGCTTGCACGCTCAGCTCAGGCGGAACGTGACGATATTTATAAGATATTATGACGTCGAAGTACAAACCGATGTAAGTCTCCCCGTCGGCCGCGCTGGAGTCCTCGCCGGTGGCCGCGATCTGCGCCAGGCTCTCGCGCTCCTCGAGCTCCTCGGACGCCTTGGGGATGTTGGACACCACCTCGTACGTCACGCCCGTCGCCGACAACTGGTCGCTTCTTAAACGAACAAACGGTAATCTATACATATAATAAAATCGTAGACTTGCCGTATCTGTACATTGAAAATTTTTGCAAAATAATAACTGGGGGATGTTAGGGATAAGTAATAGAAAGTAAAAAAGCTATTTTTGAAATTTTTGTCCGTTTGTCTGTATGTTTGTGCGCGCATCACGTAAAAACTACTGAATGGATTGAAATGAAACTCGGCAAGATTTAAGTTAATACTATGGAGTAACATATAGGATACTTTTTATCCCGA
Organism: Melanargia galathea; assembly: GCA_920104075.1. Classification (NCBI taxonomy): domain Eukaryota; kingdom Metazoa; phylum Arthropoda; class Insecta; order Lepidoptera; family Nymphalidae; genus Melanargia; species Melanargia galathea. The sequence continues at coordinate 5,355,388 of OV049859.1, read as the reverse complement.
AATTCAGCACGGTTCCCTTGGGAGAGGGGATGAAAGGCAAAATGTGTACTTAGCTGTAATTCGTTAACGGGTGGTCCGATTTCATTCATTCTTTTTTGTTAGAAAGTAGATACTTTAAAAACTACTGGCTAATCTCCGAAAGGCTGGACCGATTTTGATGGGACTTTCACTGGCGGATGTTTACATATTGATGTACCTAAACATCCGCCAGTGAACTTTTAACAGTTTTTAGCAAGTTATGAGCTCAAAGGAGCATAGGAAAAACAAAATGATTCCCACGGGATTATTAAAATCAATATCCACGCGAACGAAGTCGCGGGTATCCGCTTGTACTATAATATGTATGAAGAAATAGCCTCGTAGCGCAACGGTCGGCGGGCGTGGATCCAAAACCGAAAGGTCGACGGTTCAAACCCCGTTACGCTATTGTCGTGTTACGCCAGTCAAATTTGACATTAAAATCGCAAACGAACGGCTAGTTCTGATTTTTTAATATGTTGTTAGGACCACTACCAGTAGTCTAAATTCAATTTTGCAGCTTCGAAAGACCTGTGCTAATTTTGTAGCACTCGAAAAACCGCGAAATTTTTGCACTTTTTTTGGGTTTTTCAATATAAGTCCTAAACTATGCGTTTCTAAAAAAATATTTTTCTATACTTTTTTAAAGTAGACTAAAATTGCTCCAATTTAAGACCAAAACTAGCTCTTTAAATTCAATATTTATTGAGATACAGCTCTCCAAAAATTGACAATTAATTCCAAAAAAGTGAAATTTTAAGATTTGGTCAATTTTAAACCCCGATATCGGGGAAAATACTCATTTTACGAGTAAAGTTAATTGAAAAGATAATGTAGTAAATATAATTAGCTTTAATTTAAACACTAAACAACGTCTGTAGCCCATATAGTTTACTTACAAATCCTAAAAGTTTAAAAAATGCGAAAATTGCAGTTTTCTCTTTAGTTTGTTTTGAATGTAATTTGAAAGAAAAAAACCATGTACATCCACAAGAAATATGTATTAAAACTATTACTAAGTATTTAAATTAAGTATTTATAATGTTATTTATTCAAGAAAAAAATTATTTATATTATTATTGATATTTATTGATTTTTATGAAACATATTAATCTGTATTAAAATGACATTATGAGTTCCGAGCAATATAAGTCGTAAACTACGCATTTTTGTTTAATATTTTCTATATATTTTTAAAGTAGACTAAAATTGCTACAGTTTGACATCAGAAACAGTTCTGTAGCTTCAATAATTGCCGAGATACAGCTCTCCTAAAATTGAACTTTTTTCAAAAAAAGTGAAAATTTAAGAGTTGGTCAATTTTCGACCGCGATCTTGGGGATAATACTCATTTTATGTGTAGAATTATAGGTAAAAATGTTATAGTAAATCTAATTAACTTTAATTTAAGGGTAATACGACATCTCTAGGACATATAGTTTACTCACAAATCTTAAAAGTCCAAAAAATGCGAAAACAATTTTCGTAAATTTGCTCTGCTTAGTTTGGGTTGTGAGTACCTTGAAAGGAAAAACCATGAACATCCACAAGAAATGTATATTTAATCTATTATTATAGTATTCATAATGTTATTTATGAAAAAAAAAATATTTATTTATCTTATTTTATTGATATTTATGAAGCATATTAACCTGCATTACAAAGATATTATTTTTGGTTATAATTGTTCATTAAGGTTTGTGAGTAAACTATATGGCCTAGAGACGTCGTTCCACCCTTAAATTAAAGCTAATTAGATTTACTACAACATTTTGACTATAATTTTACCCTTATAATGAGTATTATCCTCAAGATGGCGGTCGAAAATTGACCAAATCTTAAATTTTCACTTTTTTTGGAAAAAGTTCTATTTTAGGAGAGCTGTATCTCGGCAAGTATTGAAGTTACAGAACTGGTTCTGTTGTCAAATTGTAGCAATTTTAGTTTACTTTAAAAATGTACAAAATATATTTAAAAAAAATTCGTAGTTTACGACTTATATTGCTCGGAACTCATAATGTCCTTTTAATACAGGTTAATATGTTTCATAAAAATCAATAAATATCAATAATAATATAAATAATTTTTTTCTTGAATAAATAACATTATAAATACTAAATATAAATACTTAGTAATAGTTTTAATACATATTTCTTGTGGGTGTACATGGTTTTTTCTTTCAAACTACATTCAAAACAAACTGAAGAGAAAACTGCAATTTTCCCATTTTTTTAACTTTTAGGATTTATAAGTAAACTATATGGGCTACAGACGTCGTTTAGTGTTTAAATTAAAGCTAATTATATTTACTACAACATCTTTTCAATTAACTTTATCCGTAAAATGAGTATTTTCCCCGATATCGGGGTTTAAAATTGACCAAATCTTAAAATTTCACTTTTTCGGAATTAATTGTCAATTTTTGGAGAGCTGTATCTCAGCAAATATTGAATTTAATGAGCTAGTTTTGATCTTAAATTGTAGCAATTTTAATCTTCTTTAAAAACGTATAGAAAATATTTTTTTTTAAACCCATAGTTTAGGACTTATATTGAAAAAACCAAAAGTAGTGCGAAAATTTCGCGGTTTTTCGAGTGCTGCAAAGTTAGCACAGGTCTTTCGAAGCTGCAAAATTGGATTTACACTACTGGTAGTGGTCCTAACAACATATTAAAAAATCAGAACTAGCCGTTCGTTTGCGATTTTAGCCACTTTTGGAGTCAAATTTGACTGCACTATGTCCACTCCTAGCACAAACTATATGCTTATTTGGAGAGGAAAGGAGAATATTAGTCATTTTCGTCATGGCTAATATTTAAAAAAAAAGAGGAATAATAATTTAAAAAATCACTGATTTCGCAAAGGAAATATATTTTAGAAAAACAAATCAAGGACCTTATATTTGGTTTAGTTTAGTGTGAAAACTGTGAACCGATAAATAAATAATCGGCCAGGGCGAACACACATATGCTGTGACTGCGGTCCACATAATATGTCTCTTGTAGTGACTTCCACACCACTCGATCTTGTGCTGCTTATATCCAGCGGCTTCCTGTGATTCATTACATGTCGTCTGCCCTTCTAATGAGGAAGGAAGTAAAGTCGCAATTCCAGCAGCTTGGGACCACAATGTCTATCGATCCTTCGAATTGTGTGCCCCGCCTATTGGCCACTTAAACTTCGCGACTCGTAGCTATGTTGGTAAAATCTGGATCTTCTTCCATCGCCCGACAAGCGACTCTGAGATTTTTATGAGATTTTTATAGCGACCATTCACGTCGTATCGATGTTTTATACGGCCCAAGCCATTAAGCACGTCGAACTCTAAGCAGGCAAACCGTATGGAGATCACTTCAACATACCGCAGAGTAACGTACCGAGAGTACAGCAGTTGATGAACATCGGTTTAGATGACCACGACAATCGTCGTTTGATAGATTGGCATGATCAACCCATTACCGGCTCACTACAGAGCACGGGTCTCCTTTCAGAGTGAGAAGGGTTTTGGCCATAGTCTACCACGCTGGCCAAGCGGATTGGCAGACTTCACACACCTTTGAGAACGTTATGGAGAACTCTCAGGCATGCAGGTTTCCTCACGATGTTTTCCTTCACCGTTAAAGCAAGTGATATTTAAATACTTAAAACGCACATAACTCCGAAAAGTTAGAGGTGCGTGCCCGGGTTCGAACCCACGACCTCCGATTAGAAGTCGGTCGTCCTAACCACTAGGCTATCACAGCTTTTTTTTGATAGATTAATCTGAGAGATAAAAGCTAAAGTAACCCAACTTACCTGACAATCTTCTTGCGTATCCGGTCGGTCAAGCTCTGCCTCTTGTAGATGTTGAGCGCGAGTCGTTTCCGCAGGATGAGGTCCATGGGCGCCGGGTGCGACAGCCGGACCGTGGTCTTCAGTATCAGGTACACGCGCTCGTTCGCTGAGGAACAGAAAACATACGGCGTAACACAATAATAGATGTGGTAATAATAGTTAAAGCCTTGTAGCATTGGAGCAGCGTGTCGGGTATATACTCTAAATGCCTCTATCATATAAGATAGGAGGCTTGTGCTCTGCAGTGGGAGGTTAAAGCGCTGTAGTAGTGGGGTAAGACAAGCAGCTTAATTTAGGCTAGGCACGATCAAAAACGATTCTAATAAAAAGGTGTCCTAGACGTAGTCCAGTAACTTTAGGATTTGCTAGTATGGGGTACCTTGCGTTAAATCGGGTAGTTCTGATTTTTTGCAGACTTGTTTATGATGCTTGCCTAATGAATAATCCAAGTTTGTGACCTCGAGCGACGAACGCAACTTTGTCAAAAATCGAAAAAACCGCGAAAATTTCAGATTGTTTTCCGATTTTGTCAATTATAACCCAAAAGGACTAGTTCTTGACACTACCTTTTCAGGGTGTTTTTAAAGTAGAATAAAATTGCTACAATTTAAGATCAGAACCAGCTCTGTAGGTACATTACTTACTGAGATGCACGCGACTTCACTCGCGTGAATTCTTAATCTCATACAAACTTCCATCTCCCATTGTACCAATTTGGGAGTAGTTTTCCAAAATTCCTTCAACACGTAATTCTTAATTTTTAACCGAAAATCTAAATACCAATTTTCATGGATGTAACTTGATAAATGACAAAAACGTGAAGGGGTCTCATTTAAACTTTCATCCCCTACTTAACCCACTTGCGGATAGAATTTTCAAAAATCCTGAAATTCATATTTTTTATTTTTTATCGAAAGCCCAAATACCAATTTTCATGGATGTAACTTGAATAATGACTGACTTTCATATAAACTTTCATCCCCTATTTAACCCCCTTAGTGGTGGAATTTCCAATAATCCTTTCCTACTGTACGCCTATATCATAAAAGGAAGCTACTGTGAAAATTTCAAGTTTCTAGCTTCAAGAAGCTTGTCCTGACTGACTGATCATCAACGCACAACCTAAACAACTGAAAGCTAGGAACTTGAAATTTTCACAGTAGGTTCCTTTTATGATTTAGGCGCACATTAAGAAAGGATATTTGGAAATTGTACCCCTAAAGGGGTTAAATAGGGGACGAAAGTTTGTATGAAAGTCTGTCATTTATCAAGTTACATCCATGAAAATTGGTATTTGGGCTTTCGATAAAAAATAAAAAATATGAATTTCAGGATTTTTGAAAATTCTATCCGCAAGTGGGTTAAGTAGGGGATGAAAGTTTAAATGAGACCCCTTCACGTTTTCGTCATTTATCGAGTTATATCCATGAAAATTGGTATTTAGATTTTCGGTTAAAATTTAAAATTACATGTTGAAGGAATTTTGGAAAAACCACCCCTAAGTTGGTACAATGGGAGATGGAAGTTTGTATGAGATTAAGAATTCACGCAAGTGAAGTCGCGAGCATCTCAGTAAGTAATGTACCTACAGAGCTGGTTCTGGTCTTAAATTGTAGCAATTTTATTCTTCTTTAAAAACGCCCTGAAAAGGTAGTGTCAAGAACTAGTCCTTTTGGGTTATAATCGCTAAAATCTGAAAATAATCCGAAATTTTCGCGGTTTTTTCGATTTTTGACAAAGTTGCGTTCGTCGCTCGAGGTCACAAACTTGGATTAATCATTGGGCCAACATCATAAATAAGTCTGCAAAAAATCAGAACTACCCGATTTAACGCAAGGTCGGATTACTAAAGTTACTGGACTAACGTAGAACTACAGTAAAATTGTACAGTGCTTTCACTGTACAATAAGATTGAATAACACTTTGAATTCAAGCGATCCCACTTCTAAAACCATATCGCTCATCACTGTACCAGAGAGGTCGTCATAATTTTTAAATTGCCATAACTTTACAGATAGGGGGTAAAGGGGGGTAGTACGGCAAGATAGGGGTAATACGACAAGATAGGGCCCCTATCTTGTCGTATTACCCCTATATTGCTGTATTACCGCTATCATAGGGGTAATACAGCAATATAGGGGTAATAAGTTAAGATAGGGGTACTATTGCAAGATACGGGTAATAAGTTAAGATAGGGGTAATATGGCAAGATACGGGTAATATGGCAAGATAAGGGTAATACGGCAAGGTAGGGGTAACACGGCAAGGTAGGGGTAATACGGGCTACGGCAAGCTCACCTTCAGTGACGCGGTTGAGGTACTGCGAGTCGTGTATGGAGGAGTCCCAGGAGGCGACGGCGGACACGTCCTTGTCGTGGTGGTGCAGGATGGTGAGCTCGTAGAACTTGTTGCCGTGCTCCTTCGGCAGGATGGAGTGCAGGCCCGCCACCGTCACCTCCTCGCCTGACGAGTGCGTCGTGAGGTCGTCCGCTAAAATACACAATAAAACTTTCTATTAGAATTTTTTTAAATTATAATAATATTATAATTTATATAATAAAATTAATGATTGTCTGTATGTACACGCACTGCTAAACTATTCATCCGATTATGTTGAAACTTTGGTGAGTCGTTCCGTCCATTTTTATATAGATTTTTTTGGCCAGGAACCTTTGTATGTTTTTATGTTCCTGCGACGTTTGTATGTTTGTCGCCTATCCGTTCCTAAACCATACTTTACATGACATTGCAACGCATGCCGGGAACAGCTAGTAGTATAAAAAATTAAAACTATATATATTTTCGTTTTTTATGCGTTCGCGTATCGTTCATCCGAATGAGCTACAACTCGACACAGAGAGAAGACGGACATAGAATACTTTCATCCCGGAAAATTCTCACTATCCATATGGAGCATACCATTGAGATCCAGGAAGAGCACAGGTATGTGTTGCTCCATCCCGGGCGGAGGGTTCCACGCGGCCGGCGCGCCCGGGATCGGGCTGCCCGGACTGGGGACTAGTACCTGCAAACAGACATTCATTCAACAAATAATCCATTATTACAATATAACTTTCATACTATACTCGTCAAGTTGATTTATAGACGATACAAAAAGTGTACAATGTACCTACTTTTAGTTTAATAGTTTGCTTAATAGCTTAATAGTTTGTTAAATAAATAAATCGTTGAATTTGACATTAATTTCGGTTTAAACATTGATTTGGTGTCTTTTACTCAAAAAAATGAGAATAAAAAAGTCGTCTTGACATCCATTCCATTGCTTTATTTTTTTACGAAAACGCTTGCAAATTGAACTTTCTCCAGTACATTTTGTAGAAGAAAAAAACTACAAAGTTCCTGACTCATATGTATATTATGTTCAAATTTTTAATTATCATTGGATCAGATAAGTCGTAGAAGAAGAAAAAAATGAATGTTACCGCATTCCTCTCTTCAGTGAGCGATACCCACTGCTCGACGAGCGACTGCTCTCGCTCCGAATCACGCTCGCTTTTCATCGACGGCGACATGTTCACTAGTTTCTGGAAAAATACAACAATTGAACACTAATTTATTTAATTAAACACTGATGATAGATGACCGATTTTTTATTGTTCTTTTAAGTAGAAAACTATCGAATTTTTAGTAGGTCCGATTTCAAAAAAGAGGTTAACCACCGAACCTTACTCGGCTCAGAGGCGTTCAGCGAAATATCTTCTCGACCAAAATCCCTCAGTGCCTGAATCAATCACTGAATCACCACCATCGCAGTCTTGTGCTAAAATCTTTACTAATATAATGCGAGAGTGTTTGTTTAAGGGTTTAAACCACGCAACAACGAAGCAACGGATCTACTTGATTTTTTGTACGGATATAGTTTAAGACCTAGAGAGTGACATAGAAAAGGACTCTTTATCCTTAGAAAATAAAGGGTTCCCGCGCAATTTTTGAAAAGATCTAACTCCATGCGGACGAAGTCGTGGGCAAAAAAGCTGGTCTTGTAATAAAAAAAAGTGACAAAGCTGTTCATAAAAATGTCTAGGGTTTTATAATAATCTGTAACGTGAGGTCGGCAACACCACCGCCCTCCCCTTCTCTCCTCTCTTGGCTATGGAACCATTAACATGTACTAATAACTTTGTGCTCGCAAATAAAAAATTATTCAAAGTATTTTGGAGTAATCATTAATTCCAAACATTGGTGCCGAAACCCGTTCATGGAGATCATCGATTAAAGAAAGATTACACGTAAGGTGTTGAAGCACGGCGTGCCGCGTGGCGTCCATCTTGTCCATCTTGCAGCGTTCCCGGGCGGGACCCCGCAATTTCTGCACAACGGTAACATATTTTCAGCAACATGTCTTCCGACGAATCTAGCATCAAGGACACCAAGGTCGAAATACGGCGCGTCAAGGCAAAAATCTCCCAAATTAAAGGCCTTCTTACTCGCACAGCAAAATTTTCGAGTGAGCAACGTGACCAAGTGTTACTCGACACCGAAGGAATCCAGCTGCGTCTAGATCTGTTGCGGACAACGCTACGGGAATACAAAGAACTCGCCCTGGAATTACAACTGCTCTTGGGCCAGGACGCGGAACAATATTTCAACGAGGACGAGGTCGAGGACAGGTGCCTCGCCCTCATGGCAGAACTTCGCAACATTACGCGTGACGATGCCGACACAACCCCTGCGACGCCGAAGGCGCATTCCCAGTCCGGGCATAGCGATTGTCACAACAAGAAGCTCCCTCACTTGGAATTACCAGTGTTTGACGGTAAGGAAATAACACAATATGCTTCCTTCAGAGACATTTTCAATGCGATCGTCGACAGTGATTCTAAGATAATGCCAGTGGAAAAGCTATGTTATTTAAGAAAATATTTAAAAGGTGATGCGCTAACATTAATTGAAAGTTTACCATTAGTTAATGACTCATATAAAATAGCTTTAGATTTATTAAACAAAAGGTATGATAATAAATGTTTATTGATAAGCCATCATGTACACACATTGCTAGATATCCAGCCAATCTCAAAGGGTACTGCTAGGGACTTAAGACATTTAGTCTCTGTCGCAAGGCAAAACTTAGGCGCTCTCAAGAGTCTCAATCAAAACATTGAACATTGGGACATGATAATCATACCAATTTTGTTACGTAAGCCTCTGCCTCAATCTACATAGTAATAAGTGCCGCTTCCATTTTAGATGTAATTTTTGCAAAAGTAAATCACATAATTCACTATTACATTTAGAAGATGGCATGACATGTAACATGGCCAAGACTAACATGATTTCAATCCCAAAAAAGTTGGTGGTATTGCCTACAATTAAAGTCAGAATTAAAGCTAACAATAATTCATTTATTACTGCAAGGGGTCTTGTCGATAGCGGCAGTCAAATATCTTTTGCCAAAACAAGTTTAGTTAACAAATTGGGTTACCAAACATTCAATCATTGTGTCAATGTAACAGCTCTTGGTCTAAACAGAAAACCTGTCACCAGGGCTGTCAATCTATCATTACATTCAATACACAACAATTATAACTGTAACTCATTATTCTCTGTGGTAGACAATATTACAGGTCTTCTGCCACAAGCAAGGTTTGATTTAAAAGATGTTCAAATTCCAGATACAATCAAATTAGCCGATGATGAATATAATATCCCTGGTGAGATAGACTTTCTGGTATCAGCAGACATATTTTTCCAAATTCTGTTGCCAGACAAAATAGAGTTAACACGGGGTGATTTAATATTATTATCAACAAAATTTGGCTACATTTTGTCTGGCAACATACAAAGTGAAAACATCTGTCTTCAGTGTAAAGATAGCAATGACCAAGTGTCTTTACATGCAAATGTCACTGATAATAACAGTGTAGATAATATACTTCAAAGGTTTTGGGAGGAGCAAAAGCTGCCAGAAGCCATGGGTGCAGCTCATACTGATCCTTGTGAGATTGAATTTCAAAACTCTGTTCAGCTCACCAACAATAGGTTTCAGGTCAAACTTCCACTCAAAATTCCAATAGATGAAATAAATCTAGGAGACTCTTTTTCTATAGCTCTCAATAGATTAAATACACTTTGCAGAAAATTCTCAAAAAATCCAGATTTAAAACAGGATTATTCCAATTTTATACAAGAATACCTTAAACAGGGTCATGCAAAAATTATTGATTTACTTAAACTTGAAAAACCTCTCCACCAGTGTTATTTTTTGCCTCACCATGCAGTTTTAAAAGAAGACAGTTCAACGACCCGTCTTCGTGTGGTATTTGATGCAAGTGCTCATCCAGCGGGAAATCAGAGCCTAAATGATATATTACATACTGGTCCGGTGGTTCAAAAAGACCTATTTGACATTCTTGTCTTGTTTCGTACCTACAGATATATAGCTATGACAGATATTAAAGCCATGTTTAGGCAGGTTCTTATAGACCCTTCACAGGCTCACTTACAACTCATTCTGTGGAAAGAACACCTAAACCAGCCATTGATGTGTCTACAACTGTTAACGGTTACGTATGGGCTTACATGTTCCAGCTTTTTAGCCACCCGGTGTGTGGCAGAGTTGGCATACAAATATCATGAACAAAATCCATTAGCAGCATCAGCTATATCGAATAATATGTATGTAGATGACTGTCTTTTTGGTGGGTCTTCAATTGAACAAGTGATACAGGTGCGAGATGAATTAATAAAATTGACTAGCTTAGGTAGCTTTGAGTTACATAAGTGGTGTGCAAATGACCCAGCTATCTTAAAAGATTTGCCATAAAACAAATTGTATTTACAAAATTTAACTAATTTTGATAGCGCTGAAAACAAACAAACAATAAAAGCCCTTGGTCTATTGTTTAATATGATGGGTGACCATTTTATTATCTCAAGCCCTAAAGGGCAGTTACCCCAACAGTGGACCAAGCGCACAGTTCTCAGCTTTATTGGTTCCTTTTTTGACCCGTTGGGTTTGGCTGGACCTATAGTAATGCGCGCTAAGACATTCTTACAAAAAATTTGGCTAGAAAAATTGAATTGGGACACACCCTTATCGACTAACTTAATTGATTCTTGGAATATATTTGTTACTGATCTAATTAACATGACCCCTATACACGTTAAACGTGATTTGATGATAACAAACGCGGATAAAATTGACTTGCTAGGCTACTGTGACGCCTCAAGTATAGGTTATGGCGCGTGTATATATTTAAGAGTTTTGCATGGTAACAATGTGAACGTAACTTTATTGTGTAGCAAATCAAGAATTGCGCCCTTAAAATCTAAGCCCACAATGCCTAAATTAGAATTAAACTCATGTTTATTGCTGGCTCAATTGTATACAAAAATACAACCAATATTAGAAAAATGTCAATGTCACTTTGACAGTAAGGTTTTATTCAGCGACTCGCAAATTGCACTCTGTTGGTTACAAAACCCACATAACAAAGAAAGTTACGTGCATTCCAGGGTCCAAAAAATCAACGAATCAACCAAGGATTGTGTGTGGTCCCATGTTAGTGGGTTGTGTAACCCAGCAGATTGTTTGTCTCGCGGAATCATGCCTTCGGAATTGGCGCCGAAGGTTTTATGGTGGAACGGTCCTAAAGAATTACAAAAGGTGCATCAGAATTACATACCATTCAATTCATCAGCATTTAATGTACCAAACGAAAAACCCATGTTTACTGAGGCAAACGTGAATTGTAATAATATAGATGTTGAGCTAATCCCAGTGTCAAAGTTTTCATCTTTACATAAATTACAAAGGGTTATGTGCTATGTAATGAGATTCATAAATAATTGTAAAGTGAAAAGGGCTAACCGCGCCAATTCTGAGCAGTTTGCAGCCTCTGAATATCGGCAGGCTATGTCTGTTTTGATTAGGTACGTACAATCCCTACATTTTTTGGACGAAATCAACAGTTTGAGTTTAGGAAAAAGAATCAAGTCTAACTTGCATAAATTGTGCCCCTTCATTGACAAAGAAGGGCTGATGCGAGTTGGAGGCAGGTTGGATAATGCCAACATTCCCTACAATCAGAAATACCCTATCATAATGCCAAAAAATTGCAATCTAACTATATTAATTATTAGAAATGAGCATATAGGATTATTACATGCGGGGTTAAGGTTGACTTTGTCCAGCTTGGCTCAAAGGTATTACATCATAAGTGCTACTGTACTTGTAAAAAACATTATAAACAAGTGTATGCAGTGTTTTAGATTTAGAGCTAAGAGCGCTAAACAGTTAATGGCAGCGTTGCCTCAAGACAGAGTAGTGCAGGACAGACCATTCAACAAGGTTGGCATAGACTTCTGCGGCCCATTTAGTATAAAGCAATCAAGCTTAAGACGGTCCGTCATTGCCAAGGGCTATGTTTGTGTTATGGTGTGTTTGGTAACTAAAGCTGTGCATCTAGAATTGGTCTCTGACCTAACCACCGATAACTTCTTGTCTGCCTTTAAAAGATTTTGCAGCCGTAGAAATTGTCCGTCTACTGTGATATGCGACAACGCTTCCACTTTCAGAAGTGCTAATACCAAATTGCATGAATTATATAAGCTTAGTAGATCTAAGGAACATAAAGATTCAGTTACCAACTTTTGTTCACAAAGAGGCATAGAATTTAAGTTTGTACCAAGTTATTCCCCGACCTTTAATGGTATTTCTGAGGCAGGGGTGAAATCTTTCAAGTACCACTTTAAAAGAGTTATTGGGAAATTGTTATTAACTTATGAGCAGTTCAATACAGTCATTGTACAAATAGAAGCTGTACTTAATTCAAGACCCATTACTCAACTCTCGAATGACATGTCAGATTTTAGTTTTTTGACTCCGGCTCACTTTTTAGTTCATCAGCCATTAACAGCAGTCCCTGAGCCTAGCTTAGCAGATGAAAACATAAATACAATACGGTTTTGGAAAAAGTGCACCAGGGTCCAACAAAGTTTCTGGCAGGTTTGGCACAAATCTTATTTGTCACAAATTATAAATAGGCCTAAATGGCACAAATTAAGTTCTAACATTAAAGAAGGTGTTTTAGTTTTATTGGTTGGTGATAACCCGCCTCCTCTGCACTGGCCCATTGCCAGGGTGGTAAAAGTGTATCATGGCAATGATGGCAATGTTAGGGTTGTCAAAGTGAAGAAAAGTAATGGACATTGTCATAATAGGGCTGTCAATAAAATAGCAGTTTTACCTATTTATGAATAATTGATCTTGTATATTTTGTTTTCATATTAGTATAATGTATATCTGTTCCACTATTGCCTTTGTTACTTACCATAAATGTATAATCTTATACACCTAATTCATCACATAGAGATGCTTGTATATGTGGCTAGGAATATAAACCCAGTAGGTAGATATCAATGATTCCTTGCTTACAATAATGTAAGGTGTTAATAAATGTAAGGTGTCGTAATGTTAGATAATTGCATAACAATTTAATGTAAATTAATAGTACTTAAGAAGAAATTAGCCTTCAAAAATGTTTACTGTATTTACAATCTTTTAACAAATAACAAATGTAACGTTTATTTTCTTTTTAGGCGAAACTTGTATCAATTTTGTATTTTCATTTTGTAGCTTGTGTAACACTGGTCGCTGGGGCCAGATTTATGTTCATAAAAATGTCTAGGGTTTTATAATAATCGGTGTAATCTGTAACGTGAGGTCGGCAACACCAACGCCCTCTCCTTTTCTCTTCTCTCTTGGCTATGGAACCATTAACATGTACTAATAACTTTGTGCTCGCAAATAAAAAATTATTCAAAGTATTTTGGAGTAATCATTAATTCCAAACAAAAGCTACCTGCAATTGAGCGTGTAGATGTTGCCTGCGGCGGGCGAGCGCGTCGCTCCAGCGCTCGCGGAGCACCGCCAGGTCCTCCTCTTGATACGAGTCCAGTGGCTTCTGTAGACGCGACCTACCACACCAGAACAAGTGACTAAGACAAATACTTAACAAGTGTAACTACTAACTAACAAGTGACTAAGATAAATACTTCTTAGTTTGTCTTTATCAGTTCCAAGTGGTTATGATAAATCCTTCTTATAATTCGTCTTTGTCTGATCCGCCTTCTGCCAAACCGGATCGAACGCGGCGATCGCGTGAACAAGAGCCTACTAGATGTGTCCAGCCATTCATCATCGCTCCACCTTCATTCATATAAATACTGTTTTGTGCAGCGTATCTATAGAATACATTATGTAGTACCTTATATTAATCTAGAGCATTATTCTAGACCCTAGAGATTATCAAATATACACTTTAACCATGATATAATTAAGAAGTTACTAGAAGACTCCTACAACTTCGATATCGTTACCTACCTGACTGTGACAGAACCCAGTTCCACGCTCACAATGTGTTGGCAGATGATGGGCAGCGTGCCCGAGTTGGCGGCGGGCCGCACCCTCACGCCCACGCGCCTCTGCTGCCCCTGCCTCACTTGATACACGCCCCCCGTCACTATGTCGCTGCGTGGAGTAACCTGCCGGAACACGAAATTAGTTGGTTTGAATAGTGTCCCCGTATATTGTTACCAGTGCTGGCTTGAAAGATTGGCATTAGCGCATTGGCTTCTTCGTATAAACCTGTCTTCAAAATAAGAGACCCCGGAAAAACTCTGTGAAAAAAAGCATAGGCAACTAAAAGTAATTTTCTGACACAAGCACTAACCTCAACAGGCGCGTACTCGCCCTGCTCGTTGAGCTCGTGGATCTCGACCCAGAGCTCGATCTTGCGCGTGAGCTCGGCCCAGCGGTCGGCCAGCGAGCGCGCCTTCGCCAGCTGCTGCTGCTCCACCTCCCAGTTGCCGCACGTGCGGCTGAACCCCGCCGACCGGTGGCCCCACACCTCGATCGACAGCGCGCCCTCTGCGAAACAAAACCAAAATATCATCATCATTGTCAACCCATTAGCGCGTCGCGATAGGATGTGGGCGTGAGCACACGGCAATGTTTGGGCCAGTGACATGACGCTACTATAAGTCCGTAAGTCGAGCGGTGACCTTCAAGTACGCGCAACGTCGTACGAGTGAGCGGGACACAATACGATTGGAGAGCCAATCAGCGCTCACGAGGGATCAGCGAGAGCTAATCAGTGCTTACGAACTATCCCCACGCCCTCCCCGCGACCCCCTCACACCCCGAAATACCTCATTTTCGACTTCTACGCATTGAAGGTCAACGCTAGATTTATTTGCCGTGACTTGTACCAGACTCCCCATCTCTTCAAAGTGTATAATGGCAGAGTATAAAGCTGGAACAAGTAGTCCAACTCACCAGCACAGTGTTCGATGAACTCCTCGGTGAGCGGTATGGTGAAGTCCTTCTTGTGGTCGAACCTGAAGGTCATGAGCTGGTGTCGCGGCGACGCGGGCGACGGGACGGTGGCGACGGCCGCGACGGCGGCGGGCGCGGGCGGCGTGTCGGCGCTCACGTGCGGCGCCACCACGACGGGCTCGCCGCCGCTCCACAGCGTGTACTGGCAGAACACGAAGTTGGAGAGGGACGGCGGTAGGCCGCTCGCTTGTTTGATCACCACGCGGATCGTTACCTACGAATTAATTGCGATGTTTTTAAAATAATTTTTTTAATTTGCGAAATGTCAACGGTATGAAAACGTTACGCCTTGCCTAAGTCTTGATAGCGCAACGATCGTCAGGCGTGAACAAAAAACCGAAAGGTCGATGGTTCAAACCCTACTCGTTGAATTATTTTCGTACCTACTCGTAGCAAAAGTTTTATGCTTATTTGGTATTTGGCTCTTGGTGTAAAAACTGTTTTTTTTTTCAAACATCCCTTTTTTTCTTTTTTTTTTGCAGCTGTATATTCTAGCCAATAACGAGAGGGTGTCAGCCAATCAGAGGCGATTATGATCGTAACACTGTAGCTGTCAAACTTTGGTGCTAGGCATACTCTTGCATTTTATATAGCACAGCAGCCAGCAGGTGCATTTTATATGAAAACTACACTTGCTTGCATTCAACATGCTATTCAATATCAACAGCACTCAATCTAATTGGTACACCGGTTTTTATACTGAGTTACAAACTTGTTGTGTAGCGTGGTCCACGGCTTCGTCGTCGTCGCGCATGTCGCCGGAGCTGTCCGAACCCGCCTCACATATTCTGTCTTGCGGGAACTGCCCACTCACTCGACTTATTTCCACCTGATAACACAGCACGCAAGTTTTTGCAAACAAAACGTGTTATGAAAAGAATTTTAACTAGAAGAAATTATTGTGCTAACTTCGCCAAAGCGATAAATTGATTTCAGAGAAAGTCTATCATCTTTCTCTCGAAACAATTCATCGGGTGGAATCAGTGACAAGACCACAGCGAAAGTTTGGTTAAGTTATTAGCGTTAATATTACTCCTTCAAATATTTAATTACTAGCCGTCCGCCCCGGCTTCGCCCGTGGTACATAATATATAGCCTATAGCACTCAGGGATCACGTACATATCCAACGGTGAAAGAATTTTTGAAATCGGTCCAGTAGTTCCTGAGATTAGCGCGTTCAAACAAACAAACTCTTCCGCTTTATTATATTAAGTATAGATTTAAAAAACTTGCCCTAACTGAGCAAGAAATTATTCAGACTTGACGAAATACAATTCCTAGGAAAACTCGTTTTTTTAAATTTGTGCTTGTCCTTTCCTTCGCCATAGTGGCTAAGCGATTGGTATGGTTTTTTTTTTTTGACATATTATTATTTCTTACCTGTAATTACATACTATTATTTTTTACCTGCAACCTCCCAGCGACTTCTCCCTGCTGGCTTATGATAGGCGTGTGGTAGTCGAGGGTGACGTCGTGAAACAACGCCTCCAAGAATATGTTCGCTACGCCGATCAGGTTGTGGTTCTCTTGTGTCTCATAAAATGGATCCAGAGCTTTCTCGACAAGTTCCTACAAAAAAAACATAACCCTCAAAAAATGTGCACTAAATATTTTAAAATATTCTTTCACAAGAATATTTGTATTCAATTGCGAAGCAACCCATCGCTTTGGTACATAATATTATTATGTACATTTCAATGGATGCCTTCATGCAATGCCACTTGCCACAATGCCACTTGGTGAATACTGCGTTCTGAATGGTGCATGCAACCAGACGCCCTAGTATAACTTTTTACGTAACGTAACATTTGCTTTGCCGTAAAGTTTATTCAGTATGGACGGACGAAAATGGTGATTTGAGATTTCCATGCTAAATTGGCTGTAACTCCGAGTCCGTAAAGGTTTTAACTAGAAAAGTTACACTAGACTAGGTGTAGTCGATTTGATAAAAAGCACGACTGGTTGCGTCAGAATTGAACATAGATTTTTGTTATGAAAAAAGATTTAATAAAAATAGAATGTAATAGGAAGATTTACGAATAGTTCACACTTAGCTAGTCATAATTTGATCTTGCAAAGATTTTGTAACACGTTTTTGTTCATTTGAAAATCTACAAGAAATCACCGTGAACTAACACTACATTATACAAATTCATTACATGACGATAACACTAATAAAAACCACCGAAGATTTTAGGCTGGTCTACTATCGCTTGATTGGTCCTTCAATGTCAGTTGAGAGTTTGATTTTAAGCAGCTTAAACTCAGCACCAAAAACAGAAGCATGACATGAAATAAAATGATATGATGGTTAATGTTTATGATTTTGAACGTCTAAAGCATAGTGTATTTACTGCGATGAAATTATTAGTAGATTACTCAGGTCCCATTACAAAGAAATAATGATTTAAGCAAAAAACAAGCAATGTTTTAATGGTTTCTATATTATGTTAACGTGATTTATAGTGTACACGCACCGTTGGTGACTCAGGATCGATTGGTTCCACGTCCTGGGAACAAACACGTTAGTATGGTCGGTGTGTTGTTAGTAAGTAGCACAATTTAGCATTTGTTAATCTAAATTTTGATACTACATTATAACTAATTACTATACTAATAATACTAATTATTATTTATATATTGATAGATATAAAGTGAGTTAGATATTGACTGAGTAGCTGTACTGAAAATAATAGAAAAAATAATGGTTTCTACTTTTATCTGTTGGGACACTTTCGAGTACTCGGGGGTACTCTGACGGTTTCTCAATAGAATAGAATAGAAAAGTTTTTTATTCAAATAAACTTTTACAAGTACTTTTGAATCGTCAATTGAATCTACCACTGGTTCGGAATGCCGTTCCAACCGAGAAGAACCAGTAAGAAACTCGGCGGTTGCTCTTTTTTAAAAAATAACAATATAACGATTTATGTAAGTACATGATTGAAATGCCGTCTCGCGCATTGCTGGAACGAGTTAAATCCATGCTTTTTTATCGTTTATATAATCTTCAATTGTATAATAAGCTTTTTTTATGAGCATACTTTTAACAGAGTTCTTAAACTTGTGTAAAGGAAAGTCTAAGATTGCTTGTGGAATTTTGTTATAGTATAATACGACACCGTTAGCCCTTACGAATTGCTTGGGATGGATTTACATATTATTAGACTATGGATGGACGGGCTGGCCTAGTCCGGGGCTCAGTCAAAGAACTGTAGTATGGTTTTGTATAAAATAATTCATGCTAGACTAAATAGTTTTGTGCCGCGGTCGTATCTTATCTAGGTGTAAAACTATTGACAGTTCCCCGGTCTACGGACTATTTCTGCACTTCGAAGCTGTCTCTACATTGACGTAGCCCTTAAATTAAACGCGCACCTAAACACACCGCAGGAGACGTACGCGACGCATCACTGCGTCGCTCGTTCTCGCTGCACGAACATAGGTAGCTGTCCAAATAGCGTCCACTATCACTACTTTTGTACGTATGGTTGCGTGCGCATCGAACACTGACTTTTTTTCACGTACTCGTGTGTTATGCGTACATTTTACTGCTGCTCGTGCAACACGAATGGCTGTTCAATTAATAGACTTATTTGCTTATAGATTACGGCGCGAGCGGTGCCTGCGCTGTGTTTATATGCACATTCACCTTTATCCGTCACCCATACTGGTTAGTATATCTTGATCAGAAATATAAACAAACCTGCTTTAGGGGTGGGGATTTTTCATCGCAACGTTACAATAAGTTACAAAAAAATATGTACATATTTCTTTAATGTTTCACAACATTTTATGTTTCTAATCAGGCTATACACCATATCCATTTCTTTTGGTAAAATGTGGGTAGAAACAAAAATAAACTTACATTTTCAATGATGTCGTCGCGCTGCTGTCGGCGGCGCCACTCGTCGTACATGTCGCGCATGTCCACGAGCTTGTTCTCGAGCTTCTCCATGGACCACACCTGCGCGCCGCGCGTCGGACGCTTCACCATTATCGCCGGCTCCGACACGAACGCGCCACGCTGACAAATTCATCGAATAAAATCAAAATTCATTCAAAGCTGGCAAAATTCATTCAAAGCACTGTATACTTTTTGAATGTCTATGGGTTTTTTGTCGTTAAAAACTGAATAAACAATAAGTCTCAATTTAGCAGTACCAGAAATCTATCCATACTTAAACCACAGCGTAAATAAATACAGTGGCATAACGCCTTTCATGTTTACGGTATGTTGCGTGTTTATTTTGCAGGTAGGATGGTAGCCAGCTACAGCTGAGGTCAGGTCAGGTCCCGCCAGACGAGACCAGAGACAATTTAGAAATTATAAATTCCCAATTAGTTGCCCCTGATAAGACCAGAGCGCTCCCCACTGCGCCAGGGAGGTCGTCAAAAATGTACAGCAAAATGTATGTACACACAGATAATGTAGTCGTACCTTTCTGTTGGGACTGAGGTTCTGCGGCGGTATCTGCAGCGTGACACTGAACCTCGTGTTCCTGCGCATCTCCTCGGCCAGGAAGTTGGCCTCCTGCACCAGCGCGTTGGCGCGCAGGATGTCCGCCTTCAGCCGGCCCAGCGACCGCTTGAACGTGTCGTCGCGCTCGGCCGCCCAGCGCTCCACACCACTGATACCTGTGTGACCTTGAGACGACCTACAACGTACCTTTCTGTTGGGACTGAGGTTCTGCGGCGGTATCTGCAGCGTGACACTGAACCTCGTGTTCCTGCGCATCTCCTCGGCCAGGAAGTTGGCCTCCTGCACCAGCGCGTTGGCGCGCAGGATGTCCGCCTTCAGCCGGCCCAGCGACCGCTTGAACGTGTCGTCGCGCGCTCGGCCGCCCAGCGCTCCACACCACTGATACCTGTGTGACCTTGAGACGACCTACAACGTACCTTTCTGTTGGGACTGAGGTTCTGCGGCGGTATCTGCAGCGTGACACTGAACCTCGTGTTCCTGCGCATCTCCTCGGCCAGGAAGTTGGCCTCCTGCACCAGCGCGTTGGCGCGCAGGATGTCCGCCTTCAGCCGGCCCAGCGACCGCTTGAACGTGTCGTCGCGCGCTCGGCCGCCCAGCGCTCCACACCACTGATACCTGTGTGACCTTGAGACAACCTACAACGTACCTTTCTGTTGGGACTGAGGTTCTGCGGCGGTATCTGCAGCGTGACACTGAACCTCGTGTTCCTGCGCATCTCCTCGGCCAGGAAGTTGGCCTCCTGCACCAGCGCGTTGGCGCGCAGGATGTCCGCCTTCAGCCGGCCCAGCGACCGCTTGAACGTGTCGTCGCGCGCTCGGCCGCCCAGCGCTCCACACCACTGATACCTGTGTGACCTTGAGACGACCTACAACGTACCTTTCTGTTGGGACTGAGGTTCTGCGGCGGTATCTGCAGCGTGACACTGAACCTCGTGTTCCTGCGCATCTCCTCGGCCAGGAAGTTGGCCTCCTGCACCAGCGCGTTGGCGCGCAGGATGTCCGCCTTCAGCCGGCCCAGCGACCGCTTGAACGTGTCGTCGCGCTCGGCCGCCCAGCGCTCCACACCACTGATACCTGTGTGACCTTGAGACGACCTACAACGTACCTTTCTGTTGGGACTGAGGTTCTGCGGCGGTATCTGCAGCGTGACACTGAACCTCGTGTTCCTGCGCATCTCCTCGGCCAGGAAGTTGGCCTCCTGCACCAGCGCGTTGGCGCGCAGGATGTCCGCCTTCAGCCGGCCCAGCGACCGCTTGAACGTGTCGTCGCGCGCTCGGCCGCCCAGCGCTCCACACCACTGATACCTGTGTGACCTTGAGACGACCTACAACGTACCTTTCTGTTGGGACTGAGGTTCTGCGGCGGTATCTGCAGCGTGACACTGAACCTCGTGTTCCTGCGCATCTCCTCGGCCAGGAAGTTGGCCTCCTGCACCAGCGCGTTGGCGCGCAGGATGTCCGCCTTCAGCCGGCCCAGCGACCGCTTGAACGTGTCGTCGCGCGCTCGGCCGCCCAGCGCTCCACACCACTGATACCTGTGTGACCTTGAGACGACCTACAACGTACCTTTCTGTTGGGACTGAGGTTCTGCGGCGGTATCTGCAGCGTGACACTGAACCTCGTGTTCCTGCGCATCTCCTCGGCCAGGAAGTTGGCCTCCTGCACCAGCGCGTTGGCGCGCAGGATGTCCGCCTTCAGCCGGCCCAGCGACCGCTTGAACGTGTCGTCGCGCTCGGCCGCCCAGCGCTCCACACCACTGATACCTGTGTGACCTTGAGACGACCTACAACGTACCTTTCTGTTGGGACTGAGGTTCTGCGGCGGTATCTGCAGCGTGACACTGAACCTCGTGTTCCTGCGCATCTCCTCGGCCAGGAAGTTGGCCTCCTGCACCAGCGCGTTGGCGCGCAGGATGTCCGCCTTCAGCCGGCCCAGCGACCGCTTGAACGTGTCGTCGCGCTCGGCCGCCCAGCGCTCCACACCACTGATACCTGTGTGACCTTGAGACGACCTACAACGTACCTTTCTGTTGGGACTGAGGTTCTGCGGCGGTATCTGCAGCGTGACACTGAACCTCGTGTTCCTGCGCATCTCCTCGGCCAGGAAGTTGGCCTGCTGCACCAGCGCGTTGGCGCGCAGGATGTCCGCCTTCAGCCGGCCCAGCGACCGCTTGAACGTGTCGTCGCGCTCGGCCGCCCAGCGCTCCACACCACTGATACCTGTGTGACCTTGAGACGACCTACAACGTACCTTTCTGTTGGGACTGAGGTTCTGCGGCGGTATCTGCAGCGTGACACTGAACCTCGTGTTCCTGCGCATCTCCTCGGCCAGGAAGTTGGCCTCCTGCACCAGCGCGTTGGCGCGCAGGATGTCCGCCTTCAGCCGGCCCAGCGACCGCTTGAACGTGTCGTCGCGCGCTCGGCCGCCCAGCGCTCCACACCACTGATACCTGTGTGACCTTGAGACGACCTACAACGTACCTTTCTGTTGGGACTGAGGTTCTGCGGCGGTATCTGCAGCGTGACACTGAACCTCGTGTTCCTGCGCATCTCCTCGGCCAGGAAGTTGGCCTCCTGCACCAGCGCGTTGGCGCGCAGGATGTCCGCCTTCAGCCGGCCCAGCGACCGCTTGAACGTGTCGTCGCGCGCTCGGTCGCCCAGCGCTCCACACCACTGATACCTGTGTGACCTTGAGACGACCTACAACGTACCTTTCTGTTGGGACTGAGGTTCTGCGGCGGTATCTGCAGCGTGACACTGAACCTCGTGTTCCTGCGCATCTCCTCGGCCAGGAAGTTGGCCTCCTGCACCAGCGCGTTGGCGCGCAGGATGTCCGCCTTCAGCCGGCCCAGCGACCGCTTGAACGTGTCGTCGCGCTCGGCCGCCCAGCGCTCCACGCGCGCCGCGGTCGTCGGCGTGCACGCTGTCAGCTTACCTGCACCGATACACGAATTACAGCCCCCGCACGCTGGTCCACTAGTGGCGACGACTAGCGGCCACTAGTCGCCGCCCCTAGTGGCCCAGTGTGCGGGGGCTGTAAAGCTTCGATATCGGGAGTATAAAGTAAACGGAGTATGTTTAGTATATGATAACTACTATTAAAGTGTCAAGAACATTTAAATTTTTCGAATGTCAAAAAAAGTCTTTTTTTTTTTTTTTTGTTTATTCTCTTTTCATCATAATTTCAGAAGTGTTAACATTTCTCGAATTATTTTCCCTTATATCAGAATATGAAGTATCTCACCCAATTTGAGCGGGTCGTAAGAGTACGGCGGGTAGGGCGTGGACGGTGACAGGATGTTCCTGAGCTGCTGGAACTGACGCTCGTACTCTTGTCTCTGCTTTTCTAACGCCACTAAAATAGGTACATAATAATATTATTAATATTTAAAAAATAGTATTGACTAATAACTTCTCAACGCATTTATGACTATTTATAGGCAATGTGTAAGGTAAATAACGCGTTGTGGAAATGCGGTAACAGCGCTATTATTTTTGTTAGCTGATTTAACAGTAAACAAATTGCAAAAACTTCTCGCAGAATCGCGTAAACGGTGCATTAAACGTTATAAAGTGTTTTAGTTGAATTACGGTTTCGTTGCTAGTTCGCGGGTAAGATCGTCCTATACGTCGTTTGTGACAAGAACTATCGTAATTTTTTTTTAAATTCTCAATCCTCGAAGTGTTTTAATTATTGAGTTGATTTTTCGGCGTGTGTGTGTGTGTACCTTGCTTGTCCTCCTCGTGCTGCCGCTCGAGGCGCGAGATGGCGGTCTGTATGGGGTCGTTGCTGAGCTCGTTGAGCATGATCTCGTCGCGCGGTGTGTACATGGTGGTAAGTACCTTGCTTGTCCTCCTCGTGCTGCCGCTCGAGGCGCGAGATGGCGGTCTGTATGGGGTCGTTGCTGAGCTCGTTGAGCATGATCTCGTCGCGCGGTGTGTACATGGTGGTAAGTACCTTGCTTGTCCTCCTCGTGCTGCCGCTCGAGGCGCGAGATGGCGGTCTGTATGGGGTCGTTGCTGAGCTCGTTGAGCATGATCTCGTCGCGCGGTGTGTACATGGTGGTAAGTACCTTGCTTGTCCTCCTCGTGCTGCCGCTCGAGGCGCGAGATGGCGGTCTGTATGGGGTCGTTGCTGAGCTCGTTGAGCATGATCTCGTCGCGCGCGAAGTTGTAGTCGATCGGCTGCGCCGGAGTCTGCGGTTCGGAAGCGGCCGCTGCTAAACAACATTATATTATTTATTAATAATTTTTTTTTTAATATAATATATATAATATAATAGGTAATATTTTATTGTACAAAAAGTTGAAAATTTTCGTAGTTTTTATACCCGAGCCATAATTGTACCGTACAACGTATTTCAATACATTTGTAAGTAAAATTTGAAAAATCAATAAAATATCACCATCGCCTGTATGATGATATTTTATTGATATCGATGGGATGGAAAACATAGATTGTACCCTAATCGAGATATTTATGATAGTTACGAATGAACGTGCCGATCGAGTCCAGTAGATAAAGTGGAGAAGTCAGCATTGTTCTCAATGAGGCAAAAAATATACGCCTCACTTGATGAGCATATGGCGGCTGATAGATCGGATTGGGAGAAAATTCCTCTTCCCCCAACCAACTACTCTAAATCGGCTTCAGTTGATGAGCATATGGCGGCTGACAGATCGGATCGGGAGAAAATTCCTCTTCCCCCAACTAACTACTCTAAATCGGCTTCAGTTGATGAGCATATGGCGGCTGACAGATCGGATCGGGAGAAAATTCCTCTTCCCCCAACTAACTACTCTAAATCGGCTTCAGTTGATGAGCATATGGCGGCTGACAGATCGGATCGGGAGAAAATTCCTCTTCCCCCAACTAACTACTCTAAATCGGCTTCAGTTGATGAGCATATGGCGGCTGACAGATCGGATTGGGAGAAAATTCCTCTTCCCCCAACTAACTACTCTAAATCGGCTTCAGTTGATGAGCATATGGCGGCTGACAGATTGGCTTGATCCCCTCTTCTCTGAAGGGGGTACCATAGAATTTTATGATGAATACTAATCTACCGTTCGCCAACCCGCATTGGAGCAGCATGGTGGGTCTAAACTCTAAATCCCTATCTCCTATGAGAGAGGAGGCCTGTGCCCAGCAGTGGGCCGTTAAAAAGGCTGTAGTGGTGGATACAAATCTACATAGTAAATATTACTATGTACTGACTGGTCTCCTTGGGACAGTTGACCCTGAAGAAGTGGTGGTTCCCCCACAGGATCCTGTCGGCGTGTCCGAGGCGCACGCGCGCCACGGCCGGCGTGCCGTTGACGAAGCACCTCGCGGCGCCCACCGGCTCCATGTGCAGGCTGCCGCCCTCCACCACCAGCAGGCAGTGCTGCGGCTGGATGCCCAGCCCCGACAGCTGGATGTCCGCCGAGCTGTCCGCGCCCACTAGCGTTCTGTCCTACAAATTCATTAAAAAAAGTCGGTTTACGGACGATAATTTTACGCCATAATATCATAAGAAAACATTATAGAACTCAAAAAAAAATATTCAAAATCATTTATTTCACGTAGGCCAACGTGTGGCTCTGATGACATGTCAAGAATCTACCACCAGTTCGGAATGCTGATTCTGCTGAGAAGAGCAGAGAAACTCAGCAGTTGCTCTTTTCAAAACAAAATGTTACAAGAAGTTGCTTAACTATCTTGTGGACAGCTGAAGCAAAGCTGAATAGAAAAGACATATTTTTTATTCAGATAAACACATATTATATAGGCCGATCGTTCCTCTCTACAGCTTGTTCCGCGCTCTCGCTTGCACGTTTAGCTCAGGCGTAACGTGACACTTTTTCGTGCGTGCGATTTATAAGACGTTATCACGTCAAAAAATTTCAAATTTCTCGATACTTCAATGTGGGTAGCGGAGGAAATCCAAACGTCGTCGGATGGATTTGTAATAACAGTAACATTAACATACGACAGTCGTATGTGTAAATGTCACCTTTATTTATTTATTTATTTATTTATTTATTTATTTATTTATTTATTTATTTATTTATTTATTTATTTATTTATTTATTTATTTATTAAGGACCGCCAACAGAGCAACATATCAAAAATCATGCCAAAACAAAAATTACAGGTACCAAGCAGATATGCCACCCCAACTAAAGGCAGCCACAGCATGAAAACAGAGACAAGCCGTAATACAACATAACTACTAATATATCTAAACACATATTATATACAAACACAAAATTGAATACATAAGAGAGGACAATATTAAAAAAGAAAAAACCGGATTGTAAAGCCTGCACGCATCAATTGTCATCTCCCAGTGAGGTGTCTAGGGATTTAAATAACTTAACTTTGAATTTAGTTAATGTATCGCTGAATAAATCAATAGACTTATCCTTGGCAATGAATTCATTATATAGAGTATTTAATCTAGGTATTAATGAGTGATGGCCGAGATTTGTACGATTTAATTTATGAGTGAACAATAAAATGGGATGTCGCCGTGTGCGAGAGGGAATTTTGAAAGATGGAATTTTGAAAGATATTTGGCTCAACAGTTCCGAGTTATCCATGGTGCCATTTATGAGTTTGTGTAAAAAAACCATATCATGAAATTTTCGTCTATCCGTCAGTGATTTTAATTTAAAATGTTTAAGCCGAAAGATATAGGGTAATCTTTTGTCTCGTCCAGAAGAATAATATTGTGTGAATCGCCTCTGTATGCTTTCTAATCGGTCTTTATAAACCTGATAGCTAGGATTCCATATAACCGTGCCGTACTTTAATATACTTCTGACAAGTGTAGCGAATAGTATTTTTTTAGTTTTAATGTTTTTAAATGGCTTGGCATTTCTGAACAAGAAACCCAACATTTTACGAGCCGATCTGCAAATATTGTCAATATGCATATTAAACCGTAATTTGGCGTCAATGGTGATACCGAGATCACGAACGGACTTAAGTTTCTGAAGTGGACAGTTGTTAATCATGTATTTGCCTTCTATTACAGACTGTTTGCGTGTGAAACTAATGTAAGAGCATTTTGTGGGATTTAAATCCATTGCATTAAGTTTACCTCAATCAAATACTCTATCGATATCTTGCTGGAGAGATAAAGCATCGTCATCCTTTAAGATAACTTTAGCGAGCTTTAGATCGTCAGCATACATTAAGCACTTGGAGTTTAGTGCACATTTGGTAACATCGTTTATGAAAATATTAAATAGGAGTGGTCCAAGGATGGATCCCTGGGGAACACCCGAGGTCACACTATACAGCTTAGAGGAATGGCCCTTAATCGCAACATATGAATATCTGTCCATTAAATAAGAAGATAACCACAATAAGAGCGATCCACCAATACCAAAAGAGGAAAGTTTAGGTATCAGTAATTTGTGATTAACCCTGTCGAAGGCTTTTGAGAAGTCTGTATAAATAGCATCCACTTGTTGACGGCAGTCAACAGAAGCTGTAACAAAACTCATGAAGTTCGACAGATTTGTGATTGTAGATCTAGAACCTATGAAACCGTGCTGAGCCTCTGATAGTGCGTGAAGAACATGACGAGATAAAATTGGATGTACCAGTGATTCGAGAACTTTTGATAGAGTTGACAATATCGAGATTGGCCCGTAATTGGTAATATTTTCACGACCACCCTTTTTATAAATAGGCACTATTCTGGCGCGTTTCCATAGATCTGGAAAAACTCCAGATTGCAGTGATTTGTTGTATATCATACATACGGGCAACGATAGGGGGATAGCACATTTAATGATTAGTAAAGGAGGCAGTCCGTCTGGACCAGCTCCTTTCTTTGTGTCAAGTCTTTTTAATTTTTGAACTACTTCCTTGACGGTAATGTTCACGTGACATAGAAAATTAGTAGAGTCGATTGCTAAATGAGAGTTGGTATTAGAAGGTCCACTCGCATCATATACTGAGGCGAAGAAGTCTGCAAATAAATTACATAAGTTATGACCGTCAGTGGCAACCTTGTCACAATATACCATTTTAGCCGGATAGATGTTTGGTGACTGATTCAAATTTTTTAGATGAGTCCAAAAATATTTGGGATTTTTTGCTAAACTATGTTCAATTGATTCAATATATCTACTATAACACTCCTTAATTAATTTATTACTGTCAGTTCTTAAAGATTCGAATTTGAGCTTATGCAATGGATTATTGTAGATTTTGGTTTTAACTCTATACTTATTTTTGTGTTTTAACAGAGAGATGAGTTTATTACTATACCACACAGGAAATTTGTTATTTCTTGGTTTTATCTTCGGGACATGTTTTTCGATGAATGCGTTTAGTTTGTCATAAAAAATAGTTGTCATAGCATTTACATTGTCACAGTTACGAAATAAATCTACCCATGGTGTGTTAACTAAATCTTTAATTAAAGAATCATAGTCGGCTTTATAAAAGTTAAATTTTTCGACAACATTGTCATTAATATAAGCTATTTCATCTAATTTGAAACTTACCGATAGGGGTGGATGGTAATTATCGACTATACTTAAGGGATTTTGATTTTCGCTAACTATGACTTGGGTGGAATTAGACAAGACCAAATCAAGTAATCGCATGTTAGTGTTAAGTATTGAATTAAATTGTTTTAAATCATGTTCTTCAATAAAGTCTACAAGGATAGAATCTAGACCGCAGCTACATGATGGATGCAGGTAGTTTAGCTCCGGCAATTTTGACCATGATAAACTGCTCATATTAAGGTCTCCTAAAAGGAGAATCTGTTCATTTTTATTAATTATTGCTGAGGAATTCGTCAAAAATACATTAAGCGTATCTTTTTTGATAGGCGGTGGCATATAGAAAGCGCAAATAGCAATATGACTTAGTTTATTTTGTATTACTGCATCCACCGTCACCCATAAGTCTTCACAACTACTTTCCCAATGCGACATACGGCAAGATGTAAGGTTATTTTTAACTGCGATCATGACTCCGCCTCCATTTTTTATTTTGTCAATATCTGTTTGCTCCCTATCTCTCCTGTATACTATGTAGCGGCTGTCAATGACCTCTCCATTGAATACCCCGTCGTTGAGCCAAGTTTCTGTGAAAATTATGATATCGAAATCATTAGATAAGATGTTAAGTTTTACCTCTTGTGTTTTACTCCTTAACCCTCTAATATTTTGATAGTATATATTTAAATTATCGTATGCTGACAGAATTTCAATAAGAGACTAGAAAATAATGATAAATAAAATTAAGATGACAATTGTTCCAGGTGTTCAATATTCCTCACAACAATATGTTCAGAGTCGTTCGTTTTCCTCAAAAATACACGCCCGTTTTTAATCCATACAAATTTATAATTTAATTTCTTAGCAGTTAACCTGGCAAAAGCGTGTAATTTCTTCAATTTTGGGGTCAAGTGATCTACTACATAGATTGTTTTTTTTTCTCCTCCTATTCCAACATGGCAGGTGCTAAGTTTTTCCTCTTTATTCTGCTTATTAAATTTAATTACGCCAGCTAAAAATGTATCTCTGATGCGTGGGCTCGAAAACTTTACAATCACGGAACGTGGACGCCCGTTTTGTGGGTTTATCTTGGCAATCCTGGTACATTTGTGGATATCAGCATCAGTGACACTGCTTCCGGTGACCTTCGCAATTTGTTGGATGACATTAGGTAAATTTTCAGCATTATGCTCAGGTAAGCACTGTATCTCCAAGTTACTCATTCTCGAATGTTGCTCCATAATACTTAATCGACTATTTAGGTCTTTAACTGAAGATTTCAGGCTGTCATTTTCTACCTTAAGTTCTTTGATCAGCGTTAGTTTCCCGTGTAACTCTTTTTTTAAGTCCTCGTATTGATTATTGATAAAACTTACAGAATCCTTTATGTCATTTATTTCTTTGAAAATTTCTTTAGTTTTATTTTCCAATATTTGAGTCAAGTTTATCTCCATTTTTGTTAGTAAGATGTTCATCTCTTCCTTTATTAGATGTTTGACACTATCAAGGGTGATGGATTCTTGGGTCTGAGTTAGAGTTAGAATCGAAGGCTGTGCATATGTTGGAGTCGTATTTGACGATGGACTTATGTCGGTGGATGTGGACGCAGCGCAGGAAAAAGCGCTCTTTTTACTTTTAGGCATTTTTTTCATTGTTACAATAAATTTAAAACACTAATATTTCTTAAAAGTGTATTAATTAAATAGAAATAAAATAAAATTACACAAATAATATTATATACGACTTTGACGTTGACGTTCGTTTTTGTATACGAATGTCGTATGATAGAATTGATATCGCAACAATAAGTAAGATTTTTAGGCAATAGACATAGGCCCTATAATGGCCGGCCACACAGCGTCACCAGGGGGTATGCCGTGTGGGCGAACGCAGAAGATTACTTACTTTTAAATAATACACCAACAATTCATTCAGCGAAGGGTCCGCATTCAAATTGACTAAATAATATTTATTCTTCTCCACTTTGATCCCGCTCGCCTGTACACTGATCCCCATTTTTTCGAGAGCGTGCTGCCTTTCGCTTTGTATTCGACCTGTAAGGATAACATTTTTTTTTAAATTTTATTATGCTTAATCCATCATATAACTTTCTCAATAACAGATGACTGTTAAATACCGAATTGCACTGACCACTGAATTGGGACGTTATTACAAAAAACCCTCTGAGTGAATTATAATTATAATTCACTCAGAGGGTTTATCATTAGGACAAATAATGTGCTGCAAATAGGGGTTGTCCATTAATCACGTGATGTTTTTTTAACATTTTTTAACCCCTCCCTCCCCCATGGTGATATTAAGACCCCCCCACCCCCCACCAAAAATCATGTGTATTGTAAGAATCTTAACATGTTTATAATATTATTATATTAGAGAGAAAATTAATTCGGTTTAGAAATCACGCGTTTGACAAAAAAAAATTACACGTGATATCTTACTATACCCCCCCCCCCTCCCCCTTGTGATATTTCGTGATTTTTGTCAAACCCCTCCCCCCCCCCCCCCTTTCGAACCTCACGTGATTAATGGACGTGAGGTTCGAAAGGGAGAATAGAGAATATGTAAATGCATCTTTAAAGATCTACACAATACTTAAAAAGAGAACTTAAAGTAGTTAAAGTAGATTTTGATAGAGTGTGCTATCGTAATGGAATATATTGAGTAAGGCTATATACTAACCAGTTTCGACGAGTTTTTCTTCCCACGTTCGGGACATTTCCTTCATCAGGTGCTCGCTTTGTGCCAACTGCTCGTGCACGTCTTCGCCCACTGGAGAGCCCTGCAACAAAACATTTACCTTTATAATTATTATAATTCAACCTCATGTCGATATTTTTCAAAGATATCACTTGTAGTAATAATCATAAGAAATATTGCGTTATATTAAACTAAGATAAGTACTTAAACTGTTTTAAATAGTGTTCATAGGTTAAGTAAATAACAATATATTATTGTCATAAATAGATATTTATATGGTTTCTGTAAATTATGTAAATGTTTATTTATAGCATGACAATGATTATGATAACGAGTATAAAATTATAGTGTAACTTGTATACCGAAAGTATAGCATTTTTTCGATGGATTAGATTAGTTAGCCTTTAGTAATTTTATTATGAAAGCTAAGACTAAGAACTAGGATTAATTTTCCTACATAGTATATTTTCTTGGCTTCTCTAAGCCTTTTATAAATACAGCAACCGCCGCACCTTTAGTAGGGATAATCCGTAAAACACGTTAGGGAGTTGAGGCGTCCCGGCGAATGCTAATGAGATAAAAGTATTTGTGTCGTCAGCCGCTTTAAGAGGTATTTTTAAACTACAACAGAACAGCATTAGATCGATTCAGGATTATCCTGTGGCTAAAAATATTTAAATGCGCCGAACAAAAAAATATTTGACGATTTTAGAAATAAGTATACGAGAATTTTTATTCTTAGTGATTTTGAACAGACTTGAAGCATTAGTTCAATCAGGATTTATGCCTTCAAACTGCAAAAATTGCCTATGCGTGATGCTCTCTGCCATAAATAAATAAAAAAAAAACTAATTCTTAGTTACATTTTTTTTGACGTGATAACGTCTTATAAATCGATGAACGCCGACTGCATGCAAGAAAAAGCATGACTCATTGTCACGTTCCACCTAGCTGAGCGTGCAAGCGAGAGCGCGGAACAAGCGATAGTGAGGCAATGTTTTCTTATGACGTTATCACGTAAAATTATCGTCTGTAAATCGACTTTACATTTTTTTTTTTGCAATAACCTCGCGCTATTTCCACGACTTTCTCTAAATGCTAACCAAATATCCACTTCTTGAGAGCATACGTACATACATGACTCAGTGATACTTCAGAATTGACCCGCTTGACACAGTCAACAGTCAATACTAGAAGTTTTGGCAGACCTACTTTTTGCCAGGTCGTGTTGTTTACATAAACCTGCAGTTTCTTGTTACAGTAACACCTCTTACCGCAACACGGTTAAAGGAGGGGAGTTGCCTTTTAAAATTTCGTATGAAAAATGATGAAAAATTGCCTTGTTTCATAAAATGATTGCGCCAAAAAGTCATAGAGCAAAATAGACGGAAAGAGCAGAAGGCCAAGGATCGATTTATGGGGCAGACAGGAAGACGGTTGGTGTCGAAACCTACAGCACACCCCCGACAATTCATTCAAGCTAACTACTGATAAGGTCAACGTTATAGGTACGTAATACTATTAGACGTACTTCTACGTTGAGGGCGACAGTGTTCGACAATTGGCGGGGGAAAGTGAATGTCACCTCTTTAGGCAGTAAATAGTAATACTTAATATTGCCTATAGGGAGGTTTAAAGAGAAGCTCAAAGATGAAAATAGTGACACCGACAAGAGCACAACCTTTAGGCAAACTTTACGAATAAAGTTTTAATGAAGACGAAACAGATCTCGTTATTTCGTTTGAAAATATCGACCTCCTATATTATTTTATTTTCTTAACTCATCTTACTTAACAATCAAAATCAAGTGAAAAAGGAGAATGCCCAAAAATCTATGGGCGTGTAACCCAGTCGTTTACAAGCGTGTTGTATGCAGCATTTATTGCAGGTTTATTCCTGATAACGAAACACACCATTTTAATACCTCTAGGACTTGTAGTTTTAAATAAATCTAAGTTTAAGTTTGAAAATGATTCTAGGTTATGTGTAGTTTATAATTGTTAAAGTAGTAAGGAAAGCCGTGTATCTTTCCTGCCGATTTGATCTATTTGTTTGGCGCGCACTATACTTAACATACCTGTCCAACGATATCCAATACAAAAACAATAAACCAAATTAATATTGGTCTCCGCTGTGCTATAATAAACATTCAAAATGTAAACAGAGTAGACGTCACTAGCGTCACACACCACAACTAAAACAATGACATGTCACATTGACATCTTGAAATAAGTTTCGTTACACAAAATCAAAAAGGTTGTAGTTATATTATATTCCATTGCACAAAACGCAACGAAGTTAAAACAATATTATAAAAAAAATATATATTAATTATTACTTATTTACTTTAAGCATATATTGTACGATTTACAAAAAATAACAAATAAAATAATGTATTTAAATAATTAATATCCGTTCTATTTTAAATGAAATTATTATTTTAAAAAATAACAAACCTCTTTTTATTTGGGCATGTACCTATGCGTAGAATGTAATGCAAATGGCCGTCAGACTTAAACGGGAAGTTGAAAAGACGGTTTAATTCCTTTTTTATTACATTTTTTTATCGTGAAGTGTAGCATTAATAATTATTAATTTTCAAATTGTCATATATTCGTAAGATAATTTTTAATAAATTACATTTTGTGTAAATGTTTGGGTCAGGGGTGATCATTCTCCTTTAACGAACCTAATTATACAGGTTTAAAAAACTTAAGTAGAAAGAGAAAGTCCTTTAATGCTACGTTAACGTTATTATAATCCGTTAACTGTTACACGCGATAAAATCACCTTAAGCGCATTAACCTCCCTATCTCCGTACTTGACTTATACTTGACTGTGTTGGCAGACCTACTTTTAGTAGAATCGTGGACCGTGGTAGGTCAATGACGTAAATAAAATGAATTTCCTTATGGCGATCGATTCAGATCAGAGACTATAGCGTTTCCTCTCCCTTCAAGAAGTTTTATAGCTTCCACAAGGAACGATAGAAGCTAATGCTAATACAGAAGCTATAAGGACAGAAAAATAATAATAAAGAAGCTTCTGCGGGATGATGCCCTATGTTTATCTGAATAAAAAATATGTCTATTCTATTCGGCTTTGCTTCAGCTGTCCACAAGATAGTTAAGCTACTTGTAACAATTTTGTTTTGAAAAGAGCAACTGCTGAGTTTCTTGCCGGCTCTTCTCAGCAGAATCAGCATTCCGAACCGGTGGTAGATTTTTGACATGTCATAAGAGCCACACGTTGGCCTACATGAAATAAATGATTTTGATTTTGAATTTTGAATTTTGAATTATGGGCGTTGTGCAAATGACACACGAATGCATTCTTTGGATATCCCAATATGCGTAGAGACTTGTGGTATGTCACTACAGTGTTTAGCGCTAGATCCCACTATCCCATTGCAGATCTCCATGAAGATAATGGGAATTTCAGTTTCATAAAAGGAATTTCCATAGTTAATTCATTTCGAAACTAGGGCCAACAATGCCAAGCTAATCAATGTTTGGTAAAGGCTCTCCAATATAAATTGTGTTTAATAAGGTCATCCGAGGATAGTTCTCCAGCGAGGTTAGTTTGTAAATTGTTTGAAACATTAGTACAAACTTGCGAAATTGAAAGTTGCTATAAATGCGATGTCATCAAAGACAGCATCAATTATTTATTCATTATACATTTTACATCCATCTTTAAACATTTTTATCATCCAGAATGAATGAGATGTTGGGATTTATTTATACACAATCAACATAAATGGAGATTCATAATGCGAATAGCGGGATCTACCGGTTTTTAGTACAACACTGTTGTTGTGTGTGAAAAACAAGTGTTTTTAGCGGCGTGAAAGATCGGGTACTTTAAGAACATCTCTCCGTGTCGTATAAGTAGTTTATGGGTATGGGTATTAATGTTGTTTTGGTAATGTTGTCGCAACTCACGGTGGCGTGTTTGAGCATCTCCTTGAGCGCCTCGACCTCCTGGCGCAGCTCGCGGATGATCCTCGCGTTGGGGTCCTCGTTGACGACGGCGTGGTTCACGATGCGCTTGGCGCGGTCCGCGTACCGCAGCGTCGACAGCGTCTCCTCGTAGTTGTCCGCCGCGGGCGATATTGTCGCTACCTAGCGAACATTACTAATCGTCAGGGGTACCCTCTGGTCACACGAGTAGATAAGTAGGTACAGAGAGGAAGCTTCATACAAACGGCCCGCTGTAGGTACACTCACACAAACACACTCACCAACGGTTCACGGACGCCCGCTCGTTCCACTAACCGGTACAGTTGGTGACATATGTGCGCATATGTGTGAGTGTACCTACAGCGGGCCGCTTGTACAAGCTTCCCCTCTGTACTTATCTACTCGTGTGTTCTGGTGACCAACCAATGGTACAACCATTCCAAAACCAGCTAGGCTTGAATAAATCGCACAGGCCTTCGTCGGGCAGCAAGTCTATCTCTGCGATTGCCAACCCGCCTGCCCAGCGCGGGGATTAGTGCACCTACCTTTATGAGTTCATCATATGACATCATCATCATTATCAACCCGTTACCGGCCCACTACATGGCACGGGTCCCGCAGAATGAGAAGGGCTCAGGTCGTAGTCCACCACGCTGACCAAGTGCGGATTCACGCACAGACTTCACACGCCTTTGAGAACATCATGGAGAGCTCTCCGGCATGCAGGTTTCCTAACTATGTTTTCCTTCACCATTAACTCAAGTGATAATTAATTGCTTAAAACGCACATAACTCCGAAAAGTTGAGGTGTGTATCGGGGGTCGAACTCGGTCCTCCGAAAGACAGGCCGAAGTCTTAACCACTAGGCTATCACCGCTATCATCGATCACAAATAAGTAAAATTTAAGTGCTTGTCTGTGATTTCGAAATAACTGCCTCTTATTTGAAGAACGAATTTTTTTATCTTATTTAGCATAATCCGAACACACTTTTAATATACAATGAAAAACAAAACTATTTTGATGCAATCTGCTAAATAAAATATATTCGCAAAATAACGCCTGCCTCTAATTTTAATAAATTTTTGTCTCTATATGCTGTGTGTATGGCTTTGTTTGTCCGGACTAGTGCAAAAAGCGTATGACACAAATAACGTGAACGGGCTCTTAAGGAATTTATATATTATGTATATCATTCGTCTCGATAACACTCGACAACAGCTAATTTCTACTTTTAAAATATATGAGATTTTAACCTGTTTGGAAAATTAAAACTGCTTGAGTACCGAACGGGAGGTGCTTAATAGAAAATTGCTTTCACATCTGAAAAATTAGGCGAGTGTTACGTGACCCAAATATTTTGTACGAGCATAAAAGTGAGCTTAAGAGTGTTTGTTTATTGTTTTGGTAAAGATGCTATTTCAGGAGCCTGTGATGTTCATGTTTTCGTCATAAAAGATGATAGCGAAAGACGGAAGTTATTGGAACTTTCGCTGAAATTGACTTTCGATAAACTTTGATATATGAAAAAAAATCTACATTATCTATCTCATTGGCGACTTGCCAAATACGCAAGAGATGTTATAGTGCACAAGTGTGTGCGTCGATACAGGTGTACTCTCCTTTCTTTCCACAGTTTCACACTCTCATAATTCGATGGAACGGCAATCCGCACAACAGGAGCAAGATCAGGCACAGGACGTACTCTCACGTAGGTTCACGTGCTCTCCGAGGCACGGGATTGTAACACCTCCAACTTCCGAAGTCCGGGCTGCTACTGAGACT
This sequence comes from Melanargia galathea, assembly GCA_920104075.1. Lineage (NCBI taxonomy): Eukaryota > Metazoa > Arthropoda > Insecta > Lepidoptera > Nymphalidae > Melanargia > Melanargia galathea. The sequence continues at coordinate 5,318,721 of OV049859.1, read as the reverse complement.
TTCTTGAAAGAAAAGTCTTTTAAGTTTCTTCAAGGGAGCTGAACTCGGGACCTCGTGATCTGAATAAGCTTGCCACTAGACCCACGAGGCAATAAAGCACACACTACGACGCTGGCAATGCTGACAGCATCACAACGGCTAATGCGCGGGACCTACGTCGTATAACGTAAACAGTATTCAAACCCAAATGGCTGGGCAGCGGGCAATGTACTGCCGAGGATACTACAATGTTAGACCAAACAAATACTTACCATAACAGTTTTACTGTTGCCCCCAAGGTTGTCCTTCAGGAGCCACGTGAGCACTGAATCTCTGTAGGGCACGAACTTGTCTTTGTTGTTCTTCCCCGAAGACTGGTCCGCCAGTTTTGATATGACGAGACCCAACGTTGTAAGGGATCTGTGAATTATATAAATACCTAAGTAAGAATTTTTTAAATAATAACTTTTATTTAACCTACGTGTATACTCCTAAAACAAGTTTCATTCTTATTATCCTATTATGCTTAATTGAAGGGGAAAGGTTAGTCAAAGTTAAAATCAAAGTTCTTTATTGAAAATTGGTACCTTGCATGTCAATTGTACACGTACGTATATAGAAGTAAGTAAATGGTGATAATTACTTACGAAAATATAAAATTTTATGAGAGTAACAAAAGAAGAAACTCAACAATCGTTATTAAGTCCTGATTTAAAAAATCTACTCGCATCATCCTAAGTCTAAATACAAATGAACGATTGTTTGTAAAGCAACGCTGGACGTTCGGTCACTTGGATAGCTATAACCGTAATTATAGTGTATTAAAATTCACATAATATAAAGAGACGGAAAATGGAGAGAAATTGCATCCAAAAACAACATTAACTATGTAGCTTGTTATTCTCGTAACATAAATGGAGCTTGCAATGCAATAAAAATATTGCATAAACATGTGAATCCAAATTGACTATTAACTGGTAATTTGTCTCTTTTATGGTCGTTTATTTATTCCGTCCAGACGTCGCCAACGCAGCTGCTAACGGCAAACATGTAAACTTAAATCTACTCAATGTGTTCACAATGCTTTTACAAAATTTATTTCGTGTATAATCAGTTACTGGAGTCTACTACATGTTGACCTTAGACAAGCCGGTTCACACATTCGTATCGTATCAATTGGTTTAGCCGATTTATATTCTCTAGCAAGTGCAACCTACCAAGCAGGTAAAAAACTCGGTGACCTTGGCCTTAACCTTTCCTCCATGCCTCGAAGAGCACGTTAAACTACCGTCAGCCTCAAATAAATTTAGCACTATCCGATAATAGTGGTCAATCAAGAGTCGAAATCGTACTTTACTAGTCGAGTTGTATGCGAAAGATTCTGGGGAGGCCACCGCTTTATTATCCCAACAAAAACCCTACCATTATGTGATGAATGGAACGAGAAACCCTACTCTGTTCTTAGTCGAGTATTATCTCGGAGACTACCGCTTTATTATCCCAAGAAAACCATAAAGAAGATCTTCAGCAATGAGTATTAACGCAGAGATATTCACTTGTTGATATTAGATCCCTCCTTCAACCGGTCTCCCACGGCGCCGGTCTTCACGGCTCTCTCCGAGCCGGCCAGGTCGACGAGCGACAGCCGGGCCGCCTTCTCGCCCGTCACCCCGGTGGCCGTGTCGCACAGCGTCTGCGTCAGCACCACGCTGAACACCGCGTGCGACCGCGACGACTCGCTGTTCATGTTCGTCGCCGCCACTGTTCTAGACTTGTTGCCTTCCGTCATTAGGTTGTCGATGTCCTGTGGAGTAAAGAGTAATGTTAAAAAGCGAACCGTTCAGCGCTGGAGCCGTAAAAAGATAAGAGCGGGGCCTTTAATCCACGTTCGTAACTGAACTTTCGTAACCAGTTACGAACATGGAATTTTTTTCTTCCTTTGATAACCAGCTACGAAAACAGAATTAATATGTCGTTTTCGTAACCAAGTTTCGTAACCAGCTACGAACATGGATTTTTTTTTCTTCCTTTGATAACCAGCTACGAAAACAGAATTAATATGTCGTTTTCGTAACCAAGTTTCGTAACCAGCTACGAAAGAAGATTTTTATTTCCATTTTCATACCCTCAAAAGGAGTCCGCATCATGACTTCGAAATATTTTACGCCGAATAATACAACACCGAATGTTTATAATAACGTATAACGTGATGACGAAAGCACATTATAACGATTATCGTAACAACGAAAATATGTGATAACGTATCACGCAATAACGAATGCACGTTATAACGAAAAACATCATACCGAACTACGCGCCTCGAAATAACTTAGGGATGGCCCTTTTTAGGGTGCCGTACCCAAAGGGTAAAAACGGAGTCCTATTAATGTAACTCTGCTGTCTGTCTGTCTGTCCGCCGCCGGTCACAGGTGTCTAGCACGTAGACGAACTACAAAACGTTATAATGTGCTTTCGTCATCACGTCATACGTTATTATAAACATTCGGTGTCGTATTATTCGGCGTAACATATTTCGAAGTCATGATGCGGACTCGACTTTTGAATGTCATTCAATATGATTCAATATGACATTTTAATATGATAGTATATTTATACTAGCCAGTGTTCATCAGTCTAGCTAGGCTAGCTGCATATGATAATAATAGATTTATAACGCTTTTTTACCGACATATGCAAGTAGAATACAGGTATTAACAAGTGGTCTTTTTCTTAATTAATAACCAGGTAGGTACGAAAATGGAAATAAAAATCTTCTTTCGTAGCTGGTTACGAAACTTGGTTACGAAAACGACATATTAATTCTGTTTTCGTAGCTGGTTATCAAAGGAAGAAAAAAATTCCATGTTCGTAACTGGTTACGAAAGTTCAGTTACGAACGTGGATTAAAGGGAGCGGGGCCGCACTGCGAAAATTATTCGCGCGAATTTTATTCCCCCGGTTTATATTCCGCATTTTAATATATTTTTCTCGCGAATTTTAAATCGCATGTGCGTGCAGCTTCATACATTCCTATATGTCACAGAATTTTGCGAAAAAATTCGCGCGAATAAATTTCGCAGTGCGGCCTAGGCCTAACAGATAGATCGAGACAGACATTAATTTGAAGTTTGAATTCGTCTGTTATTTTTACTGTTATGTATTGGTTTGTATTGTAAATGGTGTACCGAGCTTTTTTTAATTTGTATTTTTTTTTTGAGGCAAAATCCATTTCGATATATCAATCAACACAATCGCACAAAACACAAAATTAAAAACAAAATTAAATCATAAAAATAACACACGATATACAGAAATCACCTACATACGAAACAAAAACCTGGTACAGGTAACCTATGTAAGTAACTGTAATAATTTATATGTAAGTATAATTCAACAATGTCATCAATAAACAAGTGCACTTCAATGTTATAGTTAAAACAATGCCAATATACCGAGTGAGCATCGAGATGTTTTACAAAGGAACAATGGCTCTCATAATATGGGCATGTCCATCAGCAGGGGAATTTTACTTATATTTACAGTAGGTATAATACCTATTAAACCATTGCACAGCGCAACTATTTTTTTAAGCATTCAAAATTAATCATAATCCATATACCCTTATTGTATTAACTACAATAATCACACAAATAATGCTGAACAAATTATTGAGAATTGTGTTACTTCGTGTAGAATAAAAATAATTAATTGGATATATATAATTTGATCTTCAAGAGTACCTACCAACCTGTATGATTTCGTATTAAGTACATGTAGTTAGTACCTATTAAGTAAAGACAAAATCATTAAGCTATGTTTGGATGTTTGTTACTCTTTATTGTCGCAACCACTGAACAGATTTGGCTGAAATTTTGAATGGAAATAGATAATGCCCTGACTTAAGGAATATTTAATTTTTATCCTGGAAAAATCCACAGTTCCCGCGGGATTTTGAAAAAACCCAAATCTACAGCTAGATTTGGGTTTTTGGACCGCTAGTAATATATAAACTTAAATACGTCGTTCTCTTATTTAAGTTTATAAGAGATGTACCTATTCGTAGTAGAATTAGATAATCTCATCTGTAATTATGAAAGTAGGTTGCGAAATCCAGATTGAATGACCTTACAAATTGCAGTAATCAGTACGTAATTTAATCACCTCCAACTACGCTAGAGCTAGAAGCGAGGTGCCTTAACAAATCTGCACCTTGGACTAAGTTCGGAGGCGATATCAAATTATGTACACGAGGTGGAAACTTGTGCAAACTTCCAGGGCCGACTTCCTTGCCCGCCGTCATCGACTCTACTATATTGTAATTGTGGGGATCTGCAATATTGTTAGCGCTATGTTAATTATAATACACGTAGGTGATGCGTTATAACTGGTTGTCTACTGATGAGTTTTTAACCCCCGACGCAAAAACGACGGGGTGTTATAAGTTTGACGTGTCTGTGTGTGTATGTGTGTGTGTGTGTGTGTGTGTGTGTGTGTGTGTGTTCCCCTGTAGCGCTCAAACGGGTGGACCTTTTTGCATGCGGTTTTTTTTTTGTTTGAAAGGTGAATTAGTCGAGAGTGTTGTTAGCTATGTTTGATGAAAATCGATCCAAGATGGCCGCCGCTACAAAATGGCGGATTACATATTTTTTCACAACTCCCCAGGGTCATTTCACTTCATACATTTTATCTTGCAGTACAAAATCGCCAGTGGACCGGTTTAAGAGTTAACTCGGACGTAGCTCGACAGATGGCACTACTAGTAATCAACTAATCTGACACATAGTAATTATATTCTGTGGACAGCCATAAATCAAGTAGAGGTGAAGATTTAACGTTATAAAGTTTAATCCTCACCTCTACGTTTTAATTAAACGTTATAACGTTTAATAATACATTATTAGCATTAAATTTACTTAGAATTTTGGTAGAAAATATTTATTAACGTAATAGAAATATTTTTTAACGTATAACAACTAAAAAATTATTATTAAACTTTAGTTGAGTGAAAAGTGTAAAAGTTTCATTTATTAGTTTAGTAATGAAAGTTAAGTTAAAAAGTTTAGATAAATAAGTTTACAAGTTTTTACAATTTTAAGTAACGTAAAACTAGATAACAAACTTCAGTTGTGAATTTTAAATATCTGTTAACCCAGATAAAATTATATGCTTATAACTTTTAATGCTTCTAATATATCATATTATTTTTTAATAAATTTAACGTTCAGTTAGATTTTTTTATCCAATCACATCATAATCAAGTGTGTTGGCGTTGAAAAACCAGAATCCAGGCCGATGAAGAAAAAGTAAAAAAAAATATTGTGGTCCACTACCGTAATAGGTAGGTATTCCACTACAGTGCAATTGTGTGCAATTCCACTACACCAATCTATCTGTGAACTGAGGAAGGTCGTTAGTGTCGCTTAAGTGTTGCCATGCAATCATTTATTTGACAAATTTACGGAAATTCCATAGCAGTACGTATGAGATGCGACAAGTCGCCCGCGACTAGTAATCCCAATCTGGGACTTACTGCGAGTTGCGACTCATCGCATCACATGCGTTCCCGCCAAAACGCATTACTATAATGTTTATATTTTACATACCTATTACGTAGATATACTGATGGTAAATTTAGTTTTAAATTGTTTTTAACAGATCGCAAACCGGTTGTACTTGATAACATTGACCTGTACCGGTAGATACACGCTTGTATATTTGATTTCATGAAATGATCAGAGCCTGAAAAAATTTATTAAAAAATGGATATCGAATGACATTATCACCATGAAGTGTCTGTCAGGCATTTGTCATATCTACATGCGGCAGTTGATTTTTATTTTTATCTTTTTTGTGGGAATTGTTTTATCTCTGGTAACATTACGAAACGTCAGAATTCCACGGAATTAGTAATTCGGATATGAGATGGTGGCCGTATACTGTAATCATTAATTCAGTGGAGTAAGCAGACAGTTGCTAATGTCACTTTGTAAAATAATGTTGCCATATTTATTGTACTAGTGATGTTCCAGCTTAGTAGTGATTCAGGTCACCGACACAAAGGTAATAAGAAAATATCTAACATTTATAATAATTCTTTAAATATATTTAAGTGTCAATAGATAATAACTATTAATAACTTATTGCACTATAATATTATAGTATTTTTAAAATGAATATTTTAAGTACTAAAACTTATTTTATCTCAGTATATTAACGAGATCATTAAGAAAATTTCCCGTATGATCATCAATACTATTTATTTAAATTGTTTTTATATCGATTATAATAAATACAATTGGGAAATTTCTAAGTAATAAAAAAATATGTGTTTGGATTCACGACGTTATGAGTGACCCATTGATGTCGACTTATTGATGTCGATTGAGTCACAACACTATTTTTTTTTTCATTAAAAACTGTCAACACTGCAAATATCAATTTACTCCAGTGAATTAATGATTCCACTATAGTTCCATTTTTCGCCATTTTACAGAAATGTTGGTCGCACTATACATATTTTTCGTGGTCTATGGTCCACTAGTTATTCCTTTCCTAGTCTGTGGTTTATTTTCATTCTGTGATTTTCATAATTTCATGGCGTGATTTTCATTGTTTACTTTTAAACTTTATCCTTTAGTTTTTCGTGTTTTAAAGTGTTTCTTGCTTTCTGAGCTATTCCATTGTATTCATGATGTTTTTTCTTGTGACTTTTCGTTAAAGTGTTCCGTGTTCCCGACGACTTGGCTTTGGCTTTGATAATTACGGGATTTTCGGAGCTCTTTTGTACATTCTATTGAACTGTGCTTTGTTTTGAACTCTTTATAATTTGACTTCGGCTAAGTTTATAAGACTAAACAACGGCAGAAGAAAAGTGTTGTGTGTCTTTTTGCATAAAGGTGTTATTAATGCAAAGACTGACTTGCAATACAACATTCAAGAAGAAGCTTTTATTTATTTTATTAGATGGAAAAATAAATGATTATTAACTCATTTGTGTGTTTTATTGAAGTTAAGTAAATGAAACCTAAAAAATTTTAAACCTATATGTATATACTATAGATACGTAGGTATACTATAGGTACGGTATGTATAGTAGGGATAGGTATATTATATATATTAGATGATGTAGTTTGAACGTAGCTCAATAGATGGCGTTTATGGGAGCTGTAGACTGATCACTCTAAGGTAGTTATATTCAATATTCTTTCTGCAACTCCCTTAATATGGGTATCAAATGAAAGGGCTTGACTAGTAGAAAAGCACTATTGCAAATCCAAGATGGCCGCCGACACAAAATGGCGAATGTTGGGGGTTTTTTAAATTTTTAATTTATACTTGTTAGAATTTCATTTAATAGGGGTGATGATGATGATGAACAAAATATGTTTAAATTTTTAAGTATTTCAATTTATTTTTCAGATTTAAATATACTTACTTAAAAATATATGCCTACTTCTGCAAGTTTCAACCAAAATTAAGAAATAGATATTCTTAAATAATTTTTCTCTTTTCTATTCTAAAATAAATTGCTAACATAACATATTACATAAAGTGACGTAAATAAAGACATATTACACCCAAAATTACTGCGATGTAGGTACTACACGACATAAATATAACAGACGAAAGTTATTTTCACGCTATCTCTCAACTTTCCTGTGTAACTCCAAGATGAAACATAAATCAGATTCTTGTCCCAGACTCCGAGTAATACAAGAACGAAGTCATACTCCGTATTCTCTACATATTTAGAGTCGTATAGTCCAAAGCGACGATATTGCAAGGACATTCGGTCATGTTAGACTGCATCACCTAATAACTGATCGCAATACGCACCGCACCAAAAATTGATTTTAATTCAAATTTTCTTCCCTAGATGCTTAGAATAAATAGGTAAAGAAAGGCAGTTCTCGACGCGGCGATAAGCCGTTTTTAACGGGCCTTAAAAGGCTCGATACGTCTATCGTCGCGTCAGTGCTCAAGGTACTCATGCGCTTGTGTGCGTGTCGACAAATGTAATTACAGGGCACACATGGGTTGGTTTATAGCTTACGTTTCGAGCGGAAATTTGTTAGAAACTTCCATTCTAAGCGTAATAGTTCGATGCCTAGATGTATTAAAATTACTAATTGATAGAAAGCTCACCTAAAACGAGTAGGTACCTACCTATAACAACAGGCATACTTTTACAATAAAATAAGAAAAAGCCAAACTACGAAACATTTACAAATGCAATCATACTTTCAAATAAGAAATAAACATTTCAGGCAGCAAATAAAATAATTTCAATTTATCACCTCAACCATTATTTATGTATTTCTATTACGAGGTGAATGTTACCGAAATGACAAATGGAGTTTACGATAAAACTGCAATATTACACACCCTCGATACTTCATACAAGCGAATCTACTACTAAAAAGGCCTAATCTTAAATCGAGCAGGACAAGGACAACGTTATACATTATTCTGCTACTAGGCGTACTTCTACGTTGCCGGTGACAATTGCCAAGACGAAACCGATCGTGGTACAATCCTACCTACCCCCGATTAGTTCTACATTCTGAATGAAACGAATAATTACAAGCGGTTTAATCCAAACAGTTTGTAATCAGACTAAACTACAATACTGATCAAAGGAGAATCAAAGCGACCCGATACTCGATTGAACACAGAGGGTGAACATAAAAACGAGCAAGGGAACGGGTCACGGACGCCTGGCGATTGATCAGTGGACGCATAATCGATGCCAGGACGGATCAGATATCACTTTTACTCCATTCTGTACTTTTACTTTGTTTGCTCTAGTTTTTGTAATCGGCATGTAAAATGGAACAATAGATAACTAATGCCTGTACTATTAGGCGGAACACACATCAGAGGAATAGAGTTTCATATAATTACTTTGATAACAACAACTCAAAGTCCTATGTCCGTCTCCAGGATTCAAGGTCTATCTAATCTGAGATAGATTGATAGATGTGCCAAATATCAAGATCAGTTCAGCGGTTGAACCGTGAAATGGTAAAAAACAGATTGACAGACATATTTTAACACTAGCTGATCCCCGCAACTTCGTTGGCGTAGATATAGGTTTTTATATAGGATCGGATCGGACCCCATAGTTCTTATAACATCACCTATCTGCCATAAAAAGTTCCGTCAAAATCGATCCAGCCGTTTCGTAGATTAGCTGGAACAAATAAACAGACCAACAAATATAAATTTAAACGCAAACCAGTTTAAAATAAGCCGTACGTTCAAAGATCCGGGTCCCAAGTTGTTTGAACCCAATGTCACAGCCAATGTTGAGGGTTGTAATGTCTGTCATTTCTGAACTAAAAAACCTATGACCTTGAAATATTTACGGGACAATATTTAAAGTATTATCTTTCTAGTAAAAAAAGAATGAGTGAAATCGAAATTTGCGTTAATGAATTACAGCTAAGAACACGTTTTAACTTTCATCCCCTCTCCCAAGAGAACCGTGCTGAATTTCTGGATAAAACGTATCCTATGTCCTACCTCGGAGTATAAACTCAAATCCTACCAAGTTTCATTCGAATCCATTCAGTAGTTTCAGCGTGATGCGCGGCCAAGATACAGACAGATAGACGAACAGACAGACAAAAATGAAAAAAATTACAGTTTTGGCTTCAGTTATCGATTATAGAGTGCCCTCCAAAAGAAATTTTCAAAATATCTTCAATGTACAGAATTGGATCTGTTACAGTTTTATTATATTATAGAAGATTAATTAAATTTTAACATTAATTATATTAGTAAAAGATTAATTGAATATCAAATGCCAGATGGTCGGTGGGTCGAGCTAACTCTACCGCGAGGTAATTAATCAATAATCAATATAACCAATCGTAGCACAGCAGTAGAAATCTGCTCAAACTTTGACTATAGCTAGACTAACAAAACCACGGCGGGAGTTTAAAACCGCTCAAAGGTTGGATGTTTGGAAACTATCTTGTCGGTAGTTTTTGCTGAATTTAACTTCTATAATCAGAATCGCGCAATTTAGGTCCCATTTTATCACTAAAACGTTTTTAGAAATGTTGAGACATACTTCAATGATCCCGAAAAAGATTTGTTTCGTAACAAAAATGAAATGATTCGCAAATAATTTTCATCTTCCTCTTTACTCTATACCATACGCATTTTTAATTTTTTGTCCTACTTATTTCTTTGTAATTTTGGTACATACTGATCTCACGAGTACGAGAATTTAAAGTGTGTGGGGGATTCTACAGTTAAATTTTTTTCTTTTATGGGAGAGAGATTTAGAAAATAGTATATTATCTTACGTTATAAATGATCAGCTCATTAAGAAAGCGAATTAACACTAGTATTGAAACTATAATCAAAATAATCATAAACATCATTTGACAATAACAATTATTACGTTGATGCAGTGAATGCTTGGAATAAACTCCAACGGTAGTGACAGAGGTTGTAAAACCGAAAATAATAATAGCTTGTTTCGTATAATTCTTGCTGTAAGTTCATAATAACAAGTTTATTACTCGTATGACTAGAAACCTATCTTATAAATTGTGTGTGTTTCTTATGCACATGATATAGATTATATATATGATACTTAATATAATAAAGCGGAAGAGTTTGTTTGTTTGTACGCGCTAATCTCAGGAACTACTGGACCGATTTCAAAAATTCTTTCACCGTTGGATATGTAAGTGATCCTTGAGTGCTATAGGCTATATATTATGTACCACGAGCGAAGCCGGGGCGGACCGCTAGTAGACGATATAGATTAGCAGGACACGGACACTATTCCTCAAAGACATCATGTCTCCTATGTAACCATAGTGATTAATTTTATTATTATTTTTTATTGCTAGACAGAGGGGGAGAGAGTCTCATTTATTTATTTTCATTTCATCAACAATTTGTACGCTCCATTACAATGCTCAATGTCCCCTCGAAATCATTCGCCGTTGTTTTTCCACGAGTGCTAGGTAATAAAATGGTCACAATTTGAAAATAACGATTCACTCTCCGCGGAGTCGTTGATTAGATTTGCTCGTGATTGAACATCGAATAACCCTTTTGTACTTGTAAAATAACCTGGCATTGCATTTTTAATTTCTGTGTTGCTTCTGCTGGCAAATTCTTTCGCATAAATTGAATTTTAACAAACCGCAAAGAGTTGTATATAAGGCTTAAAATAAGTACAAGTATTAGAATCGAGTATAAATGAGTTTTGTAGAATTAATTATACATGTAATGAATTTCATGTTCGGAAAAATGAATCTTAAGTTTATCATCAACACTAACGGTGTCCTTAATAGAGACGAAAAATATTCTGTTCTTATTTTCATTTGTTTTTAGTTTCAAATGTAACATTAATTTCTTCATGTAGTTAAAAACTTCTTTGCATTTCAAATATCACACTTGCAACACATATTTTGTTGAGCGTAAGCTTTTTAAATTAAAGTCAACAGTCACAAGTCAACAGTCACAGAGGAAAGAGCACTTTTTTAAAATAAAATATCATGTTTAGTTTAAATCCAAAAGGATAGTAAACATTTCAAAACTTTTTAAAACGGTAAAAAATGACCGACAGAGAATTTTAATTCAGAATATAGCAACACTCAACATTCGAACTGCAAACAAACAAGTAATTGAAATTAACTCGAATAAACCTCAAAACATTGATTTAATTATTCAAAATAGTAACAAGGGCGATGAGTAATGCGGCTCAGGCCTACCGTCGCCACGAGTTTATAATTTTAACGTCCGTGTATCACACAGTATTTACAATTCATTTGTGAGAAAACAGGTTTAAGTAAATAGTGTACATAGTTTAGTAAAAGATACACCAATAAAGCCTTGGGGTGTCTTGGGATACCTGACAGAAGCAAAGCTCGTCGTACGAGCAACAATAATCGAGTCACTAAACGCTTAAAATAAAAAGCGATTAATTTTATCGATCAGTTTAAAAAAATAAACGATTAAAATAAATTTCTACGCCAAATTAACTACCATTCTAAGTTTTCGAGCATCTACAATAAAAAAACATTACCTGAACTTTAAGTTACTTACCATCTCTAAGCTTACCATAATATATTGTATTTCATCGCAATATAAATAGTCCATTGAAATGTTACATGAGCTTTGCATTTATTAGAGGACGCAATTTTATTTTTGGGACATGTGTGGGGGGGTCAATAGAAGCTTAACCTCAAGTTTGTGGGGTCGCCACCCTTGTCCCCCGGCCGCCATCTTGGAAAACACTTTTTTCGCGATATCTCGGAAACTATGCGTCTTACAAAAAAATCGTAAAAACATAATTTGTAGCAAATTTCCTTGCCTACAAATATGTTTATATAACTTTTTGCCCTAAATTAAAAATTAAAGAAGTTATAAGCAAAAAAGTGAGAAAATTTTTATAAAATCTTTTTGCTCTATAACTTTTTTTATACATTTTACAATTTTAGATATCGCGAAAAAAGTGTTTTCCAAGATGGCGGCCGGGGGACAAGGGTGGCGACCCCACAAACTTGAGGTTAAGCTTCTATTGACCCCCCAGACATGTCCCAAAAATAAAATTGCGTCCTCTAATAAATGCAATATTCGGTCCTTAAATTGTAACATTTCAATGGATTAAAATTATAAGAGCAATCCTCTGAATTCTTACAACGATTTATACGTTATGTACACTTCTGGTATAATTATACCTAGACTTTTAGTTAAACTTATAAGTTTAACTAAAAGTATCTTCAAGCGTTTCATTTATTTTACCTCAGATTCAATTAAAAGAGCCGTCTCTCTCTGCACAACCGTTTTATATAATACGTTCTACACTTTCGTTAGGTAAGTATAAAAATTTAGTTTTTATTTCAACGTGTCTACTCCATAAATGCAATGGTATCTAATCGTTGCATTTATTTTATCTCATAAAAGTAAAACATCTAACTCTCCAAAAGTATTTAAAACTACTACGAAACACGTTCGTACTTAACTTCGTTCAAGTTTTTTTTTTTTCATTTTCATCTTCAATGGATCTCACACTTTTATGTAAATAAACGCTTTTATGTAATTTCGCAGAGTACAATAGGTACATATAAGTGTGATTCGCTTTATCCTTACTTCGTTAAGTATTTATATAGGTACATATCACTTTTATGGTATAACTTCCCATCTCCGGGAACATTATTACATACGGAGGTTTGGGGGAGGATAAATATAAATTGGTGCTAATTATAGCTTGTCTATATATATATCTAATCTCTTAACTGAATTCAATTCACGTCTTAATGTAGTGCTAAACAACTATTCTTTTTTCAAGTACTTGAAAAACGCAAGTATTTCAGACATTTAATCTCACGGATTAAATCAGAATAGCCATCCTCTCTTTCTACAGCATCTATTTATACGCTTAGTTATAACTTTTCATCCTCCAATCACCCACACCTATTCTACCGCGGACGCTGTAATGAGCGCAATTTGATAGCTCTCCGAGGAGCCTTAATTTGGATTGTGAGTGATTAAACATTAAATACGAGTTCAGAATTCGCGAAACGAGCTGTAGTTCCAAGAGCTGGCGAACGATTTGTTCAGCGTTTTATTATTCGGGCTTTGGTCCAAAGCATTAAATGCAATTACAATAATAAGTACAAGAACGTGTTTTGTGGCGACACTTGCAGGAGTCCTTTGATAAAAATTTATCAAAGCAGGAGTCATATGTCTAGCATTGGACGTGTATCGGTTGATCTACTTAAAGATGTAGAAAATTGAATGCAACCGAAAACATTCTTTTTCAAGATTCTCATTCAAGATTCTTGGTAAATATCGCATATTAAATAATAAATATGTAAAAGCAAATAGATAGGACAGTCAGAATACCTATAGCAAAATAATGAAACACTATTGCATTGAAAGACGAACAGGTCGCCACATACAGACATTCATTATGTAAAATTAGACACTAAATAAATCGTTCACCAGCTCCCTGTATGTTAAATAAGCGTTCTGAATTCGTGTAATGGCCCCTATTTAAGCATTTTATTGTACGAACCAATACTTATAAAGGTAGCTTTTCCCTCCAGCCAACGGCGCAATTGATTTTCCCCGAGCGATGTAAATGGCCCTAATTTAATGTTTGAACCGCTCTCTGTAGAGTCGTTACTTCGAGTTGTGATTGATTAAACATCGAATAATGTCGTTTAGATCGGTGTAAACTGTAACGATATTAACATTTTGTATTGGTAAAGGCTTGGATAGATACAACGCACGACGGTAGTAACGACGTCAGTAATTGTAATTGAAAGAACCTGCGCCGTGTCGCGTGATCATGCTCATGATGAAGGCTCCTGGATAGATTCGAAACAATGGGCATACTTCGGCGAACATCATCACACCAAGCGTTGACTAATGATGTAATTATAATGAACTAAGTTTTGCACCCGGTTTCGCCCGCGTGAATTTCGGTTTTTCTCAAATCCTGAGGGAATCGTGGATTTCCCGTTCTCGTTCCCGCTCCCATTCCCAACATTTTTACTTACTTTCGAGGAAGTTTTGCTATAGTAATCTACTTATAGCTGTAGCTGTAGATTGCTATAAGTAGCAAATTTCGGTTTTTCGAAAATCCCGCGGGAACTATGGATTTTCCAAGATGAAAAATAGCCTATGTGTTATTCCAGGTTAAAAGCTATGTATGTTTTAAATTTCAGCCAAATCAGTCAAATTCAGGTTCAGTAGTTTTTGCGTGAAAGAGTCCATCCATAAATCAATACATCCATGTTTACAAACTTTCGCGTTTATAATATAAGTAAGGATTCACTCACGATAGTTTTAAGTCTTTCTTTGTTTCTTTCCAAAATAATTTTTTTTTAAGTAAAAATGTGAATTCATAAAGAACAATAAACCCTTTAAGAGAAAGGGTTTGTTTTACAAAGCTAGCAACATCTTTTCACCACGCAATCTGAGTTTCCTTTTCTTTTCAGCCGCGGATGCCGTCATTTTGTTTCCCTATCAGAATCTCGAGCGAGAGCTCAATTTTTCTTTCCATCTGGGGAATTGAATGACCGTCGAATAAAACAACGTTCACCCCGGGGTTGCGTCAACAGTAAAAATGAACGTTTCGAATCAGATCGACGTCAGCAATCCATCACAGTTCGTTTCTACATCACATACCTACCCTATTGCAAGTGAGCCACCTACACTGGACCGAAATATAAATCAGAGTTCCGAGATTAAATCTGTTTTATTTTTGTTGAAAACACGTAAAAACCCCATATAGGTATACCTAGTAACCCATTAGTGTAGATTATTATTGAAGTATTTCACATTAGAAATTAATTAGGAACTTTTATAGTAGGTATGAAGTTGAACCCATGTAAAGAATTTGATAAAATAACTCTATCGCAATTTTCAGGGGTCCTTTGGAGACTGCCATTCACCGTACCTACTGCGATTAACTCAATATTGGCTTCATAGGGCAAATTGCTTTAACCATAATATCAATTACTTTAATGGATAACATTTGATACCCGCAAGTGGTTACATATTAATTAATATCGTATATTTGAATTAAAACCAACACGAGCATTTAATTAAATTATGAACGAGTAATATTATATTGGACGCGTTAATTTAAAATGCTGCGCTCAATTCCATATTATTATTGTAAAGGCCTCGTAAAATAAACGGGCATTTGTATACATATATATTTCAAATTCAAATTCAAATTTCATTTATTCAAAGTAGGTACACTGTACAGTGTACACTTTTTGAATTAGTAGTTAGTTTTTTATATTAGTATTGTATTATGTTTTAGTATTATATAATATCGATACCAGCAATTGTCGTAAAGGACAGTCCTGTCCATGTCCTTTACGACTACTGAAATTTCTGGTATCGATATGTAAATACATATTTGTTTTACTAATATAATTTTGTACAAGAACAACGTAAATTTAATTTCATTGATCTATTAGGTCTCTCAGATCTTCAAATATTTATAAACGAAAATAAGTTACTAAAAACAAGAGCGATTTTACTAAAAGATAGACCTTAATATTAAACACAAACAAGATATTATCTCAACATCCAACGTAAACCAAACTTATTAAACGAGAATCTGTTATCGGATTAAAATAAATTAAACATAACAAACCCAAAGTAGCACGAACTGAAACCGATGAGCCGGCGAACGCGCGAGTCGGAGGAAAATAAAACATTTGTGTAGCAAAGGCCTGGAACCTGGAGGGTGTTCAATGGGAATCGAGAGAAAATCAGAGATACCGTTAAGCCCCCCGAGCTTGAACTTAAGCCTTCCACACACACAATGCGCAACTGCCGGGTGACGGTATCAAAACACGGAAGGATGTTAAATTGCAGGGCGTGCTTTTTAATCTAAATATATGTATAAAAGTAAAAGGTGACTGATTGACTGACTGACTGACTGATCCATCAACACACAGCTCAAACCACTGGACGGATCGAGCTGAAAGACATGCAAATGACTATTATGACGTAGGCATCCGTTAAGAAAGGATTTTTGAAAATTCAACCTCTAAGGAGGTTAAAAGGGGTTGAAAGTTTGTATGTTTATATGAAGCCACGCGGATAAAGTCGCAAAGATGATGATGATGATGATCACCTAGTATAAGATAAAGATGAATAATGAGAATCACGGTTCATGGAAAGATACAATGAGGTCATATAATTTAAAATACAAGGAATAATGTACCACGTCACACTGCGGAACTCGATAATAAGCGCGCGAAGACAGCAGCGCGACTCATAAGAGCGCTGCGCAATTGTGAACGCCGCGCCGCTCCGCAATTACAAATTATTATACGCGCGATCACTGTCGTTGCGGTCGCACCGTGCTGCTGCCTTCGAGCGACTATGCCGTCGCGCGCTCGGTGTGCGCCGGGCCTTAAGCGTAATGAAGCTGTCGGAACGGCCAATCTTCGAGAAACCGACGATATCATCTTTTCATCTACGTCGGACCTATTTTTGACGTTGCAAAGTAAAATATTTATTTAGCAGCCACTTCCTTCGCAGATAATACCATAAAAAACGAGCGACGTACCGTTCGAATTGGGTTTCGTGTTTAATTTGGCTGATATTCAACGTAAGAGATGGTAATCATTTAATTTTCGTTTTCGCTTCACGTTTTTTACAGTAGATATTAATTTTACGTAAAGAGGCTTTTGAATTCTTGGAGCAAAATTATTAACATGAGAATAATTCCATTCCATAATGTATGAAGATTGAAGGTACACGATAAATGTTATGAAAATTTTGTGCTCAGTAATGGAATATTGTGCTCTAAATTAAACAGCTCCCGACTTAGTAAGCGACAAAGGATTGTTATCACAGCCTCACAGACTTCGTGACCTTTCCCTCGTCCAACAAGATATAAGATATAATGATATCACGGATAAATTCAAGAGGACACTGTTAACTCATAAGCATTAAGCCCGATAATATAATTTAACTAATTGAAAGTGTTATTTATACAAAATCTTTTGGGTATTCGAAACCTGGAATCGAATCCGTAAAAGTGCCTGTTGAATCGGTTTAGAATAAACAGACAAAATACCGGAAATATTATGATAGAGCTAAAAGAAGACAGTTGTTCCTTGTGATAAAATTATGCATGGTACCTAGCAACAACTTTAATACTCATGTTTCCTAGGGCAAGGGGTTATGTTATAAGTAACATATGTTACGGGCAACTCTCCCCCTGCGCCTACGGCTCTATAAAAACACTCTAGGGGTAGAGCCGACAAGACTATGTGGAGTCGAAGCGAGCTGATTTGGTGTTTACACAAATTCGACTTACAGTTATAATCTGTTTTATTACTTTTCTCAAGATAGGGTAGTATTGATACTGACCGGGAAAAGTGATTATTCATGCAGTTTTACTTAGATTGCACACTTGACACGAGCGTTATGTATACAAATCGGTCATTATTCATAGTGACCGCACTTTTCAAGTTGCCTGTAACGTATATATGTATGTAGCGAGACATATTATTGTGTGCATGCAGAGCGTTCTTCTGACTGTAGCAAAACGCACCGCATGACGACACACGGTGGCCGCACGGGGAGTCTACCCTAGTCACGTCGCGTTAGAAAGTTGTGTGTAAAATACTTATTTATATGCTAGAGATAAATAAATAATACTTGTATACAAAAAGTAAATAAAATAAATCTTGTATTCACTACCTATAGTGGTTTTACTAGTTAAAGTTAAATACTAATTAAGGTGGTTATTAACTGTCCAAGTTAAAGTAGCTACATAATTACCAACCAAATATATAATTTGGTTGTTTAATTTAGTAATAGTAATTCCGGGGGTAGTGACGTACCAGAAAGGAGGAGACGGCGAGCTGCGACAGGCCGTCCACGTAGGGGCCCAGCACCGCGTGTTCGCGCACGCGCAGCGAGCGCCGCGTGGTCTCCGGGTCCAGCAGGTCGTGCACGCGCTCGTTGTATATTTCCATGTATGAAACTTCCACCTGTAAACAAGTAAGTAGGTAGATATTATCTTGTTGTTTAGTACCTACCAAAGGAGATTGGCCAAGTGACTATGGGACTCTGTATCTACAGATACATGAAATCTGTTGTGTCTCAATAAAATTGAACTTAATTATTAGTATGGTTTTTTAGTACTTTAAATTAAATTAAAATAAATTTAAAATTCATTTATAATTCTCCGCATTTCAGAGCAATGCAATACTGCATGATCTCTAAAATTTGCATTTTCGAAACTGTTCATATAATACTAACTTACGTTTTACGGAAATATTTCGCTTTATAAAGGGATTTATTAAATTAATTGCTTTCCACCACCACCAATACGGCTTTTTAACGTTCCACTGCTGGGCACAAGCCTCCTCTCTCATAGGAAAGAAGGATTTAGAGCTTAGGCTGCTCTAATGCGGGTTGGTCACATGAAGTGATAGGTAATAACCGGGACCACTGTTTAACGTGCTCTCCAAGGCACGGGGGTAAAACACCGCCAACTACCAACTCCGGGCTGGCACTAAGAATTTCTTAAACCCAATAGGTACCTAACAATTATTTACCAGACCTGGGAATCGAACCCGGACCTCGTGATCTGCAGTCGAATATGATAACCACTAGGCCAACGAGGCAGTCATTTTCACGTATGTTATTACAAAATTATTCACGTACAAACTTTCATTTTCCCTGATATTGTTACACTCGGGAACATTTCTAAGGATTCTCGTCTATTGCGTGACTTTGATCGCAATAGAAATCTGTTCAAGAATATTGTATTTACAATATTAGCAATTGCTCTACAATAGGCATGACTGAATATTTTTGCTGTCATTAAAATGGGCAAAATGAACAAGTCGAGAAGGCAGCTGAAAAGCCGCTAAGCGTATTAGAATTTGTCCTTGGCTTCAACCGCGTGAAACTGGGTTAAATGTATCTCGGGTTCCATTTAGCCTTTTGTTTTGTTTGAAGGATAGCGGCAAACGCATTAATGCAGAAATAAATTAGTACAGCTCTCCTACAGCCAGTAGGTATAGCATTGAATCAAGAACCCGGATTCTTTTGCACCTGAGACACCGAGCAAACGGTTATGTTATGTATGTCTTGAATAACTGCTCGGGAGCTTCAGCGCGCGTAGGTCAGAGCTTAAGTAAATCACAACCTCAAACTGGAGGGCCCTGCTTAGATGCCAAAGTTTGCCAGTTTTTGCAGCGGGGTCATTAAAAGCAGTGGCAAACAATTTTTACCTTATAAGTAAGGGCCGGAGGTGATTGTTGTCGGGCGATCCTCTCGAAGAGCGCATCACAGAGCCGCGGGATGATGCCGCCTTCGTCGGGGCCCGGCGCGCCCATCATTGTGTACGACTTCCCAGAACCTACGACAAAAATAACTATTATGTACCTACTTAGTACCTACTTTTTTTAGAATTTAATATACCCGTTCCAAAACCGTCCAGCAGGGTTATTCTGTAACTTAGTTACCAACTGAAAATGGTTGCCACGAATTAGTTCGATATACATTGCTGCTTTACTGTGTGAAATATAAACAGTGATTTAATTTCCTCACATTAAAACAGCAATGTATATCGAAATAATTCGTTTGCAACCATTTTCAGTTGGCAACTAAGTTAGAGAATAACCCCGAAGGAACAACCAAGATAATGGGCAGTTCTTATATAATTCGGACTATAATTCAGGATCAGGAGTTTTCAAACTTTATAATTCCTCTATAAATTCACCACAAATGGCTTCTAGTTCGCAATATTTTGCACGTTGCACGAACGTTATCTATCTCGGCGGTTGTCATCGCTTCAAAATTTACGTGCCATATGTGCATTCAAAATTACCCCTCCGGATAGAATAGATCACCTATGGATAGAATATAGGTCGGGCGATTTGGAATTTCAAATTCGCATTATACGACACAAAGAGCCGACTCGCAACGATCACATATATGTATTATAACAATAAAATATGTAACCCGCTGTAGAAAACTGCGGGTTTATTTTGGGAGAATACAAAAAAATATCGCGGCGTCTTTGAAGATGTTTTCGCAAATTTATTCTAAGGAAAAGTATCTTCTTAATGTAATAAAAAGGGTCTCTATGCTCATCGATAATTCAGCTAAGCATTCTCCAAACCAAGGCACTTAATTAATTATTAAGTAATTTTATTTATACTGAACACTTTGTACCTACTCTGAACATTTTGTATATTATTTTATACTACACCTGCTCGGAAAGTACTTTCTGGTTTTTCTCCTATCGAAAGTCAAAAGTACGTCATTACTGTCAAACAGATATGTGGGCTAAAAAGATGTATGATATTTCATTGTTAACGCGCTAGAGCGGAAATTCCATTTATGAAATTCCATTACTAACGTGCTTTTTTCTTTTTAATTTTTGATAAAATCCGATCAGTACATGAAAAAAAACCTATTTCGACAAAGACGACATAAAAAGCACCTAAGTATAATAAATAAGTAACCGCCACGGTAGATGGCGCTGATGTCGGTATGTCACCGAGCACGACCGGGGTCCGCAATTTTAAATATATTCAATTTTAATTAATACAATTAAATATGAATATAAAGTAAAAGTAAAAAATAGAAATATAAATTTTTTTGCGCTATTTTCTTTGTATTTTGTGAGTCGCTTTCTTTTGTTTTACCTATCCAAATTTTCAATTTATAAAATTACAAGTAGCTTTAGAGCGGGGCCGCACTGCGAAAATTCGCGCGAATTTTTTTCGTGCGGTTTATATTCCGCATTTTAATATATTTTTCTCGCGAATTTTAAATCGCATGTGCGTGCTGCTTCATACATGTGGCCAAGCAGTTATTGTTATATTGAAAATCTCTTAACCAAGATATCTAGAAATAGATAAAAATAGATACAACAAAGCATATGAAGATTTTTTACAATGGAAACCCAACGTCTTTTTCTGATTGATTCCGGTAATAATTTTAATATTTTTGATTATTTTATTATTTTCCTCGTAGGTTTAGTATAAAGCACTATATGTATCCCTTCGGGAGAAAGTGCGATTCCTAGCTCGGGCGTATTGCGGCCCTACGGCCTACACCCTCGTAGTAATCGGTCACTTTCTCCCGTCGAGGAACAATGTACTAATAATCAAACAGGTCCGATTAAACAATTAAGTATTATTTATTTCTCACGAATACAATTCAAGTTAAAATCTTATAATAATTACTTATACTTGTAACAAACTTGAAGATAACTAGGTGTCATAGTCTTTTAATCTTTAGAGAGTAGAACAGGAGAAAGCATTCGTGCCGATAGTTCCCTGATGATTTGCGAGTATTTAAACCCTGTTCATTCTTAAATATCGATAGGACAATCGAATTCTATTATAGGATTCCTATGTCCGAATGTTTGTATAATATGTGTTGTTTGTAAAAGTTAAGCACGTTTATTTTTGTTCACACGTGTTGAATTTAGCTGGAGATAATTATAAGGTAAAACGAGATAAATACTGGCACGCTAAGGCCTCGCGATGCTCGCGACGAAGTAGAGAGGCGCATTGAGACAAGTGCTTAGACTGCGCTTAATATGAAAACGTAATTTAAAAGAGCGACACACACAAACGTTTTTCAATGAATTTTACTGAAAACACCTGCTTTGTGTATCGACATAGATCCCAAGGTGCTGTGAAATGACGACCTCGCACCGGAAAGCGCAGTAGGTACTAGCTGAACTGCCTACTAAGGTTGACCGACGACATCACACGAGGCTCAGCGAGCCGCTGGATACAAGCGGCAGAAGACCACGTGTGTGAAAACTTCTACAAGAAACCTATCAAGCCAATTATCAAGCAAGAGACCTGTCAAGCAGTGGAAGTTTATCGGTTGATAATAACGTCTGTAACATGAAGCTAGATATAACAGGTCAATTATTCCGAGTTTAACAAGGAACATCGAAAAAAGGATAATTAGAGCATTCAAAACTGTCTAGGGTTTCAATTATTTTTTTGCGTAACAGTACAAACAAACTTCCAATTATAAAACGGATACGTTAACTTTTATTCCCGTTTCATGTTCGCTAACGATTTGTTGAAAGCAAATTGTTTATTCAAAAGTTCTCCTATTTTCAGTCTTTGAATCAGAACTATGTACTCCAAACTCTTAAGAGTACTACCTAAGTTATAAAACTACTCTGCTGTAAAAAGTCATTAAGCTTATTTTGAGATGTTTATTTTCTTGCGATAAATAAGATTACCTACGCACGAATTATTTATTAAGTAATTTGTTAAGTCAATTTATCAATAAGAAACAATAATGGCATTTATTTGGCAAAAAAACCTTTCTAATTGAAACCTACAGTTAAAATGTACCTATTATTTATTTAATACGTAACGTGGAAAATATTAACTAAATTGGCACAGACCTTGCATTGTGGAAAGGGACTTAAGTTATTTTTTAGCCCGGAAAATCAAAAACTTCCTAGCACAAATTCAAAAACAATAATCCACGATGACGAAGTCGCAGGCATCAGTAAAACCTTTTCTAATAAAAGCTTTTTAAGATTATTCTCCAGAGCTTATCTTTTGGGTCCATAAATCAAGAGTAAACATCGGTAGAGATACGTACATTTATAACGATACCGACAGAAGATGGCGGTTGGAAACCAGACATAACTCTTCACTTGAAATAGACTTATCGCACCACACAATAGTGTAACGTCCTTGATTCTATTTGATTAATGTCCCTTATGAAAGCTCCTTACAACATAACATGTGTTTGGAATAGAGGCAATGCTCGCAAATAAAAAGAAAGATAGTATTGTGGCTTCCGGACAGGAAAAGCTATGAGTCTATGACCATTTACATCTAAAATTAGATATTCATTTATCAATGATCTTGCGCGTCTTAAATAATGTACAAAAGTTGTACATATTTAAGACTAATATTTAAGTTTGTATTGTTATTTCTTTTCATGTTCAAAGGATAACGATTGCTTGACCAAGTTGTTACCCGGTAAGTAGTGTTTACAGTATAGAAGCAGTTATCTGTTATATCTCTAGCAGTAATCATAATAATTTCGTGATAGTTTGACCAAGTTGTTACCCGATATGTATTAATAGTATATAAAAAGAATCATAGCTAGTATAACAGTAATTAATCATTATTATTTCGTGGTAGCAAATATTACTTTTAAACTACTAGTTTACAAAACTAAAGAAATAGATAGACGTGAAAAGTTTTTAGCAGTACCTACTCAATTTAATATTTTCCGGGTAGGTTATGCCTGATGCATGATAAGTACCTATAGCAATTAGCATGATATTATAATAGCATGATGCCTGAAAAAGAATTATTATTTTACTAGCATAAAAATCACAAAATCCTTAGACATTTACACTCACTGGAGTCTATAATGCAAGTGCGGCTCCAATTTCGCGGTTGATACGTTCGTCAGCGTTGGCGCGGAGCCAAGCAGTCGGGCCGCGCGTTCGGCATTCATCATGGGGGCATTGTTGTTGCGAAATTGCAAAAATTACTGTTACTTAATGCCCCGCAGGCGTCGAGAAAAGTTCACGGTTACTTTTTTGTCGCTGTAAATACAAATACAATACATAGAGGCTGAATGTGCAGTTTTATAATTAAAGGCCGATTCGCACATATCAGTGAAGCAACAGTGCCGGCACAGATCCGGCACAGTGAAAAATATTCATTCATGCATTATCTATGAACGCCTTCACAACTGTCCGTATCAGTGACGACGCAGGGTTTCAGTGTCAGTACATAGAGAATGACATATTTTTCCACCACCACCACTACAGCCTTTCTGACGTCTCACTGCTGGGCACAGGCCTCCTCTCTCATAGGAGAGAGGGACTTAGAGCTTAGACCAGCCAGGCTTCTCTAATGCGGGTTGGATGCGAAGTAACACCTATCGAAGGTTCAGATGCTTGAGTTTTAAGCTCGGCGTGCATTAACTAGAATCGCTCTGGAGGCTATAGCGTCTTTTATTTTTATTAGTTGAAAATTTTCTCATATTACTTTTCATGCTGTCGATTTTTCTCTTTGATAAATCTTCAAGCTTAAAATTAGATACACAAGGCCCTATTCTATTAAAATATCATGTATCAAGTATAAATGCGCTTATATAACACAAATCACATACCTGATAATGAAACTACATATTCACAACATATTGATTTACCGAGTAATATTCTGAATACCTACCTGAGGCAGCACGTCATGACCAGTTGAGCACATAATGACCCAATAACACAGCCTGTCTTTTGCATTAATGCAGAGTTATTCATATGGAAATGGCAAATTGCATCTACTCTTATTAAACCGCAAATTATATTAACACAATAGAAAAAGTGACGAATAAGCCAAGTGTATAATTTATATTGCTGCTCAGCAAGGATAAATTATTTGAAATAAACGTTCATAATATTATGGTTACCAACTTTATTTGATGTCAAAAAACTAACTAAGTAGTCGTAGTAAGAACTGTCGGGTACGATTACAAAGTTATAAAAAAAAATTCAACATCATGTCATAATGTATTTTCTTTCAAAACGTTGAAATGTTACTAACAAATGTTTGTCCTTTGACTTTGTGATGTCTCTCGGAAATTCATTTATTTTGTTCAAAAATTTTCAGTTTAATATATTTTACAAGACACCCAGCGCTTGCCCTCGAACAATTAACGAAAACAAACTGTAGAGGAGTTGAAACTCAATTTAGCTGTCGTGGACTAATGTTTAAGTGGAAGCGATTTAGAAGATGCGAATATTACCAACTATCTTTTTGCAATAATTTATGATGGTTTAGATATATTTCAGATAGCCAACTTTTTGAATAACATATTTAATTATTAGGCGGACTGTATTAAATTTTTGTATTAAAACTTACAAGTTACAGAATATATGTGACTAAAAGTTATTCTGCTATTCGGGATGGAGAAAAATACAACAAATCAATAACCATGAAAATCGCTCCAGCCGTTCTCGAGTTATAAATGTTCGAACTAACACGACTTTGTTTTATATATATAGAAGATGTATAGTAGGTATTAGAAAAATTTGCGCCTAGGTGGTAGATAGAAGAACATACTTCGCAAATTCTATGGTCAATAGTCTTAATTAATAGTCTCGTAGTATAATCTCAACTCTACATAAAAGTATTCCGCTTTCGCTTGTATCTTCTTGGTCCCCCTAGCGCTTCGCGGGTGACATAAGCCTGCACCTTCATTTTAGGTCACCCCGACGCAGCACCTGCCTACATCTTTTGTTCGTGCCCCGTCGCGGTAGCTCACTCATTTTCACTTTAAAATAATACTCGCGATTCTTTTATAAGCACTCGCAACTTGTATGTCCCACATTTTTTAGTTTTTATATAACTGTAGGTAGGTACCCATTTATGCATTATACAAATACAATAAAATAAAATAATATAACAAATACATAATTTATATTAATAATAATTTATTAAAATTAATATACCTACTTATAGCTACAGACAGCGTACCAAATAAATGCCAATCTGAGGAAAACGTTATATTATTGGAGTGACTGATTGTCAATACATTATTCACACAGAGTTAGCATATTAATTGCTCAATAATTGGATACATCTTGGAAATAGATTAGACCCTTTTAGTTTATGAACTGAACTTCAAACATAAAACCAGATTAAATCCAACATAATAATAAAATTGTATTCTCCATTTTTAAGCAGTCTTTTTACTCTTGCACTTAAAAGTGAACAGCTTTTCTAAACAGTCTTTGTTTTCCGCCTTTATATAAAACTAATTTTTATCACAGTGCTCTACAATAGAACGCTCTTACCTGCTACATCTATACATATAATAAAATCGTAGAATTGCCGTATCTGTACATTGAAGATTTTTGCAAAATAATAACTGGGGGATGTTAGGGATAAGTAATAGAACGTAAAAAAGCTATTTTTGAAATTTTTGTCTGTTTGTCTGTTTATCTGTTTGTCTGTTTGTCTGTTTATCTGTTTGTCTGTTTGTCTGTATGTTTGTGCGCGCATCACGTAAAAACTACTGAATGGATTGAAATGAAACTCGGCATGATTTAAGTTAATACTATGGAGTAACATATAGGATACTTTTTATCCCGAAATTCAGCACGGTTCCCTTGGGAGAGGGGATGAAAGGCAAAATGTGTACTTAGCTGTAATTCGTTAACGGGTGGTCCGATTTCATTCATTCGTTTTTTGTTAGAAAGTAGATGCTTTAAAGACTACTGGCTAATCTCCGAAAGGCTGGACCGATTTTGATGGGACTTTCACTGGCGGATGTTTACATTTCGATGTACCTAAACATCCGCCAGTGAACTTTTAACAGATTTTAGCAAGGTTTAAGCTCAAAGGAGCATAGGAAAAACAAAATGATTCCCACGGGATTATTAAAATCAATAACCACGCGAACGAAGTCGCGGGTATCCGCTCGTTTTTAAAATAAAAATGTTACATTCTTCGAAAAATATAGCGAGTGAAACACCGCCAATACGATTTACACTCTAGCATTTACACTCTAGTTTCAAACAACAAATTACATAAGTAGGAGCTAATAGCTTTGAGCAACCGACTATCCAGTTATCTTTACTGCTTAATCTTATGAGGCAATTAAAGCGTTTAAATTATTATTTTCAAAGGTGCTTGTAACTTTTAGATATCTAAGGAACTGT
Source organism: Melanargia galathea (assembly GCA_920104075.1). Lineage (NCBI taxonomy): Eukaryota > Metazoa > Arthropoda > Insecta > Lepidoptera > Nymphalidae > Melanargia > Melanargia galathea. The sequence goes on along the minus strand of OV049859.1, from coordinate 5,291,537 downwards.
TCGACGATTCCTCTTCAGCAACTGTTGATGCAGAACATTTCAGTATGTTTAAAATTACCCACCGTATGACAATGTATGTAATTAAAATAATTAAATAAAACAAAGTGTTTTTATGTGATTTTTAAAATACCGAAATCCACGCGGAAGACGTCGCGTGCAATAGCTAGTCCTAGTCGGTACTTAATCTAAGTTGTAAGCAACACAAAACGTTAGAACGTAGCTGGAGTTTAAATTAAACAGCTTTATTTTATCTGGGAGGTGTGGGCGTCGTAGCACCTTTCTACGTCGCTTACGAACGGCGAAACTACAATGACTCAAGCGAGAATTGCTAGTAAAGTGCACTTAAGCTCGAACACGTTTTATACGGGAAGGTGTAAAGTATTGTTTTATAGCTGGAATAAAGCTTAACATTTTACATTTTAACGAAAAAAGTTTTGTCGTCTAATTACGGTTGTTTTTGGACAAAATCAATGAAAAAAGCCAATAAATAGCACACTAACTTTCGGAAAGGCACAAAAAATACACAATATTAATAACGTTTATTCCGCCAAGCGCTACTTTGAAATATCAAGTTTGCAAGTACGTACTAGTTTCTAGTTAATGTACCGTCGTTGGCTTGAACTGCAAGTTTGTTCTGAGAGAAGCAACCAAGAAACGGAAACTTTGTTTTTAAAGGCTTTTAAAACCCGTTTTTGTGGCCTTTGACCCCGAATAATTTTTTTCCAGGTGTCGGATCGATGCACAGTGAATCGCCTAGAACAAGCTAGGTGGACAAAAATATTTTTTTGTGTTTTCTAATTATTATAGCTATGAACAATGATATTTTGTTGTTATACTGCGTAAATTATCAATAAATAATTATTTAAAGGCTTCAGGAAAATTCTAAATAAAAAATCAAGTTTGGTATAAAAAATGTACTTATTTAAATGAAAATAATATGTTTAAAATCAGTAATATAATAACAAGTTAAAGAAAAAAATACAACACAACATAAAATCCCAGTTAAAATCACTTAAAACTACCTTAAGATAAACAAAACCTAAAATTATATATACAGGATGACAGGAAACAGGATACAGAAACATAAAATATAATATACATTCCTTACAGGGGCTTAAAGTAGAGCTCATTTGCAGTAAATTTTTTCATATAATAGGTATCTTATCCGAAACGTAGTCGTTTCAGAGTTATTGAAGATTTAAGGTTTTTAACAAAACATTCCAGTTTTACAGTAAAAATTAACTGCTGAAGAAAGTCATACCAGTCTTTGTTGTTTTTTGTTGTTGTTTTCTGATATAAAAGCGTTCAGAAACTCAATTAAAATCAATATAAGCTAGAAAATACTGTTAATTTTTTAGTCAAGGCTTACAAACCACTTATTATTTTTTGAAAAAAAATCGAAATAGTTGAAAATCAATAATATTTCTAAAAAAAATGTATGGAACGTTACGTACAAATTACTGAAATAACTTCCTTGGTTCATTAGCTATTCAAAAAGGTACAGGTGTCTACATTTTTTTCTAAAACCCCGATTTTCTCAACAAAATACTGTGGACTGACGAATCTAAATTTGACCGGGACGGAGTCAAAAAGTGTCATAATTTACATTATTGGGCGGCAAAAGGAGACAACCTAAGGAAGAAAAAGAAAGGGCACATCAACGTAGGTTTTCTGTAAATGTATGGATGGGATTAATCAGTAGACATCTAATTGGCCCTCATTTTTTCAGTCAGAATTCGGACGGATAAACTACAAATTTTTCTAAGAGAACAAATGAACCTTTTATTGGAAAATTATTAGATTATAAGAAGCTTAACATGATAGTTGTCTAGCTTACTTTCGGTTCGGTGGACACCAGTGGATGGACTTCGTAGGATTGAGCGAGGTGAACCTATTCCTTGGCCAGCAAGATCATCAGAATTAACGCCTTGTAACTTTTTCTTTGGGGCCACATGAAAGATTTGATGTACGCTTACCCCATTATTACAAATGAGGTTAGCGAGGGTACTCTTCGTGTAGCTCATGAAATGCGTGAGAATTTGCCAACAAGAGTCACCAAAATGGAAATACAAAAAATTTTCGATGCAACCCACTTTTCAGCTAATTTTGACGAAAGACTTGCTATTTGTAACTGAATACTCCTCCGTTAGTTGAGAATCATATTCGTAATAGAAAATTTTTTAGTAATAAAACTCATTAGACGAGTATTTCTTTCTTCTTTGGCATGTTTCCGCCACTCTTCGAAAATTTCCATTTTAGAAATGAAATGCACGTGTTCTGAAAAAAATTCATTAAAATGAAATGGATTCGTTGTGGTATTCAAATTATATATCATTTTGAAGCTTAATGTAGTAGCTATATTATATAAAAAAATTAGACTGGATACATGTGGATACAAAAAGTTACATTCGTTGGAAGTAAAGATATTTAAAAAAATACGACATTTTTTGGACTGTTTTTTCAAAAAATTTTAGACTACACATTATCTGTTATTAGAATCTATTTGAAGTAAAAAATGAAAATACTTACCCTCTAAAGTAAAACCCATCACAGCAGAAACTATAATATTCAGCACAAATTTTAATAGGTGCTGTCGAAAGTAATGCAAAATTGCAACTAAATTGTTTACGTAAATGGAATTACCCTATCATCAGATTTCAACTGCGCATAACTCATCGTTATGGAATGTTTGCCATAATTATTACCTGCATTAATTATCCCTGGGTTGTCGTTAGTGATAAGTGACCATCAATTTAATGATTCTTTGACTTGACTTTTGTCCACCTAGCTTGTTCTAGGCGATTCACTGTGCGATGAGGACTTTTCATATTTCATTTATAATAGTGTTTCGAACAACCCTATTAATTTTCAGCCAGGTGTGAATAAACTGTGCGTGTCCAGGAGTTGGATCGATGAGGACTTTTCACATTTCATTTATAATAGCGTTTTGAACAATCCTACCAATTTTCAGCCAAGTGTGAATTATTGTCACCTCACCTCTATTTTGTGGTCTAATTTGACCGGGCTATAAATGCAGCGCCGTTTGCTTCCATGCATTTTAAATATCGAAGCTCAATTCGAAATCATATCTATATAAGTACGTGATACGGGTAATATTTTACGAATTCATTTTGATCACAATCGGTAAAGTATAGAGAGCAAGCCAGTTTTTCGCTACAAAAGAAGAATATAATACATGGTACATGCGAGTTGAATGCAACAGTTCCCATTTGTTTTCAGTGTTATTCTGCACATGGCACTTGGCGCAAACTCTTGCAATAAATTGCCTTTGTAAAGACCATATTATTAGGATATAGTACATATTTAGTATGTCTGGGATATTAATAGCGAAAATTTAGGGACGTGTAATACAACTCATTACCCCTCTAAAACCACTAGCCCTAAAAAAACAGCACTAAACAACTCTTAGGGACCGTTCAGATAGACCGGCGCGGAGAGCAGAGCTAGAATCTTATGGCATTGAAATAAGGTTTATTTTTACATTTTATCTCTTTTGGGAGCATCCTCGAGCATCCTCTTATCATAAAAGAGATAAAATGTAAATATAAACCTTATTTCAATGGCTTAAGATTCTATTTTAAATGCGATTAAAATTTGCTCTGCTCTCCGCGCCGGTCTATCTGAACGGTCCCTAAGCCTTATAGTGAAGTCAATCTAGCTTTGAACAGTTCGCTGTTTCAATTTAATATTTCTTATTTAAAGGATTTCTAATTAATTTTTAAAAATCAAATCTAAACCTAAATACCTTCTGTGGTTGAGTCAATAATAATTTACATTTTCACGAATGTGAACGCAGTCAAGTAAACTTACGAGTTTACATTCGTTTCCAAGTTCCAACACACAGGAGTTTCGGAACATACTAATACAAAGTTTTCAAATCCCACATTTAACTTATGCGCATAACTCTCATATCAAAGTTTAGACGCCAATTTACGAGTATTTGACTGCTTTCTGAATACAAACGGTAGGTTACCTCCACCACCACCCTAGTATTAGTAACTAGGTAAGTATACCACCTAGTTATCGTTTCTAGTTATCGTTTTTGGGTTTAGTTAAATTATTGTAACCCTCTAGTAGAAATGGTTGGCGTCACGCGATATAAATATACGCGGAAATCGAACTTTTAGTCAAAGGGAATACAACTGATAGAGCAAATACGCGACACATAGATATACGATGGAATTAAATGTGCGCTTTCAGCGCAGTTAGCCCTTGCTTCGCTCACGTCCCATACTTCAAATGGTATAACGTATACTGTAAAATTAACACTCAACTTACTTGCAGAAAAAGCTTTATGAAAAATTTCTAAACTCCAGCATAAACAGTTGATTATCAGGAAATAAATTGAAAAAGGAATCAAAAAAATACAGCCAAAGTTTCAGGCATACCCGAAAGAACACAAACTTTTCCACTTTAACTTACACTCGGAGCGTGGTGCAGTTCAAGAACAATGCAAAGTTAACCTCGCAGTTTAACATTTGTTTGTAAGGTCTATCGTGAATTAAAGCAACATTTTATTACCGTTGCAAATACTTTGCTACACGTCGTTGTTAAAATGAAGATAAGGCGTGATTTATGATGAAACGGTATGGAGACGCGGTACGGATAAATGTGTTTTTCATAGACCAAGTTTGGCGTTATGAAATACAAACCAAAGCCGCCACCAGGCTTGGCTATGTTCACATACAAAAAAGGAAGGGTTATGATTTTAGCAGTCTATCTATAAGTACTTATGTTTATGTCCGATTTTTGTATGAGATAAAAAAATATATATTTGTACTCTACTTAATGAGCTCTAAACAATGATACCCCACAAGCTAGGGTAAAGAAAAATTTTTTTTTTCCGGCTCCTTTTTCATGTATGGGAGCCCCCCTGAAAAATAATTCAATTCAATTTCTAATTCAATATTTGATTTTGGGTTAACGTTTTACACTAAATACCAAAATTTCAGGTTTGTAACTCATTTCGTCTGCGAGCTAGAGACCTGTGACCGGCGGACAGACGGACAGACAGACAGACAGACAGCCGAGTGACATTAATAGGGCTCCGTTTTTACCCTTCGGGTACGGAACCCTAATTAAAAGGAATTATAATTTGTCACACATAAAAACTATTTAAAGAATTTAAACGATACGTGAACGTAAAACAATATCCGTTTATTGGTACCGAGGGAGTAGGTACGAGAGAGGATGTACGTATCCATTTTACTTAATAGACGTACGTTCTCGCAGGTAGACACAGCAATCTATCTACTCCTAGGTGTTTCAAAGCCCATTGTGCGAAATAGCTTTAAGCAAAGCGTCCTTTATCCGTATACTCGGAATAAAATTCGTCCTCGGGGACCAATTACCACACCAGGCTGTTGTTCGTCCTCTCAGAAATCACCGGTTTAGAACAGCATCGTCTCTTTACGCTCAAATTAGGCAGATTTGATAGCAAATTCAGTATGGCCTAATAATGTGCCTATTCCTGCCTATAAATACTAGAAAAAAGATAAAAAATTGTGTTATATCCCAGAGATTTAATTACCCACGTAGGTATATAGCTCAAGGTAATTTAATAAAAACCCTCGACTCTTCTAGCAATTCAAGCATGCTATGAATTGCCACATTGATTTAGTTATTATTAGCTGATGCCCACGAGTCTTTCCTCTTCTTTTTGGGAAAGTAAAGGAAAACATCGTTAGGAAACCTGTATACCTAAAGTTGTATATAATGTTCTAGAAGGCGTGTGAAGTCTACCAATCCGCATTTGGCCACGTGGTGGAATACGGCCTAAACCCTTGTCATTCTGGGGGAGACCCGTGCCCTGTAGTGGGCCGGCAATGGGTTGAAAATGACGATGACGACGATAACTTGCTAACAAGAAAAACAAATCGAAGAGAGATATCACAGAACCCAAAGTAAGTTAGATTAGTTTAATAAATAGTTAGCACGTGGTTGGAGTGGGGCCAACAAGTTCGCCGAGCAATCCAGTCGAGGATCCGAGGGGGCCCGGCGCCTGGTGAGGGCGAGACCCCCGGAAGTAATAACAGCGATTTGCCACATTATGCATGGCAACATTCCAGCCGTGCGAGTGTACCAATATAAAGGCCTCTGCAAACCACAAACTTTTCGCTGAGAGTTCATTCGGATTTCGGATAGGGCTATGACCGCGAAAGGAAGCATTCCGATCGCAAACGTCACCCAATGTTCAGTAGGTACGAAGAAGTAGCTTGGGTAGTTCATATATGTATTATGACAGCAATTTTATTTTTTCTGATCCTGTAAGAGCCATTTCGCTCCGATAGACCAGATTCGCCTAATCTGCGCTTTCACGTTATATTTATTAGCAGTCGACCAATAGTAAATTAGTCGATTTTTTTTTATTCACGTCCGTTTGCATAGATCTTTAAATGCGCACACTCCCCTAGATGATTCGTATCTATTTTAAAGCGACTAAACAGCCGGCAGATCAAAAGTTTGTAGTCTGCGTGGGCTCTTATGTACAGTGAACTCTTTTGGACCGGGAGCGCTCTTGGCTAGGAAAGAAACGGAGATTGATAGAAATCTTCAAATTTATTGCAGACGTGTTCGTGCATTCAGTAGAGCTGGTTTATTTAGAATTGTGCAATGAAGGAACCGACTAGTGTTAGTTTTTGTCTTTAGAAAGTGGCATGTTATCTGAGGCTTTGAAGACTCTTAGGCTGAAAAAGATTTATCTGGCATCATTCTAAGAGTTGCTAAAATTTGTTTTCTTGCTCTATTGAAATATTTACATATAACCGCACTAAGGCGTCATCTTCAGAAAGCAAGCTATAAGCATATCCTGCATCGAGATGTGCTAAGCGGCTTAGTGGTTGAAAATTTCTCTAAAAATACAGGTAATTACATAAAATATAGATATGATTAAAATTTAAACGCTGAAGCACTACGATATACCAAGTTCACTGGCAGTCTGAAATAATTCGGAAACCTGTGTCAACATTATCACAAATTATATTTTAAGTTTTAACTGAGCGATGTTCGTTTCTAAGTAACATAGGTACATACCAACGTGTATTTTTTACCTAGTAACTTTTCAGCCTTGTGAACCTGTGAATGAATAGACACTTCACCTATTTTTGAGAACAAGCCCACTCCATGGGTGGAGTCTGGGAAGCCGCCTGGGGACGTGTTCTAGAGGTGTTGCTTTCTTTGTCGGAAGATACTTTACTGCTTTAGTAATAAAAGCTATACTTCACTGACAGGCAATTTAGACTTTTATTAAATCTTTCAAGGACAGTGGGTACATACTGCTTTTAGTTGAAATAAATTGGTCAAGGAAAATATGTAGGGAGTTTAAAATTATCGCAGTAAAAACAATATATTATGACTGATTAAAATTTCCCCTTCTTTCGGCAAAAGTACTAAATACTGTATGGAAATATCTCTTAAAAGTTTGAGACGGTCTTAAGAGCGTTTCCCTGTAGCTACAAGGGTTGAGATCCTTATAGTCCTCAATATCCCGTTCACATTACCATCACGTAAGTACAGCTTAAAACTATTTCCTAGACAAAATAAATAAATGAGAAAGATTGAGTTACGCGAAACTTAATTACTCAAATGGTCCTGAGCAAAGTAAGCCGTTCAAATGAATATTCTTCAATTTGTTTGTCTACGGCTGGACATACATAAATCTCTTGAAACATATACTTCCACACATCTCGGTCTTGCGCCCGCCTGAATCCAGTAGCTCCCTGCGACTCGTTTAACGTCATCAGTCCACCTGTGAGAGGCAAACACTGCACATTTCACGATTACGCCATTCCAGCACCTTCGGACCCCAAGGTCTATCGGCTCTTCAACCTATGTCCCCTGCCCATTGTCAATTCAGCTTTACGGCTTGTTGTGCTAAGTCGGTTACTTTGGTTCATCCGATCTCATTTCCGAATTGATCACGTGGATAAACTCTGAGCATATAACTCTCTCTATCGCCCTTTGAGTGACTCTGAGGACATCTATATAGCTACCTTGTCACGAAGCCGTACGGTATGTATGTCATCACTGGCAACATGTCCTACCCAAAGATTTTGATCTTCAGACACTCAAGATGTTTAATCCGATGTTTCCTACCCTGGATTAAGTTTAAATTAGATCGACACGACGATTTAACTGGCAACTCAAAGAGCCCGTGTAATTGTTCAATTTCGGGTACAATACGCTGTTACAAGACGGTTACATTACTCAAGTCCAGGCAATAACCATCGCTAAACAGGAATTACTAAAACTTGAACAAAATTGTGACGAATTTTCCTCTACAAAATAATTTTCATTTTAGGGTCTGTAAAGATATAAAACATGGACATTTTTTGTAATAAGTAAGAGCATGACTCTAAATTAAATTTAGGATTTAACTTAACATTAAATATTAAGGAAGAGAAGTTGATTGGGCGAAAACAAAGGGCACGTAATCGAATAAGGGATTTAAATGCTCCGTCGCTACTGTTCCGCGACCCAGTTCAAAGGAACTGGTGCGGTGTTCAAGTGTCACCCATTATTCGAGAAATGTATCCTTGAGGCTTATCGAAATTTATCTTCTCTTGAAACATTATTTACTTAACTGTAATTTTTGTTTTTTCCCGCGCCAAAAATATCTACTTACACTGTTTCACTATCAGAGAGACCTTACCCGACCATATTATTGCTAGACTTGTACAGAAACAAATAGTGGCAGAATTTACAGTGAGACCTTCGGATAGTGCTACAAATGTGTATTAATTCATACATTTTAAATAATCTTTGTCCATAAATGAACCTCTAGTACAGTAAACACAAGCGAATAGAAGTCGATGGGGCGTGAAACAAAGGGCACGTTATTGGGTTAGCGATGTGAATGGAGACTTTTGTTCCGCGACCTAACGAGTTCCGATGGCCGACCTTGCGGCAAGGGGTTTCAGCAAATAATACCGACTGTAATACTATAAAGATTCGGACGAAAGTGAACGAAAAAATAATGAAAAATCGGCGTTATTACTATAAACTATAAACACCTTAAATAAATTAATGTCCTCCCGACCGAATTTCAACAACGACGGCTAAATTTAATGGAGAGATCAGCCATAGGAGATATTAAAGTGCACATGAGCGTGCGCGAGCCGCAAACACAGTTGCACTCTCCGTTCCGTCACTCTTATAATCCGATGGGACGAAAACCTGACAAACAGCTTAATGTGCTCTCCGAGTCACGGGCATTGAATTATTATGTACTAAGTCACGAGGTACGAATATACAAACATACAAATTATTATTTTCCGTAATCCCACTTCATAACTCTCAAATATGCTATGATAACTTCATGAATTATTGCGCTAAAAGAGGAAATATAGTAAATGTAAACATTTTAAACATAAATATGAAATGTGCAAACACGAATCAGAGTTTATCGTAAACTAGTTGACACTTGAGCCGAGCGAATGTGAAAATATTGAATTTGTTAACAGAGTTTCGTTCGTGTATACAATTTTTTTTTAAAATTGAACCCAAAAAATTAAAGCTTACCTTATATAGGTAACTTAACTACCACATTAGACAATCCATTAACTGTCAATATTAATAACAGTTAACAATAATTTATTAACGTCGATCTTTTGCAATTCGATCATTATTAGGTACTTTTTTATGGCAAAATTTTTACCCATTTTTCCAGGGTTAGGAACTGGTTGTTGAAGAGTATTAAACTTGCTAATCATAACTAGAATTCCTTTTACGATTCCAACTAAGCGTAAAGTTGGAAATAGACTAGAAATGGAACTTCTTTAATAGTATAACTGGTGATGTTGGAACAGACGATTTATTTCGGATTTCAGTTCGCTTCCAGCCTATTTAACTACGTATGAGGGTACTGTTACAATCAAAGTTTCGCCGATGTCAAATGCGTTACACAGTGCCCCTCGAAATGTCTAGTATCAGAGCTCAAATAGATCAAAATATATTATTTTAGCAATTTCAAATAGGCTATTCACATGTTGTTAGATATTTAAATTTTAATGTGAAAAGAAGCATGAAAATAGGCACAATAAAGCCCAAATTAGACGGTGAACCTTTCATCGTTCATTTTTGCGATGAACGATGCACGATACGATATTTGCTATGGCACAGTGCCTGTGAACGATGAACGGTCGGTGTTTAGACGGTTCATTTTCGATGATTCATCGATGAAGGCTCGAAATGAAAGGAAAAATCTCGAAAAATTAACCGTCTAATTTGAGCTTAAGCGCTGTATGTGTCAGCTAAAACTATTTCTTACAGAAACGAGTCTTTTTCATTATATTTCTAATGGCAGTTAAACAAAGGCCTTTTTTTACTAACCTACTGCCATTATGCTTCTTTTTTACGTTCCATGACATCTCAAGGAAAAAATAAAGACTTACAAATAAATAAACTAAGCTGAGGTCCGGAGAAGCTTTTAAAGTAACAATATTTCAGAACCTTTTTCTATATTATATTCCAAATAAAACAAAAATTGTGGGAAAATAACACAAAAAAATTTAAAGACACGAATAAAAGTCAAACATCTCAAAAATGTCTCGAGAGACAATTATCCTTTTAAATGTCTGACGGAGACAAAAAGTGCTTGTTTTCTACTTAAGTAGTAATTTATTACATCCCAATAATTGAACTTTTTCTAAAAGAAAATACTGGATACTAGGATTGTTTAATATTTCAATTACATGACGGAGAACATAAATTGGCTATATAAATATACAGAGAAGTATTAGTAGCAGTCGCACTCGCAGTTTTGAGGAAAAGTTGTGAATTCAAGCGGTGGAACGAATTAGATTTCTTGTATCTCAAGTAATATTCAAGGTAAGAGGATAGGAAGGAAACAAAAACAATGCTCATCGAATTATTATGACTTCATCGCAGTCATAAGGCCGGCCTCACACAGCCGGAATGCGTGTCTGAATTCAGAAAGCACAGAAATGCATACAACATCACTGATCCCCGCACACATTCTGATTTTTTCAGATTCTTAATTTTTCAGATCGATCTGACAAAATGTGTCTGACGAGCGTTCTTAATTCCGGATCTGAAAATTTCAGATTCTGTTGTTGTCTAATCAGTGGATACGAAACGCTAAATTCCAGTGTATTCGTTTGTATTTCTTCTATCTATAATATAATAAAACTGTAACAGATCCAATTCTGTACATTGAAGATATTTTGAAAATTTTTATTGGAGGGCACTCTATAATCGATACTGAAGCCAAAACTGCAATTTTTTTCATTTTTGTCTGTCTGTCTGTCTGTCTGTCTGTCTTTCTGTCTGTCTGTCTGTCTGTCTGTCTGTCTGTATCTTGGCCGCGCATCACGCCGAAACTACTGAATGGATTCAAATGAAACTTGGTACGATTTGAGTTTATACTCCGAGGTAGGACATAGGATACTTTTTATCTCGAAATTCAGCACGGTTCCCTTGGGAGAGGGGATGAAAGTTAAAACACGTATTTAGCTGTAATTCATTAACGCGTTGTTCGATTTCACTCATTCTTTTTTTGTTAGAAAGGTAGTACTTTATGTATTGTCCGGTAAATATTTCAAGGTCATAGGTTATATGGTTTAGAAATGACAGACATTACAATCCTCAGTATTGGGTTCAAATAACTTGGGACCCGGTTCTTTGAACGTACGGCTTATTTTAAACTGGTGTGCGTTTAAATTTGTTTGTCGGTCTGTCTATTTATTCCAGCTAATCTCTGAAACGGCTGGATCGATTTTAATGGAACTTTCAATGTTATAAGGAGTAACTTAGGCTACATTTAGTTTAGGTACATAAAAGAATTATGGGATCCGATCCGATCCTATATAAAAACCTATATCTACGCGAACGAAGTTGCGGGGTTCAGCTAGTTTTATTATAAAAATGAAAAAAAAAGCGCGATGAGTATCAATTGCTCTTTCATATTCAAAGACGTTCACCTGAGCCGAGAATAACGTTACTACTAATCAATTGACAAATTCATAATCTAATTTCCGGTACATTGCCTCACATAGTAACGGAATTCAGATTCTGAATTAAGATTCTGAATTCAGAGAGGCATTCCGGCTGTGTGAGGCCGGCCTAAGGCGGTAACATTGGCGCGTTTTGTCTGTCCAAGCCTTAATAGATTTACGTACTGCAGAATGAAATGGCCGACCTATTTCATTCTGCAGTAGGTACGTAAAAAGTACGCCCTATAATCGAATTAAAATTTACAGTGTCTGTTTGAATTTCCATACGACATCAATTATCACGTCTAGACTGGGGAGAAATAATTTATGTTCGATTTCGGGGATGGATACAAATTAAAAATTAATGCCCGAACGAGTATTCACGATAATTACTGCTATAGAGGCAATAGGGTGAATAATAGGTATTAATATTTACATAATATATCATACATGTACAGTAGAATAAGCATCAGCTTTGCTGGATTAGCATGAACTGGATAAGTGATAATTATCCATGAGTATGAGTAATCGGCAGGTTCCGTCATTTTTAGCCCCGAAAACCTCTACTAGCGAGAAAATATGCCGGTCCCTTGGAATCTCGCCTATTACATAATAGTTATTTGTTTGACAAGATAGCAAAATTATTGTTTGTTGCGAGTGCCTAGTTTGAATCCCGAGCGAGCGAAGGATTCTAATTTAGAATCACGAGCGTAGCGAGTGATTCTTATATAGAATCCTGAGTGTAGTGAGGGATTCAAAGGCACAAGAAACAAAAAGTTTGCTATCGTGTGATACATACAACTTTTCACCTCAATAGCGAAAAAATACAAGATGTAAGTAACAAAAATATTTACTGAAACAAAAAGGATTTTTTATATTCAAATTACGTACCTACTTACTTATTATCAGCGAAGTGCCAGTCGGGACTCAAATTTTTTATCAAATAAATTTTCTTTTTTGCAGCGAGAAAATTTTCATCTGGTGCTTTAAGAACTTTTCAATATCATAATCGGTGAAAACTTAAGATTTTTTAGATTCGTGCCCCTTGTATGATATTCGTATTTTGTTGGATTAAAACTCGTCACAGCAATAAATGTGTTTTATTAATTATTATAACTTTACAATATAGATGGACTGTTGCCTGTGCGAAAAATGTGCCTATAAGTAAAACATAAACTAACAAAGTTAGACGTAACTCTCAAAGTTAGCCACCTATTGATGACCGGACAGTGTTCCTCTAAGTAAAATATAAACTAACAAAGTTAGACATAACTCCCAAAGTTAGCCGCCTATTGGGTGCAACTTTGGTTTTGTTTTTTTATATTATAAATACTAGATGATGCCCACGGCTTCGCCCGTGTGGTTTGTAAAAATCTCGTGGGAACTTTGATTTTCCAGAACAAAAAGTAGCCTATCTGTAGTAAGTAGTAACCCGTCCACAAAACGGAAAAATTCCGTGGGATCCTTACGATTTCGGAATGCAATTCCTTACAGCATCAGGGTTGAGGAGTTGGACATGTACCTACTCGAGCTCATTCAACAATAAAGTCTTTATTGGTATCCCCAATATCAATTTAAATAACCGACAGTGCCTAAATCCCATTAGTGTTGGGGATCAGATCCCCTACAGCATCAGGATTGAGGAGTTGGAATCCAAATTTTTTGTAGGACAGTGTCGCAATGTTTCTCCATCGATTAAAAAAAAAATTACGCAAATCGGTTCAGAAATCTCGGAGATATCGGTGTTCATAGGTAGAAAAACACAACTCCTCCTTTTTTGAAAGTCGGTTAAAAAAGTAGCCTATGTTACTCCCTGGTTAATTCTCTACTTGTATGTGAAAGTCCCGTCAAAATCGGTTCAGCCGTTCCAAAGATTAGCCCGTTCAAACAGACAGACAGACAGACAGACAGACAGACAGACAGACAGACAGACAGACAGACAAAAATTTTAAAAACGTGTGATTCGGTTATAGTATTGTTCAAATAACCATATGAGCTTAATATGAGGTAGTTATTTCGATATTACAGACAGACACTTCAATTTTATTTATTAGTATAGATTAAACACCCCTCCGACTGTCTTCACAAAAATGCGATAAGTTTAGATAGGTTTCAATGTGAACGTCGCATTTCGATTTGATTGTAGCTTTTAACATGGAGTAAATACTACATAATATAAAGATTGCCTTGTTTTAGACAATTCCATGAAATATAATAAAATCACAGTCTCTGAACAGGTCTTCGCACCTTTTGTCTCCAAATAATTCATAGGCTTTCAAGTTTCAGGTATTTTTCACGCGACTTTTCCGGCAGAAAGTTTAATTCAGCGTTAGTCACTAAAGTTCGGCCGTTCAGAGAATGCGTTCCTGACACGTCGCGATTGAACTGACGACGTAGCTTTGTAATGGCGTTGCAGTTACTATAAAAATATTTTTGCTGGTTGTTTACCGTTTTAACAATTGATGAGCATTAAAACAACATTATTATATCAATAATCAATGAATGTTATAATTGTGTGCCAAACTGAGTGTCAAATAACTTGGTAAACAATATTTTTCTAAATCTATACTGCGCTATTACAAGGTTATGTCAGCGCTCTATATTTGTATAATAGTGCTGTGCTAAAAATAATAGGCAAGTATCGTAATCTGTTCTTATACAGTTATACCTATAATATAAAATAATACGCTTTGTTTTTCTTTTTAAGAATTTGAAAATAATGGACTATAAGATAACTTTTATGAAATATAAAAATAAAACTATGACCAAACCGAACGCGCGAAAGAAAGTAGCATTTTTTATTTAGGTTGAAAATGGTAACCCCAAATGGCGTTGGGCCGCCATTTTGTGACGCTAAAACAGTCGTCTGTTGTCGTTTCGTGCGCATAGACCACGTTCTTCAAGTGTTTTCGATCTGTTTTTATTTGACAATTTTATTATATGAATATTACCTTTTTTTGGTTTCTACTTAAATAACTAAAATATAAATTTTAAATGATTCCGCCAATTTAAAACGAAAATAATCTTAAAATAATGCTCCGGTTCATTTTGGAGGAACGGTAACGAACTCAGTGTTATGTTGTGCCCATCCCTAGTCGTGACTAACTGATAGGTGTCAGGAACGCATTCTCTGAACGGCCGAACTATAATTCTTTTAATTCTGAAGGTGTTAAATTATCACTGGAGTCACTCATTTTGTTTTAATTTTTTTAGAACAAATAACTACAAATAAATTAGTTAGGTACCTAATTATTATATAGAGTATAGACAATTTTTTTCCCGCCATTTTTTTTATTCCTCTTTTGTCTGCGTTCGGAATTGCGTAATTCAAGAAAAAAATTAACTAATTATTTTAATTCTCCTTAAATCGTTTACGTTTCATGTTGTTTTACAGAATTATAAATTCTAAAACACATTTTAAGAAAAACTCAATAGTTTAAATAATATATAATAGAAAATTTTGATGAAATAAAATGTTGGGGCTACTATACAAACTATTTGATACAAAACTTTTCCGAACTTTTCTTGAGACAGTGAATTGAAGAAATAACAATCCAAAGCGTTCTATATTCAAAACACTTTTTCTCACGGAGTGAGCAAAAACGAGTTTTGCTCACTGGTTTTGGCCAGCAAACACGCCCTTTTTGAGCTACTGAGGTGAAAAATAATTTTTCTTAGTAGCCATTGACATTTAGTAGCTCTAAAAAAGAATTTTAATATTCCTTGGTAGCTGGTTTATTTTCTTTACTCATGATTCCTGACTGAGCACAGTAAAATTAAAAATTGAATGAAGTGGTCTGCATGCGACCCTCGAGATTTATACGAGTAACTTCCCAGTAAGAAAAAATGGCTGCATCGATTTTGCTAAAAATCTAATCAGTTTCAAGTTATGCGTCGAATGAAAGTTATAAGATCTACTACAAATAATGAAAAAAAATTATAGCTAGATATCGTATTTTTCCTCGATAAAACATACCTGGCCAAATTTAGGCACATGTCAAAAATCCTTTGAGAGCAGTTTTGTTCGATTCGCAAACTGGAACGGCAATTAACGAGTTCAAACCAGCATATAACGAACCAACCGACCGTGCGATTCAATGTTATAACAAAGTTTGCAGCTGACCTCAAAGATCCTCAAGCTAAGTAGCATTATTTCAAATGATTGGGTAACGTGCTGGCACACCGTGAACACGGCAATTCACTTACTGCAGAGTGAAAGAGGTCGTAACAACATTGGGACTGATGAGGTTTCCAGTAATCAAAGTTTCCGAGGCAAAGGAAAATTTTTGTTATTTCATTTGAGGGGTTGAAGTTTGAATGTGATGATAGGAGTATTCCAATGCTTATGGACTTGGAATTTCACGCTCAAGATGGGAATTTTTTGTTTGAAGTCTTAACTATAATTTTGAGTGACGTCGAGCCTTAAGACGTAAGTACTTCAGTGAAATACTCCCAAATAAAATAACTGCACACCTTCGCCACTGTTTTGCATTCACTTTTTGTATTCACTTTTAATGAAAAAATATGTTATCCGCCACCACAAAATGGCGGATAACATATTTTTGCACAACCCCCTCAATATGGGTATCAAATGAAAGGGCTTGACTAGTAGAATAGCACTATGCAAATTCAAGATGGGCGCCATCACAAAAGTGGATGTCACAAAGATGGAATGTCGGGGGTTTTAAAATTTTTAATTAATGCTTGAATACGGTGACTAGCGGTGTCTGATTTTATGTCGAGTCAAGGCACAACTGCGTACGCGCGTGTTCCCTTTATGTCCCAATTGCAAGATTCGGTCCAAGAAGTCTAGTGAGAGTTGGATATACATACTTAAATGTAGATTTTTAGAAGGCCATAAAGTTGTATGTTCTATTTTCGCATATACATATATAAAATAGCCACGTTTTTGATAAACAAAATAGTTGGTATTCTAAACAGCTATTTTGGTCCATATAGCAACCAAACCAAAGTTCGTTCATTCGTTCGTCTACACTAGTTTCTAAAACCTAATGAGAAATACATGCACCACAACTCTCGCCCACGCTGTAAGCTCCGGCAGAAAAGGTCGACATGAATTTCCTAATGTAATTAAACTTTCAAATGGAAGGGCGCTCGCCTGCATGGCCGACCATTTAGCTAAGGATATATTAGAGCTAAGCTAAATGAGAAAATACTACAAAGTAATTATATAATAGTACACCCTTAATTACTACATTCCTAAGGTATACATACATTTCAAGTGTAGCCTAAAGCGAAGTTACCAAATAGTATCAAGAAGAAATCAACGTTGGTTACACCACTTGGCTTAATTAATGTTACTAAAATATAAAATTAGTAGGTATAAGAAATGTTCGCTCTTGTATATTTACTGCATAGAGTTGAAACGTATTTCATACTCCACAATTCTTAGGAAGAATAGACATTTTTTTTTTTGAGATAACTTTCACTGGCGGATGCAGTTTACATTTTGATCAACCTAAACATCCGCCAGTGAACTTTTAACAGTTTTTAGCAAGGTATGAGCTCAAAGGAGCTTAGGAAAAACAAAATGATTCCCACGGGATTTTTAAAATCAATATCCAGGCGAACGAAGTCGCGGGTATCCGCTTGTTTTTAATAATAAAGTACCCAATTGCACGAAATGCATGAATAAAATATCGCTCTAGTCCAAACATGACAAAGCTTTGAGTTTTTCGAATCGATTTCGCCGCGGTAAGCCTGAGTTCGCTCTCATTTCTCGAATAGAGCAGGAGTGTTTCAGAAATTAGAATTCATTCATTCATCTCTTAATATCTATATTAAACAGATGAATGAATGAATTTATTCACAATTTTTATGATAAACGAAGAAATTCTAAAGGTTAATATAACAAGTAAGAATAGTAAACAAAATAACTTACCTAAGCCCTTTTACCCTATAAGTTAATTTTGCCCTTGTAATCTGAGTATAGGTACGACAACAGCCCAAAGGATCAAGCTCGCCTCTTTGACCTTTCAAATTATGATCTGGGTATGTTACTGTTGGCTTAATATTGGCTAATAAAGTCTGCTACTTACCTCCACGAATATCCTCACACAAAAATAGGACGTTGTGATAATCTACTACGTTCTATAATGAAAAGTTTTACCACCGTAAAGGACATGGCCGGAATTTGCCCTGATTAGTCGAAAAAAAACTTACTTAAATAAACATTAATGGCGGTTAATTATTCATATGTGAAAATTGCTTTTAAAATAAACTAAAGTGTATCGCGACAATTACATTTTTCCAGCGCAGGCGTGGAAAAAACACAAAAAATAAGAATGTTTACTGTTACCTATTTGTTTTTGTTTTTATTTTCCTGTCATAATGCGTTTGCGTTTGGAAACACGTATAATAATAACGATATTTGTATTTAGCACAAGGTTAGACTGAATAATATTTAGTTATTTATGTTTTATATTATAAAACACCCAAACAAATACGACCTGTTAGAATAGTATAGCTAAAGCAAATATAAAAAATCAATGATTTCACGAGTATCGACACTCGACACCATTTATGCAGCCGCGCACGTTAACGTTAACGCAATAATCTTAAACCTATTCAAGGGTGCGTGTATCCGAACATCTAATTATTTTTAATCTATTCACGCTGTCGTTTTCATTTGCAAAGCATTTATTTTTTATTGTAATTGTACTTGTTTGTAATCTTGACGATCAAAATGTCTAGATGTTTGAATTGTAGCGTGGCGACTATTCGAATGCGAAGGCTTAATGTAACAAGTCTAGCAACGCCTTTACAAGTTCTATTGAGTGAATGGTTATCTATCCAACAGGTATGTATGTGCTAATTATTTTCTTTACTAACTATAACTGCCATTTTAAACAGTCGATTATATTCCCTAAAAAGTTTTGAAAAGAGTGTCTGCAGTCAGCACAATAATAATCTTAATCTATATATATAAAACAGTCGTGTTAGTTAGTTCGAACACTTTTAACTCGAGAACGGCTGGAGCGATTTTCATGGTATTTGGGACCGTCCCGAATAGCAAAATAACTATTAAAAACATTAAAAAATTCACGAAAACATGTTCACGGGTATCGTAACTGTCAAACATTTGATTGTCATCCCGTCGATACGGTAAACTGTCACCCGTACGTCTCATACAGTACGTATTAAATCTTCTGTGCGTGTGTTTGTCAGCGGGCAGAACGAAGTCTGCCGGATCCACTAGTAATATACTTAGTAGATCTCTATTACTATACTGAGTACAATATGTCATGTTTTTCAGCTTCCTCCAGAAGGACTGGTTTGCAAAGCATGTTATGTTTTGTTAAATCAATGCTTGGAAGAAGGTACACATAGCAGAGTACTGGGCTACCCAATGGTGTGTGTTGGTTGTGGATGCTCAGTTAGAGGGAGGCGTTACCCAGTGCCACACCACACCCTTGAAGAAAACAGTCCGTTAATAGATATTTTCTTATCATGGAATACCCACAGTCAGGTTAGTGTTTACTAGTGTTAAACTAGTTTAGGTCTACTATTCTCCCTGGTTGCTTTAAAGTATTAGTCGCATTGTGGTGTAAAATACTTTTAATTGAAGAGTAAAGCTGCTGTCTCATTTATCCCGGCAGACCGGTGGCTATCAGAACATCCGCATTGCAAAATGACAATATCGCCATAAAGTCTTGATATTTGAATGCCATATTTACTAAATAGACATGAACGCTAAATGCCCTAAAAGCAAAACGTCTGGATCTTAAAATGTAATTCAAAATATTGTAGTAGCAAATAGTCTAGATTTAAAAGTGCCATAGTTACTAAATAGACATAAGCGTTGAATGACATAGTAGCAAATCGTCTGGATCTGAAAATGCCATAGTTACTTTATAAACATGAACGCTAAATGCCTTTATAGACGCTTACTTTGTTGATATGGATTTGTGCCTAGTTATCTCATAAACCAAATAAAAATAAACAAACTCTTTTAACTCAGATCATCATCACCATTATTATCAACCCATTACCAGCCCATTACAAGGCACGGGTCTCCTCTCAGAATGAGAAGAGTTTAGGCTGTAGTCCACCTCACTGACGAACTGGGAGTTGGTAGATTTCACATGGCATTGAGAACATTATGGAGAATAGGCATGCATATGTTTTCCTTCACCGTTAGAGCAAGTGATATTTAATTGCTTAAAACATACATAAATTGGAAAAGTTGAGTACCGGAGTACCGGAGATGAACTTGGTCTCCCTGAAAGAGAAGCTGACGTCTTAACACCTAGGCTATCACCAATTACTAAAGACTACTATATATATCACTACATAGTATAAAACAAAGTCGCTTTCTCTGTCCCTATATCCCTATGTATGCTTAAATCTTTAAAACTACGCAACGGATTTTGATGCGGTTTTTTTTAATAGATAGAGTGATTCACGAGGAAGGTTTATAAGTAGAAAAATTGGACCCGGTAGGTGGCGCTAATAGCGGGCAGGACGACGTCTGCCGGGTCCGCTAGTATACTATATAGATCACGAGGTTCTGGGTTCAATTCCCAGGAAAATATTTTTTTTTCTGTCAAGGAATTCTCAGTGCCATGCCAGCCCAGAGTTGGTAGTTGGCGATGTTTCACCCCCATGCCTTGGAGAGCACATTCAGCAGTCGGTCTCAGTTATTATCACTCTCATGCATCGACGTTATATCCCATAGACAGATAGAAACAGGCACGCGATTTCAGGTAACAGTTGAGTTTTTTTCGTATTATATAAGTGGCTGCTCGAAAATTCCGAATTAGTATCGACCAGTTCTGAGCGCCGTAAACACGTCCGCTTTGGCGAATGAAATATAGTGACAAAAAATACAACGATGCCTTCCTGTTCTGTAAGATGGTGTGGTAAAAGTACTCCAACATCGAGGTAAAGAAAGGTAGCATAACATTTCATCGATAAGTCAGTAAAACTAATTTTACCAAAATAATCATAAATAAAATAATTTATAGCGGGGTTCATCTTATGTTGGTCATGTTCAGAGTAGGAGGAGCTTGAAATCTACTCGCGTTATCGCCGCATCTCTTTTATTTATACTCGCCGCGTAAGTATTTATCTCGTTTCATTAGTTACCTTCTGAACGATAGTGATGTTCAACATCAATTCTATTCTATTGTCGATAGTATGAACATAATAAAGCTGTAGAAAGAATTGTTTTTTTCTTAGACGTTGTCCTAATACAACGCGAATGCGCGATCATCGCAAGTTCGCGCGAATTTTACTCGTACGAACTCGCGATCAAACATACTGATCTCGAATAGGTGTCCTAATAGGCATTCGCGCTACAATCGCATCACGTCGTTGGGCAGTGACTGACTGACTGACTGACTGACTGACAGTGACTGACTGACTGACTGACTGACTGACTGACTGACTGACAGTGACTGACTGACTGACTGGTTGACTGACAGTGACTGACTGAATGACAGTGACTGACTGACTGACTGACCGACTGACTGACAGTGACTGACAATGACTAACAGTGACTGACTGACAGTGACAGACAGTGACTGACTGAATGACTGACAGTGACTGACAATGACTGACAGTGACTGACTGACAATTACTGACAGTGACTGACAATGACTGACAGTGACTGACAGTGACTGACAATGCCTGACTGACTGACAGTGACTGACAATGACTAACAGTGACTGACAATGACTGACAGTGACTGACAGAATGACTGACAGTGACTGACAATGACTGACAATGACTGACAGTGACTGACTGACAATTACTGACAGTGACTGACAATGACTGACAGTGACTGACAGTGACTGACAATGACTGACAGTGACTGACAATGACTGACAGTGACTGACTGGCTGACAATGACTGACAGTGATTGACGGTGACTGACTGACAATGAATGACAGTGACTGACTGACTGACTGACTGACAGTGACTGACAATGACTGACAGTGAACGACTGACAATTACTGACAGTGACTGACAGTGACTGACAATGACTGACAGTGACTGACAGTGACTGACAGTGACTGACAATGACTGACAGTGACTGACAGTGACTGACAATGACTGACTGTGACTGACAGTGACTGACAGTAACTGACAATGACTGATAGTGACTGACTGACAATGACTGACAGTGACCGACTGGCTGACAATGACTGACAATGACTGACAATGACTGACAGTGATTGACGGTGACTGACTGACAGTGACTGACAGTGACTGACAATGACTGACAGTGACTGACAACGAATGACAGTGACTGACAATGGCTGACAGTGACTGACAATGACTGACAGTGACTGGCAATGACTGACAGTGACTGACAGTGACTGACAGTGACTGACTGAATGACTGACAGTGACTGACAATGACTGACTGTGACTGACAGTGACTGACAATGACTGACTGTGACTGACAGTGACTGACAGTAACTGACAATGACTGACTGACAATTACTGACAGTGACTGACAGTGACTGACAATGACTGACTGACTGACAATGACTGACAGTGACTGACAATGACTGACAGTGACTGACAGTGACTGACAGTGACTGATAATGACTGACAATGACTGACTGTGACTGACAGTGACTGACAGTAACTGACAATGACTGACTGACTGACTGACAGTGACTGACAGTGACTGACTGACAATGAATGACAGTGACTGACTGACTGACTGACAGTGACTGACAGTGACTGACTGACAATGAATGACAGTGACTGACTGACTGACTGACTGTCTGACTGACAGTGACTGACAATGACTGACAGTGACTGACTGACTGACTGACAGTGACTGACTGGCTGACTGACTGACAGTGACTGACAGTGACTGACTGACTTACAGTGACTGACAGTGACTGACTGAATGACTGACAGTGACTGACAACCCTCTCCTCTCTACCTCTACCTCTACCTCTACCCCTACCTCTACCCCTACCTCTACCCCTACCCCTACCTCTACCCCTACCTCTAGGTAGGTAGGTAGAGGTAGGTAGATGTAGAGGTAGGGGCAATATAGCAATCTGTAATACAAAATATAAAATAACATTCATACAATATGTTTGGTAGGTAAGTATCTACTTATCGTGTTTTAATCAAACGTGTCCCATCCCTAGTCCGTGTACTTTTCGCAACCTAGGTAAGTACGGACCTTGGTCGGGCCAATCAGAACGCGATTCCCCGCGCCTTCATACTTCAGCTAGTTGCCAGAATTGTTTCAATAGAATTAAAATAAACATGAGGAGTCTATGGGATATAACGTCGATGCTCTCATGTGACAATAGTCATTAAAGCCCGCCCGCCAATCCGCATTGAAGCAGCATGGCAGGTTTTAGCTCTAAATTCCTCTCTCCTGTGAGAGAGGAGGTCTGTGCCCAGCAGTGGGATGTAAAAAGGCTGTAGTGGTGGTGGTAGTGGTGGTGGTGGACTATAAATAGAGTGGCAGTCAACTCATCCCATGGTAAAGTTGCAAGAGATATCTGATGGCAATGTACAATGGTCGAAACATTTATAGGAGAATGATAAATACATATAATTAATACATATATTATATACTAGCGGACCCGGCAGACGTCGTCCTGCCCGCTATTAGCGCCACCTACCGGGTCCAATTTTTCTGCTTATAAACCTTCCTCTTGAATCACTCTATCTATTAAAAAAAACCGCATCAAAATCCGTTGCGTAGTTTTAAAGATTTAAGCATACATAGGGACATAGGGACAGAGAAAGCGACTTTGTTTTATACTATGTAGTGATTAATACATTAATACATTAATACATAATAAAAAATATAATTAATAACAATGACGATAATACTATCATATCGAGCTACAAATCCTAACATTTCCCTCTCTCTTTATTTTTGAGACAGCTGTTTTTGTGCATTCTAACCTTTCATCATTTAAAAACATGAATAACAGTAGGTACCCGTTAAGGTTACGGGTCCGACCTTCGAAGACTGCAAAAATGCAGAAAAGCATATTGTGCCAATCAATTATAATTTACAATAAATTATCTAATGACATAAAGACACAAAGTTTAACCAATTTTAAAAAATCTCTAAAAACATTCTTAATTAATAAATCATATTATTCTCTGAAGGAATTTCTAGAAGATGAAAACATTTGAACTTTTATTTTTAACTTTATTTGACCACAGACAGTTTTGACATCTTAAATTCACAACACATTATTTATTTGACATAACTTCCGTTTTGACTATATTTTATTGATAAAACAATATCCCATCAATATCTTTTAAATATTTAATATTGATTTAATAAATTAAAATACACTATATTATTGATGAAAAGGCGACATTATGATTAGCTGACAAAATTTTTTATGCATACTTAACAACGTACACCTACTTCATTTAATTAATAAATTAGAAATGTCATTCCATGATTATTATAAAGTACCTACCTAGATACATACCTAGACCTAATAATGCATTATGTTGTTTCTATATAGGTAATAAAAATAATTACTTGATTATACATTTGTACACCACACTGTGGTTGAATGCATGACACCTATAAATATGTTAACATCTTACTGTACTGTATTCACAAATAAAGAAATATGAAATAAATATGAAATAAATATCATTATACTAAACACATACATACATAACATTTCTACCAATTATTCCATTTAAAATGTCAAAAAATTGTTACAGGATAGGAGGACAAACCTGTATGCATGTCAACCCTGTTGGAGGCGAGCTAATCGGCACTTAGTACAAAATATACACAGACAGGTTGAAGAACTAGAGGAACCTGCATCTACTGAGGACCGTGAGCCACCACCACCACCACCACCACCACCACCACCACCACCACCACCACCACCACCACCACCACCACCACCACCACCACCACCACCACCACCACCACCACCACCACCACCACCACCACCACCACCACCACCACCACCACCACCACCACCACAACCACTACCAACATCAACACCAACACGACCACCACCACCACCACAACCACTACCACCATCAACACCAACACGACCACCACCACCACCACGACCACCACCACCACAACCACTACCAACATCAACACCAACACGACCACCACCACCACCACAACCACTACCACCATCAACACCAACACGACCACCACCACCACCACGACCACCACCACCACCACGACCACCACCACCACCACAACCACTACCATTATCAACACCAACACGACCACCACCACCACGACCACCACCACCACCACGACCACCACCACCACCACCACCACCAGCACCACAACCACATCCACTACCACATCCACCACCACCACAACCACATCCAAGGATTGGACTAGTGAATTACCTGCCTAGTTACAGACGTGCTCCAAATACTTCTAGCCATTGCATTTTTAGGGAGTGTCATAATCAAGCAGGGCATTTAATTCCTACCTTTGTTAAGATAATGTTGCTTAAAGCACACAACTACTGGATCGATTTCGAAAATTCTTTCACCGTTGGATATGTACGTGATCCCTGAGTGCTATAGGCTATAATATATTATGTACCACGGGTGAAGCCGGGCGGACCGCTAGTAAACGATAAAATATATAATTAAACGTAATAACGATAGTGAACTAAACTTTAATTGATACTGAATGCGATACTTGGGTACCACAAAAGGAAGGGGCTCATCGTTGTTGGCGCGGCGGAGCTAACAATCATCATTCATATTTTTTATTTATTTTTAAACGTGAAAGATGCCTTCATAACTTATTTCCCTTTAGGGAAATAAGTTTTTTTTCCCTTTAGGGAAATAAGTTATAATAATATCTTATATAATTAATCTTAGAAAGATCTATAGGAATTTGAACTTTTTGTTTCTTCCGCAGATGAGGAAACTGCATATGCAGGTGAACTTTCGAATCACGAAGTTTCTGCCGTTCCGACATCAGCGGGTGGCGAGAGCGTGTACCTGCACCGCTGCGGCGCCGCATCAAGAATGCACCTCCTCGGAATGATGCCTCTGTGTTGGGGACTAAAACTTAACGATAACTTATCGAATCGATCGATAATTACGTTATCGAAGTGTTCTGAATCGCCCTGCTGTATTATTTTCGTATTATTCTGATTTTTAGACAAGCCAATCAACAAAAATAATTATTTTGTTATTTTCATAATCATTTTCCAATTTCAAAATTCTGTCTACTGCAGACCAGCAGGGTGATTCAGAGCACTTCGATAACGTAATTATAACGTAACGATATGTAGCTATCTTGTTATTTTTAACTTGTAATTAAGTACTTTTAATAATAATAAAGCAATAATAAAAAGGTCACACGCAGGAGAAATATCCACTGTTTTCAATATATATGAAAGCTGGGTTTTTCTTAGCTGACGAGCATTCATTTCGAGCGCGATTCGCACATAATATGGTGCCGGTAGTGAAAAATATTCTTTCAAACATTTTCTATTAACGCGTTCACACCTGTCCGTATCAGTGACGAGTGACGACGCAGTGTTTTAGTCTGAGTTCATAGAGAATGACATATTTTTCACTGTGCCTGAACTGCGCCAGCGGCGGCACTGATAGGTACTTCACTGATATGTGCGAATCGGGCTTTAACCAATCATACTGAATCAATTGGATAGGCAATACTAATGTTAGGAAATAAAACATTTGAAGATGATTACAAAAATAATTTATTTGACAACTAACAAAAAGAAGGCAAATACAACTTGTCAACAGTGATATGAAAACAGTAGTTCTGTAATTAAATTGCAGAATGGTTTCTTCACAATGTTCTTCTATATTCAAAAACCGCCAAAATGTCTTATCCTGACGTGAGATCATCCCCCGGGCTCCTTCAACTTCAAAGTAGTAGTAGAGCAGCTCTTGCAACTGCTCACGCTGACGGACCAGTAATGCCTACATCACAGTGACTAGGCACAGGATCTTGTAACCTGTAACCGTAACATTCTTTGAGATCCACAGAATAAGGTTCAAATAGACACTTCAACAGTGTTTCAAAAAAGGGGTCCAACGATTTACTTCAACGAACTGCTTAGCATAATGTACCATACAACACAAACATTCAGTGGTATACGGCAACTTAATACTAAGTCTGCACAAAAGATAACACTGTAACAACAGTAGCTTGTTGAATCCACGAATGTATGTAATATGTAATTCACTAGGTAAGTCACAGGTCAGATAAAAATAAACAATCAATCCATGCATCACGACAGCGTGAATAGATTAAAAATAATTAGACGTTCGGATACACGCACGCATAGGTTATAGAATAGGTTTAAGATTATTGCGTTAACGTTAACGTGCGCGGCTGCATAAATGGTGTCGAGTGTCGATACTCGTGAAATCGTTGATTTTTTATATTTGCTTTAGCTATACTATTCTAACAGGTCGTATTTGTTTGGGTGTTTTATAATATAAAACATAAATAACTAAATATTATTCAGTCTAACCTTGTGCTAAATACAAATATCGTTATTATTATACGTGTTTCCAAACGCAAACGCATTATGACAGGAAAATAAAAACAAAAACAAATAACAGTAAACATTCTTATTTTTTGTGTTTTTTCCACGCCTGCGCTGGAAAAATGTAATTGTCACGATATACTTTAGTTTATTTTAAAAGCAATTTTCACATATGAATAATTAACATCCATTTATGTTTATTTAAGTAAGTTTTTTTCGATTAATCGAGCGAATTTCCAAGGGCACAGCTCCATACAAATTCCGGCCATGTCCTTTAGTTAGAGCATTTATTTGATTTCCGACGATCAATCATGTTTGTGCATTTATGGCGCTCGAATAATTATTGCACAGTAGTCGATTATTTATTATTAGTAAAGTAGTAGGTATATAAAGTGCTATATTTACGTGATGCGTACTCTGCTTATTTCTCTACCATTAGGTAGTAAGAATTTGCAGATCTATAAATTTTCGTACTAAGAAATCTCCACAGTATTTACCAAACAACCTATATCTAATGGTAGGTAGGTATATGTATATCTCGAGAATCGAAGAATTTATTGCCAGACCCTTCCAAGTACCTACTTATATCAATATAGACGTGTATAACTAAACACGCGCAATATCAGATCCACTTAGCACCCAACAAATTATTCGGTAAAACCGTATTCACCGCCATAACTTCTCGTGCAAAGCCTCTAGGGATTTCCAATATCACCTTCATCTTACATTTTCGACGCCATTTTCTTATATTAGAAGTAAACTGGGGGTTAAATGCGCAACGTTCTCGCAATCACAATCGCCTACGAAATTCAAGACGAGTTTGATAGTGAACCAAAGAAGATTGCCATTTAAATTGAATTATAACACTGTCCGAACTCAAAGCACTTTCTCATTCACTCAACAAGATTACAACCCGTTTACTATAAGAATGAACCTGGCGTCGATGACGTCACTGCGACGTACTGCGAACCGTAGGTACTGAGGCGACAGGACGAATGCGGGTGGTGAGCGGGGAAGTGGGAGATGCCCTCACATTCCAGCGAGGTCCATTCTTATAGTAAACGGGCTATACTCTAACCACTGCAGATTAATTTGCAAATACAATTTACTATCAAAACTAAGACGATTGTTAAGTAATTGCAATCGAAATATTTATTTAAAGTAATTGAAATATTTAGTAAAAGTAATTGAAATTATTATATTTTTAATCTAAACCTCGCATCGCTTTTAACTGCTAAATTGAAGTATTGGTCGGCTTATGAAACCAGGTTCAGTTCATACTTAACAGGTTTCACAGGCTACAAGTTTTCCCTATCGCCAGTGCGTTGCGCAATTATCCTTCTCGTGCTTTTTAGGGTAAAATTCTTTTTTTTAACGCAAAGCACCATACGAGCACGACACCTTGATTCATAAACGCTTCAGGCAGTCAGCTGTGAAGCGTTTTAAAAGGCTACGCAGGGAAAACTAACTGTTGCGTTGAGGCCTCGTTATTCCGCTTGAGTGAGGGAGTGTTGGTTGAAGAATGAATGGAACAGACGAACCGTTGGAAACATCATTTTCAATTCTGAATTATTATAGGAAAGTAATGTTAATTGTATCAGATTTATTTGTTTCCATTTGAGGGTTCGAACTGTCAGTTCGAAGTTATATAGGCTTTGTGATTAAACTTCGGGGACCAACTCAATACTGATGCTGCTAATGTCAATATAACCAGTGAAAAGGTTACGCGACTAGAGGATCCACAGGTAGTAGGTACGATAAATAAACTCCTCAGATGGCTTACAGACATTTCGCTCTTATACCGTGATAATATTGAAGTTATTTTAATAATACCGAATGTCTGTCTTGTTATAAAATTAAATTTCACAAGGCGGGTCCCAATTTCCAAAAAGATATCTATCTGTTCACACCCGAGAAAGTATGCGTCGTATATTTCATGATAATGATCAACCTACCTTTACGGTTACATTTCAGAGGTAACACCGCAAGTAGGCACTCTTCGTAAAAACAGCTCAACTTTTTATGTGAGAAACGTGCAAACGTGAAAACATGCCAAAAGATTATCTATAATATAATAAGACTGTAACAGATCCAATTCTGTACATTGAAGATATTTTGAAAATTTTTATTGGAGGGCACTATATAATCGATACTGAAGCCAAAACTGCAATTTTTTTCATTTTTGTCTGTCTGTCTGTCTGTCTGTCTGTCTGTCTGTCTGTCTGTCTGTATCTTGGCCGCGCATCACGCCGAAACTACTGAATGGATTCGAATGAAACTTGGTACGATATGAGTTTATACTCCGAGGTAGGACATAGGATACTTTTATCCCGAAATTCAGCACGGTTCCCTTGGGAGAGGGGAAGAAAGTTAAAACGTGTATTTAGCTCTAATTCAATAACGGGTACTTCGATTTAACTCATTCTTTTTTTGTTAGAAAGGTAGTACTTTAAGTATTGTCCCGTAAATATTTCAAGGTCATACGTTTTTTAGTTCAGAAATGACAGACATTTATTGGGTTCAAATAACTTGGGACCCGGATCTTTGAACGTAGGGGCTTATTTTAAACTGGTGTGCATTTAGAGTTATGTTTGTCGATCTGTCGATTTGTTCCAGCTAATTTCTGAAACGGCTGGATCGATTTTGACGGAACTTTCAATGGCAGATAGGTGATATTATAAGGAGTAACTTAGGCTACATTTAGTTTAGGTACAAAAAAGGATTATGGGATCCAATCCGAGACTATATCAATACCTTTATCCACGTGGACGAAGTCGCGGGAATCAGCTAGTAATATATAATAAAAAAGAAAATCGGGTCTACATCCAAGATTCCATGTTACAATAACACCTATGGTGTGAGCTTTCAACAACATCTATGAGGATCGGTGGTGAGCACTTCATAAAAGCATAAAGACACTGCCCATTATGAAAATATACCTAATAGATACCAATTCGAACCCTATGTATGCATGAGAATATTTAAGGTCTGTTTCACCACCTTCTGATAAGACGTGTCGAATAGCTTATTCACAACAACAAAAGATTTTATTTTTAACAGACTTTTTGCCGAAACAATAAATTGCAGTTATCCCTTAATATAGGTATGGAATAATGGATGCACCGACAGCGGCTAGTCACTTAACTATAAAAATTCTATTTAAGGTTAAAAGTTCCTTAGTGTCAAGATAAATTCATTTCTATAGAAGTAGCGGGAATGTATATTGAGCGGAGAAAATAATGAAGTAAGGAAGAGGAAGTAATTAAGCTTCGCGCTACTGAATTGTGTAATTAACTTCAATTGTATTTTACACAGTTATCTTCTCTAAGGTTATTATTTAATTTTGTCATTCGTAGAGCTGAGTCGTAAATTAAATCACTTTACGCACTGTGTTACTGTCAGTCACTTCAGTAAAGCGAACGGAAATCTTTCGGGTTACTTGCTACCTTTTATAAATAGAGTATTCAACATCTTTTTATGATTAGTCTCCCTTCACAAACTATGCGATTTGGGGATTTTGCAGAAATTTTCAAAATCTTAACAGTGCAAGAGCAGGCTAAAATCTGAATCACCAATTGGACAATAGTTAATTTCGGTGCAAAAACGAAATAGATTAACGTAGAGAAACTTTGGTCATAATTATAATTGATATACGAATGTTTATTCCCATTTCCATCAATTCTGATCTCTTTGCAATTAATAGTCAATATGCTAAATTTTATTAAATCTAAACAAAATTTACACAACACAGTTATCTGTAACATTTGTGAATAATACATGTTTTTTTTTCATCAATTCTGATCTCTTTGCAATTAATAGTCAATATGCTAAATTTTATTAAATCTAAACAAAATTTACACAACACAGTTATCTGTAACATTTGTGAATAATACATGTTTTTTTTTGTACAGTGCAGAAAACAAAGCTTTTTCGTTCAACCGTCAAAGCTCCCTTGTCAGTGGAGCGTTATTAAAAATTCCCTCACGTAAATACAAAAGTGTGACGGGATGACACGAGTAGGGTATGCGTTGAAGGGTGCAGGATTGATTTCCGAAACAATAAGATGGTCTTTGCTCTTTTTGCAGAGGCTTTAAATATTTGCTCTAAATATGGAAACAATATAAGGGTCAAACAGAGTAACAATCCAGATAGAATTTAACGTTGGAGCTCTTTGAAACCTTGTCCATCAAAGCTACATGAACTAAACTCTTAATATGAAGCAATCCTATTGACATATTAACTGGTGGAAAGGCTGCCTTAAAATATGGTCTCTACATAATTGAATGACGGGTGCAGGAAGAATATTACTGTATCTACAAGATCACGTCATAATGAAATTCCCTTTATCCATCTATTACAAAAGTTTTTAAAACTTTTTTCCACTATGACAACGTGCATAATACACGTTGTTGTAGTGTTCAACGGCAAAAAAGTTAAAGCATAATTTGAAAGTTTTTTAAACGAACCAGTAAAAAAAGTGAAAAGAACAGCTGTTGTATAAAAACTTCGCTTAAGAAGACGCTTTAGCAAAGTTTTTTTGAAAACTGAATCTATTCAGGTTTAAGTTGTTCTTAAAGAGACGGAAAGCTTGAATGATAATTTATTTCAATGAAATGTTTTGTGGAATAATAATTTTAAAATTTTCATCAAATTTTATAAAAACTTGTACTATTTAACTAACAGTATTGGATGCTAAATTATCTTTCTAAAGTAAATTATTCCATCTAAGGCTGGCAAAGGCTTCCACCGTCAATGATCAAACTTTCGAACTCCTATACCACATTCAAATCAAGGAGGAATTCAGAAAGGATTCAAACTCCTCCGTACTAGTTTAGCTCTGAGTATTGTCATCTTGTATTCTAAGAGCATTTAATTTTTAGTTCAGTGTAGGTTTTTTAATTAGATTCAAACGATCCGTAATTTTTGTTGGAAATTCCAAAAGCTGGAAACAAAAGTATGAAATATTTCTCTTGGTGGACGATAAATAAGATTAAAATTACAGGATGCGGAAGAACCGGAGGAACGAATATAAATCATTCGCAGAACGCAGCCACATTAAGAGTTTAATAAAAAAGTATTCCCATTTACAAAAGACAAATCCGTAGTTTCGTACATCGAAATCGCATGTAAGTAACTGTCAGTTCACAAATTACCATAAATATCGAATTAAAACAAAGTAGGTATCACTTTGGATCCTGTTAACCGATATATCATTTAATAAAAAAAAAAGAAAAACTGTTAGTAACTCCGAAAGGTTCTTTCTTACGCGATCTATAAAGAAAGTGAAAATATTCATTTTCTCAATTTGCACAGGAAATAATATTAATGGCGAAAACACGACCGACGGCTGATTTCAAAAGCAGCATCTCTTCGCCATCTCGTATTATTATTTACCAAAATTCCGTACACACCATACATTTTCTTAATCAGAAACTTGGCAAGTCGAACACAATACCTCAGCGTAAGTTAAGTAGGGGTCGTAATCTCCGCAAACAGGGTTATTGCTCCCGTGAGTCAGTCGAAAAACGAAGTAGGTGCAAAATAGACTACCGATCTAGTAGTAGAATTTATTGGAATAGCTCCGACGCATCAATTTACCCATATTTATCTTGCAGAGTGATTGATCGACTGGACTGGTATATCAATGCCACGCTAAACTTGCTACTGCTTGAAATCATGAAGCTTAGAGGGTACCTACTACTAAACTCTAACTGGAATTTGAATAGATAGTGCAATTCAAGGAAAAGGAAATTAGTTATATGAACTTGAAATCGACTCCTGCGTAGTTTCAATTTTCGTGGCGAGAATTTCATGAATACAAATAAAATAAAGTTTAGATAACATAAATACATTTTGGATAAAGGTTTGAACAACCGAACTACGGAAATGCAGAGATAAATAATTCAAGTATTTGAACCTGAGTAAGTCCATCTTTCAAATTGTAAGCAACGGAATTCCTATTCATAATATTAAATTAGGTATCATTGAAGCACTCGTTGATAGGTTATTGATGTATTACTCAACGATGGATGTGTATTACAATTATTAAATACATTAATAATTGAAATCTGGATTCCAGCCAAGATATTTCCAAAATCAACGAAATGAAAGTGACAGTGATAAGAAAATATTAAATTTATATGGCCACTCGTTGCCAACAATTAAGATGCACGATATTGAGAGGTTTAACACATTATTATGCGAAGAAATCAATGCAAAAACAGAAAAAAACAGGTTCCTATTTTTATTCCAGAAGGTAACACAGATTGTATCAAGCTTGTGACGGCAAAAAGGTTGTGTGCTCACGTCCGCGGGAGATATTTTTTGCGAATGATGACAGGGACATTCACTATATCCTACCACAAAATTATTTTTATGCAAGAATCTTTATTGTATACTTTTTTGGACAAGTGTAAATTGAAAATTTAAAAAACCCCCGACATTCGCCATTTTGTGGCGGCGGCCATCTTGGATTTGCAATAATGCTATTCTACTAGTCAAGCCCTTTCATTTGATACCCATATTAAGGGAGTTGTGAAAAATCGGTCCACATTCAAATCGGTCCACCCGTTTGAGCGCCACAGGGGAACAGACACACACACACACACACACACACACACACACACACACACACACACACACACACACACACACACACACACACACACACACACACACACACACACACAGACACACACACACACAGACACACACACACACAGACACACACACACACAGACACACACACACACAGGCACACGCACACGCACGCGCACGCGCACGCACGCACGCACGCACGCACGCACGCACGCACGCACGCACGCACGCACGCACGCACGCACGCACGCACGCACGCACGCACGCACGCACGCACACACACACACACACACACACACACACACACACACACACACACACACACACACATACACACAGACACGTCAAACTTATAACACCCCGTCGTTTTTGCGTCGGGGGTTAAAAATGTCGCTACGAAACAGAGCAAAATTATTTCATTGTTTTATCTTATAAGTTTGATTTTAACATTCAATATAAAGAACAGTATCTTATTCATACTTAAGTATATCATGAAGACACATCTGAAGTAATTACTTGATGACAGTGGTGAAAGTAACTCATCAATTTCAGTATTTTTCACGGACACGAAACAAACAAAAATCTTTTCTCTCAATTGCACAATAAGATAAAAACCAAACCGAAATCTTTTTATGAGTATAAAAGAGGGGCAATAATTAAGAGGAAGGGTTGAAGACTTTAGGAACAAGCAAGTGTATTGTTCAGCTTCAGCTTATATGACATATTTTTTTGCCGTTCAAATCCACAACTGGATCTCATCATCAGAGGTCATAACTCATAGGTGTGCTACTCCGGCCTTACACCTGTAAGATTTACTCACGCAAGAGGCTTACGTAATTAGCTTACGATAAATTTGCATATAAGCAAAGCTACTTACTGGTGTCCGGCCTTAAGTCTCTCACGCAATAATGGAATTATGTTTCTACGTATAATGTAAAACGGTGATAGCCTACTGGTGAAAACTTCGGCCTCCCTAACCGAGTTTGATCCTTGTCACGCGCCTATATGAATATGAATCACTTGCTTTAACGGTGAAGGAAAACATCGTGAGGAAACCTGCATGTCTGAGAGTTCTCCATAAAGTTCTCAAAGGCGTGTGCAGTCTACCAATGTGCACTTGGCCAGCTTGGCCTAAACCCTTCTCATTCTGAGAGGAGATCCGTGCTGTGTAGCAGGCCGGTAATGATGATGATGACTTATGATGTAAAGACCTAGGTACTTAAGCGTATAACACCCCCACTGACCTGTTTGTCCATAGGCGAAGATACAAGCGTTGTACCCATCGAAGGCGTTGTCGAGGATGTCGCGGCCGAGACATTCGAACACAGTCTTTTGCGAGGCGAAGTGGGGCAGCGTGGGCTCTAGCGAGAAGAAACAGTGGTCGAATGCGAACGTCTTTGGTTGTTTCCTGAAACAAAACGAAATTACAATATTACAATCATTTGATTATGCGAACAACCTATACACTCTACCTACTATACATATATTTAGATTTTATCACTGATACCTATTGTATTTTAGTCTATTCACAATTTTTTGCCATTAAGGCGTTGAAACAGCTGTCTTTTCTGTCTTGCTGTAGGTACAGTTATTAATAATATTTAACCATTTTTATAGCCTCATTATTTGGAAATATTCGGAGTGGAGGATGCTGTAGAATATTATAAATAACCAGCTGATTTTTTGTATGCAGCCTAGTAAATACTTTTGTAATGAAATGGCTACATAGCCCTACAAAAGTGGAACGATTTCCCACCCGAGCGAATCGAAACTTTTAAAACCTGCGCACTCGAGTAGCTACCTCAATCGAGAATCTTCATAGATAAAAACTTGGTCGTATCGTCGAAACGAACCTACTCACGAAAATTCAGCTTGTTATTAATCACTAAAAATTTTGTTCCAGGGCTGCCGTACCTATACTATAATATTATGTCATAAGCATAACCGTATCCATCTGTGAATAGTTCGCGCGACACGCAGGCTCGTACGGCTTAATTAAATTAAGCTAATAGATATGCTCCGCGCGTCCTTACTCATCTACTCGTATTATTATGTGTAATCCGTCTTGTCGTGGCTGACGTGTTCCAGACCTCAAAGGCACACTGTAGGCTTTTTGGACCGCAAACAAAATGTTGGCTCCGAGAGGTCTATTTTCTAATGCAGAGCAGAACCTATCGTCTAATGGACCATTCCACGATAGGTTCTGCTGTCTGCTACACTCAATTTCGTTAATCATAATACATGAGAGCAGAGAGCATGAGTGATGGAGCATTACAATTATCCATATATTTGTAATGCAAACATCAGATATCGCATTAGAGGGCAGGCTATCTATCAGTCTCAACCGTGACTATAGCAAAACTGATAGCAGAAGCTATGGTCTGATAGACCTGTAAGAAACACACGCATAGAGTGGGAGTAGTATTATTTTTATATACACGCTATTTTGAGTTGGTATGTCAAACCAGTTGAGAGACATATTGTGGCCTAGCCCTAGAGACTGATACTTTGTCTTAGGGCCTAGCGCAGTGCAACTTTGACGTTTTGGAGGAACGAATGGGCTCCTTTGTTTATTCCGTGGATCGGAAAACACGATATGCCGTTATTTCCGGTTATTGTAACTACCCACTAATCATAATAATCTGTAAAACTTAAATATAAGCAATAACCCTAGGTGATAACATAATTTACTTCATTTACCTATTTAAAGCTTTTTTTAATCCTCTGCAAATTGTAAATTAAGAGTACAAAAATATACCTTGGCATAATTAATATACATACTATGTTCGGGTTCACAGGACACACTATGTAAATGTTGCATTTGAGTTCATATACCTACTAGTGATGAGTTGAAACCGTCGCAAACAGTGGCTATAGTAAACAAATAAAAACATTATTATGATTACTTTTTAGCACCCACTACGCTACAAGAGCTGTATTTTTCCAAGCAAGCATACTCGTAAATAAGAAAATAATCTCCCCGCTGGCGAACGCTAATAACCACAGTATAAGGTCGCCGCCGAGGGATTATGGAAACTAAAGCACTACCATTTTTCATTTTCTGAGAGCAGCTCAATAGCTAGGTACCTACATATTAATTCCTTTTGTAGTTAATAAGTTTTTTGATCTCTATATTTCTTGCTCTTTACACCTTTTTTGCCTACATTATTCTATACAAAATTGGTAATTGAATCTACTGCCTCAGGAATGGTTCAGCATTCAAAAACAATTACGTAATCCATAAGTATATAAATACCTATTTATAATAGGCAAAGCCAATTATTTAACCTTAACTTTTTGTGTCTGAATTATTAGGACTGTATTTCACAAAACAAAATTTACGAACTGTACTAAAAACAGAACGGTGAAATTACTTTAAATAATCCATTACATCTGTCTTACAAGTCCTAATTACACGGTGGAGTTAGTTTAAACACACATTAAGAAGCCATCAAGTGAATTAATGGCAACCGTTTTCAGTAAAACCCTCCATTCGAGCCGCCTGATTGGTTCTCGAGCGACCGCGCTACGCCTTATGAATGGAAGTAGCACACTCCCCACTTTGAGCCTTACTAGCTCAACGGGCAGGCAGCGGACTGAAATCCAAAAGGTCTACGGTACGAACCTCACCTGTGTGCTTAGTCTAAAGCGGAGCACTCGAAAACTATTGATCGATTTCAGAGTAAAATAGACCTAAAATGGCTTGTATTAAGGTTTGAGTTCGCCAATACATTCAGCATTGTTCGAATGCTGAATGTATTGGCGAACTCAAACCTTAATACAAGCCATTTTAGGTCTATTTTACTCTGAAATCGATCAATAGTTTTCGAGTTCGTTTTCGAGTGCTCCGCTTTAGACAAAGCACACTGTTCTTCTATGTTGTCATACGCACTCATAACACAATCTTTACGCTTAACTTGGAGAGAAGAGGAGAATATTAGTCTTGTTTAACAAAATACGTCTTGCGAGGCTGCTGCTCCGCGCTTAGTAGGATCTAGCTTATGATGATCGGGTCCGCCAGACACTCGAGTAGGGTCCAGATCGGATCGGGATCCCTTTAGTGAATGCCGCGCTTAAATTATACAAGCCGTGGCCGCAAAATTAGTAAGCACAAACGACTGGTGTAATTTGTGGAGGTCATGACCCACCCTTTTGCTCTAATACCCTGGAGGGATACTCTTAATACGCTAAATGGTTATTCGATAAGTATATATCGACCTACAATTTCACCAATTTTCTTTGACCATATCTGAAAATAAATGGCTTTACCTAGTTACTAACCTAACGGAATATCGACTTCGTCAAACTATTAATCGATTACCATTATCACTAAAAAAACCATCTAAGTTTAATATTTTTAAATCCAATTTCGCAATTTTCACTCAAAGCTAAGTAAGCAGCGTAGCTTTTCTACTTTGTAGAAAGGAGCTGAATGACTCAACAGAAAGGATTGCTCGTTTCTTCAACTCTCCTCACAATGGCGATAAATGAAGAGAGAGCTGTGTAGTGTGTAGTGCGGGGAATGTGTTCTGCGGCGACACAAAGAGTAACGCGACACGTCCTTTCCTGGGGGAGTTGAAAAGCGCATCCCCTTAAACAAAGTACCGGATCATTGGGTGAAAAATATAAGGCGATGTCATCGAACGTGTGCTTGTTATTCAATTTTAATGGACTTAAAAAATAAAAAGTAATTTCAAAATTTAAATTCAAAAAAATTAAAACTCCACTACTGAAAACAATTAAATATTTTCATCTGAAATTGTTAAGTATCTAAAAAACTATTCAATATTTATCGTCTATTAAATAAACAAATTTCACTTTTATTATATTATATATTATATTATTATTATATAATATAATAAAAATATTATATATTATTATTATTATTATATATTTTTTTATTATATTTTAATTTTTAATGTATTTAATACATACATATTCATAGTGATGTTCAGAGGAGAGTTGTGATCAAACGCCACTTTTCCCCAAAGCTTATGATCGCTTAGTTGCTGTTAGAAATTAGAATGTATTGTTTTGTTAGGTTAGGTGGCATACGATTTATTTGTCAGCCGCGTGTTTTAATACCTCTTAAGTTTTATTTTTGAATACACATTTTTAAAATAAAAGATTTCTTAACGGTACATCGTAGTGATCAATAATATTTTTTGTCTACATTGCAATTTATGAGTATTAAACAAGAGCGCTTTGTCCACTCCTAGGCGAGTTGCTTGATGCGGCGACAGGACGCCGGAACATTTTGCCATGTTTGCTGCTCCTAGGGTACGAGTACCTACTCGCTGGCAAAAAGCCAAATACTTATCTATAATATAATAAAACTGTAACAGATCCAATTCTGTACATTGAAGATATTTTGAAATTTTTTATTGGAGGGCACTCTATAATCGATACTGAAGCCAAAACTGTAATTTTTTTCATTTTTGTCTGTCTGTCTGTCTGTCTGTCTGTCTGTATCTTGGCCGCGCATCACGCCGAAACTACTGAACGGATTCGAATGAAACTTGGTACGATTTGAGTTTATACTCCGAGGTAGGACATAGGATATTTTTTATCCCGTAATTCAGCACGGTTCCCTTGGGAGAGGGGAAGAAAGTTAAAACGTGTATTTAGCTGTAATTCATTAACGCGTAGTTCGATTTAACTCATTCTTTTTTTGTAAGAAAGGTAGTACTTTAAGTATTGTCCCGAAAATATTTCAAGGTCATAGGTTTTTTAGTTCAGAAATGACAGACATTTATTGGGTTCAAATAACTTGGGACCCGGATCTTTGAACGTACGGCTTATTTTAAACTGGTGTGCATTTAAATTTATGTTTGTCGATCTGTCTATATGTTCCAGCTAATTACCGAAACGGCTGGATCAATTTTGATGGAACTTTCAATGGCAGATAGGTGATGTTATAAGGAGTAACTTAGGCTACATTTAGTTTAGGTACAGAAAAGGATTATGGGATCCAATCCGATCCTATATAAAAACCTATATCCACGCGAACGAAGTCGCGGGGGTCGGCTAGTTCATAATATGAAGAGAACCCGCAAAGCAATGACACTGAGACAGAATTTTTAAGCAAAGCAAAGTAAGATATATTTTATGATACCAATTTCAAAAGTTTGGTGTCTCGAGATTTGTGAGAGAGGTGAACTTTGATTAAATATTATGAACTATCTTTTACTCGCGACGTTGTCCTTGTGTATGAAGAGTATTTTTGTTTCTTTTTTTTCTTCCAGATAAAAAAATAGGCTGTCTCTCCAGCTCTTTAGCTGTATCAATACAAAATACGCATCTCTCTGTTGCTCCGTTGCATAAAAGAAGGACAAACAAACTAATATACTAATTTAGCATTTCAAAGGATTTTAAATAGTTCCTTAAGTTGAGTTTTTATCGGATTATGCCCTATTTTCGAATCTGAAGCCCCCCTCACAGCGTGCCTTGCGTGCGGTCGCTCGCGCCGCACACAAATTACTTTGCGTCGCTTCGCGTGACCAAACGCCAATAAAGCTCCCGAATGGGTTCGCAACTAGTACTTCTAAAATATATTTCCTACTAGCATCTGCCCGCGGCTTCGCCCGCGTGAATTTCGGTTTTTCACAAATCCCGAGGGAATCGTGGATTTTCGGTTCCCGTTCCCGCTCCTTTTTCCAACCTTTATACCTACTTTCAAGGAAGTTTACTATAATAATCTACCTGTAGCTGTAGCTATAAACAGCCAAATCAAAATTTCAGCCAAATCGATTCAGTAGTTGCGGCGTTATAGATTAACAAACACACATACACACACACACACACACACACACACATACTTTCGCCTTTATAATATTAGTGTGATGAAATGAATGTCACGCACAACAGTTAAAACACTAATTTAGCATTTACTAAATGATACCCGCGACGTCAACAGCGTGGATTATTGAGATATTTGATCCCGCGGGAACTCTTTAATTTTCCGGGATAAAATGTAGCCACATAGGTTAATCCAATAAATCTTCGTTCTAAATTTCAGCCAAATCCATTTTGCGTGAAAGAGTAACAAACATCCATACATCCATGTTTACAAATTTTCCATATTAGTACCTAAGGATATAATAACAGAAGGTAGGCTAGGTAGCTAGTATAAAGCCAACCAATCTACAACCTTCCCTACCATGGACAAAGTATAAGTAAACAAATCAATGCGAGTGAAGATATAAAGAGCGTTCGTAAAGCGAGAAAATTGCCCTATAAACCATGGAATCATTAGGATATACGATCGCGGCGGAATTGGTACGAATTGCCACTAGATCTCCATTAGAAGCGCTAATGCCGTGTCACTCGAAGTGTGAGTAGGCGAAAAACAGCCAACAAAGCAATTTATATTTATGTGACCCCACTTGATTTCAAAGAAAATGTGTAGACAGCGTGAAAGACTTAAAAAGCAATCTTGAATGAGCTTCTTTCGTTCTCTGAGCCTCAAGTGTATTCTTTTGAGGGGAGGCTGCTTTATTGTCACAATTGGCAAAATTTGCACAAATGGGCATTTTGTGATAGATATTAGATACATACAAAATGACAAAATTCGCGAGTTTTTTTTTTTGTCTTATAATTTGTTAGAACTGATTGTCAGTTGTAACTTTCTGTTACCATTTTCTATTTTCTTACTTTCATAGAGAGCATAACTTAGAATGTCAACTACGTAAATATGTATCTACAACCACTTAAGTCTAGGATTTTTTTGAATTTTTATTTTTCATTTCATATACGAGCTAACCCTAAGTTCTATAGCACGTACTTTAGTTTTTTTCTGATTTTACTTTCAAATTGAAACAAGACAGATTTATGCTCAGCCTATGTCCTGACATAAATTTGTATCCTTTAAACTCAAAAGTAAAGTTTGAGCAAAGCTAAATAATTATGCTCTATATAGACATCAGCCTGAGTGAGATACGCTTACAGAAGTCGGCACTCTACTTTTGCTTCCTCGCTTTAAAATCAGCTTTGAAGTTGTTCCGCATTACCGTCATACAAAGGTGAGTGGTCGTGTCTCGCAATCCGCAAAAGCTATAAAATGCAGCCTCGACACTGACACGCCTGGCTGCTAGATAGCGTGCATTCGTGTTGTAGAGCAAGATCCCAGGGCCGCCAGACGTCACGTATTTTCTGATGGATGAAATGTGGACGATTGAGTAGTGTTAGTATGTACTATGATCGTATACCTACCTGCTAGCTTGGTCAAGCGGCCAATTTCCAGGTATCAGGTAATCAAGGTACATAAAAACATTGCTTACTTCACTTAAATTCTCATGGCTGATTTTTATATATGTTTTCGAGTGTATAGTTAAAAATAAATTGTCAATACTCCCAGACACTTTCCGTCGGCCATATTGCTTGACAGACGCTTTAAGGGTCACAAAATAAATAATTAGTCAACTTCACGTAAATTCTGACGCTCCATTTTTATATATGTTCATCCGACAACTATTTTAAAAGCTTTGACAAGAAGACAGACCGATCCAAGGGACCAATCATCCCCTAAACTAAATTTGAATATCTCTGTGAGTGGGAGCGCGAGAGCATTATCTACGCACATGAGACTGAGTGAGACCGACTGTGCTGTTAAGGCCATGAAAATTACTTGAACAGATATCTTATAATTTTTAGAACTTTTGTTGAAAAGTAAATTATAGCAACAAAAATAAGAAAAAAAAATTGACATATAATAAATAATAATAAAGTTAGCCGACATTTTTAATTTTTTTTTTCAATTTATTAATTAAAACTAAAAAATATTTTTTAAAAATAACACTTATAGTTTTTCAAATTTTTTACAAATGAAAAGTTCTAAAAATTATAAAATATCTGTTCAAGTAATTTTCATGGCCTTAACAGCGCAGTCGGTCTCACTCAGTCTCATGCGCGTAGATAATGCTCTCGCGCTCCCACTCACAGAGATATTAAAATTTAGTTTAGGGGATGATTGGCCCCTTGGATCGGTCTGTCTTCTTGTCAAAGCTTTTAAAATAGTTGTCGGATGAACATATATAAAAATGGAGCGTCACAATTTACGTGAAGTTGACTAATTATTTATTTTGAGACCCTTAAAGCGTCTGTCAAGCAATATGGCCGACGGAAAGTGTCTGGGAGTATTGACAAT
Organism: Melanargia galathea; assembly: GCA_920104075.1. Lineage (NCBI taxonomy): Eukaryota > Metazoa > Arthropoda > Insecta > Lepidoptera > Nymphalidae > Melanargia > Melanargia galathea. The sequence goes on along the minus strand of OV049859.1, from coordinate 5,248,327 downwards.
TTATTTTTAACTATACACTTGACAACATATATAAAAATCAGCCATGAGAATTTAAGTGAAGTAAGTAATGTTTTTATGTACCTTGATTACCTGATACCTGGAAATTGGCCGTTTGACCAAGCTAGCAGGTAGGCATACGATCATAGTACATACTAACACTACTCAATCGTCCACATTTCATCCATCAGAAAATACGTGACGTCTGGCGGCCCTGGGATCTTGGACTATTGCAGTGACAAGACGCCGGAACATTTCTCTAAGTTAACCTGCACGTTGACGGGAAGCTAGTGCATTTATCACGGTGTAAAGAAAATATATACGAAGGTAAACTTGAAGCATGGACATATTATCGTAAATTTAAAGTGGGAATTTCGAAAAATCTTATAAGGCCTTATTCCTTGGCTACATTACAAAGGAGAAACTCTATGCAAAATTTCAGCTTTCCAGGTCCTAGGGTTTGGACTGGACGTTGATTAGTCAGTCAGTGAGTGAGTGAATCACGAATTTTCTTTTTATATCCTAATAGACAAAACCTAAATGAGCAAATTTTTATAAGAAAGGATCGTGAGTTCCTTGTAACATCTTCATAAGCTAGTAAACAAAAACATAAAGGGACATATTCACAATTTAGAGATATACAAAACGAAAGCTCTGGATGAGACGTAATTATAATATGGAATATTAAGGTCGACGTCCTCGTTTCGCGCGGGTAGTTATGAAATATTTCATGCAATTTCAAGAACTGAATGCGAATATAATGAGCGCTGGTAAAGGTTTATAACGGCTTTATCCTTTAAATTACTACTACATTACTAGGATATATAATAGTGGTTAAAATGGGACTGCTTACAGCGCAAGGCTGTGTAGCGAAAAACAAGTCAATTTGTTTTTATATGAACCTTGCTTTTCGAGAGCTTCTCATAATAATAATTTATGAGTTAAATCCTAAATGATTTATAGTAAGTAATTATTTTATTTAAAAGCTTTGCGTTGATTTTTGCGGAATTGAACTGTATTAAAAAGCCTAAAGGCTTGGACAGACTGAGTGCGACGACAGAAACGCGCAGCGCAAGTTGCACGGAATGACGTCACGCTTGAACGCGTGCTCGATTTGTAATACAAACAAACAAACAGACCTTGAAGCAGTGCAAAGCGCCACGGGCGCGCGTGACTTGGAGTGCGTTTCTCGCGCGCTCGGTCATACTTACAGAACGTGTCATACCTACTTTCTAGCGGTGACAGCATTATTTTGATATATCTATAATTTCACGAAATTAAAAAAATGTACTTTGAACATTTTCGTGACATGATGCCATCGTGCGTATAGTGTCGCTGACACGATCTTAGCGAAACTCGTTACAGTGGTAGTGTGCATCCTGGACACGGACACAGGCTACTTTTTATACCTAAAGATCCCCTAATCCACGAGGACGAAGTGACAGACATCAGCTAGTAAACAGATATTACCATCGTCATCATCAACAGAATATTCGCTTCCACAGCTGGATCTTTCCCATGGCACAACACTACATACGGTCCTCCGCCTTTCTCATTCAGCTGCTTTCTGCCACCTTCTTGAAATCGTCGGTCCTAAATTCTAGAGGTTATCCAACCTCATAGAACCTTTATAGAACACATCTGTCCCGAATACTACATAGTACATATGGTCCTCCGCCTTCCTCATTCAGCCGCTTTATGCCACCGTCTTGAAATCGTCAGTCTAAAATTCTGGAGGTCATCCAAACCTTTATAGAAGCTTTATAGTACACGTCTGCCCCGGAGGTGATCAGTTCTGCAACAGTGCCACTGCCACTTCAGTTTCCCTTTGCTAGTAGGTAGATACTTTGCAATGATATCCTATCGTAAAATCTAGGAGTTGATAGTTACAACCCATTCCGAAAGTTGTGAAACACAAAAGCACTAGACACACAGATAAGGCATTTAAATATGAAATACGCAAGTCTTTCAAGTCCTCGTTCCGCGTGGTACTAGGAGGGTATAGTTATATGGGTGCTACGAGCACAATTTCAACGTGAATGAGAATATAACGAGCGCCAGTAAAGCGGAAAATTGCAGCTTTACCCCGTAAACTACACGACCATTAGGATATATTATGCTACTAGCAGAATCAGGGCGGATCGCACTACATCACCATTAGCGCTTAGCTATGTCATTCACACGTTGCGAAAAACAGGCAACAAATCATTTCTGTGAAGATACAGCACGGTGAAATCATTCGGGAAGAATTATTTATATAAACCTTCTCTATCTTTTCACCTGTGCAAACGACTTACATATAACTACACTAGCTGATGCTCGCGACTTCATCCGCATGGATGTAGGATTTTTAAAAATCTCTTCGGTAGGTACTCTATCATTTTCCGGGATAAAAGTAGCCTATGTTCTTCTCCAAGGTCTAGTCTATATCTGTACTAATTTTCTTCAAAATCGGTTTAACGGTTTAGGCGTGAAAGCGTAACACAGAGATAGACAGAGTTACTTTGGCATATTGGTATAGATAATAACATAAATATTATAACAACGATGATAATGAAACAACTAATGATAACAACTTAAACTTAGCTTAATTACTTCGACAGATGGTGGTAAACAAAACACAGATCACGCTAACTTCTAAGAGCAGCGTTGAACAAGTAAAAATAACTATCATGCTTAAAATGTGTACTGTAGTATTATGTCAGTGTGCTGTGTGCCTTATAGATGAAATATGAAACACCGAAGCACATACATAGGTATACCTACACAGCATGCAGGTACAACAAGGCTAAAAGATAACAATGGCGGAAAAGCCTATAGGAGCAGGTAGGTACAAAATAAATCACGCGCCCCACATCCGAGCTGACATCGCAGCTTTGCCGTAATACCCCGTCAAAGCTGCTCTGTACAGAATGTACTATCATGTATTATTTATAACGAACGAGTGATACATTCATATAAATAAATAAAATGAAAGTGTATGTCTGTGATTTCGAAATAACTGTCTCTTGTTAATCAAAAAGACTGCTCCTCGTCCGAACCTCGACCTCGACCTCGAATTTGGCCTTAAGAGCCCTCTCCATGGCAACGACAAATCGTTGGTGAGTGGAGTCTAAAACAGTGATTTCTGCATTTAGAGAGCGAGACGTCTTCAGTAAAGAAGAGTACTAAAAATATATACATAAATAAATAATAAATTAATTAAATAAATAAATTTTGCTTGAGATATCATGATTTTTAGTGAAAAACGGCAAAGTAAAAAGATGCAAATCTAGGTTTGGAATTTCGCCTATTTTAGCAAATATTTGGCAATTTCTTACATGAACTAAAGACATTTGTAATTATTATGAAGTAACCTATGATAAGACTTCGGCCGTTTTTCAATTTTCTAGTTTCTTAAATAGTTTATTCACGCACGAAGTTGCCCCAAAATTTGCCCAAAAATAGTGATTTTTCAAGTGTCATAACTTTCAAAATAAATATAATTTTACTAATATTTTTATTTTATGGCATAGATAATGGAGATATAAATTGATATCTGGCTTAACTTTAGACCTATTGCGACAAATATTAGAATAATAGGCGTAATACGTTTGTATGGAGAAGCGCGTGAAGAGAGCGGCCTTAAAGTGTGCGGTTGCACTTGCACCTATCATCTTTCAGTTCGTGACTAGACGTCAACGTCAATTTGGAGGCGCAAATAAATTGTATTAATAATTTAATTAGACTCACAGCTATCAGCATTTAACCAGAATACTAAACTTCTAGGTGTTAAAGATACTAGAATTTATTGTGTTGCTCAATCATAGAGCTTTAGGTAAGTACCAATAGGATTACAATATCTGACTAAGTAGAATTTTTCCGATAGAGTACTCCAATTTCACCGACGCGCTGTCGAAACGAGTCTATAAAACCAATTTTACGGAAACCATAAATGCAATGTACCTAATCTTGCAAAATATCCTCAAAGTTCCTTTTAGTGAAGTAAATCACGTTTATGCGAACAATATTTTCAGGTACAGAGTGATGAAAGGTTTGAGGGGGATAAAGCTATGAAATTAAATTTATATGCCCGCGGCCGTGAAAGGAAAAAAAATCATGCAGTTCCCCAGTAAACGGCCCCTCTCGACGTTTTATAAATCTAATTTGCATTCTGTAAACGACTTTTAAAAGCTCTATAACAATGTTCTGGAAAAGCTCTAAAAGTACCTAAGTTTTCATGTATTTCTGTTTTCTTAACTTTATATTTTCTATGAAACGATAAATTTAAGTTGTTGGAATATTGCTTTCAGTTTGTTTGTCTTGGCATCATACGTTCATACTATAGAGTTGGTTTAGTTTTCAATGTTTCGAGTGAATTTACAACCGTTTGGTCTGAACACTAAGGGTGGCTAACTGAAGTGTTTTCAACCCGACTTGACAAATATTTGATACTAGCGGTCCGCCCCGGCTTCGCCCGTGGTACATATAGATATATATAGCCTATAGCACTCAAGGATCTCGTACATATCCAACGGTGAAAGAATTTTTGAAATTGGTCCAGAAGTTTTCGAGATTAGCGCATTCAAACAAACAAACTCTTCCGCTTTATTATATTAGTATATGTAGATAGCAAGATAGATATTGCAATATTTTAAATAGTTTTAACTTTTAACATTTAAGCACACGACGTGTGTCAAAATATTAAAATTAATTAAAACGGCATAAGTCTGCTTGTCACAGAGGTTTGAAATTAAAACTTACTGGAAATAAAGCATCGAAACGAAAATTAGATCACATAATTTCTCAAAATATGATATTAAATCCGTTTGTATGTCAGTTGTATTAAACTGACACACAGCGTATAATATGAACTTCGCAGATAATATTCACGCTTGAAGTAGATTCATCAATAGAGCGAAAGGAATAACTTGTGCCAACAATTCCCGTAGGTAGACGTCAAAGCGCTCGTCGTAAAAAGCAATAATCGAAGTCTTAGAATATTACACTGTCGTGTCGTGAGACTTGGGAGTAGGGTTTCCACGTACCAAATATATTTTCTCGTCTTTTTTTATTAACATTCTTTCCTTTCAACCAACCAAGTATTATATACCATGTATGCGCATCATATTTTACATAACATGTCAGGATATGATTGAATTATTTTCTTGCGGCGCTATAATGTAACACGGTTCTATATCTGCGTCAAACACACGTAACAATTATGCATCGTAACCAAGTTTTAATGTGTTCCTTTAAATACGTATACACTATACATATATAAGTCACTCAGCGATGGAGAGCGATATAAAAATGTTCGGAGTTTCTCTACATGACATGATCAAACCAGAAATCAGCTGAATATCTATAGAACAGAGTAATAGACATAGCTCATCGATTAATTAGCAATGGGCAGAGAACCTAGTGAGAGTTACCCGTAGAGCACTGCAATAATAAAAAAATATTACGAATAACGAATACGGGTCACCCTGTAAGTAATAGGTATGTAAGTTCATAATACCAAGGGCCATCGTGACTCAATATCGCTCCCCCGGCAGATTACCTTGTCTACGAATGTAGCTGGAGTATTATTGATACTGTGAATACGTACTACGCCAGGAACGGTACCTAATGATATTACTCAAGTGTTCTTATTTACATGGTGGATGAGCTTGGGGGATGTTTAGTTATACTCATGTGCTTGTTGCAGTAGCTGTTTGTAATTGGGTTCAAGTGTGTTAGTTATTTATTGGAACACTGTTATCGATACTAGATTTTTTTTTATTCAACTACAAATTAGCCCTAGACTGCAATCTCATCTGATGGGAAGTGATGACGGAAGGTGGAAGCGGACTAACTTGGAAAAGGTATGCATACCACTGATCGGTTTCTACACGGCATCGTACCGGAACGCTAAACCGCTTAGCAGCACGGCTTTACCGTTAGGGTAATAACCAGCCACGGCTGAAGCCTCCCGCCAGACTAGATGAAATCTATGTTGCTAAGTTAATTTAGAAATTGGGAAAAAGTTTCGCTTCTGCATTTTGGTACTTTACATTAGGTTGTCTAAACCCTAAAACTGCGTTTACGCATGTTGAACGGAGATGAACGAAAGTTGGAACGCGCTGTTCTGGTAGATAATTTATATGCATTAATTGGAAGAATATTGTCTCGTTTTAGTCTAAGAATAAGTAGTGCAATCTAATTTTACTATTCTTATTCTGATATTCGATACAGCTCCAATATTGGCTAAAATCTACAATCACAGCAAAAGAAAGCGATTTAGTCAAAAATAAAGATTGCAGTATTTTTTTTTATTTATATATTTTGTAAACAAACTACCAGAACATAATAATTATGATAGGGTTATCATAGATATGCATGACTTGCTCTCGTAGTCTTTGTTACTTGTAAATACTCGTAAGCACTTGGCTGCATTTAAGAAATACAGCCGCAGCATATAATCAGTTCTAATGCTTAATCTTGACAAGTAATTTCAAAACCGTTAAAATTACAGTCGGTTCCAAAATCCGATATTCGCAATTACAATCGCCATCCATCACAATAGCGAGTGCGTTGCGTAACTAACCTACTTTATCTGCATAAAAAAGTGAAATATGTCACGTTATCAAGCAAAGGTCGGAAGAAACTTTCGCTTATACGCGTCATTCAATAGTAGACCCTCGTAGACGCCGTTATCAGCGCAGGCGCGACCGGAATACTAAACAGAACACTGAATGTCATGGACCTATACCTACTTAGCACGCCTCTCGTGATTAGATAACAGTATTGATCCTGTATTTAAATAATACGTCATAGGCACCTATTACAGAAGAAAAATCTTATTAAATCGTTGCTTTAAACAAAAAGTAACACTTGTTTTTTTTTTTTCACCTAAATGCTATTTATTTTATACCAGTGTAGGAACTGGTAGGTAGGTACTATGAGTATTAACTAGTACTACTTTTTCGTTGCAATATATAGTAGTCATATTTAATGACAATAATAACTCGACTGATTAGAAATTTAAATATCGCAACTGAAAATTACTATAGCACCGACAACATCAAGTGTCTTTGACCTTGACCAGATACTATTTGAACCAGTGAATTAAAATCAGAACTCTCAGTTTTTACGAAATAATAAGATTTTATTGAAACTTCATGCAAGTTCAACGATATTCTTATGTATAAAGATGTGATCAGATGGAATTACTAACTTTCGAAATTTATGACTCCTAGTCCTATTCGAACTTCTGACGTGATGTAAGCTCTAACTTATAAGGACGTAGAAGCAATATCATTAAATTAGATAAATATAATGTGGGCGAGCCATCGCAAAAACTGGCAGCCTTAATGCCAGCTTTCCTCAGCATCGTCAATCCTAAGTAGGACTTTGTGTTCGTCTGTCACCTACGCCATGACGTCATCGCCTCGCAGAAGTGGGATAACATAAAGGGACAATACAAATATTAGCTGAAGCTGAAGCTGAAATTATAAAAAAAAAAAAGAATGCAATATATTTTATTGCAAAACTTTTTTATTTTATATTTAAAAAAAACTATAATAGTAAAGTTCACCCTAGGAACCATTAAAAAGTATAAGTAAGGGTGAATATATAACTAGTGTTCGGAGAGCGGGACTGCTCAAATCTAAGGGCACTGGATGTAAACAAGAGGCTCGGGGTCGTCCTTTGGCCCGTGCTAGGGGAGCGCCGCGGGCGATGACGTCACGGGCGCCACAGCGACTCGGGCCGCCTCAACCGGGGCTCAGGTTGAAACGATCCCGACGAGACGGTGCGAGATGGGAAGCTTAAAAGCTTATGTATGTAAGTACATGCAATACCTTTTAGTTAGGTAAACTTTTATATTACATTTGATGATTAGATACCCATCGGCGAATAAAGTTCGCAAAATCCTGTGAGTTAGTCATAAGTAAAATTTTGCGCGCCTTCAGAATATTCCGCAGGTAAATTATTGAAAAATGTTGGTGGTGCATTTAATTTTGAAATGTTATCGCTGCTTTTTTTTTAGATAAAATAAATTTTTTTTTTTTAGGTAAGACACATTTTATAATTTAAACAATCATCATAATCATCAGAATGGAATTGTAGCTTATCACGTAAACAACTCAATATATATATATTTTTTAATTTGCAACAACCAATGGTTTGGGTGTGGTTTTGAATCATACATCGTCCCTGCAGTTCACATATATTTTTTATTATCTTTAATAATAATTAATCTCTCGCTTTATAAATGCCCTAGCTATTTGTCATAATATTTATTATAGTGAAACATATGAAACATTATTATTTTGAAGGACAATTTTTTTTATTCATATACTAGCGATCCGCCGCGGCTTAGCACGGATAGCACGCGCCATGCGTCACAACAAGCGAGTCCCATCACTGCATCGGGCGTGAGACACGCGCTTGAGTTTATTTTAACTCCTAATATATTCATTTAATTTATAATGGTGTAAGGCATTATCATAATATGCATGAAATAGAATTATCGTCACATTTCAACCAATTTACACAAAACTTTATAATAACAATAATACCAGAATGTTGTACAAGTATGATGTTTACAAATTACCTGTTACCTTATCAAATTATACACCTAAACCTTCCTCATGAATCACTCTGTCTATTGGTGAGAATCGCATGAAAATACGTTCATTAGTTTTTGAGTCTATCACAATCAGACAGACGCGGCGGGGACTTTGTTTTATATTATGTAGTGATCTGACAAAGAATAAAAAGGGTCTTAATTTTCTACCACACATGATCTTGATATTAAATCGGAACTACTTATATCTACGAGTGAAATGCAAATATTACGGACTCGAGAGTCGAAACCCCTACATTAAAAAAATCAGCCAAGTGCGAGTCGGGCCTCGCTCTTTCAGGGTTCCGTACATAATTATGAACAATATAATATTTTGGGTCTAAGAAATATTTAATTTCCGAGCTAGACATCGCAACAAACCGTGAAAGAAAAACCCTAAAAAATGTTCGTTTATTTTGGTCACAGCTTATAAACTATTTAATAAATCGTTGTTTTCAGTATTTGTTGTTTAAATAGAGCATATAGTACATAATATACTGAAATATCATATTCCCAACTAGTTTAGTTTTTGAGATAGCCCCCGTCACAAAAATGGTCTAAAACTGACAACTTTGATGGCCTCCCATTCCCTTATTTTTTGAGATAAAAATTAAAAAAATATATATTTGTACTCTACTTAATGAGCTCTAAACAATGATACCCCACAAGCTAGGGTAAAGAAAAAATTTTTTTTTCCGGCTCCTTTTTCATGTATGGGAGCCCCCCTGAAAAATAATTTAATTCAATTTCTAATTCAATATTTGATTTTGGGTTAACGTTTTACACTAAATACCAAAATTTCAGGTTTGTAACTCATTTCGTTTGCGAGCTAGAGACCTGTGACCGGCGGACAGACGGACAGACAGACAGCCGAGTGACATTAATAGGGCTCCGTTTTTTACCCTTCGGGTACGGAACCCTAAAAACTGTCACATTGGCCGTTACCTAAATTTCAGTTTTGATTTGAATGTTTCGTACAAAATTAGGATACCTACTGGTCAATCGGTCGGTGCTAAAATATGTGACCGCGAAAATTTCGAAAATTAATCGCCAGGTGTGTGTTATATTTATGTTAAGCTCGATGCCTACAAGAATAGGAATTCGTTCGGCGCACTAATTAAATTCCGCTACGGTGAACTTGGAATCAGGTGACTCGGAAAATTAATGCATTAAATTTCTGCTCACTATTTTCTATTCACACTATTTTCGGCCCGACTCTAGGCATAAGTAGTTAGCCGTGATAGACATTAGGTTAACTATATTTATTTATTTTGATTTTGCTGTGTTGTGAATATCCCTCGGTAGTTAGATCAAACCTTAAGCTGTTTACGTGTTTTGATTCAGATTCAAATTAAGATTTTTTATTCAATATTGGTACACTACATACTGTTACACTTTTTGAATTTCAATCAATTGCCATATTGTGTGTACATGGAAGTACCTATAGCCTATACCCAAGTTATTGGTGATAATTGTTTACGACTACGTAAAACTAAAGCTAGGGTTTCAAACGCGCGGTGGTCTGACAAGAGGCCACGACAAACTCAGCAAGATATATTCATGAGCAATTAAATGTAGATAGGTACCTACATGATGAAACATCTATAACTTCATCAGTCACTAAAAATCAAATACTAAGTATACGTAAGCAAGCGAATCTAGACGAATATAAGCGAAATAAATCTTCCAATCGGTGAATAGTCTCAAAGACACGAGGGGCTCAAGAGTTTTGCTAGAGGCATGTACTTATTGTACAGATTGTAAAAATAATTCATTAACTATCGGCACATTCATAGTAGGAATTAGTTTGACCAATAACATCGAATGATATTATGAATTCATTAGATATTGGCATATTCAGATTGTAAGTAAGTATAGTATACTATACTTATATATACTACTATATCATAGTAAGTATTTATTTATTAGTAATCGAGAGCGTTGACAAGTACCTATACCTAAATTGAAAATTTAAAAAACCCCCGACATTCGCAATTTTGTGGCGGCGGCCATCTTGGATTTGCAATAATGATATTCTACTAATCAAGCCCTTTCATTTGATACCCTCACTAAGGGAGTTGTGAAAAAAATATGTAATCCGCCATTTTGTAGAGGCAGCCATCTTGGATCGATTTCAATCAAACATAGCTAACAACACTCTCGACTAATTCACCTTTCAAAAAAAACCGCATTCAATTCGGTTCACTCGTTTGAGCGCTACAGAGGAACAGACAGACACACACATACAGAGACACGTCAAACTTATAACACCCCGTCGTTTTTGCGTCGGGGGTTAAAAATAAGTAATAAAATATTAACAGAGTACAATTCATTGCGTGTGTGTATGTGTGAGTGTGTTTGTGTGTACTTATGTTTGTTTGTGTGATAAAGTAGTATAATTAAAGAAGAATATAAAATATGTTAAGTGTATGTGGAAGCCAACTTCTCCCTTTGTTGCCGGTTGAATACGATAACATTAGTGCCGATGCAATAATCTTCCGGCGCAATGCTACTATGAATAACATGTCGGTGCCAAAAATGGATATTTTAACCCTGATAAATCTTTCGGACATTATACAAACTGACAAGACTGACTTCTCACATTACAAAATATGATATGTACAATGAAACAGAGTATTCAACAAAACTATACGAATTTAAGGTACATATTATTATGAAATAATGCAGGAGTAAAAGCCGCACAAAGTACACACTGTCATATTATGACATCTGTCAAGTATTTACCTACTTGCAATGCAACAGTCTACGCTAAAACCACGCAAATTATCTAAAGCTGATCACATACTACTAGATCACGCGAATGTGTAAAAATCACAGTAAGTACGTAAAGTTTTTTTTTATAAAGGGACAAGTGTAAAGTATTAAATTAAAAATTTAAAAACCCCGACATTCGCCATTTTGTGGCGGCGGCCATCTTGGATTTGCATAATGCTATTCTACTAGTCAAGCCCTTTCATTTGATACTAATTATTAATAATCGGATTTTAATCGTTTAGAAAAATACAGTCGCTCAGAAGTCATTGACTGAACGTCCTATCAATTGGTTTTTGTCATTTTCATATACCTACATACAAAATAAACAAGGAATTGGAACAACTAACAACTAGACGCTTCGTTTCTTTTAATCGTCACTGGAAATTTTACTTTAATCCAGTAGCAAGCACCTCTAATCTCTATGGGTAAGTATAATAGTTATCTAACTGTGAGCAATTCAAGTCAGACTGGTTACAAGATTATTAGATAATGATCTAATAAAAGAGATTTCGATGGTCGATGATCGATGGTTAACCATTATTGGGACCCAAAAAGAGGGAACGATATTTGTCATAAATATTCCATTTTTATGTTATCCTATCCTGAGATAGTTCTACAACTTTTAGATTTAGAGACGGTCGAGTTACGCTCGCGACCGTTATCTCCATACATGAGCCGCTGTCAAATCATAAATTTTGAATGGAGATGAAAGGCCACGACCTTTTGTACGACGGTCAATAAATGTCATATAATCATCAGTCATTTACTTGCGTTCCTAGATGTCATAGACAATAAATTTCAACATCTTTGTTTTCACATAAAACTCAATAAAAAGATTGATTGTTAGACGTGATGATGTTTCGTACGTCTACTTGTAAAGAAGGTTCTCATGATAAAATACCTATTTTTGCAATATCTAATACATAACGCAGAAGTTACCATATCAACTACCAAATTTCATATTATCGAAAAAATATAAAAACCAATCATATATTTTTACACAGCGCCTTTCACTGCCTGATTAGAATATTGGAATTTATTCATGAAGTCCAAAAATATCTTATTCAGCCCTCGCAACACGTAACTCGCGGAGAGCAGAATTGGAAACACGCGAAAATTATAGGAGGCGAATGAATTCAAATGTTACCCGCATTACCGAAATTATGCGGAATATTTTATCTTACTCTACATACGGTAGAATTATTGTGAAGTGTGAAGAAATATCTGAATACGCAAGTGTGTAGTGCGCTTTAGTGCGTAAGTAACTACGTACTTTATTCACTGTAGGTAGTAATTATTCGGATAGAAAACTATTACATTGATAAATTACAAGATAACGTATACGTATCTTAATGGAATCTCTAACATACTATAGCTCTACCTATGTATTCAAAGGTATAATATATTCTACCCCTTTAGGGGTAGAATTTCCAAATATCCTTTCTTAATATGCGCTTAAATCATAAAAGGAAGCTACTGTGAAAATTTCAAGTTCCTAGCTTTCAGTTGCTTAGGTTGAGCGTTGATAATCAGTCAGTCAGGACAAGCTTCTTGAAGCTAGAAACTTGAAATTTTCACAGTAGCTTCCTTTTATGATATAGGTGTACACTAGGAAAGGATTATTGGCAATTCCACCACTAAGGGGGTTAAATGGGGGATGAAAGTTTGTATGAAAGTCTGTCATTTTTCAAGTTACATCCATGAAAATTGGTATTTGGGCTTTCGATAAAAAATAAAAAATATGAATTTCAGGATTTTTGAAAATTCTATCCGCAAGTGGGTTAAGTAGGGAATGAAAGTTTAAATGAGACCCCGTCACGTTTTCGTCATTTATCAAGTTATATCCATGAAAATTGGTATTTAGATTTTCGGTTAAAAATTAAGAATTGCGTGTTGAAGGAATTTTGGAAAACTACTCCCAAATTGGCACAATGGGAGATGGAAGTTTGTATGAGATTAAGAATTCACGCGAGTGAAGTCGCGAGCATCTCAGTAAGTAATGTACCTACAGAGCTGGTTCTGGCCTGAAATTGTAGCAATTTTATTCTACTTGAAAAACACCCTGAAAAGGTAGTGTCAAGAACTAGTCTTTTGGGTTATAATTGCCAAAATCTGAAAACAATCTGAAATTTTCGCGGTTTTTTCGATTTTTGACAAAGTTGCGTTCGTCGCTCGAGGTCACAAACTTGGATTATTCATTAGGCAAACATCATAAACAAGTCTGCAAAAAATCAGAACTACCCGATTTAACGCAAGGTACCCCATACTAGCAAATCCTAAAGTTACTGGACTATGTGTGTTGTTTTGCATTAACTGTCTTTTTATTATCGAATATGATTATTTGAATAATCTTCGGAACTGTTGAACTGATTTTATCGGGATTTTCAGTCAAGTAATGGGTTATTTCATATCTATATGCAGTCGCTATCCGACTTGTATGGGTCTTATCCAATAAAGAAAAATGGTATTTATATACCAGGACTAACTTAGGCTACTTTCTATCCCAGAAATATTTAGTTTCATTGATTTCATTTCATTCCAAAAAAAAAAAAAAAACTGTTCATATAAGGGACAACATACATTCTGCGTTCTACATTCTCAATTCTCAATACATACCTACTTACATACCAAAGTTACATACTAAGAAGGAATTAGGGGACTAGTTTCATAAAGCCGGAACTGTATATTTGAACCTTGAGGCAAGTAAAGAGAAGTAAACGTTACTAATATCGTTAAATTGAATTCAAGTTATTGACAACGCTAACATATTGTATCAACTATGTAAACAGTGAGTCAGTTACGGACAGAGAATAATTACTGACCTTACGTTTTCTTACCTAATGTTGAACACACACTATACCGGATCGCAAAAGCCGCACGCAATGAATTTTGAGTGCCTATAACTGTACATACGAATTTTGTCAATTCAATTCAAAATATGATGTAGGTCTTCTTGTGGAACTTATTAGTGATTTTACTGAAAAGAACACACAAGAAACTAAGATGTCTTATTTAGTATGGCAATTAACTTTTGGGAAAACCTCATAATTTGACTTCACGTCTCACGTTAAGAAAAAATTACACCTGAGCCTCTGTTTAAGTTTGTGTACTGGCAAAATAAAAATTCATTCGCAGTCATGCTATAAAAGCGTAAACTTACTGAACCCTACAAAGGATTTCTGTAATATTCACATCAGTTGGTCATTCCGCGGCTGCAGCTATTGATTTCACCTCCATCCCTTTTTTAGCGTATTCTAACCGGTTGCTGACGCATTTCATTACTGAACAATACGTTGCGAGAGGCTTTTGCGCCTTATTCCACTTGACCGTGATGTGCGAACACCTTGACCTGTCATAAAAGGTATGATATGCTAGTCAGTTGCAATAGTAGAATTGCATTTTGCATTTCATTGCGCTGACGTGTGTCGCTGTCCCATGTTTGTACAACAGAGTAGCACGGGACCTTGCTACTTTTACAATGTGGGTTAACTCGTGTTTGACGAACATCTATCTATGTATATATATAAACCAAAGTCGTGTTAGTTCGAACACTTATAACTCGAGAACGACTGGAGCGATTTTCATGGTTATTGATTTGTTGTATTTGTCTCCGTCCCGAATAGCAGAATAACTATTAAAACATAGGAAAATTGACGAAAAAATAAAATAAAAGAAAAAACATTTTCCCATTGATTTATTAACTAAGAGATCTGAAGCTAAAAATTAACTTGAGGTACAGTTATTGTACTCACCTAACCTAAATGACTCCTGTCTAGGTGTAAATGAAACACCGAATCGCACTTGCTTTTTATTATTTCTAAGCATGTCACTAAATTGATTGTCAAATGGACTTATTTGTTAAATTTTAATAAACTTAATCCTACCAAATTAAATAGGTATGTCTCATAAACCATAATTACTTTATGGATTGTTTAGATATTGTTTTTGCATGTTTTATGTCAATTGACAATTGAATTTAGTCGTATCATAATTTTCCAAAAACATACATTACGAGGCTGATAAATTTTTATTATTTTGGTGTTCTTCTTCCAAGAATTTATAAATGTTTGATCTTAAGTTATTTTTGATAAATTTTCCGTAGTTTTATTATAATGTCCTGTGCTGTGAAAGAATGTAATTCCTATAGGGGCCGAAAAGAAAATTTTAAAGGAACATTATCATTTCATCGGTGAGTTTTGATAGTTTTGTATGTAAATATAATCTAAAATTATGTAACGTTATTTGTAGTTTTTGGAAATCATCATCGTGGTCAATTCTACACCGATTTTTGCCTATTTTTTAAATATTTTCTGTTGACTAATAAAGGTTATGTTTTTTAGCATAGTGATGTACTAAAATTGCATATCGATTACGTGCGATAAAATTTTTAACCCCCGACGCAAGAACGACGGGGTGTTATAAGTTTGATGTGTCTGTGTGTGTGTTGTGTGTGTGTATGTGTGTGTGTCTGTCTGTCTGTCTGTCTGTTCCTCTGTAGCGCTAAAACGGGTGAACCGATTTGAACGCGGTTTTTTTTGTTTGAAAGGTGAATTAGTCGAAAGTGTTGTCAGCTATTTTGATGAAAAGCGATGCAAGATGGCCGCCGCTACAAAATGGTAGATTATTTATTTTTCACAAATCCGTTAATATGGGTATCAAATAAAAGGGCTTGACTAGTAGAATAACACCATGCAAATCCAAGATGGCCGCGATCAAAAAATGGTGTCGGGGGTTTTTTTTTAATTTTTTGAACATTAGATTCCGTAGCCACTACATACAATGAATACTTACGTGTATTTCCGCGTGCTAGATTGTTGTATCAAGATCGCTAAATTTTTATTTGTTACAGATTTCCAAAGAACCCAAAAATAAGAAATGAATGGGCACAAAGAATAAATCGGTTAAGACCGCAATATTGGACATCGCAGAAACACAGTCATATTTGTTCAAAACACTTCACACTTAATTGATTTGTGCCCAAAAACAATTTAAAATGGAGGCGCTTAAAAGCAAACGCTATTATTTTTGCCGCATATAGACACATTGGTAATTATAATAATATCAGATATTTGTAATAATACCATAATTTCATGCTAGTGTTGTGTGAAGGTGCAAAATACATGCAAATACTAGGGTTGGACTTAATAGTCTTTGGCACGAATTCAGAGATAAAATAGTCATTAGTGATAGATGTTTGGTCCACGAGTATAATGCTAACACTCTTATAATAAGGTAATTCATCGTTTTCAAGAAAACAACGAAAATCAATTCTAACCTCAACACTGGATGATTTACCCTCTCCCTCCGTTTTAAAAGTTTTACCCTAAAAGCTGTTATTAGTGTATGAAAAACGCTGAAGCGAAACGTGAAAAATGTTCTACCAGGTCTGATTTTTTTAATTTAAGGCAAGAGAACCGTTACCAATGGATGTCTGTAATGCAGAAGAAAATTCCTCCAATGAAGTTTCCATTCGCACATTAACGGAGTGACGTATAAACATTAATGTTCAAAGAAATTTAGTAAGTATACAATATTCGTTCGTTCGTTCGTTCGTTTCAACCAATGGACGTCCACTGCTGGACATAGGTCTCTTGCAAGGATCGCCACAGCACACGATCTTGTGCCGCCTGATTCCAGCGGCTACCAGCGACTCGCTTGAGATCGTCTGTCCATCGAGTGGGGGGTCTACCTACGCTTCGTTTGCTGGTGCGAGGTCGCCATTCAAGCACCTTGGGACCCCAACGTCCATCGGTTCTTCGTGCAATGTGCAACGTGTGCAATGTGCAAATTGCACGAAGTATAATATTACTACCTATTAATATTACTACCTATAAATATAAATATAGGTTTAATATTTTGTATTTCGAGACAAAACAATTCACTATTGTAATCTACATAGTACTTTCAGGAAGGTTTTAGTATATGTATAACACACCTAGTTACCATTCTTATGTGCGAAGTTACACGCATAAATGTACCCACATGTCACTAATATTTTTGACTGGTGCACCGCGGTTCCTCTGAGATTGCTGGACTGAAGTCGGTTTAATTTTTCTTAAAAATAGCTTGTATGATCGTATTTTCGAAACACCGTTTATAAAGTTTCATCGACTCCAAAAAGACTCGATTTTATTTCAGTTCTAGAAGGCACAACAAAGGTTCTAGAAGGATATGTATATTTTGTGTTTTATATATATATATATATATATATATATATATATATATATATATATATATATATATATATATATATATATATATATATATATATATATATATATATATATATATATATATATATATATATATATATATACATATATGTATATTTTTCGATGTGTACACTAAAACCTTTCTGAAAGTATGTAGATTATGATAGTGAAAAAATCATCAAAATCGGTTCATTAGTTGCGGAGATAATCGCGAACATACTTATATACATACATATATACATACATACAACCTCCTTTTTTGAAGTCGGTTAAAAATATACTATATGAAACATGTTATTCTTGTATTTCCTAACAAGATGATGCCCGAGACTTCATTCACGTGAGTTTAGGTTTTTATTTTATTAATCTTGTGGGAACGCTTTGATACTGCAAGACAAAAGTAGCCTTAGATATCGGTTCCCGGGATGCAAGCTGTCTGTGTACAAAATTTCGTCCAAATCAGATGGGCCCTGAAAAGGTAAAAGACAGAAAGACACACTTTCGCATAATGTAATATTAGAGTATGGTGCACATATTTAAACACGCATATTGTGTCCTTATAGATCCTCACAGTCAAAATATCGATAGTTACATCACTAGCACGTCACGTGTCATCGTCACGTGTCATTAAAAAACTTGTGACCACTGACAGATGTAAACTTGACATCTATTTAGAGTATATATTACAATATCTTAGCATTTTCCCATACAAAATGTTCACGGGTTTCGTAACTGTCAAACATCCCGTCACGTCAATATATACGGTAAACCTAGGTAAACTTTCTCACCCGTACCTATATAATTCTTCTGTACGTGTGTTTGTAACATAACTCCTCCTAAACGGCTAGACCGATTTGGATGAATGTGTGTATATTTCAATGGGTTCCTGGATGGTTTGAAAGCACAATTACCGGGTAGGTACAGGTAACCTATTGGGACTCAGTAGGTGTCGCCGATGTCGGTATGTCACCGGGCAGGACGAAGTCTGCCGGGTCCACTAGTTTAACATAATTTAGCTTCTGTTTATAAATGGAGTTCTGTAGGTTAGACTTTTTTTAAGTGGCCACTCCAAAAAGCCCTTTTCATAAAGTTTGAATAGGTAGGTACAAAAATATATCAGAGGTAAATTGTACTTGAAATATTGTCTAAAAAATCTACACAATATCAAGCTCTTTTTTCCATGAAGAACTTGTTACAAAGAACAAGCATTTAGATTGGCTCTACTTTAGCGTAATTTTAGTTACTGACAATTTATAATGAGTTTTCAGTTTTAGTTTTCAAGATGTGTGAACATCATTTATCTAATGCTGTTGATAAATCGGTAATAATCTCATCAGTACTCATCTTCTATGACTACAAAAATGGAAAAATGAATGGGATTTTAAGTACATTGTATAATGTATGTACATACATGTAATAATTTGTTTCTTTTCTACTAGCTGGTGTCCGCGAATCCGTCCGCGTGGATTTAGATTTTTTTAAAATCCCGTGGGAACTCTTAAGATTTTCGAAGATAGAAAGTATCCAGTGTCCGTCTCTAGAATACAGGCTACCTGTCTGTACCTAACATCGTCAAGATCCGTTCAGTTGAGCCGTAAAAAGATAACAGACAGACAGATAAAGTTACATTTGCATTTATAATATTAGTATGGATTACAGACTGAACGAATTACCATAGTCCTACCCTACTTTATTATTAATATGAAAAGCTATTTTTCAATTTGATGACGTCAATACTATACAGACCGACTGTTTTCAATTTCTCCAGCTGACTCACCCGTCTAGCCAGGCATATCACGCTATACAGTATACATATTTACTAGGGTCTGAGATTGCATTAAGAATTCTACTCAGCGTTTCCTAGGACAATGCGTACTATAACAAAATCCACCTTGTATCTTATTTGTCGTCGCTCGGAAGTAAACTTAATAAAGCACGCCATTTCTTACTTAGCAGGCTTGCCTTATTATTCTTTCTCCACTATCCGGTTGACTTATCTATAGTTTATTCCCGGATTTTCTAAGCGTATAACTTTATTCTTCAACCGGCGTGCCTCTTGCCCTTAATTAAGCCTATCATGATGATCTGAAGAAGACGGTAACGATCGCGTCTGAGATCATTTTCTACAGCCAACTGAACTTTCTATACATCATAACTAGGTCTCTTCTTTCAACGGCGCTTGAAAGGCCTTTGTCGTAACACATTTATTATTAGTTAGAACCATTCGGAGCATTCGTCGGTAGCAACCACATTTCGAAGGCCTCCAATTCTCCAACTGAGTCACCCATATAGTCGGGCTTAGTGCGCTATACATATTTACCACGGGTCTGGGATTGCATTAGGAATTCCACTCAGCGTTTCTTAGGAAATGAGACAATAGGCAGCGTGTGCAAACCATACAATATCCACCTTAATTCCTTGTTCGCCGTCGGAAGTTGCCCACCTGCATATCCGAGTATATAATTACTTAATAAAGCAAGCCATTTCAAACATCATGCCTACGACAAAGATTGTACTTAACTCAGCAGTGAATATATCCTATCCCGTTCAAATTATAAGCTGACTGCCTCACTAACTGATCCATAAACGCATCAAGTGATAACTTGAGCTTAGTAACTAGTCAATGATAATCATACAACTTGTGAATCGTAGTCATTACCATATTTATATGAAGGTATTTCGCTGTAGTCTAGTCCGTAGAAACATTCCAAAATAAGTTGATACCTGAAACAAACAAACAAAAAACAAATTAAAAAAATATTAGACTTCAAATTCAAACACTGTATACCCGGTGAATGACATCATTCGTTTAGTTGGACGTCCTAAATTCCTTTCAAAAGATCGACTTGCATTCACAAACGGGCTTTTGAAACCTCGCAGTCTGGCAACTATTTGAATTCCAACAAGTAGGTAGGTATTTTCATACGCTGTTGGAAAGTCATAAAGTGAAATTTCACAACCTTGGGGTTGTGAAATTTCATTATAATATTTGTACTCAGAACACGCAATAAGTAATTAAAAGCGTTGATTTTATAAATCACACTAGCGAACAAACAAAAATAGGTTCCCAAATCCCAATCTTGGGTGTGAATTAATTTTTCACGGACACTTATGACCGACAGCTTGTCTAATGCACTATCAATTATTGCAAAAGATACGAGAATTCTAATACACAAATAGAACTGGACTGTAGTTCACGAGTCCTAGTAAACTTTACGAACAAAGGGCCACAGATAAACCCCCGACTCCCGAGGCAAGCTTATTGATGTCGCATTCGCAATCGGCGAAATGAAGTCGACGGAGAGGCGAAATACATTCAGTAGTTATTTATCCACCAAATCCCATTATTCCCCTTTAATCCAATCGAATCCGTCGCCGTAGCGACTGGCTGTGCAAACACTGTGACGTATTCTATCAAGTTAACCTGATAACGAAGATATTGCAACGATACTTAACGACAGATAGGGCAAAACGACAAACCATAAAGAAAGAAAGAAAATTCGTTTATTCTTTAATGGTTTTACTGAAAAAAACTAATAAACTAATGTAACGTTTTTTTCTCTGAGACAATCCCTAGAAGTAATTACCTAGTAGCATAAGTACTATAAAGTATTTAAGTTATTATTATACCTATTTATTATACACTAGCTGACCCCCGCGACTTCGTTCGCGTGTTTTTAGGTTTTATATAGGATCGGATCGGATCCCATAATTCTTTTATGTACCTAAACTAAATGTTACTCCTTATAACATTGAAAGTTCCATTAAAATCGATCCAGCCGTTTCGGAGATTAGCTGGAACAAATAGACAGAACGACAAACATAAATTTAAACGCACGCCAGTTTAAAATAAGCCGTACGTACAAAGATCCGAGACCCAAGTTATTGGAACCCAATAAATGCCTGTCATTTCTAAACTAAAAAACGTATGACCTTGAAATATTTACGGGACAATACTTAAAGTACTACCTTTCTAACAAAAAAAGAATGAGTGAAATCGAATAACGCGTTAATGAATTACAGCTATATACACGTTTTAACTTTCATCCCCTCTCCCAAGGGAACCGTGCTGAATTTCGGGATAAAAAGTATCCTATAACCTACCTCGGAGTATAAACTCAAATCGTACCAAGTTTCATTCGAATCCATTCAGTAGTTTCGGCGTGATGCGCGGCCAAGATACAGACAGACAGACAGACAGACAGACAGACAGACAGACAGACAGACAGACAGACAAAAATGAAAAAAATTGCAGTTTTGGATTCAGTATCGATTATAGAGTGCCCTCCGATAAAAAATTTCAAAATATCTTCAATGTACAGAATTGGATCTGTTACAGTTTTATTATATTATAGATTTATTATACATACCTACTATAATAGCTCTTCTATTCATATAAAAATCCACATCTATAATATAATAAAACTGTAACAGATCCAATTCTGTACATTGAAGATATTTTGAAATTTTTTATTGGAGGGCAATCTATAATCGATACTGAAGCCAAAACTGCAATTTTTTTCATTTTTGTCTGTCTGTCTGTCTGTCTGTCTGTCTGTCTGTCTGTATCTTGGCCGCGCATCACGCCGAAACTACTGAATGGATTCGAATGAAACTTGGTACGATTTGAGTTTATACTCCGAGGTAGGACATAGGATACTTTTTATCCCGAAATTCAGCACGGTTCCTTAGGGAGAGGGGATGAAAGTTAAAACGTGTATTTAGCTGTAATTCATTAACGCGTTGTTCGATTTCACTCATTTTTTTTTTTTGTTAGAAAGGTAGTGCTTTATATATTGTCCCGTAAATATTTCAAGGTAATAGAATTTTTAATTCAGAAATGACAGACATTTATTGGGTTCAAATAACTTGGGACCCAGATCTTTGTACGTACGGCTTATTTTAAACTGGCGTACGTTTAAATTTATGTTTGTCGATCTGTCTATTTGTTTCAACTAATCTCAGAAACGGCTGGATCGATTTTGACGGAACTTTCAATGGCAGATAGGTGATGTTATTAGGAGTAACTTAGGCCACATTTAGTTTAAGTACATCAAAGAATTATGGGATCCGTTCCCATCCTATATACAACCTATAAACACGCGAACGAAGTCGCGGGGGTCAGCTAGTTATTAATAAACAAGCGGAAACCCGCGACTTCGTTCGCGTGGATATTGGTTTTTAAAAATCCCGTGAGAATCTTTAAGCTCATACAAAAAATGTTAAAAGTTCACTGGCGGATGTTTAAGTAGATCAAAATGTAAACATCCGCCAGTGAAAGTCCCATCAAAATCGATCCAGCCTTTCAGAGATTAGCCATTATCTTATAGTCATTATATATATAAAGCTACTTGAAGTTACGTACTGATCACCTCTCCTGAACAATTTTGTATGGGACTTTTTCACCATATTTTTTGTGTGTGTAAAATTCAAAAATATAAGGTCTACAAAATTATAGAGAGACCTGGACGTGGAAAACTGACTAGGGTACCCTAAGGGATCTCGAAAACTATCAGTCGGAGAGGTGACGTCTCGAAACAAAAAATGTTCAAAACCTTGGGCCATTAGGTGAACCGGTAAAAAAATATGGCCACCATACAAAAAAAAATTTCGTCTCCATACAAAAATTTCCTAATTTTCAAGAGGCTCTCCAGAACAATTTTTTATGGAACTTTTTTCCCTTCACTATTTATGTGCGTAGAACTTATGGGTCTTCCTTCAGAAAATTATGAAACGTCATGAATGTGGAACATTTACCAGAGTACCTCATGGGTCCTCCAAAACTACCAGTCATACAGACATGGTCCCAAACAAATGTTATTGAAGACCTTGGGCCATTAGGTGAACCGGTAAAAAAAAGATGGCCGCCGAACAAAAAAAATTCTCTCCATACAAATTTTTTGGGTAATTTTCAAGAGGCTCTCCAGAACAATTTTGTATGGAACTTTTTTCCTTTCACTATTTATGTGCGTAGAACTTATGGGTCTTCCTTCAGAAAATTATGAAACGTCATGAATGTGGAAAATTTACCAGCGTACCCCATGGGTCCTCCAAAACTACCAGTCATACAGACATGGTCCCAAACAAATATTATTAAAGACCTTGGTTGATTGGGTGAACCGGTAAAAAAAAGATGGCCGCCAAACAAAAAAAATTCTCTCCATACAAATTTTTTGGGTTCTTTTCAAGAGGCTCTCCAGAACAATTTTGTATGGAACTTTTTTCCCTTCACTATTTATGTGCGTAGAACTTATGGATCTTCCTTCAGGAAAATTATGAAACGTCATGAATGTGGAAAATTTACCAGAGTACCTCATGGGTCCTCAGTCATACAGACATGGTCCCAAACAAATGTTGTTAAAGACCTTGGGCCATTGGGTGAATGGGTAAAAAAAAGATGGCCGCCGAACAAAAAAAATTCTCTTCATACAAATTTTTTGGGTAATTTTCAAGAGGCTCTCCAGAACAATTTTGTATGGAACTTTTTTCCTTTCACTATTTATGTGCGTAGAACTTATGGGTCTTCCTTCAGAAAATTATGAAACGTCATGAATGTGGAAAATTTACCAGCGTACCCCATGGGTCCTCCAAAACTACCAGTCATACAGACATGGTCCCAAACAAATATTATTAAAGACCTTGGTTGATTGGGTGAACCGGTAAAAAAAAGATGGCCGCCAAACAAAAAAAAATCTCTCCATACAAATTTTTTGGGTTCTTTTCAAGAGGCTCTCCAGAACAATTTTGTATGGAACTTTTTTCCCTTCACTATTTATGTGCGTAGAACTTATGGATCTTCCTTCAGGAAAATTATGAAACGTCATGAATGTGGAAAATTTACCAGAGTACCTCATGGGTCCTCAGTCATACAGACATGGTCCCAAACAAATGTTGTTAAAGACCTTGGGCCATTGGGTGAATGGGTAAAAAAAAGATGGCCGCCGAACAAAAAAAATTCTCTTCATACAAATTTTTTGGGTTCTTTTTAAGAGGCTCTCTTAGACATTTTTGTATGAAACTTTTCCCCCCAATACACGTATAAGTAAATAGAACTTAAAGATTTTTTTTTTTCACAAAAAATACAAAACGTAGTGAATGTGGAAAAATTACCAGAGTACCCTAACGGCCCTCAAAAACTATCAATCATAGAGGCATGGTCCTGAAACTAAAAATGTTCAAGACCTTAGGCCCTTTGGTGAGCCAATAAAAAAAGATAGCTACGGAACAAAAAAAATCGTGTCCATGCACTTTTTAATTTTGAAGTGGTTCTCCAGAACATTTTTGTATAGATCTTTTTTTTTTCACTAAACGCATGCTCATTAGTGTCCTTTCAGAAAAGATACGAAACGTGATAAAAATATTTCTTTCTATCTTTCAATAGACTCTCCAGAATATTCTGGAATTTCTTTATTTTATGAATATTGAAGAGACTACAAGGCCCGCGAGCTGCTTGCAGCTCGCGCACCGAGCGCAACACTAGTTATCTATAGATCTTTAAAGTATTTCCTTTCTAATAAAAAAAGAATGAATGAAATCGGACCACGCGTTAACGAATTACAGCTAAGTACACATTTTGTATTTCATCCCCTCTCCCAAGAGAACCGTGCTGAATTTCGGGATAAAAAGTATCCTATATGTTACTCTGTAGTGTGAACTTAAATCATGCCAAGTTTCATGATTAACTATCAATATAATGTACGGAGCAAACTGAAAATCAGCGCTGGGCAATGTTGTCACTGCTCAGCGACGCTGAGTTTGCATCCTATTGTTTTTTTGCTAGGTAGTTAATCTGTAGAATAATATAGGATAGTTAATATCATTGTTTGTAAATAACCTAGCAATAAGAAAAACAATAAAGATTTTTATTATTATTATTATTCATTTCAATCCATTCAGTAGTTTTTGCGTGATGCGCGCACAAACATACAGACAAACATCTAAACAGACAAAGAGACAAAAATTTCAAAAATAGCTTTTTTCGTTCCCTTTTACGTACTTATCCCTAACATCCCCCAGTCATTATTTTGCAAAAATCTTTAATGTACATATCCTGCAAGTCTACGATTTTATTATATGTATAGAAGATGATAAAATAAATGAAATTTAACTTTAGAGTGACGATACATGGCGTGTCGCGACTCCGCAACGCAGTGTTTTTATCGGATTGTATGCCACACGGCTGGTATAACGTCGTGCGCTTTCCATGCAAACAAATTGCTGCAGCGCATAGTGTGGCTGTGACACACCGCGGATTTTTCTAAGTAGGAAGCAACTCAGCGACGCCGCAACGCACCGCGGTGCTGCGGCGCACTGTGTGCAGCGCAGAAACAACGCAGCGAATTGTCAACGAGCAAAGAAAGGTGCCAGTCTGACTGAAGCATGAGATCGATAGTGGTATGAAAATGTTCCCAGTATCCCCTCTGCACTTTGAGTGAATATCTTTTGTCTATTATCGATCCAATAGCGCACCGACCTCAGAGACGTCACTCATTGAATCGACATAATATATCCTTGGGCGTACAGGTGAAACAAATAATGTACAAGCAAGATAAAGAGATAATGAAGACAATCAGTTCATGGTGGCTTGGAGATGTGTAAAGATATTGGGCATTTAAAGATGGAAAGAATAATATGGTTCTGACAGTCTTCGATGGAATTTCAAGTTAAAGCCCACCCCAGCCACCTCATGAGATTATGTGATATGATACTGCTGATTAGATGATCTTAAACTGCATCATGACATAGTTATTATGAATTGAGATCTTTATCAAACGTCTATGAAAATAAGGCAAGTAGGTATACCTAGGCCTTTTTGACGGTGCAAAATTACATCACTCAAACAAAAAACATTATAACCCAATCGTCCAAAAAACTTTCCACATGCTCAATTAACACATCAAATATATTTGTTTATTCGCGTAACAATGAACTCATTGCTTTTATGATAATTGGCTTAAATTACCACAAGGTCGTATACCTCTGAATATGAACGAAATCGTTCCATCAAAAGCCCGCTTTAAAAGGCCGTACATTTCATGAGTCATTAGGCTATTCATATAATTACAAAACAGCCTCTAAAATACAGAATAGCAGAATAGGTACGTCAAAAATGAAAAAAAATTACGTCTACATTAAATAAGCCCGATTTCATATCTTCAAAATGCATGCAAAAATACCACTGCCACAACGCGCTTATAATACCAACAATCAACATTGTGCACAAAAATTATCTAGCCACGATAAATTCTAATTTCTGCCAGTTTACCCCATCCATTGAACCGCGCGATCGAAAATGGGGAGTTGAAAAGCCCCCATTGAAGTTTTAGGCACGTCCTCTCGGGGGAATCGAGACACGACTCGCGATCGGGGGTTTTTTTATTGCCTTTCAGAACGTTCTAGGCTTTCTGTCCTTGTGAAAGTTTTTCTGTGTTCAGTAAATAAATATTGGCGCTTCGTATTTATCGTTTACCCATTGGATTACAACTCCGAACAAAACTCTTTGAACAAACATTGTGAGGCGCGCTACCGTTTTCGTGTTTTTGTGGATAAAGGAATATTTATGTAGTTGAGAAAGAGAGCAAGAATTTCGTATATCGTATAACACTATAAGAAACAATTCGAGATGCAATGCAATTTCTTATTTATGCGCCTCAATAGCCGCCTTCAAGGAGTCTCGAGTGCAATCCCAATGGAAATATCTTCCGTACTGGCTCCAGTCTGGGACGTATGTAACATATAATCATTCAGCCGCGATAACAGAGCTAGCCTCCCGAAGTCCCAACAGACTTGTACCACAGTACACAGATACAACCAGCCCCCCTAGCCAAGTTAAATTCTATTCTCTTTCTATGATCGTGATTGTTATGAGCAGGGTTTCCCAAAGTTTTTTTATCGTAGTTTATTTTAGTTTAGAAAAAATAATAATGTTAGGTATAGTTATAGTTAATGGTTAGCGTTAATAATTAACGTCAGCACGGCTGTGTCGCCGTTCCTCAAGCAGTTGACCACGATTTGAAAGTATTGCATTTCCATCTAGTTTGCGATTTTGAAACTCGAACATACTCTGCACAATAATAAAATTAGGTATATAATTTACTAATAATTTAAGCATTTTAAATGCCTAATAAAAATTAAGGCACTGCAAAATATTATTATGCGAAATATTATTTAAAAAAAAACTTTGGGAAACCCTGCTCTAAAGCGTTAAAGATCATAGAAAGAGAATAGATACGAGTAACTTGGCTACAGGGGCAGTAGTGAAACTACCTACAAACGTTCGAAACGGCTCACTCACACAAACATGCGCATCGACGAGACCCCTACCGGGTTTTCGCGTGGATGTCAGTAGCGACTGCTGCTAAATGGTCTCGTTGTATCTGTGTACCTACTGTGCTTGTACCTACTAAGTTTTGAGTTCCGAGGTAATTGAAAGCTGTTCTATGCGTTATTTCATAAAATGAGGCGGAACCACGATCAGTCATCGGCCAAAAGCAGTAAAGAATGTCCAAGTTTATTTTCCCAAGAATCGGGCTAAAAGATAAGTTTCTCAAGGGCCGATCTGAGATAGTTGTAACTTGTAGGAGCGATAAATCAATGGGCTCTGTACTAATGCCGGTTAGTTCGCTTAGATAGACTATTAAGCCATTACTGAAACGGTTTTCGTGCAACGCAGTTCACGATTCGCAGTCACGAATTCGATTCTTTCCCACTCCATCATTTCCATGGTTAAGACAACTGATACGTAAATTAGCTTCATTTGCATGATTTCATGTTATCATACCTTTTTAGTACTCCAGTGTAAAATATTTAGGTAAGTAGATAATATGAAATCACGACAGTTCATCTGACTCTCGTCGCACTATCTGTGCACGAATTTTCCAAGAATATTCTATGAAGAACATAAGCCATTTATTTCTAACATAGCTTGGTTCTTAATTATCTTTTCAATCACTCCACCTAACCGTGAAATTTGTGCTAAAATCGAATATCACAATAATAGTCTAACGGGACTAAGGGTGTTTTTTAGGTTGGACGTATTTTCGGCACATCTGAACTCGTATTTTGACGTTATAAACATCGGTACGACTGAAACGATTTTTTGAGGTTTAAAAAACTATTAATTTTAGTGACAATATATATAGATAAAGGTTAACACATTTTTACGGCCTAGTCGCTGAACCAATTTTGATGGAAACGAATGTAGACTACTTTTACCCCGGAAAATCAAAGAGTTCTAGACGAAATCGTAGGCATTAGCTTGTTATTAATAAAGCTTTATAACATAACGTTCCGAACATTAATTAGTATACACTAGAAACAATCGTGTTGTTCCCTAAACTGAATCCTCTTAGGCAAATGACTAGTGGGAATACAGCCGCATAATTTCATAAAATGGCCGCGGGGTGCGCCCAAACAATAACTTTGGGACGATAACAGTAGGCAAGCGACGTCACGCCACGATAATTTATATCATACAAAACGTGACATCCGAAAATGAAAATAAATGCCTGTGAATCATAATAGCTTTCCTAGTATTGTTATTGAAATATCTTTACATAGAATTGAATTCCTAAATCTAAAACGTGTATATACACGATAATGAAACAGACGTCGATTTGAAACCGAGAGCGTGATACATCGAAGAAGAAATTTAATTATTCGAGCACGTGTGAATTACTGTACAAATGGAGCTTTGTATAAATAGTCGTTTTAGTTGAAATCCGACTAATGCTAATAAAAGACTTCCCAGATTTCCACGAAGCACGAGCAAGTAAAGGCTTGCACACATCTCGCATCAGAAACGCATCCATCGCGGCTTCTAAAAGTTGCAATTAGACGTAACTGTATGAAGGCGTTTACACTGCGGGTCGCGCTTGAACACTGAACAGTAGCACGCCATCGCTGTCGCGGTCTGCAGTGTGACGTGATTCAAAAATCTTACAGTTCATTGTAACATTCCGCCGTCGCGCTTTGTTTATGCCCAGAGCTTATTATTTACCCCGTAAAGTTACGCGATTCCGACGGCGCAAACATATGAAATGTAAACACACAGCTCCCACATTTGCTTGTCCTCAATGTTTCCGATGTTAAACCATAGTCCGCTTTCCACGTTACCCATATTCGACAAGCTATGATTTCCATCAACAATTTGGTGGACGATTTTTAGGGTTCCGTACCCGAAGGGTAAAAAACGGAGCCCTATTAATGTCACTCGGCTGTCTGTCTGTCCGTCTGTCCGCCGGTCACAGGTCTCTAGATCGCAGACGAAATGAGTTACAGAGTTACAAACCTGAAATTTTGGTATTTAGTGTAAAACGTTAACCCAAAATCAAATATTGAATTAGAAATTGAATTAAATTTTTGAAAAAAAAATTTTTTTCTTTACCCTAGCTTGTGGGGTATCATTGTTTAGAGCTCATTAAGTAGAGTACAAATATATATATTTTTTAATTTTTATCTCAAAAAATAAGGGAATGGAAGGCCATCAAAGTTGTCAGTTTTAGACCATTTTTGTGACGGGGGCTATCTCAAAAACTAAACTAGTTGGGACTATGATATTTCAGTATATTATGAACTATATGCTCTATTTAAACAACAAATACTGAAAACAACGATTTATTAAATAGTTTATAAGCTGTGACCAAAATAAACGAACATTTTTTTGGGTTTTTCTTTCACGGTTTGTTGCGATGTCTAGCTCGGAAATTAAATATTTCTTAGACCCAAAATATTATATTGTTCATAATTATGTACGGAACCCTGAAAGAGCGAGGCCCGACTCGCACTTGGCTGATTTTTTATAATTTATGAGTTACTAGCGACCCGCCCCGGCTTCGCACGGGTAGTAGAGCATATTATGCGTAGGTACTACCCGCTCAGGGATTAGGCAGCGTTTTCGATGAAAGCTCCCAGGCGGCTTGACTTTTTACGATATTTTCCACAATGAACTTACTATATCTCACCTTATACCCGAATTACTAATTCCGTGGAATTCTGACGTTTCATAATGTTACCAGAGATAAAACAATTCCCACAAAATAGATAAAAAATTCAAAACTTATGCAAATACAAATCAACTGCTGCATGTAGATATGACAAATGCCTGACAGACACTTCATGGTGATAATGTCATTCGACTTCCATTTTTGAATAAATTTTTTCAATGTGCTTCTTTTGTTTTCTATTGCTCTTAGTGTGCACTTTCTAGTTTAGTTTGGGGTAAAATCGTACTTCGTAGATGTTAACCTTGTTCTCCATATAAATAACTCATCTGTAAATGACAATGACAGCTGTCAGAATTAAGTCGATATTAAGTCAAAAATAAGGAGAAAAACTAAATATTTCAAATCAAATAAATTACAGTGTATTTGGGACATAAAAAGGTAAGTTTTCACCAGATTCCGTGAAAAAAAAATTATTTTAAAAGATAAAAATAAAAAACCAAAAAAAAAACTTTTTTGAACTTTTCACATAAATTTTGAGGTTATGTGAAAAAAGTGTAAATACAAAAGTTGTAGATCTTTTTATTACCTACAACTTTTCCATTTGATTTTTTTCCATAGGACTTCTAATTTTGCCGGAAATCGAGATAAGGGTAATTCTAAGTTATGAGGTATTTTCAACGGCAACAATAAAAAATCATATATACATATTTAATTTATTTGAAATAACACTGTTATGTCATAATAGTTACTGCTTTCTATATGGTCACTTAAATTCACCAATTAAATGTATGTAATTTAGTCGCAAAAGCGCCTCAAATATGAAAAATGTATCTCCCCTGCCATGTCCCCTAACCATATTATGTTAGTCAATCGATAGTTTTAACTAAATTTAAATTATGTAGTAAATTAAACTTTAATAATTTAGAAATTAGACTAATTAAATTAATGCAATCCAAGAAAAAACAACACCTAACATTTTTTTTTTCATATTAACTATAATGTCTACATTTGTCCCTCATATTTAGCGTCTCTTCCCCTGGCATTATGTATTAATTTAAAACTCATGACTGTTTACTTTGCTGCGTAAATTGCGACCTTCAAAACAAAGCATTCAACGTGAAGTTTGCGGCAAGCATTCACGACGCAAGCATGCGGTCATTTTGTCCGCCATTTCAGTGAAACTACTTGCTAGGAGTAGTTGTGAATCAGTGAATGTGTTCTCTCCCCTGGTAAATTTTTTTTCGCAATTATAAGCCTAAATACTTTATTTTCTTTAAATAATTACTGTAAGTTATGCATAGAATCGTATTCTTCTTTGTTAATTACGTATAACAAAAACTTTGACGTTTATACCTGTTTTTTAACAGAAAAGTATCTCCCCTGCCTTCTCTCCCCTGCCTCTTAAGGTGCCAGGGAAGATGCTTACTGTCCAGGGGAGATACAAATATGTCGTATTGGAGTATTTTTACAGCCGATACGTGTACTGTTTTCATAATTTAGTGAATACATCCATATTTTATAATCTTACTCTATTCCACTTTTTCTTAACATTATAATTTCACTTAGGTACTTAATGGAACATCGAACAATGTGTTTGTTTGAATACCGATTGCCTGATTGTTAACGGTGGATTTATTTTGTCCCAGGAAAATCAGTCAGTTAGTCAATTATCACGGATCGTCAGGAACAGTATCAGAATAGAAAATAAAGTCCTACCCTGTACGCCTTATATCTCCCCTGTATTTAGTATCTCCCCTGGTCCATTATAAAATAACAAATAATAAATTAATTGACTGGCTGCTTTTCAGGTATGAAGATAATAAGTGTTTCTATAAAGAAATACTACAATTGTATTAACATTCTATTATTTTTGTCATGCCGCCTATCCTAATAACTTAGTACCTGTTAACTTAGAATTACCCATAAACCGTTTTTTACCCTTAAAACTCCCCCCTTTTTTTCCCGAGCTCAGATCGCCCGTAAATTATTTTTCCTTGTATTTTTATAATATTCTCCTCCTTTTCCAGTGGGTTTTATCCTACGTACTGTGATTTTTTTTTTGGTTTCAAAAATTATCGACACTGGGCTATATAGGAGAACCGCGGCCACCGACGCGCTTATAGGCACGCTTCCGCCGCCGCAATTTTTAAATCTGTAATATCTTCGAAAGTATTCATTTAAATCATATGCTGTAAAGGGCCATATGGATTTATATTAAATCAACAATGTATTTAAGGTATTTAATTAGATAAGGATTAATGCTGTATTGGTTGAAATCGCTTCGAAAATTAGCCATTATTTGTCGTAAAAAGTAAATGACAAAAAATTTTATTGTGGGATATCCATAAGAGATAGACATATACCATCGCGGACTTTTTTGTAGACCTTTTCAATGTGTACAATACTTAGTACATTATTTTGATAAATCTCGTAGGGTTCAGCCTGCGTTTGCAATGTAAGCGGAAAAAATTTAATTATTTACGACATCACATTAGAAACCTCAAAAATAACAG
This sequence comes from Melanargia galathea, assembly GCA_920104075.1. Classification (NCBI taxonomy): domain Eukaryota; kingdom Metazoa; phylum Arthropoda; class Insecta; order Lepidoptera; family Nymphalidae; genus Melanargia; species Melanargia galathea. The sequence goes on along the minus strand of OV049859.1, from coordinate 5,215,296 downwards.
TATTTCTCCACTATTTAATGGATGTTATTATACATATAAACCTTCCTCTTCAATCACTCTATCTATTAAAAAAAACCGCATCAAAATCCGTTGCGTAGTTTTAAAGATTTAAGCATACATAGGGACATAGGGACATAGGGATATAGGGACGGAGAAAGCGACTTTGTTTTATACTATGTAGTGATACTTAAATAATCGCACCAAACACTTAACTTAGTCTGTCCTGTTCTTATTCACCAATAAACACCCACTTTAGTAACCATAGCAACATTACTTTCTTGAAATAGCAAAATATTAAATACTAGCAGATGCTCGCGACTTCGCTCGGGTGGATTTAGGTTTTTAAAAATCCCGTGGCATCATGATGCTAAATAGCCTTCCTCAAGAATTGGGCTATCAAATGCAAAAAGAAATTTTCAAATCCGACTGGTATTTTGAGAAATTAGCGCGTTCAGACAAAAAACAAACTCTTCCGCTTTATTATCTACTATATAAAAATAAGTCGGGTTTTCCTTCCTGACGCTATAAATCCAGAACGCACGAACCGATTTCCACGGTTTTGCATTCGTTGGAAAGGTCTCGGGCTCCGTGAGGTTTATAGCAAAGAAAAACACGCGAACGAAGTCGCGGGCGTCAGCTAGTATTAGTATAGATATAGATTATGCGAAATATACTGAATGATCGGTATTGTTTATTATACCGATACTCATCTTGAGTTAAAAAATTAATGAACATTAAACAGCACTAACCGCGCTACTTTGCTCTATAAAGTTGATCGCTCGTAAACATCAACACTGGAAAGAGAACTATAATGAACTTCGCAATAATTAGTGTATCCAAACGTTACTGTTAAAGGAAATTATCCCAAATTTAATAAATTAGGAATTTTAAGAAGTATAGAAAAATGTAATAAATGAGAATCATCCAGCATAAAACTCGAAAAGTTCTTGAAGCGACAGTGCAGCGCTTTCATGCGACCAAAGGATAACCAAAATCTAAATATTCTTATTTCTAATAGAGTAGCTTATGGTAGATCTAGAGTTTAGAATTCTAGATCAGCGATAAGCTAGACAATAAGTCTAGCCTAGATTCTAAACTCTACCATTGGCTGGAAGGCAGGTTTTACAGAAAAGAGCCACAATAAACTCAACACATGCCTACCCATTCTTCAAAACATTTTGAATCTGGGTTTAGATGTCCCACAATTGGACAAACGCCTCTCTTAGAATTCCCACAAAACTATTTTTACCATGTCAGGCCATCGGCTTCGTCGTACCGTTACCAAGCTGGGTAGGTGGAACTACACACGGTGGAAACTACAGCTTACCATACGTACACTTATTTTAAATACCCACGTAAACAACATAATATTAACCCTAAAGAGTAGCAGAGTAGTTTTTGAGGATTCCTCTTGACAAAACCCAAAGCCCAAAAATATTAAAATCCCATCGGGAATTTGAGTAGCTCATGTCTAGCATAATAGCTCAAGTTGACTCTATTGTCCACAATGTACCTATACTAAATTGAAAATTTAAAAAACCCCCGACATTCGCAATTTTGTGGCGGCGGCCATTTTAAATTTGCATAGTGCTATTCTACTAGTCAAGCCGTTTCATTTGATACCCATATTAAGGGAGTTGTGAAAAAATATGTAATCCGCCATTTTGTAGCGGCGACCATCTTGGATCGATTTTCATCAAACATAGCTAACAACACTCTCGACTAATTCACCTTTCAAACAAAAAAACCGCATTCAAATCGGTTCACCCGTTTGAGCGCCACAGGGGAACAGACATACAGACACACACACACACATGCACACGCACACGCGCACGCGCACGCGCACGCGCACACGCACACACACACACACACACACACACACAGAGAGAGAGAGAGAGAAAGAGAGAGAGAGAGAGAGAGAGAGAGAGAGAGAGAGAGAGAGAGAGAGAGAGAAGTCAAACTTATAACACCCCGTCGTTTTTGCGTCGGGGGTTAAAAATAGCTCAAGTTGACTCTATTGTCCAAAATTGAATAAGTCTCATCTTCAGTGTGGGTAGCCTAGCGATGAGTCATTGCGCCGGGCAGATCCGATGCCGATGGAATATGACAGGGTATATTTGTGAGGGCGTGGACTCTCCCTAATGAAAGCCAAACACGCGAGGCACCCGCCCTGAGGCATCGCCTCCAAACGCTATTAAAAACGATATTCCACTTTTTTTTCCCGAGGGATTTATTCGTAAACTTCCGCCGTGAATAGAAATAGGACAGTTTATGTTAATGCATTAGCAACTCATTGTTAGAGAAGCTAATAGTTTTTCGAGTACGTTATTTAATTAGAAGTCAATTAGCTGTTAAACAGAGGATTAAATGTCGTTGATTAGGGAGACCTCACAGAAGCGACCGTGGATCGAATTAAGAGTAATTCTAATGAATTCACTAAGTAGGTGCGTAGTGTAGGGGGTAAGTGACCTGCAATTTTAATGGTGGCCAAAATATTTTTGAGCAAACCATAATAAAATTATGGATATGAAGGATATTATTTTACAGTTCGTCCTTGGAAAAAAACACGTAATGGAAATGATTGTTATATTTTTACTCCACCAACTGAAACATTTATTTGCACGCTAAGTATTGCATGTTAAGTTAACAAGAGTTCCTAGCCATAGATATTTAGGTATATTGTATATGCTATAGAGCTATAATGTAAGTATAGAAAATACCATTTCAATTTATTTAGATACATACATAAATATTACATTCTAGAACCTACTAGAAATAGATAATGTTACTAATTTTATTAATAATCATAATTTTAATAATTTCGCAGCAATTACTTTAAAAGGCGGAATTAGATGCCTACGCTCTTAAATAATGCTTACCAAGGGTGGGTTGTATGTCAAGGTTAAATTTTAGCACCAAAATACATAAATGCTATTCTGGATTTAACATGTCAGGGTTTTTTAAAATTTTACCAGACCTTCAGCCTTTAACCACGAAGGTACGAATACTGACCTAAGCAACCCACTCTGCTGGGTTTTTGGTGGACAAGTTTAACCTTAACTGTAATCGCCTGAAGTACAACTGACACTTATGGTGGAATCTATAGACCAGTAGTTCCCAAAGTGGTCCAGGTGGACCCCCAAGGGTCCACGGGAGACTCGATGGGGGTCTACGTTGGCGTGACAAAAAAATGGGGGTTCACAAGTCGTAAGCGGGGGTCCACGAAAATTTATCTGCTTTCGATTTAAAGAACTAAAAATAATATATTGGCTTGACTTCACCTAACAATGTAGGCAGATAATATTTTAAGAAGCTCAGCGACTGTTACTTCATATTTCATATTCGGTACTTTACTTTACAGAACTTTACTGTTTTGACATCCACTTACAGCACAATCAATTAATCAATCAAATTTCATTTTTTTTTTCGAAAATTGATTCGTGGTTGGAACTCAGCTGCAACGCAAATTTCCATAGTAAGATCTAATCTTCACATTTTTTCTCGAGTTTTGGGAATATGGTAGAAATGTAGCTACAGGGGGTCCACCGGAACTAGCTAAATTTTGAAAGTGGTCTATGAGAAAGAAAAGTTTGGGAACCTCTGCTATAGACCGTACTCAGACTCTACTCAAATTCAAGACAGAGTTAAAACGGGACATAAATACGACCCTGAAATAAATCTGTCTCGTTTTAACTAACGTAGAGTCAAGAGTACCTACGTTCTATAGTTTTCACCCTTAGAGAAATTCGCTGTAACTTTGTCGTGTCATATTTCTTCTGCCAATGCAAAACCGTGGGCTCGTTGTGTGGGCTCCGGGCTCCGTTAAATAAATACCACGTAGCGCTCTGTAGCAACGACCTTCGCCATCTGTGTCCGCTCTAAAAATAAACCTCCATCTGCTTTCCACGCGTACCGCACTCCTGTATACAGTAAATAATAACATCCCTCGAATTACACGGAATAACAAAAACCGGCTAAGTGCAAGTCAGAGTGGAGCTCCGAGGGTTCCGCACCTTGAAAGGAAACGTATAAATACTTACAGTTATTTGTTTTAATCAATCGAGCGCTTCAAAAACAAATGCCATAACTAAGTTTGCTGAATTCTAAAACAATGAGCTAGTTAAATAGAGACATCTTTTAATTTTGAAGTTGTATTTTTTTCTTTAGTTTGTTGTTGGGTGTGTTGTCAAGATTGACCAATTGACCATATCACCACCATAGGTTCAACAACCTGATACGATAAACACGATATAGCACAGTTAACGAATTGGTACGGAACCGGAAAAAGGTACGAGTTAGGTAGCTATACTACTCAGGTTTTGAACTAAATAATATAAATTAATATTTAATGTGAAAAATATTATAATAACTACGAGTTAACTATTTAAAATGTGCTTTTATTTAAGCATGCGAAGGCTAATAATACTCGTTATTCAAATGCTAATAGAGCTCTTTTAATTTGTAGGTATTAATTAACATAGCACAGTATCACAAGAGAAACATGCATAAAAAATGTAACAGAAATCCTCATATCAGGATTATAAAAGCTCAGGCAAAGCTAAAACCCACGTACATATACCTACTTATATTAGAAACGTTTTATTTAGCTTCAACTGCTTATTTCAACGAGCTTTTAGATTTTAAAATGTAACAGTAATTCTCAGTTAGATTTAAAACGCCGGGCTTAGTTAGGTTAACGTTACGTACTTATAACGAACTTATTATTTGCCTCCTAATAATACTTATTTCATAGAAATAGGGATATCTAATTTGACAATTTAAATAATTTGAGAGTCATTAGATAGCCATAGATAGTTAGTCATAGAGTAATTGACATTCGCGTTGGCTTCCCAATGAAACACCATCTTTTAATCGTAAAATGAAATGAAAATGAAAATCATTTCATTATAATATCCACTTCGTACGTTATTGCTTGCTTTTAACATAATCATTTGAATACAATTCCCGAGAATTGAACCATTTAAAGTTGTTTATATATTTATCCATTGCATTTCATACGAGCTTTGTTCATAGGTATTTAATTGATGAATATAAATATGTTACATATTTTTTTCATTAAGAGTAAACGAATATTTCAGTTAAGTATGTTTAACTTGTGTCTATTGAGATGTTACTCAACAGGCACTGAAATACATTTTACATACATAATAGTAAGTATTTGTAAAAAAACACGTTATCGATATTGATAACACGCGATAATATCCATTTGTATATATTATTATTTCGTAACTTATCAGCTATTACTTATCAGTCACATACACCTTAAAGTGAAGGTAAGTGTATCTATAAGATTTTGTTCTGACGATACTCCTACACTAAGTTCCAGATAAAAAAAGGAAAAATAACATTCAAATAACAATAAATATCTGCTTAGAAATAAATAGATACTTTGAGAACGCTATAATTCGCTTAAAGCTCACAAGAAGGCTAACTTAATCAATAGAAAGGAGAAAGAGCCCCTATTTAGTAAAGGTTTGTAAGTATTTGAGCAAACAGGTGAAGGTGAAACCATTCACAAGTGGTACGTGGCTACGTGCGCACGAGAAACGAAAATAACGCTGCGGCACGGTAAGTAAAGGTTTTAGCCCAACACACACTACGACAGCAAGTCGCGCGACCTGACACCATTGTAATACAAGGAAATGTACCTTGTATTACAGTGGTGTGTCTATTAGTGTCTATACATAGTATGTGTAGAACTTTCTCATCTACCTACCAATAAACAAGCTGGAACTTGCGCTTGGAAAAGTGTGGGAAGGGGGCTAGCGGGGGCTACGTCCCGCTGATGTCTGGAATTTGCGTTCTGAGTTTCGAAACGCGACTATGATCATAGCATACAAAAAGATTACTTGCAGCATAATCCACAATATGAATGCCCCCGTACATGACACCGCTCCTTGTATTATAACTTCTAGGAACCGCGTCGCATACATTTCCGACACACGTTGCGTGTGTCCAAGCCTTAAATCAAAGAAACTTCATTTCCAAATCGTACGTGCAAACGTGGCGAATATAGACCCTTTTTTACCGAGACCTTGAGAGGAAACTCTACAAAACGAATCCCATGCACAATGGGCGTTGCTCGTTCGAACCGAATCGAAATTAGGTCCATTTCTCCATTTAGGCTTCGTCGAAATAAATAGAAAAAGTTACGGAACACAATCCAATCACAACAGAAGCACAATCTTCCATTCACGCGTTCGCTCTTTTATCGTTATTCGGAAATGAGATATCTCGGTATTCGAATAAAGACCAACAAGGTCTTGTTGTGCGCGAAACAAAGGAACAGTTACAGTTGTTACAGAAGGTTGTTCTCAAGTTGGAAGTCACTTTGGAGGAAAGGAAAATCTGTAGTATTACGGCGTAGTTCAATTTATCTCTTGAACAATAACTTTACTGCTCTTGTAAGTGCAAACGCGGCGAAAATTGCTCCACACATCCGTCACTGTAGCTGTTTGAAATGTTTACAAACAACGAGGTCAACTAGAAAATTGCAGTTCGCAATGAGAGAGACTCAGTGATACTACGAGTAATAGGGTACGTTTTCACTGAAGCGAAAAATAGCGGAATGAAGAAAAGTGGAACTATGAAAAGAGCTGGCTGCAATGTCGTCACTGACCAACCATTCACAACGTTTGAGAAAGCGTCGCGCAGGGCGACTCAGATTAAAGAAATGAACTATGAAAATGCAGGTCGATCGACTAAAATGACAGCTATAGTGTAACATGTGTTGTACACAATAACTGTAATTTTAATGTGTACTGTATTAAAAGCATTGTTGCAGCAAGAATACCACAAATTCAACCAATCACCACAACTGAGATGTAGCAATGATTGATGCAGAGTTTTGCTTGAATCAATGTTCATGGAAAGGAGAAGTGTTTAAAAAGTAAACAAATGTAGCACCACGTTGCATGAAACGTTGTTGAAGTGTAGAGTGGGGTTTAACAGACTCAAGCTGAGCGTACTTTGACCTTGGTAAGACTTTACTTGTGAGTTAAAAGGAGTCAGGTTTATATCAGGACATAAATAAAATCTGACTCGTTTCAACTCGCTTTTCGTCGCTTCAGTGAAAATGCACCTTAAATAGTGAGGTGTTAGTGCGGGGTGTCAACGACATAATGATTCAGCGAAGGATCGTTGACTCAACGTTTGATGCGTGGGCAGAACTTGCAGGAGCCAACACGCTAACGGAGCAGACCGCCTTCCTTTGCTCGTATTTAATATTAATGAAACAGTTGCAGAGCTTACCCACAAACCGTGAATGCAAATGCGATTAAGTGAAAATATGTGAACGTTTCCATCATAAATCAACATAAGCGCTGCATAAATACGCCGCTAATTAAATCACCTTTTTTATTATTGTACTTATTAACTAAGTAAGAAGTGATATTATTTTTGAATTATAACCAGCGGCGTTTAAAACTTTATCAAAATAATTAATAATTATAAGTGTCTAGACAGGCGGACTGCAAGCCGATTGCAAACTTGCAGTTTAGATGCAGTTTTATTCAAGTTGACATAACTGCATCGCAACTGTTAACCGACAGCGCCGGCAGCGTAAATTCGACATTTAGTTCTAGTACAACGGACTTTAGGTACAGTCAGTCGGCATTTACAAACCATATTGTATTTGTGTCAACTGCAATAGATCTTCAATCCTACTGCCATTTTGGAATCGGCGTTCAGATCAAATGCAATGCATCTGTCAAGACACTGAGAATTGACTAAAGGCCAAATTAGACGGTGCCCCGTTCATCGTTCATTTTTGCGGTGAACGATGCACGATACGATATTCACTATGGGAAAGTGCCCGTCAACGATGTCCGGTTGGAATTTAGACGGTTCATTTTCGATGATTCACAGAAACCTCGAAAATGAAAGCAAAAATCTCGAAATTTAACCTTCTAATTTGGCCCTAAGTAACGAAAGAGACTCCTCTATCATTCATATTGTCACTTATCAAATACGCTTACAATGATTTTGGTGTTAACTAAAAATATAGAGCCAGTAAAGGTAAATCATTTTGCAAAAAATCCTGACCAATCCAAAAAATATGCCCCCTTTCAAGTTTAGGAATACGATACGAAAAATGTGACTTCATAATAATACAGTAGTTCGAACTAAGGAAAAAATTTACGACGAATTGAATGACAGAATCTTTTACGAAACCGTTAAAAAAGGAGAATATAAATTATAATGAAAATATACCGACAAATAAAGCAAAATCTTTTACAAATGGAACAATGAACTTTGACATGATCCTCCAAATCCAAATCATCTACATAATATATCTATCTATAATAATATAAAGTAGCTTGTCCTGACTGACTGACAATCAACGCACAGCCAAAACCACTGAAGCTAGAAACTTGAAATTTTCACAGTAGCTTCCTTTTGTAACGTAGGCGCACACTAAGAAAGGATTATTGCGAATTCCACCCCTAAGGGGGTTAAATAGGGGATGAAAGTTTGTATGAAAGTCCGTCATTTTTAAAGTTATATCGATGAAAATCGGTGTTTGTATTGTCGGTTAAAAATAAAGAATTACGTGTTTCAGGAATTTTGGAAATTCCTCCCCCAAGTGAAATTTATAAGAATCCAAGCGGACGAAGTCGCTGGCATCAGCTAGTATAGTATATCACAATATAGAATTCCAATATCACATGGTTACGATACTAACTTCAGTTGGACACCGTGACAGTCCTCGCTTATTGGATCCGATAGCAAAACAATATTGACATGTTTCGGAATTTCTCCAACTGAGATAATATTATTTAATCTTGTGTCCAAGTTTACGCATGACCGGCTGATATCAGTTGATACTGCCAAAGACGAAAAGTAACAGAGATAAAGAGATTATGACGACCTTTGTTGCCTGTAAACGTTTTTGATTTCTATAAATATACATATATCGGATCTATTAACACAAACGCTATAATTTGAATGGTAAGGCACGGATTTGAGCAACACGAGCAGCAGATAGGAATATTCCTAGGATTACTAAGCAACATTGTTTCTTACGTGATACGTTGTAATCGTACTGCATTCAAAACTAACACGACGCGAAATATGAATACCATTACGTATCTCTCAAATATTATTGCAAGAGTTGTTAACACCGTATAGAAATTGATACCTATATTATATTAATGTATGTACATTTATAGATTTGAGGAAATACTGGAGGTTAAAAAAACAATAAATATCATCCTTAAAATAACTCAAGTGCAACGATCAACTTTTCAAAGTATATGACATAGTATCAACAATTACACAACATATAAAGTATATTTGGGTAGCGCTGTTTCATCTCATTCTCAGTAATAACAAACGTCGAGATACTATACGATACGTCGAGTAACTAATAGAAACGAGAGTCGATCATATATCAGTCAGTTACGTACGATCACTTCGAGTTTTGCTTACTTTATTAGTTGCATAATAATCACTTTCAGAACTCAACCACCCACGTGGACCGGTGCAGATTTAGCAACTAATATTATATCGGATGTTGCATAATATCATGACTCAAGTATTATATAGTCGGGCAGCCCTGGAACAAAATTTTTAGTGATTAATAACAAGCTGAATTTTCGTGAGCAGGTTCGTTTCGACGAGACAAACAACTTTTTTATCTATGAAAATTCTCGATGGAGGTAGCTAATCGAGTGGGGAGGTGTTAAAAATTTCGATTCACTCGGGTGGGAAATCGTTCCACTAAATTTGTAGGACTATATGACCATTTCATTATACAAGTATTTACTAAGCTGCATACAAAAAATCAGCTGGTTATTAATAATATTCTACAGTGTCCTCCACTCCGAATATTTCCAAAAAATGAGGTTATTAAAATGATTAAACATTATTAATAACTAGCTGATTTTTTGTATGCCGCTTAGTAATTACTTGTATAATGAAATGGCTACATAGTCCTACAAATTTAGTGGAACGATTTCCCACCCGAGCGAATCAAAATTTTTAACACCTCCCCACTCGATTAGCTACCTCCATCGAGAATTTTCATAGATAAAAAAGTTGTTCGTCTCGTCGAAACGAACCTGCTCACGAAAATTCAGCTTGTTATTAATCACTAAAAATTTTGTTCCAGGGCTGCCCGACTAATACCTATGTTAACAAATGAAATAAAAGCAGAGCGAAATTTGTAACATTGGTAAATTCTTTTTAAGTTTTTTTATGAAAATATAAAACAAGTAGTTAATAAAAAAATATTCATATAACATATAAATAATTATGTGCATAAGTACATAATTATTGCTAGACGATTCATTATAATATTGTTGCCTGCACAGACAGACGATTAGACGATCCTTTTCCGCGGCACGCTATTATGAAAGGGAAAAGCATAGATTTAAATCTGTCATTTTAGTTGAGAGTTTAGATTGTGTAAAACAGAATTAGCCCCACTGTCTTTAAAACCATCTTTGAGAATTAAGAGGATGAACCCAAAATTATGATCTATTTGATATTTTTTTCCTTTATCTACGTAAATTAAAAATATTACACCGCAATGTTTGCAGTTCAGTAATGTAGTGATAAATCAATAAAATTTTAACAAGTTTTTTTTTTATTAAAAATTACATCAGAAGTAATAATGGGTCATAAATTATTCAAACAAGTCCCAAGTGTTGCAACAGAATTACGTCTAGAAAATGTAAAAATTATGAAGTACAAAATATTCATAACGAAGATATTAATTATGTAGATCTTTTAAAAAAAATATCCCGTGACATATTATTATGATGATATGTTACTAGAGATTCAAGAGAGTAACGGCCTATTTTTATCGATTTAGATTTATCGATATATTTATCGATTTAGTTTTTAACCCCCGACACAAAAACGATGTGTGTGTGTGTGTGTGTGTGTGTGTGCGTGCGAGCGTGCGTGCGTGCGAGCGTGCGTGCGTGCGTGCGTGAGTGCGTGCGTGCGTGCGTGTGTGTGTGTGTGTGTCTGTTCCCCTATGGCGCTCAAACGGGAAGAACGATTTGAATGCGGTTTTTTTCGTTTGAAAGGTGAATTAGTCGAGAGTGTTGTTAGCTATGTTTGAAGAAAATCAGTCCAAGATGGCCGCCGCTACAAAATGGCGGATTACATATTTTTTCACAACTCCCTTAATATGGGTATCAAATGAAAGGGCTTGACTAGTAGAATAGCACTATTGCAAATCCAAGATGGGCGCTGCCACAAAATGGCGAATGTCGGGGGTTTTTTTAATTTTTAATTTATACTTGTTTGATGAAAAGGAGAATGCCCAAAAATCTATGGGCGTGTAACCCAGTCGTTTACAAGCGTGTTGTATGCAGCATTTATTGCAGGTTTATTCCTGATAACCAAACACACCATTTTAATACCTCTAGGAGCTGCCGTTTTTGGATAAATCTAAGTTTAAGTTCGAAAATGATTCTAGGTTATGTGTAGTTTATGATTGTTAAACTAGTAAGGAAAGCCGTGTATCGTTCCTGCCGATTTGAATTATTTGTTCCGCGCACTATACTTAACATACCTGTTGCAACGATGTCCATGTTGAGAGTAGTTTGCAATGTAGAATCTAACGAAGACCCATCATGTCTTAGCATCATATCAAAGGCATCATGTTTACATTCAAGTGACAATTAATACACCTCAACATTGTTATCCAAATCACGAGCAAAAATCAGAATCCGTAGAAAGTAGCGTAAAGTCGGCGAGTAGGCGAGATCGAATCCGTATAGTATAGCAAAAGTCGTTGGTAAGGATAAACAATAAACCATAGAATTAATATTGGTCTCCGCTGCGCTATAATAAACATTCAAAATGTAAACAGAGTAGACGTCACTAGCGTCACATACAACTAAAACAATGACATGTCACATTGGCATCTTGAAATATAATAAGTTTCTTTACACAAAATCAAGAAGGTTGTAGTTCTATTCCATTCCATTGCACAAAACGCAATGAAGTTAAAATAATATTATAACAAAATAATATTATTAATTATTACTTATTTACTTTAATCATATTGTACGATTTACAACAAGTAACAAATAAAATAATGTATTAAAAATAAATATCTGTTTTATTTCAAGTGACATGATTTTTTAGTAACAAAACTTTTTGTTTGGGCATGTATGCGTAGAAAGTAATGCAAATGGCCACCAGACATGCCAGAGAACAGGAAGAGACGGTTGAATTCCTTTTTTATTGCATTTTTTTAAAAGCAGCTTTAGCATTAATAATTATTAATTTTCAAATTGTCATATATTCGTAAGATAATTTTTAGTAAATTACATTTTGTGTAAATGTTTGGGTCAGGGATGATCATTCTCTTTTTACTCTGTCAATGTTTGTAAAAGTGTAATATTTATTTACTTAGCTTTATAAACTGTCCAGATAAATATACTCGAGTGAAAGAAGATACAATTTCTGCTTCAAATATTTATTTTTTTGTAAATTAGCACGAAAGTATATTTTTATGTTTTCGTCATAAGAGCTTTCTTTTCAATGAGACTTCAGAAGTCTAGACTGAATAAAAAATATCCGAGCTTCTGTGCTTAAGCCTGGAGTCTGGACCTACTTTACTACCTACCAAGTTTTGAAGATAACTTGATGTAAAGTAAATATTGTTGAAAGATTCATGACGATTTGGTTGTTGTTAATTTACTATCGAGTTTTTAATAAAATATTCTATATTTGTGTTTAATGCAAATAAGTATCTCACGTAATTGGTTAGCTGTCAGTTGGGTTAGTTATAGGTAGAACGGGAAAGAGTCTGACGAACTCATTACGATACCTATTTTTTACTCGATTACCATTATAACCCCGCTTATGTAGCAAAAGAATGGTACAAATCAGAGAGTTGTATTATTACCTACTTGATTTGATGCAGTGATGTTCCGCAAAATGCGATAAGTAAACTGGATAATATGAATTTACTGTAAATAGACTCTAGTGTATAAAGACACTATACTTAATCTATTTTTATATGGTTTTCTTTATCTGGTTTTCAGTTATACTTTCAGTGGATAGATATAATAATATTATTAGTTCCGAAATTACACCTTTGTAATAATTAGGTGAGGGGTGCTTTTTTGGCGCCAAGTTCAAAAAACTATCACTTCAATGTTAAATTGAAAAGAGTTTTAAATACAACATTGAAAAGAATTTTCACGGAGTCAAAAACTCAACACTCGAGCCTGTACTAGACCAGACCAGACTTCACCTATCACCGAGAATCATATCTATAATTTATTTTTAACAATCGCAGTATATAGGTACAAACAACACAATATACGAATAGTTACTCATGTCACAAACAAATTGTAAGACACAATTACCTAGTTTCTCGCATCACTTTTTGCCTATTACATACTCGGAAAACCAACCTAAGTAGGTATACGCTTTGTAGTTCGTAAGTACTCGTATTTTATTTTGTAAATAGGTTACCTTTTGTAGTAAGCACATAGGTAAGAAAACGATTTAACCAGCCGTAGTAGATTACCTAAAATAGAGAATAATAATCAGGTTTCCATGACGTAGAGTACACGGCCTTGCTTTGAGCCTTGGGCGCACGTGATGACTCGCCGTGCGGGTTTAGCGAAGTGGTTAAACATTTTTAATGTTTTTGTGATTATTAAAATAACGTGATTAATAGTTATTTTTATTAAGGCCTTTGTTAATTGATAATTATTATATTGATATTAAGTTGGAAATTTTAAATAGGAGTAATTCATAATGGGAAACAAATGTTTTAATTTAATAAAAATATCGAAAACATTGAATATGACTTACGAATATCTGCCCCAAACACAAAACTTGTGTACAATGAATATAAAATTATTTTGCTATAATCCGCTAACAGTGACAAATTTGTAGGCACAACACCACACAATCTTGTAGGCACAACACCACACAATCTTGTAGGCACAACACCACACAAATTCACCACAAAACAAACTCGACGATCGTTTCGCTCCGACACCGGAGCATCTTCAGGAGATGTCGACTTCACAACGGACGATTGCAAAGTGAGTTCGTGTCGAATGAGCGGTCTTATATATACTATCCCCGCTTAGTCATCTACCCTCCTTTCTCTTTCTCTCTGGCCACGCCCCCTAAATATGTTGAGCAACGGTGAAGATGACACATTTATTTGCTCATTCAGCAATTCGACACTTCTACCGCTGTGCCCAACTATTTCCAATTGTTCCAACACGCACAGTCTTAAACTTTTACAGCATGTGTGTAAAATTTCAAATGTATGACCCTCGTCTATCCTATGTCCACTATCCAAAAGATGTTTTGCGAAATGAGATCTTTTCGCAAAACATCTTTTGGATAGTGGACATAGGATAGACGAGGGTCATACATTTGAAATTTTACACACATGCTGTAAAAGTTTAAGACTGTGCGTGTTGGAACAATTGGAAATAGTTGGGCACAGCGGTAGAAGTGTCGAATTGCTGAATGAGCAAATAAATGTGTCATCTTCACCGTTGCTCAACATATTTAGGGGGCGTGGCCAGAGAGAAAGAGAAAGGAGGGTAGATGACTAAGCGGGGATAGTATATATAAGACCGCTCATTCGACACGAACTCACTTTGCAATCGTCCGTTGTGAAGTCGACATCTCCTGAAGATGCTCCGGTGTCGGAGCGAAACGATCGTCGAGTTTGTTTTGTGGTGAATTTGTGTGGTGTTGTGCCTACAAGATTGTGTGGTGTTGTGCCTACAAGATTGTGTGGTGTTGTGCCTACAAATTTGTCACTGTTAGCGGATTATAGCAAAATAATTTTATATTCATTGTATATCATGGAATTCCGCAAAGTAACGCCTGCTTCCATTCAACATACAAAACTTGTGACTTGACTGAATTTTTTGTAGGGATTTTACTTAACATTTATAAATACAGTATTTTAGCCAATAGAGGGGCGGCAAATCAAAAGGTATCAAAATTATTCAAAAGATATTTTCGCAATGTACTATCACTATTTGTACCTACCTCTATACCAACTAAATCACAACTTAAAACTCATTTTGACTCAACTCAGGACAATTCTTGGAATTAATGTCACTGCACTTGTCAGTCATGAGTCTCGTGGTTAATCTAATCGATGAATGTAAAATCTGAATATTTATTCGCAAATGACAGGTTACACTGACGAATTTGCGCATTCCAAATGTTTAAATATAAAAACGGGCAACAGTTAGATACATAAAATAGATCAAATTGTATTGGAATAAAATGAATAACCGTCATCGTCTGTGTTATCGATTTGGAATCTAATAAAATATTCATTATGAAGCGACATACTTTTCATAACTTGACCTAAATGTAACAACATACGGTTTTCAAAGTCAATTCAACGGATTTTATCTGTTTATCATTAATTATTATCATTAACCAAGTATGCAATACCATTTTGAATGTTGACCTTATTTATGGAATTTCTACGTGTATAAAATGGCACAATTCATTGTTTTGATGAATAAGTTTTCCCTTTGACTAACTGGGATAAAATGCAAATCCAGACTGAAACAGTAGACAATTTATTTTTTCAAAATTGTGGTAATAATGAAAAAGAACCAAAAAAAATTGTGGGTTAGGCTTTTGCCGAGATGTATGGATTAATCTGTAACGAATAAAAAGCTGCAGCAGCATACACTAACAACGGAATGAGATGTTGCTAGCTTTATTGGATGTGTCAGTCACGATAGACATTTGACATTCAGCACGTAAATATGTTACGAGTATTTCATTTCTGTACATTACACATACCAGACAGACGAGGCATTGTTAAAGGAACAAATAACACGCTCCTTTTAAACTTATGTAAATATTTGTTACAAACTGGTCTTGCTGATTTATAGAAGCCCGTCGACAAACACTCAAACTTCAAAGAAGTATCCCAGTACGAAAAATTATTTTTTTAAACGATATTCCAAGTGTAGGTACAGATTTTCTCTATGTTCCAACGCTCCAAGAGAATTTTAATAATAATAAAATATCTTCTATTTATTCTATAATATAATAAAACTGTAACAGATCCAATTCTGTACATTGAAGATATTTTGAAAATTTTTGTTGGAGGGCATTCTATAATCGATACTGAAGCCAAAACTGCAATTTGTTTCATTTTTGTCTGTCTGTCTGTCTGTCTGTCTGTCTGTCTGTCTGTCTGTATCTTGGCCGCGCATCACGCCGAAACTACTGAATGGATTCGAATGAAACTTGGTACGATTTGAGTTTATACTTCGAGGTAGGTTATAGGATACTTTTTATCCCAAAATTCAGCACGGTTCCCTAGGGAGAGGGGAAGAAAGTTAAAACATGTATTTAGCTGTAATTCATTAACGCGTAGTTCGATTTAACTCATTCTTTTTTTGTTAGAAAGGTAGTACTTTAAGTATTGTCCCGTAAATATTTCAAGGTCATAGGTTTATTAGTTCAGAAATGACAGACATTACAACCCTCAGTATTGGGTTCAAATAACTTGAGACCCGGATCTTTGAACGTACGGCTTATTTTAAACTGGTGTGCGTTTAAATTTATGTTTGTCGGTCTGTCTATTTGTTCCAGCTAATCTCCGTAACGGCTGGATCGATTTTAATGGAACTTTCAATGTTATAAGGAGTAACAGGCTACATTTAGTTTAGGTACATAAAAGAATTATGGGATCCGATCCGATCCTGTATAAAACCTATAAACACGCGAACGAAGTTGCGGGGGTCAGCTAGTAATATTATAATAAAACTGTAACAGATCCAATTCTGTACATTGAAGATATTTTGAAAATTTTTATTGGAGGGCATTCTATAATCGATACTGAAGCCAAAACTGCAATTTTTTTCATTTTTGTCTGTCTGTCTGTCTGTCTGTCTGTCTGTCTGTCTGTCTGTCTGTCTGTCTGTCTGTATCTTGGCCGCGCATCACGCCGAAACTACTGAATGGATTCGAATGAAACTTGGTACAATTTGAGTTTATACTCCGAGGTAGGTTATAGGATACTTTTTATCCCGAAATTCAGCATGGTTCCCTTGGGAGAGGGGATGAAAGTTAAAACGTGTATTTAGCTGTAATTCATTAACGCGTTGTTCGATTTCACTCATTCTTTTTTTGTTAGAAAGGTAGTACTTTAAGTATTGTCCCGTAAATATTTCAAGGTCATAGGTTTATTAGTTCAGAAATGACAGACATTACAACCCTCAGTATTGGGTTCAAATAACTTGAGACCCGGATCTTTGAACGTACGGCTTATTTTAAACTGGTGTGCGTTTAAATTTATGTTTGTCGGTCTGTCTATTTGTTCCAGCTAATCTCCGTAACGGCTGGATCGATTTTAATGGAACTTTCAATGTTATAAGGAGTAACAGGCTACATTTAGTTTAGGTACATAAAAGAATTATGGGATCCGATCCGATCCTGTATAAAACCTATAAACACGCGAACGAAGTTGCGGGGGTCAGCTAGTAATATTATAATAAAACTGTAACAGATCCAATTCTGTACATTGAAGATATTTTGAAAATTTTTATTGGAGGGCATTCTATAATCGATACTGAAGCCAAAACTGCAATTTTTTTCATTTTTGTCTGTCTGTCTGTCTGTCTGTCTGTCTGTCTGTCTGTCTGTCTGTCTGTCTGTCTGTCTGTCTGTATCTTGGCCGCGCATCACGCCGAAACTACTGAATGGATTCGAATGAAACTTGGTACAATTTGAGTTTATACTCCGAGGTAGGTTATAGGATACTTTTTATCCCGAAATTCAGCATGGTTCCCTTGGGAGAGGGGATGAAAGTTAAAACGTGTATTTAGCTGTAATTCATTAACGCGTTGTTCGATTTCACTCATTCTTTTTTTGTTAGAAAGGTAGTACTTTATATATTGTCCCGTAAATATTTCAAGGTCATAGGTTTTTTAGTTCAGAAATGACAGGCATTTAGTGGGTTCCAATAACTTGGGACCCGGATCTTTGTACGTACGGCTTATTTTAAACTGGCGTGCGTTTAAATTTATGTTTGTCGTTCTGTCTATTTGTTCCAACTAATCTCTGAAACGGCTGGATCGATTTTAATGGAACTTTCAATGTTATAAGGAGTAACAGGCTACATTTAGTTTAGGTACATAAAATAATTATGGGATCCTATCCGATCCTATATAAAAACCTATAAACACGCGAACGAAGTTGCGGGGATCAGCTATAATAAATAATCTTTATTTTTTCAGACAACAAAGGCCCACAATATTATGTTAGTAATCATCTTAACCTACGTTAGTAACTATATTATAATATAATGTATGTTAGTAAGAAACTTATTCTATGTTAGTTAATATAATTAATATACTTATTAACTAATGCAGACATCCAGTGTGCTTTGAGAGCGCTGTCCTGTCTGTCTGCTATCACCTTCAGGATAATGTTGGGACTTCTCTCCAACCTACTTTTGATTGAGGCGATCCTTTTCCGTATGATTGCGAAGAAACCGTCTACACAGTTATCCGCAAACATAGCGGACGCGCTGCAGTACCGAGGCAGTCCCAACATTATTCTGAAGATGTTATTATACTGGACTCGGAGAGCGTTTATAGATTTGTGGGTATAGTCAACCCACAGACTGCACGTGTAGAAGCTCTGACAAAAGGACTTGAACAAAGTGACCTTAACTTCTTTTGTGCAACGTGCAAATCTGCGAGCTATCATATTCCCTCTAACCGCCAACGCCCTCCGTTCCCTATCAATGTCACAATTATCTTTCATGTCTGCTGTAACCACATGTCCCAGGTATGTGAACTTGGGCACCCTAACCAGCTCTGCACCGTACAGTCTCACTGGAGGTACATAGCTGGGAGAAATGCTACCCGCCGCAAAGACCATGAGCATGCTTTTTTTTACATTATATTTAAGTCCATGCTTTTCAGCATAGTCTTCGCACACCCGCAGCAAATCTCTCAGCGCACAGACCGATGGGCTCAGCAGCACCATATCATCCGCGTAACTGATGTTATTAATCATCAGATTATCAATCGAACATCCCGCATGCATGCTGCTGAGCCCCTCAATCAGCTCATTCACGTACAGGCTGAAAAGCTTCGGTGAACTCCGTCCACCTTGCCTGACTCCGCATTCCAGCCTATACGTGTCCGAGTATACCCCCGCCCACCTTACCTGGTTATCCTGCCTTGCATACCAGTGCCTAAAGATGCCGATGAGTTCCTGAGGCATGCCAGTGCGTCTGAGCTTGTCCCAGAGTATCGGGTAAGAAACCAGATCAAACGCTTTTGAGAGATCCAAGAAGCAGGCGTACACTGGTGTTTTCCTGCTCGTATAATAGTTGACGGTCTCCTTTAGGGTCAACACGGCACTCTCTGTGGAAAGCCCCACCCTGAACCCAAACTGTGCATCATGTAGATTTTGTGCACTAAAAATCGCTACTACAGAATGTTTTCTTAAACAAGTTTAACAAAGTAGTAACTTGAGAAACCCTTACAGCCCTCGTCTGGAAAGATTGAATCTAACATTAGTCAATTTAAAGATATCATCAGACGTGCGTAGCGTTGGGCGAAACACGTGCTTATTGCTGCCCTTGCAGTTTTGGATTCAAATCGAAATTGGAAATTTAATAAATCCAAGCTAGTGCGGTTAAATCTAATAGACGCTCATGTTACAATAAATGCAACATCGATTTTGTGCCAAATAACCCCGTGGAGTACCGCCGTCTCCTTTTGCGAGGAGGTGATGTCCGCAAAGGAGACGGCGGAGCGTGAGCGGCAGTTAGCGGTGAATGTCCACCCGAGTCGCCGTAGGAGAACTGGGCGCAGACAAGCGCACGACCGCCGCCTGCCTCCATAATGAGGACCTCCGGGCGATAGACACGGGGAGTTTATCGTCCGCAGGAGAAAAGGTCCTCGAGTTGGAAGGCGCGCCATGTGTTCCTGGCGCGCCTTAAACTGTGTAAAGGATTCGTAATAATCCGGAAGTTGGGCCTGTTTTGGTGGTGCTTTTGCTGGGTGCAGTAGTGTACGAAAGTGTTCCTGCACCCAGCAAACCAAAAGAGAGACGGAACACCGTGGGGTTTTAGTTGGTCAAGTCCAACATAACCACCGTGCTTCCCCGGGCACGGTGGTATCCATGACGGATTTCCCCACGTAAAAAAAAAACAAAGCTCTATTGGAAAATTTATCTGTGTCTAGTGAAATAACATTCTGTCCAAGTTACTCGCGTTAATAGTATTGAACACGAGAACTCGTTCTAGTTTCCCGTGCTGAAGGGGACGAGTTGAAAGTAGGTGATAGTTAAACTTTGCGCTTTAGCAGACCATTTGAATTGCATTCTGTTTGAGTAGGTACCTACTAACTAAACTACCGTGTCACTCAATTTTGTTTATTAAATAGGATCATTGAGACTTTTCGTAGTCGAGGTAAAAAATAATATTTCAGAAATAGCTTTTTAGGACTACCTAAGTATAACAACCGTTGGTTCATACCAACAGTATGAATGTTACAGAAGTATGATATTTACGTCAGTTCTATGTCTGCGTTTGCGGATTCGTCCGCAAATCTGATTCGGTAAGAGGCTTTGAGCACACTAATAGGGTTTTATCTCGTTATATCACATTGTAGGTATTGCTGCTATGATGCGATAAGAATAACTTACGCAAGTTTTATTTAGGTATTTTATTCTATTTACGTTTTTATCTTCTACTTAAGAGGCCTTCAGAAAATATTTTTTAACAAATCTGTCCAACGGCGCCTTATTCACGAGTACCTACCTACTTCATTAATTCTCGAAATACACAGTAAATTAATAAACTCTAGAATAAAAAAGACTTTACCCTCTGAAATTGCACTCATAATATCTGGTTTGGATAAGTAAATGTAATGTAACTATTTAATAGAAACTCTTAAATTTCCTAGAATAAAAATTAGCCTTAAAAAATCTATGTACTTTACCGAGATGCAGGCGATCTCTGTGTGCCAAAAGTGACAATCGAGTGATAGAAGTCATAGTAGTTTTAGGTTTGGTTTAGGTCAGAGAGTGGTTGTAGGTTTGTTTCTTCTGTCGATGGAAGCGAGTGTTTACTGACTATTAAGAGGGGACTCGAGTGGACCTTTCTCCATACAAACGTATTCTGCTGTTTCCTTCGTGGATAATACCTCTAGAGCAATGTTTTTTTCCCAAAAAATCTATGTCTAATTAATGCGTGCCTCTATCATTTCCTTTTTTCCAAAACATAATCACTACAAGAAATATGACAATCCAAAAACCCGAAAAAAATACCCGTTTTTACTGCCGTGTTCAGACGACTATCAGACAAATTTGATAAGTTTTTAACAAAAAAGAAAATAATAGAGGCATAGATAAACTATTCCTCTAAATTTTGATACCAGAATTTTTGAGATCTGTTCAGTTTTGAAGGAGGAAATAGCAGAATACGAAACGTCTTTTCGCCAACGTTTTTGTAGGTAAAATCAGCCTGAGCTGCAGTTGTCCCTATCATACTTTACGGGGGCAGGTTGGTGGCGAGGGGGGAAGGCTTACACGTACACTAATAGGGAAGTGGATATTTTCAATATTTACATTATACAATTATTATTTTTATTTATTGTTTACCGACTTTATTCGCCCGCTACTAGGCTGCGGAAAATTAGTAAATCTTTTGTTGGTAATTCTAATAGGTAGGTACTTTCTTATAATCGGTTGCCGGTGGATATTTTGGATTTGTTTCTCAATAGGTAAGTTCAAGGTTCTTATAAAACGCAAATAATTGAAAAATCCTATTATAGCGTAAAAGATGTTTTTAATGACAAAAAACCATGAACATAGATTGCTCTAAAAGTCAACAGTTCAAATTATTTAGAAATTATACATTATTTGAGATGGTTATAATAAAAAAAAATAACCCGGCTGAGTTTGTTGAGGGCTCTTCTCAGACCAGGGCGCGTTTGGAATCCTCGTAATTTTAATTATAAGTTTTCGTAGTAATTATCACCATTACCTCATTTTCATGTACTTTATATTATATTGACGTTCAAAAAGTGTATAGTGTACCTACTTTGAATAAATGAAATTTGAATTAAAATTTATTAAATCGTGTGATTGTAAGTAGGATATCGTACCTGTTCTCGGACACCTAGCGAATCACTCAGGAATGCTTACAAAATAAAAGTATTATAAGACTCAGGGCCTGTTTCATCACCTTCTGATAAGTGTCTGGTAGCTTTTGTCTTTGTCACTTGACGTAAAGTAAGAAAGTGACAAAACTTACGACTATCCGACACTTATCAGAAGGTGGTGAAAAAGGGTGTGAATTAAATAAAATTCATCTCTGAGCCAATTTGAATATCTTATCAGGACATGAGCAGTAAAAAAGTTTATTGCGCTCAAGTTTCTTTGAAAACAAAGCGATCTAATTTTGAGCTTGCACCTAATGAATGAAAACGAGTCGTGTAGAGCAAAAAAAAAATAGTGGCATGCTGCAATTATCACGGTTAGTTATTAATCAATTTACTATAAGATTTAGTCAGTTAGTCTTGGTAGCACTTATTTATGTTTCATAAAATACTATGAAAGTGTTTATTTTACTTTTTATTACATAAGAATACAAAAAAGGAGTAGACAAGAACTAGTTCACTATTTTCTTAAGAAATCCTATTATCGTCCGGGTGGTCAAAAACTGGTTTAGAAATTTTATTTTAGGTACTCTGTACTGTTATACAATGAAGTGTGCAAAAAATTTAAATTAGGTTTATTAATTCGAATCCGAAATCTTTTACACTGAATAAATATTTTAGTTTTCGCCCGTCAAGTTCCCACGGGATTTTGAAAAATCCGAAATCTATAGCTACAGCTGTAGGTAGATTACTCTAACAAACTTCCTTGAAAGTAGGTATAAAGGTTGGAAAAGGGAGCGGGAACGGGAACCGAAAATCCACGATTCTCTCGGGATTTGTAAAAAACCGAAATTCACGCGAGCGAAGACACGGGCAGAAGCTAGTAATTTCTAAATTATTCCTGGTCTGGTCTGGTCGGAGGCCTCAGTCGTGGCTGAATACCACCCTCCGAGCTAAGCCATGCCGCCAAGCGATTTAGCGTTCTAATATGGGTTAAATAAAAACTGCCATATATACCCATCTCTTCCAGGTTAGCCCGCTTCCACCTTAGACTGCATCGTCACATCATCTTCAGGTGAGGTTGCAGTCAAGGGCTAACATGTGATTAATAAAACAAAATACTAGTGTTAATTTTATGTATTTACAAATTAAAATGAAACTGTCTGTCTGTCATTTCGAAATATCATGTACTTAACATAAAATTGTTATATAGAAACTCGGCGGTTGCTCTTTTCCAAATTAACAAAATTTGGAAAAGAGCAACCGCCGAGTTTCTTGCTGGTTCTTCTCGGTTGGAATGACATTCCGAACCAGTGGTAGATTCAATTGACTATTCAAAAGTACTTACTTGTAAAAGTTTATTTGAATAAAAAACTTTTCTATTCTATTCTATCTTGCTTTTATTACGTAAAGCCACGTAAACATTTATAAAAAAAAGGTTTTCTTTTGTCCGTCTATTTACACTATCTGTACTCTTGGAAAGAGTTGAACCTATTTTATTCAGAACTTTCACAGACAGGTAGACCTTATAAAAAGTGATGTGGTCTGAAAGTGATGTATACAAAAGTATTACTGACTTAACAAAAGTAATCTACCTATAGCTATAGATTTCAGTTTTTTCAACATCCCGTGAGAACTGTGGATTATTCCAGGATAAAAAGTAGCATATTTGTTAAGTCAGGTAGGGCATAATCTATCTCCATTCAAAATTTCAGCCAAATCGGTTAAGTTACACACACATACACACACTTTCGCCTTTATAATATTAGTGTGATAATATACCAAATTGACACTGCCGGGAATCAAACCCGGGACCTCCCACTTATAAGATTATAGTGCTCACAACTGCCATCAGGGAGGTCGTCAATGTCGCACGTTCAATTATACTTGCATACATTTCTAAAGAAAATTTCTCATACAAATCAGTGGTCAATAACAGGTATACAGGTGGATGATAACTGGATTTAAAAGAGTAAGCTGGATTTAAAAAAGTACCTAAGCTTAAAACAACTAATATAAAATACAAATAGACTAGTACATTTTAAAATTTTTTTAATATATATTACCTATATTTTCACCCTCTCAAACTCAGTAACTCCACTAAATGGACGATAACCGGTAACAAAACCCTATTATTTTTTATTGTTGAAGCAGGTTGAGATGATCGCGATTAAAATTTTTTTTTTGAGTCGTTGATTTAAATCAATACTTACTTTTTTAATCCAATAAAGTGAAGAAGTGTTTTAACCGAGTTCAAAAAGGAAGAGGTTCTCAATTCGTTGGAATCTTTTTTATTTGTTGTTTTTTTTAACCCCCGACGCAAAAAGGACAATATCAAATAAAAACACTGAAAAGAGTAAAATAACATAAATTTCGAAATAATATGAATGAATGAATATATTATACGGGCATAGAGGGAGATGCGCGCGCGCGGGCGCGGCGGGCGGCGGCGGCGGGCACACAAATACACTACTCGTGCACACATTGATAGCTCGCTTGGTACTCGTGGTGTGGGGGCCAGAGCGATGGCAATAGTTTCTTCAAATACCTATTTTTCAAATTCCTCACGACTCGAGTACCGTCTTAATTACTAATTCCAAACACGTTCTCGATTGTTAACAAAGAGTTAACATTTGTACTGCAGTTTTGGAATTGAATTGTAAATTAATTATTTTATCAACCTAATAGTAGATTGAAAGTGCGTGAAGGTTGTAGCATAGCATTGATACCTACTCAAACTTATTTCTAAGCGAATATCACAAAACTCACACAGTGTTACGATATGTTATGATATGTTTACCATATTATACCTACTCCGCGTGAGGGGTGATATAGACAGGGAGTAAATTGCTTGCGACGCGGGGCGCACTAATTAATCCCGATTCGTCTACCCCCCTAGGCGTGGGGGGTTCTTAAGCGCTGCCGAAGTAATTTACGTTACAAATTCCTGGTTAATATTATGAACTTCAGGTGACAATTTTAGTAAAAATTTAACTTTAAAGCAAATAATGATTTTAATTATATTTATGGACATTAACAAGGCTGCCTTCAGCCTTCTCATAACATGGAAGTCGTGAAGTATGCAGTCAACCATAAAAAAATGCTTCATAATCAAATTGATACTTTTCCTTTAATTTTTTATATCTAATCTAGTAGTACCACCATACGTTGTACTCAAATAGTCTACCTAACGAGCCATACAAACAAGTATTGTAATTTGTAGGGAGCCTATTGTGACGTAACTACGAGACGTGTGTAGACAGCGTGTCACCGTTATCCGGTTGGAGCTGGGTGTAATTTAGCCTACAAATCAAACAAACCTCTTGCGGTTAACACAAACATGTATGTATTATTGTATACGTAGTAGGTATAGGCTTTAGCGCGCTGTTTGAACTGCGTTATTCTAATTTATACTAATTATTTATTATTGAATATGTAAAATGAAACAATGAGCTGATATCCATTAAGATTTCTATTTCTTAGCCAACAGAAAGAATTATAACAATAGTTCCACGTGTACCTACTTACAATACAAGTGTAAAATTGAAATTCTTATCTCTCCCAACATGTGCAATATATGGGTTTATGTAATTTTGATAAACCCGACAACCTTCCTGCTCCCACTTCAGACCTTCCAACTTCTCGTCGAGAGCAAACCAATGAGTACAAATTCGGTGGTTCTACGTTTAATAGAGCCGAGTTCCTATGACCAGTTGACCACCTTCCTGCTGCATCATTAGACACCTGGACACTGTCTGTAGGTATGCCAACTACTCATAACAATCGTAGCCCAAACACGACACATCTGAAAGATGTCCAGGAGTTTGTACTGGTTGCAGCATTAGGTCAACGTTACCATTACTGGCAGTGTCATTATTAGGTGTACCTATATCACGGTTAACCCAAAGTTGAAAGAGCATTAACTTAAACTTACGTTACTTATCCAAGAAGTATGATGAATTAAGTAAATGTAAGACGGCGCACATTTTACTTTAAAACAATATTATATCTACATACCTATATTAAATTAATTTTATTATGTATTTAATTATGATTGTGTCTACACTTTGACTCTACCTAGTACTTAGTTACTGTTTCTGAACATTGTTGAAAACAGAAGGTGCCAAATATAACGTTACACAAACGTGACGTTATATTCACTTAATTACATGAACGCTGTAAGCAAAACTCGGTAATTATTTCGCAGAGCGTCGAGCGTGTGGCTTGAACGATGTTGAATAGGTTCTTTGCCTTCCGCGCGTTGATTACATTTGCGCCTTGACTTTAAAATTAAATCACAATATTATTATAATAATTTTTATTTTACAAAATTAGACTTTCGAAGCGTGCAGTTTCGCCAAGTTTATGACTATTCAGCTCGTCCTGTGTGTGACTGTGACTAGCATAACGCCGTGTTGGCTTTCACTCATTACTATAATTACTACTAGATATCGAAGCATTGTTCCAACTTCCATTAATAGATGCTTCAATTAATAAATCAGTCAACACTAAATAAGAAGTCGACTTACAGACAACGCCGTGGTTTACTTTAAAAGATAAACGTTAAAATAGTGAATGTTTACTTTAAAATATGTAAATTACATTTTAGGTCCACTTGCAGCAACTTTTTAAATGTGTAAAATTTTCTATAACTGTCTTTTTCTTGTCTATTGTGGAATAAACTTGTCAAAAAGTGACGAGTGAGCAGAAAAAATAATATTAATTTATTGAATAGTAAAATAAAATGAAATCTCAAAGACATTTGAGTAAATTAACCCAGATAAGCCTGAAACTATTTTTACTCAAAATCTTTACAATAAACAATTTTTTTTAGTTGCATTACCTTTAAAATGAAGAAAAAAAATATTAAAAAAAATATTTTCCTTAAGGTTTTCCGGGAAATGCCCGTCCTATATATAGGACAGTAGGATAATAGGTAGTAAGTAAGGGTTAGTATTGACCGTAACTGAAAACGGACTAATATATTTATCTATTTATGAAAAGGGTACAAATAATGAATTTTAATGTTAGTATATCAATTTTGCAGTGTGATGACTTATGTATGATAAGTTATAAAACACATAGCACATACTTCTATATCAAATTTGTGCAGCGCGTCAAACATTTTTTGACATTGACGGTAAAGTCTTTGTTTTGATTGAAGAATAACCAAATGATTTAATTGGTTATGCCTGATCTTTCCAGCTGTCATCACGTTCATATTGGGACGGTTGACTTGGCCCCATTTTTCCAAATTTTCTGTTTGACTCAATCAAAGCTGTTGTTACTCTCCTGCGGAAGCTTAGGTGATCCAATTTCCCGTATTTTGTTTTATACAATAATTGCCATGCAAAAACGTTCAGAAAGATATTATGTGTAAGTAATGGCATGTGCCATTTCTTGACTCTAATGCCTACTCTGTGTAACCAATCATGTAAATTTTCGAACCAGTCAATCTGAAGTTTATCTTGGAAAACTCCTTGAACTTCAAGCCAAACCACTGAAGATGTTGCTAAGCCTCTTTTCCTCCACGCATAAATTATTTTGCTCTGAGCTGATCAACTAACAGCAAGTTGCTCTTCGGTATCAATAATGGGATACTCAACTTGGAGAGATATTTCTACAGGTTGATGTAATATGTTACGTAGGAAGTTATTCAGCGTCCACGTTATCTTCATCACCCTTGTCTTCATCACCTTCGTCAGTAGGGCAATTGGGGTGAACAAGGGGTGGTAGAATATATATTGTTACCTTTCTGTCATTTTTCTCACCATCGGAAGCTGTTCAAAGCGTCTATTATCCCATAAGCAGTTAGCGGTCCGAACATAAAAAGTTACCTGTATTATCCTACTGTCCTATATATAGTCCACCACTTTTTGTCGTAAATTATTTCCACTTTACGAAATATTATATCAATAAAATTGTTATACAAAGTAAAGAAGAGGTTATCCAGAACATGTGAAATGTGAAATTTGCAACCTAAACATAAATTTCAGATTTTTATACATATCTCTTGTGAGCCGTTTCTGTAACGCGCTTTTATTGCGCACTTTTTAGTGAAATATATCGAAAAATATAAAATAAAACGTCGATTTTATATTTTTACTATAATAAACATAGTCTCCTTACTTCATATCACAACAAAAGAAATCAACCATTTAAATGGGTACTTTGATATATTTTTTTATTTTCACTGTCCTACATAATATAGGACAGTAGGCTTATCTGGGTTAAGAACCTACTACGTGTAACTACTTTCATGCGATCCTGATTACCATTTTCCATTTTATGTAAATACAACACAAAGGTTAATTTAATTAAAATAGTCTCGCTCTCTGATCTTTCCATATTATATTCAATATAATAAAACTGTAACAGATCCAATTCTGTACATTGAAGATATTTTGAAAATTTTTATTGGAGGGCACTCTATAATCGATACTGAAGCCAAAACTGCAATTTGTTTCATTTTTGTCTGTCTGTCTGTCTGTCTGTCTGTCTGTCTGTATCTTGGCCGCGCATCACGCCGAAACTACTGAACGGATTCGAATGAAACTTGGTACGATTTGAGTTTATACTCCGAGGTAGGACATAGGATACTTTTTATCCCGAAATTCAGCACGGTTCCCTTGGGAGCGGGGATGAAAGTTAAAACGTGTATTTAGCTGTAATTCATTAACGCGTTGTTCGATTTCACTCATTCTTTTTTTGTTAGAAAGGTAGTACTTTAAGTATTGTCTGGTAAATATTTCAAGGTCATAGGTTTTTTAGTTCAGAAATGACAGACATTACAACCCTCAGTATTGGGTTCAAATAACTTGGGACCCGGATCTTTGAACGTACGGCTTATTTTAAACTGGCGTGCGTTTAAATTTATGTTTGTCGGCCTGTCTATTTGTTCCAGCTAATCTCCGAAACGGCTGGATCGATTTTGATGGAACTTTCAATGGCAGATAGGTGATGTTAAGGAGTAACTTAGGATACATTTAGTTTAGGTACAAAAAAGAATTATGGGGTCCGACCCGATTCTATATAAAAACCTATGTATATCCATGCGAGCGAAGTCGCGGGGGTCGGCTAGTATTCAATATATTTATAACTAGAGAATGCCCGCGGCTTCGCCCGCGTGAATTTCGGTTTTGCACAAATCCCGAGGGAATCTATACTAATATAATAAAGGGGAAGAATTTGTTTGTTTGAACGCGCTAATCTCAGAAACTACTGGACCGATTTCAAAAATTCTTTCACCGTTGGATATGTATGTGATCCTTGAGTGCTATAGGCTATATTATATTATGTACCACGGGCGAAGCCGGGGCGGACCGCTAGTCGTGAATATTAGGTTCTCGTTTCCGCTCCCTTTTCCAACCTTCATACCTACTTTCAAAGAAGTTTGCTATAGTAATCTACCTATAGCTGTAGCTATAGATTTCGGTTTTTTCAAAATCCCGTGGGAACTATTTGATTTTTCGGGATGAAAAGTAGCCTATGTTTTAAGTCAGGGCCTAATCTATCTCCAGCCAAATCGGTTCAGTAATTGCGGCGTGATTGAGTAACAAACATCCAAACATCTAAACATCCAAACATCCAAACATCCACACTTTCACATTTATAATATTAGTAGGATTATTTACATTATAATATTATATAAATGACCACAGACTTTGTTCGAGGAATTTCTATAATAAAATTTTAACCATCTGAAATACATATCATGAAAGTAATAGGTATATATTTTTGATTTTTCACTTGCACTGTTTCGCAATTTGTTCTACACCGGTGCTCTGTGGGGCACAAAACGTATGTGTGTCGGCTTGATTTGTGAGAGCGGTCAGAGCATATTAATTGCCCCGACAATGCACGCGCCCACCACAGCGAAAAGGCAACCTTGACATTATGACAGCAGCGTCATGCGTTCATCGCGTCGCCCGCTTCATGGCTCGTAGAGTTCGTACTGCCATAGCTATTTATAGGTACGTAGTTTAGTGCGTTTCCATAATAACGGGTTCGAATTATTCCCATAGAATTTCAGTCCAGGCAGATGTCAATCCCAGTGTAAGTACCTACAGTCAGTCATATCATATCATATCACACGGTTTATATTGTAACCATGGTATGCAATAGGAATTTCAACGTTACTTCTCATATTTCTTTAAACAGTACTTATAAAGCTTTTCTCAGGGTAAGCAGTACATCTCTGCCTTTATGTAATCCACGCCACTGAGTGTAGTAAGCAACCTAGTCTGTTATTATATACACGACACTGTCAATTCCAGTCCAGCGCTAGAATGAACTATTTTATTAGATACCTAGGCTACTTTGAGCTGTATTTAAAACGTCTAAGTACATACTAGCTTGAAGCGGATAAATATTCCGTTTATTAACCTTTAATTCCCTCTTTGGGACATTGCACTTAGTTGTTTGGGAACCAAATCTACGCCTTACTCTAATGGATCAACAATAAATCAAGTGGAGAACAATGTAGATCGAGGGAACGAATAGCATATGAAATAAATCTAAATACAAAGGACAGAAGCAGCGACGCACTTGTACAATGTACAGTGTTCCCACGGGACCAGTGAAACATCGGGCGTCCTAAAATTCATTTCCTGCAGCCGAACTGATTGCAGTGCGCGTGAAAAAGCGGCCGACAGTAGGACGTGTCACATGCGTCATATTACGTTCCTTGCTCCTTTTTAGGGTTCCGTACCTAAAAAGGTAAAAAAGGAACCCTTATAAGATCACTTTTTTGTCCGTCTGTCTGTCCGTCTGTCCGTGTGTCACCACAGATTTTCTCAGGAACGGATGGACCTAGCAAGTTGAAATTTATACCAGATACTTAAGTCTATAGTCCATATTAGGTGTATAAAAATTAAGGTCCTGAGTCCACACAGTAAAAAGATATGGGCTAATTTAGATTTTACGAAAACTTGTAAGTACCAAAAATTTCCTTAATTTTCAACTTTTTTTACTTTTCGGAATTTTTCGTTTACTTGATCTGTAAGACCTTGCTTTTGACCAAAATTGACAAATCTAGGTCAACCGGAAGTACCCTATATTTCTTGGGCCAAATACGATTTGTTTTGTAGTCATTAATTGTATTTGATACAAAGAAGTCTAGTTATAGGAATAGTTACCCCAGTTGGGTTAGTTTGATTCATTGAATTTTCTGATCTATTTTTGTCTCTACTGAAAAATATAATAGAACGTTTATAGTTCATCAGTACGCAACTTAACGTGGTGCCGTTTGTCAATAATATAGTGAGTTTACACATATTATACTATGTTGACACGATATCAATGCAATATTGACGAGAGTAGTACACTCTACACATTAGTTATCGTTAATATACCGACTGATAGTAATGTCAGTAATACTGAATGTGTAATTCTTTAATAGGGATATACAACGTGTTAGGTAAGTGGTATAACATGCCCGCGGCTACCCATGTAATTTTGACCTTGTAAACATATTGGTGGTATTAAAAAGTCAAAATTAATTATTAAAAATTTCCATACAAAATTAATTACTTAATTAAGGAAAATTAATTTTGGCAACCCTTACAACCCGCGCAACATCAATTCCATTTAAATTCCTGATATCCTAGTACAAACTACAAGACGTGAAAACGAATAGGTACTATGCCGCGGCTGGCGCACAGAGTACCTAACTACTCGTGTGGTGTCGTGTGGCTGGCGCGCCGTCTTTCCTTAATAAGTAGGTACCTAAGTGACGACACTGACGAACACGTCAAGTAGTGCAACTTGTCATGGATGATAACGAGGTTGTGGGTTCGATTCCTGGTTCGGTTCAAAACTTAGAAAATGCGGGTTGCGGTGGTTATTTCGATTATTATCATTTCATGCTATTGGTAATAAGTAATAACCAGGACCGACGGCTTAACGTCAACTACTTAGGTACCTACTTGCCGAAACACCAGGGTGAAACGAGATCGATCTCTTGGCTGGTAGGTACACCTACGTAGGTCCTTACTGAGAGTTTCTTTACCTACATAAAACTCAAACCTGAAAATCTTACGATATGAATGACCGACGCAGAACTCAAACCGAGAACCCGAGATTCGCAACCGAAAATCACTAGAAAACTTACGTAGGTACCAATTTTTATGTTAGCCTAGTACCGACTACCTACCCATAAAAAGACTCTTTACAAACGTTGTAAGGCGGCGCGCCGCCTTTGACAAATGCCGCCAAGATGCCAATACTCAACGGAAAGTTGTAATTATTGTATTTTACGAAGTAGGTTCAAGGTTTACTGGCCTGTGTACGAGTATTCCCTACCTAGGTACCTAGGTAGGTACTCATAAATAAACTAACTAACTGGCGAAAAAAACTCGGGCTAGGTAGTAGGTAGGTACCTACCTAGGTAGGCCGAATCACTGGTTAAGGTAGTCCCTGCACGGCCGCGAAAAGTGTGCTGGAATACGAGCGATGCGTACAGTGCCAACAAACAAAGCCAGCTCGCTCGCAAAACCATCGTGCAAACTCCATCTCTGTTCAACGTTCGCCACACCGTCCAATGACTGACATCAAGAACTGCTCCAGCACGGCGAGTACCTACTAGTGGTTGGGTTTTCCTCGAAATGCTGCAGAATTTCTTCTTCCAAACGAGTAGTCGATGTTGAAGGCCGTCCTTCACCATCGCGCCGGTAAAGGAACCGGTGGTGTGAAGTCTATGGACTAAATTCCGGAAACACGTATGCGACGAAACTCGAACTCTTGGGTTATTTGGTCTACCGGAAACATACTGTTCATCGTACAACCTTCGGGCGTCCATCAATACACCATTACAAGCACCCACACACATAATCATGTCATAATATTGCGCGTTAGTGTAACTCATTATTTCACCCTTGTATGACGACTTCACAGTTCAAACTTCAATGAGAAACTAAAAAATAACAATTAAAATAGCTAATATGAACTTCGGATTTCGGAAGTCTTCAAAGAACAAAACGAAGTTAAGACCCGTTTACACTTTGACTAGTGCTTATTCAGTGATTTAGTGCGCTCGGTCTGACTCGACTGATGATTTACTAACGTATGTAAGTCAGTTTATAAGGACTAAGGAATGGCGATTCTTTCCAAAAAAGATCGATTTTTAACTTGATTTGAATCGAAGTCTGATGAAACGATTCATAAAAGAAGATCGATTTTTGAAAAAAAAATTTTTGATCGATTTCTCAAAGACCTCTATTCGCGATCGCGATTTATTGAAAAAAAAAATCGATTTTTTAAATCGAAATGTAGTACTGAATTGATTTTCTAGGCTGAAATCCACTAGATCGATTCTCGATTATCGATTAAAATTGGCTAAAACGGGTTACTACCCCGTTTTATGAAATGTTGTAGTTTTATACGAATTCTTATAAGTAGCAGCTAAGTCTGGGTTAAAAGGATAACCTGGCGTTTCTGCAAACGGGTCTAATCGCATTTGGATCTGCAGAAAGTAATGAAAGAAATATCAAATGTGGTGCTGTTGGAAATCGAAGAATACGTGGAATAAGAATACGCTCTTATAAGAATAAAAGAATAAAAGAATAAAAATTCTACTTCGCTAATCAGTAATCACTGATCACTAGCAATAATCACTAAACAAAGTGTAAAACGACCTTAAGTCATACGAAGCTTCCTCAATGTTCGTACCTAAAACGCTGTGTTTAGGTATACCAGTTTATGCTGACCCTGGTATTTAGGCTACGACTCAAATAATAGCTATGCGACAGCGATGCTATAAAATATTCTAGTAACGACAAAACAGCGCATAACATAGACCAATGCATTTGAAATGTATTAAGTAGGTATTTAATAATTTTAATAAGTCTGCTATCGACTTTTTATCTCTCGGTAGTAAGACGGGCGGCATCAGCGGTAATAATGCAATTAAAAGATGGAACGCGCTGAGCTGATCTTTTTGGATATTGTGTACCATGATCATAATCCATTACAGTCCAGAATGTTAAATCTTTTAGCGTTAGGCTCGACTTTGACGATAAACGGCTCGAATTTGACTCTAGTAAAAAGCGGCTCACAATTCATTTCTACAGCAGACCACATCTCATAAAAGAAAAGAGTCATTCGCAGAAACAAAATCAAGATTTAAGAAGAATTTCACATAAATTTCGATTTATCTCTCCATTCTTATCAATTTCAATGCAATAATTGAATAGCTATTTAAAAATTACATCGACTCGATATTTTCGCTTCTGTACTGTAGTCATATCTTTATCTTTAGCTTGAAGTAGGTAGCAATAGAATGAATAGAAAATAATATCGTTTCGGAATTATTACACCTATCCTAAAGCTAAGCTGTGTCTACACTGATCAAAATTCGATAAACGTTCAACACTGCTGCTGCCTTGGTGGTTTTTTTTCTCAAGTCCTTTTTATTCCCATGTACCATTGCCCCATCGCATGCAATCTATCATGCACGACAATTTCTTAATGTCATACTCATTGCTGAGGGTCGTGATCCATGGTAGGGGTTTTTTTGAGATTATTATGCGGTGGGCTTTCAGGGCTTACACTAGAAAATGTGAAGAATGTCGAAGCATAATGAGGCACAAAAATCTTACGATTTATCCGACATACAGTAACAAATTCGGGTGCAATAAAAGGAGTAAACATAATTTACGTGCAAGTACGGCCTCGTTGATCTAGCGGTTAGCATGGTTAGCACGTTAAGCCTGTGCCCAGCTGTGGGACGTTAATGGGCTGTAGTGGGGTGGTAGATAGCATGCACGTATTTGAAACTAGGTAATGTACAAGAAAAAAAATTGAATGTGTACGCAGCTTTACACAGTTACAGCGACGCCCATTTTGTAGGCATTATTATTATTTCATAGGTAAAGATTTTTCATTGGTCGATAATTTTTTGGCGGGAAAACGGTTCACCAATCACGTAAAATTAAAGGTGGTCTTTGACCTTACAGTCAAAGTAGGTCAGGTTTTACTCAAATTAGGTCAGGTTCAATGTCATCAATGACTCTAGCAGCTGTTTAAGGGTTGTCACCGAGGAGTTTTAAGAAATTTCTGAATGTCCTCATAACTTCCACTGGTATCACGCTACGAGGGTCGTTATATTTTTTCGGGCATACACACATCAGTCCTAACCTCAGCCTGCCGGGATGTTATGGGACTTACCCAACACGTTGTATATACTAGTCATGTAAAGTTCATAAAGAGCACAAAGGAACCTAGCGCCATAACTCTTGTCTGTTCAACAATGTTGTGTTGCATTCTGTCAGGCAGCAACACCGCTTACAAACATGTGTGATTCCAGTGAAGCGTAAAACTTGTTAGCACAAAAAAGACGTTATATTGTGTGTTAATTTGTATGCAAACGTAACAGATACCTACTCACAACACGCTCACTATGGAAGTATGTCGTGAATATGTTGTGTCAGTGTAGTTCTCGCGGTGACGTGGAGGCAGCAGCAGCAGCGCGGCGCAGTTTGTATTCCTTCAATCTTCATACAGTTCCTTCATACTTCTCTCAAAAATTAGGAGCCGCGTTAAACATGTAGCGTTCGTACATTGTGTGTTGCAGGCGTTTATGTTCAAGAGAAGTCTCTCCCGAGCGCACTCTATACGAACCAAGTTTGATTATTGTTTTAGTATTGAGCAAACGATTAAAATATGAAATGTACACTTTTTATAGGTTCAAAGATTTTCTTACAAATCTTTAAGCCCGTTTAACTTTGAAACTAAATATCTTATGGAAATCTGACAAACCACAGAGACAGATACTATATTGGTTTCTAGAGCGAATAGCGAAGAAGCGATAAAAAGAAGTATCAAACTTCGTTTGTATGGGATATCGTTTGTATGTAAACTCGGGAGCGTTCACGGGAGACCACTCTGCGTAGCAGATGGCTGATTCACAGGAACGCGTTTCTCTTATCGATCCAAAAGTCAAGTGATTCTAAAGATTATAGAGCCATAATATAAAATACCTACTTTAATTATTATTAATTTGAACTGCATTATGTAGCCTATCACGAACACCGCATTACACCATTCGGGTTTTGCATTTCGTGCTTTGATTAGTACAAATTAACTTACACTAGCGGCACGCTATGATGGCCGGTTTGACACATTACAATAGTGATGTGGAATGTCAATTTATTCTCGAACAAAAAACAATTAAGTTTTGTTTTTGTACCTGATTAAATAGGTTTAATAAAACAAAAATGTATATGTTTATTTAATTTATTTGAACGAACTGAATATTTGAACGAAAATGAATATACATACTTTATATGCACACAAGAAACATATGAATACAAAAGATACCAAAAAAGGTGCCACAAAAGGCCATAATTAATCAGATTCGTCCATACTACTATTTTCACTGTCGTCACTGCTATCATCACATACATTAATAATTATATGTTCGTTTTCTATAATATTATCTATTTTCACATCTCTTTCATAATCTTCCCTTATTAATTTAACAGTTCTATTCACAACCTTTTCCCAGTCTCCTTTAGTCACATGTTCACAAGCTTCTTCTAATAATTTTAGCATTTTTTTTGTGGTAAATGGGGGTTCTGTATTGTGTCTTGCAGCATATCCCTTAATTTGAGCCCACACCAACTCAATCGCATTATACTCACAATGGTAAGGCGGTAACCGTATAACTCTGTGCCCATGTTCTAATGCTATTTCGTCAATGACGTATCGGATCTTGGTTGGTTTGTTTTCTTTTAAAAGACGTACTAATTCCGCTTTTAACATATTCATGTTTGCATCTACGCCATTTTTACGAAGCCATGCGACGATATCAGCTTTCTTTTGGGATTGGGCAGGTGGCTTGTCAATTTGCATCGAGTGGTATGGGGCGTTGTCCATAATTATAATAGATGGTTCAGGGAGGCTACACAACATTGAGGTAAACCATTCAGTAAACTTTTCTCCATTCATGTCTTCATGATAGTCTCCAGTGGTTTTTGACGCAAAAGCCATGAGAGAACCTTCGACAAACCCGTTGATGGTTCCGGCGTGACAAATTATAAGTCGCGATCCTTTTCCTACAGGAACTTTGGAAGTAGATGCTGCTGTGTCATCGTTCCAAGAACGGCCTACAGTATGGTTAGCATTAAGCCATGTTTCATCCAAGAACACAACATTTTGCCAATTTTTGATTTCTTTCACTTGCCGTAAAAAAGTATACCTTGCCATCGCTATATCTTGACTTGACCGAGGACCAACTAAATAAACTTGAGCGAATTCAAAATCTAGCTATTAGGTTTATATTTGGTTTACGCAAATATGACCACGTCTCCGAGTATCGTTCGAAGCTCAAGTGGTTACCTATTCGCTTTCGCCGGAATATGCACATTGTTTCTCTTCTGTACTGTGTATTGTTCAACCCTACGACTCCAAGTTATTTAAAGGAAAATTTTAAATTCCTTGGTCACGACAGACCGAACACAGTTCTTCGTTCAGCCAGTAAATTCATTCTCTACGCCCCTACACATCGAACTAAGTACTTTGAAAATTCTTTTACGTTTAAAGCCATCAGTTTATGGAATAAACTTCCCTCGCAATTACATCACGCTAAAACCCTGAGGAAATTTAAGATTGACGTAAAAAATCACTACCTTTCTCTCTGTCATCAATAGCGACATTTATTTTGTTATTCTCGTATCTATTTATGTAATTGATATTTAGATATATATATTTATTTATTCATATGTATGTCTATTGTATACATTATTTTGTATATATTAGTATATTTATGTTATTATTATACTATATGGTTTAGTATATTTAGCTATTAGTGTTTAAGTTTATCATAATACACCACCTCCCACTGTCCACTTGATCACTGTCTCCCTAGCGTTAAGGTTGTCTGGAAGAGATCGCTACTTAGCGATAAGACCGCCTTGTTGTACCTACGTTTTAAGTTTTCTTTCACATAACATATTCTTTGTATTCTTCTCTTATGTGGTGTGCAATAAAGTATATACATACATACATACATATATCAAATCTTTCCATCAATATTTTGCGTTTGTTACATTTTTTGTATCGAAATCCAATGGTCTTCAAAATCTTCGTTAAAGAACTTTCCCCACCGAAGAATAATCCAGCTTCCTTCAGTGAATGCACCAACTTTTTTCTTGTTGGATACTCCTTCTGTAAATAGTAGCCGTAAACATGTCTTCGGATAGCATCGGCATCAAAGCTATCGATGCCTACGACTGGTTTTGCTCGTTTTCTCTTTTTTGGTGTGTGAAGTTTATTTTCTTCTGTGCCAGTCTCGCCATATTTTTTTTTAGTTATCCGTCTAACAGTTCGTTGTCCAATATTAAGCGCATCAGCTACGCGTTCAACCACTGACGTTATAGGTAAAATTGGCCCTCCATTTTGAGCTTCACGATCGAAATAGTTACGAAGGCGTATTACGAACTCACGTGTCTGACTATTTAGAACAGTTCTCTGCGTACGTTCGGTCATATCGACGAAATCCACAACAAAGGGCTTGAACAGAGTCCAAATTAACGAGCAAGGGTCAACAGTAATGCAGTATCAATATTTGAAATCCAAAGCCAGGTCAAAACTATATCACAATCGCATTGCACTGACAGTTTATACTTTTCGAAGCAACGTCAATTCGAAACTGCTTTGTTTTGCATTGAGCATTGACGCGAGTTTGCCGGAGGTAGTAGTTGTGCTAGCCAGCGATCCTATGTGACGATCGTATTAGATTCCATTTTTAAAAATTTATTGATATTTTTTTGCGATTTCAGAGGTTTGTCCACATAGTGAAAATTGTTCATATTCACAAGTACATTCACCCCTTAAATGGTGCAAACTGATTTTTCTACACTTGTATACATTTAAGAAATCAATTTAATAAATAAATTTTGAGTCCTAAACCTAAAACTACATTCGATAAAATTTATGAATCTCTGCACATCACTATCGTCAATAAAGTAATACAATTATTTCCTTCAAAGTCGTTATCAATTAATACGGAACTTCATGAGCGGACAAACGTCAAACCGGCCATCATAGCGTGCCGCTAGAGTACTGCGTCATTTGTACAATTTATTAGGCAGCTAAATAAGTAACTAGTTTTACTGTATTTTATTGCATTATTATACGAGTACGTAATGCAGACAGCTCAGTGCCATACTCATCGTAGTAACAAGAACATAATGGCTTCATGGAACATAGTGTATTGGCCAAGTGCGCTGAGCCAATGCGTAAGTACATCAAGCAAAAAGCTCCGGCACAATCGACATCGTAACACTATAGTTTATTTGTAGCGTTAAGTGATAACAAGACAGGAAAATCACTTTATCACATGTCAGCGAGTGGAAACTAAACTAGTTAGTGACTACTAAACGCAACAAACGATGCAGTGATACGTACTAATTTAGCCAGGAAATGGAAACATAAACGGTGGTAACGCGTCGTCCGTGCGGGTATATCCATTATAATCAAGCAGTTAGGCCGACGTTGTCGCAGTTTATTGATGGTACGTACCGCCGACGCTGGACGGATTTTGCGGCTGTGACGGACGTCTCTACTGCAGAGTCGTACGTCAAAGTCTGAGGAGATCGCTTACCGAATTTATGTACGGTGCTTTGTATACATTCAGTGGGTATACAGTAGTGGGAGAGGTGATGTACCTACCTAGTACCTACCTACTAACAATCAACTTACTAGAAACCAACTGGTAACACCGTACTGACATGCCATCTGCGCTATGACACAAATCCTCAATAGGCGGGTCCACACCAGACGATCCAAAATGGATCGGCGATCCCGCGATCCGCGATCCAAAATCGTGATACGTGGAGCGTGGATCGTACTAGGCTGATCCAGTTTGTTTAAACTGCGATCCTAAACTACGCTCCAAGCGATCCATAGGCGATCCGTGATTCAGTCGAACTCTTGCTGGAGATGGAGTCACACGTACAGCGGCGGCGTCGAATTTCCATGGCAGCAGCAACCTTTATATTTGCGCAAAAAATCACAAAAAAGGAAAAGACGGTTCTGGATAATCGAGAAATCTGACGCCACGCATCTTCTCTTACACCTCTATTGGTATAATTAACATCTATTGGGTCCCATAAACATTTAAATTCCTTATAAAGCGATATTAGACGGCGACTTTGCGAGATGTCCATGGTGTGGTGCACACAGCGCGCGCCACGCACCTGAGGCACCTTTGAGACTGGCAAAAAACCGACAACGTACGGATCGGGCGCAGCAGGGAGCGCGCGCTCCAATACGAGCGCATGGATCGCGCGCGGCACGTCCACACCGCCTGCACATTTGGATCGCGCTCCTGCCGCGTGCGATCGGAGCGCGACAGATCGTCCGGTGTGGACCCGCCTAATGGGATTGAGTTTATATGCTTTTATAACTCGAGCACATTTTTGAATTCGACATTACACTTTAAACAATGAATGTCTTTAATGCCAAAGTTGTATGAAAGTAATCGCAGCATTCAGCTGCTCACAAGATGAGAGAAATGTCATAATTTGTTACATTGGTATAGCCCCACGTTGTTGTTTTTGGGTTTTATATAAAGCGAAAATACTGAGTTTCTTGCCGGCGCTTCTCGTCAGAATCTGATTTCCGAACATGTGGTAGAGTATCTACTTATCATAAGAGCTATAAGTCGACCTACATAAAATAAATCATATTTTTTTAATTGTGAGGCCGAACGCCACTGAAACTGGATCGCTTATTGCAGCATGTGTCACAATAAACGTATTTCCAATACCTACTCAAAATCCTCACAAGAGCCAAACGTCCGATTGATTTACTTTCGGGCATAGATACAATACAATATCGTCTCAATCAAATACCACGAAGTAAGTCCACACGCTGCTTACCCGTGACACTATACCGGTGGTACTACTGGTAGTACCACGGAAAATTTTTATTACCCGTGGTACTACCAGACACGTCGCACATTTGATTCGGTCCGCACGATCAATCCTAAATGTCGACAGTTTTAATAAAATATACTTAATATTTTATTCAAACCGTCGAAATTTAGGATTTATAGGCGAGAGTTTATCATTACAGTACATACTTACTCGTATGTGAATTGTGGAAGGAGAAAATGAGCCACTTTTCCACAGCGCCTAACTTTTGCACCGCACACAAAGGCTACACAGCCAACGAGAGCTCATTATAAATGCTTACCTCCCCAACTAGCTTTTAATAATGAGAGTAGGATTCCGTGTACTATGGTAATCGAGGTACGTCAACATAAAACTGGCGTACAAATATTCAACCTCCAGCCATGACCTAGATCGCAATCCAAGGAAACTAGGTAGATGCTTAGCCTATATGCAGCTGGTATAAAGATCGCCTTTTGTACAATAATTTAATTCAATTTCTAATTCAATATTTGATTTTGGGTTAACGTTTTACACTAAATACCAAAATTTCAGGTTTGTAACTCATTTCGTCTGCGAGCTAGAGACCTGTGACCGGCGGACGGACGGACAGACAGACAGACAGACAGACAGACAGACAGACAGACAGACAGACAGACAGACAGACAGACAGCCGAGTGACATTAATAGGGCTCCGTTTTTTACCCTTCGGGTACGGAACCCTAAAAAGGAAAACGAAGCTCTCTAGAATGCTCTGAAGACCAGTCATGACGCTCACAGTAGAGGGAAGTTTAGTCTCGTGGGATTTACGAGAAGCAAAACATTAAAAATACTTAGTTTTATCCTTGAATATTATAAGAAAATATTCGTACTTACTCATAGAACTTAAACTACGAAATGCCAAGTTTTACTGTTCATTTTCTAACTAAGTAGGATCTATTTTAATTTGTATACGTCTTCTAAAATTTAATTAATCATACATCATAGAACACCTGAGGTGGTGTAGCGGTTTCATCACTACATAGTATAAAACAAAGTCGCTTTCTCCGTCCCTATATCCCTATGTCCCTATGTCCCTATGTATGCTTAAATCTTTAAAACTACGCAACGGATTTTGATGCGGTTTTTTTTAATAGATAGAGTGATTCAAGAGGAAGGTTTATATGTATAATAACATCCATTAAATAGTGGAGAAATACTGTTATTTTTGAGGTTTCTAATGTGATTTTGAAATTTTGAATTTGAAATTTTTTCCGCTTACATTGCAAACGCAGGCTGAACCCTACGAGATTTATCAAAATAATGTACTAAGTATTGTACACATTGAAAAGGTCTACATAAAAGTCCGCGATGGTATATGTCTATCTCTTATGGATATCCCACAATAACATTTTTTTGTCTTTTACTTTTTACGACAAATAATGGCTAATTTTCGAAGCGATTTCAACCAATACAGCATTAATCCTTATCTAATTAAATACCTTAAATACATTGTTGATTTAATATAAATCCATATGGCCCTTTACAGCATATGATTTAAATGAATACTTTCGAAGATATTACAGATTTAAAAATTGCGGCGGCGGCGGGAGCGTGCCTATAAGCGCGTCGGTGGCCGCGGTTCTCCTAAATAGCCCAGTGTCGATAATTTTCGAAACCAAAAAAAAATCACAGTACGTAGGATAAAACCCATTGGAAAAGGAGGAGAATATTATAAAAATACAAGGAAAAATAATTTACGGGCGATCTGAGCTCGGGAAAAAAGGGGGGGAGTTTTAAGGGTAAAAAACGGTTTATCTCGATTTCCGGCAAAACTAGAAGTCCTATGGAAAAAAATCAAATGGCAAAGTTGTAGGTAATAAAAAGATCTACAACTTTTGTATTTCCACTTTTTTCACATAACCTCAAAATTTATGTGAAAAGTTCAAAAAACCAAGTTTTTGGTTTTTTATTTTTATCTTTTAAAATAATTTTTTTTTTTTCACGGAATCTGGTGAAAAC
Source organism: Melanargia galathea (assembly GCA_920104075.1). Classification (NCBI taxonomy): domain Eukaryota; kingdom Metazoa; phylum Arthropoda; class Insecta; order Lepidoptera; family Nymphalidae; genus Melanargia; species Melanargia galathea. The sequence continues at coordinate 5,172,272 of OV049859.1, read as the reverse complement.
TTACCTTTTTATGTCCCAAATACACTGTAATTTATTTGATTTGAAATATTTAGATTTTCTCCTTATTTTTGACTTAATATCGACTTTATTCTGACAGCAGTCATTGTCATTTACAGATGAGTTATTTATATGGAGAACAAGGTTAACATCTACGAAGTACGATTTTACCCCAAACTACTTTAATTCCCTGTCAACATATAAAGCTCTAAGCCGCTTAATAATATTAATTGTTTCGCCCTAAAATAGAAATAGCTAAGAATGGAAACTAGAAAGTGCACACTAACAGCAATAGAAAACAAAAGAAGCACATTGAAAAAATTTATTCAAAAATGGAAGTCGAATGACATTATCACCATGAAGTGTCTGTCAGGCATTTGTCATATCTACATGCAGCAGTTGATTTGTATTTGCATAAGTTATGAATTTTTTATCTTTTTTGTGGGAATTGTTTTATCTCTGGTAACATTATGAAACGTAAGAATTCCACGGAATTAGTAATTCGGGTATAAGGTGAGATATAGTAAGTTCATTGTGGAAAATATCGTAAAAAGTCAAGCCGCCTGGGAGCTTTCATCGAAAACGCTGCCTAATCCCTGAGCGGGTAGTACCTACGCATAATATGCTCTACTACCCGTGCGAAGCCGGGGCGGGTCGCTAGTAATTAATATAACATTTGCATAGCATATACGGGATTACCTGTTTAGGGGTCTTTTGTAACCAATTAAGCCCAGTCAACCAAGGTGCGAAAACTACTGGTTTCCGAATCAAGTTATTACGGATTAGATTTTTAGAAAGACTTGTCGAAAACAATTAATTCCAAAAAAATACTCCATATTTTAGGGCACTTAAAAGCTGATAATAGCGTAGAGCACTGTAAAAAAAATCCTTTGAAACCAGTCGTTTTCGCCTTTTGGCGGATTAGGCTCAATATCAACCAAATAAAAAAATTAAAAAAATTACCTCTAGAAAAACCTGTTCCAATAATGCATCGAATTACAGGTTAACCTGTATATTAAGTTTGCAAAATGAAGACATTTATATAATTATATATATGTACCTGTTTATAGGTCAGTAGTGTTACATAGTATCTTATTACAGGAATATTTCTGTTATTATTCCAACGCCAATATAAATTAATGTCGTGCAATACCAGCACATCGGTAAGTAACTAAGTCAGCACTTGGATATTAATATGTTAAAATGAAAACAATACAAACGTACAATACAACGTCAACATTGAAGTAGTTATTAGTACATAGGTATATTATGTATTACAGAATTATCACGGACGCAGGGAAATACAGGCGATATCAACGATTTCTATATAGGATGTGAGTCATCAAGCTATTGTTTCATACGTACCGTTGAATATCAATGTTAATTATCAGGTAGAGAGCGCTAAGTAGCGTCAAAATAACGTATTACGTATAGTGTTGTGGTATGTCACACGTCTTGTGGATTACAGCGACATTCAAAGAGAGAGATAGACGGCTCGGCACATCTTTTTGGAAAAAATATATCAATAATACATGTTCTTAGTATATAAACTTGGTATAAATTACCGCCCGAAGACAAAATTATACATTGCACTATTACAGGACAATAAACTGAGACTGGATATAAAAATAAAATAGTACATTAACAATATCGATTATGATTTGAATTATAATAGTGATTCAATAAAGGTAGGTACTATACAATAAGTGAGCAAGCATAACTGGAACTTTATCGATTTTATGTAGACCGGTACGTAACGTTAATCATAAAAAATAATGAACTGTGACACACCGTCTAGACACAAGAATCACCGGACACGCGTGGAGTAAATTAATAGCAATAAAACATTTTAAAAAATAAGCTCTTATTTAATTAATGTTCTAAAAAGAAGAAAATCAACTAAACGTGTATGCAAAATTTCAGCTCAATCGGTTGAGGATAACTGCTTTAAAATTCAGTTGCAAGATTTAACTCGAACTAACATACTCGTACAAACATTGCAAGATAAATTAAAGCTTGTAAAAAAGGAAAGCTTTGTTCTTCCCATTATTTTCTAATTCAAGCCAAAAACGACCTTCTACCGAATTCTACCCAGCTTTCTATGACATCCCTAAGGGTGTATTCAAAACGGTCGCACTCTGCAGCAATGTAGCCATTACATGTACCATTCTTTGTAAAATAAAAAAAGTCAAAGAGCAAGTTCACGTCAATTCGAGAGCACGGTGGCGGGCGTGCTCGCCATCGTAGGTGTTGATTGATTAATAAATGAATTATTAGAGCGGGGCCGCACTGCGAAAATTATTCGCGCGGTTTATATTCCGCATTTTAATATATTTTTCTCGCGAATTTTAAATCGCATGTGCGTGCAGCTTCATACATTCCCATATGTCACAGAATTTTGCGAAAAAATTCGCGCGAATAAATTTCGCAGTGCGGCCTAGGCCTTAGTATGTGAGTATTCACGTACAACTCGAGCGTGATTGTATTTACATACTACTAGCGAACCCGGCAGATGTCGTCCTGCCCGGTGACATACTGACATCAGTGCAACCTACCCGGTCATCAAAGTACTAATATCGCTATTAAAAAATAGGGGTTGGTGATAGAAGGGTGAAAATTCAGGATTGTATGTATTTTTGTATGTATCATAAAAAAATAAAAACTAAAATTTTTGGTGGTTGACTACCCTTAACATTTAGGGGGATGAATAATAGATGTTGGCCGATTCTCAGACCTACTCAATATGCTCACAAAATTTCATGCGAATCGGTCAAGCCGTTTCGGAGGAGTATGGGAACGAAAATTGTGACACGAGAATTTTATATGTATACTAGATGATGCCCACGGCTTCGCCCGTGTGTATTTAGGTTTGTAAAAATCTCGTGGGAACTTTGATTTTCCAGAACAAAAAGTAGCCTATCTGTATTCTGTAGTAAGTAGTAACCCGTCCACAAAACGGAAAAATTCCGTGGGATCCTTACGATTTCGGAATGCAATTCCTTACAGCATCAGGGTTGAGGAGTTGGACATGTACCTACTCGAGGTCATTCAACAATAAAGTCTTTAATTGGTATCACCAATATCAATTTAAATAACCGACAGTGCCTAAATCCCATTAGTTTTGGGGATCAGATCCCCTACAGCATCAGGATTGAGGAGTTGGAATCCAAATTTTTTGTAGGACAGTGTCGCAATGTTTCTCTATCGATTAAAAAAAAATTACGCAAATCGGTTCAGAAATCTCGGAGATATCGGTGTACATAGGTAGAAAAACACAACTCCTCCTTTTTTGAAAGTCGGTTAAAAAAGTAGCCTATGTTACTCCGTGGTTAGTTCTCTACTTGTATGTGAAAGTCCCGTCAAAATAGGTTCAGCCGTTCCAAAGATTAGCCCGTTCAAACAGACAGACAGACAGACAGACAGACAAAAATTTTAAAAACGTGTGATTCGGATATAGTATCGTTCAAATAACCGTATGAGCTTAATATGAGGTAGTTATTTCGATATTACAGATAGACACTTCAATTTTATTTATTAGTATAGATAAGATGACGCACGCGCCCGCCACTGCTCCCGCAGTCCGTACCCGCACACGAGCTTTCGACGTGAACACGCACAAAGGGGTCGTCAAAAAAAGCTCTCTGTAGATAGTTTATTCGTAAAATTAGAAATGAGAGACAACAGACCCAAAAAGTTTTATGCGGTGAGAATTAGAGAAGGATACACAAAATTGCGGATCCTACATAGTGAAATCCCAGTTAGTGAATGAAAAGGCAGACTTTTGGACAATTGGAGCGTATTAGAGCGTATTGTGGCTTAGGAGTTAGATCTACTTTAATCTACAAAGGTCAAATACTAAACAACATTAGACGCCATGTCATGTAGGTACGAGCAGGTACAACGACCTAGCTTGATTGGACCGCTGCAGCTGATTTGAAACACGACTCCGAACACGGTCTACGACCATGCGGTACCGCTTTAATTAACTACAATTAGCCGTAAACGAAGTCACTTAGTTACTACGAAATGAAATCTTTTTCCATCATCATAATCTTAATCATCTCAACCGACAAACGTTTACTGCTGGACCTAGGTATCTAGCAAGAGAGGTAGCTTACATCCTGGGGAAGAACATCAGCTACTTTTTATCCCGGAACAATAACATGTTCCCACGGGAAGACAAAAAATACATAATCCATTTAACCGGTTTTGACGAAAGGTACAAAGTTAGCTTACAGCCTGGGATCGGCCATAGTATACTTTTTATCCCGGAAAACTAAAGAGTTCCCACGAGATTCTTGAAGGTTCATCTGTTTAACCGATTTAGGTACATACGAAATTTGGTAGGTACAGACACAAGGTAGCTTTCGTATCTGAAATTGACATCATCATCATGGCAACTTTCATCCCGAAAAAGCAAATAGTTCGCACAGGATTTTAAGAAACCTAAATCCACGCGGGCGAAGTCGCGGGCATCATCTAGTTAGCTATATTTCGTACCTATTTACAACTAAACAATAATATATGTAACCATATAGACCTTTAAGCGGTAATAAAGAACCGCAACTTTGGAAAGGTAACGACAGTTTTCAATTTACCAAATATCTGTCATAAAAGCGGGATTTTCGCAGCGGCCATAAATGGAATGTTCGCGTCGCACAACCTGGCGATATTGAGCTAGGGCTGAGCCCGGGCACTCAGCCTGATGAGCATCTAGGGTTGCCCATTACCGTAACGCGTTTGGACCAAATCTATCTTTTATACACGAAATAAAAAGGAACGCAGATGTGAAATATATCAATAGTTACGAGTAGGTATATCTCACGTAGGCATTTTCCCTCAGGCCATCTAGATTTTATAAAGCCATTAAAGAATATGAGACGGAAACCCGATGTACCCGAGTAGATACCTTCAGCTCGCCTCTATGGAGCACACAATAAAGTTAAACGAGTGGAAGGATTGAAAATAAAGGATCGTTACGATTAGGTATCTTGCCTCTGTCGCTGCAGTTGTTATATAGTTAGCTATGTACAAATATAGTATAGATTTAACTTTATTGTACCTATAAAACATTTTTGTAGATACATTTAACGGATTTTCCACAGATTTAGCGCAAAATATAATCAGTTAAGGGACAAAATAATATCTAGCGAAATTCAATTTCCCGCGCGTTCCTAGGTAATCGCGCCAAATCGCGCCTTCCGGAACCGAAGCGGCTCACTGCTATTGGCTGTTAGCGAACGTAAGGTAGTATTAATTTCTCTCGTCAGTGCTTTTTTAAATCTGGTAATACTTTATTTATAACTATAACTACTCATTCAAGTCATTTTTTATTTATTAATATTTATACATTTCTAAAATTATCTACGTATTAAGTAATCCGCAACGCTTCTTTAGATAAGAATTATTATTATAACTAGCGGTCCGCCTTGGCTTCACCCGTGGTACATAATAATATAGCCTATAGCACTCAGGAAACACGTATATATCCAACGGTGAAAGAATTTTTAAAATCGGTCCAGTAAGTATAGTTATTGAGATTAGCGCGTTCAAACAAACAAACTCTTCCGCTTTATTATATTAAGTATAGATAGAGCCCATGGTGAAAGACGACGAGAGTCGAGACAAAGACTTGAAAACAAAGAGAACTCGAGTTCTATTACGACTTCTGCGCATAAATTATTCTCTGAAACCAAGACGTTCAGCGTTGGAGCTATTAAACTAATAGTCTAGTAGAATCTTATGATATACTATTCATAGTACAGTACTGTGTACTCTATTTTTTAATAATTAATATCTAGCTGTTTCATTCCAGTAAGAACATTAAAAGTTATTCGTTGAACTTAATTTTTAGAGTTCCGTGCCCGCATATAATATTTATACACTTTTTCAAGTAGATACTGAAAAATGAATGTGAACTGAAACATTATGAAAAGTTGGTACGTTTTTACAAAATCAAAAAACTTCATTTCCTATTACTATTGGTGAGAGGTAGGGCAATGCCAGAAAAATCATAATTTCAGAAAGAAAAAAAAGCCCTTGGCTGTAATAGGCTTAACTTCAGCGTCATAATTTAATACTAAGTACCTACTTGGTTCAAGGTTCTAAGAAGTATAAATTAAAAATTTTAAAACCCCCGACATTCGTCATCTTGTGGCGGTGCCATCTTGGATTTAGGTACATAGTGCTATTTTACTAGTAGCGCTTTTCACTTGATACCCATTTTAAAGGAGTTGTGAAAAAATATGTAATCCGCCATTTTGTAGCGGCGGCCATCTTGGATCAATTTTCATGAAGCATAGCTAAGAACACTCTCGACTAATTCACCTTTCAAACAAAAAAAACCGCATTCAAATCGTTTTACCCGTTTGAGCGCTGCAGGGGAACAGACAGACAGACACACACACACGGTTCATGGATATTATTGGTGGGAAGAAAGAGATTAAGTATTTGTCTTATTAATTAAGTAAATAAATAAGACTTTTTTCTTATCTTTTAAGTAAAATAAAACCCCTGGGAGTATTATCAGTACATAGTATAAAACAAAGTCACTTTCTCTGTTCCTATATCCCTATGTCCCTATGTATGCTTAAATCTTTAAAACTACGCAACGGATTGTGATGCGGTTTTTTTAATAGATAGAGTGATTCAAGAGGAAGGTTTATAAGTAGAAAAATTGGACCCGGTAAGTGGCGCTAATAGCGGGCAGGACGACGTCTGCCGGGTCCGCTAGTTAATTAATAAATGGAAAATATCATATCCTCACGCCTATCATGACAAAATAAATCAGTGGTGTTTTGAGTGTTTAGAGTTTAGACTATTTCAGTTGTACGCAGTTACGTTTTTGATTTTTTCTTTCAATATTACGAGAATGGTTATCTAAATGTAGTCTCGATTTAATATTGAACATTCGTATCGAATGTAGTTAGGTACTTCCAACATGACAAATTTTATGAAACCATCAACTCATAACGATTTTATGTTCGGGTATACATATACGGCTTAGGTACATGAATGATGTCACCTTAATTTATAGCGCTCTAATGGATATTTAAGGACGAAACAGTACACTACAGTCGAAAACCAATTACCATTAAGCGTGTTCATAGTAAACATGTTCATATAGTAAACATGATTATTATTTTCATTTTACAACACCACTCTGTTCGGAAATCTGCCAAGCTTGAAGAAAAAGAACATTGGTCATTATTCAACCATTTTATTCTTTTACTTTCACAATTTAGCTTTTACTTTAATGCGAAATAATTCAGCCACCTAATGGACGCTAGGTTTCCATCAACCAGAAAAAAAAACTAATACAATTGACTTCAAATAACTTGCTCGTGATCAAATCTATAGGTAACTTTTCATAACTGAGTCGGTTATCTTATTTCACAAAACTTAACTTCGAAATAATTTCAATATTTTACAGTTAAAATAACAATTGCGACTAATCTAGATATCTAGATATCTTGCGCAAAATTAGCTATGCTATGCTATTTCGAGAAGCTTAAAGCAATAATTAAGCAATGCTGGTGAAAGCGCTGGTCAGTGCTGGCACGAGATACTCGCTGTTATAAACTGTTTATAAACTCTTGACTCTAAACTAACACTACGATTTAACTTTCCTAGTAATTGTGTATCACTACATAGTATAAAACAAAGTCGCTTTCTCTGTCCCTATATCCCTATGTCCCTATGTATGCTTAAATCTTTAAAACTACGCAACGGATTTTGATGCGGTTTTTTTTATAGTTAGAGTGATTCAAGAGGAAGGTTTATAAGTAGAAAAATTGGACCCGGTAGGTGGCGCTAATAGCGGGCAGGACGACGTCTGCCGGGTCCGCTAGTTAGTAATAAACAAATACATTTTCCAAGAAATCTGCTGCCCCTATATTTTTTGAGTGTCCTGAAAAAAATGCAAAGTTACCTAATCGAGCTGGGCTTGATTAATTTGAATTTGAATGGATAATAATATTTCAATTAATTAGCTTAGGTCTATATTAATTAGAGATTTTTAAAGATATTAAAAGATATAATAAAGCTAATCTGTTCATCACAAAATAAATTACTCAATTTAATTTTCAAAGAGTTACAAAAGCGCTTTTTGTCTAATGGACTAAATTAGACTAAAAGGCACCTTGTAACTTTTGACTCGTACTCGCTACATCAGACATCTTATTAAATTCATCTAAGTACATAGACGTATAATAATAGACTTCGAGAAATAAAAAACGAGTTGTTAAATTTTTCTAACTTAGCGAAAACTTAAAAGGGATAAATAGTTGCCTTGTAACTCTGTAAGTCAATAAACTGCAAAGTTGCAGAGTCCCACGCAAAACCTAACCGAGGCAGCGGTTGTCAGCCACTCTGCTGTCAGGACGCTGCACCGGACGCCTACGCTTTAAACAAAGGTCAGTAAAAGACAAGAGAAAGCACTCAATACATAAAACAGGAACCTACGAGACGTTTGCTGTAACATGTTACTTATTTCTATTTTATTATATCTATATTCTGTGCTAATTCTTTAGTCAACAACAGTTAGCTTTGGAAACAAAACGGAAACACATAGGAAATAAATAAAAATTGTTCTGATAGCAAAGAATACCTAAAAGTATAGACTACCAATCTTGAAATTTTTCTTACCCGAATATCCGCTACCTTATGATCGATATCTAAAATGAACTAATACAATTCTAAGGCTGGGATCTATGGAGCGTACTCAGGCTATAGTCAGACTTGAGACAGAGTTAAAACGAGACAGATTTATGTCAGGGACATATTTATGTCCCGCTTTAATTCTGTGTCAAGTCTGAGTAGAGTCAGAGCAGAGCAAAAGATCAACGATTTCGCTCTTCAAGTGAAAACGATAAGATGGAAGCGTTTTCAATAAAGTCAGATATATATATTAGTTCATTTACCGACAGAGTCGCTCTCGGAGATGAAATCATTCCTTTGATATCCGGCATCGCGCTGGCCACAAAAGGATCCTTATACCAATAAGCAATTTTAAAAAATCGTGACTTATCTTCGACTTAGGTACATAGTTCAGCGCCTACTTTGCAATTCAAATGTGTATTATGTGGTATTTACACAGATTTTTGTTCTGACATAATTTCGGCTGTTTTTGTTCAAAATCCTCGATTTCCTTAGACACCAAAATCTTCAAGTTAACACTTGACTACATTCATTTCAATTGACTACATTCATTAACAATTGACTACAAATTGAATAGTAGTCAAGTGTAGGTAAAACCTAAGATGAAATGGGATAACCTGAATGAATATGACACGAATACAAAACTAAAGAATGGATATATTATGTAACATTGGCAATAAGTTAGTTGCGATTAAAAAATTATAAGATGTCAGCATTTTTCGTTTTTTTTTTTTGCAGTGTCTTTTACTTCTATTAATGAAATATTTATCAATAACTCTATAACAGGAATGATACTGGTGTCGTATCATCGTGCGAAATACTTAATACTTGTTCACGCAGTTTATCAAGAAATCGATACAGATAAAGAGTAAAATGGATGCATCACTGCAAACGTCCACTTGTTTTAAAATACCAGTGTATTAAAGCTATAAACTATGCATACAAGGTGTTTCGGTACATTTTATACCATATAACTATTAAACAAGCTATAATTTAATAAAAACTGAACCGACTTTAATATACCGAAATAAAGAACTGTCCTGCTGCATATCTTGAAAACTCGTGAACCGATTTTCATGAAACTTGAACTGTTCCCTAAGTCGAAGTAAATGTCAGCTAATAACAATACAATACAATACAGTGGCTACAATCCGATTAATAGTTTCGGAGCACTACGTGGACATAAAAATTTAAACACACCTATAAAATTTTGTATATTTGTTTGGAAGTCATAATAGATTATTATCTGTGAATATATTGTGGTTTCAATATTGTTACCTACATACCTACATACCTTTCGAATTAATAAACTCTTTTTTTTAAGTCAGTTAAAAACGTAGCTCTTACGAGTAGATACAAGACGTAACATTGAGTATTCAAACGCTTAAGAGAAATTTATTAAGGTGCGTACCTACTGCGTAAGTATTTTGTAACCTTAATAAATTATCCTTAAGCACACAATTTAATATTTAGGTACATAAAATACCTATTCAACTTTATATTATACGTATTCACCAAAATTCTTTTTGCTGGCCTTTTTCCTAGGATCGGTTCCGATTTTTAAATTCCTAAATTATTAATTGTAAAATATTTTACAACACTAATTTAATAGTAAGTTTTTGACTCTATACCAAAGTTCAGTCCGTTAAGCCTGTACTGTAAAGGCAGATTTACACTTTGGCAGTAACTTTTTTTACAGTATTTATTAATCGACCAGAGCTACAGATCTAAAATACACACGATTGAACTATACCACATCAGCGCGGCGCAGCGCCGACTTGTCCCTAATGTCAAGCCAATTACACTGCCGTGGTATAACTAAAATGCCGTTATCTGACATCTAGTCGATTTTTAACTAATGATGCCATGTTAATCAGCAAAAAATTCTGCGTCTTTCTGTATATGCCATGTTTCGATACCATAAATAGTTATGGAAATAATAATTCCATCATTGCCGTTAAGTACATTTTTCTCATGTGAGAGATTAACAAAAATGCCGCTATGCAACTTTGTGAGTCTTTATAGCCGCTAAGGTACGTTAACTCAAACTTTGGTCAAATATTCTGGATATGGTTGTTTCTCTAGATAGCCGTTATCGATTTTTTTTACACTATACAGCCGTTGACGTACTGTAACTACTGTATAGTTATTCTTTTTAATGCGATTAACGACCCTTAACGGCAATATAGTTTATTATTTGACATACTTCATTTTTTAATTGTTAAACTTAAATGACGTTATCTCCCACTACTACACAATTATAAAGCCGTTAACATTCGTTCGCGCGGGGCGTCATCATGGCGCCGTGGTGGGGTGCGATCCTAAACTAAGTCTAAGAAAAATCCCAAACTAAGTCCCAAGTATTCTATCTTTTTTTCTGCGCAATCGAGACATCCTTCACATACACATCTGGCTAGACAACTGCAGCTGTGCAGTGCACAAAACAAAAATTGGTTATCTTCCATTCTCTGGCGACATCAACTGTACGATCACTTTGGACTTACCAAAGTAATCGTACAGTCGATGTCGCCAGAGATTTTTTTGAATATACCGAGCTACGTGTCCCAAAGAATAATCCAATCATCTTACCCTAGGGCTTATTAAAAAATATGGTTGAAGTATGTTTTACGCGTAACAGTTATGATCTGATGTATAAAAACTAAATGCCCGCGGCTTCGCCCGCGTGAATTTCGGTTTTAAACAAATCCCGCTGCCTTTTCCAACCTTTATACATACTTTCAAGGAAGTTTGCTATAGTAACCTACCTATAGTTAGTATTGTTAAAATCCCGTGGGAACTGTGGATTTTTCCAGGATAAAAAGCCTATGTGTTAAGTCAGGGTATCTATCTCCATTCACAATTTCAGCCAAATCGGTGCAGTAGTTGCGGCGTTAAAGAGGATATAGCAAATATCCAAACATCCACACTTTCACATTTATAAAATATTAGTAGAATTCTTCTTCTTCTTCTCGTGCCTTTCCACTATTGGAGGTTGGCCGTTATCTCGTCATATAAAACTTCCTGTCTTTCGCCAAACGGAAAAGTTGTGCTACGTTATCCCAGTCCATTCTCGGATGTTTCTAAGCCACGACTTTCTTCTTCTACCGACGCTTCTCTTTCCCTCAATTTTGTCCATCATGATGATCTGAAGGAGAAGGTACCGATCAAATCTTAGTACATGCCCCAGATAACCGATCTTTCTGCGTTTGATAGTCAAAATTAGGTCTCTGTTTATACCAATGCGTAGTAAGACTTCGTCGTTTCTTATCTTTTGGATCCAACTTATGCGCAGCATTCTTCGGTAGCGCCACATTTCAAAGGCCTCTAGTTTCTTGTGAGTATTGTCTTTAATTGTCCAAGTCTCACAACCATAGAGAACTATCGGCCAGATGTAACAATGGAGCATTCAGATACGCAGGTTAATAATATGCAGTTGTTTATTGCATAGTACTTTTTCATTTTCATGAAAGATGCACGGGCAATTTCAATCCGGGTCTTTATTTCAGGATCTGGATCCCATTCTTCTCTTATTCATGTATCAAGGTATTTGTACTTTGAAACTCTTTCGAGTGTTTGACCTGCGATAGTTATTATTGGATTTTGTTGCTGATTTCTTGATACTAACATAAACTTAGTTTTCTAGAGATTCATGTCTCTTCCCGACTTTCTACTACACACATAAACGCTATCTATTATTTTCTGTAGATCTTGCAGACTAGAAGCCAAAAGAACAGTGTCGTCAGCGTATCTGATGTTGTTTATAATTTGTCCGTTCACCTTGATACCCCATTCCTTGTCTTCCAATGCTTCTGAGATGATAGCTATAAGTTGAACAGAAGCGGAGACAAGATGCATCTCTGTCTTAGCCCCAGGCATATTGCTACTTCATCTGTTTCCTCACCGTCAACATTTACTGTCCCTATCTGCCGCCAATAAAGGTTCTTGATGATCATTATGCCCTTGCCATCGAGTCCAACTTCCTGCAAACGACGAATACGTACTTCGTGTTGAGCACGTTTAGTAGGATTAGGAAGTACATTTCTGATTTTTGTTATTGGATGTTTGATTTTATATTTTATAGCAATTTAATTGTTTACGTTTAAGATTATGTAAATCCTTTATTTCACAGTCAAGTGACACAAAGCTTTGTCAAATACTTTTCTTCAAGTAAAAACATAAGTAGGTATCTACTACCTACTTACTTAATTAATTTTGAAAACCAATTTGTAAAATAAAACATTCTTTATTGAAAAAGTCTTTATTTTTTAATCAGTTAATTTAATTTTCTTCAGTAATTATGTTCATCTATTTCAAGATCTTATTACACTATAATGCCGTTAAGCTAAAATGTTTTCATTTTAACGGCATTTCAGGGTAACAATGAATCAAGATTTTTTCTAAAATTCAAAGAAATTTATAGGGTTGTAGACTTAAAAGTCGCAAAGTACCTTTAACCTCTCTAAAGTCTAACATACTAAAGAGTATTACTCGATAGTCGCTGTTAAGCTAAAATGATGCTAATGTACAATAACGACGTTTTAGTTGCTCATTAATGATTATGTTTTAAACGTTCTAACACACTATATTATTTTTATACGAAGTAGATACACTAAAATGCCGTCGTACTACACGTAGCGGCATTTTAACCAATGACCTATACACATTTTCACAACAAAGATGATAAACTAAAACACAAAAAACGTTATAACTTTAAAGCAAATTATATTTACAAAACGAGAGTTATGTAATTAAAAAGTATTTTCCTTGATCTATTTTTTGGTACCTTCAAGTTTCAAATAAATGTTGTCATTAAAAAGTAGCATCATTTTAAATTTACGCCACGGTTTTAACGTGATATCTCGAAACAAGGTTTTGGTAGATAACGGCATTTTAGTTATACCACGGCAGTACAGACCCAATGTACCTAATACTGTCCTAAGCACAGTACATAAACTGAATTTCAATACGTTGGTGTATTCTGTACAGTTTCTAAAGCTTCCTCTGCGCCGCAAGGGATGATAACAAAAGCCTAGTGCCGACAAAGACGCTACCTAAATCCAGGCCAAGTAAGTCGACCCACTTCAGGTCTACCTTTATGGAAACGTATAGCGAAACAATTTCTAGACGTAGCAAAAAATTCACCAGTATATATTTTTTTTTTTAATAACCTCCCACGATACTGTAAAGATCTTGACAAATCTACGTTTATTTGCGTAACTTACGTTTAGAATATATTTTTTGTTAGATAGGTACGGTTGGATTATAGAATAAATAATACTCGTAAGAATATTTTCAGATACATCATTCATTTATACATACATCCATTAAATAAAAGGTGATAAAAGTTACATGAATTTGAACTTGTTGACTTTGAACTGTTGAATTCTATACGAAACGAAAAAAAAATAGGATTTAAAAATTACTACTATTAAAATCAACAACATTAATCACCAATGATCATCGATTAGTCATGCTATTTCTACAAGTGTTCCACATCTGTTAACACGAAAACTTCACTACATAAGACCACTTGAGTTAAAACTCTAGGAAAATTCGCATTCATTGAATAAAAATCAGAAAGCGAAATTCAGAGCACAGTATAACTTCGTAAATAATAAAGTGACATACCTAGAGATCCGTTGAAGTGTTACTTTGCATTTGTAAGAACTAAAAATCAAACGATTAAAGGGCAAAAACAACCCTAATAAAAGCGATTTCTATTTATAGTCCCCAAGCAACAGTCGTCAATCAAGTAGTTGGATCGATAGTGAATAAAAAATATAACTATCGACCTTAAACACTCGTACATTTGGGTCAATCAATAAGACCAAAGACAATGCGTCACGTAACACGTTCGATTGTAATTGCTTTTAATAATTGCTATTATATCTGTTTTACCTCTTGAGAGAATAGTTTATATTTTTTATTTGATTCCAAAAGCGGGATCAGTATAAAATAACGACAAAAAAACTGCGACTAAATAAGTTCATGTAGAGACACGAAAATCTAACAAATAGAAGTGTAGAAAACTAACAGCATTTTTAAAAACTGTAATTTCAAAACCTGTGAGAAACAAAAATCGGATAATTAATGTTGGCTTAACTGAAAATATGATATGAATATTTTTTTACGCAAAAGTTTTATCATTAATTATTATATCAACTCCAAAGTGGAACCGGAGCAAAGCTTAAACTTCAGAAGTCGAAACTACAGAGCAAATAAGGCAGAAAAAACATCAGGTTAATCTTATTGCCCTTTCACTTTGTTTAATCTTCAGGTTCTCTTTTTGCATTGGAATGGTGTTCCACAAAGTAAAATGAGAATAGCTTTTGTTTTTTTTTTTTTTTTTATAGCAATTTTAAATATAAAAGATTGTATTGCGTCATCAAAATGAATATTTACCTTTAAAATGCACAAAACTTTGCATTGCATTAAAAAATGCTGCTACGATAAAGTGCTCTTTTCAATAATAAATCGTAGTTTACCAGCAATAAAAGAGGTGCATTATGCCGAACAATCTAATAAAACAAATATTAAGCAAATTCTTTCATTATTTTATAAACACCCATGACTTTGTTGGACGCATTTCAGATGGTAGATGAAAATGAATTGAATGTTTTGCAAGTTGCAACATTAAATTCTAAAAGGAATCTCTCATTGAAAGCTACATAAAAAACATAAACCTAAAATGTAGTCCTGCATTTCCTACCACAAAGATCTAAAGAAGATATTTACCATAGGACGGGTGGAAAGCGAAACACACAGTTAACGAACTCAAAAGACCTTCAACAGTAAGCCGCGGGAAATTATTATACATTCGAAGCAAAGTTTTTAAAATAATGTTTTCAAATAAAACGAAGTTCTGAACCCGCGAAGAAAATGTTTCTGGCCCCGCGCTGCCTACTCGAAAGAAAGTTATTTATTAGGTACGACAAACTTGAATGGTACATTCAGTGAACCATATGCCGCCGCCCCCGCAACTAGTTACAGCACTCTATTTGCTGAGTGTTCTGCATTTAGATTAAAATCAAATAGCGTCCATTAAGTGGAAGTAAGTATATATATATTGCAAATTGGAGATGAACACTGGGAATACTAGGAACAATATAGAATCAGCAGTAGGTAAATTCAATACTAAAAACAGGCATATTTGACTTTAATTCGAAAGAGCTTGATAAAAAAATGTCTACATATTATAAATTTAATAAAGAATCGCGTTTAAATACATATTATAGTAAATCGGCAGACTGCAGCAAACAAAGCCGCATGCGCATGCCGCAGTACAATTTAAACAAAAGTACTATAAAAATCCGAATAAGAATTTTTGAGTTTTCGCAAAGGAAATGTTTCCTTTAGCGTGTTACCCGCGTCAAAAGAAATAAATTATTACGATACCGTACTACAACTGGGTAGGATTTTTACTGGAAATTTTGAGGACGCACAACCCTACGACCTCCGCCATAAAGTTGAAGTTGTTTTTGGTTTAACAAGGTGTAGATTTTTAAAGTATTTTATGAATAAATTGCAATGGGTCTAAGGGTTAGATTATTTGGATGCTGAAAAATGATTTATCGTGTAAATCCTAGAAAACACTTTTGATTTAAAAGACTTATGGCCTGTTTCACCACCTTCTGATAAGTGTCGGATAGCTTATTCACATATTTTGTCTTTGTCACTTGACATAAAATAAGTGACAAAACTTACGTTTAGGCTATCCGACACTATCAGGAGGTGAGGAAAAATATCATGAAGTAGAAGCATTCAAGAAAGCAAAAGAAACCTGAACTTTTTTAGGAAAATCAAGTTTGATTACATGAATTTTTACGCTATAGAAATGCACAAATAAGAAAATGACAGTTCAAGAAAAACCGACAAGGGAAGGGAATTCTAATGTGGGATAAATGTCACAGGAAGTAGAATACAAGAATTCACAAAAAGAAAATCATAAAATATTAATTAAGTAATTTTCTTTCTTCAAACAAGAATACAAAAGAGATTTGAATTAAAATGAAAATCTTTGTTACGACATCGACATTGTTAGCACAATTATTCAGCATAATTATACAGTCGAGTAGACGCTTTAATACAAAAGGCGATAGACGTATTCTTTCGAGAGTTTATTGTTTTCGTGGCGTAAATAAATATCTCGACCGACAAATGATTTATTTAAAATTAATGCCTAAAATTAAAAAATTATTGAAAATTAATAAAAGCCTGATACCACACAACTTAATCTAGATGGTATCACCGCTTCGTGGCGACCACACTTCAGCCGTAATCTGCCGTAAAGCATCCGTGTGTTCCGGCAGCGAGCTGAAGAGCCAGTCCCCTTCCTCAAAAGCAGGCAACGCATTAGTGGTTCCTCAGGTGCTGCTAATGTTCATGGGCGGCGGTAATCACTTAACATCAGGTGACCCGCTTGCTCGGTTGCCCGCTATTTCTATAAAAAAAAATTAAGTTTTTGTCTTAAATTAAGATTAACTAAAGAAAGAACAAAGGTTGAAGTCGTTGCGAGATCGATACTTGAACTGAATTAACCACAGTTTAAAGTTTTTATATCTTGATGTCTTGAACACAATAATTACTAATTAGATTAATAATTAATGATTTCCAAATCGATCGATACTTGTCCCAAATTTTTAATCGACTTATATCGATAAGTTATATTTATCCCTGACATCAAGGAACCCCAAATATTTCCGGAATAAAAAGAAGTCTAGATCACTCCTTGTATACTGTCCTGTCAAAATCGATTCAGCAATTCCAAACTTTCATCCAAAAATTTTAAAAACGTATGTTATGATACACATAATATCTTGGAATATACATAAATATCCTACTAATATTATAAATCTGAAAGTGTGGATGTTTGGATGTTTAGATATTTGGATGTTTGGATCTTTGGATGTTTGTTACTCAATCACGCCGCAACTACTGAACCGATTTGGCTGAAATTTTGAATGGAGATAGATTATGCCCTGACTTAAAACATAGGCTTTTATCCTGGAAAAAGGCACAGTTCCCACGGGATTTTGAACAACCCGAAATCTATAGCTACAGCTATAGGTAGATTACTATAGCTACTATACTTTCTTGATAGTAGGTATAAAGGTTGGAAAAGAGAGCGAGAACGGGAACCGGAAATCCACGATTCCCTGGGGATTTGTTTAAAACCGAAATTCACGCGGGCGAAGCCGCGGGCATTCTCTAGTAAATAAATAAAATTAATCATATTCAGAGCTTAATAAGAGGTGTCAGTCATTTCTAAATTACAGACAGACACTTTTTTAATTGTTGAATGGATATAGTAAGGATTTAGACACAAAATAGTAAAATAAATTCCTTCCTCATTTTCGGGTATAACAAAACCTCGTTAGTCATTACTCATTACACTAGCGGCACGCTATGATGGCCGGTTTGACACATTACAATAGTGATGTGGAATGTCAATTTATTCTCGAACAAAAAACAATTAAGTTTTGTTTTTGTACCTGATTAAATAGGTTTAATAAAACAAAAATGTATATGTTTATTTAATTTATTTGAACGAACTGAATATTTGAACGAAAATGAATATACATACTTTATATGCACACAAGAAACATATGAATACAAAAGATACCAAAAAAGGTGCCACAAAAGGCCATAATTAATCAGATTCGTCCATACTACTATTTTCACTGTCGTCACTGCTATCATCACATACATTAATAATTATATGTTCGTTTTCTATAATATTATCTATTTTCACATCTCTTTCATAATCTTCCCTTATTAATTTAACAGTTCTATTCACAACCTTTTCCCAGTCTCCTTTAGTCACATGTTCACAAGCTTCTTCTAATAATTTTAGCATTTTTTTTGTGGTAAATGGGGGTTCTGTATTGTGTCTTGCAGCATATCCCTTAATTTGAGCCCACACCAACTCAATCGCATTATACTCACAATGGTAAGGCGGTAACCGTATAACTCTGTGCCCATGTTCTAATGCTATTTCGTCAATGACGTATCGGATCTTGGTTGGTTTGTTTTCTTTTAAAAGACGTACTAATTCCGCTTTTAACATATTCATGTTTGCATCTACGCCATTTTTACGAAGCCATGCGACGATATCAGCTTTCTTTTGGGATTGGGCAGGTGGCTTGTCAATTTGCATCGAGTGGTATGGGGCGTTGTCCATAATTATAATAGATGGTTCAGGGAGGCTACACAACATTGAGGTAAACCATTCAGTAAACTTTTCTCCATTCATGTCTTCATGATAGTCTCCAGTGGTTTTTGACGCAAAAGCCATGAGAGAACCTTCGACAAACCCGTTGATGGTTCCGGCGTGACAAATTATAAGTCGCGATCCTTTTCCTACAGGAACTTTGGAAGTAGATGCTGCTGTGTCATAGTTCCAAGAACGGCCTACAGTATGGTTAGCATTAAGCCATGTTTCATCCAAGAACACAACATTTTGCCAATTTTTGATTTCTTTCACTTGCCGTAAAAAAGTATACCTTGCCATCGCTATATCAAATCTTTCCATCAATATTTTGCGTTTGTTACATTTTTTGTATCGAAATCCAATGGTCTTCAAAATCTTCGTTAAAGAACTTTCCCCACCGAAGAATAATCCAGCTTCCTTCAGTGAATGCACCAACTTTTTTCTTGTTGGATACTCCTTCTGTAAATAGTAGCCGTAAACATGTCTTCGGATAGCATCGGCATCAAAGCTATCGATGCCTACGACTGGTTTTGCTCGTTTTCTCTTTTTTGGTGTGTGAAGTTTATTTTCTTCTGTGCCAGTCTCGCCATATTTTTTTTTAGTTATCCGTCTAACAGTTCGTTGTCCAATATTAAGCGCATCAGCTACGCGTTCAACCACTGACGTTATAGGTAAAATTGGCCCTCCATTTTGAGCTTCACGATCGAAATAGTTACGAAGGCGTATTACGAACTCACGTGTCTGACTATTTAGAACAGTTCTCTGCGTACGTTCGGTCATATCGACGAAATTCACAACAAAGGGCTTGAACAGAGTCCAAATTAACGAGCAAGGGTCAACAGTAATGCAGTATCAATATTTGAAATCCAAAGCCAGGTCAAAACTATATCACAATCGCATTGCACTGACAGTTTATACTTTTCGAAGCAACGTCAATTCGAAACTGCTTTGTTTTGCATTGAGCATTGACGCGAGTTTGCCGGAGGTAGTAGTTGTGCTAGCCAGCGATCCTATGTGACGATCGTATTAGATTCCATTTTTAAAAATTTATTGATATTTTTTTGCGATTTCAGAGGTTTGTCCACATAGTGAAAATTGTTCATATTCACAAGTACATTCACCCCTTAAATGGTGCAAACTGATTTTTCTACACTTGTATACATTTAAGAAATCAATTTAATAAATAAATTTTGAGTCCTAAACCTAAAACTACATTCGATAAAATTTATGAATCTCTGCACATCACTATCGTCAATAAAGTAATACAATTATTTCCTTCAAAGTCGTTATCAATTAATACGGAACTTCATGAGCGGACAAACGTCAAACCGGCCATCATAGCGTGCCGCTAGAGTAAGTCAGGCGCGCGGTGCGCACGCGCCGCTTGCGCAAGCCGGCGCGGCGGCGCGCCTCGGCGAGGTAACGCGGTAATTAGAGCATTGCGAATATCTGCATCATTTCAAATTAAAACACTATATTTCGTATACCTAACTAATCTCTTTACTCACTTACTTTTCTGCTTTAAATTATTGGCAAAGAATTTTTTTTTCATGAGACAAAAAAATATTTGAGAGTCGAACTTTCGACGTCCTAATATACGTTTAACGGAATCAAATTATTTTTCCGATCTTTGTTTAGATATAATATTAATTATTGTGTATTTTGTCTTTCACGCCGTTACGCTAATCAGTAATCACTAACCTTGTAGGTTTTACTGTTTGCCTCCTTCGAAATGTAATCCAAAATACATCCAAAAATCCAAAATGTATAACCCAGTATAGCGCATTGTACTCGTAGTTAGATATATAATATATATATATAGAGAAAGGGCTTTTATTTAAATGGACGATTTTTGGGTAATTTTCATAACATTCTCAAAATGTCAGTACAATGTGTAAAACGTTATTTTAATGTAACGTATGTAAGTACAAATTAAACTTAATTTGAAACTGCCTACCCGGAAAGTTAATGAAAAACAGTTAAGAGTGGAGTATGATAATTACAGTACTGTTAAAATTACTAAAAATGTAGGTCAACGTATTAATTAGTTTGAGGTGTAACTACCACCCACGCTACTAGGATCGAATAAAAAATATTATAGTGGTATCAAGTAGATAACATTTAAATAATGCTAATAAGTACGTCGCATAAGTTAAGACTTAAGACGAAAAATCTTTTTTTAACTAAGTAAACAGACCTACCTTTTTTAGGGTTCCGTAGTAAACTAGGAACCCTTATAGTTTCGCCATGTCCGTCCGTCTGTCTGTCCGTCCGTCCGTCTGTCTGTCCGTCCATCCGTCCGTCCTCGGTTAATCTCAGAGACTATTAGTGCTAGAAATCTGTAATTTGGCATGGGTATAAATATTAATCACGCCGACAAAGTGGTGAAATAAAATTTTGATTAATATTTTTTTGGGTAGCTCCCCTACATGTAAAGTGGGGATGAATATTTTTTTCTCGTCTACCCCATAGTGTGGGGTATCGTTGAATAGGTCTTTTAAAAATACTGTAGGTGTGGGAACATCATTTTTCGATTTCTAGATCCGTTTGTAAATTATGATGTTTTAAAGTGCTAATTTTTATTAGAGTCAATTAGTGTTCTCCCCCTCTCTATCAGCCAAATGGCAGTATAACTTGAAAAAATTCACAGCAGTAGTATATGTATATCAATTTTAAAGGAAAACTATCACGGCTAAGTAGGGTTCACAGGTTAAGGAGTTATATCTGTTTTTCGAGGATTGTGATTACGGAACCCTACACTGCTACTGTAGGGTTATTTTAATAAAAGTAATTAAAGTAGCAGACTGTAAACCAATGAACGGATTTTCATGCGGTTTTAACTAATAGACAGAATGAATGATTCATGAGGAAGGTTTAAGCGTATAAATAATTTGTTAAGATTTTGTGTAAATTGGTTGAAATATGATGATAATTATTGAAAATGTCGGAAAAAGTCAAGCCGTCTGGGAGTACGACAGAAAATACATGTAGGCATAACATGCTCTACTACCCGTGCGAAGCTGACGCGGGTCGCTCTAGCAGTAGGTAAATATGGGGGCAATAAAAATTAAAAATTCGAACTGTTTACATTTAATTTTTTTATTGTTTATGTCCTTTTTTCACCATTGGATATTGTTTTAATACCGATATTAAATTAAAATAATCGCTCGAGCACTTTATCCTCCCTATATACGTATACGTACGAATTTTAATTAAGGTAGTAGCTACTAGCTACATTAAACTACCGAATGAAGTCGAAAAGATCGATAGTCCATTTTCATTGTAAATCCCTTAAAACCGTAAACAAAGCAACTCTCCACTTTGTATTTAAGTACTTAATTAAATTCCAGCTCGACGGTTAATAGCCTCGTCGTGATGGAAGACCTCTTCCTATTCTTTATTGCATATTTAATCGAGGGCGAGAATCCAGCGAGGTCGGCCCTAATCGATCACGGGATCAGAATTAAGATATCGCTGATAACTTCCTCTAATGCGAACTTGCTCTATATTTCATAAAATATATACTTGGTAAACATTTACTTATGATAGGATTAATTACGGTCGAATAATGAATATATTAGGCGATTTTTCATACCGCCACAAAAGTGATGATTTTTGACGTCTACGGAATGGGAAGAAACTCGAAAACGCAACGAATATATATTTTTATTATTTTTTTCAGTATTCGGAGACTTACTCAAGTAGTAAGTAAAGGAAATAACGTCCGTTAAAAGTAATCGAAAAGATTCAGACGAGACTCGTTAAAAGTTATGGTCTGAACAAAAACTTTAAAAAAAAACCTCTAAGCTCTATATAGGTCTAATAAATTGATAGCTATCTAAATCACTCAATACATACCTATAGGTACTATTATAATAATATGTATTGTCATTTTTCTGTTGAAGCGAACGAACTTATCAAATAGCAATATGGTGATGAAGCAATTATTTGATTCTAAAAACAGCGTTCGACCAACTGATACCTACTTATTCTAGACCCGATAGAAATATCTAGCCTTTAGTTTCGCCGCATCAATTACTATAATAACATAATATAGAATTATGTTATGCGTACAGACAACAAGTAATCACAGGATTACCTTTACGTACGACTTTTTCGGATTACAAATTATTAAGTGCCTGTTTCACCACCTTCTGATATGTATTAGATAGCTATCTACAACTTTTGTCTTTGTCACTTGACATAAAGTAAGAAAGTGACAAAACTTACGTTTAGGCTATCCAACACTTATCAGAAGGTGGTGAAACGAGACCTTAAGTATCCTTGAATTTTTGAAATTACTTATTTATTCCGTCATAATTTTATTTCGAGAAACGCACACGCAATACGCTATACGCTACACGCAAGCGTATGTAGATATCTACAAGTTATCTAAGAGGCAAATAAACGACGACTAGGAAAATAGAGCAAAAGATCGATTTAATTCCTTTCGTTCGTTTTCCTATCCTGGGCCGACGACAGAAAAACGAAGCGACCTCCTTGGTTGCTTTTTTTTTCTAGCAGAATTTCCTCGTACATCTAGTTATCTATATCTATCTATATCTATATCTATCTATACATATAATAAAATCGTAGACTTGCCGTATCTGTACATTAAAGATTTTTGCAAAATAATAACTGGGGGATGTTAGGGATAATTAATAGAACGTATATAAAAAAGCTATTTTTGAAATTTTTGTCTGTTTGTCTGTTTATCTGTTTGTCTGTATGTTTGTGCGCGCATCACGCAAAAACTACTGAATGGATTGAAATGAAACTTGGTACGATTTAAGTTCATACTACGGAGTAACATATAGGATACTTTTTATCCCGAAATTCAGCACGGTTCCCTTGGGAGAGGGGTTGAAAATTAAAATGTGTACTTAGCTGTAATTCATTAACGCGTGGTACGATTTCATTCATTCTTTTTTTGTTAGAAAGGAGATACTTTAAAGATTACCAGCTAATCTCAGAAAGGCTGTATTGATTTTGATGGGACTTTTACTGGCGGATGTTTACCTTTGATCTAAGTACTTATTTTATTGATTTTATGATCTAAGTACCTAAACATCCGCCAGTGAACTTTTAACAGTTTTTAGCAAGGTATGAGCTCAAAGGAGCTTAGGAAAATAAAATGATTCTCACGGGATTTTTAAAAACTAATATCCACGCGAACGAAGTCGCGGGTGTCCGCTTGTTTTGAATGTTAATCATCCTTATATGGGTGAAGCTGACTTATTGTTACAGCTTTTGATACAATATAGTCAAACATTTGAGTAGCTTAATGCTAATCACAGGTTTTCACATGTAAATTCTATGTATTCTACGTTAAAACAAGAGTACCTGTCAAAACAGCAACAGTGCAGCAAACCAATAAGATACAGTTACGTATCGTCTAAATGCAACATTGTTTAATAGTCAGATTATGCTAACAACTTTTACCTTAATCTGGCACCTTTAACTTACAGATATGATAACTTTTGTTATTATTAGCCTTTATTAACAATAATTTAAGACACCGGTAATGTTTGATTGTTTTGCTTTACAGCAATGGTCTCCAGATTCTTCCAATTTTGTCCAATTTTCCTTTATTTATGATCAGATACCTGACCCATTCCCATTTTAATTTTTAATCGCTTAACTGTCGTCTGCGATCTTTGTTTTGCGGCAGATAAGATTATTTTCTCCTTTCTTTTGATGATTACTTATACACTCGGTAAACAAGTTTATCATAAAAAATAATAATATGTAACTAATTAAATATCATATTATTTTCAATAAAGCAACCTTCTAAGTCTATCCATTTTTCTATAGGTACCTTTCTTTGTCGTGTGCTGACTGCGGGTACTGTAGGACGGTCTGCTGCCCCTCCATTTCCACCACACATTGTGTCCCTAATTCGAGTTCTGAAACAAAAATAGCTTTATTAAAAAAAACTACCTTCACTTGAAGTTGCCATTAAAGGGCCATGGACATCACTACATAGTACAAAACAAAGTCGCTTTCTCTGTCCCTATATCCCTATGTCCCTATGTACGCTTAAATCTTTAAAACTACGCAACGGATTTTGATGCGGTTTTTTAATAGATAGAGTGATTCAAGAGGAAGGTTTATAAGTAGAAAAATTGGACCCGGTAGGTGGCGCTAATAGCGGGCAGGACGACGTCTGCCGGGTCCGCTAGTTTTAAATAAAGGGCCATTTTATCCATCTAATATTGTGTTAATTACAGGAGTTTAAAGCATGTAGCGGAGACGTGGCTAAGACATGTCTCCAGAAAATTTTATCAAGCCTCTGTTTGCAATCAAGTCGGGGCTGCTCTACATCGTTTTTGGGTTCCGTATTTTTCCTTCGTGATAATAATAGATAGCTTACCATTGATTCTGAATTCACGGCTCCAGATTTCAGTTATTCCTTTGGAGCCCGATAAAAATATATGCAAGCCCAAAAAGCCTAGAAATCCAAAACAAGAAAGCATCCAAAGCCATGAGCAGGAGGAATAGAATAAAATGCTATGTTAGTGATATAGAACGGACATCCTCGTAGCTATTGCAGCGACCCAACGCTTAACGATTTAATTTCAAGATTCATATATATATGCCCGAAAAACTACGGCACCTGTTTTAGCAAACAATCGCTTATAGCTCCTGAGAGAATAGTCTTTTCCTAAATCTAAATTATCACTTTCTATTTCAAGTCAAGTCGTAGAGCTCACTCTGATAAGTGTACACATTTCGTACATGTGATAGTTTGTTCTAAGACCTAAGTAATAGTAGGTACCTACCTACGCGAGGGCAGATTTATATCGATTTGAATCGGCTTTGGATATAATATAATTTAGGTCATAGTTAGTCAAGTTAGTTAGTTAGTTAGATCATAGTTATGTTGTTGTACTTATATGTAAGTAACATAACTTAATACAGCCAAGAGTAATTCAAGAGTAGTGGGTAAATAAAAGCGAGATGCGTTGTACTCGCTTCCATTCAGAAGGGTTTAAGAACTTAATCCAAGCGCTAACGTGTTCAAACTAAACTCGCATTAAGCACGTAGACGTAAGTACGGCATATAGTGTAGATATATTATCATACGGACCAGTATTCTGCTGAGCTAAATTACAAGTCAGGAGTAAATGTGAAAAAACGGCTCGACATAAAACCTGTTTGCGTCTTATGCCGCCGCGATAGGGAGGTATTTGTGTCATTACTTATTTATACGCATACTAGCTGATGCCAGCGACTTCGTCCGCTTGGATTCTTATAAATTTCACTTGGGGGTAGAATTTCCAAAAAACCTGAAACACGTAATTCTTTATTTTTAACCGACAATACAAATACCGATTTTCATTGATATAACTTTAAAAATAACGGACTTTCATACAAACTTTCATCCCCCATTTAACCCACTTGGGGGTAGTTTTTCCGAAATTCTTTAATAACGTTACTCTTTATTTTTAACCTAAAACCTAAATACCAATTTTCATGGATATAACTTGAAAAATGACGGACTTTCATACAAACTTTTATCCCCTATTTAACCCCCTTAGGGGCGGAATTCGCAATAATCCTTTCTTAGTGTGCGCCTACGTCACAAAAGAAAGCTACTGTGAAAATTTCAAGTTTCTAGCTTCAGTGGTTTTGGCTGTGCGTTGATTGTCAGTCAGTCAGGACAAGCTACTTTATATTATTATAGATTAGCACGATCACAGCAAAAGTTGACATCACCAAAATGATGTAAGTGATGTATTAAGTCACAACTATTGTAGTGTTTTGTGGTCAGGTTTCACTGCATTTTTCCGTATTTTGCAATTTTTAGTACATAAAACCTCCGATGACTATCTGTCCGACCGTCTGTCCACAGGGGTTTAAAGCTTCAGACGTAATAGATAGCCAGTTGAAATTTTCACAGAATGCGTGTTAGTATGGACTGTGTCGCGGCAAATAATAAATATTAAAAAAAACCTCGAGAAATAGCACTTACCAACGTTATTTGCTCTACCATACGTATACAATTTCGAATTTTGATTAGATTCTTTCAGATTCAGACATAGTAAAGACAGCAAATACCTAATAAAAATTTGGTGTATGCCCCGTTGACCAACCGGCCTGACCAACCAGTTGGTCAAAGGGGAATTCGTATTTCCCCTTTGACCAACTGCGGTAGGGTAAGAATTAAATGTCGATACATTATATCGATACATAAATTAAAAAAGTTAAATTTTCATAGCGCTTTAATAAAAAACAATTATTATAAAATAGAGAATGTTATACTATATATAATAACTATTATACCTATATTTCACATTATAAAAAAAGTTGTTTTTAATTTACAGAACAAATCAATTAATTCTTTAAAAAAACTTGAGTTTAACGTAACCAAAATAATCTCACTTCAATTTTTTTGTCAAAATCTCATAGCAATCTCACGTCAAAATACATTTTGCCAAACAAAATAACCGGCCAAGTGCGAGTGGGACTCGCGCACGAAGTGTTCCGTACCATTATCTATAAAAACGGCAAAAAAAATCATGTTTGTTGTATGGGAGCCCCCCTTAAATTATTGTTTTATTTTAATTTAATTATTTATTTTTAAGTGAATATAATATGTATAATTCAATATTCTGTGAATATTCCAAGCATCTACCAGTTGCCGTTATCAATATCGAGCAAAAAAGAGGAAAAAAATCACTTGTGTGATTTTATTCTGTTCTTTAGTATTTGTTATTATAGCGGCAACAGGAATACATCATCTATGAAAATTTCAACTGGCTATCGTGGTTCATGAGATACAGCCTGGTGATAGACGGACAGACGGACAGACGGACGGACTTAAAGCTATCTTGCTTTAACAGTATAAATACCATTATTGTTACATATAGGAGTCCTCACACACACACACACACACACATACACACACATACGCACGCACGGTACGCACACACGGATGCACACACACACACACACACACACACACACACACACACACGCACACACCCACATACGCACGCATGCACGCACGCATACACACACACACACGCACGCACGCACATACACACACACACACACGCACGCACGCACGCAAACTTTCGCCTTTATAATATTACTGTGATTATCGTAACATTAGTGTGATCAATACATACCACACCTGTTTTGTATTTTTCTGTTTTGTACCTATTTACATATGTACTTATCGATACAATGTATCGACATTTAATTCTTACCCTACCGCAGTTGGTCAAAGGGGAAATACGAATTCCCCTTTGACCAACTGGTTGGTCTGGCCGGTTGGTCAACGGGGCATACACCAAAAATTTGGGTTCCACGCCCCAGAGAGTGCCGGATTGTTGGTAAGGCGCTACCATTTTAGAGCTTTGTTTTTGTCGCCTTGATATGGCATGGCACATTTGTCTTGTTATTTACTACAAGAATTTAAGTGTGGTGGTACGGAATTTATCGTGCGCGGGTCCGACTAACACTTAGCCGGTTTTTTTTATAATTTCAAAGCATCGAATTTAAGCATTTTATGTACACTTATATCATTAGAGAAATTGTTGAAATAGGATCA
Source organism: Melanargia galathea (assembly GCA_920104075.1). Lineage (NCBI taxonomy): Eukaryota > Metazoa > Arthropoda > Insecta > Lepidoptera > Nymphalidae > Melanargia > Melanargia galathea. The sequence goes on along the minus strand of OV049859.1, from coordinate 5,143,848 downwards.
TGAATGATTAAAGCGAGCAAACATTTCTCCAGACATTCAGTTAGGCAGAAATTACGTAAGCCCCCATCCGACATTCATCAGTCATCCCTTTTGGGAGATTTTGTCTTGATGTTGTGCTTGGTAATAAACCAAGCATGCCGTTCAGATACGACTTGGGAGTTCTACCCTCGTATTTAACCGTAGACGAGTCAAAGTTGTCAGTTGTGTAATTAATTTTAGTGAGACCTTATGTGCAGCCTAAAACCATAAGCAGAATATGTAATAATTTACGCAGCTAGTCTATGAATGAACATTCAAATGCGGGAAAAGTTTGTTCTGTATAAAACCAAGAAGACCTAATGTACATATAATATACAAAATTAACGAGAAGGCAATAGCCTACAAAAGCCTTGTTGTTAGCTTATAATAAGCTATATTAAGCTGATGACGTAAGTTGGCTGTTTTTCGTTGTCATCCGAAAAAGTTGTGCAGTGTGAGTAGTGAGTACATAAAATTAATGCACTGTAAGCAATGCGGTATGATAATTGAATCAATGAAATTCGTAATTTGTCTTTCCGATAATTACTTCGCCTATATTTCACAAAATGTAGTAAATAAATAATATATAAGTACTAAAAATATATTTGTAACATCTAGGCAAGTAGGTACCTACCTATGATACGTTATCAATCAAAGCAGACAAGGAATGTTTTGATAATGAAGAGATTACAAATATTACTGTGTTACTTGTTCAGTGAAACAACTTTGCGCGCAGTGCTGAGTCAAGGCGAGGTCAGCCGCGATTGGCGCTTCTTTCAAATCCGGTTTCTCTGTAGAATGTAGACTGTAGACTGTAGAGTGTAGACTATTGTACCGGCCGGCATAGGGAAATGGATAACGGATTTTCGAATATCCCCGTTTGTCTTTACTGTATTATACTGCTTACTTATACTTATGAATTAAAATTTAAAACTGGTCACATTAATATGCAGTGTTAAAATCGTCGAGTAGTCAGAAATGCTTCTACTTGTCTCACTAACGAAATCAAGATTTTACGATGTTTACGGTCAATGTAGGGTGAAGTGACTGATTCTCCAACCAATCTGTTACATAAATCTATACTAATATAATAAAGCGGAAGAGTTTGTTTGTTTGAACGCGCTAATCTCAGAAACTACTGGACCGATTTCAAAAATTCTTTCACCGTTGGATATGTACGTGATCCTTGAGTGCTATAGGCTATATATTATGTACCATGGGCGAAGCCGGGGCGGACCGCTAGTAATAGCATAAAAATAATAGACTCGACTGATAAAAATTTACTGAAGCGTGTAATCAAGCTGAACAAGTGCACTTAAATGAGATGTTTTACAATTCAAATCCTTTATTTAATTCTTTGTTTCAAAATTTTTACACTGTTCACATTTTGAATGTCAATTAATTTTACAAGTTATAATGAAGTGAGGTGATGGCGAAAATTAGTTATTAACAAAAACTTCAAACTTTGAGTTAGAAAAGTTACAAGGGTGTTATTTTGAGAAAAGTTTGCCCAACAGAAAATATAACAGAAGGAAAGTTAAATCACAAACTAAGGGTTCTTGGACAAATTAGTTAGGCAGTTACAAAAACACCACTAATTGGTAGGTAAGTAACAAAAGGAGGAAAAGCAAATTTGAATTGATTTATGCTAACTGTTGTATTCTTTACTTATCTTTCAGTAGGTACATTATGTGCTCTGCGTAAAATATAACTTTAATTACATAATCAAGAGGTAATCAAATTTCTACCAAGACTTTAAATAACAAATGAAAATAGCTGTGCCATACATTAAAATATCTTAACACTAAAAATCAAACATATCATTTTACTAAAAGTGTGATTCTTAACCAAATACTAAGATTTTTTGTATGAAATATATACCTATTTATGTAAAGCTTAGTTATTTAATGGTTTAATTGAATCTTGACCCCCAAATTAGGAAAACCTGTAAGTTAACGGTTTAACTATTGAAAGTTATCAAAGTTTACTATTATAAAAAACTATATAGGCCAATGACAACCTTTGTTTCAATTATCTTTATAACCAATTGTTTTATTTCATTTACATTGCATTGATGATTCATTTTGAAGCATATTAATCAGAGCTAGCTTAAAAATTAATTCAGTAATGTAACTACAATAACACGAATTGCAATATTTGTAGTTAGTTCAATCTGCTTTGAGTCTCTCCGACAGACAAGTTTCAAAAGCCTTAAAACAAAGGTTATCTCTATTTTACATAATACTTTTTGTTTGAAAGTATGCTGCTTATTGTTATATTATGTAAATATTAAAATAACACGAGAGTTAAAGTCACATGCTGTGGGCATGTGACTATTTTGTGACCACTAGGCTAATAAATGACAGTTAAGTATTCACATTTGCTACACCTGCTTGATGCTTACACCTTGTGACTATGAAGATAAAATGTTTGTTGAAATGCTTACTAAGTAGTAGTAGTAAAAGCAGTTTTTTGTATTAAGTATAACTTTTTTTAAATATAAAATCTTTTTCAACTGAACATTGTCCACTAGGCGGTCTACTTATACAGTGTGTCCGGGATCGAATTAGCGATATTTTAGGGACATATTCTACAACTCATTACCTCTCTGAAAATACCACTTATTAGGGCCTGCCCCCCTTCCCCTCCCAGGGACAGCCATTTCAATTTGGTGTGCGTTTTTGTGGGTATGTGCGCACAAAAATTGTAATAACTCAAAAGTCTGCTGATGCACAGGTCTTCAAATGACCTTATTCAATTGGATACAATATTCTCCATCACTAAATACCAAACAATAGAATAAAATGTTAAAATAACTCGATCAAAAATGCTTCGGAAAAAAATTAATTTTTCAAAAATATTGAAAACTACAAGTTTTTGCTGCATTTTGCAAAAACGAGGTCATTAAGACCACATTATAAAGTAATAAATCGATAGCTTTTGAGATAAGCAACAAAACGATATAAAAATTTTGACTGTAAGTTACTTACTTCTGGAGATATTGGTAATTGTAAGTACTTCGTCCCCAAGCATGAATTACGAGTATTGAACCCAAATTTAAGATTCATCATTTTTTTACTACAAATAAGGTAAAAAAATCTTAACTTTATAATTTAATTTTTGTTAGTTATAAACTCAATAACTCAATAACTCTGATTTGTGTATGTGACACAAATCAGATATCCTAAAAACTAGGTTATTTCCGCCACAAACCGAAATTACCACCTCTGTTCTGTTAGCTAGTTGCTTCATGTTGGGAGGATCGTTGGATCATGTCCAAATACAATCTTATTTTATCTGCAACGGACAGGATCGTCTCCAATATTTCTTTTCTGGTATTTGGTACCATATAAAAGACCTTCTGCTTCATAGGTCCTCATAAAAAGAAGTCCAAAGATGTAAGGTCTGGAGAATGAGGTGGCCATTCCATTGAATTGCTGCCACGTCCTATCCAAGGCGAATAGTTGACATCTAAATGCTCTCTTATGGCTATAATAATACCGAGTAGGCATGTCTTTAAGCCTAGCAAAATTCACAAACCTGAATCACAAACAAAAATGAGTAATAACTTAAGTAACGATCATAACGCCTCCTCGCCAGGAACAACAAAATAAAATTTCAGATATTTAAATTTTTTATACGAATTTTTAATCAGTTGAAGTAGGGGTTTGATCCTAAGTTTTAACCTCATTCACTGACTCATCAAAAACAATATTATTATTACCTGATCGCCCGAGGTATGCGATGGAAACCCACATTCGAATAACATAAGAACTTACGCGCTCGCGGTTAAGTTATGTTTAAATAATAATATCTCCAAAAGTAAATAAATTACAGTAAATTTTTTTATGTCGTTTTGTTGTTTATCTCAAAAACTGTCGATTTAATACTTAACAATGTGATCTTAACGACCTCGTTTTTGCAAAATGCAGCAAAAACTTGTAGTTTTCAATATTTTTGAAAAATTTTTTTTTTTTCCGAAGCATTTTTGATCGAGTTATTTTAACATTTTATTCTATTGTTTGGTATTTAGTGATGGAGAATATTGTATCCAATTGAATAAGGGCATTTGAAGACCTGTGCATCAGCAGACTTTTGAGTTATTACATTTTTTGTGCGCACATACCCACAAAAACGCACGCAAAATTGAAATGGCTGTCCCTGAGAGGGGGAGGGGGGCAGGCCCTAATAAGTGGTATTTTCAGAGAGGTAATGAGTTGTAGAATATGTCCCTAAAATATCGCTAATTCGATCCCGGACACACTGTATATTAAATGAAGGTATAATACTAATAAGTATTCCGATCACTTGTTTCTTTGTATGATTTACTTTATTTTACTAAACATATAAGTTTCTTTATCTCAAAAATAAAGATTTTTATAGCAAATAGATTTAGATTTTATACTGAATAGAAACCAAAAGCAACTAGATTATTTTATATTTTATTTACTTATCTCTGAAAGCCTTAGAACATTAAACTTTGTAAAGAGGCCCCTTTGTGTTTATTTAATGTAAAAATCTCTAATAATATTAAAAATCATAAACCAACCAATTTTAGTAATATCCCCATATTTTTTTATGGAAAGTACTCGATTTATCTGAAATGCGTTCAGTACGCAGATAAAACCAAGCATACGTAGTCACCTGCGACTGCGAATTTCTTTATTTAATACAAAAGTCAAAACCAGCTTACCTCGCCTGTTAAAGGGACGAACCCGCACAGCTACTTTAATCTTATCCGAGGCCATTTTCACACTCAAATTACACAATATATTTAAAACACAACACTTTCCACAACAATGTTTAATAAATTATTGCACATTATTCACCCATATTCTAAAACAACAAAATTCATTATTTCACGTTATATTCACGACGTTCCCAAAATGACACTGGGCGCCATGTTGTTTTTTACGCTATGATAGGGATTGACGATTCTGCTACTTATCGGTTTTGATTAAAAATCGGTAAATAAAATAATAACGTTACCTGTTTTTAAAGTAAGACATTAATTAATTTAACCATGATAGCTTGTGAGTATTACGTTAAAGTTAGTGTCACGTAAAAAAGCTTCTGGACAACAATGGTGGAAACAGTATACGGCCTGGATACAGGACTAAGTTAATGCTGTGTGGTAGTGTTATCATAGGAACGTCCTTGCGTCCTGCAATATTAAATATCACAAATTTTGTTTTCAATAAGTACTTACCATAATTATATAGATAGAATTTAGGACGCATGTGATTTTGCATACTACTGTGAAACTGCGAATGAATAAGAACAAGAACAATGTGGGCATTACGATAATATTGACCGTTACACTCGTTAATCACCTGTGTAGAGGCAACATTTATTCTAGGATAATATTATCTACGATGCAAAGTGGTATCATTATTAGGTATAACGTTATTGATTAACCGGCAAACATGTCTCGTTTACTAGATCGTTCGTTCGTAGATGTCGTCACTATATATTTTTATCTGTGCTTATTTTTTATCTCTCTCATGTTAGACATTGACATTTGACATCTAATCACATGATTGACACACATAGACCAACAAGAAGAGGACTTGGCATAATGTCCTATAGAAAATAGTGGATCGGAAAATAGCTTAAGCTTATCAAAATTTTCATAAGTGTGTAAGAGACAACACTACATTTTTAAACATAACAATAAAACAGATCGTGGCAGAAATTTTATTGCACTTCCCTTAAGATGGCCTCCCTAAAATGTATACATGAACACTCACACACGCACAACTTGAGACATCACAATGAACACGCGCCATTTTAGGTTGGGGGATTGTGCGTGTGTGAGTGTATTTTTGGCACGTTTTTAAGGTAGGTATGCCTACTCTACTTATTATTATTATCTCTATGTTGACACATGATTGACATTAATGATTTGACATATTTTCATGATTTCTATTTTCATAATTTTCTTCAATTTAAAATTGCAATTATTGAGAGACTGAGAGTTAAAATCAACAAAAATAGCAAGCTACGTAAAGAAATAACTTATAGTTAGTAGTTATTTTTTAATATTTTAAATAATTAAGACAACTGAGAGCATTTGATAAATTCTAGAATGTCGACGGATCCTTTATTTGGGTGGGACTTAACTTACAAGACCGTTGAAAAAGATATCAAACATAAAGCTGATGTTGTTGTTGCGTTTATACATTGGAATTTAATAAAAAGAGGTTTTCGCAGTATCGGAATTGGTGATGAGGTAACTTTATTCCAATATTTTCTTGAGTAGGTATGTATCATGTACAGTATACATATCGAGAAGACGCCTGCCGTCGCCAGGCGAGTGATCAGTCTGTGTTGGGACCATTCATCCTATAAACCGTATTTGGACAGGTTTCTGGTAGCGCGGAATTCCACCCCTCCTAAAACGTACAGCTGTAGATTTCATAAAGCTCGCAATGTCCCTAGAAAGATTTGTTAGGTTTTTGATTGTTCTATACCTGGCCTTACAGTTTCCATGTAACCTATGTATTTGAATGTATTCGTTTCTATAAATTGCAGACTCCACATTATATTTTGGCTGTTAAAGGTTACTCTTGTCTAATATTTGTTTTAGTAATGTAAAGTAGCATTACATTACTAAAGTAGCAAGTAAAGTAGCATTTAGTAATAATATTTTAAGTACAAGTACTCTATAAACAGTGTTCACGTCTGCTATAGCAATGATGAAAAGTCAAAATTATTTTGCTATAATCTGCAAAACAGTCAAATTTGTATGGTACAACAAGCAGCATGTGCTATGCCCTGTCAGCCCTAATATATAGTTAAAAAATAAACAACCAAGCGGACCCCAAGCACCACCACCATGAACACCACATAAATCCACCACCAAAATAAACTCAACCTCTCACCAAAATAACTGCTATAGCAATTAGCTTTGTATTAACACTATTCACTAATCAAATAATAAATTGTTGTAGATACAAGTATAAATTTAAAATTTAAAAACCCCAGACATTAGCCATTTTGTGGTGGCAGCCATCTTGGATTTGCATAGTGCTATTCTACTAGTCAAGCCCTTTCATTTGATACCCATAGTAAGGGAGTAGTTAAAAAATATGTAATCCGCCATTTTGTAGCGACGGCCATCTTGGATTGATTTTCATCAAACATAGCTAACAACACTCAACTAATTCACCTTTCAAAAAAAAACCGCATTCAAATCGGTTCACCCGTTTGAGCGCTACAGGGGAACAGACAGACACACACACACACGTCAAACTTATAACACCCCATCATTTTTGCGTCGGGGGTTAAAAATAGTCAATACGAAAATAATAGTGCAGATTTTGGGCAGCATGGGGCAAAGTTGAGTGTACTGCTGCTAAGATAATGCATTTGATTAGTCACACACCCTGTACTGCTGATGATAGAAGATGAACTTCACATTCTGAATACATTTGTATAAATTGTAATTTTTCAGCGCACACTCACAGGAGATGAATCTAAAAGTGAACTCCTCCCAGCAGGTTGGAATGATGGAGAAAATTATATGCTGCGCTATGTGTTTGAAGAGAAATTGTACATTTTGCACGGAATGAATACTAATGGAGACCTTATTGTGAATTTAATGGTACTTAATTCATTTTTGTATTTTTAAATTACTCTATAATTTACATTTGTGTGTATCAAGAACCACTGATCAGATTAAGATGAAAAATTCACAGTTTGCAAGCGTAATGTGCTTACAAGATTTCAATACTGCACAGTTCGCTAAAAATTTATTAATTCCTAAGATACATCTTGACCTGAATGTCATGCTGCCCAAGCTACAGGCAGTGGTGTGCACTTCATTTTTACTTTTATGACAAAACTTTGTTAGTAATTGTAGAGAAAAATCTCCAAAATGTATAAGTCTTCTGATAGTTTATTATAAAATGTATACAGTGACCAACAATTAATGAATTGCCAATAATCTGAAAAAAAAATGCTACTTGCCTTTCCACAATATTCTCTGTCGAAGATTGTGCATAGAGATTGTGCGAAGTAATGCATAGAGATTGTGCATAATCATATTAGTAACCAATATGACCGATGTTATTCTATATTCAGCCATCAGTATTGTCATGAATCTCAGTGCTTAGTCCTGTCTTTTGAAATTTGTCCCTGAAAATTTTTTCTTCTCAGAGGTCAGTAGACTTGGCAGTGTCAAACATAGCAGTCAAAATAGAAGAGACAGTGTATGAGACCAGCGGCACGATAGACCAGCTGCTGCCAAACTACAAGGAGTTGATGCACAACATCAAGAGAGACCTGATTGACACCATCATCGATAGACCCACAAGCTCAACACAGACTCAGACTATAGACAGTAAGGTTTTTTAAGGTTTCTCTAGTTGTCTGCTTCACCATACAAATATTACACCAATGAGTCTATTGTTTTGTTCTGGAGATAAGACTAGCCAAATATCAATTAATTATTTATCTCTTCATTATATTTGGCTTACCACAAACAAAATAGTAAAATTATATATTTTGTTTTGAAAGTTGTGACCCTTCAAACATCTTTATCTCATTTTAGTGCTAAGGACACTTTGTGCGTGAGTAAGCTATACAAGAAATTACGCAAAACAAACAATGTGAATTCATACTATTTTATTAGCTGTAAAACATGAGATAAATCAATGTGGCCAATTCTGTTGTACACAATCTCTAAACATAAACTAAATTGACTAGTTTAAAAATAGTGCTTTCCTTTACCACAGGGAGCATTGTGAATGAGATAGGAATATGTTTAGCCCTGTCATTTTAGTTTAGGTTTAGAGATTGTGTACAACAGAATTGGCCACAATGTGGCTAATTCTGTTGTACACATTCTGTTGTACACATTCTGTTTCTCTAAACTAAACTAAAATGACAGGTCTAAATCTATTGCTATCCTTTTCTGCAGTGAGCACTGTGAAAGAGATAGGAATAAATTTAGACCTGTCATTTTGGTTTAGTTTAGAGATTGTGTACAACAGAATTGGCCACATTATCTGGCTAAGTTATAGATCAAGAATTAATATAAAAATCAGCATAAAACCGTTGTATGAAAAAGTGTGCAATTAGTGTAATCTTAAATGGGCGGTTCCAATAAAACTATACTATCAGTGTTGCTAGAATTAACTAATCTATGTAAATTATCTGCTGTCTTATTATTTCACTGCAGGTGCATCAAATCCACTTAGAGAGAGACCAAGGCCAATGCCTGGAGTTGTACCTGAGAATCCGAACTTGTGGTAAGAACATTTTCAGAGAGCAGTGTTAGAATGTAATGTACATATTGCTTTTATTTAAGAAGATCATGACTGACCTTTTTAGTATGAGATTAGTCAATCTATTTGTTTGTGTGTTTGGGTGAACTGAGAGTAGACTAGGGTGGTTTATTTTAGTTTCCTGTTCAGGAGATTAAGGGCCTGTTTCACCACCTGATTTAGTGTCAGATATTCACAATTTTTTTTTTGTCACTTGACATAAAGTGAGAAAGTGACAAAACTTACGTTTAGGCTATCCGACATTTATCAGAAGGTGGTGAAACAGGCCCTAAGTGGGTACAGTTGGAGCATCCAAACGCGTAATGGACTGTACTTTATTTTTGATTAGGTTAGGCAGACAGTTGATCATCGTCGCATCAAGGGAGTGGGACACGGGTGCCTTGGTGTTGTTGTTCAACTCACTCAGGGTGTGTCCCAAGTAGCTGTGGATTTGAATTCCACCGATTTTGCAATTATTGATGTATTTGAAATATGTATATCCAGAAATTTTCTTTAAGTTAGGTAAATAAAATTTAATAGAAATTAGATATATAGACACATCTTACCAAATGGAAAATGCTTCTCCAATAATTCCTTTAATTTCATTAGACATCTATCACCATTTGACGTAAGGATGTTTTGACTATTTTAAATACCCACTTTAAATAATTATGTAGGTTTCTTATTTTAGTATATAATTTTCATTTCAGGGAGCTGCCACCTCCGAATTTAAGAAATGTCGGCAGATCCGACCTGGACCCGTTCGCGCCCCCTGGCGGTGGAATGATCTTCAACCCTTTCACGCCTCGGAGGGATATTGAAAACCCTGGCTTAGGCATTCCAGGGGGACTTCCTAGGTATATTTCTACCGTCTAGACAATGTATTAGACAGCGCTATTTACTTTTGGTTAAACTTTAGAGTGGCTGCCGCTGTACCTAAGCAAATGAAGCTAAATTAGAAACCTGAAACTTAACTCATTTATGTATCGTCTGACGTCTCTGTTCCACTCAGCTGGTGGACGTTGCGCCTTATATTGCTTTGTTATCAGGGATATGCTAAGTAGCTAAGTGGCATTGGTTGTGGCTTTTTCTACTAAAGCTCTTTTTTTTCAATTTGGATTGTTTACGAACACATTCAGAAAGAAAGAGATGGCAGTTACAAAGTGTCTTACTTAGACATATCACATAAAGTAAGCATAGATCTAAGCGTACTTAGATAAGCGCCCCAAGCGGAAATGCAAAACAAAAATTGGAAGTACTCAATGTACAACTTTAAAATAAGAGGGTTTAAGTCCATTTTACTTTATTATAGTTTTTCGATATTCGAAATTTAGTAGCGTGGTCGAGGTGTGCAGACTTGGCATAACTCTACTGGTCAGGTTTTAATTAGTATAAAAATTTACTGTTCTAGGGGCGCGGTGCCTCCCGGGGCCCGGTTCGATCCTTTCGGCCCGCCCGGCGTCGGGCCTATGCCAGGCCGGCGACCGCCGCCGCCGGACGCCGACCACCTGCCGCCCCCTGGCTTCAACGATAACATGTTTATGTAATAAGGATCTATGGACTTATGTGGGATAACTATGTACGTAGGTATATCTATCAATAAATATAAATATTGTTTGAACCTTGTAGGTAGTTTTCTTTTTATTTATATTAATTCTCATAAACATCAATCACTTCACTATCGCTACATATTATAAACCAAAGTCCCCGCCGCGTCTGTCTGTTTGTGATAAACTCGAAAACTACTGAACGGATTTTCATTTTCACCGACACAAATGATTCATGAGGAAGGTTTAGGGGTATACTTAATTTGTTAAGTTTTTTTTGTTTTGTAAATTGGAAGTCGGAACTTTCATCAAAAACACTGCATAATGCCTTTGAAATATAACGAAACAAAGTATGGTATCGGTATCCACCACCACCACTACAGCCTTTTAACGTCCCACTGCTGGGCACAGGCCTCAGCAGAGAACGATTTAGAGCTTAGACCCGCCACGCTACTCCAATGCGGGGCTTTTACGACTATTGTCACATGATAATAACCGGGACCGACTGCATAACGTGCTATCCGAGACACGGGGGTGAAACAATAATTATGGAACAACAAATTACAAAAATGTGTTCCCAAAAATTGGTCGTCTACATTATTCTAGCAGGGACTGAAAGCGGTAGAGCATACCGGTACATACCACCGTTATCATACCGGTACAAAATAGGTACCAAAATGTAACCTTTATAAAAGATACCTTTATTTAATCGCTTTGCGATTTCGGTACCGAAAAAATACGAAAAGGTGCGCGCGCGGGGGTGAAGAATTTGGCCACGTGCCGCGCGTCGCGCGTCCCCCGCTTCCCGTCGGTTCCTGTGTTTGTTAAAACGTAAGGATTTTAAGAATTTCCAAATTCTAAATCTAAAAATAAGAATATTAAAGAATAAAGAATGCCGAAGTGGTGGGATTCATTCAACGGCACATCAAAGTAAAGCCTTATTAGATAAAAATATCGATATAAATAGCGGTACCGAAATAAAAGTACCGTTTTTTATTTCGGTACCGCTAAACTGAAATATAAAGGTACAGAAATAAAGAGGTACTGAAATGAAGCGGTACCGAAATTATATGTATTTAAACATTTCGCTACTTTTATTAAAAGGGTAGGCCCATTACCGTTAAATAAAACTACCATTAAATTCCGGTTATTCAGTCCCTGTATTCTAGTGGCGGTGGATCCCCGATCCGCTGGAATGAAAAAGATACTGGACTGACTGGTGACTGCTGACTGGATTGCTCTCTGGAGTGGAATGCAGTGTTGCCAGCACAGTCATGTCAAATGTTACTTAAAATAAACTAGCTTTTGCCCGCGGCTTCGCCCGCGTGAATTTCGGTTTTTCACAAATCCTGAGGGATAAGTGCATTTCTGGTCCACCCGCCCCCCGCCGCGCGGCGGCGTAGCGAGGTATCGCGTACGGCGGGCGCAGGGCGCAGGGGCGCGGGGAGTTCCGTGCAGCGCGAGCGTCGCGTCGCGTCGGCCGTAAAATACCTATCAGGGCGTTTTTTAACATAGGTACTTACCGATTTCAACACAACTCCTTTTTTGAAAGTCGGTTAAAAAAGTAGCCTATGTTACTCCTTGGTTAATTCTCTACTTGTCTGTGAAAGTCCCGTCAACATCGGTTCAGCCGTTCCGAAGATTAGCCCGTTCAAACAGACAGACAGACAAAAATTTTAAAAACGTGTGATTCGGTTATGATATCGTTCAAATAACCATATGAGCTTAATATGTGGTAGTTATTTCGAAATTACAGACAGACACTTCAATTTTATTTATTAGTAAGTATATAGATAAAAAAGTAACCTTTTAGTGTAAAAAATAACCTTTAATTTTTTTGACGTGTTATTAACGTCTTCTAAATAAATGAACGCCAGTCACACGCACGTAAAAGCATGCTGCATGACTCATTGTCACGTACCTACCGCGTGCAAGCGAGAGCGCGGAACAAGCGGTCTAAGATATTGTAATATATAAGCGATAGAGAGGCAATGTTTTCAGACGTTAACACGTAAAAATGTCGGCCGTAAACCGACTTCACAGACAACTTTTTTTTTTCTAGTAGAAAATCGTATTACAAGTTGATAGAATTGATGTTGCTTGTAAATAACTTGCACAAATAAGTATTCATTCAAACTGCATTTAGAAAACTGAGAAAACTGATGAGAAGAATTGCAATGAGAACCACAGATGACAGAGTATTTATGAAGATTCGAAAAATCACCTAAAAGTTACCTTTTGAATAGTGTAACCTAGAAGTAACCTGACCAAGCTAAAAATCACCTAAAAGGTTACAAAAGTAACCTTCTGGCAACACTGGTGGAATGGGTATATTTTACAATGCTAGCTTACATTATTCCAATGGTATTCCAGCGTTGGTTTCGATCGCTGGACTGAAATGCTACTGGAATAATGTGAATAGGTCGTAAAGCTGCCTATTATTTATCTGTGATCAGCTAGGCTTTAAGTAGCCGCTACACCTTCCGATTCCGACCAAACGAGAGGAAGTCGGTGGAAAATTCATTTGGCGGCGAAATGGGGACTTGCGCGGTTAGACTACGAGATTTTAATAGAGAAGAACGGTCAAACATAATTTTTCATTGAATATTTGGTAATAAATAAAAATGATTTGTTTCGTCTTTATTAAAATATTCTCCATTATAATCTGTGACTAAAAATTCGACCATAAAGGATGGCAGCACAACATTATTTTTCTCTTCTGGCAACTGGAATTTTTAGTTTCACAATTTTTTTTGTGCAGTGCATACGTTTTCGCGTGTGTCGTGTATTATTAGCTGTTCACGGCTAAATCCGCTCAACTTTTATTCAATGTGTATGGCTGTGGAGGTAAGTCATAAGTTTACTACTTGATATTGTAAGAAACTATGTAATTTTTGTAGATTAGGCGCAGTGATCGAAGGTCATGCCCTCGCAAGTCCAACCACGGACGTCACTATGCAGACCAAGCGTCGTGGAACAATAATTTTCATTTTCCTTTATGTTCACGTTACTAGAGTTTTCCATAGGTTTAGAATAACAGTACCAGTTCCTTTATAAAACTTACTTGAAACAACCACTTCAGTATAATCAATACCTACGAGACGAGGGTGTTGTTTGGTTGATAGGTTAGCTACCTACATTAAAGTTATTTATGACTTATGTAGACCTTCACTTTGAGTTCTTAGCTTTTTCTTAAAAAATATTGCACTTTCATACAAAACTGAATACACATTTTAAGTCCTCCAATTTCCACCTACTTAGGTAGAAGAGTAGGTCATTGAAGATACATAACTTTCCCATTAATTTGTAGTGTAGACTTATATCTTGTTTAAGTTTACTATACTATCTTTAGTCTAGAAACACCCAAGAAATTATTCTTTTCTATTCAATATACATTCTAAAAATTAGTTGCTATCACATAAAAGAATTGGACAAATGACAATCAATACTCAATAACATAAATGGTTAACTGTATATGTATACTACATATAATTATGTAATGTTAGAAAAGTTTTGTTTTCATAATATTGTGCAATAACCTTTTGAATTTCTTCCAATGGTACCTGCATTCATGGATGATATCCATGCCTGTAATTTCAGAAATAGATACTTAGCTAGTTTGTAGAAATACAACACAGAGACAGGGCTAATTGAGAATGTTCACATAAATAATAAATTTTCATCTTTTCAATTTATTATTTTATAAAATTACTAGCGGTCCGCCCCGGCTTCGCCCGTGGTACATATATAGCTTATAGCACTCAAGGATAACTTACATATCCAACGGTGAAAGAATTTTTGAAATTGGACCAGTAGTTCCTGAGATTAGCGCGTTCAAACAAACAAACTCTTCCACTTTATTATATTAGTATAGATAAGGAGTAGAAAATACATGGGAAAGTGTCAATTGTATTTGTAGAAGGAACACCTACCGTCACCAGGCGGGTGATCAGTCCTCTATAAGGGCAATTTCACCCAGGAAAGTTCCACTTTAACATGTTGACAATAGACATTTTGTTCTTCTAAACAATATTTTATCTATGTTTGACCATAATATTATTACCTACTATAGTAAACATAAGGTATTCATTTCATTTAATTAAATTTTTAAGTATTTATAGTGTTTGTAAAAAATGTGCAATAATTATTACCTAATTCATTTTTATTTCATTAAAATTATTACATTGATATTTTAATTCAATTCAATTTCTGGTTTTATGACTTGCAGCTTTACTAACTGGGTATAAACATTCTGCCAACAAAGATATTGTGGAATATAAAGAATCTGATCTTAAATATAAAATAATAATATGATACTCTTATTATATTATTATAATAATTATGTATTTTATTCAAAAACAAATTTCAGTCTTATTGATGAGTTATTAAATAATTTCGAATATTTCACAACACAGTTTAACAATTTATAAATATAGCTTCACTTCAATTGTCTTGAAGCCATTGTATTCACTTAAAACTACCAGTAATTACATCATGTCCATTTACTGATACACTTATTGTCTTTGACGTCATGTACTCAGATGTCATTCAATGTTATGATTTTGATGGTGCCTGTGGCATGTTTTCTATGAGTCATAGAAAGACAGGCATATATTACTTATCATATAAGAAGTAAGGACACTGAAAATGAAAAATAAAAAATTATTTGTGTAATGAAAAATAACTTTCACAATTTTTTTTCATTTTGTGTCAGAAATTTAGGGTTCGATTCCTGGCAGGGGCAATTTGGGATTTTATAATTTCTCTAATTGTCTCTGGTCTGGTCTGGTGGGTGGCTGGTTACCACCTTACCGGCAAAAGCTGTGCTGTCAAGCGATTTAGCGTTCTGGTATGATGCCCTGTAGAAACCGATCAGGGGTATGCATACCTCTTCCAAGTTAGCCTGCTTCCATCTTAGACTGCATCATCACTTACCATCATGTGACATTGCGGTCAAGGGCTAATTTGTAGTTGAATAAAAAAATAGTTTGCAAGTCAGTATTTTAAGTGAGATGTTAGAATATTTTTAGTATGCACATTTAGTGTGCAATTCAATATTTTAGGTGCTACTTTCAGAATATTTTGTGTGCCATTCAGTATTTTAGGTGCTACTTTCGGAATATTTTGTGTGCGAAAGGGAATTAATAGGTGTGCGATTAAATCCTACCCTTGTTATATTAGTTTAATTAATGACACTTAAAATGATACACATGTTTCGGAACATCACTTCTCTATGCAGTTTGTGTGTTTTGGAGCTTAATTTTCTGGCACTACTGCCAACATAGCGAATTTTCTTCAATCATATTACGAGGGAAGCGCACAACAGGACATTTGTCATCAGATGTCAGACAGTTTTATGTGGTGTTGCATCTAAAAATAAGATATATTTTGTCCCACTCTGTGTTTACTTACTCTTGAGTGTTTTGCAAAATGCTCGGTACAGCATACTGAATTATTTATAAGACGCACAAATACCACATGATTATTGATTACCTAGTGCTATCCATTGGAGCCTTTATTCCTTGAAATAATGAATATAATCAGTATTTAATTAATCACACATGCTTGTTGTATCATAACATGCTATCTTTTAAATCAATAAGGAGCATGATATATGTACTTAGTTCCTTCTAATGATCCATTAGGCTGCCTAATGGACCATCTCCTATTGCAATCATGATAATGGATGTAGGAGTCAAATACCTCTCCAGTTTAGGTGCTGCGCCAGTTATATACTTTTCTCATGTAACACACAATATGTCAGATCCACTCATTGCTCTGCCCTACTGCTCTGCTCTCGTATCGTATCGAGAAAGATAGTATATATAAACTATTTATACTTATAAATATTTTATTAATTTAGGTACATATTTGTACAAACTTTGCTCATGAAGGTTTAGCCTGATTTCTTAATATTTATGTACTTGCTAAGCATTTTAATTTTGATAACAAATCTTGAGCTGATCTCCTCGATTGAAATCGGTTATATGCATGCGAAAATAGAAATGAGTTCACGCGATTCTAATGAAGTTCTAGATATATATGTTTGACGTCACATTTGCGCCATGGACGAAGAAAATGATTTGCGCAAGTAAACTTTTTTGCAATTAAGGCGCATACGTCATTTTTATTGTTTGTAAATAATTTTAGTGTAGGTACCTAGGTAGTCTGTTTTTTATCAAAAAATAAAATATGATGGGACCTGAATATTATTATCAACCTTTTCTCTTTGTACTAAAGTCCTGAATTAACATCGAAAACGTTTTTAGGGTTCCGTACCCGAAGGGTAAAAAACGGAGCCCTATTAATGTCACTCGGCTGTCTGTCTGTCCGTCTGTCCGCCGGTCACAGGTCTCTAGCTCGCAGACGAAATGAGTTACAAACCTGAAATTTTGGTATTTAGTGTAAAACGTTAACCCAAAATCAAATATTGAATTAGAAATTGAATTAAATTATTTTTCAGGGGGGCTCCCATACATGAAAAAGGAGTCGGAAAAAGAAATTTTTCTTTACCCTAGCTTGTGGGGTATCATTGTTTAGAGCTCATTAAGTAGAGTACAAATATATATTTGTATATATATAGAATATGATATTTCAGTATATTATGTACTATATGCTCTATTTAAACAACAAATACTGAAAACAACGATTTATTAAATAGTTTATAAGCTGTGACCAAAATAAACGAACATTTTTTTGGGTTTTTCTTTCACGGTTTGTTGCGATGTCTAGCTCGGAAATTAAATATTTCTTAGACCCAAAATATTATATTGTTCATAATTATGTACGGAACCCTGAAAGAGCGAGGCCCGACTCGCACTTGGCTGATTTTTTTATTTGAGCCTTGTTTTAATGGATCTCTAAGTTATAATGTTCCACAGACATGACCTCCCCCACGTTACACTAATGTAATAAAGAGCTTTCTCTTTCTTTATTACTTTACTAGATGATGCTCGCGACTTTGTCTGCGTGGATTAAGGTTTTTTTTTTATAATCCTGTAGGTGAAAACCTTTGTGGTATATTTCGTCAAGATACAGAGCGAGCGGTTAAGCAATGCAGAGGTAACAGACAGACAGAAGATGATGATGGTCAACGCTTCTTCCTCTATAGGTTTTCGTGTTTTCATCACGGTCATTTTAGTTTACTCTATAAGTCATACCTACCTAACGTACAAGTAACGGTATAAAATAAAATTGGTCTTTGTTAATTCAATTCAAGTTTACATGACTAAGGGCCTGTTTTACCACCTTATGATAAGCGTCAGATAGCCGAAACGTCAGTTTTGTCACTTTTTTACTTCATGTCAAGTGACAAAGACAAAAGTTTTAGATGGTATAAGGTAGGGCTTCCAAATACCGGACTTTATCAATACCGGTATCAATACCGGAAAAATATTTTTCAATACCGGGATCCCGGGATCCCGGTATTGAAATTTGAGACCTAATATTTTTTTCTTAAAAAACAATAAATCTAAATTTTTTTTAAAGAAACAGCACAAAATTAAAGCAGACTTTTTATTCAGTCCGTTATAATTAATATCCTACTTGTTATTCGTACCTACACAGGGCGTTTAATAGAACTGAGATCATCATCATCATCATCTTTGAATCTGTTCTTTCAAATAATCATTCACCTTGGAAACAGATGGAAATCACAGGGGCAAGTCGGGTAAATATGGAGGATGCTCAAGTATTTCGAAGCCAGCATCTCGAATTGCAGCCATAGCAACGGAGGACTTGTGGGCTGTGAGCCGGGGCATTATCTTGATGGAAGAAAACAATTTTGCTAGTTTGCCTTGCCATTTCTCGTGAAATTCTTTACGCCATTTTTTTATTTGTTTTGCATACAAAGAGTCAGTAACAGTTACTCCATGGTCGAAATATTCAATAACTAGAGTATGCCCGCGACTTCGTTCACGTGGATTTAGGTTTTTAAAAATTCCGTGGCAACTCTTTGTTTTTCCTAAGCTCCTTGGAGCTCATACCTTGCTAAAAACTGTTAAAAGTTCACTGGCGGATGTTTAGGTACATCAAAATGTAAACATCCTCCAGTAAAAGTCCCATCAAAATCAACCCAGTATTTCAGAGTAATCCTTAAAGTAAGTATCTCCTTTGTAACTAAAAAAGAATGAATGAAATCGGACCACGCGTTAATGAATTACAGCTAAGTACACATTTTGACTTTCATCCCCTCTCCCAAGGGAACCGTGCTGAATTTCGGGATAGAAAGTATCCTATATGTTACTCCATAGTATGAACTTAAATCATGCCAAGTTTCATTGCAATCCATTCAGTAGATTTTGCGCGATGCGCGCACAAACGTACAGATAAACAGAAAAAATGTCAAAAATAGCTTTTTTACGTTCTATTACTTATCCCTTACATCCCCCAGTTATTATTTTGCAAAAATCTTAAAGTACAGATACGGAAAGTCTACGGTTTTATTATAATTTTGCAAAAATCTTTAATGTACAGATACGGAAAGTCTACGATTTTATTATAACACTAGCTGACCCCCGCGACTTCGTCCACGTGGTTATATAGGTTTTTATATAGGATCGGATTGGATCCCATAATCCTTTTGTGTACCTAAACTAAATGTAGCCTAAGTTATTTCACATAACATCACCTATCTGCCATTGAAAGTTCCATCAAAATCGATCCAGCCGTTTCGGAAATTAGCTGGAACAAACGTACACCAGTTTAAAATAAGCCGTACTTTCAAAGATCCGGGTCCCAAGTTATTTGAACCCAATAAATGTATGTCATTTCTGAACTAACAAACCTATGACCTTGAAATATTTACGGGACAATACTTAAAGTACTACCTTTCTAACAAAAAAAAAAATGAGTTAAATCGAACTACGCGTTATTGAATTAGAGCTAAATACACGTTTTAACTTTCTTCCCCTCTCCCAAGGGAACCGTGCTGAATTTCGGGATAAAAAGTATCCTATGTCCTACCTCGGAGTATAAACTCATATCGTACCAAGTTTCATTCAAATCCATTCAGTAGTTTCGGCGTGATGCGCGGCCAAGATACAGACAGACAGACAGACAGACAGACAGACAGACAGACAGACAGACAGACAGACAAAAATGAAAAAAATTGCAGTTTTGGCTTCAGTATCGATTATAGAGTGCCCCCCAATAAAAATTTTCAAAATATCTTCAATGTACAGAATTGGATCTGTTACAGTTTTATTATATTATAGATGTATAGATGACCACTCCTTTACTTTCTCAGAAAGAGAGATCTTTCGACGACGATCAGGCGCACCAACGTGTAACTGTAGAATACGGTTTGAGCATTTGCACCTAAAGTATCCTGTAAATCTTAATCCAGCCAGCCAGTATGTACTTTTTTTATTCCAAAGAGTTTTCACTTCATTCTCTTGAACGAAGTTACTTATTGAACGACCCTCGTAATGTACATACAAGAAACTTAAAAAAAAAACGTCTAAACAGCAATCAGTTCAGTCTTCATTGATGACTTTTTATTTATTACTTATATTTTATTATTCTGCGGGTATTTCTATATTTTACTTGAGATTAATCGCAATTAATATTTTAATTAAATCAAACCATTATTTAAATACCTGCGTTTATCACCCGCACAAACTCAATTAATATCGAATCTTAACGTTAACTGAGATGCATTTTAAGATATATTGTAAACAAATTAATTAGGTAATTACACTCAGCTAAGCCCAAAATAGCAACAAATTCGATTAGGATACAATTGCATCGTAATCCGCAATCAAATATCACGACTAGATGCAGAAACATCTACTAGTTGGTTAATTCTCGGTAGGAGACTGAGTTCGTAGCTTGAAAGTACCCATATATTTTATACCAATAATTCAAGATGGAGGTTCGGCGCCACTGAATGAATCAAATGTTAGTTTACTCTAACCTAATTTCAATTATGAAATTAATAATCGTTAAATCATTTCTTAAACATTTACATCAATTTTCAACAATAATCGGACACTTAGCTGGATAAAAATTAGTGTTACACTTATAAAAGCATATGCTATAGAAAGAAAATCGGTCACTACTCCTTATTTAGTTAATATTATCACCAATACCGGGATCCCGGTATTAGACATTTCAATACCGGTATTAAAAAAAGGCGAAAAAAGTCCGGGATCCCGGTATTAGCCAATACCGGGATCCCGGTATTGGAAGCCCTAGTATAAGGCTATAAGCTATCCGATACTTATCAGAAGGTGGTGGAACAGGCCCTAAAGTAAATATTTTATTATCGTGTTAATTAATCTGTTTCGAATCATAATGCTAGAAACGGTGTTGTGTTCTTGAACCCTAGTTGGGGAACAGGACATTGACCCAGCCTTGACAAGCGTGTTGACCCTGCGCAGACGTTGACTACAACCCGTTAGGCTTCACCAATACACGCACGATACACACAGTCATACTGAAATCTATACTTCTGTACTAATATAATAAAGCGGAAGAGTTTGTTTCTTTGAACGTGCTAATCTCAGGAACTACTGGACCGATTTCAAAAATTCTTTCACCCTTGGATATCTACGTGATCCTTGAATGCTATAGGCTATATATTATGTACCACGGGCGAAGCCGGGGCGGACCGCTAGTGTTGAATAAAAACGTTTGTGCCAAAATTAAAAAGACCGCAGTAGGAACCTACTTTGTATGTATTTTTATCACTGACATTGAAAAAGTTTAGGTCTATTGGAAGTCAATGACCTCGAATAATACAAGTTAGCTAGGCAGGCTATGCCATACAAAACGGGTTTGACTTTGTTGATTAAAGTTGTTTCCTGTGCCGATTTTAAGCGCCACAAGTGGGAACTAAAGACTTCCCAATTTAACACAATACAAAGTTCCGAGCCCTTCACTCTCACTTTTGTTAGTGGTCAGCGCTAAATATTAATAGTGTCAGACTAATATATGTTTTATAATCCTTTCTATTCTTCTGATCTGGTATGTACATACATAATAGGTATGTACTTTACACGTAGTAGAATAGTATAGTGCGCTTTATTCGATTAGTTAATAGCACAGCGCTGATGGATTGTGAGTTTAACTAATGGGATGTCGTGGCGTCACCAAAGCAAACTATTTTGTTACAATGTTGCTTGGTAATTCATTTTTAACCCCCGACGCAAAAACGACGGGGTGTTATAAGTTTGACGTGTATGTGTGTGTGTGTGTGCATGCGCGCGTGCGCGCGTGCGTGTGTCCGTGTGTGTCCGTCTGTCCGTCTGTCTGTTCCCCTGTAGCGCTCAAACGGGTGAACCGATTTGAATGCGTTTTTTTTTTTGTTTGAAAGTTGAATTAGTCGAGAGTGTTGTTAGCTATGTTTGATGAAAATATATCCAAGATGGCCGCACATAATGGCGGATTACATATTTTTCCCAACTCCCTTAATATGGGTATCAAATGAAAGGGCTTGACTAGTAGAATAGTACTATGCATATCCAACATGGCTGCCGCCACAAAATGGCGAATGTCGGGGGTTTTTAAGTTTTTAATTTATGCTTGTACTAAATAAGTTGAGTAAATCCTTGTTCAAGTAGGTATATGGGTGGAACCAAAATAGTGTTTTTTTCATGTAAATTAAGTTAGCTTATCCAAAAGACTTTTTTTGGCTCAGACGTGACTGAAGAAACACTACTTAAACAATTTTACAATCTAGGTAGGGTAGATGTGTAAACAGAGATCTAAGACTTTGTATTGACAATTATTTATTTTTTGCTAAGATTGATTCATCCCGACATAACAAAGTGAATCACAGTTTCAAAACGGCGTAGGCACTGAATACGATTCGAGGCGTAGGCAAACAAAATGAGTTTTTTTTTTTGTATAATAAATGGGTAAAAATTGTTAGTTTTTAAATTCTGTATGACATGTATCTTATTTTAATACATGCATAATGATGTGTCGTTTATATTATTTAGGAGCGTAGGGATCAAAAATAGAGTCTGGTTTTCTGTTTGAGGATTTAGTACCTACTTGGCGTTTTGTCATGCGTGACAAATTGATTTACAAATGGCTTCTAAATTACCGAGCAAGATCTTTTCCACGTACACAAAGTTACCTTTTAAGGTTAAAGTTACATTTTAGGGCTGTTTTATATGTCCTGTTTAATGAAACTACCCACAATCCACGACTAACCATTTTCGCTGACGGAACTGGTCCATAAGTTTTAGAAATGAAATGTTTTATGAGCGCGGTCGTTTCATTCCCAAATGTCCCAGCAGTATTTTATGTTTACTATACACGTAGTCGACAGAAAATGGTTGAGCATCTCAATTCTCACATATCAACTACGTAATGAAGAATCAAAAATGAAGGGAGCTGTATTATTGGATTCGTATTTTCCTTCCACTCATTACAGGTCACTCGGAGTGGAAAGGTATATCAATGTCATAAGTACTTATGAAGCCTTAGGCTGAGGTCTATAGAGCGTACCTACTCAGACTTTACTCAGTCTTGAGGCAGAGTTAAAACGAGACATACCTACCTAAATATGCTATAAGTTTGACATGTCTGTGTGTGTGTCTGTCTGTCTGTCTGTTCCACCGTAGCGCTGAAACGGGTGAACAGATTTGAATGCGGTTTATTTTGTTTGAAAGGTGAATTAGTCGGGAGTGTTCTCTTAGCCATGTTTGATGAAAATCATTGATTACATATTTTTTCACAACTCCCTCAATATGGGTATCAAATGAAAGGGCTTGACTAGTAGAATAGCACTATGCAAGTCCAAGATGGCCGCTACCATAAAATGGCGAATGTTGGGGTTTTTTTTAATTTTTATTTATACTTGTTATAACTGTCTCAAGTCTGAGTAGAGTCAGAGTACGCTCTATGATGATGCCAGTCTTCAGATGTCAGTCTTAGTTCGCCAGAAGTATTCCGAGAAATAAAAGCCGTAGCGCGTTCGCTAAATCGCCCATTAGGTAGACCGAGGGTGGCCGGCCGGCTGGTTATATATAAAGGCACCGGTTCTCAGCCACGCACCGATAGGGCTTAGGACTAGGGTCGTTGCACGGCGCTCCTGAATGGCGGGCTTTCGAGCTCAAAGGGCGACGCTCTCACCGCGTCCTTTCTTCAACCACTACGACGCAGGCATGATTGATGAGCTACGAGTAGCTTTGTGTTATGACTTTTGAAATGGGAATAAAATCCAGAATACATTGGTATTTATTATTTTAATATGAAAATAAACTTGCGTTAGGAACTGTAAAGGGAAATAGTTGATGCCCACAACGTCGCGTCGTCCGAGTGGATTTGGATTAAAAAATGTTTCTTCATACAATCTTCGCTATCCCTTTTCACCTCTTTAAAAATGGGAATTGGATCGGAAATAAATGTTTTTTTTTTTAAATTTTATTTATCATGTTTTTAACCCCCGACACAAAAACGACGGGGTGTTATAAGTTTGACGTGTCTGTGTATGTGTGTGTGTGTGTGTGTATACTGTGTGTGTATGTACAATAAGTACATGTGTGTGTGTATGTGTCTGTCTGTTCCACCGTAGCGCTCTAACGGGTGAACCGATTTGAATGGGTTTTTTTTTTGTTTGAAAGGTGAATTAGTCGGGAGTGTTCTTAGCTATGTTTGATGAAAATCGGTCCAAGATGGCCACCGCCACAAAATGGCGGATTACATATTTTTTCACAACTCCCTCAATATGGGTATCAAATGAAAGGGCTTGGCTAGTAGAATAGCACTATGCAAATCCAAGATGGCCGCTACCACAAAATGGTGAATGTCGGGGTTTTTAAATTTTTAATTTATACTTGTAATGAAATTTATTTAATAATAATAATTTCAATTCTGGTCTAAATAATATCAAAGTACGGTCTATACTCTATAGATAAATAGAGGATTCACTTTATTGAAGTTCAGTAGTGTAACATCTGGTGATCCGATTGAGTCGTGAAGGATTTAGAAAGTCGATTATGGTAACTCCCCATTTTAAGCAAAGGTCGTTCTGAGTGTAGCTTCGCTATTTGTATTTATTTCAATCAAATCAATGTATTCAGGGCGATGTGGCCCAGTTACAAGTTTCGACGAAGGAATATGAAACGACTGCGTAAGTTTTAGAATGTTAACCCAGTCTGGCACCTGCCTTTACTTGTCGTGATACTTAATCAGTTAAATTCTTCAAGAAGGTGATTTAAATAAGAACCAAACTGTAACAGTTAAAGTCAATGTTAAAGTAGACAAGAAAAACATAAAAATACTTTAGTTTATTTCTGTCGACAGAATGTTGATACTTAATAACCTTTAATTTTATAATAATTTTATTGCATTTACTTATTTATTGCTTTTGCATTGAACAATAAAAATTCCGCACAACGCAGTTTCTTTAATTGTTCCGTATAACTTGAATTTGTGTGTGAATTGTGTGAAGTGAATTTATCAATTTTTACTAGTTTATCATTTTGGCGGTCTATCCAATTAATTATCCTTAATCCACGGTTTTAGTTTGTGCCATAAGGACTATTTTACTTAGATAAGTTACAAAAATCATGTACTATTTGAGGAGCTGGCGAACAAAACGGCATAATTACACCTCCGGTCGAAATATCTTATGTTTAATCCGGTGGTTTTTGGCCTGCTGAACAAGAATCTCAACTATTTACTACTTATACTAGAATTTATATCGAAAACGGTCTAAGGCGTTGCCCTAATACAACGCGAATGCGCGATCATCGCGCGAATAAGCGATGCGACCATCGCGTGTTCGCGCGATGACAAAAACTGGGTTGGCCTAATAGAACGCGAATACGCGATCATCGCGCGAATCGACGATGCAAACAGCCGCGGGTTCCGCTTCGCTCCGCAGTCTGCGCGTGCCATTGGCGCTAACCATGGACGTCAGTCAGTCAGTCACTGTCAGTCAGTCAGTCAGTCACTGCCCGTCGACGTGACGCGATTGTCGCGCGAATGTCAGTTATAGGACACCTATTCGACAGCAATGTGTTTGATCGCGAGTTCGTACGAACTAAGTTCGCGCGAATAGATTTTCAAACATTTCATTCGCGCGAACCCATCGCGCGAATGCCTATTAGGACACCTATTCGAGATCGGTATGTTTTATCGCGAGTAAAATTCGCGCGAACATGCGATGATCGCGCATGTATGCGTTGTATTAGGACAACGCCTGAAATTGTATCAAAGTTGCATCCAATGTTCATTGGTTTCGAACAAGTCTTAACTCTTAAGAGCGAGGCCGCACTGCGAAAATTATTCGTGCGAATTTTTTCGCAAAATTCTGTGACATATGGAAATGTATGAAGCTGCCCGCACATGCGATTTAAAATTCGTGAAAAAAATATATTAAAATGCGGAAAATAAACCGCGCGAATAAAATTCGCGCGAATATATTTCGCAGTGCGGCCCCGGCCTAACAGCTTTGAATACGTTTTTTTGCTTCTCCTGTAAAATTTTATTTTATATAATAATTATGCCGTTTTAGTCGTCAGCTCCTCATTTTATAGTGTGTGTGTGACCTAAACTCGCACTGAAGTAACCCTTCAGCTTATAACTTGGAATAACACATAGGCTACTTTTTATCCTGGAAAAATCCACAATTCCCGCGGGATTTCGAAAAAACCGAAATTTGCTGTAGCAATTTACAGTTACAACAATAGATAGATTGCGTTAACAAACTTCCTGGAAAGTAGGTATAAAGGTTGGAAAAGGGAATGGGAACGGGAACGGGAAATCCAAGATTCCCTCAGGATTTGTAAAAAACCAAAATTCACGCGTTCGAAGCCACAGACAAAACCTTGCAATTTTTTGTTCATGAAAGAGGAAAGGATATAATTCATTGAAATAGTTTTGAAGTTAAGCGGTTAGCGGTCGTGTAATTTACGGATAATGGGTAGTAGTTCGTAATGTCGGATACACATTAGCGGCTAAAGATATATTGTCGGAGCGTTGACGTGCGGGATGTATTTCAGGCTAGTTAGAACGGCACTCTTCGCGCTATCCAGGTCAGTGAGCTAGGTCACGCCACGACACACGCCGCACGGTCAGGACACGGCAACGATTTACCAATGAAACATATTTCAATAAGGGCGATCGAAGTGTAACTAGTTTACTTATCAGATTAACTAATCTCTACCTAGTTGCTTTACTAAGACTTGGGGCCAAAAACATTTTTTCGTCGTGTTCATTATACATTTTCTTCAGTGGTTTGCAAGGCTTGGAACCGGTTACAATTTACCGGAAAACTTTGGTTAATAACCGGTTATAAATATTGTTTTTCGATTCACCAGTTAATTAATTGAGCGAACCGAAATCATATCGGTTACCTTTATACCTACTCACACGAACGATTTCATGATGTTCAATAACATGTATTAACCGTTTTATGCGAGACCCAGTTCCTTCGTTTTATTTCCATCGCTTGTGCTTCGTATTTCATATTGGGCAAATATTCTTCCCGTCTTCAAATAACCGCACGCCACGCGAAAAATCTGAATTCGAAGTTTATAGTAGATCGGTTAATTTTGGTAAATTGAGTGGAATCGAATTAAAAACTGTTTCCCTGTTTAACCGGAAACCGAAACGAAACCGTAAACGAAATGATTCCGATATACATCGGGGTTAGTGACCTAAACCGGTTTGTAAATTTTTTTCCGGTGTCCCGAGTCCTGATCCGAGAGGTGACTTGTGAGTTGTGTGGTGTTAGAAAAATTTAACTATTTTGTATTTATGTATCGATACAATATATCGACATAATATAATTCTAAATACCCTACCGCAGTGAGTCTACGGGGAAATACGAATTCCCCTTAGACCTACTGGAGGGTCAAGCCGGTATTTCCACGGGGCATACATCATTATTTGTTACTTCGTGCAACAACTCCACAAAATATAATCTTATTACTATCGAGTTTGGTCAGCCATATTCTTTATCTCTAGGTTTTGCGTCGCCAAAGTCTGTAGATTAAATATTTTTAGTTTGCGTCACGGATTTCCCCCGGGTCATTTGTTTGCATTTTCATTATTTTACGTCTTTTAGCACCAGCAGTCTAGAGTTGCCCGCGACTTGGTCCGCGTTAGATGTGATAATGGTGGCTGGTTTATTGTCATGGTTGTGATAGAGTTTACATCAGGTCATGTGAATTAGAAGAGTCTTAGGACTGTACCTTTTAAATAATCCAACACTAACCTTTTTTTAATGGATTCTTTCTACTTTCAACAACATTTAACTTTTTGATAATTTTCTAACGAATCAATTTTGAAATCAATAGGTTTGCTATCGACAATCTTTTATTTTCTGGAAGGTATAGAGGACACTACTCAAAATCATAAGCCTCGATAATTTTTAATCTAAGTTGTCCAGCTTGAGACATGTTTATGCCAGCATTTGAGAGAAGTGCCCTTATATAAACTTTCCCCAAGAAAAATGTTCTTAATGCTGGTGAAAACCGCATCGAAATCGACTTAGAAGTATAAACGAATAAATTACAAACGCGATGGATTTAAATTCAAATAGCCGCTGATATAAATATGTAGAAGCAAAAAATTAACATTGGCATCAAGAGTATATTAATCACATTTATTATTTTAATTTAAATATTTGCTTTCATTTTGAAGACAAATAACTGTTTGGTGATGGAAGTTTCTGTGGATTTATGATATTGATAACCTTAGCAGGAATGTTTTTGAATTGGAATTCATTACTCATTGATTTATATTCTAAGTTCAAGGAGATCTTTATTTGTTCGATAATAATCAACTAGGTAACATTGGATTTGTATTTTCTATCGTGAGTTATATAAACACGCGTGTGTATTTATTAAAGCAGGAGGTTTTTAATTCGTCGGAATTTTTTGTTCCCCGATTACTCAAAGAAGCCTGGATCGATTTGGAAAATTCTTCTTGTGTTTGGAAGTTTATACTTGGTCCTTGGTCATCGGGTCAGAATCTGATGATGGGATCCTGGAGAAATCAAATGAACTCTTCAAATTTATGGTAGATATATTGAATTCGGTTTAATTTTTCCCAAAATTCCCAATTCCTAAATTTTTAAGACTTTTAAATGTTCCCGAACATGTTTACGTAGTAATTGAGCAAACTCATTTCTTTAACTATTTTGACATTCATCATCATCATGATTAACGATCTATTACCAACCCACCACTGCAGGGCACGGGTCTCCTCTCAGATGAGAAGGGTTTAGGCCGTAGTCCACCACGCTGGCCGAGTGCGGATCGGTAGACTTCACACGCCTTTGATAACATTATTTGACATTGAGAACATTTTGACATTGCTCTCGTGGCTATATTTAGAGTGGTATCAAGATAAGGTCGAGTCCTAATCCGCGATGTGGTGGAGACTGGAGACAGGCGGCGGTGCGAGGCGCAGGCGGAGTCGATGACCGAGTATTGATCCCGGCGAAGTGGGTCGCGACCCGTTTCCCGTTGCAATACAAACGGGTAGGGCTGCACCGCGTCTCGACAGACACGAGGTTACCTGCATGGCTGCGAGACAAACCCCCGACATTTGTATCCGAATACGCACTGGAATTTGTTATTATATTCCTTTCATTCATTATTATATTTCAAAAATCGGCTCAGCGGTTTCGGCGTGAAAGCGCCACAGACAGACAGAATTACTTTCGCATTTATAATATTAGTAGGGATTATCAGGGAAGTAGGGATTATGAAAATATTAAAAATCCGTCCGTGGAGAATATTTTCAATAGAAGTAGTTGGGTTTTAAGTTTAAATGTTAAAGCGTATGTATGTACATATCTTGTCAAACGAAATGCTCGCAGTCAACGGTAGTTTTAATCATTTATCGATATTCCAATTTCCCACTCACACGAATCGTGGGTAACAAGAACGACGTTGCCGATCAGTCAATATTGAACTAAATTACCACAATTCCATAATGTTCTACCTTCTAGACCTAGCGTTTCTGTCTTTCCAAATTGCCTTAGCCGATTAATTTACAAAGGTATTTTGAGTTTATTATTCTATGTTGAGATGTTTCCATCTGATAGCAATAAACTAGTTACTTTCTGTCGTAAATGTAATGTCTGTTGATCGTGTTTTTTGGAATTAAGAACCAGAGTTCCAAGTCACGTAGGTACGTTGGTGATAAGCCGTAACAGGTACGAATAATATAGCATTATATCGAGCAACCTTCCGTTGGAACTGCGATTAAGTCTTGTATATGTACTATATGTACAATGTACATGTATTAGGATCTCCAGAGTCCAGACCCCAGTAATGGCAACATCTTTACAATTATATCGGATATCCTTAAGACAGTTTGCATGTCTAATCTTCTAAATATATAAAAGGAAAAGGTGATTGACTGATTGATCTATCAACGCGCAGCCCTAACCATTGGATGGATCGGGCTGTTTGGTCTACAGATAGCTATTATGACGTAGGCATCCGCTGAGAAAGGATTTTTGAAAATTCAACCTCTGAGAGGCTTAAAAAGGGGGTGGAAGTTTGTATGAAAGTTCTTCATCGTGTAACGAACAGGGTTATAAAATAGAGAAATACGTGTACCTATCAGAAAACTTCAACGGAAATTCCATCCCCAAGAGAATTAATTGAATACAGGACAAAAGTTTGTATGAATCCATGCGGACGAAGTCGCGGGCATCAGCTAGTTATTGATAAAGCAATGGTCAAATCGCATTAATTCTTTAAACGTTCTCTCAAGTTTATTTTTTTAGAGTGTAATAAACGCTTCCTTCGTTCCAACCTATGTATGTAATTCTCTAAAGGCACCTAGGCATTAATGCATTTCGTATGTGTTGTGGTAGGGTGTGCAGTTGCTTTGTGAAAGTTGATTTGTACCGGTCCTCTCTATTGCACGCTGCATCGCAGTGTTCATGTTACATTCACTTTCCAATGACTGGATTTTAGCCCTAAGCTGAGTATCTATACGAGTATGATTTATAGTGTTCAGTTTGAGCCGTAATCAGTGCTGTATTATTATATCGGTCACACCGCATACGTTGATACCAAAATCCAAGTGATAGAATCAGCGTAGTTTCTTATCAGCCGGAATATTCTCGAAATTGCAATCTGATTCCGTTTATCTTTTGCACGTCCATATTTATCAAAAGGATTGTCAAAAAAACTATATTTTGCCAATCGGCGATTGTTCTAGTTTCTAAGGAGTATTATAAATGCTGACCATCGGTCCTTGTGATTTTGGTCTTGTATGTTATTATTTATTTATTATTTGCTGAGACACAAAGGCGCGGATATTCGTTTGTAGCTTATCCCTTAGGCGTAGGGAATTAAGCAAAGTAATCTATGTTGCTCTTCAGCTCTTAAATTACGTCGATCCGTTGCTGCGTAAAAGAAGAAAAATCCAACAAACACGCTTTCGTACAAATAATGTTAGAAAGTATGAGTCTGATATTGAGACTACTATGAAATGGAAGGTATTAAGAAAAGCGGTTAACATCAAACGTCTAGAATTTTCCTACAGAATGAAGTTAAGTTTTCATCTCCTACTTTATTTTTAGACAGCGACGCAAATGTCGAGACTCGCGACATTCTCGCGAAATGTTGAAACAGATTTGCTCGTGGCGTGGATTATTTGGTTTGCTGTTTGGAAATGTTTGAAATGGCACGTTTGCCGTGGGACGTTCGAGGGCGAAGAACAATGGCCCAAGCAATTGTTTGTGCAAGGACCGCGCGTTGGAGGCTCCACGTGTTTCGATCACGTGGGCGATGAAAATGTGAAACTTCAATTCCAGACTAAATAACAAATATTCTCGACTGTGGCACGGTTCCACGAAAGTTCTGTCGGGCTTCTGGAACATTTTCATAACACACTTTTGTGTCGACACGTTTGGTTTCTGGTGATAAATGATTCGCTTAACTTTATATTTTTTCTTTATTTTATACATTTAGAGGAAATCTTGTCTAAAAAAAATTGGATGACTGTAAAGTTGGTTTACGGATGATAATTTTACGTGATAACGTCATAAGAAAATAAAGATAGATGCGTCACAAGTCGAATGCTCAGGCCTATCGCGCCTTCTCTATCGCTTGTTCCGCGCTCTCGCTTGCATGCGGTACGTGACAATGAGTCATGCTTTTTCGTGCGTGTAGCCGGCGTTCATCGATTTGTAAGATGTTATCACGTCAAAATCGGCACCGGTATTACTTTTGTAACCTGCTCTACATTGCATATCCCTATATTCGTGTTTTGCTGTTGTACTCGTTACAATTTCAGAAGTAGTATGGTTTTTATACTGCCATAGAGAGCAAAGAACGCATTGAATAATATAGAATGCTCTCTGCGGTAAATGCTGAAAATATTCATTTTGGTCCGTCAGTATGCCCTTCAGGCACAATGTGACCATGAACATCTAGATTGATCCAAAACAATATTAGCATTCAATAGAAAACATTTTACTCAACTACTAGATGATGCCCACGGCTTCGCCCGTGTGGATTTAGGTTTTTAAAAATCCCGTGGGAACTTTTGATTTTCCAGAACAAATAGTAGCCTATCTGTAGTAACCCGTCACCAAAACGGAAAAATTCCGTGGGATCCCTACGATTTTGGAATGCGATTCCTTACAGCATCAGGGTTGAGGAGTTGAATATGTACCTACTCGAGTTCATTCAACGATGAAGTCTTTAATTGGTACCCCCAATATCAATTTAAATAACCGACAGTTCCTAAATCCCATTAGTTTTGGGGATCAGTTCCCCTACAGCATCAGGATTGAAGAGTTGGAATCCAAGTTTTTTGTAGGACAGTGTCGCAATGTTTCTCTATCGATTAAAAAAAAAAATTACGCAAATCGGTTCAGAAATCTCGGAGATATCGGTGTACATAGGTACAAAAACACAACTCCTCCTTTTTTGAAAGTCGGTTAAAAAAGTAGCCTATGTTACTCCCTGGTTAATTCTCTACTTGTATGTGAAAGTCCCGTCAAAATTGGTTCAGCCGTTCCGAAGATTAGCCCGTTCAAACAGACAGACAGACAGACAGACAGACAGACAAAAATTTTAAAAACGTGTGATTCGGTTATGGTACCGTTCAAATAACCATATGAGCTTAATATGAGGTAGTTATTTCGAAATTACAGACAGACACTTCAATTTTATTTATTAGTATAGATTATGTATGTACCTATATGCCATGTTTTTGTTAAATGTATAATTGTACAATTTGTATTCTAATGACCTGAACACATGAGTCACCGTGGGTATTTCTATTTCAGTTGAATCGAGTACACATATAAAACTATATAATATTATTATATCCGGACAGGTACAAATATGTATGTATATTAAACTGCTGTTAGCGTTCATAGCTATAAGGTAGTTCAATATACAATGCATAATGCTGGCATTTATTAAACTCGCTGTTTAAATAACAGTAGCCTGCAAAATTATACCATGTATGTAAGGTTATATAACACTTATGTCGTATATACATACATAGATAATATTATTTCCAAACGATTCCAGGTGGGTGGGCATGTTTACAACTTTTCCTTGTAATTGCGTTGCAACTAACCGTGACTTTCAGACGAACGTGGGAAGTACAAGATTAAACGATGTTTGTCAAGATATTTGTTGACCCACGACATTTCATTTCACCTTTGAACTTGACCTTTATATACTTTCAATTACTTTTGAACTAGTATAGTTTCTCAAAGCAATAAACATTTCCTCTCATAATATGAATACAGATAAACTATCGTTTTATTCAAGTTGCTTTCTTAAAGCAACTCCATCAAAAGGTATCTTAACTTTAAAAAAAGAACAATCGTTGACTGCAATTTGCAACGGTGTGGTAGTTAACCTGGATTATTTCACTATTAGTAGTACTAGACTACTTCTGTCGACTTTTAATAGAATTTCCTATATAAAATTGCACTAATTATGTAAGTGCCTGTTTCACCACCTTCTGATATGTATTAGATAGCTATCTACAACTTTTGTCTTTGTCACTTGACATAAAGTAAGAAAGTGACAAAACTTACGTTTAGGCTATCCAACACTTATCAGAAGGTGGTGAAACAGGCCGTTGGTCTACTATCATCAAAGTCATGGATACTCAAGTGTAAATCTTACCATACTCAATTATCTGATTACAAAAATATTGAACGTCTACATCGAAAATGTGTTTAGTCTTGCATCTGCCATAAAATATCGCTAATGGCAACTCGTTAGTAGAGCTTCGTATGGTATCCATCGTGAAAAAGATTACAATAATATTGAACGTCTACATTGATAATGTGTTTTGTCTTGCATCTGCTGTATTTGTCTAATGGCAACTCGAGTAGCTTCTTATGGTGATCATCGTAAAAAGGAATCCAATAATATTGAACGTCTGCATCAAAATGTGTTTAGTCTTGCATCTGCCGTAATGGTCTAATGGCAACTCGAGTAGCTTCATAATATGGTGACCATCGTGAAAAGGATTTTACAGTAATATTGAACATCTACGTCGAAGTGTTTTGTCTTGCACCTGCCGTAATGGTCTAATTAAACTCGAGTAGCTTCATAAGGTGACCATCATGAAAAAGATTACAATAATATTGAACGTCTGTGTTTTGTCTTGCATCTGCCATAAAATAACGCTAATAGCAACTCGTGTAGCTTCTTATGGTGGCCATCGTGAAAAGAATTACAATATAATATTGAACGTCTACATCGAAAATGTGTTTAGTCTTAGGTTTGCCGTAATGTATTCTAATGGCAATCGTGTAGCTTCGTAGGATGACAATCGCAAAAAGATTACAATAATATTAAACGTCTACGTCGCAAATGTGTTTAGTCTTGCTGCTTGCATCTGACGTAAGTAAGTCTAGTGGCAACTCGTGTAGCTTCGTGGTGACCACCGTGAAAAATTTTAAATGGAAGCGATAAATTGTCTGAGTGTGTGCCGTGTGCGTATAGACGCGGTGTAGGACGCATGTGTTGCCGCGATGACGCCATTGCGTTGCCGGAGCCGTGACGTAGCCGCCGCGGTCGCCGACGGGGCGTCGGGGCGTCGTCGGGGCGCACGTTCCCACTCCCCGCCAGTCTCTGCTCGAACGCGGCACGGACCGTGTCGATCCGCTGCGATGTGAACGCCTAAACCTCACCACTGTCTACCACGACAGCTTCCGTTACTTGTGCATCGTCCGCCATAAGTTTACCTTTGTTTGTAACAAAATCATTAACATTTTTGATATTTTCTACAACAGTAACTTTCCGTTCCGTGGAAATACAAAATAATATGTAAGTGATATTTTTGTGTCGTCATTTTAACCTCGGTGCGCCCTGTATCGCTGACACGTTTTAAAATTGAAGATCTCTTAGTGCCGTGCGACGAAAGTAGGATCCGAGAATAAAATACCGAACTATCCGAACACCGTTGTTTGGATATGATCAAAGTGAGCGGTCAGGTAATGTGTTTGAAAAGGCTCCCTTTTGTATATTCCTGCTTTGGTATTTCACTTTTCACTACGTTCGAGTACCTATTCAACAGGTGGTTTCATGAATTTTGCGCTAGTGTTGACCAGTCCGCTCTCTACATCAGGACCATTGCTGTATTTATCAAACTTTGTAATACCATTTTCACCTTACACTTTCAGTAGAAAGTGGATTGTCGTGACTAGAGCCACTTACGTCGACACTCGGCATCATTTGCTGTGCCTCAGGAGCAAATTAAATGAAAAATAATCATACCACCGCAAAAAGTTCAAACAAATGTTATGTTTAAGGCACATCTATTAAATTGTACCGGTTCGTAGAACACGATTGGTGCAGAATATAATATATACCCAGGCATTGCCTGTGCACTGTTTTATTAATGCAATCCGCCCACTTGTAGATTTAGGGTGTCTGCCTAGTCTAGATAGAAATTATATTAGATTCATTAGAAAATTCACTAAGCACTGTTTGAAGGGGATTTATATTAGATAGATTCATTTCGTATATTATTTAATAAGTATTGAGCACCATTGCATTCAGAAATTACCTGAACACTTCACAGAAAACGTTTTTTTCAATTGTTAATAAGTATACGTTTATCATAATAAGATATACCAACAATGCGAAAAAGTATTTACCTACTCTATGACGTTATGTTCGTAATTACTTTTATAATTTAAAAGTAATTTACTACTTACCATACCTAACAATCTATCTGCAAATCTATAATGATGACATTCATGGCTAGTAATACATTTAAAGATAAGGAGGAATGATTAATGTATCCTGTTTACATATATTAAAATTAAGACAGTCTCATTTATTATTATTATACTTATGTATCTTTTATTAATGTGTATAAATAAAATTATTAACAGTGACTTACATTATAGTTTGTAAAAATACATTCAAAATTAAGGGTTCATTATCTGTTTCATTTTCGATGTCGCATGGATGAAGCGTCATGCTACTACTTACGTATTTTATAAATCATAATTAATCGCTGATTTTGTTATGACTACAGCTATTCATCATGCATACCTACCTACTCGTAGTCGTAAAATGATACACTTTAGATGAACCGTCTCATTGCACCGTAAGTCACAACTTAGTACCTAGTATATTACTCATTAGAAATAATAAACTTACCTCGACATTATGTGTTTTAGTTTCAATTAACCATCACACAATAATTTATCTATACTCTACGAGATTTCTTTTATAAATAACTTGGTTGTTAGCATCATGTTTAGTGTTAGCGCAAACATAGTATGGTATCATCTGCACGATCGCCGTGACATAACAATTTGTAGAGATTACAATGTCATTGATAAGGTAACAGATAATTTTAGTGATTATAATTCTTTGTGACGACTTAGTTCAGCAACAAAAGATTTAAGCGAGCTCACTTTTTTGAACTCTCCATCCAGCTCTTATGAGATAAACCACGAGCACTGTATTGTTTTGTAAATATATTGTACCAAGTGACTTTTATACAAAATTATGACTAAGACATACTTAATTGAGATGTGTGAGATCGAAATTGTTGGAATTTTAATGAAATAAAGAATATTACATGAGACATATTATGCGACATGTTACAGTTTATGCAACATTTGCGGATCAATGTGGCTATTGAAAACTTTTTGCTGGTTTGTTCTTAGTTACACTAGTGATGAACATAGTTCTGAATGTTCATTGAAGAAAATAAACATAGCAGACGATTGCAGTGAATCAAGGCTGCCTATATTTCCTAGAATTGCGGGTAATAAAGCCGAAGTAGAGTTAAGTGCATAGCGCAGTACTCAGTAGTCGTGGTCGGACGACCTCGATCTAATATTTCCGCTTACCGCTGCCACCACGTTCTTACCTCTTCACCTGCTGTAAGTATATCAATGTTTTGTGTTAGTGCTTGATTTGTTCAGAAAAATTATCACAGTAGGTACTCTTCTTTACCAGTATTTTGCCTCAGAACACTCAAAAAACAACCGATACACAAGGTGTACTTATCAAAGGGAACGATCTCTTTGATATTGCTTGTGTAATGATGGTCGTTTCATGTATATCAAATACTTTTGCTCTTCAACGGTTTAAATTCTCTTCTGCCGGGTCTGATCCGTCTCAATTCCATACTATAAAATCTGAATACATATTATAATTTATAATCATCGTCATCAACCTATTGAACAATTTTATTAAAGAGTCACATAAAATTGTTTTCCCCAGGGTTGGCCAGGCCATTGATTCATACCCAGGCCGATTCTTGTGAATTAAAACTTCTCAAGTTATGCCTTACCTATTTTTCTTTGACAAGTCAATATTGTTTTACGTTAATTGCAAAATGAGTCCAAAATCTAAGAAATATTATCTAGTGTCCAAGTCACACACTACTATATAAATAGTTGCTCTATACTATATAGCCTTAGCCTTGTTATGTAGCCTGTATAGAGCCTTAAGATTCTCAATAACTTCTTATAGCTCGACGATCACTTTAGATTCGACTTGTGAGTGCGTCACTGATACATGTCGCGATGGGGGCCGCCGATAACCGTTATTTATTGTTTTTCTGATAACAGTAGGTATTTCTATCTAATTTTATTATTAATTTCACAATTCTTTGAAATGTTCTGATGAAATTGATCGCAGATTGTGAAAAAAAAAGTGAAATCGTGGATCAAGCACAATAATGATGATTGAGCATGGTAATTAGCTAGCATGGTAAATAGCATTGTACATCAACGTACATGTGTATTGGCCATTAGAATTGGCGTGTATAGATTGCGCATTTGTTGTGGTTAGATTGTCCTTTGTAGTTGCCTTGTTTGCCACATGTATTTCCTTCGTCTATAAACAAACGCGAGCGAGGCTAATTCTTATTAGATTCTACTTGAGGAAGTTGCAAATTGTTCTAGTACATGTTAATTGTTCAAGTAGACTTAAGTGTAGGTATCTATTTCTAGTATAATCTCTGGAATTAGTGACATTTTCTTGCTTAGCAATATTATGTATGCAATATTAAACACTCAGGTACACTTGGCTTCATTGCGTAATATTTTTTTCTATAGGATCTTTTGATGAAATTGATTATGAAACACATTTTAATTACGATTTATGGTAGGGGAGCCGATGATGCTGAATGTGGATTTACTCGAGCGTCGTCAGGACCTATTACATTTTGAAGATTAGTTGATAGGAAGAATAAAAGGTTATACATATAATGTTTCCCCTTTCAGTGGTGGGAAAAGCGTCTAGCTGCACGCTCTCATCTTCATAGACGATTTTTATTACTTCAGCATGTGAAAATCGAATGATTATATTTTTTGTTAATTTTGCATCATTTCCTTCAAAATAGAAAAAAATTCAACCGCTCTCGAAATTCGAAAAAGTCAAGATAACGTTTTTTTTTTGCTTTGTAACGCTGGGAGCGTTTACACTCTCGTACATTACATTCAAATAGTCTTTATTTTCTAAATACTTATACTTTTTTCGCACCATACCTCAATCTGACATTTCTGAGTATTTCTGACCATCGTTTTTTTTTCGCGCAGCTCTATATAAAGAGCTTATAACATGGTAGAGGGTACTCAGCAGGATGCAAGATGCTTCCCTTATGTTAATCTAACGCGCTCGAGTAAATCCAATAATCCCCTTTTGGGCTCCCCTACTATTATGGGGGATCATAAATATTCTATTTGGTAATCGACTATTAGATAAAAATTGACTAAAACCAATTGAAGGGCGAAGGCAAAATCACAAAGTACACAGAAACTATTTCTACCAAAGTTCAAATGCACTTGTTTTTCAAAACGGCTAGACTGTCTCGAAGGGCAGACGTTTAAAACCGTTAGTGTAAATCGTTTGCATTGTTCCATAGGGGTGGTCTGGAGTTTATCGACCGTCGCGTCTGCTCGGATTTTGGACTATCTTGCACCCCCCATTCGCTATATGATAATACTAGCTGATGCCCGCGATTTCTTCAGTGTGGATTTAGGTTTTTTAAAATCCTTTGGAAACTCTGATTTTCCAGGATAAAATGTCCTTCTCCAAGGTCTAGTCTATATCTGTACCAAATTGTTGTCAAAATAGATTCAGCGGTTTAGGCTTGAAAACATAACATACAGACAGACAGAGTTACTTTCGCGTTTATAATATTAGTATGGATATTCAATAATAAAATTGTCTGAGACAGCTCAGAGTAGGTGTTTACGCTTAACTGGTTCATTTCCTTCTTCCACCAATCATTCCTGTTAACTGGACCCAAATTAAATGATAGGTAACCTCGGATCAAGGCTGACTGCTGGCATCGATACTGCCGCCGCCGTTGCCTTTAAATGTTAAGCCACCGAAGAAACCTTTTCATGTTGTTGTTTCCATTTTGCAAGTAATCTTTGTCTAAAATGTTGACGTAATTGAATTCTCATAGTTTGGCGGCTTTTTGGCTTTCGCTCAAAAGCGTTGGACTTGGAACGGCTTCGCTCACTAATTGCTCAAAGTCTTTAAAATATTAATTTGCATCTAAACTTGATCTCTCACCGATCCTTCAAAACCTTTGTGAAGTTCATCAACCGTTCTTCGCCACATTTATAACGAAGGCAATTTGCTTTACGTCCACTCTTGTATTTTTTGCAGACTTTAACCTTTCCAAGTATTTATATACATTAAGTACTTTTCAATGATATTATGTTACCGGGTTACTGTTTGTAGTTGTGTATTTTTATTATTTTTACAGTTTTCCAAAATTTTATTATTTACAATTAATACAGCAACGTATTACATATATAATCAACTAAGTTTCGCCCGTGGCATCGCCCGCGTGAATTTCGGTTTTCACAAATCCCGAGGGAATCGTGGATTTCCGGTTCCCGTTCCCGCTTCCTTTTGTAACCTTTATATTATCTACTTTCAAGGAAGTTTGCAAGATAGTAATCTACCTTTAGCTGTAGATTGCGGTTCACTTATACATACATATTATACACAAACTTTCGCCTTTATAAATATTAGTGTGATACATAATTTATATAATAAAAGGATTGTAACGATAATTATACCTTTGCCTACACATTACACATTATTATTATCTCTGAAGAATATAGAGCTGTCCAAATTCCCGGTATAAAATATACTCATAAGTACGTGGGTTATGTGTGTGTTCTGTTTGGCTTCAAGCCAAGTCTGGTTGCGTCTCTCCTTGAATGAAATCTTCAGGAAAACAAATCAGTTTTTAAATATTTGGCCAATCGTTTGGAAGCTAAACGGCGCGGCGCGGCGTATGGTTTGCTTGTTGTTGAGCATTCGAAATTGCACTAGTATAGCGTGTAAACATACAATATTGTAGTATACGAGATGTCACTGCCTCTCATTTGCTCGTGTGCCAAAAATTTGTTGCGACGTCTTTATAAATTTTGTGCGCAGCGACCCAGAACAACACAACTTTTGTTGAATCAGTCACCTATTAATATAGTACTTTAACTATTTTAATTGAGATATTAATATATTATGTAGTTATTTTGGTATTACGGTACTATAATCCATTTTGGAATGCGGTATATAATTTATTATTTTATTGTTATACTAGCCGATATCGCTGGGACTTCGTCCGCTTGGATTCTTATAAATCTCATCCCCTATTTAACCCACTTGGGGGTAGAATTTCCAAAATTCCTGAAATACGTAATTCTTTATTTTTAACCGACAATACAAATACCGATTTTCATTGATATAACTTTAAAAATGATGAACTTTCATACAAACTTTCATCCCCCATTTAACCCACTTGGGGTAGTTTTTCCAAAATTCCTTAAACATGTAATTCATTATTTTTAACCGAAAACCTAAATACCAATTTTCATGGATATAACTTGAAAAATGACGGATTTTCATACACACTTTCATCCCCTATTTAACCCCCTTAGGGGTGGAATTCGCAATAATCCTTTCTTAATGTGCGCCTACGTCATATAAGGAAGCCACTGAAAATTTCAAGTTTCTAGCTTCAGTGGTTTAGGCTGTGCGTTGATGATCAGTCAGAAGTCAGGACAAGCTTCTTTATATATTATTATAGATAGATAGATAAATGATTTTGGTGTGCATGCGTTCATAATTTTTCTCCTAAACTTTAACGATATCTGTAGTGTAGGTGATTCTTCGCTATAATTGGATCCGGTATAATTATGTCGCTGCTGTCGACATCCAGATTTTTTTAATTTTCCGAACAATAGGACGTCAAGTCTGCCGAGTTCGCTAGTTAACATATTTAAATATTTATGACCTAATCTTATATTATATCATAACAAATCTACATAATATTATATACTACGACATATAATAGTTCCTGTACAATCCAGGTTCCAAGTTATATGGAATACTGAGGGTTGTGATGGCTGTAATTTCTGAAATACAAAACCGATGACCTTGAAATATTTACGGAAGAATCTCAAAAGTATTTCAACTAACAAAAAAAGAATAAATGAAATCGGACCACGCGTTAATAAATTATAGCAAATAACACATTTTGACTTTCATCCCCTCTCCCAAGGGAACCGTGCTGAATTTCGGGATAAAAAGTATGCTATATGTGTTACTTCGTAATATGAACTTAAATCATGCCAAGTTTCATTTCAATCGATTCAGTAGTTTTTACGTGATGCGCACACAAACATACAGACAAACAGGCAAAAATTTAAAAAATAGCTTTTTTTCGTTCCCAACTGGATTGGCAGTGCGCGTCGACATCATGGCAGTAATTATACACTTTAATGGAATAATCTCACCGAATAAACATTTTAGAACGGAACCACCCATTAGTCATACTAATACCAGACAAATTAACGAGAAATTTGTCCCCATTTTAGTAATTGTCGCCACCTATTAGTTATTAAGTGGAAGCAAGCAGGAGCAAAATTAGCGTCGAAACGTAAACAAGACGTCACAGAGTATCGAGGTAGTACGAGTGGGTACGAGAACATAATGGGATTGTGTATTGTTGCAGCTGGGCAACTGTTCTGTGGTGACATTGATGGAGTTCCGCTTGGACAGCGCGGAGTACTGCCAAGCCCAACACAAATAAATTCGCGGGCAACTGTGGAGGCGAGACCCATGCTGCCGGGAGCGCGGCGCGACACGCACCCCGAGCACCGAGCAATACACATCCATCCAGTTGTAAGTGCACATTTTATTCAGGTATGGTTATAGTGACATATCTATAGGCATGACGTTTAATATGCAGAAGTCATTTATTGGCTCTGATTCGCGGGACGCAGCGTCCATGATTGGTTCGCTGTCATAATATCACGTCATAATCTGCCTCCCACATTGGTTGCAACTTGCAGCCGTCTTCGTACAGTCTGCCGCACCATAAGCGAATTACGCGTGAGCAACAACTTTCTTTCATGCCTCTACTATAACCGTGCCGCCTATACCATCTTCTATTTTGAACTTGATGCAATCGGACAAAGGCACTTATGCTCATGCCGTATCACATTCGGAGATGCGAGATCCAGGATGTACCTGGCAGATGGCCAGGTCTTTGGCTCCCATGAAAATTTTCAAATTGTTATCTCCTGTGATTTGGCATCTTGATCTTTAAAACTATATTAATTCTTGATGTATATGTATAATCGCAACAAGACTCTTATCCACAAGCCGTATCACTGGCTGATATTCTTGAGCCAAGATCAAGATCAAGATGTGTGTCATGTCGTCTGCCATGTCTCCATTGGATCTTTCCTTGCATAGCGAACTCGCTCCAGTGACTAGCAGCAGCCACTGGTTCCATAAAAACATGCCCTTTCGTCTGAAACTATTCAGCTTACGCGTCGCGTCATCGGGGTTTCAGGCATTAGTCATACGTGTTTCCCTTTTAGGGGTTAGACTGAGGTTGTTTAATTTAGCTACTAAACCATCACAATAAAGTGTGACAATACATTGTGAAATAGAATTTCATAAATGGAAATAATGTGATGTTTTGTCATTCTTCCGGTATCAAGGATAAAACGCTGATACACTAATCAGTTAGCAAGCACGTAGTGAAAATGCACCTCTGTGTGAACTCAATCAATAAGTATCAATCAAAAAGCACACACAGTGTGAGTGTTGTTGCGTAGTGTTTACAATAGTGTTATCACGTTGTGTAGACACACGGACCAGAGTGATATGATGTGAACGCGCTAATAAGTGATGCGCTATTGGCAGCGGATCAGAAGTTCGCGAATACCGCTTACACTCACATGACCTAAACATGGCCGGTCTGCAACAAGTACGCTATTTTTAAAAAGTTTTTTAATCCACTTCAGTCAGTCGCCTTTCTCGTATTGACGCAAATCCAAGATGTAGATAATCTCGCGTACGCGAATAAAACTCAACGCGATGCTATAATAATGACGAATTTTTCTCTATTTGTTTCAGTTACCATAGATTCGGATCCCGCTGTTGTCAGTAGGAGCATATCATTCGCCGAAGTTCCGATCGGAAACCGACTTATGTTTTTTCGCGTAACCTCCCATTAGTTTCGTTCCCCGATACGTAACCGTTCGTCGTCGGCCAGCAGTCTTCGAATGTGCTCGAGCGGTTAAACGCGACATCAATGCGGGTGGTTCTAATTACATAATTGGACCCTTTTTTAAAAGAAGCCCCGAATCTGGAGTGTGTTGTGTGGAAATAGAGTGACAGTTTGTCTGTTTTGACTCTGACGGATCGCTGCAAGTTCCCGACGCGTGTGAGACATAGTCCGAGTGCGGGGAGCAGTCGCACAACGGTCGCCATGAAGCAGAAGGACATCCGGCCGGCGCCCTCGCTCATCGAGTACAAGAACATGCGCTTCCTCATCACCGACAGACCCTCGGATGTCACCATCCAGGGATACTTGCAGGTGTGTATCCGATATTAGTTACCATTAAAAGTCCTCTAATTTACAAAACTACTCAACCAAATTGACATTATTTACAGTCATAATTTTTCAAATTATCTCCGATATCTTGCAATGGTACGAAGTTCTTCGGAAAATATTAGAATTGCTTTAGTTCATACTATAATATCCCTACTAATGTTATAAATTCGAAAGAGTTTGTTAATTTTTCCTTCAATTACGCCGCAACAGAACTACGCCGACGAAGTCCCGGGCAAAAGCTACTCTTTAATATAATATACAAGTATAAATTGAAAATTTAAAAAACCCCCGACATTCGCCATTTTGTCGTGGCGGCCATCTTGAATTTGC
The DNA here is from genome assembly GCA_920104075.1 of Melanargia galathea. Taxonomy (NCBI): domain Eukaryota; kingdom Metazoa; phylum Arthropoda; class Insecta; order Lepidoptera; family Nymphalidae; genus Melanargia; species Melanargia galathea. Next base: position 5,099,366 of record OV049859.1, on the reverse strand, counting down.
AATAGTGCTATTCTACTAGACAAGCCCTTTCATTTGATACCCATATCAAGGGAGTTGTGAAAAAATATGTCATCCGCCATTTTGTAGCGGCGGCCATCTTGGACCGATTTTCATCAAACATAGCTAACAACACTCTCGACTAATTCACCTTCCAAACAAAAAAAACCGCACTTAAATCGGTCCACCCGTTTGAGCGCCACAGGGGAACAGACAGACACACACACACACACACACACACACACACACACACACAGACACGTGAAACTTATAACACCCCGTCGTTTTTTCGTCGGGGGTTAAAAATACCGGTGTGCGTGTGTTCGTAATTCTGCCCCTCCTAAACCGACTTTGATATTTTTTTTTTGTACTCATGAGGTCACCTAGATGGTTCTTAACTAAAGTTGGATCCGGTAGGTGGCGCTGTTGCCGACATCGAATTTTTTTAATTTTCCGACCAAATAAAAGATTTCGTTAGCGAGGTCTGTGACAAGACATACTTACCGGGTCCGCTAGTATTACTCTAAACACGAAACTGTGTTTGTCCCCTAACTTTTCAAACGAATATCGTAGTTCCCGTAGGATTTAAAAAAAATTAAATTCACACGGACACTAAAGTCGAAGGTCAGCTGATATTCAATATTATTTGAAGAAACAATGGAGCCCATAAATCGTTTCCAGGGTAGAGATAACCTTGACGCGTCTTTTGGGAAGTTACGCCTGCCGAAAATTGGTTCCCTTCGATTTTCCATATCTCGCAAAGAGGCAAATCGTCGTTCCGTTCCGTTGAATGTCTTATGCTTTTGTTTGCGCGCTTCTTATTTTGGGCGTAATATGGATGCTTTGAATTTGCGTCAACCGACATTCTCGTCCTCGTCTCAAACGATGATAAATATTTACTTGAATTGATTTATTGCACGAATGTCACGTTATCTTCGTCACGTTCAATTCGAAATAGCCGTTTCGAATTTATCCAAACATCCGTACATTTATCCAAATGCTAAGTTTCATTAATAACGAATTTCTTCTATTTCTATGTATATTTTTAAGAATGACCTTGACTACAATACGGATGGATGTTGTACTCAATTCTTTTAATAACACTGTCTACATTCATATTTTAATATTGTAAATGGGAAAGTGTCTGTCTGTTTATTTTTCACTTCTCGACCGCTGTACATATCTTAACATTTGGGACAGAGATAGATAGCGTACATCCTATAGTCTACTTTTATACCGAGATATCAAAAAAAAGTTTCCACGGGGTTTAAAAAACCTATATTGACGTTGACGAATTTATGGGGCTAGATCTCCGTAATTGTATCAAAAATAATCGCCTTGCAAGTTTTCCAACATCAGTCCTTTCTTTTAGTAACCTGAGAAGGTAGAGCCCTTTTGCCATTTCAATTTCAAGTATATCAACATTTTATAATGTCCTTGAATTCGTTGATTTCATTCCATTTTGTTCAATAATACGATGTATATTGCTGACGATATTGACGAAATGACTAAAGTCAACAACACTTTTATCATCTTTGTCTTAACAAATACATATGTCTGGAAACTATTATTATTTAACGTTGTATTATTTCAAAACGTACCTACCTACCGGTATATAATAATAACTATTTTGTTATTGCCATTTTGTTAAAAAATATGTTCAGCTTTTCCGAGAACGTTTCCACCATTATGTAAATGATTTTCCAACGATGCGTGCGAAGTGCTTTGCTTCATCGCTTCGGCTTTTACCAACTTCGGCTTTTTCCGGGATCCGTCTTCCCACTTCTTGCCACCTTATAATCAATATGGCTAAACTCTAAATTGTAGTCTAAAGAATACCTACTAAACTTTAAATTTTAGAGTCCCCAAGAGTTCCCATGTTATGTACGTTTAATAATATTATACCATGTCCAAATTTATGTGCAGTTAACAGCTTTATTGTAAGACAGGCTTTCTAGAATTCTTGTTGCATGAACGTCCAATTCCTATTTCCTAGTATCGATTGGGAAGAAAACGGCACAATTGTCTATTTCACAAAGGCTTAACTACATACTTTCGACTGTAGATCGGAAAGAAAATCTCAAAGTAAGACTTCTGTATCTCATATAGCCTAGCTTTTGTATTCAAAGGGATTTGACGAGTGATTTGATGTACCTAGGTTCTTTTTCCTTTTATTCTTTGTATTTTGGATTTGCGATACTTTCGTACGTTGTCTATTCTGTAAATCTGTTGCACATTTATTGAACGACAAAAAGGCAAATTCGAAGCGATTTCTTTTCTGGCTAGCTTTCAGAAATTATGAATTACAAAGATAGGTACATATCACTTACTTAAATTACGTTACTTATTTATAAAAGAGAACAATGTCTATTAAAGCTCTAAGAAGATTTACGTGTCTGATTAACAACTTGATAAAGATAAATCAATTTATAACATTCTCATATTGAATTATTTTAAATTCTATGTAAGTAATTTGAAAATGAATTGGGTTCTTCTTTTCGTGCAGAATTTTATCAAAGGTTAAGTAAACATAAACATAAATATCGTTTATCTAGAATCCCAAACCTTACCGCGATGGTACCAAAAAGTACGCGCAGATATGCCTTTAAAATATTATATAGTATACCTCTATTGTAGAATAAATTTTTATTTAGTGCACCATCCCGTTCTTTCACCCTGCTCCTCTCGCCAAAGATTGTGTGTGACTTGTGAGAGATCGCTCTAAGCGATAAGACCGCCTTTGCAAGCAAAACTGTAGTCCCTAAGCTCTCTTCAGCTATACTTTTTCTTTGTGTGTGCAATAAAGTATTAGGGACCGTTCAGATAGACCGGCGCGGAGAGCATTTCTTTTTTCACACAGACCGGCCGTTCGCTCTGCTCTCCGCGCCGGTCTGTGTGAACGGACACGCGGATGCGTTCGGAGCCGAGCGTACGCTCTTGGGCCGGACGGCGAGCAATTCGCCCTACGGTCGGCTGCGCGAGCATGAAAGAGCACGCGAACGGAGCCGGTCGGATGCTCGAGCGCGAAAGAGCACAAGCATGGAGCAGCCGACCGGCTCGACGAGCAGCCGAGCGGCTGCTCTTAATATTTCACACAGAGCGTATTGGGAGCATCCTCGAGCATCCTCTTATCATAAAAGAGATAAAATGTAAAAGTAAAGCTTATTGCAATGTCTTAAGATTCTATTTTAAATGCGATTAAAATTTGCTCTGCTCTCCGCGCCGGTCTATCTGAAAGGTCCCTTATTCTATTCTATTGTAAAATATATTGCCGGACATATAAAAATCAAACGATGTTCATGAGGGCAATAACCATGACCCAGCGTGATCTATGAATAAAATGAAAATGTTATATAAATACAAAGAAAAAAGGTCGAGCATTTGTCTAATATTGATTGGCTTACAATAGAGGGGTTGCGTGTGCGATATACAGGGTGACTGGTAACAGGATACATTCCTTGCAGGGGCTTAAAGTAGAGCTCATTTGCAGCAATTTTTTTCATATAATGTCCTATACGAAACTTAGTCGTTTCCGAGTTATTGAAGATTTAAGGTTTTTAGCAAAAAATTCCAGTTTTAAAGTTAAAATTAGTTGCTGAAGAAAATCATACCCGGTTTTGTTGGTTTTTTTGTAGTTTTCTGATAGAAAAACGTTCAGAAACTCAATCAAAATCAAATAAGCTAGAAAATACCGTTAACTTTTCAGTTAAGGCCTAAAAACCACGTATTATTTTTAAGGAAAAAATCGAATTTGATGAAAAGCAATAGTATTTCATCTTTGGGGCCACATGAATGATTTGATGTACGCTTACCCCATGATCACAGATGAGCTTCGCGAGGACTCTTCGTGCAGCTCATGAAATGCGTAAGAATTAGCCAACAAGAGTAACTAAAACGGAAATACGAAAAAGGCTTTGGGCTTGTATCAGACAAAGAGGTTCACATTTAGAGCAAGTTTAAAATTAGATTTAGATTAAGATTAAGACTAACACTAAGCTTTAGAATAAAATAAAGATTAAAATTTAGATTAAAATCATAACTAGTTTTTCTTTTGCGAACCTAAAATATGTAATTACTAATAATTATTAGTTAGTTTATTCTTATTCCTAAAATTAATCAATTAGTCATTAAACTACTACAAGTTTCAAATTGAATTAAAAATCGTTCTTGCAGTTTTTTGTAAAGATCTTTACCTCGTTGGATAGCTAATGAATCAAAGAAGTTAATTCAGTAATTTTTACGTAACATTCCATACATTTTTTTTTTAGAAATAATATTCTTTTCACCTAATTCGTATTTTTTAAATTCTGAGGGAAAAATGCGGGCCAATTAGATGTCTAATTGATTAATCCTATCCATACTTTTACAGAATACCTCCGTTGATGTGCCCTTTCTTTTTCTTTTTTAGGTTTTCTCCTTTTGCCGCCCAATAATGTAAATTATGATACTTTGTGATTCCATCCCAGTCAAATTGAAACTCGTCAGTCCTCAGAATTTTGTTAATAAAATCGAGGTTTTGAAAAAAGTCGTAGACATCTGTACCTTTTTGGATAGCTAATGAATCAAGGAAGTTATTTCAGTAATGTGTACGTAACGTTCCATACATTTTTTTTTAGAAATACTATTGCTTTTCATCAAATTCGATTTTTTTCTTAAAAATAATACGTGGTTTTTAGGCTTTAAGAGCGTTGATGCGTTCTGCGCCGCTTTAGCTCATTTTTAAGCTATTTTGACCCTTCATATGTTGTTCATCTATGCATTTACTTGAAAACTTATTTATACTACATTGTAGAAAATTTTGTGTTCTAGGGAATTGGAAGACAACATTTTGCAATTTATTGATAGTTTTTGTCTTATTGCCAAAATACCAAAAGCCTATTTTTGAATTTTGGGAATCGTGGAATCTTTGACGTTCACTACGTCAAAAGTTACTTGTTCAATTCACACACAAAGATATATTTATGAAAGGAAATGCCCTGAACTAAAGACATGGAAGAAAACATTTTTTTAATTTGGCGTTTTTTACATCATAAAAATCCAAGCAAAGGAATTTTAATTTCAGTAAATTATAGACATATAAAACCGTCATTTTAGTAGATTAATTTTCGCCATTTATAAGTAAAATTAAGTACATATAAAAGTAAAACATATTAACAAAAATATAAGTAAAAAAAAATCTAAAATTAATTACTATTTGTTTCCAAAATATAACTTAGAAACATACACCAAAACGCAGAATGAGGCAGTAGGAAATTGAACTAGCAAACTAGTATGAGCCGAGGCTTCTCCGCGAACGGACGTAACGCTTTTTGTCTCGGCAATTCTTATTGGATTACATGGAATATACGTAAAATTGTAGTGCGACTGTCACTATTCAATACTAGATATTTTTAATGCTCGCTATTTTTTTCTTACAGATAGATTAAAACTTTTTACGTATTTTTAATAATTGTAATATATTATATTATAGTTATAGTTGAGGATTATAGTTGTAAATCAGTAATCCATACTATATAATATTATAAATGCGACAGTGTGTCTGTCTGTCTGCCGATTTTTATGTAATTAGGTACAGAGTTAGCTTACATCCTGGGGACGGATATAGGATACTTTTTATCTCGGAAAATTAAAGAGTTCTCACGGAATTCTTAAAGGTCCGTCCGTTTAACCGATTTATACAAAATTTGGTAGGTACAGAGGTAGCTTGCGTCTCGAAAATTGACATAGTTCCCACAGGATTTTTAAAAACCTAAATCCACGCTGACGAACTCGCGGCCAACATATACTTACATAATATTATGTGGAAAATGAACTAGAAAATAGCTATCGTATACAAAAACTATCGTCCGGTAACTATTAAAATTTAAAATCGGGAAATTACATCAAAATCAACATGGCGGGCTGATATAGGCAAACTTTCTTGAAAGTATGTATAAATGTTGGAAAAGGGAGCGAGAACGGGAACAGGAAATCCATGATTCCCTCGGGATTTGTGAAAAACCCAAATTCACGCGGGCGAAGCCGCGGGCAAAAGCTAGTAGAGTATAATTTTTTTATTTAAATAATCCATACCTACTAATATTATAAATATGAAAGTGTGTCTCTCAGTCTGATAGCTTTTCACGGCCTATTCTTTTTACCGATTTGGACGAAATTTAGTATCGCAGTCATGGACATTGGTTATTTTCTAAGACTTTTTGATGAAAAAAAAAACTTTAGAAACAGCATGTTTCTAGATATGCACACCATAGGTGTGCATACACCTATGTTGGGCACAATACCTAGGTTGTTGGGCACAATTTATCGCAATAACACAAAGTTATTTTTTGTATTGTTTTATAAAATGGCTGATAATTTTTTACCCGTGCAATAATTTTCTATTGTTATTGTGGTAAATGGATTACACTAGTACAACACCTGCAAGAGATTAGATACTAACTATCATTTGCACGTGGTCATCGTTTGAGCAACTTTATTTGATAATTTTATTTATATTTTCGAACAGGAATTTTCTTTTTATTGCAATCGACCCTTGATGGCTATTGTCAGTGTGATAAAAACTGCTTTAGCGTTGCAGGTGCTTATCTCTTTTATTGCTCTCTGTTTTGTTTTTACGTTAGGTTGGGTGCGAAAACAAAAAAAATTACTTTTATTAATTTTTTTTTAATTTCGATTTTGAATGAATCTGCATTTTTCTTCACTATCTTACCCTTACACGAGTAGGCATATAAAAAATCAATATCAGAAGCTGTACTATATTCTCCAATTATAATTTTTATGTACTGGTCTACTCTATAAGGTCTTTTTCAAGCATTATACATTAATTATGCCTGCTTTATAAAATTAAAAATCTACGAACTAAAAACTTAGGTATAGGTGCCTAAGAATATTGAAAAAATAAATAGCCCGTTTGAAAATGGTAAAAAGATCAAAACGGTTTGTTACACTACACTGCATTTGGAGCGGCGCGTTCATTCACGTAAACAAAGAATCCCAGGTAAATGCCTAAACTTGCGAAGCGGGTCCGTGCGTCAACGCTCTTAACTGAAAAGTTAACGGTATTTTCTAGCTTATTTTGATTTTGATTGAGTTTCTGAACGTTTTTCTATCAGAAAACTACAAAAAAACCAACAAAACCGGGTATGATTTTCTTCAGCAACTAATTTTAACTTTAAAACTGGAATTTTTTGCTAAAAACCTTAAATCTTCAATAACTCGGAAACGACTAAGTTTCGGATAGGACATTATATGAAAAAAATTGCTGCAAATGAGCTCTACTTTAAGCCCCTGCAAGGAATGTATCCTGTTACCAGTCACCCTGTATAAATCGAAATCCGAATTTTAAGAGGCGTACCATTGAAGTTTAACGGAAACTTGAATCGCCAATGTCATTTCGATAGAAGCAATAAGAAACACAAACGTTAACGTGTTCTATTATGTAGATTGCAGCATGTACCATCTCAAACCTATCATTGATATCAAAAATGCTAGATACAATGGCACAAGTAGCAAAGTATAGTTAAAAAGTTTAAATTCTATAACATGGTTTGTTGCATTTACCTTTTTACGGTATTATGGAAAGTGACGCGAAGTGAACGGATGAGGATTTTGATAGGATGTGCGTGTAAGTGTACTGGCACTCGTTGATAAGGCAACAAACTTTGAATAATTGAGTTCTTTACTAAAATAACCATTATTTAAAGCTCAAAAAACAATTTCTATCTGCGTTTAAAGCAATTGCTTAAGAGACAAATTGACCGTGACATTGCCAATTTGAAACCGGCGAAAAGGCCTTGTAATATGTTCCGTCTATATAAATTCTTACTCTAGTAAGCTTATGTGGACTGTGCCAGACGACGCCATGTAAATATTTTAAGTACAACATTGTAAATCGATTAAGAAATATTATAGCCTTTTGAGTTTTGAGTGAGCTATGCCATGTCCCACTAAAAACATTTTACTACTCATTATTTTACTTAATGTTTTCCAAGGACTTTCCGACTTATCTTGTTTTGCAAAGGAAGTTTTTAAGTGTAATCTATAATCTATATTCATTTTGCTGATGTACGTATATATGATGATAGACCGGCGCAAAAGTATACCTACAGTGTGCTTAGTCTAAAGCGGAGCACTCGAAAACGAACTCGAAAACTATTGATCGATTTCAGAGTAAAATAGACCTAAAATGGCTTGTATTAAGGTTTGAGTTCGCCAGGTTCGAGTGCTCCGCTTTAGACTAAGCACACAGTCAAACAGAGTTTAAGATACAGCCTCAGAGGCTAGAGGGGGTGGAGTATAATTTCTCTTAGCTCAGAGGCGATACCTGCTGTCACCAGCCAGTCTATATGTCAGGGCCATTCTACCGAATTCCCATGATTCCCGGCAGCCTGCACCCCCTCAAACCTACGGTCAGTAGCTTTCGTAAATCTGTCCACTATAGAAAGGTTTGTTAGGTCTTCTCCACTAATTCTGTCCTTTCCTTGTTGCCAATTTACCAGTGATAAGAGACTTAAGCTATGAAATGGTAGATGGTCTCCTGCTCACCACACTCTGGACAGGATGGGTTTCCTTTAATAGGGTATTTGACTAATTTTTGGAAATTGTTTTAAATTATTCTTTATTACTTATTAAAACACACTACATTGATATTTTTCGCAATATCTACAGTATTAAGAATTAAATCAATGATAAAGTTTAAGTTTTGAAAACCACGCCAAAAACGACATTTCTGATCACATGATACGCGTGACGTCACAAATCGCTATGCAAGTCACTTCTCTCGCTCGCTCGTTTTCGGAACTCGGTGCGTGCGACAGAGACGCTACGCAAGGCGACTGCTGTATCGTAATGTTCTAAATTGTTATACCTACTCATTTTAATATCAATCTTATTCTTTCAACTATAAAGTTTAGTTTCGGTTGACTTGATAAACTTCAATTATATCAACCAAGTTACGTGCTATCAAGTGACATCACAAACAATCCCAGAGCGTTCACGTTCCTGATAAAATTTCAAAAATTATTATGTTTTATTTCGTGCAAAATATCGCGTAAAATTACATAGTTTAGTTTGATTGAGTGAAATATGTCTTTTTTAGGCTATTATCTGATAAGATGACCACAATCAATAGTATATTTTCAATGTTGTCAAATACCCTATTGTTGCGAGACGTCTATTTAGCTGACAATGTCCAGTGGTTATACCTCCTATGTGTTGCGTTTTTAGGGTTCCGTACCCGAAGGGTAAAAAACGGAGCCCTATTAATGTCACTCGGCTGTCTGTCTGTCTGTCTGTCCGTCTGTCCGCCGGTCACAGGTCTCTAGCTCGCAGACGAAATGAGTTACAAACCTGAAATTTTGGTATTTAGTGTAAAACGTTAACCCAAAATCAAATATTGAATTAGAAATTGAATTAAATTATTTTTCAGGGGGGCTCCCATACATGAAAAAGGAGCCGGAAAAAAAATTTTTTTCTTTACCCTAGCTTGTGGGGTATCATTGTTTAGAGCTCATTAAGTAGAGTACAAATATATATTTTATCTACTCTCATATCTTAAAATCCCGAATATGAAATCAAAATGTGTCATATATTCTTTCTTCTTCTTCTTTGCTAGCCTTTCTTAATCCATTGTTGGACATAGGCCTCCTCATGGGCACGCCATTTCTCTCGGTGTTGGGCCAGCCTCCTCCAGGTTTTGCCCGCAAGCTTGGTAATGTCGTCGGACCAACGGGATGGTTGTCTTCCAACATTTCTCCTTCCGGTGCGTGGCCTCCATTCCAGCAGCAGACGGGTCCATCTGTCATCTGTGGTTCTACAGACATGCCCTGCCCATCTCAATTTTGACCTGGACACTTTCGAAACAATGTCAGTTAGTCCCGTCCTTTTCCGGATTGTGGCATTTGGTACACGGTCGATGAGCGATATACCCAGCATGGCCCGCTCCATTGCTCGTTGTGCCACTTGCAGTTTGGATGTTATTTGTTTTGTCAGTGTCCAAGTCTCCGAACCGTAGGTCATGACTGGCAGCACACATTGCTCGAACATACGCCGCTTGAGATAGATGGGAATCTTCTTATTCTTTAGGACGTCGGATAGTTTACTGAAAGCAGCCCATCCGAGTTGGATTCGGCGTTCCACTTCTCTCATTTGGCTTTGCTTATCCAGGGTCATTACCTGACCCAAGTAAACATATTCGTCTATCAATCTGCTGACCCAGGATAGATATGTGGTGGTCTGTGTTTTGACACATGAATTTGGTCTTTCCTGTGTTAATTTTTAGCCCAATAGCAGCAGAAGCGTTTTGTAATTGTTCAAGCATTGTGCGCAGTTCTTCCGGTTGTTTGGCGAAGAGAACTATGTCATCAGCAAAACGAAGGTGTGACAGCATTTTTCCATTGATGTTCACTCCGTTTTCAGACCAGTCAATTAATTTAAAAATGTCTTCTAAAGCGGCAGTAAACAATTTTGGCGATATAGTGTCACCCTGCCGAATTCCTCGCTGAATGCTGATTGGCTCAGAAAGTTCATGAAGCCTCACTTGAATTGTGGCACCCCTGTATATTTCTCTTAGCACTTCCACATATATTGGACTACTTTATTCACATACATCTATAATATTTAAAAAAAAAATTAAAAAAATTCATTATAACACTACTTTGTTAGGAAATTATTGCAAAGTAATGTTATAAAATAATTTTTTCTACATTATAGTACAGGCGAACTGGGTTCTGGTATTTTTGAGCCATGGCGGGAAATTCGTGCGACCTCCTTACAGTAGATGTGTGTAACTGTACAAACGCGTTAAACATTGTGAATTGTGTTAAATTGCAGAAGAGTAACTACTAAAAATTAAGTTTACTTAAAATTAAGTAACTACTAAAAATAACTACTAAAAATTAATAACTATTAAAAAATAAATTTTTGATAAGCTTGAGCTATTTTCCGATCCACTAATTTCTATAGGACATTAGGACTCCTCTACTACTATTAATTTCTCTATGGTAACCCAGGCTGTATGGTCAACGATCTTGGCCTGTCCCGAAAGGGACAAACCGAAAAAGAAGAAGAATCTCTATGGTAACAACTGAATTTTGGCGCCATACGCTAGTTATAATATTTAAATTTTTTATTTGTTACTCAAAACTTTACAAGACATGGTTTTTATTGTGCGGAAAAATGTCTAGCAGTGATACTGAAGAGAATTTAACTCCACCTGACCACCGACCAACAATCTTTTGCCAGCAAAATCAAAGAAAACTCACGACAAATATTACCAAGATTTTATGGTTTGGATTTTAAGATATGAGTTTAGATAAAGTAGTGTATGAAACTCTACATAATTAGTTATTAAAACACTCGTGTAATACTATTAAAAAACTCGCCTGCGGCTCGTTTTTTAAACTAACACTCGTGTTTTAATAACCTCTATTATGCAACCGTTTCATAAACTACTATTTTTAATTTTTATCTCAAAAAATAAAGGAATGGGAGGCCATCAAAGTTGTCAGTTTTAGACCATTTTTGTGACGGGGGCTATCTCAAAAACTAAACTAGTTGGGAATATGATATTTCAGTATATTATGTACTATATGCTCTATTTAAACAACAAATACTGAAAACAACGATTTATTAAATAGTTTATAAGCTGTGACCAAAATAAACGAACATTTTTTTGGGTTTTTCTTTCACGGTTTGTTGCGATGTCTAGCTCGGAAATTAAATATTTCTTAGACCCAAAATATTATATTGTTCATAATTATGTACGGAACCCTGAAAGAGCGAGGCCCGACTCGCACTTGGCTGATTTTTCTAAGACCATGTTCCCGTTAAGCGAACAGTGAGCGGCTAACTGTTTGCTTCCAGTTAGCCTCCCTATAGTTTTTAAATGGAGTGTCCAAACAGCCCGTAATTTTCGCAGATTCGCTTGCCGACCTTTTCATTGAGTTCAATGACCGACTAATTCGCCTCCAAATGCCTACAAAACCTATGAGAGATCCAGAGCTGTCAGTTGCGACCGATACACCGTGGCTCAGAGTCAGCCAGCGAACAGTCAGCTCACGTCTAAACGCCACATGGCCTAACTCTTTCCACGATTCTCTCCAGTAACTACAATAGTTCGTAATGTTCGCAGGAGCTGCGCAAGCACAACGTGTGCACGGTGGTGCGCGTGTGCGAGCCGAGCTACGACACGGCGCCGCTCAAGGCGGAGGGCATCGAGGTGCGCGACCTGGCCTACGACGACGGCACCTTTCCGCCCGCCAACGTCGTCGACGACTGGTTCGAGATACTGCGCGACAAGTCAGTACTGTCTTTTTTATTCATCTGCAAGTTAGCCCTTGGCTGCGAGTTCAAGTGACAATATAGTCTAAGATGGAAGCGGGCTAACTTGGAAGAGGTATGGAATTGGCAGAGGTATGGCAGTTTTTTTAAACCCGGCATGGGTTGATCGATTTCTACGTGACCTCGTATCGGAATGCTAAATCGCTTGGCATATCATAAGGCCGTCATATAAACTAGAGCCTCAACCTTCAATTTGAGCTTTTAAAAAGCTCGTTAGTTTTTGGGGAATGTTGGAAGTGTCCCAAATGACCATCAATGTAACTGTTGCACCGCTTGTTCTGTTGAGCACATGCTTGTTCACGGTGTTGCAGGGCGGCCAACAAGCCCGAGGCGGCGGTGGCGGTGCACTGCGTGGCGGGGCTGGGCCGCGCGCCCGTCATGGTGGCCATCGCGCTCATCGAGCTCGGCATGAAGTACGAGGAGGCCGTCGAGACCATCCGAGAGTGAGTACCACACTACAGCCCTCAGTGGGCCTTGGCTAGGTCCAGCAAACTCCCAAAACCCTTATATCCCTTTTCACTCTGTCAATCCACCGGCCTCTAGCCTTAAACCTTATACATCACTTGTACGCACTATTTGGCCAGTATATACCGTGGAGTGAAGGTTAATCGCATACGCGCAAGACCCGGCTTAAGTCAGTGACAGAGCCTGTCAACCGTACGCCGCTGAGAGAAGAATACTAATAAAACTGAATCGTCGCCTGCAACGTAATAATTCAACGAGTTGTCCTTATCTTCCTTAACCTCTAATAGATTCCAATACCCTCAACTACTGTCGTCATCGTTAGCCACTGTTGGACATCTACTGCTGGAAGTAGGTCTCTTATAGCTTTTGTCCAGCGGCTCCCTACGACTCGTCTGTAATGTCGTCGGCCCACCTAGCAGGGGTGGGGGGTTCCCGCTAACATTGCGCTTTCCTGTGCGTACCACCTAGTCTTATCGTTTCTTTAAATTATGTGCCCTGCTTTTTGCAACCCGTTGACTCTGGTTATTTTACGGATCTCCTCATTTCCACTGTATAATTACTCGAAAATATGTAGGCTTAGCCGTTTCATCATCATCATCATGATCAACCCATTACCGGCTCACTACAGAGCACGGGTGTCCTCTCAGAGTGAGAAGGGTTTGGCCATAGTCTACCACGCTGGCCAAGCGGATTGGCAGACTTCACACACCTTTAAGAACGTTATGGAGAACTCTCAGGCATGCAGGTTTCCTCACGATGTTTTCCTTCACCGTTAAAGCAAGTGATATTTAAATATTTAAAACGCACATAACTCCGAAAAGTTAGAGGTGCGTGCCCGGGGAACGAACCGACGACCTCCGATTTGCAGTCGGTCGTCCTAAAAACTAGGCTATCACAACTTTTTTATTAACGTTTATAACTTAGCCGTTTAATTAACGCTTATTTTGTGTGGTTGCAGCCAGCGGCGCGGCGCCATCAACGCCAAGCAGCTGTCGTATCTGGAGAAGTACCGGCCGAAGTCGCGCCTCAAGAAGAACGGACACAAGAACTCTTGCTGCGTGCAGTAGAGGCCGTCTACAGCGAACGTAGCTCTGCTTTCACACACACACTCACACTACGAGCATAGACAACTAGCCGCTAGATGTAACCGACCCCGTCGAGCCTCTTTTGACAAGTACCCTCCTTTCTTTCCCCTCGCAGAGCTTATGACCGAATTCTTTCTTTCCACCCGAGCTTGGACATTCCCGACGCGAGCCCAAGAATTCGGTTACGATCTCTCGACGCAATTTTTTGACGTAGAGTTTTTTAACTTTATTTGACAGCCTTATCGTAAGCTAACATTTTGTACGTTCGAAGTGAAGGTGTATAGCCCTCGTACTCGTAACGGTGGAATATGTTAATAGTCGCGAGCCACGATTTGTGTTCATAGTTGAAACGGTCACTTGGATGTTTACATACTTGATTGAAATCATAATAACTTCAATAATAAAAACGATCCAGTCAGAGTCGTTGCTTATAGGTACTCTTAGAATTCTTGTGGTATACTTTTTTCTATGTGTGTTAAAGTCATGATGATATGTTTTCCTGAATATTACTTTCTTCCGTAGAGACTTAATATTATTATTATTTATCGATAAGAGAATGAGACATAATAGGAGCAATTTGATGACTTTTTTTTTTGGTGTTTCTTGAGACGATTCTGCTATTTAGCTCTGACTAAAATAATTTTATGTTAATTTCTTATATTATTTAATTATACAATCTATGTTATATAATACGGTCTGCAAACTATTTCACAAATGTTTTACCATTGACTAATTAATGTACGATGAAATTCTAATTTAATTGTATCCCAACACAAAATGATAAACTTGACTCACAGAATGTTCCAATAAAATAGCTCTTTGATATTATTTTTCTATTTCTAATTTTATGAAGATAATCAAAAATATATGATTGTGTAACCAGGAACAGTCACATTCATAAATAAAAATATTTATAAGCAAATTAATTGATGTTTGATTCCACAAAATAAGTTCCTACTTTCCATGATACCAGAAGAAAGGTAATATTTTCAGATTGATATTTTCAGTATCTACCGTCTGTAGCCTAAGCGGGTCAATAGTTTAATTGTAAGATTCGTCTGTTAGAGTGAACTACTGGACTGGACGTCGCAAAATAAGCAATATAACCACCGAAACATCTGGCCAAAAATTCCCCCCTAGTGGGAACTAGTTGAATATACGCCAGTCAAATTTGACATTAAAATCGCAAACGAACGGCTAGTTCTGATTTTTTAATATGTTGTTAGGACCACTACCAGTAGTCTAAATTCAATTTTGCAGCTTCGAAAGACCTGTGCTAATTTTGTAGCACTCGAAAAACCGCAAAATTTTTGCACTTTTTTTGGGTTTTTCAATATAAGTCCTAAACTATGCGTTTCTAAAAAAATATTTTTCTATACTTTTTTAAAGTAGATTAAAATTGCTACAATTTAAGATCAAAACTAGCTCTTTAAATTCAATATTTATTGAGATACAGCTCTCCAAAAATTGACAATTAATTCCAAAAAAGTGAAATTTTAAGATTCGGTCAATTTTAAACCCCGATATCGGGGAAAATACTCATTTTACGAGTAAAGTTAATTGAAAAGATGTTGTAGTAAATATAATTAGCTTTAATTTAAACACTAAACAACGTCTGTAGCCCATATAGTTTACTTACAAATCCTAAAAGTTTAAAAAATGCGAAAATTGCAGTTTTTTCTTTAGTTTGTTTTGAATGTAATTTGAAAGAAAAAACCATGTACATCCACAAGAAATATGTATTAAAACTATTACTAAGTATTTAAATTAAGTATTTATATTGTTATTTATTCAAGAAAAAAATTATTTATATTATTATAGATATTTATTGATTTTTACGAAACATATTAATCTGTATTAAAATGACATTATGAGTTCCGAGCAATATAAGTCGTAAACTACGCATTTTTGTTTAATATTTTCTATACATTTTTAAAGTAGACTAAAATTGCTACAGTTTGACATCAGAACCAGTTCTGTAGCTTTAATAATTGCCGAGATACAGCTCTCCTAAAATTGAACTTTTTTCAAAAAAAGTGAAAATTTAAGAGTTGGTCAATTTTCGACCGCGATCTTGGGGATAATACTCATTTTATGTGTAGAATTATAGGTAAAAATGTTATAGTAAATCTAATTAACTTTAATTTAAGGGTAATACGACATCTCTAGGACATATAGTTTACTCACAAATCTTAAAAGTCCAAAAAATGGGAAAACAATTTTCGTAAATTTGGTCTGCTTAGTTTGGTTTGTGAGTACCTTGAAAGGAAAAATCATGAACATCCACAAGAAATGTACATTTAATCTATTATTATAGTATTCATAATGTTATTTATGAAAAAAAAAAATTTATTTATCTTATTTTATTGATATTTATGAAGCATATTAACCTGCATTACAAAGATATTATTTTTGGTTATAATTGTTCATTAAGGTTTGTGAGTAAACTATATGGCCTAGAGACGTCGTTCCACCCTTAAATTAAAGCTAATTAGATTTACTACAACATTTTGACTATAATTTTACCCTTATAATGAGTATTATCCCCAAGATGGCGGTCGAAAATTGACCAAATCTTAAATTTTCACTTTTTTTGGAAAAAGTTCTATTTTAAGAGAGCTGTATCTCGGCAAGTATTGAAGTTACAGAACTGGTTCTGGTGTTAAATTGTAGCAATTTTAGTTTACTTTAAAAATGTATAGAAAATATTAAAAAAAAATGCGTAGTTTACGACTTATATTGCTCGGAACTCATAATGTCCTTTTAATACAGGTTAATATGTTTCATAAAAATCAATAAATATCAATAATAATATAAATAATTTTTTTCTTGAATAAATAACATTATAAATACTAAATATAAATACTTAGTAATAGTTTTAATACATATTTCTTGTGGGTGTACATGGTTTTTTCTTTCAAACTACATTCAAAACAAACTGAAGAGAAAACTGCAATTTTCCCATTTTTTAAACTTTTAGGATTTATAAGTAAACTATATGGGCTACTGACGTCGTTTAGTGTTTAAATTAAAGCTAATTATATTTACTACAACATCTTTTCAATTAACTTTATCCGTAAAATGAGTATTTTCCCCGATATCGGGGTTTAAAATTGACCAAATCTTAAAATTTCACTTTTTCGGAATTAATTGTCAATTTTTGGAGAGCTGTATCTCAGCAAATATTGAATTTAAAGAGCTAGTTTTGGTCTTAAATTGTAGCAATTTTAATCTTCTTTAAAAACGTATAGAAAATATTTTTTTTTTAAGCCCATAGTTTAGGACTTATATTGAAAAAACCAAAAGTAGTGCGAAAATTTCGCGGTTTTTCGAGTGCTGCAAAGTTAGCACAGGTCTTTCGAAGCTGCAAAATTGGATTTACACTACTGGTAGTGGTCCTAACAACATATTAAAAAATCAGAACTAGCCGTTCGTTTGCGATTTTAGCCACTTTTGGAGTCAAATTTGACTGCACTAATAAGATATTATTTAGAATCATTATGATATTGGTTTGTCGAAAATATTGAGGAAAATAGGCTGAAAATAATTAATTTGGTATTACGACCCGCCTACGCCATTTCTTACAATTGCGACTTTATTATCTACTAGCGATCCGCCCCGGCTTCGCCCGTGGTACATAATATATAGCCTATAGCACTCAAGGATCACGTACATATCCAACGGTGAAAGAATTTTTGAAATCGGTTCAGTAGTTCCTGAGATTAGCGCGTTCAAACAAACAAACTCTACCGCTTTATTATATTAGTATAGATAATAATATAAAGTAGCTTGTCCTGACTGACTGATCATCAACGCACAGCCTAAACCACTGAAAAGAGAAACTTGAAATTTTCACAGCAGCTTCCTTTTATGACGTAGGCGCACACTAAGAAATGGTTATTGCGAATTCCTTATATATATATATCATTTATATCCATGAAAATTGGTATTTAGGTTTTCAGTTAAAAAAAAGAGTTACGAGTTTAAGGAATTTTGGAAAAACTACCCTCAAATGGGTTAAATGGGAGTTAAAAGTTTGTATGAAAGTCTAACATTTTTAAAGTTATATCAATGAAAATCGGTATTTGTACTGTCGAATTAACAAGTATAAATAAAAAATTAAAAAACCCCGACATTCGCCATTTTGTGGCGGCCATGTTGGATTTGTAGGTATAGTGCTATTCTACTAGTCAAGCCTTTTCATTTGATACCCTTATTTAGGGAGTTGTGAAAAAATATGTAATCCGCCATTTTGTAGCGGCGGCCATCTTGGATCGATTTTCATCTAACATAGCTAACAACACTCTCGACTAATTCACCTTTCAAACAAAAAAAAACTGCATTCAAATCGGTCCACACGTTTGAGCGACAGGGGAACAGACAGACACACACACACAAACGTCAAACTTAACATACCTTAACACCCCGTCGTTTTTGCGTCGGGGGTTAAAAATAAAGAATTAAGTGTTTTAGGAATCTTGGTTTCATCCCCAAGTGAGATTTCTAAGAATCCAAGCGGACGAAGTCGCTGGCATCTGCTAGTACTTAATAAAGTTATTACAACTTATTAGTTCAAACATTCTTTAGCACTTGAATCTTGATACATAATAATTAATTTATTTCTTGTAAGTCTGTTACAAAATGAAAGCCAAAACATACATACTGAGAAAACTTTATTGCAATTTCAAAATGAGGTAGATTAATTGATTTTTTTAAGTAACAATTTTATTTTCGCAATTGGTAATTAGTATGTTGTATTTACACACTAAACTACATTCCCATGACGGAAATCTACGATTCCCTCGGGATTTGTGAAAAACCGAAATTCACGAGGGCGAAGCCACGGGCAAAAACTAGTATATTATATCTACAACAAAATTTGTACAATATACTTACAAAGAACTTACATTTTTTGGGATTCTATACCTAATAGTTAAAAAATAGAATTATACACCTAGTTTAACAGTTACCTACAACTAATTGTTGTAAATATAAACTCAATTTAAAAATTACAGTACAATACATCCTATTTTAACAGACCTACAAATGAAATTCTTAGAAATAACATTTTAACCAATGTAAATTAAATAACAGACAAATCACAAATTCTTTAACTATCTGCAAGTTATTTTTATAAATTAACCAGGCTCGGCGTACGCTCGGCGCATTGGCTACTATCATGAGAGATGCCTCTTCAGCAGACGGAATGGCTGGTTTCATCAGCTTAGGTTTCCGGACAGAAGAATTTGAACGCTTAATACCTGCCGATGCCATAAAGAAGCCCGAGGTTTTTTGAGATAATATTATGTGCGCCCAGCGTTATACGGTAGGTACTTCAGAGCAAATATTATGCATCCGCAAACATCGTGTAAATAGTAAATACAACTGTATTTACTATTTACACCTTTTTTACACCCAAATAATAAAATTGAAACGACTTCTCGTGTGTGTCCAGATTGGTAGTATAGTCATAGTGAGATGCTTACTTCTTGGCGACGTATTTGTGCGTTTTCCCGCCGCACGTGCCCGTGTACAGAATGGGCAAATAGTATAGTGAGTTGCTCACTTCTTGGCGACGTATTTGTGCGTCTTCCCGCCGGGTGTGCCCGTGTATGGTGTGGGCAGGTAGTATAGTGAGATGCTCACTGCTTGGCGACGTATTTGTGCGTCTTCCCGCCGGACGTGCCCGTGTACAGTGTAGGCAAGTAGTATAATGAGATGCTCACTTCTTGGCGCCGTATTTGTGCGTCTTCCCGCCGGACGTGCCCGTGTACAGTGTAGGCAAGTAGTATAGTGAGATGCTCACTTCTTGGCGACGTATTTGTGCGTCTTCCCGCCGGGTGTGCCCGTGTACAGTGTAGGCAAGTAGTATAGTGAGATGCTCACTTCTTGGCGACGTATTTGTGCGTCTTCCCGCCGGGTGTGCCTGTGTACAGTGTAGGCAAGTAGTAGTGAGATGCTCACTTCTTGGCGACGTATTTGTGCGTCTTCCCGCCGGACGTGCCCGTGTACAGTGTAGGCAAGTAGTATAGTGAGATGCTCACTTCTTGGCGACGTATTTGTGCGTCTTCCCGCCGGACGTGCCCGTGTACAGTGTAGGCAAGTAGTATAGTGAGATGCTCACTTCTTGGCGACGTATTTGTGCGTCTTCCCGCCGGGTGTGCCCGTGTACAGTGTAGGCAAGTAGTATAGTGAGATGCTCACTTCTTGGCGACGTATTTGTGCGTCTTCCCGCCGGACGTGCCCGTGTACAGTGTAGGCAAGTAGTATAGTGAGATGCTCACTTCTTGGCGACGTATTTGTGCGTCTTCCCGCCGGACGTGCCCGTGTACAGTGTAGGCAAGTAGTATAGTGAGATGCTCACTTCTTAGCGACGTATTTGTGCGTCTTCCCGCCGTAGCGCGCCACGAAGGCGTTGACGGCGAACTTGCGCCGGCAGCCCTCGTAGTTCATGTAGCGGATCTTGCCGAACACCGCGCGCTCCGCCCAGCCCTGGTCGTGCACGCCGCATATCGACCACATGCAACCTGAAATTATATTTAATTCGTAAGATTTACATCCTGTTTTACCACCTTCTGATAAGTATCGTCTTACAACTTTCGTCTATTATCTATTCTCTATTTTTTGCGATTTCCCCGCGCAGTTTTTTGCAATCGATGTCGGTTTCTAAACCACTAATTTGCTAACTAATCTCATAAATGCGGTATCTACTCTTTTGAAACGACATAATAATAATTATGTTCAAAACTCACCCACATAGCCGCTGGGGTCCCTGCCATCGAGGCTGTAATGGTCGTTCAAGTAGATGGCATACTTCAACGCCTCCTCGGGGCTGGGCGTCCACTCGAGGATCTTTTTGCACCAGTACATGCGCAGGAACCCGTGCATCTTGCCCTCTGTCACCATCTGGATCTGCGCGGAGTTCCACAGATCATCGTGGGTCTCGGCTTTGGATAGCTGTTCTAGTGTGTATATGTGCGTTCGTTTGTCTTTTCTAAAAAAATATATTATGGTAATTTAGTAAGGATTTTAGGAGAACTAGCCTTTAATTTAAATAAATATGGCAACGGATCAGGGGTATGCATACCTACCTCTTCCAAGTTAGCCCGCTTCCATCTTAGACTACATCGTCACTTACCATCAGATGAGATTGCAGTCAAGGGCTAACTTCCAGCGGTTTCTAGCTCGGTACTCGGCAGTGAATAAATAAATCATTGTAATTCGTTTATTATTATTTGTCGATTGCAGATCACGAGGTCCCGGGTTGGGCAAATATTTGTTAGGTATTGGTTTTTTCTGTCAAGAAATTCCCAGCGCCAGCCCAGAGTTGGTAGTTGGCGGTGTTTCACCCCCGTGCCTCGGAGAGCACGTTAAGCAGTCGGTCCCGGTTATTACTGGTCCCGGTTATCACTATCATGTGACAATAGTCGTTGAAGCCCGCCAACCCGCATTGGAGCAGCGCGGCCGATATAATCTCTAAATCCCTCTTTCCTATGAGAGGAGGCCTATGCCCAGCAGTGGGACGTTAAAAAGGCTGTAGTGGTGGTGGTGGATTCGTTTATTGTTCCGGCATATACCTGTGGTCGTCCAGGGTCTTCTGCGCCCACGCGCTGGCGCCCTTGACACTGTCGTAATGTTCACAATAGAAGCAGAAGTTGTCCGCCAGCTCGCGCCGCACTATCGACTCCTCCAGGAACGCGTTCACGCTCTCAGTGTACTTCTTCTTGTACTGCTGCACGCAAAGCGCCACCCGCTGCACTGATATTTGACCTGAGAGTTACCCAAATATTCAATTAATATGTATATTTTTAAGCAAAAATGTAAGGAGAAATTTTCATAGTGGTGTACCAAGAAAGACTTTATTTGAAGCTATCTTATAGCATTATTACAAGTATGGTGCTCCTATATTGTCTAAGAGCTGCATCAATCATTGCTAGAGCCTCAACTGTGGTGATTGGGTGAATATATGGTTTTTGTTGCTACAACAATACATTTTAGCCGATAGCCAAATAAGTATAGCCAGATAGTAATAATAATAAAAAATTGGAATTGTGATAAATTGTGTTGGAAACTGTAAAATAAAATTGTAATGTACGATAGGGCGCTTTGAATAGCCACAAAAGATGTTATTTAATATAGTGTAGCATGTACAGTGAACCAGAAAACAAGTTCGAACAATTGTTGTTACCAACAATGGACAAACTTCCAATTTTTTTTTTTATTAATTATAGAAATTTAAGTAAAATAAAACAAAAATCTGAAAGAATCATTAAATTATCTCAAAAACTGAAATAGTTATCGAACTTTAAAATTTAAATAAGGTAAAAAAAATTGAAAAAATCTATGGGACCATTTTGCAAACATCCTCAGCTGTCGATTAAAAAAGAATCACACAAATCGGTTCAGTAATCTCGGAGAAATCGGTAAAACAAGTTAGTTTACATGGAAAAAATACCTCCGAACGGACGCGGTGACGTCATACTCGAGTGAGAGGCGCTAATCATTTTGCGTAAATTAAATGATTAATTTCTCCGTCATTTATTGATGGATTTCAAAATTTTTTTCACTGATTTATTAGTTTTAGTCTATATTTTAATTCCATTGTATTAAATATGCTATTTTCAACATCAGGAAACTTCCTCGTTGTGTACAAGTGTTGTTGATAGATTCAATTGACCATTCAAAAGTACTTGTAAAAGTTTATTTGAATAAAAAAATTTTCTATTCTATTCTATTGTTGTTACCAAAATGGAACCACGGCGAGAGGTTGCTGAGCGCGTCCTGCGTGGGGTCGTTCCTCTTGGCGGCGAAGATGGGCAGGCGCGCGTCGAGGAAGCTCCTCAGCACCGCGAGCGCGGCGCGCGCGCCCGGCGCCGCCCACGACACCGGCCCCACGCTCTTGTCCGCCTCGCGACTCTCTATCGCCTCGTCCCACTCTATAGCCTGGAATACAATTAAATAACTGAGGCCTTTTGCTGACTTGGTACATTGTGGCAACGATGATCGAAATCCGAGTATAGAAACACAATGACTTAAGAGTGGAATGGACCTAAACTGGCTTGTTTTAAGATTTGAGTTCGCCAACATTAGTCATTCGACATTTGTCTACAGCTAGCGCCCCAAGCGGATATTATGCTAAATAAATATTCCAAGCACTGAATGAATGAATTCATTTTGCTCTGATGTAATAGTTTATCGATATTCGAATTCTAATAGCGTTTTCGAGGTGAGCAAGCTTGGAATAACCATACTGGTTGAGTGCACTGCTTACCGGGGTCAAAACACACATAAGGGAGGTATAAGGAGTCATGGTAGTAAAGAAACATCATGAACTAAAAGCAAAAATTATTAGAGAAAAGTTATTTCATTATTTATTGTCTGTTACAAGTTTACATTGGGGCAACTACACATCATATTGGTCAACTAATTCTTGAGTTAGTTTGTTAATAATTTCATACTACGTGCTAATGTCATATTATAATTTTTCAGTTATTAGGTACAATAAAGTAGTCAAGTTAGGGCAGAGGAAAGGACATCCAACTTGAGTAAAACTGTGGCATGTTACACACATTAATTATTTCATAAATGGCAATTAGTTTTCTTTTAAACATGTATTTTTTTTTAATTCCAACCGCAATACCAATATTACAAGGGAGTTGCGATTCCTGTGTCTTTTGATATCAAGATCGAGTCAATAAAAAAGACAGTAAATAGTTTAGAAAAGATAACTTTACGAAACCTCACATTTCGATGAATACAATTTGATCAAACATCATGCGATAATTGTATAAATAATTAAATAATAGTACCAGTATTGTTCTAGAAACAAAACTAGCTTACCTCGGGCTCAAATTTGCTAGTATATGGATGTTTGATAACAGGTGGAAACTCCGTGAGGTACTCGTCCAGCTTGGAATTGATCTTGTTCCTGATAGTTCTTGCAGAGTACTCCTGCTTGTCTGAGGCCACCCAGCAAGGCACTACATTGTGAGCGTCTACCTTCAAGATACAAATTAAACAATACATGTATTTCTTAAGTGACAATTTATTTAATGAAAGGTTATTAACTACAGAGTTACCTTATCTTTTGGCAAATATTAAGTTTTATTCCAATAAAATCTTGGTTCTTCATAATAATGGTGATCACAATGCACCAGCGACAGTCTACGTGAAACGGAAAATCAGCCGTATCACAATAGGGACTGATAGCTTAATGTGCTCTCAGAGACACAGACTGGTCAAATTCTCTTGAGTTCCAAACTCGGCTCACGTTTTATTAATATTTACCTGTATTAATGGCACATTTTTCTTAAGCTTCTTCCTGACCCCCTCCAGCCATCCCATGGGAACTCTCAAAGGGTTGAAGTCGCACACCACTGCACCTATATTGTGGTCTAGGACCCACTGCGGCAAGGCCTCCGCACCGCTGCCTTCCAACAGGTGAAAGGATATGTTCAGCTTTTTACACTCTGCTGCTACATTTTCTAGACCTGAAAATTAAAAAATTCTTATTAATAATTTTTTTCATATGTGTATACAGAATATCAGGGGACCGCTTTCAAGCGCTACCTAAGCGCTATCCTATATTATACTACCTAAACAAATCCAATAAGTACCAATAACCATTTATTTGTCTTGAAGTTACTAGTTTTATTTAGTATTTTTTAAACCAGTAATATAAAGCATACACAACTCAGGGTCAATATCCTCTATGAGTGGCGATAACTTTAGGTATTTAGACGTCCGCTGATTGCATTACATTGCAAACTTTTAAAAAATAAGTTTTTTTTTGTGGTATCTTGCCCATAATCATCACTACTATTACCTGTCTTCATTACCGATATTCCCCTTACACCATGTATATTAATACAAATACACCTTTTATTGTTTGCATGATAAAAGCATTTCAAAAATTCAACTTAAACACTTTGTGGGGCGAGGATGCTAGGTCCTTTTGTAAGGACCTGTCATCCCATCTCCTAGAGTCCACGGGTGACTGGAGGGCTGGCAGTTACCTCAGTCAACATGTTAGTCTGGCCATTCAATGAGGTAACACAGCCAGCATTCTGGGCACATTGCCTCATTACAGTGGCTTGGATGATTTTTTGGATTTGTAATTTTTATTTTTAAGTACAATTTAGTATTTATAATCTTTAAATCTTTTATTAAAATTCTTAACACTATTAATTTTAAATAATTGTCTACTTTTACATAGCCAATACTTCTAGTCTATTTTTTTTTTAAATAAAGACTGATTTTAATTGAAAAAATTCAACTTAAGTTTTTATTTGTGTAAAATGTAAAAACAGTAAGAATAAAAAGAGTAAAACTGTAACAATATGTACTTTTATATGTACTTACCTTTTATTAAAAAATGGAACTGTCTAACTGATGCATCTAAATATTTGGCTATCAAACAGAAACATACATGGAGCGGTACTTCATTCTTCAGCGCCAACTTCTGTGCAAATAGAAAAGCCCAGTTGTCTTGTACCCTGCTGTCCCTTGACATCCAGTAAACAATACCTTTTCATAAGGAAAACCAAGTTAAACACTAAGCTTAGGCAAACTAGACAGAATAAAATTGAATGAGTAATAGGCACATCATTTCAAGTATATACATATATATATTTATAGAGTTCAGATGTATTATATCATAAATATCCAATTAACATATCCATATTCGCTTATTACATCATCATTATCAACCCATTACCAGCCCACTACAGGTCAGGTCACCTCTCAGAATGAGAAAGGTTTAGGCTGTACTAAGGCTGGTCAAGTGCGAATTGGTAGACTTCACACACTTTTGAGAACATTTTGGAGAACTCTGAGGCATGCAGATTTCCTCACAATGTGTTCCTTCACTGTCACAGCAAAAAATATTATGTGCTTAAAATAAAAAGTGGAGATGCGTGCCGGGGATCAAACTTTGTCCTACTATACATACATTTCTTTAACTTTATGGAGTAAGAAGTTATCTCGAGAACGAGATAGACAACAATCCAAGGAGTGAGCCAAGATGATAAGATAAATTGGTTGTATGTCCGAAACTGTTAATACCTTCGCAACCATCCGCAACCATTTGCTCCTGAGATATTATTCTCACACGCTTCTTGTTAAATTTAAATTTTAGTATAGATTCGGCGGTCTCTTCCCGCGTTTTCTGTATTTGTTTCATAAAATCATCGATTTTGGTTTTGCTTTCCGTACTTGTGGATGGCGCTGATAGTTTAGGCTTCTTAGCCGACGACGCCATCCTTGAATGTTTAAGTAAAAGTTTGAAAACACTATTAATTCTCATTAAATAATTAGAAAAATATTGAATCAATTTTTAACAACAAATCTCCAGTCAAATCTCACCTGACCACTGACCCTGAGTCCCTGACATAGAGATAATAATAATAAGTAGTGATGTGCGTAATCGATTATCAATAATCGATTAATCGATTATTAAAATGATCGATTGCAATCGATTATGATTTTGCATAATCGATCATGATCGATTATAAAGATATACGTTAATTACCAAACTTTACTACCAGCTTTCTGTTATTAATTTGCTTGCTAAAATATAATATGGTTTGGCAACCCTATCATTGCAAAAAGGGTATTCCCTCAAAGTTAGTTTTAGGCTTTGTTCACACCAAACAGATAGTCAGCCGCCGACTGTGAGCGAGCGTTATGCAGCTTACAGCTTTTTCATACATACTCAACTTTTCGAACACACCGAACCGACGATACGCCTTTACCAACTGTAGCGAAATTACCCCCGCTATGAGTATCTATATATGTACAAGCTGTGCCCCGCGATGTTACCCGTGATTAATAAGTTTGTACACAAAAAAAATATTTTCATCCCATCTATTCGAAAAGGACGACTTGGTTCGCCTTTAAGTGCACCCAAAGGTGGTGTTTGCGGCGTACTTATTTATAAGTGCGCGTAAAAAATAATTGCGGCGCACTTATAAATAAGTGCGCCGCAATTATCTTTGCCGCGCACTTTTTGAAGATGAAGGGCCCGTGGTCCCACTGGGCTAGGCGCGAATGATATCGATTGTTGTTATTGTTGTTACAAGTTTGACGTCTGTGTATGTATGTGTGTCTGTATCTGTCTGTTCCCCCGTAGCGCTCAAATGGTTGAACCGATTTGAATGCGGTTTTTTTTGTTTGAAAGGTGAATTAGTCGGGAGTATTTTAAGCTATGTTTGATGAAAATTGGTTCAAGATGGCCGCCGCCACAAAATGGCGGATTACATATTTTTTCACAACTCCCTCAATATCGGTATTAAATGAAAGGTCTTGTTGTCACGACCTTTCATTTTGACGTCTGTGTGTGTATGTGTGTGTGTGTCTGTCTGTTCCCCCGTAGCGCTCAAACGGTTGAACCGATTTGAATGCGGTTTTTTTGTTTGAAAGGTGAATTAGTCGGGAGTGTTCTTAGTTGTGTACGATGAAAATCGGTCCAAGATGGCCGTCGCCACAAAATGGCGGATTACATATTTTTTCACAACTCCCTCAATATGGGTATCAAATGAAAGGTCTTGACTAGTAGAATAACACTATGCAAATCCAAGATGGCCGCCATCACAAAATGGCGAAATTCGGGGGTTTCTTAAATTTTTAATTTATACTTTTATTATTAATCCGCCATTTTGTGGCGGCGGCCATCTTGGACCGATTTTCATCAAATATAGCTAAAACACTCCCGAACTAATTCACCTTTCAAACAAAAAACCGCATTCAAATCGGTCTATCCGTTCAAGAGCTATGGGGGAACAGACAGACATACACATACACACACACACAGACACGTCAAACTTATAACACCCCGACTTTTTTGCGTCGAGGGTTAAAAATATGAGGCGCCTTTTATTTCCTCATAGAGGGTGATGAAAAGTAGAGTGTATCACTCGGGCCGTCGCACAGTGGGTCGAAACTGCTATTTGAGGGACATAGGATTTTTTGTTACAAATTCCATTAAAAAAAATACCTATCGAAAGATCTTGTCGTTCTGATGAACAATTGTTATTAAAAGTTTTTCTCTAAAACTGATATCTTGCCCGAAAAAAAATATTTTCAGTTTTTGTTGCATGGAATGAAACATAAAATGCTAAAATTTGGCCAAGTCTTGACAGGTCTTGCTTTAAAACTACTTTATTCTTATTATTTGGCTTGTTGGCTATAATTATACGCTATCAGCGTGTACCCAAAGTTGCCCGTTCACGAGTTATAAGGTTCACAAAAATGAAAAAAAAAAGTAAGTAAAAAGTAATTTTTAGGGTTCCGTACCTCAAAAGGTACCGAAAGGAACCCTTATAAGATCACTCTCTTATCCGTCTGTCTGTCTGTCCGTGTGTCACCATCAATTTTCTCAGAAACGGGTGAACCAAGCAAGTTGAAATTTATACCAGATACTGAAATCTATAGTTCCTATTAGGTGTATAAAAATTAAGGTCCGGAGTCAACACCATAAAGAGATATGGGCAAATTTAGATTTTCGCAAAAACTTGTAAGTACCGAAATTTACCTTAATTTTCAATTTTTTTTATTTTTTCTAATTTTTCCTTTACTTGTGCTGTAAGACCTGGCTTTTAACCAAAATTGTCAATTCTAGGTCAACCGGAAGTACCCTATAGGTTTTGGGTCGAAAACCTATATGGTAGTTTCCATTGACCTAGAATCCTGAAATTTGGCAGGTAGGTAGGTCTTATGGTACAACTAAAGGAATAAATCTGAAAACCGTGAATTTGTGGTTACATCACACAAAAAAAAAATATAATGTGTTCATGAACAAATAATTAGTATTTTCAATTTTCAGAGTAAGATAACTATACCAAATGGGATATCATATAAAAGGGTATTACTTGTACATTCTAAAACAGATTTTTATTTATTTTTATGCATAATAGTTTTTGATTTATTGTGCAAAATGTTGAAAAAAATTCCGTTACGCCCTCCTTATCTCTGAAGTTTACCAATAGAAAAATCTAAAAAAATTATGGTCATTAGAATTTTATGTAAATTTTATTGAAAAAACAAAATCAACGCTCTAAACAAATTTTAATTTATAGATGTACATACTTTACAAGGTAGTGATAGTGATAAATATTTGTTAGTTTAGTTTTTATAATTGTATTAGTTATTTTTATTCAAAACTACAGCTAATATAATTAAAAATCTATATTTTAGATTATTCTATTGGTAAACTTCAGAGATAAGGGCGGCGCAACGGAATTTTTTTCGACATTTTGGACGATAAATCAAAAACTATTATGCATAGAAATAAATAAAAATATGTTTTAGAATGTAGAAGTAAAGCCCTTTTATATGATATCCTATTTGGTATAGTTATCTTACTTTGAAAATTGAAAACACTAATTATTTGTTTATGAACACATTATAATTTTTTTTTGTTTGATGAAACCACAAATTCACGGTTTTCAGATTTATTCCTTTACTTTTACTATAAGACCTACCTACCTGCCAAATTTCAGGATTCTAGGTCAACGGATACTACCATATAGGTTTTCGACCCAAAACCTATAGGGTACTTCCGGTTGACCTAGAATTGACAATTTTGGTTAAAAGCAAGATCTTACAGCACAAGTAAAGGAAAAAGTACGAAAAATAAAAAAAAAATAAAATTAAGGTAAATTTCGGTACTTACAAGTTTTCGCGAAAATCTAAATTTGCCCATATCTCTTTATGGTGTTGACTCGGGACCTTAATTTTTATACACCTAATAGGAACTATAGATTTCAGTATCTGGTATAAATTTCAACTTGCTTGGTTCACCCGTTTCTGAGAAAATTGGTAGTGACACACGGACAGACAGACAGACGGACAAGAGAGTAATCTTATAAGGGTTCCTTTTGATACCTTTTGAGGTATGGAACCCTAAAAATTACTTTTTTTTCTTCATTTTTGTGAACCTTATAAATCGTGAACGGGCAACTTTGGGTGCACGCTGATAGCGTAGAATTATAGCCCACAAGCCAAAAAATAAGAATAAAGTAGTTTTAAAGCAAGACCTGTCAAGACTTGGCCAAATTTTAGCAGTTTATGTTTCATTCCATACAACAAAAACTGAAAATGGAGGAGAGGGCGCTGCAGCGCAACATGGCGGTACTAGCTCCGTAGTTTTATTGTTTATTAAATAATTAACTTGCAGTTTTGTGTCTAAAAGTAATAAAATATCGTTGATTAATGTTGAATAAGTACGCATTAATGTTATCTGAGGCCAAAGTGGTGTCTTAATACGTAAAAAGACCAATTTCAACGAACGGTCCACGGTAGCGTCACAGTGCAGTGTGTGTATTTACGAAACGTCAAACGCATAAGTACGATTTACGAAATCTGAAAACATTAAGCAGGTACTTTATCTGTGCTGTGTTGTGAAAACATACTAAAATTCCATAGGCATGCAAAATAAATATAAATAAAGCATAAAACAATAATTAATAAACAATATTGATAGTGGGAATTGACCAAACATATTTACCTACCTACAACAGATAAACATTAAACAGTCGAAATCTTCAGTAAAATGGAGTGTCTAGCCTGTTCCAAGGAATTACCTAAGACTGAGTTAATAAAGTGCGTGGTGTGTGCGGGTGTGTACCACTACAAATGTCTTAACATGTCGTCGGCTTATTACGAGGAGCACCTGCACAAGCTAAAGAAAACTTGGCGCTGCCCAGCCTGCGAGAATGTCACTTCAAGGCGCAAAGGTGGGGACACACCGGTACGGCACCAATTCGTCGTGTCCGATTCGTCGGCGTTTAATATGTCCTGTGACGATCTCGCCACTGACCCGGCACTTACAAGTAGTACAAGTAAGTCAGAAGTTATCAACTATCAGCAATTTGCGCTTCTTCTTGACTCGAAGCTGGAACTTATGAAAGCTTCCTTAGCGAAAGAATTCCGAAATGACTTAGCCAGTGCTCTTGAGAGATTAAAGTTAGATTTTACGGCGACCACGGATTTTCTATCAAACCAAATTTGCGACCTAAAACAAGAGGTAACCAGTTATAAAACCAAGTTCAGGGATCTAGAAAAGGAAAATCAATCATTGCAGCAATCAATAAGTCAGCTGCAAGTCCAGCTAAATATCAAGGAGCAGGAAGGCCTGGCCAACGACCTACAAATAACAGGAATCCCAGAACTAGAAAACGAGTCGTTAACGCACTTAGTGACAACTGTTGCAGCGAAAATTGGAGTTAAAGTCACGGAACAGGACTTTGTCAGTCTAGGCCCTAAGCCGACGACCGCTCACCCACCGAGCGCTGTTCATACTTTTCGCCCGCGACCGATCGTCGCGCGCCTCGCTCGGCGCTCAACGCGGAACGAGTTGCTTAAAAACGCGAGGGTACGCCGCGGCGCGAACACCGCCGACCTCGGACTGCCACCACACGAGCCTAAACGCTTTTATATCAATGAAAGGCTTACAAAAACAAATAGGCAGGTCTTTGCGAAGGCTCGTGACGCCGCACGGATTGCCAAGTGGAGGTTCGTGTGGACTAAGGAAGGCAGGGTCTACGCCCGGCAGTCAGAGTCCTCTAAACTACTATTACTACAATCGGAAAACGACGTCGATAAGTTTATTCGCAATGCTAACTCTTCTCATGTTGATGTTAATTGAACTGGCTAACCATGATATTATATTTTGTTACACTCAACTATGTACTATCTTAATTCTAAGTTCTATGGTCGTTCAAATACCTACTAGATCTGTGACAAAGTTGTATGACGTAAACAATCTAGCAGAATTAAATAATGTCGGTGCTACAAACTTTATTTATCTTTACTCTTACTTTTGGTTAATTAGGACATTAGGAATTTATAGTACTTTAAACACACTTGCATGCTTACTTTATAAGATGGTTACCAGTGTGTTTGTGCTAATGGTAACAATAGGTCTTTCGCAAATGACTAAACTAAATAAAATAGTGTCTTTGTTAGAATATTTTCATAGATACAACAATATGGTACTGTCATGTTATGCTTGGATGCTATTAGTGTTTATTTGCATTAAAACTTTAAGATACATACACGAGTTTATCTTAGGACTTAATTTACTTATTATTTATTGTGATAAGCCTTTATCATCCAATATAACTAGCTTAATATTGCCCTATACTTGTAATATAGCACATTATTCAACATATGCTGCAAAATTTTTACCCATAGCATATTTGTCACACAATATTGGGAATAACATTATTGAAACAATGCGTTATGTATTAGTAAAGTTCTTGTCCTTGACGTTCTATTGTATAATAATAATACTATCATATTGGGAAACAATTTTGGTAGGACTTACATATTACATTAAGGTTCTGGAATTTCATTATGCTAATCCTTCTAAAAGTGTATACCTAAAAGTATTTTCCTTAGAAGTATGTACAGTAAAACATCACATTTTAATACTCTACTATAATATATTGTTAAAAGATATTCATATTCCTTAATGAGTAATCACTTAAATACTATTGACGAGCTGAGTGCTGAGGTTCGGCTCCAAGTGAAAAAGGTGAAACATTTAAACTATAAACTAAATTATCACTAATTACACTTTCACATCACATTTCTACTAATTTAAACAATATTCGTGTAAAACCACACACACAAAAAACTCAATACTGTTCGGAGCAGAGTTTGGTCGTCGATGGAAACGATATATTTAATAACTAAACTCGAATCCTTCCCAGTCTTGCTTTTTATAGTCAGTAATTTCAAAATGGCCTCATACCATCCCCGAACGCAATCTGTTCACCTACGTAGAACCAATCAGGTAAGGTGGTTTTTGAAACAGCCAATGAACGCGTAGAAATAAATCAAATATGGGTATGATTATTTTTTAAAGTGCGATTCGGTCAAAAACGTCTACTAAATTAGTACCCATAAATTCTTTATAATTTAAACTATTTAATTAATTTTTATTACTTTTCAGTAAAAGTTCTTATCAATTCAATCAATAAGCTGACAGTTCGGCCGTCCTGAAACTAAACACGTCCTCGTGTTTCTCATCTTTCTTTTTTTTTTTTAATTAGTCGAGAAAATATCATAATTCAATTTGCAGACGGTCTTGCCAAAGTTAAGGCGCGGGCGGTCTTGCCCTCGCTCGTCATTTGGTTCTATTTAATAAAATATCGATCAACTTTAAATAAAATCACGGGCAGCTTAAACCTTTAATATGTCGTAAACTTCTTTCAATTGAAAACAAAAACTTTAACCACTGTTAATAAGTTCTTGCAAATTTCCGACTTCCAAACTCTGATTCGATAAACTCATCACAAGATTCTAGTTCAATTTAAGCTTTCTGAAAGTATTAAATTGCTTAAATTCTAATCATTGATTTGTCTTATCAATAATTAAAAAAAAATAAACTTTATTAAAATTTAACTTAAAATTATTAATTTATCTTTAATTTATTAACTACATATAAATATCATTGCTCTTAAAAAAACTTGTTGTTGTCAGTTTTCTTCGTTTTATTATATATAATTTTTATTAATTCATTAATCTTAACTAATTAATATAATTTCTAAATCTTAACTTTAAAACGAATTTACCACTGGTTCGGAATGCCGCAACCTAGCGAGAAGAACCAGCAAGAAACTCGGCGGCGTCTAACTATTCAAAATTACTTGTTAAAAATTTCTTCTACTTAATGCAATTTGGTTTCATTTTTCATCTTGATCATATTCTTTAGACCTTCTCACGATCTGCAAACTCTTAACATAACCTGGTCTCATCTGGAATAGTACCTAGAATCAGTCAGATTTAATTACACTCGTCAAAACATTCTTAGCGGTGAAATTTTAAAACGAAGTTCGTCATAAAATCAGTCTATTATTCATCATCATCAACATCATCATCATATCTAGGCAGTCGTGATATAAAATAATTAAATATAATAACCATAAATTAAATAAAATATTCTTTATAAAAAGATATATCGGTACGTTATAAAATAAATTCGTCAACAGGTTCAGAAATCTCATTCATACAGCAATAATATTCATTAATCTAAAGTATTCGCTCATTTCAAGGTATTCACACATTTGAAAATATTCATCTAAACTTATCAATTATCATTATCTAAACTTCTAAAGCATTCATCAATCTAAACTATTCGTCTATCTAAGGTATTCGTCATTGCAAGGTATTATCAATGTAAAGTATTCATCAATGTAAGGTATTCATCAAACAAAAATATTCACTAATCCAAAATATTCATAAAGGTGTAATAAAGTATTTATTATTTCGATAATTATAAAATGAACTAAATTATCCCGTGGTCTATCTCTAAAACCTTTATCAAACTATGCAGTCTATCTCTATTTAGATTTACTTCAATTTCTATTTATCAACATCAAAATCCAGTCGAAAGCTAAGCTAATTTCCGTCAAAGCTATTATTCAGTCAAAAGTGTACATCCAACTGTGTCATCGTCGCAGTTTAACCAAGATTCATCATCAACTCAATTTACAGAAATATTATAAGAAATTTTATTTGGTATTTTATCAAAATACACTTTCTTGATTCACTCATTGTACGAATAATGATAAATAACTATATGAAATAATAATAAGTAAGTATAATCATTCATAAATAATAATCATCTTCAAATACTTCATTATAATCGATATTCATTAATTTCAAAATATGTCAACAGTATGTATTCATTGGAATAATCATCAAATAAGTTTAAGTCATCATCACATAATTCATCAAGAAAGTCATCATCAACAAAGTCATCATCAACAAAGTCATCATCAACAAAGTCATCATCAACAAAGTCATCATCAACAAAGTCATCATCAACAAAGTCATCATCAACAAAGTCATCATCAACAAAGTCATCATCAACAAAGTCATCATCAACAAAGTCATCATCAACAAAGTCATCATCAACAAAGTCATCATCAACAAAGTCATCATCAACAAAGTCATTATCAACAAAGTCATCATCAACAAAGTCATCATCAACAAAGTCATCATCAACAAAGTCATCATCAACAAAGTCATCATCAACAAAGTCATCATCAACAAAGTCATCATCAACAAAGTCATCATCAACAAAGTCATCATCAACAAAGTCATCATCAACAAAGTCATCATCAACAAAGTCATCATCAACAAAGTCATCATCAATTTTTTTTCACTATTAAAAATAATTATCAGATATATTTCTCATTAAATAAATCCGTCATCAACTAAATCAGTCGTCAGTAAATCCATCATAAAAATTGCCATTAAATAAATTCATCATCAAAGTATTTCATCATCAAGCATTTCATCATCAAATAATCTCGTCATCAACATAACATTCATGGATATAAGTGAAAATGTCAGATATCTCATTTCAACGGTAGTCATTCAATTCAAATTTCATTCATTTCAATAATAATATTATTAGATATTATTTTTTTAATTTAGGAAGCTTTTAATGTTCCGATATATCTCGTGTCTTTTCGTTTAACATATATTATATTTTTCTATTTATATTATCTGTGTTAATTTTGTTCTTTATTTTATCAGATACCTGACAGTTTCCAATTTAAATAGAATTATATTTTTAACTCGTTAATCCTATTCTCTAAATTGTCGTCCGCCATCGTTTCACTACTCAAATGATTCAAATTTTACACTTCTATTACTGGCACCATAGATAAACGTGACTGGCACTATCGAACAGATATGCCAATTCAATGCAATTGGTCTTTTAATAAATAATTTTGAAATAATAGCTAACTCGGTCAAAAACTTATATCCAGTTAATTCAGTAATCTAATTTTATTTTTGTTCAGTCAAATTTATCACATTTTCCCACAAATGTTAATCATTCTCGAGGAAATCATCTGATATTCTTAAGCCTTTTAGTTTGTTTCAGCTTTTATTAGAATATTATCACGTGAATATAAATATTATCTTCAGAAGCAATGAAAAATATGGCGGACGCAATGTATTTGTCAAGTGTTATTGTGTCATGATCAACTTAATTATTTAAAAAGAAATGGAATGAAATCTTAACGTCACGGTGATAAATTAAAACGTTTAACCTCAGTTCAACAACTACTGAAATCGACCACGTTAATATTATTTTTTTTCTTTTTCTAATTACATTAAAATAAATTCAAAATGTATTCTATGCATTCATACATAATATATATGCATACTTTTGGGCATGAATGCGTTTCACCAGTAGTGCAATTCACCAACAAGCTTTAGCAAGTCGCCAACCTAATCGAGTACCTGCTAGGGGTCTAATAATCTAGCGAGTATCCGCATCAGCGGCGTATGCAGAAATCAGCAGAAATCACGTCCAATTATCTAATTGAAGTTGAAAAACTTGGACGCAAAATAAGAAAACAAACTTTTAAATCCGTTTCTAATAACTTCTAATGACAGATCTATCAGTTCTTATAATCAACCTCACTATTCGGTGTATGCTGAACCGTCACGACATAGTCACGAAATCAAGCCACATACAAGGACTCGTTCATTATAATATCTTAAATATCCATGTATGTTTTAAAAGTTAACAAAATAACGATGTATTTATTCTGACTAACGGTTTTTTTTTCAACTAGATTCAAAATACTAGTACACACTAAAAAAAAAACACCACTCCGTGCCGTAATTCGTATCATTAAATTTTTCATCAATCATAGAATAGAATAGTTTTTGAATCGTCAATTGAATCTACCTACCATAAACTCAAATTTTCCAAATTTAAATTCTTTACGAAATGGGTACGGATGTAGCGATAGAAAACTTTCCTTCAATCAGACTCTTCCTATGACAAGTAAACGCTAGCAAAGTCAATTAACTTACAACGAATATCAGTTAATTTTCAACACCTTCTCTTTTTCTTCTACAATTTTAAATTATGAAGAGTTTAACACCAACTAACTCCATTAAAGCGTTATTAACAGTGTTACTTAGAACATTATCCACCAAATTTGAATTAATAAATCCAACCGATCCTCACCCACAATTCAAGGAAAACGCGGCGTCTCGCGCAACGAACCAGTCAAGCAAACGCATGCCGGGTAACGAGAGTACCCGCACAGTTATCAGGATGATCAAATCTTATAGCGAACTCAATAATTAACATCTATGAATAACGGTACCTTCCAAATTACCGCGTGGCAACAACAAAATAAATACGATACTTGCGGGTAGGTAGTTACCAAAAATCGTATCGCTTTTCAACTGACTTTTTACACCCACATGATATCGCACGTTTTACTGGTTTTTGTAAAAAAAATTGAACTGAGTTATTATTATTATTTTCATCTAAAACGGTGACGTCTTGATTCATTCACATTTTTATAAAAGATTAAAATCAATAATGGAACGAACTCACCAAAGGGCTGCGACCGGCGGCAACAGCGGCGGTAGCTCAGCAGCAGATAATACTCGTGCAATTGGAGATACACCACCACAGCAACAGCGCGGCGCGGGCGTTGAGCTCATTGCTCAGGCGTCTCCGTCTTGATTCGGCTCGTACTCACACTTATCGCGAACAAAACACTTATGTGGATAGCAAAACGGATTCAAGGACACGCGATTCATAACCGCTTCTGACTGTTAAAAGATATTCATATTCCTTAATGAGTAATCACTTAAATACTATTGACGAGCTGAGTGCTGAGGTTCGGCTCCAAGTGAAAAAGGTGAAACATTTAAACTATAAACTAAATTATCACTAATTACACTTTCACATCACATTTCTACTAATTTAAACAATATTCGTGTAAAACCACACACACAAAAAACTCAATACTGTTCGGAGCAGAGTTTGGTCGTCGATGGAAACGATATATTTAATAACTAAACTCGAATCCTTCCCAGTCTTGCTTTTTATAGTCAGTAATTTCAAAATGGCCTCATACCATCCCCGAACGCAATCTGTTCACCTACGTAGAACCAATCAGGTAAGGTGGTTTTTGAAACAGCCAATGAACGCGTAGAAATAAATCAAATATGGGTATGATTATTTTTTAAAGTGCGATTCGGTCAAAAACGTCTACTAAATTAGTACCCATAAATTCTTTATAATTTAAACTATTTAATTAATTTTTATTACTTTTCAGTAAAAGTTCTTATCAATTCAATCAATAAGCTGACAATATGTACCATAATGCATTCAATAATTACTGCAATGTTACTTTTCATCTCTGGAATAATTGACTGTAACTGTCGACATAAGAAAAATGTAATAATTATTATTGTAGAACTTTCTTTGTTGCTATCAATAATGGATAAATGTTTTTCAAAACAAATATTATCTAATAACAAATTTTGTATTTCTCTATTCTTTATGCAATACTATGATTTATCTTGTGTGTGGAAAACTGGTAATTTCCTTGTTCATCGTATTGTGGTCCCAAATTGGTACATACTAAATTACTTTGAGCTTATTGAATAGTATATATATCACTAACTCTTTTTGTCATCAGACACAATATATTACTAACAAAAATTATATTACATATTGACTATATCTTATTCATTTATTACAACTATTTTTATTATATTATTTTACAACTTATTTATATTATTTTACAACTTTTTCTCTCTTTAAATGGCTTTTAACTCTAATAATAAGCTGTTAGTAGGATTATTAAACCCAGGATCCTTAGGTACTGCTCACGATGAATTTATTGCTGCAATGCAGACTCACAGAGTGGACGTACTGGCTATAAATGAGACATGGTTAAGGGAAGGGGAAGAGGGCCGAGCACCTGCAGTTCCAGGCTACAGGTTGTGGCACATCCCGCGACCGCCCGATGTGCGCACGCGCGGCGGGGGTGTTGGCTTCTATATACGGCGAGGTATGAACGTTCAAATTTTCGCTCATCCGGAAAATCCCCCCGTCGAGCAAATGTGGATGACATGCCAGTTTAAGGGCTTGAAGATTGCTATTGGTACAGCGTATCGCCCTCCATGGCTGGATATTAACATCTTTTTGGACGCTTTGACTGAATCTGTGAGCTCGCTCTCTAACTGTGATCACACTATTTTACTAGGCGATTTTAATATTGACATGTCTCAACCAGGTGCTACTAGTTATAAAAAACTGAATGATTTTCTTAGATATATGAGTCTTACTCAGTTTGTTACAGAACCGACCCACTTTACAGACCACAGTTCAACTATTTTGGATCTTATTTGTTCAGACATTAATATTTTAAATATTTGCGTTGACTTTATACCTGAGCTAAGTAGCCATGCCTTTGTTAAGTGTGAAATTGATATCATTAAAAAAAAGGAAACTTCTAAGCAACTCACTCTAAGATGTTTAAAAAATATAGATAAGGAACTGTTTGACGTTCACCTGCACCAAATAGATTGGAACTCAATAACTGATTTACAAGACGTTGATTCCATGCTTCAAATGTTTAATTCTTATATACTTTTATTATTCGACGTACACGCACCACTTAAATCCATCACTATGAAAGAAGAATCTTGCCCTTGGATAACTCCTACTATAGAAAAAATGATGAAGTTGCGTAATCGGGCACATTTAAAATCACGACAGGACACTGACACAGAACTTAAGAAAAAATATTATAAAGATCTCAAACACATAGTCAACTCAGCTATTTATAGGGAAAAAGAAGCGTTTCATAACCATTATATCAATAAATATATAAACGACTCAAAACTACCCTGGAAGAATTTAAAAAAATACGTTATTCCTAAAAGCAACACGTTTGATGAGGATATATTAAATATATTCAAAGATCCAAATGTTATTAATGATCATTTCTTGAACATAAATATTAATAAAAAAGTAACCGATAGTGACCTGACATATTATAGAACTAACTGCTTTGGGGAATCAAAATTTAAACTTCACTCCATTACGGAAGCAGAAGTAGCTAAAATTATTCAAGCACTAAAATCTAATGCCACTGGAACAGACGGAATATCGTTGGACATGATATTATTAACATTACCTGTCACCC
The DNA here is from genome assembly GCA_920104075.1 of Melanargia galathea. Taxonomy (NCBI): domain Eukaryota; kingdom Metazoa; phylum Arthropoda; class Insecta; order Lepidoptera; family Nymphalidae; genus Melanargia; species Melanargia galathea. Next base: position 5,059,489 of record OV049859.1, on the reverse strand, counting down.
TTACCGTTATTACTTCCATTCTAAATCGTTCCATTGAAACGGGTATTTTTCCGCAAGATTGGAAAGTTGCTATAGTCAGACCAATTCCAAAAAAAACTCACGTAACTGAGCTCAAAGACCTAAGGCCGATCAGCATCTTGCCCTGCCTCTCTAAAATTTTGGAAAGGGTAGTTTGTAATCAGCTATCCAAGTTTGCGGAAGAAAATAATATTCTACCGGATAGACAGTCAGGTTTTCGGAAGAATCGCGGAACTGCCACTGCACTTATCGATGTTTTCGATAACATCTTAGCATCACAGGATAAGGGTGAGGTAAGCTTGCTTGTGCTGCTTGATTTTTCACGTGCATTCGATACCATCAATATATCGCTACTACTCTCTAAGCTGTCTTTTTATGGCCTTGATAGTAATGCTTTGCTATGGTTTACGAGTTATCTTACTAATCGCTCACAATTTGTTCAGCTGCGAGATTTCAATGGTCAAAACTTAAATTCAACCCCAAGGCCAGTGACCAGTGGTGTACCGCAGGGCTCCATACTGGGACCTCTGTTGTTTATAATTTATACTGCAGACATTGTTAAGAGCATAAATAATTGCAATTACCACCTGTACGCAGATGACACACAGATATACACATCGTTTAATTTAAATAATACAGCACAGGCGGTGATGCTAGTTAACGAGGACCTTAACAGAATTGCAAACTGGGCTGATTCAAACCAGCTTGTCCTTAACTCTAATAAGACTAAGTATATGTATCTCGGCACTAGAAAGAGTGTCGAGAAGGTTCTTTCTAGTGCTCCACCTATGTGTGTTAGGGGAGAAGTACTTGAGCGGACTAACGAAGTTAGAAATTTAGGCGTACTGACTGACAGTGATCTCCGATTTGAGAATCACATAACACAGATAGCCCGAACTTGTTTTTATAAGTTAAAAATACTATACCGCGTACGTAACTTCCTCAGAACAGAGACGCGCGTCAAAGTCTGTGAGACTTTAATATTGTCCAGGTTGAACTATGCAGATGCATTATATGGACCACGTTTGCTAGCTCGCACCCAACGGTTGGTACAACGTATACAAAATGCTTGCATCCGCTATTGCTATACCGTCCCTCAAAGATCTCATATCACACCTTTCATCAATAATGGCAACATGCTTAAGATGGAAGCCAGAAGGAGACTACATTTAGCTACTTTGCTGTTTGGAGTACTTAAATCAAACAAACCAAACTATCTGTCTGAAAAGTTTCAGTGGCATAAGAAGACTAATACCCGCCCAAACAGAGTCTGGACACTGAGTACCCCCCGGCATTCTACTGCGGCATTTCGTGGCAGCTTTAAATATGCTGCCACGAAATGTTGGAACAACTTACCCCCACCTCTGCGCGATGTTAGTAAGTCTAAACTCTGGTTTAAGTTACACTTTAAAAAACTTTTACTACATCAGCAAAAAAGTGGATTGGGTACCGGGTAGTTTTGACTTTCAGTTTCACTTATCTTATACCTTATATATTATTTTTATTTATTTTTATTTTATCCCTTTTGAGCAATATAATATTTACAGCAGCAAAATATAATTTTTTTTTTTATTTTTTTTTTATCATACAACATATATTTAATCACTTATTGCATTTTTCTAACACACTACATTAACCTTTTATTTCCATCGTCTGAGCGTCAACCCTCCTTTGGCTCCACGGAAGACCAGCACTTTGCATGTGGGTCCTCCCACACGCAAAGTAAATGCTGAGTGGTGACCACTTTGGGACCACAACACTACTTATTATTATTATTATTATTATTTTTTTTCTTCTCAATATTATTTTTTAAATTTTGTTGTTTTTAGCATGTTTCTTTAATTTTCTAATGGTCCTGAATAAAATTGTTTTCTTTCTTTTCTTTCTTTCTTTCTTTAAAATATTTTTTTTCGGGCAAGATATCAGTTTTAGAGAAAAACTTTTAATAACAATTGTTCATCAGAATGACAAGATCTTTCGATAGGTATTTTTTTAAATGGAATTTGTAACAAAAAATCCTATGTCCCTCAAATAGCAGTTTCGACCCACTGTGCGTCGGGCGCAATATATTTTTGGCTCGGGCGACGTACTTTGAATCCCTCGCCGTAAAAATATTATTTTGCTCCCTTATGATACAATCTACTATTGAACAAAATCATCTAAGAGTAACTTAGCAACGAGAACGACAGCAAATTCATGCAAAAGCATACAAATGCATGCAACGACAGCAAACTATTGCAATAATTTGTTATGTGAGCGCGTAGACAGTGTGAGCGTGATGTACCTAAGAACAATCAGAGTTTAACAGTACCTATCTCGTTTTTGGAAGTCTATATCTATTTAAGTCCCTCGGGAACACTTTTCCGGGATAAAAAGTAGCCTATGTGTTATTGCAGGACATAACCAGCTATCTCCAATCCAAATGTCAGCCAAATCGGTCCAGTAGTTGCGGCGTTAAAAAGTAATAAACATACACACATACATACACACACACACACAAACTTTCGCCTTAGTGTAATAAATAGGTACCTAATAGGTATGTATATTTAATTTTGATCAATTACATTATTTTTTAATTATTCTATTTAATTTTCTAATTTCAATTTCAAAAAATTTAAAAAATAGTGTTTGTTTTTCTTTTTTCAGAACAGTCTAAAAGGTTATAATAAAGATGTTGCTACTAAATGCAAGGGTTCAGAATTTTTTCCAGAAAGTAGAATTGTTTTTTCAGTTCTTTCTAAGAATTATTTCATAATCGATCATTAATCGATTAATAATCGATTATTATTTTATAATCGATTAATATAATCGATTAATCGATTATCAAAATAATCGAATCGGCACATCTATAATAATAAGCCATCCATCCATGCCCTGACATGTCTTTGACATTGACAAATGACAGTTGACACCTTTTTCGTTATCTGTGGTTTGACATATTAGCCACAGACTATACCAGAATTACTAGTTCCGTGGAATTCTGACTTTTCGTAATGTTACCAGAGATAAAACAATTCCCACAAAAAAGATAAAAAATTCAAAACTTATGCAAATACAAATCAACTGCCGCATGTAGATAATGACAAATGCCTGACAGACACTTCATGGTGATAATGTCATTCGACATCCATTTTGGAATATTTTTTTTCAATGTGCTTCTTTTGTTTTCTATTGCTGTTAGTGTGCACTTTCAAGTTTCCACTCCTGGTGTTTTCTATTTTAAGGCGAAACGAGTAATATTATTACGCGGCATAAGGCTTTTTATGATTACAGGGAATTAAAGTAGTTTGGGGTAAAATCGTACTTCGTAGATGTTAACCCTGTTCTCCATACAAATAATTCGTCTGTAATCTGTAATTGTAAATGTCAATGACAGCTGTCAGAATTCCACGGAACTGGTAATTCAGGTATACAAAAAAGAAGACAAGAAGGCTAGAAGTATATTTATTCTATATATGTAGTTAGACACTGGAGACTGCGCCTAAAACATTGTTGTAAAGACAAGGTCATTCACCTGGGCTATTTTTCTCTCTAGTTTTTCTATACCTCACACACTCTATTTAAGTAGGTGAGAATGAGACAAAACAACTCCAGACTTGTTCAAGGGCTTTTTTGCTTCAATGTTTTGTTTGAAGCGCAAATTCCATTGGTTCTATGTTTCTAGGGTATTCACAGGATTTATAGATCGACCAGAATCTCATGAAAAATAGGGAAATGAAATTCCAAGGTTAGCAACACTACGGCTGCCCTAGCGATAAACAAAGTACTTAACTGACATTTTTTGTGAAATTGACTTTTTGCATTAACAAAAGTTTTATGTCGAGTAGTTTTTTACCACAGTTTTATCCTACTAATATTATAAATGTGAAAGTGTGGATGTTTGGATGTTTAGATGTTTGTATGTTTGTATGTTTGGATGTTTGTATGTTTGTTACTCAATCACGCCGCAACTACTGAACCGATTTGGCTGAAATTTTGAATGGAGATAGCTTATGCCCTGACTTAAAACATAGGCTACTTTTTATCCCGGAAAATAATTCCTGTGGGACTAAAATAGATATAATCTTCCAAAAACGCCATAGAGGGCGCTGACTGTTCTTAGGTAAATCACGTTCACATAACACATTATTGCAATAGTTTGCTGTGTTGCATGCATTGGCAACACATAGGCTACTTTTTATCCTGGAAAAAATGCACAGTTCCCATGGGATTTTGAAAAACCCGAAGTCTATATCTACAACTATAGGTAGATTATTATAGCGAACTTCCTTGATAGAAAGTATAAAGGTTGGAAAAGGGATCGGGAACGGGAACCGGGAATCAACGATTCCCTCGGGATTTGTTCAAAACCGAAATTTACGCGAGCGAAGCTGCGGGCAGAAGCTATCACACATAATCACAATACCAATCCTACTAATCCTACTATCCTACTAATCCTACTAATCCTCCTACTATCCTACTAATATCATAAATGTGAAAGTGTGGATGTTTGGATGTTTAGATGTTTGGATGTTTGGATGTTTGGATGTTTGTTACTCAATCACGCCGCAATTACTAAACCGATTTGGCTGAAATTTTGAAAGGAGATAGATTATACCCTGACTTAAAACATAGGCTACTTTTTATCCCGGAAAAATCCACAGTTCCCACGGGATTTTGAAAAAAACCGAAATCTCTAGCTACAACTATAGGTAGATTACTATAGCAAACTTCCTTGAAAGTAGGTGTAAAGGTTAGAAAAGGGAGCGGGAATGGGAACCGGAAATCCACGACTCCCTCGGGATTTGTGAAAAACCAAAATTCACGCGGGCGAAGCCGCGGGCATTCTCTAGTATTTCAAATAACTTGAACCGTTTACTGAAATTTAAATTGCCCAAACAAAGTAACTGCTGCTAACCTAACCTAACCCGGAATATAAATGCAAAAACCAAGTAAACAACAAGCACAACACAAAATCAAAGTAATTGGATGTTGATTACTTTGTTTTTGTATTTAAAATGCAGTTGCTTGATTTTTCGTTTCGTGAAACGATCCCAGGTAAGGTGTTCTGAATGTAATTACTTTGTTTATCACTAGGGCAGCCGAGTTAACCTAGTGTTGCTTACTACAAAATTTAATTTCCCTATTTTTCATGAGATTCTGGTCGATCTATACCTAAGATGGCCTTGTGATAGCCTTGTGACCACCTCACCACACCACACGTAGACACCACATCTCACCTTCAGCTTCTTCGTGGCTTCTTCGGAGTGTTTGTTAACGTTAACAAGTAACAAAATAAATAACGTTAATTTTCAAATAACGAACGTTAACGTATTGTTATCGATATTGGTGTGCGTACTCCCAGCGGAATGTTGTCGAATTTCTTGATTTTAAGCAGGGGTATGACAGCTGTAGTTCCTTTTTCTGCGTTTTGGCGCTACAATCGTTCGCACACCACAGACGTAAACACAGAAAATAACAGGTCCACAGATTAATGATAGGTTTTCCACTAATTCATGATAAGTATCTAGTTATTTTCTGTGTTTAGCTCTGTGATTTAGGTTTCAGCATAGAGATAATAATAATAAGTAGAGCTGGCATACCTACCTTAAAAACGTGCCAAAAATACACTCACACACGCACAATCCTGTAACATAAAATGGCGCGTGTTCATTGTGATGTCTCAAGTTGTGCGTGTGTGAGTGTTCATGTATACATTTTAGGGAGGCCATCTTAAGTCACGAGTCTGCCACGATCTGTTTTATTGTTATGTTTAAAAATGTAGTGTTGTCTCTTACACACATAAGAAAATTTTGATAAGCTTGAGCTATTTTCCGATCCACTATTTTCTATAGGACATTATGCCAAGTCCTTTCCTATAGAGTCAATGGGTTTCAGTCATAGAGATAATAATGATAAGTCTGAGGTCTGTCATTGTCATGAAATTTTCGAAATTTCGGGAAATTTTCATTTTTCATTTCCACCACTTTTCTTTGCTTTTCGTTGTTCTCATCACAGGTTCTCAATTATCATCAGTGAGGTGATTATCATGGTGTTTTTTGTGATATTTCCCGACGACTTGGCTTTGTTAAATGGATTTTGGTGGCGATCATATTGACTTGTACTTTGTTTTGGACTACGGAAACTCTGTTTTACATTTGACTCCGGCTACGTTTTATGGACTACGATTTGCTATATTAGCAGCAGAAAAAAGCGTTGAATTTTGTGTAAGTATTTTGCTGATTTGCTGAGTTGAAATCCAAATTCTCTGCTGTTGTTTGATACAGGACAAACTGTGCTACTTTAGAGATCACGATACGAGTACGATACGATACGAATACGATATACGAATCGATCGTCATGGGACTAAGTGTTGTGTCGGTACTTGCTACTCAACATCTAAGACTTCTAAGTTTGCCGAAGAACGATAGTGTAAGGTGGATGTCCTACCTAGTACCTACCAACTCTCTCCCCATCGAACTGCTATGTGTGTGGATATGTCTGTCGCACTGTAGCTCTTAAACGGGTGAACCGATTTGAATGCGGGTTTTTTATAGTTAGATTTGTCTCGATGAATAGGTACTTGGTAGACACTTCATAGTAATAAAGGTTCTGATGGTTAGAGCAGGACGTTGGGATGTCATGATTCCCACAGGTTGGGGATTATTAAAATTTTGAATTTACAGTTATCTTGCATTTTTATACTGTTAAATACTTGCAATGTTTTTGGATTAGATAAACCCCTATCATAAAAAAATTACAAGTACCATCAACCTACGTACTTTACTCACCTACCTATATTTAATAATTTTCAGATAATTTTCACACTGGAAGCAGCAACATCAGTATGGAGATTACAGCAAGCAGGAAGATGAAGGGATGGAACATGCACAAGTCGGACCTTGTTTTCAATCACAATCTTATCTACTTCATAGGAATGAGAATGTCGCAAGTAGTTAAAATGCAATGCTCGGCATGTATGCGTTATGTTACATGTATTGCATGTATGTATGTTACATTGTATACATAGCCAGAATGCACCCATAGGATTCTGCTTATGTACACATTGTGGCCAATTCTGTTGTACACAATTCTCTAAACTAAACTGAATTGACAGGTTTAAAAATAGTGCTATCCTTTTCCGCAGGTATCACTGTAAAAGAGATAAGAATTTATTTAGTCCTGTCATTTTAGTTTAGTTTATGTTGGATTCATGTGTCTAACAAAAAAACCAATGTAAGAGTCGCATAAAGGCAAGCAGCTATATGGATGCTGATATTTATTCATTTAAAAAATATATAGAGACTATGAAATGTTAAAAAATAATAATTTAGTATATTATCCTAATGAAAATTTTCTAATTACATACATACTATTGTATACAGGGATGCAAGCACTTTTATGTATTACCTTAATGAAAATGGTTATAAGACAATTATTGGTAGCAATTTAAACACTGTTTAAGGTTTTCTTGGTTTGAGTTTTTGAAAAAATTGTTTTTAATAATTAATAAATGTGTATTTGAAAAATAAATAATTTAGATTAAGAAATAAAGATTTGAATAAATAAGTTTGAAATAAATTTATCTTGTTTGAATTTAATTATAAGGTCTCTTATTAACACGCCGTGAAAACTCACGTTTTGTATGGATATCCATACAAAACGTGAGTTTTCACGGCGTGTTAACAAGAGACCTTAATAGAAAACCCTGTTATTTGGTTATCGATAAAACGAGTCCATCACTAGTATCGATAAAAAATCATCGACTCAGGCAAGCCCTAGCCGCAAAGCTACAGTGGCGCCAAAACGCATTAAATGGCGTAAATGGAAATAGCCCGAAGAAAAGTCACTGTCGCATCTGTTACGTAGTAACTAATACCTAATCTGTGATTTTAAGTATGCAGATATTTAGTGTGTTAGGACCATAGAGATAATAATAATAATTCTTGTTGGTCTATGGTTAGGACGTGTAAATGTGTGTGATAGTTTCAAAGGGTCTAGCCGGATAAGTATAGCGAATTGGCCCCCAAATGACAACCTATATCGAAACTTATGTTTCAATATTGGCTTGGTGTACGAACGCGATTGACACCAGTTTTAGTGCCGTGCTCCGCTTTGACCTTGAGATATTAAAAAAAAATGAGCGCAACTATGACTATCATTCAAAGTGACATATCTCGGAAACTATTAAAGCTAAAAACTTAAAACCAACGCGAGATTTTAGGTAACCTTTAAGAACATATTTTATATTTTTTCTAGATTTTTCGAATAGTTAAAAGTATATTTTTTTTAATAAAAAAAAATATAATTATTATTATTCCTGTGTTCCTTATGACGGACATTCACTAAAAAAATATATATTGTAGTACTTAATATGTACTAATACTCGTAAAAAACTCGTTTGAAAACAAATGGTGTAACACTTCAAAAAAAAAAAATTCGACCCGAAATAAATGTATCAAAGAATACGAGCTAAACAAAGGCATACGAATATAAACATTAAACACTTTATAAATTATAGTCATAAAAATCAACCACCACTACAGCCTTTTTAACGTCCCACTGCTGGGCAAAAGCCTCCTCTCTCATAAGATAGAGGGATTTTTATAGCTTAGACCCGCCACGCTGCTCCAATGTGGGTTGGCGGGCTTTAACGATTATTGTCACAACTGATAGTAATAACAACCGGGACCGACTGCATAACGTGCTCTCCGAGGCATGGGGGTGAAACCGCCTGCTTCCAACTCCAGGCTGGCACTGAGAATTTCTTGACAGAAAAACCCAATACTGAACAATTATTTGCCCGACCCGGGAATCAAACCACGCGATCTGCGGTCGAATATGCTAATCACTAGACCAACGAGGCAGTTCATCATCATAAAAATCATAAAAACAAAGATAAAGCACACAATTTTTAATACTAATTAAATTAAACTAATCAGTTTTTTATCATCTCGATAATGAACTGCCTCTAGTTGATCTAGTGGTTAGCATAGCCGACCGCAGATCGCGTGGTCCCGGGTTCGATTCCCGGGTCGGGCAAATAATTGTTTGGTATTGGGTTTTCTGTCAAGAAATTCTCAGTGCCAGCCTGGAGTTGGAAGCAGGCGGTATCACCCCCATGCCTCGGAGAGCACGTTATGCAGTCGGTCCCGGTTGTTATTACTATCAGTTGTGACAATAATCGTTAAAGCCCGCCAACCCACATTGGAGCAGCGTGGCGGGTCTAAGCTATAAAAATCCCTCTATCTTATGAGAGAGGAGGCTTTTGCCCAGCAGTGGGAAGTTAAAAAGGCTGTAGTGGTGGTTGATTTTTATGACTATAATTTATAAAGTGTTTAATGTTTATATTCGTATGCCTTTGTTTAGCTCGTATTCTTTGATACATTTATTTCGGGTCGAATTTTTTTTTTTTTGAAGTGTTACACCATTTGTTTTCAAACGAGTTTTTTACGAGTATTAGTACATATTAAGTACTACAATATATATTTTTTTAGTGAATGTCCGTCATAAGGAACACAGGAATAATAATAATTATATTTTTTTTTATTAAAAAAAATATACTTTTAACTATTCGAAAAATCTAGAAAAAATATAAAATATGCTCTTAAAGGTTACCTAAAACCTCACGTTGGTTTTAAGTTTTTAGCTTTAATAGTTTCCGAGATATGTCACTTTGAATGATAGTCATAGTTGCGCTCATTTTTTTTTAATATCTCAAGGTCAAAGCGGAGCACGGCACTAAAACGGGTGTCAATCGCGTTCGTACACCAAGCCAATATTGAAACATAAGTTTCGATATAGGTTGTCATTTGGGGGCCAATTCGCTATACTTATCCGGCTAGACCCTTTGTGCGTCCAACCGTTTTTGAAAAATTCGCCAAAAACACTTTCCGCCAGGAGAACGTTCTCCCAGCGGCATGTTTTTTTTCCAACGTGCGCACGAAAAAAAAAATTAGTGCAATAATTAGTGCGTAGCTACAGGTAAATGTGTGTCTGTAAATGGAATTTGTGTGTCTCAAGACTCCGGAGATATTCAAGATTCCGCTGGGGGAACGTTTAGCTATTTGCTAGATCTCGTAAACGGCTACGCGTGTAGATGTGATTTTTTGTACACATGTTGCTATGAATTTGTGTGTAATGTTTGTGAAAATAGAATTAGAAAAAAAATTGCCGTTCCGAAATTATGTGTATTAAAGTGAAATCCAGTTATTAGGTCCTAGCACTTCGAATAGGAGTTCTGAAGTTTAATTTCCAACACTAATTTGTTCTTTATGACTGTTTACAATGCCTTCTTAAGTTTCATTGGTCTACAGTAGGTAATACTTAAGTTATGATCCAATATTACTATGATTTAGCCACTATTTTGTTCGACATTCGATAAGACGAGTTTTTTATGGGTTGGCAAATGAAAAATTATTCCAATAATTAGTGTGTCGGTTCAACTATCTATTTACAAAATTTTAACTTAATACGCTTGATAATTAAAGAGATATAATTAAAAAACCAGAAAGAAACGTAATGTAGATATAAACCGACCAAATTTGAATGGTAACAAAAAAGCGGCCTTGTCATATATGGTGCTAACCTACCGAAATTGACAGCATAATAACGTTATTGATATTGTACAATCGCGTACACAATAATTAGTGAAAATTTTATTTATTTATTTTATTTATTAGGTTCACAAACAGTCACTTACAATATATTTTTAAATCTATACCAATTTCAAGACATATGCATGCAAAATGTAGGGACCACATACAGCGTTTCCAAAATTTACCAGTCATCACATACGATTTAGAAAAAATCAACAAAATATAAAAAAAATGTACAAAGAAATTTTTCAAAAGTTAAATTATTATCTTAAACTATGCAGCTACTTAAACTAATACTACGAGAGGTACAAATATAGTTGAACAAGTCATTTCATACCGACTGAAAATTTTAACAATAATAGTTTTCTCCTAACCCATGACAGCTCCAAACCTCAGCTGCTTCGATAGTGGTGGAGCTCACACTTCACAGCACGTAAAAGTGATTGGAAAAAAAAGAAAACTTATTGATACTTTAATTTTTTTAATTGTCAAATGAACATTCTTACACATTAATAATGGGTACAGGGTATAAAGGAATCGCTCTTGAAAATTTAGCGCTATTATATTATACTACTTACCTGAACACAATCCAATACCAATAACCATTTGTCTTATACTTGTAGTATTAGTGGTTTAGTATTTAATTTTTTTCAAACCCGCGATGTATATCGTGCAAAACGCATTGCAAATTTTATAGGAAATGTTTTAATTTTTTTGGGTTTCGCACCTAGGGTTGTTATTTTACAACATACAAAATGTCATCGTGATACGAAACAAGAAAAAGTTCGTAAACTAAAACTCGACTACGCTTAGTAATTTAATGCGAAAGCGTGGGGCAAGCAGCTAGTAACGCCATCTGTTATGTCTATCCGAAACTATAATTTCATTAGAATAGAATAGAATAGAAAAGTTTTTTATTCAAATAAACTTTTACAAGTACTTTTGAATCGTCAATTGAATCTACCACAGGTTCGGAATGCAGTTCCAGCCGAGAAGAACCTGCAAGAAACTCGGCTGTTGCTCTTTTTTTAAAAATAACATTATAACAATTATTATTATTAATGTACATGATTGAAATACCGTCTCGCGCATTGCTGGATCGAGTTAAATCCAAGCTTTTTTATCGTTTATATAATCTTCAATTGTATAATAAGCTTTTTTTATGAGCATACTTTTAATAGAGTTCTTAAACTTGTGTAAAGGCAAGTCTAAGACATATTTTTTATTCAGATAAACTCAAACGACAATATTTTTTATTCAAGACATATTTTTTATTCAGATAAACTTTTACAAGTGCTTTTGAATCGACAACATTATCTAGAAAACCGCGCGAAGGTCACTTCTCGTTTTTTTTCATAAATAAAATGTAGCCTATGTCACCTGGACCATAACAACGAATCAATAGACACCTCATTCATCAAAAGCTTATTTTTAACCCCCGACGCAAAAACGACGGGGTGTTATAAGTTTGACGTGTCTGTGTGTGTGTGTGTGTGTCTGTCTGTCTGTTCCCCTGTAGCGCTCAAACGGATGAACCGATTTGAACGCGGTTTTTTATTTGTTTGAAAGGTGAATTAGTCGAGAGTGTTGTTAGCTATGTTTGATGAAAATCGATCCAAGATGGCCGCCGCTACAAAATGGCAGATTATATTTCTTTTAAAACTTCATTAATAGGGCTAAAGGGCTAAATAAAGGGCTTGACTAGTAAAATAGTAATATGCAAATCCAAGATGGCCACGACCACAAAATGGCGAATGTCGGGGTTTTTTTAAATTTTTAATTTATACTTGTTTTCTTTGTAATCTACGTAGCCTTAATATTTATTTCTATAATACATTAACTGTATGTACATATAATATTATTTTGAACGCTGTTTATTACTAATAAATAAATAAATATCAAAAAACTATGATACTTAGAGCGTTGGCTTTATTTTTCGTCCCATTGGCCCCTTGTAACACAAATAACTATTGCTGTTTTTTTGTATGCAAAAAAAATGCTGACTGTTGCTGGATGCATTTCAGTTATTTCATATTTCATTATATTCATTATATTCAGTTATTCCATCTGAACTCGATTTATATAATCGAGTTCAGATGGAATAACTGAATAGTTACCTATACCTATGCTAATTCTTAAATCACAGATTTAGCACATAAGTATTATACACCTAAATATTATTATTAAGATATATATAGACTAATAAAAATATAAGTTAAGAACTGTGTTCGCGATTGTACAAAATCACTAAAAATATTAAAATGATATAGTATCAATTTCGGTAGGTTAGCACCATATATGACAAGGCCGCTTTTTTGTTACCATTCAAATTTGGTCGGTTTATATCTACATTACGTTTCTTTCTGGTTTTTTAATTATATCTCTTTAATTATTAAGCGTATTAAGTTAAAATTTTGTAAATAGATAGTTGAACCGACACACTAATTATTGGAATAATTTTTCATTTGCCAACCCATAAAAAACTCGTCTTATCGAATGTCGAACAAAATAGTGGCTAAGTCATAGTAATATTGGATCATAACTTAAGTATTACCTACTGTAGACCAATGAAACTTAAGAAGGCATTGTAAACAGTCATAAAGAATAAATTAGTGTTGGAAATTAAACTTCAGAACTCCTATTCGAAGTGCTAGGACCTAATAACTGGATTTCACTTTAATACACATAATTTCGGAACGGCAATTTTTTTTCTAATTCTATTTTCACAAACATTACACACAAATTCATAGCAACATGTGTACAAAAAATCACATCTACACGCGTAGCCGTTTACGAGATCTAGCAAACAGCGAAACGTTCCCCCAGCGGAATCTTGAATATCTCCGGAGTCTTGAGACACACAAATTCCATTTACAGACACACATTTACCTCTCGCTACGCACTAATTATTGCACTAATTTTTTTTTTCGTGCGCACGTTGGAAAAAAAACATGCCGCTGGGAGAACGTTCTCCTGGCGGAAAGTGTTTTTGGCGAATTTTTCAAAAACGGTTGGACGCACAAATTTGAAACTATCACACACATTTACACGTCCTAACACACTAAATATCTGCATACTTAAAATCAAGAAATTCGACAACATTCCGCTGGGAGTACGCACACTCGATATTGTTACCGTTAATAGTTACAGTGATTGTTTGTTTGTCATTTACATACTTAGCTCACGAATTTTAAGGCGTTTGTGTCGTTTTAAAGATTTAAGTCCATCAGAGGCCGTATCTTAAAACTATTATTTCGCGTGTGCGTAGAGTTGGTATAACCCGTTACCCGCGGCACGAAACTCGAGCGCTTCCTCGAAACCTTCAATGCGCAGAAGTTGAAAATGAGGTTTCTCGGGTGGTGAGGGTCGCGGGGAGGGCGTGGGGATCGTTCGTAAGCACTGATTAGGTAGCTCTCGCGGATCCCTTGTAACGTAAGCGCTGATTGGCTCTCCAATCGTACCTACTTACTGTGTCCCGCTCACTCGTACGACGCTGCGCGCACTTGAAGGTTATACCGCTCGAGTTTCGTGCCGCGGGTTATATACGAATAGAATTTGTTACTTGAATCTATGACCTTTCGGATTTCAGTCCTGCACCGCTGCACTGCTCTTACCGTTGAGAGCACTTCCTCTTTTCAAAATAAATCAACATGAACTTTACTTACTCTAGCGGCACGCTATGATGGCCGGTTTGACGTTTGTCCGCTCATGAAGTTCCGTATTAATTGATAACGACTTTGAAGGAAATAATTGTATTACTTTATTGACGATAGTGATGTGCAGAGATTCATAAATTTTATCGAATGTAGTTTCTCATGAAGTTCCGTATTAATTGATAACGACTTTGAAGGAAATAATTGTATTACTTTATTGACGATAGTGATGTGCAGAGATTCATAAATTTTATCGAATGTAGTTTTAGGTTTAGGACTCAAAATTTATTTATTAAATTGATTTCTTAAATGTATACAAGTGTAGAAAAATCAGTTTGCACCATTTAAGGGGTGAATGTACTTGTGAATATGAACAATTTTCACTATGTGGACAAACCTCTGAAATCGCAAAAAAATATCAATAAATTTTTAAAAATGGAATCTAATACGATCGTCACATAGGATCGCTGGCTAGCACAACTACTACCTCCGGCAAACTCGCGTCAATGCTCAATGCAAAACAAAGCAGTTTCGAATTGACGTTGCTTCGAAAAGTATAAACTGTCAGTGCAATGCGATTGTGATATAGTTTTGACCTGGCTTTGGATTTCAAATATTGATACTGCATTACTGTTGACCCTTGCTCGTTAATTTGGACTCTGTTCAAGCCCTTTGTTGTGGATTTCGTCGATATGACCGAACGTACGCAGAGAACTGTTCTAAATAGTCAGACACGTGAGTTCGTAATACGCCTTCGTAACTATTTCGATCGTGAAGCTCAAAATGGAGGGCCAATTTTACCTATAACGTCAGTGGTTGAACGCGTAGCTGATGCGCTTAATATTGGACAACGAACTGTTAGACGGATAACTAAAAAAAAATATGGCGAGACTGGCACAGAAGAAAATAAACTTCACACACCAAAAAAGAGAAAACGAGCAAAACCAGTCGTAGGCATCGATAGCTTTGATGCCGATGCTATCCGAAGACATGTTTACGGCTACTATTTACAGAAGGAGTATCCAACAAGAAAAAAGTTGGTGCATTCACTGAAGGAAGCTGGATTATTCTTCGGTGGGGAAAGTTCTTTAACGAAGATTTTGAAGACCATTGGATTTCAATACAAAAAATGTAACAAACGCAAAATATTGATGGAAAGATTTGATATAGCGATGGCAAGGTATACTTTTTTACGGCAAGTGAAAGAAATCAAAAATTGGCAAAATGTTGTGTTCTTGGATGAAACATGGCTTAATGCTAACCATACTGTAGGCCGTTCTTGGAACGATGACACAGCAGCATCTACTTCCAAAGTTCCTGTAGGAAAAGGATCGCGACTTATAATTTGTCACGCCGGAACCATCAACGGGTTTGTCGAAGGTTCTCTCATGGCTTTTGCGTCAAAAACCACTGGAGACTATCATGAAGACATGAATGGAGAAAAGTTTACTGAATGGTTTACCTCAATGTTGTGTAGCCTCCCTGAACCATCTATTATAATTATGGACAACGCCCCATACCACTCGATGCAAATTGACAAGCCACCTGCCCAATCCCAAAAGAAAGCTGATATCGTCGCATGGCTTCGTAAAAATGGCGTAGATGCAAACATGAATATGTTAAAAGCGGAATTAGTACGTCTTTTAAAAGAAAACAAACCAACCAAGATCCGATACGTCATTGACGAAATAGCATTAGAACATGGGCACAGAGTTATACGGTTACCGCCTTACCATTGTGAGTATAATGCGATTGAGTTGGTGTGGGCTCAAATTAAGGGATATGCTGCAAGACACAATACAGAACCCCCATTTACCACAAAAAAAATGCTAAAATTATTAGAAGAAGCTTGTGAACATGTGACTAAAGGAGACTGGGAAAAGGTTGTGAATAGAACTGTTAAATTAATAAGGGAAGATTATGAAAGAGATGTGAAAATAGATAATATTATAGAAAACGAACATATAATTATTAATGTATGTGATGATAGCAGTGACGACAGTGAAAATAGTAGTATGGACGAATCTGATTAATTATGGCCTTTTGTGGCACCTTTTTTGGTATCTTTTGTATTCATATGTTTCTTGTGTGCATATAAAGTACTAGTAGGGCGCGTGGGTGCGCGGCCCGCAAGCGGACCGCGAGGTTTTGCTTTCGGGTATTTTGGTTTGAGCAGCCTCCACTTATCTCTGCCATATTCCTAATCCTCGATCATTATCACTCTCCATATTTTTTCTTCTAATCATTCTGCTCATCAAGTAGATCTTTAGGTATTGATTATCTTTATCCAAGAAACCACTCCTCCATCTTGTATACTTGGTGAGATAAACACCGACGAAATTTGTATAGTCGCCATCTTAAATCCACCATTTTGAGGTTTTTTTCAGCTCAGTGCCAATTGGATGAGGTTTCGAGTAATTTTTGTTTGAGCACCTCCCACTTATCTACATTATACCCTGCCCGGGCTCCTCAACCATCTTCCAAACCCTCAATCATCATGTCTTTGAATATTTTTCTTTGCCAAAGAACCGCATCAAAGCCTTGCATAGTTCACAACTTGTAGTCTCTTCAATATTCGCCATACATTTTCTATGGAAAAATAAATTCCGCCATTTTGAATTTTTTTTCTATTCATCGAGTAGACCTTCGGATCTTGATCATCTTTTGCTAAGAAACTATTCTTCCATCTTTTATACCCTCCGAGATGGAGACCGACGAAATTTGTATGGCGGCCATCTTTTTTTCGCCATTTTGAATTTTTTTTCAGCTCACTGCCAATTGGATGACGTTTTGAGTGACATTTGCTCGAGCACCCCCCACCTATCTTCATTACCTTAAGCGTGCCCCTCACCTGTCTCCGAAATCCTCAATCATCAGCTCTCTCCATATTTTTGTTCCTAATGAATTTTTGTTTTCTATACGAAACTATTGTTGAAAAAAAAATTTTTCATACAAAATTTTACAGGAGAGGTGATCAATCAGTCAGTGAATCAGCACGAGCAGCTATATATATATTAATGTATATTCATTTTCGTTCAAATATTCAGTTCGTTCAAATAAATTAAATAAACATATACATTTTTGTTTTATTAAACCTATTTAATCAGGTACAAAAACAAAACTTAATTGTTTTTTGTTCGAGAATAAATTGACATTCCACATCACTATTGTAATGTGTCAAACCGGCCATCATAGCGTGCCGCTAGTATAGTCAACTTTATCAACAAAATCTCAAAAACTGGTAAGTACAACAGTGTGTAAATATTTTTTATTGAAAATTTTAATAATTTTTAGCTTTAATCAGAACTTGAAAAATACTTCATTTTCAAATAATCGCTACATGGATGACAATTTGCTCGATGGACGTTAGATTTCATGCAATCATATGAACAAAAAGATATTTGCTTGCACCAAGTACACAGAATCTTCTCTTCGGTCAGTGGTAGGATACATTCAAAACACACGTTAAATTTTTCATCCTGAAATATTTTTGTAGTCTTTATGATCTTTAACAGTGAGCTGTTAAAATATAAAACATCATTGCTCTTTATTCTTTTAGACACAGTTTTAGATTGGCAGTCTTTCGAAAGAAAAATACATTTTTCAAAGATTTTTCACCTTATTTGAAACAAGCGGATACCCGCGACTTCGTTCGCGTGGATATTGGTTTTAAAAATGCCGTGTGAATCATTTTGCTTTTTCTAAGCTCTTTTGAGCTTAAATAACTTTTTAAAAACTGTTAAAAGTTCACTGGCAGATGTTTAGGTATATCAAAATGTAAATATCCGCCAGTTAAAGTTCCATCAAAATCGATCCAGCCTTTCAGAAATTAGTCGGTATTCTTTAAACTCTCTTTTCTAACACAAAATAATGAATGAATTCGGACTAATGAATTACGCTAAGTACACATTTTGACTTTCATCTCTTCTCCCAAGGGAACCGTGCTGAATTTCGGCATAAAAAGTATCCTATATGTTAATCCGTAGTATGAACTTAAATCATGCCAAGTTTCATTTCAGTCCATTCAGTAGTTTTGCGTGATGTGCGTACAAACATACAGATAAATAGACAAACAGGCAAACAAACTAAAATTTCAAAAATATCTTTTTTACGTTTTATTACCTACTTATCCCTAACATCCCCGAGTTATTATTTTGCAAAAATTTTTAATGTACAGATACGGCAAGTCTACGATTTTATTATATGTATAGAATAGACTATATTAGGTATAGAGTAACTATGAATATAAAATTATTTTGCTATAATCCGCTAACAGTGACAAATTTGTAGGCACAACACCACACAATCTTGTAGGCACAACACCACGGACGATTGCAAAGTGAGTTCGTGTCACGAACTCACTTTGCAATCGTCCGTTGTGAAGTCGACATCTCCTGAAGATGCTCCGGTGTCGGAGCGAAACGATCGTCGAGTTTGTTTTGTGGTGAATTTGTGTGGTGTTGTGCCTACAAGATTGTGTGGTGTTGTGCCTACAAGATTGTGTGGTGTTGTGCCTACAAATTTGTCACTGTTAGCGGATTATAGCAAAATAATTTTATATTCATTGTATATCATGGAATTCCGCAAAGTAACGCCTGCTTCCATTCAACATAGAGTAACTACTTAGATGAGGCTCCTAATCTAAGCTCCTAACTTAAAAAGTTTTATAAAGTTTTTGCTATATGTAATTAAATAAAAAAAGTTCAGAGCTTAGCTTCTTTATTATGTAACTCCGTTATGTAGTTCATATGGGGGCTGGGGCAGTAATATTATGATGACAATTAATTGGATAAGTAGGTAAATATCTAACTGATAAGTACCTACCTATGATCGCCAATAGACAATCATCTTTTGCTCTGGATCTGGATGGATAAATAAAATGGAAGGTATACAAATACTTACGTATTTAACCAATTCCGGCTTTACGTAAGACAGTTTCCATGTGAGTATTGCTTTCATTTTCTTGTCAGCTTTATGCTGACGTAAAATACGCCCAACGTCGGCATCGATCGCGTCTTTTATTGACGCAGTGAGGGTTATATCGGGAACCAAATCACTAGAAAAACGACCATAATTTTGCCACGACAAAAATATGACGATACTCAGTAAATGAGTAAGAATACGCCGATCTTTGTATGTATTCATTT
Source organism: Melanargia galathea (assembly GCA_920104075.1). Classification (NCBI taxonomy): domain Eukaryota; kingdom Metazoa; phylum Arthropoda; class Insecta; order Lepidoptera; family Nymphalidae; genus Melanargia; species Melanargia galathea. Next base: position 5,040,094 of record OV049859.1, on the reverse strand, counting down.
TCATTTCGGATAAAATGTCCCATATTTCAAGACAGCGCTGAGCGGAGAGCCATAGTCCTGTACTTTGCTTATCTTGACAGGATTTTAATATCATGTTCCAGTGTCGGTGCTTGTATCTAAAAGAGGACCAGTTTGTAAATTTGGTTGGACTAATTCAACATCTTTATATTTTAGATTTTAAAAGCCAAATGGATGAAGATAATAATACTTATTATGTAAACAAGGATGATTTATTCTAGATATCTTATTTATATATGTCGGCTCGTTGATATTGTAGTGTGAATAATCGAGCCATTACGTCATACTCACTACCGACATTTTATTATAAGAGAGGGGCGCAAGCGCGGGTGACGGATTCGGATCCGGGCTCTCGCGGAAGACGGTTCGTTTGTGCGGTGTACTGTGTTATATAGGTTGTGTTGTACAAAGTAGGTCGTATCGTGCGATGTGTGTCGTGTAGCTTAGATTAGATTAGATTGGCTGGCGATGGCTCGGTAAAGGGGAGGTGGTGACCGACTAGGTAGGTAGGGCAAAGTTAGTCAGTTAGTGTGTCAGTTAATGAGAAGGCTTTTCAATTAGGCCCGTACCCATGTGACGCCCACAGCAATGTAATTCGATCTACCTGATAATGAATAATGATAAGATAGCCTTCTGATGTCGTCTCTGGTCCATCTAAGGCGACATATATTATAGGATCTGCGTTAAAAGTGTACGCACAGTGTCAAACTTACTTATCAATGGTCACAACTAGTTGTTTCACAAGCTTGGCTTGCAACCATCGAATGTAGATAAGCCTAGCACAATCGGTTACCAATTCCACTGCCTGTCTATAATCTTCGAGTTCGTCGGCACTCTTTCCTATTTGTTTCGAAGATGCCTTGTCGTCTTTTTTTACAGTTTTTGTGAGTTTCACAGCTTTTTTAGCAGTTTTTGTCTCGGATAGTTTTGCTGCTGTAACAAATATCTCATAGTATATTAATTGAAAAATCAAGTTTTTAACTACGTAATTATAATTAACATCCTCTTCAACTATAACAACCAATGAGCGCACAAACGGTCCTCGGTTTTTATCATCCAGTCACTACCCCCATAATCTTTAAATCGTCAGTCCATAGTGCCGGAGATCACGCGAACTGTATTTAGTTGAACATGGTCGCAAGTCTGCAAGCACGAACTTTCCAGCTCTAAAATGGCCATTGACCGGTCTACGACAAGCATGAGCTGCCTTCAACATTCAGCTTGATGGATAGATACTTATTTTGTTTGACAATTATTACCTACTTGGCTGATGCCCCCGACTTTATCCGCGTGGATTTTTTTTATAAATCCCTTGGGAACTCCCTTGGGGATTTTTCGGGATAAAAAGTAGCCTATATCCTTCTCCAAGGTCTAGTCTATACTATCTATACTCTATACTAATAAATAAAATTGAAGTGTCTGTCTGCAATTTCGAAATTCGAAATTTCGAAATTCGAATCACACGTTTTTAAAATTTTTGTCTGTCTGTCTGTCTGTTTGAACGGGCTAATCTTCGGAACGGCTGAACCGATTTTGACGGGACGTTCACATACAAGTAGAGAATTAACCAGGGAGTATTTGGTTTCCAACTCCTCAATTCTGATGCTGTAGGGGACCTGATCCCGAAAACTAATGGGATTTAGAAACTGTCGGTTATATAAATTGATATTGGGGGTACCAATTAAAGACTTTATCGTTGAATGAATTCGAGTAGGCACATATCCAACTCCTCGACCCTGATGCTGTAAGGAATTGCATTCCGAAATCGTGGGGATCCCACGGGATTTTTCCGTTTTGGGGGCGGGTTACTACAGATAAAACTACTTTTTGTTCTGGAAAATCAAAAGTTCCCACGGGATTTTAAAAAACCTAAATCCACACGGGCGAAGCCGTGGGCATCATCTAGTCTGTACTAAATTTCGTCAAAATTGGCTCAGCGGTTTAGGAGTGAAAGCGTAACATACAGACAGAGTTAACTACTTTATTATTATGTTTTTGTCAACTTCGAAATTGTAATTGCCCTAATCATTGCTAAGATAAGAACAACACGAAAGTAGGTAGCTGGTGCTTACCAAGGGAGTTAACAGTTTTGGGGCGGGAGAGCTGATCAATTTTATGCAAAGTATTTTTAGCGAAAACAAAAATATTTTGGTATGTTTCGTCGCAGTTTTGACATTTTAGCAAAGGATCAGCTCCGAACAATAACAGATCTGTTAACTGAAAGAAATAATTAATTATACTATCTAAAGCTCGATTACCACTCACTCACTGACTGACTGACTGACTGACTCATTGACATAATTGTTCTCCTAGAAAGAGACAGAAAACGATACAATAATGTATGGGAGATATGTTCGGATGCGGGAGTCGAGTAGGGAAAAATTATGACATTTCAGAAAAACAAGATGGCGGCCGATGTGATTTTTGTAACTTTTTTGTTTTCCAACCGATTTTGTTACAACTTACAACTATTGAAGAAATTAATAAACAATTAATAGAAAAAGTGGAAAAAATTGGAAAAACAAGATGGCGGCCGAGATTTAGGTTTTTAAAATTTTTGATTTTTCGACCCCAAACCGCGGCACCACAGCTCCGAAACGGGGTAATTGTCGATAATATTTTTTTCCTGTATTCGCCCACAATTATCCTTAATTTTGACAGAACGAGAGTGGTTTTTAAAAATTCAAGATGGCGGCTGTCGTGGCGGCCATTGGGTTTGAGGTACGAAAAAACCCAATTTTAAAATTCAAATTTCTCACAGTTGGCAACATCGGAACGTTTCGACTTCTATGAAGCGATTGTTCGCATTGACTCGAGGTATAAATTGGCGATAAAAAAAATACCCCACTTTTGGGGAAATTTCAAGATTTACCCCAAAAATTAAAAAATCGAAATACGGACTTTTTGCAAAATCCGAGTATGAGCAACCATGTGTTTTACTTGTACCAATGACATTTGAGTATTTTTGTCCTCGGGGACTGGCAACACTGGAATTTATCAAAGAAAAAGTGATTTTCGCGACATGGTCTTTGTCAGGGGCAATCATTTCGCCTGGGTGCGAGCGAGATAAAAAATTAAAACGTCATCAGGAGCGGTATATACTGTACTTATTGAAAAAATTATAAAACTATGTGAATTATTTATATAAAACAAGTTGGCGGCCATTTTGTATTGTTGTTGGGTGTTTTAAAAAATTTTGATCATGTTTTTGAGGCAGTTGGCAAAATTTTAGAAAGTTGACATGTATGAATCGATTGTGTAACTCAACCGTCAATATCGAAATATGTACACAGTGTTGCCACATTTAGGGTAGTTTTTGAGATTTCCCCAAAAATTTCCTCCTGTAAAATTTTGTATGAAAAATTTTTTTTCACTAATGGTTTCACAAAGAAGACAAAAATTTATTCCGAAAAAAATATGGAGAGAGCTGATGATTGAGGGTTTCGGAGACGGGTGAAGAGCACGCTGAAAGTATTGAAGATAAGTGGGGAGTGCTCGAGCAAATGTCATTCGAAACGTCGTCCAATTGGGAGTGAGCTGAAAAAAAATTCAAAATGGCGAAAAAAAGATGGCCGCCATACAAATTTCATCGGTATCCATCTCGGAGGGTATAAAAGATGGAAGAATGATTTCTTAGCAAAAGATGATCAAAATTCGAAGGTCTACTTGATGAATGGAAAAAAAATTCAAAATGGCGGAATTCATTTTTTCATAGAAAATGTATGGTGAATATTGAATTGCCTTTGATGCGGTTCTTCAGAGAATTCTCACAGAAAAATATGGGAAGACATGATAATTGAGGGTTAGTGAGATGGTTGGGGAGCCCGGGAAGGGTATTGTAGATAGAAAAGGGCTGCTCAAACAAAAACAAGATGGCGGCCGACGTGATTTTTGTAACATTTTTGTTTTCCTACCGATTTCGTTAAAACTCGCAATTCTAGAAGAAATTAGGAAACGATTAATAGAAAAAGTAGAAAAAATTTAAAAAACAAGATGGCGGCTTAGCTGCAGTCTTTCAAATTTTTGATTTTTCTACCCCGAACCGCGGCGCCACAGCACCGAAACGGGTTAGTTGAGGATAATATTTTTTTCCTGTTTCCGTCTACAATTATCCTGTATTTTGACAGATCGGGAGTGGTTTTAAAATATTCAAGATGGCGGCTGTCGTGGCGGCCATTCAGTTTGAGGTACGAAAAAACGCAATTTTAAAATTCAAATTACTCACAGTTGACAACATCGGAGCGTTTTTACTTCTATGAAGCTATTGTATGTACAGACTTGAAGTATAGATTGGTGGAAAAAATACCCCATTTTTGGGGAAATTTCGAGATCTACCCCAAAAATTCAAAAATTGAAATACGAACTTTTTGCAAAATCCGAGTATGAGCAACGACATTTTTTACCTGGACAAACGAAATTTGGATATTTTTATCGCCAGGAACAGGCAACACTGAACTTTATCAAAGAAAAAGTTGTTTTCGCGATACGGTCTTTTTTTCAGGGGTGATCATTTCGCCTGTGTGCAAGCGAGATGAAAACTTGAAACGTCATCAGGAGCGGTATCTCCTGTACTTAATGGAAACATTATTCAACTTTCTAAAATAAATCTGCAAAATGAGTTGACAGCCATTTTGTATTTTATTTGTTTTGGAATTGATTTTGAACATGTTTTTTAGGCAGTTGGCAACATTTTGGAAAGTTGAAATGTATGAATCGACTGTGTAACTTAACCGGCAGTATCGATAAATGTAAACAGTGTTGCCACCTTCGGGGTAGTTTACGAGATTTTCCCCAAAAATTTTCTCCTGTAAAATTTTGTATGATTTTTTTTTTCACAAATGGTTTCACAAAAAAGATAAAAATTTATTCAGAAAAAAATATGGATAGAGCTGATGATTGAGGAACTCGGAGACGGGTGAAGGGCACGCTTAAGGTATTGAAGATAGGTGGGAGGTGCTCGAGCAAATGTCACTCGAAACGGCTTCCAATTGGCATTGAGCTGGAAAAATATTCAAAATGGCGGAAAAAAGATGGCCGCCATACAAATTTCATCAGCGTCCATCTTAAAGGGTATAAAAGATGGATGAGTGGTTTCTTATCAAAAGATGATCAGGACCTTCGGATCCTAGAAAAAAAAATTCAAAATGGAGGAATTTATTTCGGATCGACTAGGGACTGACTGGGGACCGACTAGGGACCGACTAGAGACCGCCTACGGAATGACTACGGACCGACTAGGGACCGTCTAGGGACCGACTAGGGACTGACTAGGGACCGACAAGGAACCGACTAGGGACCGACTAGGGACCGACTAGGGACCAACTACGGACCGACTAGGGACCGACTACGGACCGACTAGAGACCGACTACGGACCGACTATGGACCGACTAGGGACCGACTACGGACCGACTACGGACCGACTACGGACCGACTACGTACTGACTAGGAACCGACTAGGGACCGACTACGGACCGACTATGGACCGACTAGGGAGTAGGGACCGACTAGGGACCGACTACGGACCGACTAGAGACCGACTACGGACCGACTACGTACCGACTAGGGACCGACTACGGACCGACTATGGACCGACTACGGACCGACTACGGACCGACTACGGACCGACTATGGACCGACTACGGACCAACAACGGACCGACTACGGACCGACTAGGGACCCCGACTAGGGACAGACTAGGGTAGACTGACTAAGGACCGACTACGGACCGACTAGGGTAGACCGACTAGGGACCGACTACGGACCGACTAGGGACCGACTACGGACCGACTATAACGGACCAACAACGGGACCGACTACGGACCGACTAGGGACCAACTACGGACCGACTTTGGACCGACTACGGACCGACTAGGGACCGACTACGGACCGACTATGGAGCGACTACGGACCGACTACGGACCGACTACGGACTGACTAGAGACCGACTAGGGACAGACTACGGACCGACTAGAGTCCGACTAGGGACCTACTACGGACCGACTAGGGACCGACTAGGGACGGACTACGGACCGACTACGGACCGACTAGGGACCGACTAGGGACCTACTACGGACCGACTAGGGACCGACTAGGGACCGACTACGGACCGACTACGGACCGACTAGGGACCGACTACGGACCGACTAGAGACCGACTAGGGACCGACTAGGGACCAACTAGAAACCGACTAGGGACCGACTGTGGACCGACTAGGGACGGACTGGGGACCGACTACGGACCGACTAGGGACGGACTGGGGACCGACTACGGACCGACTACGGACCGACTAGGGACCGACTACGGTCCGACTATGGACCGACTACGGACCGACTACGGACCAACAACGGACCGACTACGGACCGACTAGGGACCGACTAGGGACTGACTACGGACTGACTAGAGACCGAGTAGGGACCGACTAGGGACAGACTACGGACCGACTAGAGACCGACTAGGGACCGACTACGGACCGACTAGACACCGACTAGGGACCTACTACGGACCGACTAGGGACGGACTGGGGACCGACTACGGACCGACTATGGACCGACTACGGACCGACTACGGACCGACTACGGACCGACTTTGGACCGACTACGGACCGACTACGGACCGACTACGGACCGACTATGGACCGACTACGGACCGACTACGGACCGACTACGGACTGACTAGAGACCGAGTAGGGACCGACTAGGGACAGACTACGGACCGACTAGAGTCCGACTGGGGACCTACTACGGACCGACTACGACTAGGGACCGACTAGGGACCGACTACGGACCTACTACGGACCGACTACGGACCGACTAGGGACGGACTGGAGACCGACTACGGACCGACTATGGACCGACTACGGACCGACTAGGGACCAACTACGGACCGACTATGGACCGACTACGGACCGACTACGGACCGACTACGGACCGACTACGGACCGACTAGGGACTGACTACGGACCGACTAGGGACCGACCAGGTACCGACTACGGACCGACTACGGACCGACTTAGGTAGACCGACTAGGGACCGACTACGGACCGACTACGGTCCGACTTGGGACCGACTACGGACTGACTACGGACCGACTAGGGACCGACTACGGACCGACTAGGGACCGACTACGGACCGACTAGGGACCGACTAGGGACCGACTAGCGACCGACTAGCGACCGACTAGGGACCGACTAAGGACCGACTAGGGACCGACTATGGACCGACTACGGACCGACTACGGACCGACTACGGACTGACTAGAGACCGAGTAGGGACCGACTAGGGACAGACTACGGACCGACTAGAGTCCGACTAGGGACCTACTACGGACCGACTAGGGACGGACTACGGACCGACTACGGACCGACTAGGGACCGACTAGGGACCTACTACGGACCGACTAGGGACCGACTACGGACCGACTACGGACCGACTAGGGACCGACTACGGACCGACTAGAGACCGACTAGGGACCGACTAGGGACCAACTAGAAACCGACTAGGGACCGACTGTGGACCGACTAGGGACGGACTGGGGACCGACTACGGACCGACTAGGGACGGACTGGGGACCGACTACGGACCGACTAGGGACCGACTACGGTCCGACTATGGACCGACTACGGACCGACAACGGACCGACTACGGACCGACTAGGGACCGACTAGGGACTGACTACGGACTGACTAGAGACCGAGTAGGGACCGACTAGGGACAGACTACGGACCGACTAGAGACCGACTAGGGACCGACTACGGACCGACTAGACACCGACTAGGGACCTACTACGGACCGACTAGGGACGGACTGGGGACCGACTACGGACCGACTATGGACCGACTACGGACCGACTACGGACCGACTACGGACCGACTTTGGACCGACTACGGACCGACTACGGACCGACTACGGACCGACTATGGACCGACTACGGACCGACTACGGACCGACTACGGACTGACTAGAGACTGAGTAGGGACCGACTAGGGACAGACTACGGACCGACTAGAGTCCGACTGGGGACCTACTACGGACCGACTACGACTAGGGACCGACTAGGGACCGACTACGGACCTACTACGGACCGACTACGGACCGACTAGGGACGGACTGGAGACCGACTACGGACCGACTATGGACCGACTACGGACCGACTAGGGACCGACTACGGACCGACTATGGACCGACTACGGACCGACTACGGACCGACTACGGACCGACTACGGACCGACTAGGGACTGACTACGGACCGACTAGGAACCGACCAGGTACCGACTACGGACCGACTACGGACCGACTTAGGTAGACCGACTAGGGACCGACTACGGACCGACTACGGTCCGACTTGGGACCGACTACGGACTGACTACGGACCGACTAGGGACCGACTACGGACCGACTAGGGACCGACTACGGACCGACTAGGGACCGACTAGGGACCGACTAGCGACCGACTAGCGACCGACTAGGGAACGACTAAGGACCGACTAGGGACCGACTATGGACCGACTACGGACCGACTAGGGACCGACTAGGGACCGACTAGCGACTGACTAGGGACCGACTAAGGACCGACCGGGGTCTTTTCGAGATTTCCCCAAAAATTTCCTCCTGTAAAATTTTATATGAATTTTTTTTCACAAATGGTTTCACAAAGAAGACAAAAATTCATTCAGAGAAAAAATATGGCGAGAGCTGATGATTGAGGATTTTGGAGACAAGTGAAGGATACAGAAGGGTAGAGTTCAGCCCCAAGTTGTTGGTACCCAAACTTCTTATCTTTGTCTTTATGCTCACGTGGTCAGATTTTTAAAAGCTTATATCCGAAACTATATGGTGAAGCCCCATGTAGTTGGTACTCAAACTTCTTATTTTCGCGATGTATGTGTGCTTACGTGGTCAGATTTTTAAAAGCTTATATCTCCAAAACTATAGGGTGCAGCTCCATGTTGTTGTTACTCAAACTTCTTATTTTCGCGATGTCTGTATGCTTACGTGGTCAGATTTTTAAAAGCTTATATCTACGGAACTATAGGGTCGAGCCCCATGTTGTTGGTACTCAAACTTACTTTCGCGATGTCTAGATGTTCACGTGATCAGATTTTTAAAAGCTTACATCTCCGAAACTATAGGGTGCAACCCCATGTTGTTATTACTCAAACTTCTTATTTTTGCGATGTCTATGTGCTCACGTGATCAAATTTTTAAATGCTTATATCTTCGAAATTATAGGGTGCAGCCCCATGTTATATAATGTCGAACGTCCCCGCGAGCTGCATTAGCAGCTCGCGCACCGAGCAACTAGTTAGTAATATATAAGTCAATGTTAGTAAGTTATTATGTTTATGATAGCAACGAAGGAACTATTATTTCTGTAGAATCCACTGCATCATATGTTTTGTTGTCAGTCTTACCACAGCCACTGTTGGTACACATTCATCACCCATGATTGGCGGAATTGACAGATGCAGAACCTTTTTTCTAATGGGCATCTTTTCATAACAAAATCGGTAAAGTACTTAATGTAATTAAATTAGAGTAGGTATGGAAGTTTTACATTACCAATTGCAGTCTATCCGTACTCGTAATGCTCTTAAAATAAGGAAAACTAAACAACTTCACGAGGATACTTTGGTCAGATTTATTTATAACAGCGTTCAGATTAATATTTGGGTTCTTTATAAAAATATCCAGAATTTCTTTGCTTTTGCTCATAGCAACATCAATGGCAGCATGACCTTTGTACAGTATTGTGGGATTGCAATTATTTTCAAGCAATAGTTCCAACAATTGATGACGGATCTGTAATTATTCAATGGGGAAAACAATAATTCGAAATTTTTAACGGAATTCTTTAAATCCTTATTTTATGTAAACGAAATTTTATTCAAATACTATTTTTGACTTTTTATAATTTATGTAGGGTTGGTACATGGTTGTATATCTAAAACATCCTCACAAACATCCAATACATCTTCACGAACTTTCACATTTAAAATATTATTAGTAATAAGTAAGCTGATTAGATCACTCACATCTTCTTCGTCGTCGTTTTCAGTCTTTTTCGCTAAAACAGCGTGTAAAAGTGTCGGCCCAAGTATTTGTTCATCTGATGGATCTTTATGTTTTTGTTCATAAACCAGTCTATGCTGTGCATCAGCACCGCACTCTAACATCGCTCTCACCATTTCTAAATTGTCGTGAGTCAATGTACGAGAAATCGCTACGTCCAAAGGAGTATATTCGAACACCTTTCAAATGGATAGAAAATAATGTAATTAATATTTTAAACAGATAAAAAAAATGATGAGGTACAAAGGAAAATAGACCACTCCGATTAAAATTAATTTTATTAATCTTGCCTGGTGGTAATTTTCGTTAATGTCCGCCCCATAGCGTACCAATTGCCGTATCAAATCAGGAGAATTAGACATAATAGCCATTATAAGAGCTGGCTGTGGACATCTAACTAATTTTGGATTAGCGCCGTCCGATAATAGTTGTGAAATAGTAGACATTGTTTTTGATAACCTGGAAATGATTAAAAATATAAGTAATATGATTATCGGCACGACTAAAATTATAAATTGAGATCGCGCCAAGTAGAAAGGCAGTCTAGAAATTAGGCCTCGACCCAAGATTGCTGCTAGTGGATAATTACGAAGCATAAGACATTTTTTTACTAAAAATACTTGTTGGTACTGACTTATTTCCTTTGATTTCCGACGCGCTACTTTTCAAAATTTCTTCCTTTCCAGAATGTTGCCACATAACTTCTTTGCTTATTTTTCTTGCATCTTTTAATGTTTTCGAGGATAACAACTTTTTTAAAGCCTTTTCTGGTGGTTTCTTACGATCGTCTTCAAATGTGTCAAATTCAGCATCTTTGATCATGTCAGTTACATGAAAAATATACGGTTGAGGGCTCCTGGTCCCAAAGCCATTAAAAGGTGTAAAAGTGTCAGTCGTTTTTAAACAATATTCGCGATTTATACTGTTATAAAGTGTCTTGTCTTCGGAAATGGACTCGTATGATTCATGCATGGCATCAAAAACTTTAGGTTCAATGTCAGCTTTTCTTTTAGATCCCAATTGGTCTTTAATCGATAGTGCAGACTTGATTTTCTTAGAGCTCATACTTCTAATGCTTTTACTTGGACTCTTTGTTAATACATCAGCAGTATTGGCCAACTGCTCACGCGTTATATTCCACTCGAGTACTATTGGTTCTACAGGAGCTAAATAGAAACAGAGAGAATAATTACTTACTCATTATAATGTTCTCTTGACCCATGTTTGACTGTGATAGTCAACCTTTCAAGTATAAGCGCAAACATACAGTTGCACTCTCTATTCAGTCGTGATCCAATCAGACCATGAGACACGAACAGAGAGCGATCAGACACAGGACCGACTTTCCAGATACAAGGTGTTACACTACCATCTTCCCAACTCTGGGCTGCTACTGAGAATTTTACACAATTTTTTTTGGGCTAAATCAGAACTCGATCATCCGCAGCCAAATAGCGAGGCAGTCTATTACTAACAATTTTTAAGACATAATATTTCAGCTTTATCTACAGGCCAATTTAAAAATAAAAATTAGAAATACACGTTAGAAAAGTTGGGTACTAACCATAATAGTTGGGATATGTGATATCTTTAAAATAATCATTTAAATAGGTAATACTACGGGAGCTCGATGACCAATTGAAAAAGTCATTTTATACCGACTGGGAATTTTAACAACAATAGTTTAGACCGAACCCATCACAGCTCCGAACGTCAGCTGCCGCACCAGTGGTGGAGTTAAGAGTGAGAGCATGTGAAAGTGCTTGAAAATCAAAGCGCTCCGAGTGATTTTATCCCGGACAAAAATGGTCTTAAATCATTGTTCCGATCATTTTTGATACAGAAACAATCGTCAGCTGCGGCGCCGAGGGTGGGTTATACGTCCGCTACGCGCATGAAGTGCATTAAAATTTTGGCAAATAAAGTTATTTTATACCTTATGAAATTTATGCAGCAGAATTTTCACACTTTTAAAATAATAAAGAAAATCGTCAGCTGCACTTCTGGTGGGGGAAAGACCGTCAGTCAGCGTGATAAACATTTTGCGTGCTCAGTACATTTAGCCTAGTAAATCTAGGAAAAATATCCTATAGTTTTAAAAATTGACCAAATGTATTCTTTGGGCCTTCCTCTTGAATATATCCAAAAACCCCATATGGGGGATGCATAACCAGCCGCCATTTTTAATTTTGTCCTTTTTTTCGGTTTTTTTCTCGTATCACGAAAATCTCTACGAATAGCATCATAATTACTTCTGACAAAAGTTTTAACATACAATTTGCCACAAATGTAGTCTCTTGCAGTTTTACTCTAAGTTTATTACTTTAGGAGCTATAGGGTATTTTAGGTCCCTTTTTCGTTTTTTTTGCTCATATCTCGAAAGTCTCTACGAAAAGCATTATAATTACTTCTGATAAAAGTTTTTACATAAAATTTTCTACAAATTTGGTTCCATGCATTTTTACTCTAAGTTTATTATTTTAAGAGCTATAGGATGTTTAAGTTAATATTTGAGGTCCTTTTTTTAGTTTTTTGCTCATATCTCGAAAATCTCTACGAATAGCATTATAATTACTTCCGTAAAAAGTTTTTACATAAAATTTTGTACAAATTTGGTCATGGTAATTTTTACGCTAAGCTTACTACTTTAGGAGTTATAGGGTGTTTAAGTTTATATTTGAGGTCCCTTTTTCAGTTTTTTGCTCATATCTCGAAAATCTCTACGAATACCAATAAAATTACTTCTGACAAAAGTTTTTACATAAAATTTTCTACAAATTTGGTCCTATTTAATTTACGCTGAGCTTATTACTTTAGGACCTACAGAGTGTTAAAATTAACAGAGAGATAAACTAGTATTGATTAAACCCCTGACATTCGTTATTTTGTGGCGGCGGCTATCTTGGACCAATTTTCATCAAACATAGCTAAGAACACTTCCGACTAATTCACCTTTAATACAAAAAAAACCGCAATGCGGTTTTTTTTTGTTTGAAATGCGTAAAAATGAACAGGACAAAATTTGTAGAAAATTTTATATTAAAACTTTTGTCAGAAGTAATTTTATAGGTATTCGTAGAGATTTTCGAGATATGAGCAAAAAACTGAAAAAGGGACCTCAAATATAAACTTAAACATCCTATAACTCCTAAAGTAGTAAGCTTATCGTAAAAATTACCATGACCAAATTTGTACAAAATTTTATGTAAAAACTTTTTACAGGAGTAATTATAATGCTATTCGTAGAGATTTTCGAGATATGAGCAAAAAAGTAAAAAAAGGACCTCAAATATTAACTTAAACATCCTATAGCTCTTAAAATAATAAACTTAGAGTAAAAATGCATGGAACCAAATTTGTAGAAAATTTTATGTAAAAACTTTTATCAGAAGTAATTATAATGCTTTTCGTAGAGACTTTCGAGATATGAGCAAAAAAAACGAAAAAGGGACCTAAAATACCCTATAGCTCCTAAAGTAATAAACTTAGAGTAAAACTGCAAGAGACTACATTTGTGGCAAATTGTATGTTAAAACTTTTGTCAGAAGTAATTATGATGCTATTCGTAGAGATTTTCGTGATATGAGAAAAATACCGAAAAAAAGGACAAAATTAAAAATGGCGGCTGGTTATGCATTCCCCATATGGGGTTTTTGGATATATTCAAGAGGAAGGCCCAAAGAATACATTTGGCTAATTTTTGAAACTATAGGATATTTTTCCTAGATTTACTAGGCTAAATGTAATGAGCGCGCAAAATGTTTATCACGCTGACTGACGGTCTTTCCCCCACCAGAAGTGCAGCTGACGATTTTCTTTATTATTTTAAAAGTGTGAAAATTCTGCTGCATAAATTTCATAAGGTATAAAATAACTTTTTTTGCCAAAATTTTAATGCACTTCATGCGCGTAGCGGACGTATAACCCACCCTCGGCGCCGCAGCTGACGATTGTTTCTGTATCAAAAATGATCGGAACAATGATTTAAGACCATTTTTGTCCGGGATAAAATCACTCGGAGCGCTTTGATTTTCAAGCACTTTCACATGCTCTCACTCTTAACTCCACCACTGGTGCGGCAGCTGACGTTCGGAGCTGTGATGGGTTCGGTCTAAACTATTGTTGTTAAAATTTCCAGTCGGTATGAAATGACTTTTTCAATTGGTCATTGACCTCCCGTAGTATAAGTAGGTAGGTACTTCTATAAACTATTCTTGATAAATAAGTCAAGCGCTAGTCTGTAAAATAGCGCCTGACTCGAACCTAATTTACGATCTAATCTTAGCGATGATGCAGCCTAAGATAATCAAGAATGCTTGCTTAAACGATAATAAAGAATTTATCTGAAGAAACACTTACCTTGTGCTTGTTCTAAAGGCGGTAGTAAAGCTTGTAGCATACAGCTTGTTGGGATGTCGTTCTCAATACAGATATATCGCATTAAAGCCACTCCAAGAGGTGTACAACAGCTGTCGTTGAAAGAATCTACATTTGAACCGGCTTCTACCAGGAAGTGTATAACATCGGCTTGATCTCCAACCTGGTTTTTAGCAACACGTTAAGGCTTTTCTATACAGATGTGCGAGGTGCGTGGTGGGGTGTTTGTATAAAGTCTGAAGCGTTAGGTACTTTTAAAAATATGGTAACAAAATGAAAGTTGGTTGCTATTCCTCCTCTTTTTAAAAAAGATCAACTGCAATTGACTGGATTACAGATCCTCCACTATTACAAAGATATAACATTGGGCTTTTGAGCATAATAGTAAGGACAGGAGGATCACATATTTGAAGCCATATTATTTATTAAGATTAAGTAATTAGTTTAATAATGTCATAATCATTATGACAATCATTTCGTAAAGAAACTAATCCTGTCAAACCTGAACCTGATTAAATAAATACTTACAGTAGCATACATAACAGTTGAATTGCCTTGAACATCAGACATATCTGGATAAACGTTTCTTTCGTTGACCAGTTGAGCAACGTCCTCGACATGGTCCAAATAAGAGGCCATAAGTAACGTCCTTCAAATTAATAAAAATAAAAAAATCATGAAGTATCAATTAAGGTCTTTTAATTGAACCTTTACAAACCCTTTTGAAATCTTCGAGCTTTTTAGATCCCTATTTCTCACCTGCACTCTATTTCATGGTTGCTGGGTGGTTTAAATTGTCTCCTAGGTCCCGACAGAATGTGTTTCAGATTCATTCTCGCGTTGCTTAGCTGTTCCTTATGCTTGTAACTGTGCTTCATCATGTTAATCATCATATTGTTATTATTCCAAGCGTAATAAGTGTAAACATTTTCTGAAGTCTCCTCGTCAATTTCGTTATCCTATAACATAGCGTTAAAATGAATGTCATGGACGTTCGATATTTTTTCTTTTATTCATATCACCATTTTATCATTAGGTCATTTAAATAGACAAGATTTGATTACTAACGATAATGAAAATTGTTGAAGAGTTGGAGACTTCATAATAGTTTATAACCCATTTCATATGGCTTAGAATTAGTATTTTCCCATTTTTTAAACAAGTTATTACACAAACCTGTGATTTTTCTGGTACGACATCCACCTCTTTTAAAGTATGTACTACCTTTCCATTGTGATAGTCACGATTGAAGGATTCAATATGACATAAAGGACTTGCAAGGTCAGTGCAATGTTTGGGGTAGACTTTGCTCCATTTCTCGACAGCTATGCGCGGGTCCGCACCGCATTGCTTGAGAAGCTCTACGGCTTTATTTGTGTCACCTATCTGGAAGTAGCACCATAAACGATTCTTTCTTGTTTTATTTATTTAATCCAGATCTAACTGTAGCAGCAATAACATGTACAGATATATTTTATGGGATTGAGTATATGCTTTTATAACAATACTGAACGATTTTTTAGATTTACCATTACACTTTGAACAATGTGTTTAAAATCACATTTATTAAGTCGAAATTATTAGACAATCAATGAATTAATCTATCTATCTATTCTATTTCTTTTTCTATTTTTAATAATATAAAGTAGCTTGTCCTGACTGATCATCAACGCACAGCCGAAACTAATGAAGCTATAAACTTGAAATTTTCACAGTAGCTTCCTTTTATGACGTAAGTGCACACTAAGAAAGGATTATTGCAAATTACACCCCTAAGGTGGTTAAATAGGGGATGAGAATTTGTATGAAAGTCCGTCATTTTTCAAGTTATGTCCATGAAAATTGGTATTTAGGTTTTTGGTTAAAAATAAAGAGTTTTGTGTTTAAGAAATTTTGAAAAAACTACCCCAAGTGGGTTAAATGAGGGATGAAAGTTTGTATGAAAGTCCGTAATTTTTATAGTTATATCAATGAAAATCGGTATTTGTATTGTCGGTTAAAAATAAAGAATTACGTGTTTCAGGAATTTTGGAAATTCCACTCCCAAGTGAGATTTATAAGAATCCAAGCGGACGAAATCGCTGGCATCAGCTAGTTAAGTATAAAGTTAAATTGGAAGGTCATTCAGGAGGAAATAGTGTTACTGTGTTACTGTTTGTAACTTTTATGCTAGTAACACAACGTACGCATAATCGTACTAAGTATAATTAGTACGATTTTGCGTTTATTGAAAAGAGCAACTGCTGAATTTCTTTTTTGTCTTAACTTTTCTAGTTTTGACTTATCGCAAGACCCATAATTTGGCCTTCATGAAATAAATTTTGGATATTGAATTTCTAACTGTTTCAATGTGTGTTGTTAACATAATCCTGTGTGCTTCAACCATTGTTCGTCCCGCGCTGGTACTCATAAAATCCGGCACGATGCTTGGACCGTCTGGTCGCCATGCCAGTCTCACTAGCTGACCACCACGCCACAGGCCAACGTCCTCGTGAACGTCAGCATGTGATTGTATTCCTGGACCCCAGCGCACGTTATTAAAAAATAAACTCTGAAAACATAATATCAAGTCCGAGCCGCAATATTTTCCACTTTTTTGTGTTTCAATTTTAGAAGTGGATCAACCTCAACTTTGGGAGTGTGAAGTGTCCCACATGAAAAATGCACCAGTGTGCTTTCTAGCGTGGTCATCGTTGGACTTATGAGCAGCTATCGTGATACCCGCTATTTTATATCTTCAACGGATTGCAAACAGATCATCAGCCTCGTACACAGCTGAACTTTTGAGTCTTTTGTAGGGACTTCACGACATGCCCCAGCTCTTATATCCAGCGGCTTGCTGTGACTCGTCTGATACCGTTCTATAGCCGCAGCCAGAGTCAAGATTAGCGAGGCCGCCAGGGAAAAATGGCAGAATAAGCAGACCCTGTTGTTTTCGGTGACCTGTCTGACGCAGTGATGAGTGTATGAGGTTTTTTAAGTAAAAAATTCTTGAATTTGATTCCGACCAGGGGGATTTCTAAATTAGTTTGATTTTGTTGGGTTAAATGCCTATTTACTACACTACCGCTGAAGACGTGTTGCCTTCGTTACGATACTGCGTAGAACCCGATAAGCGCTGACATATCTCTTCCAGGTTTACCGGCTAGCATCTTACTCCCGGGTGAAGTCGCATTGACCAGGCAAGAATCTACTCATTGAATCACAAATAAAGATAATGTTAATAGTTTAATTTATTACGCTAAATGTCCTTCCATCAGGATACGACATGGTCCCAAAACCATGCATTATGTTGCAAAAGAAGTGTCCTTCGTAGGTGACAAAAGCGTCTTCAGGCCCTTGATGACGCCAGCGATAGTCACCGAGCCCGTGCATTGTGTCCCGGTTAAAGTGGCCAGTGTATGATTCTAATGACTGCAAAATGTTTTAAATAAGAATAGGTTCTCTTTAGTGCACTCCAATACAAACGTAATTCTTATTTGAATTTAACAAGTTTTAAGTACTTACTTTAAAAAGGTCAAGATATGCGTAAGCAACTAATATCCGTGTCTGTGGACTCTGTGGTTTATTTACAAGGTCTCAAAGACTTACACACAATATAACTTTGAAACCGTTTTAGTACTTATATTTTTACAGAAGTCTGACAACCAGTCACCTGTATGAAACAATGTGATGCGTGGAGCATGCTTGCGGGACTAATCCGCGTACGTGAAAAAATACGCACACCCATAGAATAATGAATTCATTTATCTATGCGCACACCTATCTCAGCAAACCGCCTATCTATACCTGTGCCCCGGTCCAGTGATGTTGTCCTTCCCCACATTTCCTGTTTTGCACATCTTTTTTTCCCAAGTAATATTGTTGATATTCCCAACTTTTGTCTTTACGAGTCGCAGGTGGCGGACAGAGTTTGTATGTTTCGGGCATTTTCCGTTATAATTTTTTATTTTATTTTTCCCTGCAGAGCTTTCTACAACTAACTTTAGTCAAATATCTAACACTTGAATATTCCGATTTACGATGGCAAATGCAAAAATATCATAAGCATGTCGTGCTCATATTTTTTGTTTCCAAATTGGAAATATTATGATTTGTTACTTAATGTCAATAGATAAAAATAATGCCCTGTCATTTACTTTATTCATCTAAGGTTTTAAGTTCATTTATTTTCGAATTCCTTGAAGTACTTAACTCCAAAAAATAAAAATACTCAACTAACGATGTTCATTTATTAAAAAATGTGTATTAGGTAATAAAAACTTAACTAAATATTATTTGTTAAAAAAATATTAAAAATATAGGTAAGTAAATCTCAATTCTCATTTCTTAATGATCTATCTGCTCTACATTCAACCGACGTTTTTCCACTATTCATAATCTTGTCTTAGTTGTAGTTATTAATTCTTTATTCCTTTATCTCTAGCAGCAATTGCATCGCCAGCAACTAACTTTCGCTCTCTCAAAATACGTATATTCCTGTAAATTAATGTTCGAAAAGATTAATCATTTTGAAATTACTACAGCTATAGACGCATCTAACTTTTCATTGACCGATGTTCAATTGTTCCTGCACCTGATCTCTCTCCGTCCCATTGGACTATGAGAGTGTGACCTGTGTATGTGCACACACTTGTGCACTATAATATCTCCTGCGTAGATGGCTAGTCTCTGCCTCGGTGGCCGAAATTCGGTCGGGAGGACATTATTATTATGATATTATTCATTTATTACCAACTCACCAATAGAAATGCAGCCGCCAAAATTAGGGCCTTATGCTTCGGTTGAACAGCTTGAACTGGATAGTTGATATTTGTGATGAAGCTGACAAGTTCGCGGTCCCAGCCGTGGCAAATTTTACCGACTTGACGGAGAGAGTCACCAGTTAAGATCTGTAATTTGAAAATGTCCACGCCTTAAGCTAACTTAAATATTATGCTAAAATTGCACAAGCTTGACTCTCACTTTCGTCTTATCCCACCGACCAAATCCATCCATGAATTTGGAGGAATGATAGGAAGACGAAAACAAAGTGATTTTTGGGATGTCTGTTGTGGGCTCTTTTGGCGCCAAGGCGCATTTGGTACCCTCGTGATAAGTAATTAATAGTAATCGTTGTAAGTAATTAATAGTCACCATAAACCTGACTTCCATAATATACTTGTAATATTGATCAAAATTAAAAATTCTTAACATGTTAAGCAACGGTCACACTAATATTATAAAGGCGAAAGTGTGTTCGTGTATGTGTGTATGTTTGTTACTCTTTAACGTCGCAACTACTAAACCGATTTTGCTGAAATTTTGAATGGAGATAGATTATGCCCTGACTTAGCCCTGACTTCATACTTTTTATCCTGGAAAAATTCACAGTTCCCACGGGATTTTCACAACACCGAAATCTATAGCTACAAGCTACAGCTATAGGTAGATTACAATACCAAACATCCTTGAAAGTAGGTATAAAGGTTGGATTTTGGAAAAGGGAGCGGGAATGGGAATTACCGCTTGGGTAATAAAATTAAAAAAATTCAAAAAGTAAAGAAATTAATTTTCTACTTGAACAGACGCGCAGACGAAAAACAAACTACGCAGTTAGTCCACATACAGCGAGAAGTCGTGAGCGATGGCATCCCTATGTGGTTGACGTTCAGTCAGCTCGCACGAAGCGCTTTCGATCTACGTTTCTGATACGAACCGCTAGGGTGTGGAACGACCTTCCGGCTTCCGTGTTCCCTCTCGTACGACTTGAGTACCTTCAAGGCAACAGTGAATAGGCATTTTCTAGGCAAGCGCGTTCCAGCTTAGACCTCATCATGGCTTTTCAGGCATGATTGTCGTCAAGCGTAAGCCTATTATACAATAAATAAAAAATAAAAAAATACATTCTTACCTTAAATTCCATGAGCTGCAAGCTACGCTTCCAGCTGACGGGCCCCTCGATGACGTACAGCACGCTGTCATTCGCGTCACGCACCAAGTAGAACGGCACCACGCACGTCCACCGCTGCTGTATCCTGCCGATGTAGTCTCCTGGAGGTGTGATTACCTTCATCTCCTGTTACGTGATACGAACAAAATGTTATCAGATCTCATCATCATCACTATCGACCCATTACGGGTCCACTACAGGGCACGGGTCTCTTCTCAGAATGAGAAGGTTTGGCCCATAGTCCACTACGCTGGCCAAATGCGGATTAGTAGACTTCACACGCTTTTGAGAATATTATAGAGAACTCTCGCGCATGCAGGTTTCCTCACGATGTTTTCCATCACCGTTCAAGTGCTTAATTAAGTGCTTAATATTCAATTGTTAACGCACGTAGCTCCGAAAAGTTAGAGGTGCGTACCGGGGATCGAACTTGGTCTCCGCGAAAGGAAAGCCGATGTCTTAACCACTAGTCTATCACCGTTACCAGATCTACTGAATTTCTAATAAACTATAGGTACAGTTTATTTTGTGATAACCAGTAAAATTTGCAACACCTTAAATTAAAATTGAGGAGCGGACACACGCTTCGCTATCGGTGATTATTTTGGAGAGACTTAACCATAAATTAAAATCATCAGATGATAGGTTAGTACCTGTAACCTACAAGGGAACCAACACGACGCCGCAGCCAGCCGCCTGTGCAGCACCAACGCTTCCTGCCTGGTGTTGTCGTGCAGGTGCATCACGAACCCACGCCCCGTGCCGCACACGCACCGTTGTGTCGGCGACGACACTTCGCTGGCGATGTAGAGAGCTTCGCCTTGTGGGATCTTCACTATGTAGCGGTTCTCTGATTCCATAAATTAAAATCACCAGATGATAGGTTAGTACCTGTAACCTACAAGGGAACCAACACGACGCGGCAGCCAGCCGCCTGTGCAGCACCAACGCTTCCTGCCTGGTGTTGTCGTGCAGGTGCATCACGAACCCACGCCCCGTGCCGCACACGCACCGTTGTGTCGGCGACGACACTTCGCTGGCGATGTAGAGAGCTTCGCCTTGTGGGATCTTCACTATGTAGCGGTTTTCTGATTCGATTCTGGCGCTTGCTGTAATGGAAACATAATCCGTACATACGGGGTAAAGTCTGTTCGTTTTCTAACGGTCACCTTTGTGGCGCGCCGCCTCCGTCGCGCGGCGTTTTGCCAAAGGAACCGCCGGTGAGTGTATGAGTGCTAATAGGTACAATTTAGAGGCCTAGCTTAATTAGCACCTTACCTTTTAAGAAAAACTAATGAAAAACAGATTGTACTTATACTTCTGGAGTACCTACGGAACCCTCGGTGAGCGAGTCTGACTTGCACTTGACCGGTTTTTTGTATAAGTGTGACCTTAGAGTATCTGGTATAAATTTCAACTTGCTAGGTCCACCCGTTCCTGAGAAAATCGGTGGTGACCCACGGACAGACGGACAGACCGACAGACGGACAAGAAAGTGATCTTATAAGGGTTCCTTTTTTACCTTTTGAGGTACGGAACCCTAAAAACTACTATCGTGAATGTAAAATAGTAAAGAACGATATGAACGTACTTGTAGAATTGTTATAATAATTAATCGTAAAGATTTATTAATATCTAGGAACAGCTAATAAATAAAGTGAAACTTACGCTCAACGAGTTCCACAGTTTGTTGGATCAGTAAACTTGACACACCGATGAGGAAGTCCAACCCGTGTACGGGGATGAACTGTCCTCTCGTATTGGATTGCCAGTCCGTCGTGGACACTGGGAGCTCTGCTCTATTGATTTCTGGAGAAAAATAAACGACAAAAATACATTTGTAGCAGATAAGTAATATATTATGAAAGTTTAAAATACCGTTACGTAAAGACGACGTAGAGGACAAAAGTAAATGAAGAACAAGTATAAATTAAAAAACACAGACACACACACACACACACGAGGGGGCGGGGGTTAAAAAATGAAGAGGAGGCCAAGGACCAAACTCACAAAGGGTTCTAGCGTTAAATGTTAAAAAAATATTTTGAAATGAGATATACTTGAAAAACAGTTGAAAAAACTTACCTTGTGATTGCGGTTGTATATTGATAACTAAGGCAGGTCTTATCGTTGATCCATCGTCTAAAAATGTAATTCAAAGATATAAGTATTAAATTCAATGTATTACCTATCATGTCTTTTTATTTTACTAGGACCTACATGTTATTCCTCCCGTATAAGATGGTAATTGCAAATGATTGATGATAAGTGATGAGATGAGTCATTGATGACTGATGGTCGGGATTTGATTTAGGTAAGATCCCTATAATATAATGTAGGTACATGTTGTCAAAAATTATGACAGACTAGATGATGCCCGCGACTTCGTCCGCGTGGATTTAGGTTTTTAAAAATCCCACGGAAACTCTTTGCTTTTCCGGGATCAAAAGTAGCCTATGTCCGTTCCCGGGATGTAAGCTAACGCTGTACTTTTCATCCAAATCGGTTAAACTTTTGAGCCGTGAAAAGCTTGCAGACAGACAGACACACTTTAGCATTTAAAATTTTAACTGTATTGGTCTTGTTTTGATCTTGGTATTGGTAAGTACTTGTTTACAGTTTCAATTTCATAATTAGTACACAGTCTTCATGTTATGAAATTAAAATTGCAATACAACGAAAATATCTTGTGACTAGATTCTGCCCGCGGCTTCGCCCGCGTGAATTTCGGTTTTTCACAAATCCCAAGGGAATCGTGGATTTCCGGCTCCCGTTCCCACTTCCTTTTCCAAACTTTATACCTACTTTCAAGGAAGTTTGCTATAGTAACCTACCTATAGCTGTAGATATATATTTCGTTTTTATCAAAATCCCGTGGGAACTGTGGATTTTTCCAGGATAAAAAGTGCATACGCATACAGATGCATGCAACTATTGTAATAATGTGCTATGTGAGCGTATTTTACCTAAGAACGGTCAACGCCATCTATCGCGTTTTTGGAAGTCTATATCTATTTTAGTCCCACAGGAATACTTTTCCGGGATAAAAAGTAGCCTATGTTTTAAGTCAGGGCATAAGCTATCTCCATCTCCATTCAAAATTTCAGCCAAATCAGTTCAGTAGTTGCGACGTGATTGAGTAACAAACATCCAAACATCTAAACATCCAAACATCCACACTTTCACTTTTATAACATTAAGTATAGTAGGATTAGTAGGATTGGTATTGTGATTATGTGTGATAGCTTCTGCCCGCAGCTTCGCTCGCGTGAATTTCGGTTTTGAACAAATCCCAAGGGAATCGTTGATTCCCGGTTCCCGTTCCCGCTCCCTTTTCCAACCTTTATACTTTCTATCAAGGAAGTTCGCTATAATAATCTACCTATAGCTGTAGATATAGACTTCGGGTTTTTCAAAATCCCATAAGAACTGTGCATTTTTTCCAGGATAAAAAGTAGCCTATGTGTTGCCAATGCATGCAACACAGCAAACTATTGCAATAATGTGTTATGTGAACGTGATTTACCAAAGAACAGTCAGCGCCCTCTATGGCGTTTTTGGAAGATTATATCTATTTTAGTCCCACAGGAATACTTTTCCGGGATAAATATAGATATAAGATAATAAATATAAGATAAGTAGCCTATGTTTTAAGTCAGGGCATAAGCTATCTCCATTCAAAATTTCAGCCAAATCGGTTCAGTAGTTGCGGCGTGATTGAGTAACAAACATCCAAACATACAAACATCTAAACATCCAAACATCCAAACATCCAAACATCCACACTTTCACATTTATAATATTAGTAGGATAACAAGGAGTTTCTAACTATTTACTACGTTACCGGTACTAAAATAATCATAACTATATTATAGGACTAGTGTTGCGCTCGGTGCGCGAGCTGCAAGCAGCTCGCGTGCCTTGTAGTCTCTTCAATATTCGTAAAATAAAGAAATGGGAGGCCATACCAAATACCAGAATATTCTGGAGAGTCTCTTGAAAGATAGAAAGAAATATTGGTATCACGTTTCGTATCTTTTCTGAAAGGACACTAATCAGTTCTATGCATGCGTTTAGTGGAAAAAAAAGGATCTATACAAAAATGTTCTGGAGAGCCACTTGAAAATTAAAAAGAAATTTTGTATGGACTCGAATTTTGTTTGTTCAGTAGCTATCTTTTTTAACCGGTTCACCCAATGGCCCAAGGTTTTTAATAACATTTATTTGGGACCATGTCTGTATGACTGGTAGTTTTGGAGGACCCATGAGGTACTCTGGTAAATTTTCCACATTCATGACGTTTCATAATTTTCCTGAAGGAAGACCCATAAGTTCTACGCACATAAATAGTGAAGGGAAAAAGTTCCATACAAAATTGTTCTGGAGAGCCTCTTGAAAAGAACCCAAAAAATTTGTATGGAGAGAATTTTTTTTTGTTCGGCGGCCATCTTTTTTTTACCGGTTCATCCAATGGCCCAAGGTCTTTAATAACATTTGTTTGGGACCATGTCTGTATGATTGGTAGTTTTGGAAGACCCATGGGGTACTCTGGTAAAATTTCCACATTCATGACGTTTAATAATTTTCCTGAAGGAAGACCCATAAGTTCTACGCACATAAATAGTGAAAGGAAAAAAGTTCCATACAAAATTGTTCTGGAGAGCCTCTTGAAAAGAACCCAAAAAATTTGTATGGAGAAAATTTTTTTTTGTTCGGCGGCCATCTTTTTTTTACCGGTTCACCCAATGGCCCAAGGTCCTTAATAACATTTGTTTGGGACCATGTCTGTATGACTGGTAGTTTTGGAGGACCCATGAGGTACTCTGGTAAATATTCCACATTCATAACGTTTCGTATTTTTCCTGAAAGGACATTTATGAGCTCTATGCATGCGTTTAGTGAGGTAAAAAAAGTTCTATACAAAAATGTTCTGGAGAGCCTCTTGAAAATTAAAAAAAAAAATTTGTATGGACGCGAAAATTTTTTTTGTTCAGTGCCTATCTTTTTTTTACTGGCTCACCAAAGGGCCCAAGGTTTTGAACATTTTCAGTTTCAGGACCATGTCTCTATGACTGATAGTTTTTGAGAGCCTTTGGGGTACTCTGGTAAATTTTCCACATTCATGACGTTTCATATTTTTCCTGAAGGAAGACCCATAAGTTCTACGCATATAAATAGTGATAAGAAAAAAGTTCCATACAAAAATGTTCAGGAGAGCCTTTTGAAAATTCAAAAAAAAATTTTTGTTAGGCGGCCATCTTTTTTTTGCCGGTTCACCAAATTGCCCAAAGTCTTTAACAACATTTGTTTGGGACCATTCCTGTATAACTGGTAGTTTTAGAGGACCCATGAGGTACCCTGGTAATTTTTCCACATTCACTACGTTTTGTATTTTTTGTGAAAAAAACCTTTAAGTTTTATGTATACGTGTAGTGGGGGGAAAAAGTTTCATACAAAAATGTCCAGGAGAGCCTCTTGAAAAGAACCCAAAAAATTTGTATGGAGAAAAAATTTTTTTGTTCGGCGGCCATCTTTTTTTTACCGGTTCACCCAATGGCCCAAGGTCCTTAATAACATTTGTTTCGGACCATGCCTGTATGACTGGTAGTTTTAGAGGACCCATGAGGTACCCTGATAAATTTTCCACATTCATGAAGTTTCATAATTTTCCTGAAGGAAGACCCATAAGTTCTACGTATATAAATAGTAAGAGGAAAAAGTTCAATACAAAAATGTTCTGGAGAGCCTTTTGAAAATTTAAAAAAAAATTTGTATGGACACGAAATTTTTTTTTTGTTTGGTACCTAACTTTTTTTTACTGGCTCACCAAAGGGCCCAAGGTCTTGAACATTTTCAGTTTCAGAACCATGCCTCTATGATTGATAGTTTTTGAGAGCCGTTGGGGTACTCTGGTAAATTTTCCACGTTCATGACGTTTCATAATTTTCCTGAAGGAAGACCCATAAGTTCTACGCACATAAATAGTGAGGGGAAAAAAGTTCCATACAAAACTGTTCTGGAGAGCCTCTTGAAAATCAAGAAATTTTTGTATGGAGACGAAATTTTTTTTTGTTTGGTGCCCATATTTTTTTCACCGGTTCACCCAATTGCCCAAGGTGTTGAACATTTTTTGTTTGGGGATAGTACCTCTCCGACTGATAGTTTTCGAGATCCCTTAGGGTACTCTAGTCAGTTTTCCACGTCCAGCTCTCTCTATAATTTTGTAGACCTAAATTTTTTGAATTCTACACACACGGAAAGTATGGTGAAAAAATCCCATACAAAATTGTTCAGGAGAGGTGATCAATACGTAACTTCAAGTAGCTTTATATATATAACTAGTTGCTCGGTGCGCGAGCTGCTAAAGCAGCTCGCGGGGACATTCGCCATTTGATATTCATCTTCCAAACCCTCAATCATCATGTCTGCCCATATTTTACTTGAGAGTTCTCCAAAGAACCGCATCAAAGCCTTGCATAGTCAATATCCGCCATACATTTTCTATGGAAAAATCAATTCCGCCATTTTGATTTTTTTTATATTCGTCGAGTAGACCTTCGGAACCTGATCATCTTTAGCCAAGAAATCACTCTTCCATCTTTTATACCCTCCGAGATGGACACTGACGAAATTTGTATGGTGGCCATCTTTTTTTTCGCCATTTTGAGTTTTTTTCAGCTCACTGCCAATTTGATGACGTTTCGAGTGACATTTGCTCGAGCACCCCCCACCTATCTTCAATACCTTAAGCGTGCCATTCGCTCGTCTCTGAAATCCTCAATCATCAGCTCTCTCCATATTTTTGTTCCGAATGAATTTTTGTCTTCTATACGAAACTAAAAAGCTGTGATAGCCTAGTGGTTAGGACGACCGACTTCTAATCGGAGGTCGTGGGTTCGATCCCGGGGCACGCACCTCTAACTTTTCGGAGTTATGTGCGTTTTAAGTATTTAAATATCACTTGCTTTAACGGTGAAGGAAAACATCGTGAGGAAACCTGCATGCCTGAGAGTTCTCCATAACGTTCTCAAAGGTGTGTGAAGTCTGCCAATCCGCTTGGCCAGCGTGGTAGACTATGGCCAAAACCCTTCTCACTCTGAGAGGAGACCCGTGCTCTGTAGTGAGCCGGTAATGGGTTGATCATGATGATGATACGAAACTATAAGTGAAAAAAAATTTATACCCTATAGTTGTTTGTACCCTATAGTTTCGGAGATATATGCTTTTAAAAATCTAACCACGTGAGCATATAGACATCGCGAAAATAAGAAGTTTGAGCACCAACAATATGGGGCTGTACCCTGTAGTTTCGGAGATATAAGCTTTCAAAAATCTGACCACGTAAGCAAACAGACATCGCGAAAATAAGAAGTTTGAGTACCAACAACATGGGGCTGCACCCTATAATTTCGGAGATATCAGCTTTAAAAAATCTGATCGCGTAAGCAAACAGACACCGCGAAAATAAGAAGTTTGAGTACCAACAACATGGAACTGCGACCTATAGCTTTTAAAACTCTGACCACGTAAGCAAACAGACATCGCAAAAATAAGAAGTTTGAGTACCAACAACATGGGGCTGCACCCTATAATTTCGGAGATATCAGCTTTGAAAAATCTGACCGCGTAAGCAAACAGACATCGCAAAAATAAGAAGTTTGAGCACCAACAACATGGGGCTGTACCCTATAGTTTTGGAGATGTAAGCTTTCAAAAATCTGACCACAGCAAACAGACATCGCGAAAATAAGAATTTTGAGCACCAACAACATGGGGCTGTACCCTATAGTTTTGGAGATGTAAGCTTTCAAAAATCTGACCACGTAAGCATACAGACATCGCGAAAATAAGAAGTTTGAGTACCAACAACATGGAGCTGCACCCTATAGTTTCGGAGATATAAGCTTTTAAAAATCTGACCACGTGAGCATAAAGAAGAAGATAAGAAGTTTGAGTACCAACAACATGGGGCTGCACTGTACCCTTCTGTATCCTTCACTTGTCTCCAAAATCATCAGCTCTCGCCATATTTTTTCTCCGAATGAATTTTTGTCTTCTCTGTGAAACCATTTGTGAAAAAAAAATTCATATAAAATTTTACAGGAGGAAATTTTAGGGGAAATCTCGAAAAGTCCCCGGTCGGTCCTTAGTCGGTCCCTAGTAGGTCCCTAGTCGGTCCTTAGTCAGTCCCTAGTCGGTCCATAGTCGGTCCCTAGTCGGTCCATAGTCAGTCCGTAGTCGGTCCCTAGTCGGTCCGTAGTGGGTCCGTAGTCGGTCCCTAGTCGGTCCGTAGTCGGTCTATAGTCGGTCCGTAGTCGGTCCCTAGTCGATCCGTAGTCGGTCCCTAGTCGGTCTCTAGTCGGTCCCTATTCGGTCCCTAGTCGGTCTCTAGTTGGTCCGTAGTTGGTCTCTAGTCGGTCCGTAGTCGGTCCCTAGTCGGTCCGTATTCAGTCCCTAGTCGGTCCCTAGTCGGTCCGTAGTCGGTCCGTTGTTGGTCCGTAGTCGGTCCGTAATCGGTCCGTAGTCGGTCCGTAGTCGGTCCGTAGTCGGTCCCTAGTCGGTCCGTAGTCGGTCCCTAGTCGGTCCCTAGTCGGTCCCTAGTCGGTCCTTAGTCGGTCCCTAGTCGGTCCATAGTCGGTCCCTAGTCGGTCTCTAGTCGGTCCATAGTCGGTCCGTATTCAGTCCCTAGTCGGTCCGTAGTGGGTCCGTTGTTGGTCCGTAGTCGGTCCGTAGTCGGTCCGTAGTCGGTCCGTAGTCGGTCCGTAGTCGGTCCCTAGTCGGTCCTTAGTCAGTCCCTAGTCGGTCCATAGTCGGTCCCTAGTCGGTCTCTAGTCGGTCCATAGTCGGTCCGTATTCAGTCCCTAGTCGGTCCGTCGTGGGTCCGTTGTTGGTCCGTAGTCGGTCCGTAGTCGGTCCGTAGTCGGTCCGTAGTCGGTCCGTAGTCGGTCCCTAGTCGGTCCTTAGTCAGTCCCTAGTCGGTCCATAGTCGGTCCCTAGTCGGTCCGTAGTCGGTCCGTAGTCGGTCCGTAGTCGGTCCCTAGTCGGTCCGTAGTCGGTCCCTAGTCGGTCCCTAGATGGTCCCTAGTCGGTCCTTAGTCGGTCCCTAGTCGGTCCATAGTCGGTCCCTAGTCGGTCCATAGTCAGTCCGTAGTCGGTTCCTAGTCGGTCCATAGTCGGTCCCTAGTCGGTCTCTAGTCGGTCCGTAGTCGGTCCGTAGTTGGTCCCTAGTCGGTCCGTAGTTGGTTCCTAGTCGGTCGCTAGTCGGTCTATAGTCGGTCCGTAGTCGGTCCCTAGTCGGTCCGTAGTCGGTCCCTAGTCGGTCTCTAGTCGGTCCCTAGTCGGTCCCTAGTCGGTCTCTAGTTGGTCCGTAGTTGGTCTCTAGTCGGTCCGTAGTCGGTCCGTAGTTGGTCCCTAGTCGGTCCCTAGTCGGTCCGTATTCAGTCCCTAGTCGGTCCCTAGTCGGTCCGTAGTCGGTCCGTTGTTGGTCCGTAGTCGGTCCGTAATCGGTCCGTAGTCGGTCCGTAGTCGGTCCGTAGTCGGTCCCTAGTCGGTCCGTAGTCGGTCCCTAGTCGGTCCCTAGATGGTCCCTAGTTGGTCCTTAGTCGGTCCCTAGTCGGTCCATAGTCGGTCCCTAGTCGGTCCATAGTCAGTCCGTAGTCGGTTCCTAGTCGGTCCATAGTCGGTCCCTAGTCGGTCTCTAGTCGGTCCGTAGTCGGTCCGTAGTTGGTCCCTAGTCGGTCCGTAGTTGGTTCCTAGTCGGTCGCTAGTCGGTCCCTAGTCGGTCCCTAGTCGGTCCCTAGTCGGTCCGTAGTCGTTCCCTAGTCGGTCCCTAGTCGGTCCCTAGTCGGTCCGTAGTCGTTCCGTAGGCGGTCTTTAGTCGGTCCCTAGTCGGTCCTTAGTCGGTTCCTAGTCGGTCCATAGTCGGTCCCTAGTCGGTCTCTAGTCAGTCCGTAGTCGGTCCGTAGTCGGTCCCTAGTCGGTCCGTAGTTGGTCCCTAGTCGGTCCCTAGTCGGTCCATATTCAGTCCGTAGTCGGTTCCTAGTCGGTCCATAGTCGGTCCCTAGTCGGTCTCTAGTCGGTCCGTAGTCGGTCCGTAGTCGGTCCGTAGTCGGTCCGTAGTCGGTCCCTAGTCGGTCCGTAGTTGGTCCCTAGTCGGTCCCTAGTCGGTCCCTAGTCGGTCCCTAGTCGGTTCCTAGTCGGTCCCTAGTCGGTCCCTAGTCGGTCCCTAGTCGGTCCCTAGTCGGTCCGTAGTCGTTCCGTAGGCGGTCTCTAGTCGGTCCCTAGTCGGTACTTAGTCGGTTCCTAGTCGGTCCATAGTCGGTCCCTAGTCGGTCTCTAGTCAGTCCGTAGTCGGTCCGTAGTCGGTCCCTAGTCGGTCCGTAGTTGGTCCCTAGTCGGTCCCTAGTCGGTCCCTAGTCGGTCCGTAGTCGTTCCGTAGGCGGTCTCTAGTCGGTCCGCAGTCGGTCCCTTGTCGGTCCCCAGTCGGTTCCTAGTCAATCCGAAATAAATTCCTCCATTTTGAATTATTTTTCTAGTGATCAGGATATGAAGGTCCTGATCATCTTTTGATGAGAAACCACTCTTCCATCTCTTATACCCTTTTAGATGGACACTGATGAAATTTGTATGGCAGCCATCTTTTTTCCGCCATTTTGAATATTTTTGTGAAACCATTTATTTTGTGAAAAAAAAATTCATACAAAATTTTAAAGTAGAAAATTTTTGGGGAAAATCTCGTAAACTACCCCGAAGGTGGCAACACTGTTTACATTTATCGATACTGCCGGTTAAGTTACACAATCGATTCATACATTTCAACTTTCCAAAATGTTGCCAACTGCCACAAAAACATGTTCAAAATCAATTCCAAATCAAATAAAATACAAAATGGCCGTCAACTCATTTTACAGATTTATTTTAGAAAGTTGAATAATTTTTCCATTAAGTACAGGAGATACCGCTCCTGATGACGTTTCAAGTTTTCATCTCGCTCGCACACAGGCGAAATAAACACCCCTGAAAAAAGACCATATCGCTAAAACAACTTTATCTTTGATAAATTTCAGTGTTGCCTGTCCCTGGTGATAAAAATATACAAATTTCATTTGTACAGGTAAAAAATGTAGTTGCTCATACTCGGATTTTGCAAAAAGTTCGTATTTCGATTTTTTAATTTTTGGGGTAGATCTTGAAATTTCCCCAAAAATGGGGTATTTTTTTCACCAATCTATACTTCAAGTCTGTACATACAATAGCTTCATAGAAGTAGAAACGCTCCGATGTTGTCAACTGTGAGTAATTTGAATTTTAAAATTGCGTTTTTTCGTACCTCAAACTGAATGGCCGCCACGACAGCCGCCATCTTGAATATTTAAAAACCACTCCCGATCTGTCAAAATACAGGATAATTGTAGACGGAAACAGGAAAAAAATATTATCCTCAACTAACCCGTTTCGGTGCTGTGGCGCCGCGGTTCGGGGTCGAAAAATCGAAAATTTGAAAAACTACAGCTAAGCCGCCATCTTGTTTTTTAAATTTTTTCTACTTTTTCTATTAATCGTTTCCTAATTTCTTCTAGAATTGCAAGTTTTAACGAAATCGGTAGGAAAACAAAAATGTTACAAAAATCACGTCGGCCGCCATCTTGTTTTTGTTTGAGCAGCCCTTTTCTATCTACAATACCCTTCCCGGGCTCCCCAACCATCTTACTAACCCTCAATCATCATGTCTTCCATATTTTTCTGTGAGAATTCTCTGAGGAACCTCATCAAAGGCAATTCAATATTCACCATACGTTTTCCATGAAAAAATGAATTCCGCCATTTTGATTTTTTTTTCCATTCATCAAGTAGACCTTCGGATTTTGATCATCTTTTGCTAAGAAACCACTCTTCCATCTTTTATACCCTCCGAGATGGATACCGATGAAATTTGTATGGCGGCCATCTTTTTTTCGCCATTTTGAATTTTTTTTCAGTTCACTCCCAATTGGACGACGTTTCGAATGACATTTGCTCGAGCACCCCCCACCTATCTTCAATACTTTCAGCGTGCCCTTCACCCGTCTCCGAAACCCTCAATCATCAGCTCTCTCCATATTTTTTTCGGAATAAATTTTTGTCTTCTTTGTGAAACCATTAGTGAAAAAAAAATTTTTCATACAAAATTTTACAGGAGGAAATTTTTGGGGAAATCTCAAAAACTACCCTAAATGTGGCAACACTGTGTACATACTTCGATACTGCCGGTTGAGTTGCACAATCGATTCATACATGTCAACTTTCTAAAATGTTGCCAACTGCCTCAAAAACATGATCAAAATTTTCAAAAACACCCAACAACAATACAAAATGGCCGCCAACTTGTTTTATATAAATAATTCACATAGTTTTATAATTTTTTCAATAAGTACAGTATATACCGCTTCTGATGACGTTTTAATTTTGTATCTCGCTCGCACCCAGGCGAAATGATTGCCCCTGACAAAAGACCATGTCGCGAAAATCACTTTTTCTTTGATAAATTCCAGTGTTGCCAGTCCCCGAGGGCAAAAATACTCAAATGTCATTGGTACAAGTAAAACACATGGTTGCTCATACTCGGATTTTGCAAAAAGTCCGTATTTCGATTTTTTAATTTTTGGGGTAAATCTTGAAATTTCCCTAAAAGTGGGGTATTTTTTTTATCGCCAATTTATACCTCGAGTCAATGCAAACAATCGCTTCATAGAAGTCGAAACGTTCCGATGTTGCCAACTGTGAGAAATCTGAATTTTAAAATTGCGTTTTTTCGTACCTCAAACAGAATGGCCGCCACGACAGCCGCCATCTTGAATTTTTAAAAACCACTCCCGTTCTGTGAAAATTAAGGATAATTGTGGGCGGAAACAGGAAAAAATTATTATCCTCAACTACCCCGTTTCGGCGCTGTGGTGCCGCGGTTTGGGGTCGAAAAATCAAAAATTTGAAAAATCTTAATCTCGGCCGCCATCTTGTTTTTTAAATTTTTTCCACTTTTTCTATTAATTGTTTACTAATTTCTTCAATATTTGTAAGTTTTAACGAAATCGGTTGGAAAACAAAAAAGTTACACAAATCACGTCAGCCGCCATCTTGTTTTTCTGAAATGTCATAATTTTTCCCTACTCCAATCCCCCATCCAAACACATCTCCCATACATGATTATATCGTTTTCTGTCTCTTTCTAGGAGAACAATTATGTCAATGAGTGAGTGAGTGAGTGAGTGAGTGAGTGGTAATTGAGCTATATATATTATAACTAGTATGGCGCGTGGGTGCGCGGCCCGCTAAAGCGGACCGCGAGGTTTTGCTTTCGGGTATTTTGGTTTGAGCAGCCTCCACCTATCTTTCCCATATTCCTAACCCTCGATCATTATCACTCCCCATATTTTTTCTCCGAATCATTTGTCAAAATGAGAGTTCTTCCATAAAAACAAATTTTGAACCATGTATTGATGATCTTTTGCCTAAAAACTACTGTTCCATCTTTTATAATCAGTAATATAGACACCGATGAAATTTGTATGGCCGCCATCTTGAATCCGCCATTTTGGTATTTTTTTTTAGATCACTGCCAATTGGATGAGGTTTCAAGTAATTTTTGATTGAGCACGTCTCACCTATCTTCAATACCCTGACCGTGCTCCTTACCCGTCTCCAAAATCTTCAATCATCAGCTCTCTCCATATTTTTCCTCTGCATGAATTTTTGTCTTGTATACGAAACCATCACTAAAAAAACTTTTTTGTGTGAAACAATAAATTCCGCCATCTTGATTTTTTTTTCTGTTCATCAAGTAAATCTTTAGGTCTTGATCATCTTTTTCCCAGAAACCACTTTTCCATCTTTTATGCTTGGTGAGATAGACACCGACGAAATTTGTATAGCCGCCATCTTGAATCCGCCATTTTGTTTTTTTTTCAGCTCAGTGCCAATTGGATGAGGTTTTGAGTAATTTTTGTTTGAGCAGCCCCCATCTATCTACAATACCCTGCCCGGGCTCTTCATCCATCTTCCAAACCCTCAGTCATCATGTCTTCCCATATTTTTCTGTGAGAGTTCTCCAAAGAACCGCATCAAAGCCTTGCATAGTTTACAACTTGTAGTCTCATCAATATTCGCCATACATTTTCTATGGAAAAATAAATTCCGCCATTTTGAATTTTTTTCTATTCATCGAGTAGACCTTTCGATCCTGATCATCTTTTGTGAAGAAACCACTCTTCCATCTTTTATACCCTCCGAGATGGAGACCGACGAAATTTGTATGGCGGCCATGTTTTTTTCGCCATTTTGAATTTTTTTTCAACTCACTGCCAATTGGATGACGTTTCGAGTGACATTTGCTCGAGCACCCCCCACCTATCTTCAATACCTTAAGCGTGCCCGTCGCTCGTTTCTGAAATCCTCAATCATCAGCTCTCTCCATATTTTTGTTCCGAATGAATTTTTGTCCTCTATACGAAACCATTTGTGAAAAAAAAATTTTTCATACAAAATTTTACAGGAGGGGTGATCAATCAGTGAGTCAGTCAATGAATCAGCACGAGCAGCTATATATATATTAACTAGTAGGGCGCGTGGGTGCGCGGCCCGCTAAAGCGGACCGCGAGGTTTCGCTTTCGGGTATTTTGTTTTGAGCAGCCTCCACCTATCTCTCCCATATTCCTAATCCTCGATCATTATCACTCTCCATATTTTTTCTCCGAATCATTCTGCTCATCAAGTAGGTAGACCTGTAGGTCTTGATCATATTTTTCCAAGAAACCACTCTTCCATATTTTATACTTGGTGAGATAGATACCAACGTTTGTATAGCCGCCATATTGAATCCGCCATTTTGGTTTTTTTTTTCAGCTCAGTGCCAATTGGATGAGGTTCTGAGTATTTTTTGTTTGAGCAGCCCCCATCTATTTACAATACCCTGCCCGGGCTCATCAAACATCTTCCAAACCCTTAATCATCATATCATCCCATATTTTTCTTTGACATTTCTCCAAAGAACCGCATCAAAGCCTTGCATGGTTCACAACTTGTAATCTCTTCAATATTCGCCATACATTTTCTATGATAAAATAAATTCCGCCATTTTGAATTTTTTTTCTATTCATCAGATAGACCTTCCAATCTTGATCATCTTTTATGAAGAAACTACTCTTCCATCTTTTATACCCTCCGAGATGGACACCGACGAAATTTGTATGGCGGCCATCTTTTTTTCGCCATTTTGAATTTTTTTTCAACTCACTGCCAATTGGATGACGTTTCGAGTGACATTTGCTCGAGCACCCCCCACCTATCTTCAATACCTTAAGCGTGCCCCTCACCCGTCACCGAAATCCTCAATCATCAGCTCTCTCCATATTTTTGTTCTTAATGAATTTTTGTCCTCTATACGACACCATTATTGAAAAAAAATTTTTTCATACAAAATTGTTCAGGAGAGGTGATCAATGAGTCAGTGACCCAATCAGCACGAGCAGCTATATATATATTAACTAGTAGGGCGCTTGGCTGCGCGGCCCGCTAAAGCGGACCGCGGGGATTTCAGTATTATTTTTGTTTTAGCAGCCTCCACCTTCTTCTATCATTTTCAGCATC
The DNA here is from genome assembly GCA_920104075.1 of Melanargia galathea. Taxonomy (NCBI): domain Eukaryota; kingdom Metazoa; phylum Arthropoda; class Insecta; order Lepidoptera; family Nymphalidae; genus Melanargia; species Melanargia galathea. The sequence continues at coordinate 5,004,078 of OV049859.1, read as the reverse complement.
TTTAACCCTGGCCGTGCTCCTCATCCATCTTCCAAACCCTCGATCATCACTCTCCAAATTTTTTTCTCCGAATCATTTGCCAGCAGGAGAGTTCTTCCATAAAAACAAATTTTGAAAAGGAACCGTAATAAAGTCTTGTATAGTTTCCCAACTTATAGTCTCTTCAATATTCGCCATATATTTTGTGTGAAAAAAATAAATTCCGCCATCTTGATTTTTTTTCTCTTCATCAAGTAGAACTTAAGGTCTTAATCATCTTTTGGCAAAAACCACTCTTCCATTTTTTATACTTGGTGAGATAGACACCGATGTTTGTATGGCCGCCATCTTGAATCCGCCATTTTGGACTTTTTTTCAGCTCACTACCAATTGGATGATGTTTCGAGTAATTTTTGTTTGAGCACCTCCTACCTATCTTCAATACCCTGCCCGGGCTCCTCAACCAACTTCCAAACCCTCAATCATCATGTCTTCCCATATTTTTCTTTGAGAGTTCTCCAAAAGACCGCATTAAAGCCTTGCATAGTTCACAGCTTGTAGTCTCTTCAATATTCGCCATACATTTTCTATGGAAAAATAAATTCCGCCATTTTGAATTTTTTTTTCAATTCATCAAGTAGACCTTTAGATCCTCATCATCTTTTGCGAAGAAACCACTCTTCCATCTTTTATACCCTCCGAGATGGAGACCGACGAAATTTGTATGGCGGCCATCTTTTTTTCGCCATTTTGAATTTTTTTTTAGCTCACTGCCAATTGGATGATGTTTCGAATGACATTTGCTCGAGCACCTCCCACCTATCTTCAATATCTTAAGCGTGCCCGTCGCTCGTCTCTGAAATCCTCAATCATCAGCTCTCTCCATATTTTTCCTCTTAATGAATTTTTGTCCTCTATACGACACCATTATTGAAAAAAAAATTTTTCATACAAAATTGTTCAGGAGAGGTGATCAATGAGTGAGTGAATCAGCACGAGCAGCTATATATATATTAATATTTGTAACGTTACCTTCGGTAGCCGCATGATTATCTATCCCTCTATCACTCTCAGGTTCACGAATATTAGCCATTTATAAGATATTAACACAAAAATAAAATTTGTTTAATTAGAGTGTTCTTTGTTATTAGTACATCGCTTTACTGTGTTATCGACACAATTCAATCGGTCGCCGGGCTTGTTATCTACATTAACAGATAAATCTTTATTATTATCACTGACGTGTTTTGTTGTCATTGTATACCTACTTAGGTAACTAATAATGTGGCTTTATATTTGTGCAGTTGATGTTGTTCCTTATCTAGAAGATATCTTAAATATTTTTTGTATTACTCATAATAATGTTAGACGCATTTCAGCTGATTTTCAATTTTTTTTTAAACTTGGGGTGTAAGTGGCCCAAATTCCACCTATGTGGCCAAAGTCAACCTCACCTGCGCGCGGTGCACCCTGCGTATTGGCCTATTGCCTATTGCCTCGTTAGCATATTTGGTAACGAGGCCTTGACGCTCTCAGTCTCCTCTACGGGTCGGTGTGTCTAACATCACACAACTTAATCTAGATGGTATCACTGCTTTGTGGTAGGATTCTACCCTGAATCCGCCTGGCTAGCGACCAAACTTCAGCAGTATCAGCAGTAATCTGAGGAGTTCCAAAAGTTGGCGAGGAGTTTCAAAAGCACCAATGAGACATCAGCTTTCTTTCTATGTTCTACCAACTACATTTTTTTTTCATTTATTATTTCACACCTTACATCGCAGAGCCTAATTTCCTCCTCATTACCTGGATTCCTAGCAGTTTTCTACCTTCCAGGTTATTTCTACTACATACCTACTCGCAAAATCAGCTTCAATCCGAGTTTTATCTTCAAAATTACAATATACTGAAGACTTATGTATATGTACTGTACTGTAAATATGTACTGAAGACTTTGCATTAATATAGCGCTATGCAAGGGGCGAATAAATAAAATATATCTTGTGAGCCGACAATGCAAAGGATTTTGATGCTGCAGATGTTCTAAGGTGGTAGTAACCACTTGACGTCGCTGTTAAAATAATAATAAAAATATGAAAGAGAGCTAGACAATAAAACAAAACCACTTGAAAACCATTTAAGTATATTAATGTGTTATCATGAACTTGAACATTTTACGAATAAAGTGAATAACATTCAAGTTTATATTTTCACTGACAAAATTTAAAATCTTCATCTATTAAAATGAATCATTAAAGTTACTACAGGTAACATTTAAATTACTTTATATAAATATGATTTCGTACATGAGCTGGCGTCTTAGGTGCATCGAGTACTGTTTAATCAGCAACCTTGCCATCTTTTGCTCGGAAGACATAGGAAACAGACGTCCTTTCCTTTCAGTTAATTACTGTAAATGCCCGAAGTGCTCGAAAACCTCAATGCTCTCCGTAAAGATTTTAGAGTCTTGCACTTTTTGGGAGCTAGAATTTAGACTAAATTAGTCTTGAAAAAGCGATTTTTTTATTGTCCTAGTATAGTCTAGAGTAGTGCACTAGAGCTAATTGTGCTTCACATCATCAAATATTCTTTTCATCCGCCAATAAGGGCTCTCAAGGAGCTAGTTGAATAGAAATTATAGCTTACGTATACCTTAGCTTCAACATTTTTGATTTGATGCTTTTTTTTCGTGCTTTTAGCTACATAATGTTATTACTAGCGTTTTGTTAACCATCATTGGCGATGTCATTAGAGAGCGAATTAGAAATACGCCATAAGCCATTTTCCACATCATCTTTATCGACATTTCGAAAGCAATATTTACCACCATAAAACGGAATACATAAATAACGACAATAGATACACGTAGATACACGTATAATCAATAAATCATGTAAATTTATACGAAATATCCATTACTCTTACTACGGTAATTTAAAGTTTTTGTTAACATTTTCATTAATATTTTTTTATGCTTCGGTTTTATTTCTTACAATATAATCTCTATATTTTAATACATATATAGATTTTTTAAAGTTTAATCATACGTTTACTATAAGATTTTAATTTTAATTAATAAAATACTTATTTAATGTTGACACATTTAAAGAAACATTGTATACAATGTCAATAAATATTTAACAACGATAGAGATACTTATCCGAACACTCATAAACATTTCCTAAACACCCTAGAAATCCTTCCACATTACTCCGACTCAACAGGTATATCTAACGTTTATAATAATAAGATAAACTATCAGAATAGTTATGCGAAATAATATAAGCAAAACGATTATTCAGACGTTGATTAGGAATATCTAACTGAAGAACACTTAGTTATATCTAACAATTAAAGCGTTTGAACTTAAGATAATCTATAGCAAAAAGCTAAGTATAGTATAAGACGGACGTCAGTTACAATAGAAAGGTTTTATCCATATGCACTTATGGCTGGGTTAAGCGCACACGGGTAGAACGAAATAAACTGTTGAAAATTGAAGTCTAGAAATTAGTTTCATACAAAATCTACACATTAAAATGTTGAAAATTATATTGATACTAATTTAATATTCGTTAAAATCTTATTAGAAGCCTTAAACAATCGAGCTTTGTTACTCGTATTCGTTAGGCTTCGCTTCCATTTTGATATAGGTGAATGCGTATATTTACTGAGATCTTTACACTTGGCTTGTAACTTTGAAATTGTCGGTTTCATTTAATCCTTTATCGCTGCAGCGCTCTTTGCCATTCTAAATTTAGTTTCAATGTGGCGGGAAGGCAGGGGTTCGCCTCGCATTCACCGTCCAGTTCATCGGCCAAGTTGTCATGCAGTTCCCTCAGTGCCATTAGCGCAGAACGAGCTGCTTGCTGGCAACTCATATCACCCTCGCATGCAGAATCTGCTTCAGCCAGAAATACCAAGTCGCAAGTCGTTGGTGCGGCCTCTCCCTGAAAATCGTTACTTAAAATTAATACTTAGTACTACTTCTAGATAAAAAAGGTTATTTTATAGTGACGCAGAGATAACACACAAGGACGAGTAGCTCAGTTGCGACAGTTAATATCAGTCGATTTGATTGTTCAAGCAACGTTGACCCAAGTCTGGACTGGACGGGTGACCAATTTTGAATCAGACATTTTTGTTTCTTCCACTTATTATTATAGTCTTTACAATTTTTTTCACCGCATTATTTACCATCGCAAGAAAACACCTACCATTATGTGACTAATAAAAAGGGGTCACAACCTCTAGAAACTAGAAATACGAGGCAGAGCGATACTCACGCAGAGATAACAAATCTGATGCAGACTGCACAAAGGAAGAAATAGTTGTCCACGATCTCCAGCCAACAAGTCAACACCGCGGCATCTCTGCACAATCTTTGCTAAAACTGGACATGCTCCCGAGGAACTCACTGTAAATCAAGCCATAAAATTAAAAGTTAAAAAAACTGAAAATGCCCTCAAGGTACTCACTGCTAACCAAGCCAGCCAAAAGATTAAAATTCAATCAAAGAAATTAAAATTCAATCACGATGAACTGCAACTAGTGGCCTTAAAACCTTGAAATCCACCATTGTATTCAGAAAAATGGTAACAAAAAACGCATAAACCATGACCATTCCATTCGTGGGTAAAAAATATATATAATTAAGTTGAAGAAGTTAAAAATGAATTGTACGAATCTACTAACCGGTTGACATAACCGGAACACGATGTCTTCCACTGCCACCCATATATCCTTCTGATAATTGCTCTTCAATTTTTCCATTGAGGTAATGTCCAGCTCCTTGTTCATCTTCAAAGTCTTCATTTTTCTCATTATTGTTAGATGGTATTTCGTTACTCAAAATAACCTTTTCTTTTTTGATCGCTACCCTTTTATCTTTAGCGTCAGCTTGGTCAGGAGAAGAACGCATAACCGAAGATGTCTTTTGCAATTGCAAACTTTGTTTAAAGTCTTTTAGCGCTTTTCGCATTTTTTCCAAACTGTAAGCTGCCGCTAAACGAGAAAGTAGTTTCTCTTTCATCTCCTGTTCTTCCTTTGAATCAAGTGCCTCGTCAATATTTGAATAATGTAGTGCTTCATCAACAATCAGTCCTTCCATATTTCTCAATTTTTTGTCGATATTATCCAGTTTGGATTCATTATCAGATCCAGGACTTCTTTTTTCATCACGAATTGCAGGAGAATGTATTTGATTCATCTGATGTTCTGATTCCTTACCAGAGTTAGCTTGCACAAAATTTCTTTTAACAAAACTGTGTTTCCTAAATGAATTTAAGGGATATATGACTTCCTTGTTAAACGTATCAAAGTATTGTTTCTTCAACCTATCTTCATTAAGATTATTAACAAAGGAAACAGATTTTTGCCGCCTTTTGTCAATTCCAAAATAATCGGACCAGTCAATAGATTTCTTCTTTATTTTTATAGGCTTCTCACTTTCTGCGTCACGATCAAGGTCATAGTGAGTGTAGTCATGAGAATGCTTATGATTATTATCAGAATGATTATTATGATCATGGCTATTATCAATCTGTTCATGTTCCTTACTAGATATCACAGGAGGATGAATATTGTGACTATGCTCTTCGTGATTGTGATCAATGTGGTGAGTTGCATTGGCGTGATCATGAGTATGGTTATGGGTTTCCATAATAAGTGTTGGAGGTTTAGTATCATGAGAACCTTCAATATATTCACTACTTCTCTTTACAGGAGATTTCATAATGTTATTGTCCGAATTCCCAAATATTTTTGATAAATCATTAATTATTTTAGGGTCTGTTCCTGCACTGCTTCTAAATGATTTTGAGTTGTCATGTTTTCCCTGATCTAGCACGAATCTTTTCTTTTGACTATTAAAATTATATGGTCCACTACTCCGTTTTGATACTGGAAATCTTTTTTCAATAGAGTCATAGGCATACTGATCGTTATCGGCTAAATCAGAAACGCTGTCATCATCGAGAGGTTGGAAAGCAATAGCATATTCTTCTCGCATGTCGTCTCTATCGTCTTCAGGTATTTCGTATGACTCGTTGGGATCGATAGGGTTCATATTTTCTAGAGGTTTTTTAATCGCCTCCGTATCAGTTAAAATTGACCGGCCTAAGACTACGTCTGAACTACGTTTACGTTTGAATGCTATGGGGCCCCAATTGTTTGGATATCGCTTCTTGACAATTTTTTCTTTGTACAACTTAACAACGCCTTGAGGAGCGCTGTCAGCATTATTAGTTCGATCTTTGTTATTTTTATACTTTGACCAAAGCTGACTCAGAAGTAGGGCGTATTCAGCGTCATTTTCTTGTTTGTTTTCCAAAGCATTACTGTTTTCCTCGCCTTCATTTCTATCCATGAAAAGATCACGAAGTCTATCATTATCAGAATGTTGGCTGCGTTCACGAAAAGGTGATTCTTGCTTCATAGAAGGTCCATTAAAGGCTGAGTTTTTCTTCATTATTTGGTACTCGTAAGCTTTAGAAGGCCTTTCGTTTCCAAGCAGCTTCACAACATATTCTGGTGATGGTTCCTCGTCCATATCTTCTACATCTTCACCGTAGTCAGGTTCTAAAAATATTAATTAATTAAATAAAGTGGCTTCACAAAAAATGTGAAATGCTTAATTCGGGTTAAGCTTTATTATTCACAACAAAATTAGCTTCAATAATAAGTATTCCTAACGGTGAAGGAAAACATCGTGAGGAAGCCTGCATGCCCCAGTTCTCCATAATGTTCTCAAAGGCATGTGAAGTCTACCAATCCGCACTTGGCTAGCGTGTTGGACTCCTCCTTAAACCCTTCACTCTGAGTGGAGACACTTGCCCTGTAGTGGAGCGGTAACGGGTTGATAAACTTGATAAGGACGATGACGATGAGATTTGATAACATTTTTGTTCGTATCACGTAACAGGAGATGAAGGTTATTACACCTCCGAGACTACATCGGCAGGATAAAGCAGCAGTGGACGTGGGTGGTACCTGTTATATATTACATTGTCTTAGGTGGTACCGTTCTACTTGGTGCATGATGCCAATGACAGCGTGTCATCGAGGAACCTGTCAGCTGGAAGCGTAGCTTGCAGCTCATAGAATTGAAGGTTTTGGACTTTTATGTGGACTAACTGGATAATTTGATTTTATCTATGCGGGTTGCTGATGATAATGTGTAGGTACCGGGATACGCTTGCGGAGGCACGATCTCGTAAAGCGACTCGTAGTCCGGCTGGGGCTGTGGTCCGCGCATGCGGCCGCGCTGCCGCCGCTGCAAGGCCTCCAGCGCGCCGCGCAGCGAGCCGCCGCGCTCCGCCGAGGCGCAGGCCGCCGCGCACACGGCGAACACCCAAACCCACGTTACACGCATGCCGTTTGTTCCTACAAACAAAACAAAATGCCCCACTTAGTGAACGGACGATCTCAAGATTCTCAAGTCGGAAGACACTGACAGTCGATGGATACAAGCGGCAAAAAAATCGTGTTCCATCCTTATACGAGACCTATGGCCAGGTGTTTTTTATTCATCTACAAACTCTTGACTGCGATCTCACCTGATGGTAAGTGAGTTAAGTGACGATGCAGTCTAAAGTAGAAGCGGGCTGACTTGGAAGAAGTATGCCAGTTTTTATTAAACCCATAGGTACCCCTAATCGGTTTCTACGCGACATCGCACCAGAACGCTAAATTCGTTGGCGGCAGCATGGCTTTGCCGGTAGCCGTGGTAACTAGCCACGGCTGAAGCCTCCCAGACCAGAGACAATTTAGAAATTATGAAATCCCATTTTGCCATTGCCGGAAATCGAACCCGGAACCTCGCCAGACCGGTACCTACAGAGGTGGTCAGAATCAGCATAACCAGACCCCTCACTAAGTGGACGGACGATCTCAAGTCACTGGCAGCCGCTGGATACAAGCGACACAAGATTGTGTTCTATGGTGATCACTGTAAGGGACCGTTCAGATAGACCGGCGCGGAGAGCAGAGCAAATTTTAATCGCATTTAAAATATAATCTTATGGCATTGAAATAAGGTTTATTTTTACATTTTATCTCTTTTGGGAGCATCCTCGAGCATTCTCTTATCATAAAAGAGATAAAATGTAAATATAAACCTTATTTCAATGGCTTAAGATTCTATTTTAAATGCGATTAAAATTTGCTCTGCTCTCCGCGCCGGTCTATCTGAACGGTCCCTAAGAGACCTATGTCCATCTACCGGTTGAGATAATGATGATGATGACAATACTGCCTCCTTGTCTTAGAGAAAAAGGGCACATCTAAAATTTTTTCTAAAACATATCTAACATCTATTAAATTTAAAGGTCACAATCACAAGTGCATACACGTTACACTTTTATTTTATTAGAATGTCTGTCTTGTTAGATTAACAAGTATAAAGTTCGTAAACGAAAACCCGACTACGCTTAATAATTTAATAATAATTTAGTGTGCAAAAAGCGCGGGGCAAGCAGCTAGTGGCGCCATCTGTTATGTCTATCCGAAACTAATTTAATAATCTAAAAAGCCGCGCGAAGGTTACTTCTCAATTTTTTTCGTAAATAAAATGTAGCCTATGTCACCCGGACAATAAAAACGAATCAATATACACCTCATTCGTCAAAATCGGCCACAAACATACATACATACATACATACATACATACATACATACATATATACATACATACACACGTACATACATACTTAGACTGCTAAATTCATAACCCTGCCTTTTGGCTTTGCCGTAGTCGAGTAAAAAGGCTTATTTATCTCGATAACATAAAATTGTTAATTGGGCCTTTTTTCTCTAAGACAACAGAATATTAGTTCAAAATGTGTTGTTTATAATCTAACAAATCACACATTTTATTTCAAGCAAATCTAACTCGCAAACGACAAATCGAGTAGGTAATAAAGGTAATATAGTATAGGTAATAAAGTTTTCCCCAAGGCTCACCTTAATGTCGTGTTGACCCTAATGCTATTACCTACTGCGAGGATGTTTACTCGTACCCACGGCAAACAGGATAATTCGCGTCACTTCACGTTAATTTCACCCCGCTGCCGCTGTCTCCATACATTACCATAAGATTAACATATCAGATGTCTTACACGAGCTTAGGGGTCCATAACAGCCCCCGAACTTAACCAGTTAAGAATATGAAACTTCGGTCTATTATGTACCATAGTCCATATATACTGTATTTAAACAACAAATACTAAAAACAACGATTCATAAAGTAGCTGTGACCAAAACAAACGAACATTTTTTAGGTTTTTTTTTTCACGGTTTGTTGCGGTGTCTAGCTTGGAAATGAAATATTTCTTACGCCCAAAATATTACGTTGTTCATAATTATGTGCGGAATCCTAAACGAGCATGGCCCGACTCGCACTTGGCCAGTTTTTTTATGGTACCGCCGCACACTGAGCACTCGAGTGGCCGCGTTCGAGTCACAAGAAAATGTATGAAATATTTTAGTCGTCGCTACTAGTGGCCCAGTGTGCGGGGGCTGTTAGAGGATAGCTTTTGCTGTCAGTTTTGCCACAATCACTGCTGTAGGACAGACATACCGTCTTATTCATCTACAAATTAACCCTTAACTGCGATCTTAGCTGATTAGCGTGACGATGCATTCTAAGGGACCGTTCAGATAGACCGGCGCGGAGAGCAGAGCAAATTTTAATCGCATTTAAAATAGAATCTTAAAACATTGAAATAAGCTTTATTTTTACATTTTATCTCTTTTATGATAAGAGAATGCTCGAGGATACTCCCAATACGCTCTGTGTGAAATATTAAGAGCAGCCGCTCGGCTGCTCGTCGAGCCGGTCGGCTGCTCCATGCTCGTGCTCTTTTGCAATCGAGCATCCGACCGGCTCCGTTCGCGTGCTCTTTCATGCTCGCACAGCCGACCGTAGGCCGAATTGCTCTGCCGTCCGGCCCAAGAGCGTACGCTCGGCTCCGAACGCATCCGCGTGTCCGTTCACATAGACCGGCGCGGAGAGCAGAGCAAATTTGAACGGCCGGTCTGTGTGAAAAAAGAAATGCTCTCCGATGCTCTCCGCGCCGGTCTATCTGAACGGTCCCTTAGATGGAAGCGGGCTAACTCGATAGAGGTATGGCAGCTTTTATTAAACCCATAGGTACCCTTGATCGACTTCTATGCGATATCGTACCGGAACTAATGATTAATATCTGGAAAATTATCTGCTCCAACAATCGTTCATCATCAAATCATCACTAAACATTAATGACTGCAGACTAATGCAGACCTATCGCCTCAGATACCAAGGAAAAATCAGCAGCATAATTCAATGCGATTCAATGCATTTACAATAGGTAGTTACCTAATAACATTACCATTATCATTTAGTACATAATACTTAGTTCCATATAATGTGAACGCGTCCACAAAAATGCCATCACCGTCGTTTCGTCGCGCAATCCAGTATGCAGTTGCGTGTATAAAGTATTACGAACAATGCACGCGTACGCGCGCATTCAGTGCGACGTCCATGTTTCAACATTTAGCTGTGTTGTGCACTATCGCTTCTTCAATCACTGATCGCTGGAAACTTCGCCCACATAATGAAAATGAAAATATGAAAAATTATTCCGACTTTAAGTGCCGCAGTAAAATGGAATGACAAGAATGGAAAATATTTTCGCTATAGCGACAATTTTTTATTTGATATAACAAAAGATACATAATTATTTAAAAATCGGACCAAATATTTAGTAGGTAAGTACCTACTACGTGTTCTATTGCTGACAATGTTGTTATTAAGGACATTTTCTCGAATTAACCGCTGAACCGATTTTGATGTTTGGCACCGAAATAGATAGTCCTCCAGGACGCAAGGTTTTTCCTGCTTTAAATCGTCCCAAAAAACAAAGAGTTCCCACAAGATTTTTAAAAAACCTAAATCTACGCGGATGAAATCGCGGGCATCAGCGGGTATGAAAGAATAGATCGGTTGTGATTCATGCGTAATCGACCCACTGATAATACGCCACTTAGTCCGACCGTCACCTACGAGTATCTACAATATGCTATTGTGAATAACTTTTTAACGAGCTAAATCGGATTATCTTCGCACGGAATATAGATTTATTTACTGTATGGAAAAATATGGAAGCTCAAGTAAATTCAATATAGGTAAGCACCACATCTAAAAAAGTTTCACTCAATGAATTACGCTCAGGCAAAGATTTAAATATTACTAGCGGACCCGGCAGACGTCGTCCTGCCCGCTATTAGCGCCACCTACCGGGTCCAATTTTTCTACTTACAAACCTTCCTCTTGAATCACTCTATCTATTAAAAAAAACCGCATCAAAATCCGTTGCGTAGTTTTAAAGATTCAAGCATACATAGGGACATAGGGACAGAGAAAGCGACTTTGTTTTATACTATGTAGTGATGCGGGGTCCCCTTTCGTAGCGGCCCGTAGCAAATGCTACTCTTGCTACGCCGCGCCGGCACCCGGTCGCCGGCACCCGGTCACCGGTTACAGACTGTTGTAAACGTAATACACGTGTGGTAGATACGTTATATCTATATCTCTATATATTTATAATCTACTTGTCTTCATTAGAACTCCCAGATATTATGATGGTTAAAGTTTAATGAAGCGATCAAACACGATAGCTGTATTTAGAAACTTTAGTTAAAGCGCTATTAAAATTATAGTCTTGCGTCGAAGATTCTTAACTTGCAATTTAACTAATGAAATCATTGTAAATTTACTTTTAAAGATCATCAGTACTGCCACAAAGTAAACTGAAGTTTATAAGAATTATTTTCAAAAAATGTAGTTACACATATTTCTTTGCGATTTCTGAACCGATTTGCGTAATTTATTGCTATATACTTTGTAGTAGCATTTAAAGGCGGTTTTTTAGTGTAAGCTATCTAAGCATACCTATAGGTATGCTTAGATATTAGAATCCCATCTTAGAATCGCAGTAGGTACCCTGCGGACAGCGACATCAGGATTGACGAAGTTCATACTTGGTACCTATTTAGATTATCAATTTACAATCAACAGTTCCTAAACTCACAGTTTAGGTAGTAGCATCCATTGTACTACTACTAGTAGAGATTAAATTAAAAAAATGTCGGTTCCGTACAATATTTTGAAACCGCTGCTCCATACAGTATTTTGAAACACTCTTACATCAAAGTCCGAGAGCCCATCCCAAAAGAAGACCCCCAAAATTATCTATGTCAAACTAAATCTAACAGCTGGTCAAAGGTAGGATTTCCAGGTGCCTTATTTTAGACTTGCCATTATCGTCTGCGATTACGAATATATAACAACGACTCAACACAATATTATGGTGTAAAACAGGTGCTGTCAAGTTCAACTTTTCTGGCCGTTAAACAAGCCTGCTACCATAAGATGCAACTTTATCTTTTATGCTCACTGCGATGAAGCTGCGCTGTTATTATGAAATTCGGTTAATAATGTAATTTTTTAAATTTTAAATCTCAGATATCAAATATATTTAATCCACCGCGGATGCCAGGTCTCATTGAGTCATTACACAAGTTACGCAGAAGAACCGCCCTACAAACTTTCAGCAACTGTCGAGATTCTCCTGAATATATTCTTCTGTCTCTCTGGCTATTATTGCAAACATTTGATATCCCCAACAACAACACACAACAACAATACCTACTTAAGTAAGTACATCAAATGAAAAAAAATATCTACTCAGGCCCTAAAACTTTAAAAAAACTGTCTAAGTATTAGATGAGTGGATTTCATTTTAGTCTAATTTTCAAACCAACAAAATAGTCAGGTCAGTAATTTAAGTAGGTCACCATTTTCCAGCAGACTCTATTAGCCAATATTATAACAAAGAATGTTTTTAAATTTCTCTACTTATTCCATAAACAGCTGCCCTATCAAGAAAAATCCTTTATTTTATTGACAAAGCTTCATACGAGTAGGTATAAGAAAGGAGGCTTACCTTACAGCATTTATATCACGTCACAACAAAACAAAGGGTGAGTTTTTCAGAGAGTGTGCGGACACAAGGGCGTCTGGAAAACAACTGGGATATGGGAAAGGTGGCAGGCTGCGCGGTGCCTCGTGCGCTGTAGCCGCTGGGTTCCGTATTTCAGCACCTACGATCTACGGAGCCGAACGATATGGCTATAGGCAGGGCCGGCCAGTTCATAGGCTAAATAGGCACTTGAATCGGAGGCTGCATTATGCGGAGGTACGAAATTGGTATGTTGTTTGAGCAAAGCCACTGGGGCGAGCATCAGTTCGCGCGTGTGTATATTGCGAGTGTAGCAATTAAATTATGAAACAAGTACAAAACAATCTTTTTATCTATACATATCCTAAAGAGTGGGTCTCATAGAAAATTACAGTTGACTTATTTTGTCGCCAATTTTTTTGTCTCTTGGAGCACCATTTCGCCTAGGGCGCCGAGTTAGCTCGGGCCGGCGCTGGCTAGATGGTCTCCGCGGGGAGAGGCGCGACGGGGGGTTACATAACGGCGATCGATACAGGCCGCGAAGCCTAGGCGGCGTGCACAGTGTTGCGGATCGCGTTTTGTTTATTTTTATTGGAATTGAGTCCGTTGAAACTACTTTATGGCTTGCAGTGTTCAGTGCATTAGCTGCATTTGTTGATTCCCGCTTTCATTGTTGTTGAATGGGTCTTGTTAGGATATTTTCTCTTTACTGTTATGTACTTACCTACTTACGTTTCAATAAAAATGTAATCTGATTGAATTTAAAATTATAGCCCAAGAGCCCACGACGGCCAGACCTCCGTTATTTTATAAAAGCTGAAAGTTTCTCTGTGTATTGTCCCCAACACAGAGAGGAACAATCAGCGACTATGAAATTGAGATCATGGTTACTTTGGGAGATAACAGGTAATAAAGGTGTAAAAAATCTCAAGTATGAAGTCTAATTTCTGTATTTTAATACTATTCCGAATAATTTTATTCGCAATAGTATTAGAAATAACGTCATGCATTGCCGGACACTTATTACAGTTGCTACCCCCTGCCAGACACCCTTGAACTTTTAAACTAAGGGCGTCACAGAACACGATCTTCTGGCCATTGTGTCCAACTGCGTTTTCTTGCACGAGGTATAGCTATTCTTGACATATTGTGTCCTGCACATTGGCAATTCAGCTACTTAATGAGCTATTTAGGTAACACTGGTTCTCCTAGGAATCTCTTCATTTCTGATTAGATCGCTAAAGGATATAGATACCCAACATGGGTTTCCCCGTCGCCCGCTGAGTGACCCTTGAACTTCTTTTATGAGGTCGATACTTAGCGACGTTAACAAAGTCGCTAAAAGAATGAAATTACACGCTGGGTAATCAAAATATGTACCTAAGCAAGTCGGTAGTTACCTACTATTTACTTAAGACTTTTACCTATGTCAATGTTAGAAGTTCAATTGCAGGTAGTTTTAGAACAGTTTGAATTATGATTGTGTTAAAAGCAGAAACACTGTGTACTCTTAATATTTACTAATCCGTCCAACCCTAAGAATGCTTCGAGGGTAGGTACCTATAATGAATCCAGAATACATACATACTTTCGCGCTATTATATATGCTTTTGCGCAGTCTGGTCTGGGAAAACAAAAATTACTTAACTTATTTTAGTGTGTTTAAATCTGTTGTGGACTCAATTATTGGTAGGTAGGTACACAATAATTGCGCCCACAACAGATTTCAATTTTCTACAAAGCTTTTTGTCAATCTCAAAGTTAATTAATTCGCAGACGTGGTTTATTGAAATATCTTTTGTGGTTTCCCATTCTTGTGCAGTGGTATTTAGTGAGCAGGCCCGCCGCGCCGGCCGCGCCGCCCGCCCGCCTGCCCGCCTGCCTCAATGCTTCAATTATTTCCTTCCTTGTTGTAAAGGGCTCTTTTAATGCTGTGTGCTTCACTACACAATTGGAATTATTCGGTTTAGTAATAATTAGCTTTTATAAAAGCTTTGAGTGTTAATTTTAGCTTTTACTACTCAAGTATGTACCTACCCAGGTACCTATTCAGAAATATAAAATTTCAACTTTCTGAAGTCATCATAAAAGTAATGTCTAATCTTCACATTAAGGGACCTTTCAGACAGACCGGCGCGGAGAGCAGAGCAAATTTTAATCGCATTTAAAATAGAATCTTAAGACATTGAAATAGGCTTTATTTTTACATGTTAACTCTTTTATGATAAGAGGATGCTCGAGCATGCTCCCAATACGCTCTGTGTGAAATATATGAGAGCAGCCGGTCGGCTACTCGTCGAGCCGGTCGGCTGCTCCATGCCCGTGCCCTTTCGCGCTCGAGCATCCGACCGGCTCCGTTCGCGTGCTCTTTCATGCTCGCACAGCCGACCGTAGGCCGAATATGCTCTGCCGTCCGGCCCAAGAGCGTACGCTCGGCTCCGAGCGCATCCGCGTGTCCGTTCACACAGACCGGCGCGGAGAGCAGAGCAAATTTGAACGGCCGGTCTGTGTGAAAAAAAAATGCTCTCCGACGCTCTCCGCGCCGGTCTGTCTGAAAGGTCCCTAATGATGCGATTTTTGTTCTAAAGTATTTTTTAACCCCCGACGCAAAAACGACGGGGTGTTAATGTGTCTGTGTGTGTGTGTGTGTGTGTGTGTGTGTCTGTCTGTTCCCCTGTAGCGCTCAAACGGATGAACCGATTTGAATGCGTTTTTTTTTGTTTGAACGGTGAATTAGTCGAGAGTGTTGTTAGCTATGTTTGATGAAAATCGATTGAAGATGGCCGCCGCTACAAAATAGCGGATTAAATATTTTATCACAACGCCCTCAATATGGGTATCAAATGTAAGGGCTTGACTAGTAGAATAGCACTATGCAAATCCAAGATGGCCGCCGCCACAAAATGGCGAATGTCGGGGGTTTCTTAAATTTTTAATTTATACTTGTATTACTAGCACTTAGCAGGTAGGTAGGTACCTACTGAACTTACTTATTTTGCAGTATGAAATCTTCTGCGAGAAGCGACTTGTTTAGTATTAGTGCTTTTCATCCAATTACAATACCAATTTATATTTAAGTAAACAAGTCTAGGTAGTCAAGCGTAGACACAAGCAAACAAACGCCTGAAGCAAACTATCGCGAAGATCTGATAGCGATAAACAATCTGATTCCCGATCCAATGAATAAAACATTTGAGTTTAAACGGATATCGGAGGCATATTGAACCAATAAGCAACACAGCCTCCACCCTCCATTAAAAGCTATGAAAACACATCGTAATTGATTTTTTTCGACTTTCGCCATGTCCGTCCGTCTGACTGTCCGTCCGTTCGTCCGTCCTCGGTTAATCTCAGAGACTATTAGTGCTAGAAATCTGTAATTTGGCGTGGGTATAAACATTAATCACGCCGACAAAGTGGTGAAATAAAATTTTGATAAATATTTTTTTTAGGGTAGCTCCCCTACATGTAAAGTGGGGATGAATATTTTTTTCTCGTACACCCCATAGTGTGGGGTATCGTTAAATAGGTCTTTTAAAAATACTGTGGGTGTGGGAACATCATTTTTCAAATTCTAGATCCGTTTGTAAAATATGATGTTTTAAAGTGCTAATTTTTATTAGAGTCAATTGTCGTCCCCCCCCTCTATCAGCCAAATGGCAGTATATAGGAACTTGAAAAAATTCACAGCAGTTAGTATCTATATATAATCAGTTTTAAAGGAAAACTATCATGGCTAAGTAGGGTTCACAGGTTAAGGAGTTCTATCTGTTTTTCGAGCATTGTGACTACGGAACCCTACACTGCGCGTGGCCCGCCACGCACTTGGCCGGTTTTATTCAAATTATTTTTGCTTATAAAGTGGATTTTATGACAGCGCTGTCTAAATGGATCGCTGTCACCGCAAATCGTAAAAACTTTACACTTTTACCGCATGATTGCGATTAGTTAGCTATAATATTGACGCACAATTGTCAAATATGTACCTACTATGAAAAGCCGTGCGGTAAAAATAATAAATCGCACTTGTGCTGTAAAGGCTTGTCACCTTGCACAGTCCACAAACTTCAGCCACAAAATGTAACAGGTAGCACAACTGCACAATTGCTAAACTAAAGAGGTGTTCTAAAGCCGCCAGCTTTTACGAGATCTTTTAAGTACAATTGTTTTTCCGAGTTTATTATCCAATTATCTCAATATTACTGCAATAAAAAAACTTATTCAGACAATTTCGACACCCCACCCATTGAATTATTATGTAGGTACTTAGGTACAATTCCTCAAAGACCCTATCCAATCAAAAAGTTTTACATCTGCGCACTACAGTACCTAGGTAGCTAAGCTATCTCTACTACCTCTCTACCTCTATCAAGAATTTTCACAGAGGAATTACTTGTGTGTCTGGTGGAACTGGAGTCTGCCTGTTATTAATGACGAAAAAAAAACAGGAGGTGGCTGCTGGACTATTAATGGTTATCTACTCGTGATCACAAAATTGTATTGTTTTACTAACTTTTACCTAATTAATATTAAGACAAAAAAAAATTTTGCCTTAATATTGCCCATTCTGAATGCTCTTATTATACCACTACCACCGTCCCATTGCTGGGCACAGGCCTCCTCTCTCATAGGAAAGAGGGATTTAGAGCTTAGACCCGCGGCACTGCTCCAATGCGGGTTGGCGGGCTTTAACGACTACTGTCACATGATAGTGATAATAACCGGGACCGACTGCTTAACGTGCTCTCCGAGGCACGGGGGTGAGACTCCGCCAACTACCAACTCCGGGCTGGCACTGAGAATTTCTTACGACAGAAAAACTCAATACCTAACAATTATTTGCCCGACCCGGGAATCAAACCCGGGACCTCGCGATCTGCGGTCGAATATGCTAACTACTAGACCAACGAGGCAGTCTGCCTTATTATAATTTCATTGAAATTCTGAAACATTGCGAAGTTTTCAACCGTCTGCGTCGTCGCGGCGGTGGTAAACTTTATCTTCTTCAACGCGTGTTACTCGATGTACCTACGTATAATACCGTGGCCTCCATCACATTGCCAAATCTAATAATTTCTGGCGACCCGGTTCATGAATACTTAAACATGAATAACTTTAGTTAGACTGTTTATGAATTAAAAGGTGACGAGGCTTTCATATTGGATGACAAGAAACGAATATATTTATTTAGCAATGGCCATGGTTTAGAGACGTTCCTCTTTTGAAAATAAAACTAAGTAGGTACCTAGGTATATCTCCGCTGCAAAACCAAGATTGATAGCATCGAACCGAAAAGTTCTGAAAAGTGTATTTTTTTTTTAATTTTAATAAAATAAAAAAAAGTCCATACACCTACGTAAAGTATGTAAGAATAAATAAAACAATTTTCTTTTTCTTATAATTTATTCCTTACACATCCTTAACATCAATGTTTGTCATGCAACAAAGGCATTTTATGTGTTTCGTATAATAGACATCAAGTATGATGTACTAATAAATTATGTAACGTTAAGACGGTACTCGAGTCGTGAGGAATTTGAAAAATAGGTATTTGAAGAAACTATTGCCATCGCTCTGGCCCCGACACCACGAGTACCAAGCGAGCTATCAATGTGTGCACGAGTAGTGTATTTGTGTGCCCGCCGCCGCCGCCCGCCGCGCCCGCGCGCGCCGCGTGCGCGCATCTCCCTCTATGCCCGTATAATATATTCATTCATTCATATTATTTCGAAATTTATGTTATTTTACTCTTTTCAGTGTTTTTATTTGATATTGTCCTTTTTGCGTCGGGGGTTAAAAAAAACAACAAATAAAAAAGATTCCAACGAATTGAGAACCTCTTCCTTTTTGAACTCGGTTAAAACACTTCTTCACTTTATTGGATTAAAAAAGTAAGTATTGATTTAAATCAACGACTCAAAAAAAAATTTTAATCGCGATCATCTCAACCTGCTTCAACAATAAAAAATAATAGGGTTTTGTTACCGGTTATCGTCCATTTAGTGGAGTTACTGAGTTTGAGAGGGTGAAAATATAGGTAATATATATTAAAAAAAATTTAAAATGTACTAGTCTATTTGTATTTTATATTAGTTGTTTTAAGCTTAGGTACTTTTTTAAATCCAGCTTACTCTTTTAAATCCAGTTATCATCCACCTGTATACCTGTTATTGACCACTGATTTGTATGAGAAATTTTCTTTAGAAATGTATGCAAGTATAATTGAACGTGCGACATTGACGACCTCCCTGATGGCAGTTGTGAGCACTATAATCTTATAAGTGGGAGGTCCCGGGTTTGATTCCCGGCAGTGGCAATTTGGTATATTATCACACTAATATTATAAAGGCGAAAGTGTGTGTATGTGTGTGTAACTTAACCGATTTGGCTGAAATTTTGAATGGAGATAGATTATGCCCTACCTGACTTAACAAATATGCTACTTTTTATCCTGGAATAATCCACAGTTCTCACGGGATGTTGAAAAAACTGAAATCTATAGCTATAGGTAGATTACTTTTGTTAAGTCAGTAATACTTTTGTATACATCACTTTCAGACCACATCACTTTTTATAAGGTCTACCTGTCTGTGAAAGTTCTGAATAAAATAGGTTCAACTCTTTCCAAGAGTACAGATAGTGTAAATAGACGGACAAAAGAAAACCTTTTTTTTATAAATGTTTACGTGGCTTTACGTAATAAAAGCAAGATAGAATAGAATAGAAAAGTTTTTTATTCAAATAAACTTTTACAAGTAAGTACTTTTGAATAGTCAATTGAATCTACCACTGGTTCGGAATGTCATTCCAACCGAGAAGAACCAGCAAGAAACTCGGCGGTTGCTCTTTTTCAAATTTTGTTAATTTGGAAAAGAGCAACCGCCGAGTTTCTATATAACAATTTTATGTTAAGTACATGATATTTCGAAATGACAGACAGACAGTTTCATTTTAATTTGTAAATACATAAAATTAACACTAGTATTTTGTTTTATTAATCACATGTTAGCCCTTGACTGCAACCTCACCTGAAGATGATGTGACGATGCAGTCTAAGGTGGAAGCGGGCTAACCTGGAAGAGATGGGTATATATGGCAGTTTTTATTTAACCCATATTAGAACGCTAAATCGCTTGGCGGCATGGCTTAGCTCGGAGGGTGGTATTCAGCCACGACTGAGGCCTCCGACCAGACCAGACCAGGAATAATTTAGAAATTACTAGCTTCTGCCCGTGTCTTCGCTCGCGTGAATTTCGGTTTTTTACAAATCCCGAGAGAATCATGGATCCCGTTCCCGCTCGCTTTTCCAACCTTTATACCTACTTTCAAGGAAGTTTGTTAGAGTAATCTACCTACAGCTGTAGCTATAGATTTCGGATTTTTCAAAATCCCGTGGGAACTTGACGGGCGAAAACTAAAATATTTATTCAGTGTAAAAGATTTCGGATTCGAATTAATAAACCTAATTTAAATTTTTTGCACACTTCATTGTATAACAGTACAGAGTACCTAAAATAAAATTTCTAAACCAGTTTTTGACCACCCGGACGATAATAGGATTTCTTAAGAAAATAGTGAACTAGTTCTTGTCTACTCCTTTTTTGTATTCTTATGTAATAAAAAGTAAAATAAACACTTTCATAGTATTTTATGAAACATAAATAAGTGCTACCAAGACTAACTGACTAAATCTTATAGTAAATTGATTAATAACTAACCGTGATAATTGCAGCATGCCACTATTTTTTTTTGCTCTACACGACTCGTTTTCATTCATTAGGTGCAAGCTCAAAATTAGATCGCTTTGTTTTCAAAGAAACTTGAGCGCAATAAACTTTTTTACTGCTCATGTCCTGATAAGATATTCAAATTGGCTCAGAGATGAATTTTATTTAATTCACACCCTTTTTCACCACCTTCTGATAAGTGTCGGATAGTCGTAAGTTTTGTCACTTTCTTACTTTACGTCAAGTGACAAAGACAAAAGCTACCAGACACTTATCAGAAGGTGATGAAACAGGCCCTGAGTCTTATAATACTTTTATTTTGTAAGCATTCCTGAGTGATTCGCTAGGTGTCCGAGAACAGGTACGATATCCTACTTACAATCACACGATTTAATAAATTTTAATTCAAATTTCATTTATTCAAAGTAGGTACACTATACGCTTTTTGAACGTCAATATAATATAAAGTACATGAAAATGAGGTAATGGTGATAATTACTACGAAAACTTATAATTAAAATTACGAGGATTCCAAACGCGCCCTGGTCTGAGAAGAGCCCTCAACAAACTCAGCCGGGTTATTTTTTTTTATTATAACCATCTCAAATAATGTATAATTTCTAAATAATTTGAACTGTTGACTTTTAGAGCAATCTATGTTCATGGTTTTTTGTCATTAAAAACATCTTTTACGCTATAATAGGATTTTTCAATTATTTGCGTTTTATAAGAACCTTGAACTTACCTATTGAGAAACAAATCCAAAATATCCACCGGCAACCGATTATAAGAAAGTACCTACCTATTAGAATTACCAACAAAAGATTTACTAATTTTCCGCAGCCTAGTAGCGGGCGAATAAAGTCGGTAAACAATAAATAAAAATAATAATTGTATAGTGTAAATATTGAAAATATCCACTTCCCTATTAGTGTACGTGTAAGCCTTCCCCCCTCGCCACCAACCTGCCCCCGTAAAGTATGATAGGGACAACTGCAGCTCAGGCTGATTTTACCTACAAAAACGTTGGCGAAAAGACGTTTCGTATTCTGCTATTTCCTCCTTCAAAACTGAACAGATCTCAAAAATTCTGGTATCAAAATTTAGAGGAATAGTTTATCTATGCCTCTATTATTTTCTTTTTTGTTAAAAACTTATCAAATTTGTCTGATAGTCGTCTGAACACGGCAGTAAAAACGGGTATTTTTTTCGGGTTTTTGGATTGTCATATTTCTTGTAGTGATTATGTTTTGGAAAAAAGGAAATGATAGAGGCACGCATTAATTAGACATAGATTTTTTGGGAAAAAAACATTGCTCTAGAGGTATTATCCACGAAGGAAACAGCAGAATACGTTTGTATGGAGAAAGGTCCACTCGAGTCCCCTCTTAAGTGATTAATAAAATTACTTACAATATCAATGGCATAACAGATCTTTCGAAATTATTTTATGACCTAACGATGATTGATCAAAATAAAATAGATACTTAACATAATATTATTGCTTTAAATTACAAATTAACATGCTTACAAACTATAAAATTTTGCTTCGTTCAAACATAATTATTTAAATACAATATAATATTATAATATAATAATCATTATAATTAATAATAAGGAAGCCAATTTTGATATTTTTGTTGAAAAAAAATTGTAGAAAGTCTTGGAAGTTTGAAAAATAAAATTGGTTTGAAGTTTGAAAATAAAATAAAATCGATTTATAAGACGTTATCACGTCAAAAAAAACGTATTAAATCTTAAAATTGTTCAGAACCTACAATTATTCACGGTTCGTAAAGTAAAGGAAATTAATAGTAAAAAAAAAATAGGTAAATAATAATATTCAGTATGAAACCAACTTAGTTACATAAACACGATTTTCCCGAACGTAGAAGTGAAACCTTAAAATATTTAGAAACACTTAACTGCAAAATGAGTCAATTTCCCTTAATGGCACTTGTATGACTAAAATATATGTAAATATCACTATACATAACCCTAAAGCTGGATTCCGCAGCTAGGCAAGAATAAAGGTAGAAATACACAAACAAAGCAACGCGTATTGAATCACTAGTGTGATTTTGAAGTCTCTTGTTTTAAGTAAGTTTCAACTCTTTACATGTGCTTGTGTACATAATATTATAATCTATCGTGTAGAAAATAAATTCAATTTTGATGAATTGGTTATTTTGTTGTAGTAGGGTGCATATATAATATATATACAATTTATACTGTATACACCTAATCATCATAAATTCGACAATAAAATTAACTTTATGAAAGACACGAGTATTGTGTCGTAAATAATTTAATCTATACTAATAAATAAAATTGAAGTGTCTGTCTGTAATATCGAAATAACTACCTCATATTAAGCTCATATGGTTATTTGAACGATACTATAACCGAATCACACGTTTTTAAAATTTTTGTCTGTCTGTCTGTCTGTCTGTCTGTCTGTCTGTCTGTCTGTCTGTCTGTCTGTCTGTCTGTTTGAACGGGCTAATCTTTGGAACGGCTGAACCAATTTTGACGGGACTTTCACATACAAGTAGAGAATTAACCAGGGAGTGACATAGGCTACTTTTTTAACCGACTTTCAAAAAAGGAGGAGTTGTGTTTTTCTACCTATGTACACCGATATCTCCGAGATTTCTGAACCGATTTGCGTAATTTTTTTTTTAATCGATAGAGAAACATTGCGACACTGTCCTACAAAAAATTTGGATTCCAACTCCTCAATCCTGATGCTGTAGGGGATCTGATCCCCAAAACTAATGGGATTTAGGCACTGTCGGTTATTTAAATTGATATTGGGGATACCAATTAAAGACTTTATTGTTGAATGACCTCGAGTAGGTACATGTACAACTCCTCAACCCTGATGCTGTAAGGAATTGCATTCCGAAATCGTAAGGATCCCACGGAATTTTTCCATTTTGTGGACAGGTTTCTACCTACTTACTACAGATAGGCTACTTTTTGTTCTGGAAAATCAAAGTTCCCACGAGATTTTTACAAACCTAAATACACACGGGCGAAGCCGTGGGCATCATCTAGTAATGTAATATAATGCTATTGCTCAATGTAATGTTATTGGTTATTAAGTAACCATTGATTTTACAACGGATACAGATTTCTCACAGACCAGTTTGAAATTAATGACTGACCCAAAAGATGAATATTGAATATCATAACAAAGTTTAATCGTTGTTTGTTTTAGTAGGCACATAAGGTTTTTATACTGACATTTACTGAAACCCTGGAAATATTACAGGTTGACCACGTTTATAAGTTATTTGCGCAGATGTCATTTTTTTGCTAGACTTGAAAATATCTTCATCCGCTATCGCAATCTTCCGTAATCCACAATTCGCTTTATATGGCGTGCATTGGAAATGTTATTATCATGAGTCCATTATTGTATTTGAAACCTAAACATATTACAACAAGGCCTATATTTCATTGATATTTAGTCGGCGAGATTACTCATTTCTGGGCTGATTCTGTTCCATATACAACTAAAACAGGCTCAGCTCAAAAATGTAAATACAATTCTATTGTTTTCATAAAGTCTCCTAAGGAAATGGATAGCAATATCAATATTGGCGCTAATTACTTATTTTGTGCACAATTTCTAAATTGACAGCTCTAAAATTAGTGATAATGCATTTCATAATTTTCCTTGCGGAAAACGATAGCATTACCTGCATTTAGAGTTGTCAATTTCTACAATAGAATTGACGATGTAACTCATAAAAGTAGTTTCACTGCACCTATATCAAAACACTCAGCAAAATAAAGCAAAAATGTTAACAATAATAAAATATGTACATGTACTACATAGTATACTTCAAAACTACATTTCATCGTTCGGCTCCTCGGCGTCGGCCAGTTTAATGAGACCTATGAAGCTCTTCTCGGGCTGCATGAGCGAGTGCCTGTCGCCGCCGGTGTTCCGCACGGCCAGCCGGTCGCCGGCGCGCAGGAACAGGGCTGAGGCGGAGAAGCAGGAGTTGGGCTTGTCGAGCCGCTCGGCGGAGTGCGAGGACTGCGCGCACTGCAGCAGCGTGTCGCGCCCGTCCTGGTACGCGCGCGTGCGGTGCAGCACCCACGATATCACGTCGTGGCTGTCCAAATAGTATATCTGCAAGAGACGCGGAAGATGGCATACAATCTTGTGACAGCGACCTTTCATAATGTATCTTTCATACTTTATTGCACACCACCGAACAAACACAAAGGACAGGTTACAAAAGAGAACTTAAAACGTAGGTACAACAAGGCTCTTCTAGGCAATGTTCACACGCGGTGATAAATGACGTTTTATGTTTTACGATCGCAGTGTTGTATGGAGCACAATGGGAGCTTGTGCGGCACTGCGGCGTGCTCCATACAGCACTACGACCGTAAAACGTAAAACGTGATTTTTCACGGCGTGTGAACGAGAGGCCTTACGCTAGGGAGAAATGAACAAGTGGACTTTCGTCGCTACGTCCCACTCCCATGCCACCCGTGTGTGGCAGAGGAGTTACGTCTGACGACCTCCCTGGCGCACTGGTGAACGCTGCGGTCTTACAAGGTGGAGAGTTCGGATGTGACGTGTTCGGTTCCCGGAAGGGGCAATTTGGGAATTTCTAAAATAATTGTCTCTGGTCTGGTCTGGTTTTTCAGCTGTGGCTAGTTAAGTACGCTACCGGCAAAGCCGTGCCGATAAGCGATTTAGTGTTCCGATACGTGTGGCAGGGGGGTACAGGCGCGCAGACGCGATGTCGTACCTGAACGTACACCAGGTAGACGCCGGTGTGGTGCACGTTGACGTGGCCGGTCCGGGTGAGCGTGGGGCGCGCGTGCGGCGGCGACGCGGCCGTCCACGCCGCGGGGTACCACACGTCGTGCGGAGCGCCGTGCGCCACGCGGATCAAACCGTTCCCTGCCGCAAACATAATAGTAGTTTATGAAACGGTTGCATAATAGAGGTTATTAAAACACGAGTGTTAGTTTAAAAAACGAGCCGCAGGCGAGTTTTTTAATAGTATTACACGAGTGTTTTAATAACTAATTATGTAGAGTTTCATACACTACTTTATCTAAGCTCATCAATAGGTATCTTACGTATAAAAGAAAAGACTAAGAAATTAACAAAATTATTTATTATAATAAGTATTCATGTTTTGGATATTGCAATTTATAAATGTACTCAATTCTTCAGGGGAGAACGTTTTTGCATTTTTTCCCTTAAAGCCCTGCGATTTTCTTTTTAAAACAGCAATCAGTCTTGTGTATTTAATAATATCGATTTGGTTGTAGATACTCAATATACTTTTGAGCATTGAGTATTTAGCCCATAAGGACAAAGACTTAAATTTATTTGATAATTCTTGGAAATATGCTAGCATTACATTTTCTGAAAATGAAGTGGTTTTTTCAAAATTTTCCAACTCATAAAATCTTGGTAACATTTATCGTAAATTTTCTTTGATTTTGCTGGCAAAAGATTATTTGTCATTCCCGATGCTATTTCCAGAATGTCTGGTGGAGTTAAATTCTCCTCAGTATCACTGCTAGACATTTTTCCGCGCAACAAAAATCACTTGCAAAATTTTGAGTTACAAAAACTGAATAGTAAATAAATAATAAATTAAAAATTTAAATAATAGGCGCCAAAATTCAATTGTCAATTTCGAATGTGCGGTGCGTGCAGTGCGTCTATGGTCAATTATGGTAGCACTACACTCTGTCCTCTGGCCGCATCTTGCTACCGCCACACTTTCGCAGTAGTAGTAATAGGGTAACTTTGATAGCGGGATAATCATTGTAAGTAACAAAATTAAACTAACTAACTATTGTAAACTAACTATTGTACCTATTTCTTTTAAAATGTTTCTTTTGTTTAATTTATGTTTTTTTGGTGTACAATAAAGTATTAAATAATAATAATAATAATAATAAACACCCGGCATGGCTCAAAAATACCAGAACCCAGTGCCTGTACTATAATGTAGAAAAAATTATTTTTTAACATTGTTTTGCAATAATTTCCTAACAAAGTAGTGTTATAATGAACTTTTTTAATTTTTTTTTAAATATTATAGATGTATGTGAATAAAGTAGTCCAATATATGACACATTTTGATTTCATATTCGGAATTTTATGATATGAGAGTAGATAAATACATTTATGAATGGGAAAAGACTGTACATTGTACAACCCTTGTCATATACAACGTTAGTTTTACTTTGCGCAAAAACCGAAACACGTGTCAAATATTTTTACATTAAAAATATTTATACAAAATTTCAAAAAAATATAATGAAAAGTAACGAAGTTTTATCTTATAAGCTTGTTATGTTGCGTCGTTGTCCTCGAAAAAAATGGTCACCGCAAGCCGTCGCCGCAGCGCCTAGCGATCGACGCGAGTTGAATGACCGCCGCTGTGTGCCGACCGTCAGCTGATGCGCGGTAAATCATTGTGTCTAAGCTTGTAAGATTTCAAAATATTTTTGGACAAAAATATAACACTATATAAAAATGGTTGGATTCGATTTTGTTACTGATTCTGAACAAACTACTTTCAGGTTTTGCGTAAAGTAAAACTAACGTTGTATTAACATCGGCGTGACGTCAGATGACAAATATACCGTCAGCAACAATCATTTTTTTTAGAAATAAATTACTTAAACTGAATGAACAAATAATTTTCAGCTTTTAAAAGAAATTATCCTAATTCTTCAGCTTCTTTCAAAAAAATCCGATTCCGAATTACAAGAATGAGAAACATGAGTTTCACACCGCACCGACGACATTATCTAGTGCTGACGTCACTAAAATGGCGGCCAGGCGCAATACCAATTTGCGGGGCTAATACCGACCTGATTTTAGTCGGTGTATGTCTGACAAATTTTGAAACTTTCAGTGCCGAGTACTGCCCCCGCCACGACAGTTTCTTTTCGGCTGCGTCACGTCAATGATAGTATGTACAATTGTACGTAACAGGACTCCGGACAAGATGGGTACAAAATAGTTGGGTAGGTATATCACACAGACCAAAATCAGGCGTAAATCCGACGTTTTTATTGGCAACAACATAATCTTCATAACAACAAGATAATTCTTGTAAATATTTTAGATTTTTTTCCATAGCAAGGTTTTCCACAGAAAACAATTTTTTTTTTTCAATTAAGTATTTATTTTCCAAAGAAGGCGAAATTAATTCATTCTCGGAGCTTTCGCTCGCGGCAAGTTATAATTAATTGAATAGGTAATAATTCGACTCCTCCAGTTGTTGTTGTTTATTTCATTCGAAAATAATGACAATAAACATTCAGCCAAGGTCCATCGCATCTCTTTGGCTCCAGTGAATGTGAATATAAAACAAAGTTTATGAATAGGTATATCACACGATACTACGTAGTACTATTATATATTCTGTGACGATACCACACGATACTAAGACGTGTGATGCTTATGCTCATTAAATAAACTTTTCGGTCCGAAAATATTCCCACCCGCACGCGTAGATTAATCGCAGTCTGGTAGTCCGCAGGAAGCACGTACCTAGTAAGCGACGCATGCTGTTTTTTTAACCGACTTCAAAAAAAGGAGGTTCTGTATTCGATCTGTATGTATGTATGTATGTATGTATGTATGTATGTAAGTATGTTCGCGATTATCTCCGCAACTAATGAACCGATTTTGATGATTGTTTCACTATCGTTATCTACATACTTTCAAGAAGGTTTTAGTATATAACACATCGAGTTATCATTCTTACGTACGAAGTTATAAGCATAAATGTACACATATGTCACTAATATGTTCTCTGAGATTGCTAGACTTATTGCTGAAGTCTGATATACTTAGCTATTCTGTCCAAAGACTTCACTCTGCTACGCCTACGTAACATTGACCTTTTGCAAAAAGTTTTGGGCCGAAGTCAGTACAGTTGCATATAGAGTGATTCCTTGGAGTTTGTGCATGGTTACGTGTATTTCCATTCTATACAAAGCCAAACCGCAAGGGTGTGAAACTAGTCGCGTATAGATTGTAAATTACGGTCTATCCAAATTATACAAGAGTTTTACGCATACAAACTAATCTTGTATAGATCAGAAGTTAGGTTAGGTTGGGTTAGAACATAATAAAACCACTCACCTATAGTATGACACATAAAATGTATATGTCACAGGATATTTAATAATAATTAATAATATATAGGTCATAATCTATTTTACATAGTTACATTTATATTATTATTACCTAATATAAAGAAAACAAATCACTAAAAAGCATAAAATAATTTTTTTCAAAGAAAAATGAACCGACTTCAAACGAATCGAACTAAAAAGTTTAAAATAATTTTTTATTCATTTAGATTTACGATTAAACTACCTAACTCAAATGATATATAATTTTTTGAAGTCGGCGCCAAACCACATTCAATTCGTGTAAGTAAAATCCAAACAAAAACATTTCATGTGAATAATAAGGCCAACTTCCTATCAAAAAGTTTCGGCCATTAAAAGTACTGATATCAAAAATTATGACCAAGTCCTTTGCTAGGCTCGATAAATGAAACCATACAGTTTTAGAAGGTATATCTTCTTCGATCACCCTCAAGCTGTCATACCATTCCTAATGATCCTGTTAAAATATTTTTAAATAATTTATGTCTTACTAATAACACTATATTATGAAGCTCATTTGGGACTGAGAATAGTTTTATTGTTTTCAACTTGACAACATTTTTGTACTCCTTTGAATTTGTTTAATTTAAAAAATGTTGCCAAGTTGAAAACAATAAAACTATTCGCAGTCCCAAATGAGCTTCATATTATAGTGTTATTAGTAAGACATAAATTATTTAAAAATATTTTAACAGGATCATTAGGAATGGTATGACAGCTTGAGGGTGATCGAAGAAGATATACCTTCTAAAACCGTATGGTTTCATTTATCGAGCCTAGCAAAGGACTTGGTCATAATTTTTGATATCAGTACTTTTAATGGCCGAAACTTTTTGATAGGAAGTTGGCCTTATTATTCACATGAAATGTTTTTGTTTGGATCTCACTCCTTTTTTCTAAGTATTTCAAAGTTAATGCAATAAGTATAATGAAGTTGTGATGGCTTATAATCGAGTCTTTTTTCTCTCTTACGCTTCAGTATAATTAGGAATAGAACCCTATCACATTTTACGGTCTGATTAGATGTGGTTTAATCTTCAATACATAGTATAAAACAAAGTCGCTTTCTCTGTTCTAATTGGGTGAATTTTTATTTTGTTCGTCTGTCTGTCAAAATCACAGATAACAGAAACTCCACTCCAGAGTATTTCCACTCAGTGGTCAGTTTCAGAACTTAGAACCATACGGCTTAACTAAGGTAAAGGCACCCAATTCGGAGGTATTTTCATCAAAACTCGAAAGAACGTCAAAAAATAAGCATTTACTACACCTTTCTGAAGAACTGGCTATTTTTATCAGAAGCGTTATTTATTTAACTCTTGAAATATCCTAAAAGAACAACAATTAAAACTTGATTTAAATGTAAAATTAAATAAAATATGAAAAAAGTCCGAATCCCCCAATTCGGAGGTAAAAATCCTAATTCGGAGGCAAATGGTCCCTAATTCGGAGGTACAAAATACAAAGGGAAACGAGTAGAATGAATTCTACATGGTGTTCAAAAATGAACTGTATTTATTAATATATTTCAAAATCAATTCGATACGTATGTAATTGTTTATATGTTTGTGTGTAAAATATTAATATTATATATTAATTTATAATATATAGCTCAATTACCACTCACTCACTCACTCATTGACATAATTGTTCTCCTAGAAAGAGACAGAAAACGATATAATCATGTATGGGAGATGTGTTCGGATGGGGGATTCGAGTAGGGAAAAATTATGACATTTCAGAAAAACAAGATGGCGGCTGACGTGATTTATGTAACTTTTTTGTTTTTCAACCGATTTCGTTAAAACTCGCAGGTTTTTAAGAAATTAGTAAATAATTATTAGAAAAAGTGGAAAAAACTGGAAAAACAAGATGGCGGCCGAGATTTAGATTTTTAAAATTTTTGATTTTTCGACCCCAAACCGCGGCACCACAGCTCCGAAATGGGGTAATTGACGATAATATTTTTTTCCTGTTTCTGCCCACAATTATCCTTAATTTTGACAGAACGGGAGTGATTTTTAAAAATTCAAGATGGCGGCTGTTGTGGCGGCCATTCGGTTTGAGGTACGAAAAAACGCAATTTTAAATTTCAAATTTCTCACAGTTGGCAACATCGGAGCGTTTCGACTTTTATGAAGAGATTGTTTGCATAGACTCGAGGTATAAATTGGTGATAAAAAAATACCCCACTTTAGGGGAAATTTCAAGATTTACCCCAAAAATTAAAAAATCGAAATACGGACTTTTTGAAAAATCCGAGTATGAGTGACCACGTGTTTTACTTGTACAAATGACATTTGGGTATTTTTGTTATCGGGCACTGGCAACACTGGAATTTATCGAAGAAAAAGTGATTTTCGCGACATGGTCCTTTTTCAGGGGCAATTATTTCGCCTGGGTGCGAGCAAGATGGAACATTTAAAAGTCATCAGGAGCGGTACATCCTGTAGTTAATGGTAAAATTATAAAACTATGTGAATTATTTCTATAAAAGGAGTTAGCGGCCATTTTGTATTGTTGTTGAGTGTTTTTGAAAATTTTGGTCGTTTTTGAGGCAGTTGGCAACATTTTAGAAAGTTGACATGTATGAATCGATTGTGCAACTCGACCGGCAGTATCGAGGTATATACACAGTGTTGCCACATTTAGGGTAGTTTTCGAGATTTCCCCAAAAATTTCCTTCTGTAAAATTTTGTATGAAAATATTTTTTTTCGCAAATGATGTCACATAGAAGACAAAAAATTATTTTACGAAAAATATGGAGAGAGCTGATGATTGAGGGTTTCGGAGACGGGTGAAGGGCACGCTGAAGGTATTGAAGATAGGTGGGGGGTGCTCGAGCAAATGTCATTCAAAACATGGTCCAATTGGGAGTGAGCTGAAAAAAAATTCAAAATGGCGAAAAAAAGATGGCCGCCATACAAATTTCGTCGGTGTCCATCTCGAAGGGTATAAAAGATGGAAGAGTGGTTTCTTAGCTAAAGATGATCAGGATCCGAAGGTCTACTCGATGAATAGAAAAAAAAATTCAAAATGGCGGAATTTATTTTTCCATAGAAAATGTATGGCGAATATTGAATTGCCTTTGATGCGGTTCTTCAGAGAATTCTCACAGAAAAATATGGGAAGACATGATGATTGAGGGTTAGTAAGATGTTTGGGGAGCCCGGGAAGGGTATTGTAGATGGAAAAGGGCTGCTCAAACAAAAACAAGATGGCGGCCCGGCCGACGTAATTTTTGTAACTTTTTTGTTTTCCTACCGATTTCGTTAAAACTCGCAATTCTAGAAGAAATTAGGAAACGATTAATAGAAAAAGTAGAAAAAATTTAAAAAACAAGATGGCGGCTTTAGTCTTTCAAATTTTTGATTTTTCGACCCCGAACCGCGGCGCCACAGCACCGAAACGGGTTAGTTGAGGATAATATTTTTTTCCTTATTCCGTCTACAATTATCCTGTATTTTGACAGATCGGGAGTGGTTTTTAAATATTCAAGATGGCGGCTGTCGTGGCGGCCATTCAGTTTGAGGTACGAAAAAACGCAATTTTAAAATTCAAATTACTCACAGTTGACAACATCGGAGCGTTTCTACTTCTATGAAGCTTTTGTATGTACAGACTTGAAGTATAGATTGGTGAAAAAAATACCCCATTTTTGGGGAAATTTCAAGATTCAAAAATCGAAATACGAACTTTTTGCAAAATCCGAGTATGAGCAACGACATTTTTTACCTGTACAAACGAAATTTGGATATTTTTATCGCCAGGGACAGGCAACACTGAACTTTATCAAAGAAAAAGTTGTTTTCGCGATACGGTCTTTTTTTCAGGGGTGATCATTTCGCCTGTGTGCAAGCGAGATGAAAACTTGAAACGTCATCAGGAGCGGTATCTCCTGTACTTAATGGAAAAATTATTCAACTTTCTAAAATAAATCTGCAAAATGAGTTGACAGCCATTTTGTATTTTATTTGTTTTGGAATTGATTTTGAACATGTTTTTGAGGCAGTTGGCAACATTTTGGAAAGTTGAAATGTATGAATCGACTGTGTAACTTAACCGGCAGTATCGATAAATGTAAACAGTGTTGCCACCTTCGGGGTAGTTTACGAGATTTTCCCCAAAAAATTTCTCCTGTAAAATTTTGTATGAATTTTTTTTTTCACAAATGGTTTCACAAAAAAGACAAAAATTTATTCAGAAAAAAAATATGGATAGAGCTGATGATTGAGGAACTCGGAGACGGGTGAAGAGCACGCTTAAGGTATTGAAGATAGGTGGGAGGTGCTCGAGCAAATGTCACTCGAAACGGCTTCCAATTGGCAGTGAGCTGGAAAAATATTCAAAATGGCGGAAAAAAGATGGCCGCCATACAAATTTCATCAGCGTCCATCTCAAAGGGTACAAAAGATGGAAGAGTGGTTTCTTATCAAAAGATGATCAGGAACTTCGGATCCTAGAAAAAAAAATTCAAAATGGAGGAATTTATTTCGGATCGACTAGGGACCGACTGGGGACCGACTAGGGACCGACTGCGGACCGACTAGAGACCGCCTACGGAACGACTACGGACCGACTAGGGACCGACTAGGGACCGACTAGGGACCGACTAGGGACCGACAAGGAACCGACTAGGGACCGACTAGGGACCGACTACGGACTGACTAGGGACCGACTACGGACCGACTACGGACCGACTAGGAACCGACTAGGGACCGACTACGGACCGACTATGGACCGACTACGGACCGACTAGGGACCTTCTAGGGACCGACTACGTACTGACTAGAGACCGACTACGGACCGACTACGTACCGACTACGGACCAACTAGAGACCGATTACGGACCGACTAAGGACCGACTACGGACCGACTAGAGACCGACTACGGACCGACTAGGGTAGACCGACTAGGGACCGACTACGGACTGACTAGGGACCGACTACGGACCGACTACGGACCGACTAGGAACCGACTAGGGACCGACTACGGAACGACTATGGACCGACTACGGACCGACTAGGGACCTTCTAGGGACCGACTACGGACTGACTAGAGACCGACTACGGACCGACTACGTACCGACTAGGGACCGACTACGGACCAACTAGAGACCGATTACGGACCGACTACGGACCGACTAGGGTAGACCGACTACGGACCGACTACGGACCGACTAGGGACCGACTGCGGACCGACTAGGGACCGACTACGGACCGACTAGGGACCGACTACGGACCGACTACGGACCGACTACGGACCAACTAGGGACCGACTAGGGACCGACTACGGACCGACTAGAGACCGACTACGGACCGACTACGGACAGACCACGGACCGACTAGGGACCGACTACGGACCGACTAGAGACTGACTAGGGACCGACTACGGACCGACTAGGGACCGACTACGGACCGACTAGGGACCGACTAGGGACCGACTAGGGACTGACTATGGACCGACTAGAGACCGACTAGGGACCGACTACGGACCGACTTTGGACCGACTACGGACCGACTAGGGACCGACTACGGACCGACTAGGGACCGACTACGGACCGACTATGGACCGACTACGGACCGACTACAGACCGACTACGGACCAACAACGGACCGACTACGGACCGACTAGCGACCGACTAGGGACCGACTAAGGACAGACCGGGGACTTTTCTAGATTTCCCCAAAAATTTCCTCCTGTAAAATTTTATATGAATTTTTTTTTTTCACAAATGGTTTCACACAGAAGACAAAAATTCATTCGGAGAAAAAATATGGCGAGAGCTGATGATTGAGGATTTTGGAGACAAGTGAAGGATACAGAAGGATAGAGTGCAGCCCCATGTTGTTGGTACTCAAACTTCTTATCTTCGTCTTTACGCTCACGTGGTCAGATTTTAAAGCTTATATCCGAAACTATATGGTGAAGCCCCATGTAGTTGGTACTCAAACTTCTTATTTTCGCGATATCTGTGTGCTTACGTGGTCAGATTTTTAAAAGCTTATATCTCTGAAACTATAGGGTCGAGCCCCATGTTGTTGGTACTCAAACTTCTTATTTTCGCGATGTCTATGTGCTCACGTGATCAAATTTTTAAATGCTTATATCTTCGAAATTATAGGGTGCAGCCCCATGTTATATAATGTCGAACGTCCCCGCGAGCTGCTTTAGCAGCTCGCGCACCGAGCAACTAGTTAATTTATATATAGCTGCTCGTGCTGATTCACTGACTGATTCATCACCTCTCCTGTAAAATTTTGTATGATTTTTTTTTTCACTAATTGTTTCGTATAGAGGACAAAAATTCATTCGGAACAAAAATATGGAGAGAGCTGATGATTGAGGATTTCGGAAACGGTTGAAGAGCTCGCTTAAGCTATTGAAGATAGGTGGAGGGTGCTCGAGCAAATGTCATTTGAAACGTCATCCAATTGGCAGTGAGCTGAAAAAAAATTCAAAATGGTGAAAAAAAGATGGCCGCCATACAAATTTCTTCGGTCTCCATCTCGGAGGGTATAAAAGATGGAAGAGTGGTTTCTTAGCAAAAGATGATCAGAATCAGAAGGTCTTCTCGATGAATTGAAAAAAAATCAAAATGGCTGAATTTATTTTTCCATAGAAAATGTATGGCGAATATTGAAGAGACTACAAGTTGTAAACTATGCAAGGCTTTGACGCGGTTCTTTGGAAAACTCTCAAAGAAAAATATGGGAAGACATAATGATTGAGGGTTTGGAAGATGTTTGATGAGCCCGGGCAGGGTATTGTAGATAGATGTGGGCTGCTCAAACAAAAAATACTCAGAACCTCATCCAATTAGCACTGGTTGAAAAAAAAAACTCCAAAATGGCGGATTCCAGATGGCGGCCATACAAATTTCATCGGTGTCTATCGCACTAAGTATTAAAGATAGTGTTGTGTTGTTTGGAAAATGATGATCAAGACCTAAAAGGTCTACCTAATTGATGAACGGAAAAAAAATCAAGATAGTGGAATTCATTTTTTCCTACACAAAATATTTTTTTCATTTTGACATTAAGACATTTTGACATTTTAACATTTGACATTTGACATTTTGAAGTTTGACATTTTGATATTTTAACGTTTTGACATTTTGACATTTGACTTTGATATTGACTAAAAAAGTTCCACTCCAATAAAAAATCCAGCTCTCCCTGAGGATGAGTTGATGAGAGGATGAATTGGATTAATATTGAATATTTTTTGTTTGAGCAGCCCCCATCTATCTACAATACCCTGCCTGGGCTCCTCAGTTATCTTCCGAACCCTTATTCATCATATTGTATCCCCATTTTTTTTTGAGAGTTCTCCAAAGAATCGCATCAAAGTTTCTTCAATATTCGGCATACATTTTCTATGGAAAAACAAATTCCGCCATTTTGAATTTTTTTCTATTCATCGAGTAGACCTTCCGATCTTGATCATCTTTTGCGAAGAAACCACTCTTCCATCTTTTATACCCTCCGAGATGGACACCGACGAAATTTGTATGGCGGCCATCTTTTTTTCGCCATTTTGAATTTTTTTTAGCTCACTGCCAATTGGATGACGTTTAGAGTTACATTTGCTTGAGCACCCCCTACCTATCTTCAATACTTTAAGCGTGCTCCTCACCCGTCTCCGAAATCCTCAATCATCAGCTCTTTCCATATTTTTCCTCTGAATGAGTTTTTGTCTTCCATACGAAACCAAAAATTATACAAAATTTAACAGGAGAGGTGATCAATGAGTTAGTGAGTCATCCAATCAGCACGAGCAGATATATATATATATATATATATATATATATATATATATATATATATATATATATTAAAATATATATTTCTATCCATACCACATAATTGGGGGCTCATAGAACCTAATTCGGAGGTAATACCTCGGAATTGGGTTTTGTAACAAAAAACACGTTTCCTAATTCTGAGTGTTAAAAAAGAAAAGATTTTTCCATAATAAACAAATAATTTAAAGCTTAATTAGATTACCTTCGTAAATATGTACAATACTCTCTCAAAATTGCATCGAAATATGCATAAATTTAATTTTCTTTTTAATTAATTTTCTTTAGCTTCCCCATACGATCTATCAATAAATTACATAAATAGGTAAACTTTGATACGGTATAACTAGTGATTTAGAGGCCAAAGTGTACCTCATAATTAGGGCTCTTTAACCTAATAGCCTATTTAAATAATCAAAACTGAAACAAGACGTATTTAACATAAAACGACCCTAAAAATTGAAAAACTTATTAAGTCTATGAAATCGCAATTCTGCGGTTTACCTCCGCGTTAGGAACCGGCTAAAATATTTGGCACCTAATGCGGAGGTATTTTCAAAACGTATTTTCACCTTAATTTCTTTACAAATATTCACCAAAGTTGATTGTTTTCGATTGCAAATATAGTCCTTCAAATATTCATATCTAAATAAAAACAAATAAAGCTCAAAATTAACGGATAAACACTATTTAAAAAAACGTAGGTATTTCGTGCACAAGGTTCAAAATGTATGAAACATGCGTTCGGGCCGGCTGCTAGTGTAAAACTTGCCGGTTATTTTAAAACATATACATATAAAACCAATTATTTCGTCATTTATCTATGGAATGATAAACTATCAATTGATTAAGATATGTTGCAGTAAAAAAGAGCTTGGTGATCGGTTGAAAACGCTGTTTTTCTATATACCTCCGAATTGGGTGCCAATTTTAGAATACCTCCGAATTGGGTGACTTTACCTTAAGAGAAGATTTTGAGTATTTGACTCTCATTAAGTTTAATGAATAGTATTAGATATTAGTGATACCTAGTAGCCGGAATCAACAGGACACCAAAGTCTCCTCCAAACCTCCAAAGTCGGCCACCCATTCATTTCCTGACTTGGGTCAAGGTTGCTTATCAAAATTATTAAGAAAATCGCGCTTCTGGTTTTATTGGCAAAGACGAATCTCAAACTACTGGAAGGAACGGGCTTAGGCACACAGATAGCTATTAATGTGGCGTACGACATCCGCAAAGAAAGGATTTTTGAAAATTCAACCCCTTAGGGGGTAATATAGGGGTTTGAAATTTGTGTAGTCCACGCCGACGAAGTCGCGCCCGCGACTTCGATAAAAAAATATACCTCTTGGCGTTTTATTATTTACCTACACTTTACTTTTTATTAGAACTCAAGACCAGTAAGATTGACCCCTTGCTAGAAAACTTAAAAAGTCACATCTCCCTAAATAGTGCACCGATTTCGATGAAACAAGAACCATATATAGCTTTGAATAAAGTAAAATACATTTATTAAAACAAAATGAAAATTTGTTCAGTATTTTTTGTGTGATGTGGGAACAGACAGATTTTTATATATCTTTGAATTGGTCAGTGTCTGATGCAACTTTTGGACATTTTTCGATTTTTTCCTTCATATACACACTAAGACTCATCTTCTTACCAAATTTCTACATTCCACATACACGGGAAGTGCGTCATAATTTTGATCAGTCAGTGAGTAGGTCTTGTTTTATGTGATTTTCAAACCTCTGTATCTCAGAAACGGTTCAACTTGAAAATTTGAAACTTTCAATTTATCATCACATCCACGAGTTTAACTTATATTTCAAATTTCGTAGGATTACTATCCCGCGAACCAGAGTTATGAGGGGGGTCAAAACAGCTCGAAATGGATCGTGTAAATAACACACTCATGCGACAAGGCCGGAGGAACTTGGCCTGGCGCACTTCGTGCGCCTAGATCAGAATATCCACTTTTGAATGCGAGCGCGGTGAACCTAGTCGCGGAGGGTGAGTCTGGGACCCGGGGGGCACATTTTCGACTTGAAGTGAACTTGAAATCATTTGGCGCCGACTTCAAAAAATTATATAAATTTGAGTTAGGTAGTTTAATCGTCAATCTAAATGAATAAAAAATTATTTTAAACTTTTTAGTTCGATTCGTTTGAAGTCGGTTCATTTTTCTTTGAAAAAAATTATTTTTGTTAACAATGATTAACGAACGATAAATAACGAGCAAGCGGTTCACCTGATGTTAAGTGATTACCGCTGCCCATGAACATTTGCAGCACCAGAGGAACCACTAATGCGTTGCCGGCGTTTGAGAAGTTTGTTAATCCGCCCCTTGAACAACCCTATGTCAAAGTTATGTGGAATCACCTCCAAAGGGAGTAGTTGGTTCCACAATTTTTGAGTGCGCAGAAGGAATGACCTCGCGGAATAGGTACTTATTTAATAATGTTCCTATTTATAAACATCGACACGCGTACATCAAACGCTGAAGGAAAGTGGAGGGGGTAAGTTATTGTATTACGTGCGTGACAGTTCCCATACGCAGCTATCCCCTCCACGTTTCGTTCAGCGTTCGATGTACATGGCGCGGGTTATACCTTTGTAGTGTTCATGTATCTCGGTGCTCAGATGTGAAGTGTTGCCATGGAAATGAGCGGCAATGAACGCGCGCCTGGGAGCTCCCTCCTACGAAAACAGTAAAATCATCATAAAAAAACCATTGTCATTTTACTGTAGTAAAATTGGTATTTTTTTATAAATTGGAAACAGGGTAGTATAATGTAAAAGGAATCCAATTTATCAAATCAAGGAACGGAATGGTTCTATTCTGTTTTATCTGCATCCGCTTTTCTTTTATTTATTTATGTAAAAGTTAGCCTTTGACTGCGATCTCACCTAATGGTAAGTGACGATGCAGATGGAAGCTGGCTAGCCTGTAAGAGGTATGACCGTTTTTATTAAACCCATACATATCTCTGATCGCTTTCTACGCGCCATCGTACCGGAAAGGAACGCTAAATCATATTTTGGCGGCACGGCTTTACCGAGGTTAGTCACGGCTGAAGCCTCCCACGAGAGCAGACCAGAGACAATTTAGAAATTGTAAATTCCCATTTTGCCCTGCCGGGAATCGAACCCGAAATGTCCCGCTCTATAACATTACAACCATTATTCTATGATTACAACGCTCATCACTGCTACAGGCAAGTCGCCGAAAGACTTCACAAAGTTATACTCCTTATGACATTGTATTTGAATTTTTGTGTATGTATTTTTCCTAGTTACTTACCTCGTTATTACTATTTCTCGCCGTTCTTGACACTGTGTGCTGAGGCGTTTTGTTAAGCGTGTTCACACTGGGAGCGAACTTCTTGGTCTTACGTCTGCAATGAAAAAGGGCCTTTGTTCAGAAAGGAATTTAATTACGTTCTTGACACCCAGACGCAAACCGCAATCAATATCGAAGTCTTAGGTACTACTGATTATAGCCATCAAACGCTCTATTATTGTTTGAATAAAGGTTAAAATTATTCTGAATGTTTAGAAAAAGCTGAGTGCTATCGTTAGCAGAAAATTTTCAAGAAACATTTCAAAAAACAAACTTTTCAACAATCTACCTACACCTACATTTCAAACCACGTTCTAATTAATTCAGAAAATTCTCGACAACTTCTCAAAAGCGTCGGCCGCTCGTCTTACTTTGTAACAAACCTTTTGAACGATATGGCTTCTGGGCTGTTAAGTAGTCTTAATTAAGACATTTGATTGCTTTAAGAAATTGAAGAGTTCGTTTTGCGTACATTTAAACAACAAAATTATCAAGATGTTTAATATTTTGCTGAAGACTAGTTAATGCTACTTTCTAATGAAAAGGAAGCAAGGATTGCATTCCAATTCCTTAGTGAGTATTTCTTAGTATTGTTAGGTGATCCCAATTTTATAGGTTGCAACTTGCTATACGGTAGATATACCTATTAGCAATACACTACAATATCAAGAGCTGTTTCATGTATAAACTTTTCTGTCGAAGACATTAACGAAGAAAAATGTAGTAAGTTTTCACTGATAAATAGAGAGTCTCACGAAGAGCTTTCCACTTCACAGACAAATCCATTAAACATTAATGGTAACTTTTAAAACATGAAAATATAATTATGTAACATACATATCAATATTTATAACTAGATGATGCCCACGGCTTCGCCCGTGTGGATTTAGGTTTTTAAAAATCCCGTGGGAACTTTTGATTTTCCAGAACAAAAATTAGCTTATAGTAACCTTAATAGTAACCTGTCCCCAAAACGGAAAAATCCCGTGAGATCCCCACGATTTCGGTTGCAATTCCTTACAGCATCAGGGTTGAGGAGTTGGATATGTACCTACTTGAGTTCATTCAACGATAAAGTCTTTAATTGGTACCCCCAATATCTATTTAAATAACCGAAAGTTTCTGAATCCCATTAGTTTTGGGGATCAGGTCCACTACAGCATCAGGATTGAGGAGTTGGAATCCAAATCTTTTACAAAACAGGGTCGCAATGTTTCTCTATCGATAAAAAAAAATTACGCATATCGGTTCAGAAATCTCGGAGATATCGGTGTACATAGGTAGAAAAACACAACTCATCCTTTTTTGAAAGTCGGTTAAAAATAGCCTATGTTACTCCCTGGTTAATTCTCTACTTGTATGTGAAAGTCCCGTCAAAATCGGTTCAGCCATTCTGAAGATTAGCGCGTTCAAACAGACAGACAGACAGACAGACAGACAGACAGACAGACAGACAAAAATTTTAAAAACGTGTGATTCGGTTATGGTACAGTTCAAATAACCGTATGAGCTTAATATGAGGTAGTTATTTCGAAATTACAGACATAGATAGATGATAATAATTATATCTGATCTGATCTATCTGAGATGATATTAAACTTGAAAGTGTAAAAAGTAAAAATCAATTTAAATTTTCGATGTGATTACGTTTTATAAATCGATAACGCCGGCCGCATGCACGTAAAACATGACTCATTGTCACGTACTGCATACAAGCGAGAGCGCGGAACAAGCGATAGAGAGGTAATGTTTTCTTATGACGTTATCACGTAAAATTATCGTCTGTAAACCGACTTTACAGGCAACCATTTTTTTTTCTAACTAAGAATTATTTTATACCTAGCCAACAACAGCCTCAAAGCATTAACTTTTCAAATCACTAACCCTTTGAGCTCTATTTTAAGCCACGTTATTGTCCCAAAGCCCAAACCGCAACTTATTGAAGCCTTTATTCGCGGATGTTCGCGGTTAGCAAGAAAATTGGGTCGCTTATTAAATTTTATATTACTTACCTATCACAATACATGTTCGCAATACGCCTTGCGTAATATATGTTTTGAGCTCAGATTCAAAGACGCTAATTAGGTACTGCTCGTTATTGTGCCTCAACCAGAACTTGGCACCCACTTAGTTCTCAAATCCTTTGTCTTTCATTTCAAGCCAACATTTCCCTTTGTTCTTAAAGCTCGTGAAACATCGTGGGCGAAGAAACCGGCAAAATTTTGTATTGATGATCTATACTAAAGAAAGCGTAATCGGAAACTTGGTGAGTGCCGTCAAATCCTTTCTGAGATTTTGACGTGGGCTGAGATCTTGTGACATCATCTTAGTAGGTAGTCCTTTTGTCCTTTTACTGTGTAATTTGTTTCCCGTCATGTATGAAAAACAGGTAAAAGTGAAGGGAATAAAGGTAACATAATATCTCTTTATTACGAGTGACCCAGTCAATAACTGCCTCAAAGTTCGTTTTAATTAGGTTTAAAAAATCTTTTGATAACGGAGTCCGTTTCGTGAGAAAGAAAATTATAACATCGCGTTGAAGGAAGAACATGCTGAGTTTCACTGATTTTTCCATGTTGCCAAACTGCCTTCTGCTAACGATAAAATAAAATTATCTACTGATCCTCTTTGGAATATTTTTTCAATTAAAATAGATACTCATTTAAGTCACTGAGTATAAAGA
Organism: Melanargia galathea; assembly: GCA_920104075.1. Classification (NCBI taxonomy): domain Eukaryota; kingdom Metazoa; phylum Arthropoda; class Insecta; order Lepidoptera; family Nymphalidae; genus Melanargia; species Melanargia galathea. Next base: position 4,961,355 of record OV049859.1, on the reverse strand, counting down.
ACCTCAGATAAACGATGGATGTTAAGGTCGCAAGATTCTAAAATGGTGACCCAACACTGCAAGACGCAGTGGAAGTAGACAATCGAAGGCAGACGACGCTGGACACAAGTGGCACAAGACCATGGGAATGCCTACAAAAGACCCGTGACAGTCCAGCAGAGAACCACCAAACTCATCCAAGTTTCACTACTGGAACATATCCCACTATCTACGGGACAGTAACCCAAATGACTCCGTACAAAATATTAATTACTTGGAAAACAATATGAGAACCCCAGACAAAGGAGACAAGCACAAAAGCGGTGTTACGTAACCCTCGGTACTTTGTAGGTATTATTAGTGAAGACTAAGCTAAACTTATATCGATTTCATCGCGTCCTGAGGTGGTTTATGTTACAGGCCGCATTATGGTAGAAGCACACTTGCGACACGCCTCTCCACGTTATAACGTGTTGACAATGTTACACCCGACGTGTATAATTTACAAATCTTTAAATTCAAATTCACAAATTACACATCAGCAATTTGTGAATGATAGACTCGACGTGTTACGAGATTTTTTGCTGATGTTATCTTTGATTACTTGATATGTACCGCAGCCCTGGCACCACACTGCCGATCTGGATCATTTGGTTATGCAACAGACGCGATCGTTCTATAAAACGGTTTATGATCATCGTGTATTCAAGATCTTTGCTTAGAATATTTTTCCGTCAATAAGTAATATGCATGCGAATGTGAGCTGGCGGGGGGATTTCAAATGGCACAACTGTTTGTGTGTTGCATGATGGCGCCTCCAGACGGGTTGAGCTATTTGATTGAACACGCGTGGAGTGGGATGATACAAATATGTTTCTACCATTATGTGTTATGATTATGACGTGTTGCGAGAATAAAGCCCCCATCGGGTTAAGTCACGTAGAAGATTCTGTTTAAAGGGAATATATAATGCGCCCTTTGTAAACAAGTGATAGGTGCTCAATATTTTAATGGTTTCAACGAGATTAGGCACCTATACTATTTTAATAGATTCTGACTATGTTTTACTCTTAATAAAGTTCTCCAAATGTTTTACTGTAAAGGTTTCTGCATAAAAGATTTTTGACGATTTTTTTATATGTACCAGGTACCTATAATGTAAGGCCCCCGCCCCCCATGGGAGCGAAGTAAAGTGGTTTCGCAACGCTCATGCGACATGTCACTAGACAATGAGAACTTCGCTTCGCTCTGTCGTTCGCAGTGTGAACCGTAGTGAGTATGAAAAGACGCGGTGAGCTAAGCGAAACTCCTCCCAATGGGGCATGCCCTTATGGGATTATAACTTATAAGTAGTTCCTGCTTTTAGGGACAACTATTGTAATGTCAGATGTTGATGACATACATAACGTGTCCTTTGGCGTAAAATTACTGCAGTATTTAATTATTTTTTGCTTATTTTAATTTTATTGAAAAACAACCCGTAGGTAGGTGTTGTGAATTGCGATAATGCAACTCGATCGCCATCTGCGGTCGCATTCCATCTACAGTGCAGTGTAATTGAAAACCTCCTAACAAGTTTCTACTTTGCTTTTCATAAAGTCGCCAGTTATTATTATGTATACCCATTTAAATCCATATGGATATGTAATATTATGTGGATACATTCATTATTAAGTTATTTTTATTACCTACTCTAACAGAAAACTTCATAAATTAAATTACACCACTTTGGTATTAAATAAGCAGCAATATTTAAAATCTTTGTACTTCTCGATAAGCAAATTTTTCAGAAGCCCAGTAACACTTGGGTAGTTAAGCATCCGCTAAGAAAGGATATTTGAAAATTCAACCCTGGGCGTTGAAAATTTGTATGAGGAATATGAATCCACGCGGACAAAGTCGCGGGCATCAACTAGTATAATATACAGTAGGTAAGCAATTGATAGCTTAATTCTACATACAATGTAAGTATAAATATCTGGTCTAGTAGGTAATCGAAAGGTGTGGTTATTTTTAAGACTGGCCTAATAAAATTGCTTTTAAGGTTTATAGCCATCTTGAAATATAGGCCATATAGTTTTAAAGGACCCACAGCACTTACTTGCTTGTTGTTAAAGAATGATGTAAGTATTATATTTTTTTCTAGTCGAATTCTTTGTTTCTTTAGACGCTAAAATGAAACTGCAAAGATTCTGTCATTTACCTACTTGTCTCTGATAGGCTTCAACCTACCAGTTATCAAGATTTCTTCAATGCAACGTATTTCTGGGCATAATGTTTAGGTATGTAGAGTATCAAAACTTGGTGCTGTTTTTCCTACAAAATGACGTTCTTTGCCTAGGAACAAGTAAGTATACTTTGTTCTTCGCTAACTTGCTAAAATTAGCAAAATCTCATTTACGCAGTAATAGTTACTATTTTTTGGCTAATCTGAGCTTACGCCTTTGCCAGAATTAAATAGTAGCCGTGGCATACAAGCATAATATATAGTTATGGTGTTATGCTGCAAAGGTTTTACGGTTATAAAAAAACATTATTATAAAATATTAAAACCTTTCTTCCATCTTGGACGCGACCTTAGGTTCCGTGAAGTCGGAAACGCTTTCGAGCGTGGTGTCCGGGAAGACGCTGCGTTTGTCGCGGCTGCGGCTGCTCGGCGGAGAGGGCGTCGACGGTGGGTGCGTGTGCAAGACTGGAACATAATGTCCTTTATACCTGTCTCTTGTATACGAAATCCATTGTGACATCTACATTATACCTACTTTGATTTCAATTGAGACTATCGTACATATATAATGAGTAACTGTTATTTAACAGTAAATGATTGCTACAGTCACATCCAATATATCAATAACTGCCCGCCATTACGTGGATATCGTCACCATACCAAAATCAGGGCATTTTATCTCAGGCTGAGATCTATAGAGCGTACTCTGACTCTACTTCTGAATCATGACTTGAGACAGAGTTTAAAAGGTCACATAAATATGTCCCTGACATAAATCTGTTTCGTTTTAACTCTGTCTCAAATCTGAGGCTGAGATCTATAGAAGCGAACTCTGACTCTACTCAGACTTGAGACAAAAGTCAAACGGGACATAAATACATATATGGCTGACATAAATGTGTCTCGTTTTAACTTTGTCTTGAGTCTGAGTAGAGTCAGAGTACGCTCTATAGATCTCAGCCTCAGGATCAGAGTACGCTCTATAAATCTCAGTCTTAGATGTAACAATTCTCCAAAAGACTTGATCATCAGCTTCATCGGTGTCTAGCACACCTTTTAACGTAAGTTAGGAAAGCATGGACATTCTTACATATATTCTGGATCTCTGGGTTTTCGTTGAGCAGTCGTTTGATCTCCTTGAGGTTGGCTTGCGGTGGCATCACGGACATGTTCTCCACGAAGTCGTCGGGCTTCAGTCTCACCATGTTGGTTGTCCCGATCTAAACGATATATTAGACCTGTATTGCTTTGTAAAGCAAAATATGATATTTGATTTGGATCGCGTTAAACAGAAAACAGCCGAATGCGAAAATTGCATTAGAGTTTTTGAGATTTTTGCCGATTTGTACCTGTCTCTACATTTTAAACGCTTATCAATTTACCCATTATTATTAATCTTACATTGCCTGCCTGCCTAGAACTAATACCTAGATACTTTGTCATCAAGGTTCGTATTATGTTATAAAATCAAAGCTAGGTTTATCATGTGAATTTTCGAGTGTAAGCTCGTAAAAAATTACTTAAAACCGCGCACCAAAATAAATAAATAGAGATAATTATTCTGAACGCGCGACGCTATCTTAATGGTTCGTAGAACACCATTAAAACGTTACACGTAATAGCATCGACGTTGTGAATGAGTGATAAAAATCGTTTTATGACTAAGTAATGCACTAGTTACGCGTGAGTTATTTATTTTTAACTAAATTATAAAAAATACATTGAAATTAAAAACTTCAATATTTACATAAGCAATAATTTGATGTTCAAGATGGACCTAAACGTAGATAAGTTCTGCGTTGGTATTACATACATACCTACTTAGAATCCCAAATTAACCATTTACCTTTCTGCCGTGTCTTATGACTGTGCCTATTAACATTTAGGTTCAAAATCATTATCATTAAGTCAATGTTCAAAATGGGAATTCCTGACCAAAACTCCCAATTTATGAAATATTTCTCACATTTTGAGAAAATATTAGGTATAACGAGAATAAAATTATGGTTTCTATAATTTTACTTATAGATGGGAATAATATGTTGTGAATTATGATTTTCAGTTCGATTAAAAGGGTCAAATCACTTCATCACAATTTAATGATTTCTTTGAAAAATGTTAATGGTTTTTAGAGTTCCGTACCCGAAGGGTAAAAAACGGAGCCCTATTAATGTCACTCGGCTGTCTGTCCGTCTGTCCGCCGGTCACAGGTCTCTAGCTCGCAGATGAAATGAGTTACAAACCTGAAATTTTGGTATTTAGTGTAAAACGTTAACCCAAAATCAAATATTGAATTAGAAATTGAATTAAATTATTTTTCAGGGGGGCTCCCATACATGAAAAAGGAGCCGGAAAAAAAAATTTTTTCTTTACCCTAGCTTGTGGGGTATCATTGTTTAGAGCTCATTAAGTAGAGTACAAATATATATTTTTTTAATTTTTATCTCAAAAAATAAGGGAATGGGAGGCCATCAAAGTTGTCAGTTTTAGACCATTTTTGTGACGGGGGCTATCTCAAAAACTAAACTAGTTGGGAATATGATATTTCAGTATATTATGTACTATATGCTCTATTTAAACAACAAATACTGAAAACAACGATTTATTAAATAGTTTATAAGCTGTGACCAAAATAAACGAACATTTTTGTGGGTTTTTCTTTCACGGTTTGTTGCGATGTCTAGCTCGGAAATTAAATATTTCTTAGACCCAAAATATTATATTGTTCATAATTATGTACGGAACCCTGAAAGAGCGAGGCCCGACTCGCACTTGGCTGATTTTTAGAATAGTAATTCCGAACACCTACCTATACTATGGTTAAATATCGTTAATTATTTATACTGGGCTTAGCATGAGTAATAGCAAAATGAAATACCCTTGAGCTTATTGCTATTTATTTTCCCATATAACCCATTTGCGATAATCGGTTCTCAACGTAATCCAATTTGTCAGGGATACTAATTGCCTCCAAGACGCTATGATTAGTTTTCCCTCCTCTGTATATTGGATTATCGAGTTGCCAATAATCGTAGGCTTTAGTTACTGCGTAAATATTATCATAACGATTTACTGATAAACCACGTAGGTACCATGGAGATACCGTGAAAAGTTTAATTATTAAATCAATTTCAGAGACAATAATAGGAGGTGTAAACAAATTATCTATGTCTTAAGCGCAGGAATAATAATTTTTAGCCTTTGTATGCAACAAAATCGCAGCACCTACAGTAGGTACTTATAGCAATGAGAATTAAATTTGGTGTTATTTTAAATTCAGTTCTGATGCGTGAGATTTTTATAGGTCGCTTTTAAAAATCTCACCATCTTTCATGATGATTGAAGTAATAATTGAGATTTTATTTTAAAACTTATGGGTCCTCAATTGTTCTCTTACTTAAGAATTGAGACAAATAGTTTTACTTCTTTGATTGTTATAGTTACCTGCCTTCAAAAAACTGATCTTTGACTGTTTCTCTTATGAGTAATCAAGATTCAAGTCGTGACAAACAAGCAACAGCTGGAATTTCTAATACGACATTCATTCAGAGCAAAAAATAGCCTACCTTCTCCCGCCTGCGATCATAATCGGGATACCAATCACCACTCTCATCACCGTCATCAGCATACATGTCTTCATCATCAGCGAGCTGGTTGTCGTCCTCCAGCACTGTGAGGTCGTGCAGCTTGCTCAGGGACTCGGTGCCCTGGTTTTCTTTCCGCGGGACTATAGCGTCATCAACCAAATTGACGTCTTGGTCGTCGTCTGCATATATCTGTAGGTAAAAGATAGATGGTCTTTAGAATGCGTTGTGTTTGAAGTAACAAACTGCGGTAGGTTAGGTTCAGCTACAGAATATTTCAATATCTTATACTAGATCGGCAGATATTCTACTTGAAACAAATACTTCAACACTTCTTGGAGGCTAATGCGTTTTTATATTTGGCCTTACTACCCATCAATTAGGTATCCAGATCAGCATTATCTCTTAAAATTAGCGCAGAATATTTATTATTTCCTGCTCGGTTTTCCTCATGGTTTTCCTCCTATGAATCTTCAAACCTGTCATCGATTAAAAAATCTTTCTCTTTGAGAAACTTGAATATTGTATTTATTACTTAGATGTTTCATTTTTGCGTTGTTCTCATTTTTTATCTAATACTTAGGTACCTATATAATTCATTTGTAAAGAGTAATTATAATAAAAGTCTAGATAAGAATTAAGTGGGTATGTTAATTCTTACGTAAAATATACCTTAAATAGATTGTCTGGACAGCCCTTCGGGTGTTCATAGGTTATGTTATGAATCTCATGTCACATTTTCATGCAGGTTGGTACTTTCAGAATATTTTCTACCCTAACCTTATGGCTATTATACAGCAAAGGTGTCCAAAGGAACCCAAAGGATCCAAACATCGCGATTCGCATTAGAAGCAGACCTCCGATTGGTACAGGTAGATAAATAATAGTTATAGCATTCTGTGATAAGTATGAATGCAAAAATCTAAATCTAATATTTAGACTCTCTGATATTATCATGACGCATTTTCATCACCATTTACATAAAACTAATAAGGCTAGACTTGAGGTATTTAATCTCAGGCTAGACTAGTTCGCGCTTACTTCTCAAATGGCGTGGGTGTCTGTCTATGTCAAATATCTTCTCTAAAAAAATTCTCGTAATATTTTGCAAATGGCCATACAATTAATTTAACGAAACAAAGGCGTTTAGCGTTTCAATCGCGAATAATTTGACAGTCGAACGCGAAGATTATTTGAATCCTATTAAATTAAATTCTCTTTGGTGTCGCTTTCCTTTGATTGTACCCTAGGTACCTTGAGGTAGGTATTTCAGAAATTACATAATTTTAAAAGTCAGTGCAAATGAAAGAGGAAAGATAAGATTACAAATATCGCCTTGTCCAGTTCTTCGTCTGTCAGGTCGAGGACGTTTAGCGGGAATTACCGCCTCTAATAGGCCTCTAATATGTCTGGTAAGTATAACAAACATCCGTTTTAAAAATAAAAATCTGTGATCTCTTAACTTGATCGCGAGGCGGAGCTGAGGCGAGGTGAGCCGGGGCGGGATATACTCGTAAAATGCTCTTGTGTTTTATTACCTTTGTGATTGAATAGAAACATTTATAACGAGCAGCCGTGGAGCAGCTGCATTATTCGATGATTGATCGCTTTTAAAACAGTTTGCCACTGTTTCATTTATTTATTAGCTACGTTAAACTTGTTATGTGTTTTGAGAACATTCGTTTTTACTTTTTATCGTCTCTATTTCTACTAAAGATGTTTAAAAACGTTATTTTGATTTCGAATTCGGCTGCCGATTTGTCACAATTCACAATAGGATACCGAGGCATCCTAGGTACCTGTAGGATATTGGTATTGGATAGGTAGGTACAATATAGAGTTTTTAGAAATTCTCATCGTAAAGCACTTGCATGATCTCTCTTTGGTCGGATTGCTTTCCCAATCCCCATCGAAGATGATGATCCCTATGAGAGTGAGGGAATAGAGAATGCACCTATGTTTGCGAGAATCTTGTGGCTAGTCTCCGTTGAGATTAACCGCCATAGCTGAAATTCTTTTAGGTTACAGGCTGATCTTAAATAAGTGTTTACTTGATCTGCCTAGTAAAAAGCGTTATAGGTAGGTAGCTCGATAGTATAAAAGCACCCTTGGTAAATAAATATATTAGGCTGTAGTAAAAGGCTGAGTTGTTTTGTTGAAGAACACATTCACAAAGGGATTTAAATGACCATCACCATAAAACACTAGCTGACCCACGAAATAAAAATACACTATTGATGAAAATGCTGAAAACTTAAATAAAATACGTTTTGAACTTTTCAATCCTATCGCTATCAAATAGACACAAGAAGGACAAAAATCGTTCAATGTTATCGTACATGGTGTAGGTATACTTACTCATGAGCAATCATAAAGCTTTATATTATGTAAAGACACGCGTTTCATTAATCCTATAAACCTTCAAATAAATAGCAATTGATGTTCATTCAAAAGGAAAGAAAGTATTTATCTAAATCAAAAAAAGGCAGCGAAATTGAAAGGCCATGAACTTTTGTTCGGAATGATTGATTTCATACAAAATGTAATAAATAATATCGGAGCAGAATGGTGTAACCAACAAGCATCAAATATTTTATACCTACGCTTTGACCTATTTAATCAATAAACAGTACAAAACAAAAGGAAATTCTACTGCGCAGCGAGAGTCGCAAGAGCTGGAAATGGATGAATGAAATTACTGAAAATGCAAGTGACGTCAGCAGCATCAGATTCAGTACTGTAAAAGTGCTTGAAAAGAGCGGCGAGTTTCGCTGACGTAAACAGTACCTATTTCGATGCGCGGGATACGGCTGAATCGCTTTCCTCTTACAATATAAATAAGTACTTTAAACTTAAATACCTACCTAATAAATAATAATTCGTGCAAGTACACGCATACATAATACGTACTTACATACGATTGAGACGCGACAGAACCCCGGCGATCTAATTTCCAACAATGTGATTTCTCTGACGCTCTCAAGAATCCAATAAGGACAAGTGTAGGACAAATCCAACTGATTTCCTTTACGAGCTGCCGTTTTACGTTTATAGCCTTTCCTACATCTAAATCTGATTAATGTGTGGTATGTAATATGTATATATACTCGTATGTAATAAACATTTTGACACTACGAAATCTGGAGATTATTTTCATAAGTTCTCAGTTTCTCACGGCATCGTAACGGAACGATAAATCTCTTGGCGATAAGTTTGCCGGTAGCTTGGTAAGTAGCTCCCACCAGACCACACTAGGTTCGGCTACGGTCTCAACTTATAAATTCCTAAATTATGCCTGCCGGGAATCAATTCCAGGATCTCACACTTACTACTGCGCCATGGAGGACCTCAAAGATATACCTAGATTTTATCTAGGTATATCTTTGAGTAACTCTTAGGTAGTTATACCAATTTAATTTTATCATTTAACGAAGCACGAATTGTTATTGACATGCCTCGTGTTCAGCATCTATTTTAATAACCCGCCCATATAATTCCATCTCTGCACGTTTTAAGTAGATTATGTTGATGGAATTCTAAATTAATACAATCTCCCTGATGCGTAGGTACTTTGTAAATATAATACGATGAATAATTTCAATGCTTTTCAATCGAGGTGTCCTTTTAAAGGAACCGATGATATCTTAAATCGATTCACTTGTTTCCAAAACCTCGAGTTTATTTATTTTTTGACGCGAAGCTTCGTCAGGGATGGAAGAACGCACGCGGCAATGAGATATATGTAGATACATACATACAGACATATACAGCTTCGCTTCTGTCGGATTTCAGCAAGCTCTCAAACGCTTTATTTAAATAAAAACCGTCGATTTTAATGCAGTTTCAAATAATCTACAGCTAGTAGTAGTCATCGTCGTCTCAAGCAATGGACGTCTCCTTACTGCTGGACGTAGATATTCTGTGGTCATGTCCACCTGTACATTCTCTTCCCCGTCTGCCCCCTAAGTCTAAAAATCCATTCAACGCTGTTTTTTCCATTAATTATAGGTACCTATTGAAGTCCGCTACGGGAATTTTTTTTTAATTGACAACCTTCCTGAGAGGTTTCGACTGTGGTTTCGACGTGGCTATAGTTATAGTCGGCAAACGCGTCGCACCAAACGATTTCTTGTGCGTCGCGTGGAAACTATAGGACTATACTCGCTCCATCCTCACTAACCATCAGGTAAGAATGCAGTCAAGGGCCATTTTGCCATCGAAAATAGAAGCATGCTTATCTACTTACTTGTCGTCTAATTTAATATCTTTCATCTTATTGATCAAAATAGATGCACCTACCTTACAAACAAAATACGGATCTCATACGTCGTAATTATATTTTCATCCGCATACTTCTGCGTATCCTGTCATGGCAAATAATATTTATATTGCAGCGAGACCCATTAGTTCGGATCAGTTTGGCGTTCCTGATAAACGCGTTCCGGAATCACGCTCTCATTTCATCTCTATGATTGAATACGTTTGAAAACACTTTATAAGCCTCGTGCTCACTGAAGCAGTGCTACGATAATACCTAAGTATTTATTGAATAAAAATATTCAGTTACACAGGCATTGGCAAGCTCTTTTGGTTTAGCAAAAATTTCTATCTTATGGAAGAAACGAGAAGTTCGCTGATTCCAAGTTATTCTTTTTCGACAATTTCCCAGGATTGAAACCAGGACTCCAATCCTGGATTCGATTCCTGACAGGGTTTTACTTTATAATTTCCAAAGGGGAATTATAAAACGAGCGAACAAAAAAAAACTTTGCGACTGATGATGACATACTGTTTTAATAACTTGAGCGGTATGAATTTGAGTAAGCGAAAAATTAACTAAACTGACGACGAATATTGATTTATAATAAAATCCAGAACGAGCTTACAAAAAGTGGATTGTGATAAATCCATTTCAGATATTAAAATTTTATCTGAGCGACTTCATTACTAAGTGAGCGACTGGAAATACAGAGAGGGCAACTTCAATATTAAGATAGATTCGATTTTTCTAAGTGAGGTTATACTTAGCGAACTACTAAAAAGTTCACTTTGAGCAAAGTTTTGTAAGCTGCTTTATTAATGATTATTGGTTACTGATATTCTATTTGAGGGCTTATGTTTTTTATTTTGATACGCTTTTTTAATGAAAATACCAGGAGACGGTACTCGAGTCGTGAGGAATTTGAAAAATAGGTAGGGTTTTCTTACCGGTTATCGTCCATTTAGTGGAGTTACTGAGTTTGAGAGGGTGAAACTATATGTTCTATAAAAAAAATTAAACAAAAACTTGTTAAAATATACTTCTAGTATAGTCTATTTTCATTGCATGTTAGTATTTTTTTAATCAGATAACTAGTTTTTTTTTAATCCTAATAAAAAGCTCAAAATGCCGATTTCACCGGTTATCGTCCACTAAATCTAGTTATCGTCCACCCTTGTACCTGTTATCCGTCCACTGATTTTTATGAGAAATTTACTATGAAAAAGTATGCATGTAATGAGTAAGTAATTGAATATGTAATATTAACACCACTTTAATATGTATTTAATATCTATACCAATTAAAATTAACTTCCTGTCGGTCTTTACGAAATATATGGGTTTTTATTAGTGAACTTATGTTTACTTATACATTATTAAAAAGCTACATAACCGTTTATAAAAATATTGTTTTCTGTTTTTTGTCTATTCGTAATATGTACTTACTTTTCAAAACAGCTGAACCTATTTTGACAGAACTTTCACAGGGTGATAAAGAACTTTATACAAAGTGATGTGGTCTTTCTACGCATACGCAATAGCGGTCAACTGCTTGTTTTAAAATAAAACAGATAAAAAAACTATTGCCTTGTTAACGCGGTTTATAGAGTCTACAATATGACATAATATCTTTACCAACTTTGCGCCTATCTATCTTGCATTGTCTTTTACCACATCGCACTTACATTATATAAAAGTAGGTACATATAATTTGGCAGCCTCCCTGGCATGGCGCAGGGGTAAGTCTTATTAGTGGAAGGTCCTCTACTTGATTCTCGGCAGACCAATTTGGTAAATTCAATTTAATAATTTCAAAATTGTCTCTAGTCTAGTATGCCTTACTTCCAAGTCATTTAGCGTTTAAGGGTACGGATTTTGCTGTACCTCTTTCAGGATATCTTGCATCCATCTTAGACTGCATCGTCACTTAACATCAGATGAGATCGCAGTCAAGGACTAACTTGTAGATGAATAAAAAATAAATTATAGATATGAGTAATAATCAAAATTCGCCTAAATAATAACATAATATTAAAAAATATATGTTTTTCATACAGTTTAAAATATAGGTGGACGGATAACCGGTACACTTCAGATTCTCTATTTTAAATTTCGTCCAAAAATTATAATGATCGACAATACTATCTTAACTTATAAATATATCAAAGTTCCAAGGAGAAACACATAAAATATAAGGTAATTCTTTTGTCAAACAAGTTTAATTATTTATATTTTTACTAAATCTATTTATTTTCAAATAATAGCTTGGTGGTCGAAACTTAGAATATTTATTCAGTGCAAATTTAGATATCGTCCACGCGTGATTTTGAAGACCCATAGTTTTATATACAATGAGAAAAAAGTGGACGAAGACTAGTCACTAACTAGTGTATGTGAATAGGATTCGAATTAATAAACTTAATTACAATTTTGTGCACACCTCGATTGATAGCAAGACTACCTAAAATTAAGACGCTAAACCTGTGTTTGACCGCCCGGACGATAACAGGTTTTCTTAAGAAAATAGTGAACTAGTTGTCGTCCACCCCTTTTATTTGTATTCTAATGTAATCAAAAATAAAAAAACACGTTCACAGTATTTTATGAAACATAAGTAAGTGCTACAAAGAAGAATCAAACTAAATCTTATAGTAAAATGATTAGTAACTTCCCGTGATAGTTGAAGCATGCCACTAATTTTTTTGCTCCACACAGCTCATTTTCATTCCTTAATTGCATACTCAAAATTCGATCGCTTTGTTTTCAAAGAAACTTAAGTAAAATAGACTTTTTTCTTTCTCTGTGTCTTGATAAGACATTCAAGTTGACATAGAGATGCATTATTTTTATGTAAGTCTTATAATGTTTCTATTTTTAAGCGTTTCTTAAGAGTGATCCGCTCGGTGGACGATAACAGGTGTGTGTCCGGAAACCGGTGTTCCTACCCTATTTGAAGAAACTATTGCCATCGCTCTGGCCCCGCCACGAGTACCAAGCGAGCTATCAATGTGTGCACGAGTAGTGTATTTGTGTGCCCGCCGCCGCCCACCGCGCGCGCGCATCTCCCTCTATGCCCGTATAATATATTCATTCATTCATAATTATTATTTCGAAATTTATGTTATTTTACTCTTTTCAGTGTTTTTATTTGATATTGTCCTTTTTGTGTCGGGGGTTAAAAAAAACAACAAATAAAAAAGATTCCAACGAATTGAGAACCTCTTCCTTTTTGAACTCGGTTAAAACACTTCTTCACTTTATTGGATTAAAAAAGTAAGTATTGATTTAAATCAACGACTCAAAAAAAAAAAAATTTTTAATCGCGATCATCTCAACCTGCTTCAACAATAAAAAATAATAGGGTTTTGTTACCGGTTATCGTCCATTTAGTGGAGTTACTGAGTTTGAGAGGGTGAAAATATAGGTAATATATATATTAAAAAAAATTTAAAATGTACTAGTCTATTTGTATTTTATATTAGTTGTTTTAAGCTTAGGTACTTTTTTAAATCCAGCTTACTCTTTTAAATCCAGTTATCATCCACCTGTATACCTGTTATTGACCACTGATTTGTATGAGAAATTTTCTTTAGAAATGTATGCAAGTATAATTGAACGTGCGACATTGACGACCTCCCTGATGGCAGTTGTGAGCACTATAATCTTATAAGTGGGAGGTCCCGGGTTTGATTCCCGGCAGTGGCAATTTGGTATATTATCACACTAATATTATAAAGGCGAAAGTTTGTGTATGTGTGTGTAACTTAACCGATTTGGCTGAAATTTTGAATGGAGATAGATTATGCCCTACCTGACTTAACAAATATGCTACTTTTTATCCTGGAATAATCCACAGTTCTCACGGGATGTTGAAAAAACTGAAATCTATAGCTATAGGTAGATTACTTTTGTTAAGTCAGTAATACTTTTGTATACATCACTTTCAGACCACATCACTTTTTATAAGGTCTACCTGTCTGTGAAAGTTCTGAATAAAATAGGTTCAACTCTTTCCAAGAGTACAGATAGTGTAAATAGACGGACAAAAGAAAACCTTTTTTTTATAAATGTTTACGTGGCTTTACGTAATAAAAGCAAGATAGAATAGAATAGAAAAGTTTTTTATTCAAATAAACTTTTACAAGTAAGTACTTTTGAATAGTCAATTGAATCTACCACTGGTTCGGAATGTCATTCCAACCGAGAAGAACCAGCAAGAAACTCGGCGGTTGCTCTTTTCCAAATTTTGTTAATTTGGAAAAGAGCAACCGCCGAGTTTCTATATAACAATTTTATGTTAAGTACATGATATTTCGAAATGACAGACAGACAGTTTCATTTTAATTTGTAAATACATAAAATTAACACTAGTATTTTGTTTTATTAATCACATGTTAGCCCTTGACTGCAACCTCACCTGAAGATGATGTGACGATGCAGTCTAAGGTGGAAGCGGGCTAACCTGGAAGAGATGGGTATATATGGCAGTTTTTATTTAACCCATATTAGAACGCTAAATCGCTTGGCGGCATGGCTTAGCTCGGAGCGTGGTATTCAGCCACGACTGAGGCCTCCGACCAGACCAGACCAGGAATAATTTAGAAATTGCTAGCTTCTGCCCGTGTCTTCGCTCGCGTGAATTTCGGTTTTTTACAAATCCCGAGAGAATCGTGGATTTTCGGTTCCCGTTCCCGCTCCCTTTTCCAACCTTTATACCTACTTTCAAGGAAATTTGTTATAGTAATCTACCTATAGCTGTAGCTATAGATTTCGGATTTTTCAAAATCCCGTGGGAACTTGACGGCCGAAAACTAAAATATTTATTCAGTGTAAAAGATTTCGGATTCGAATTAATAAACCTAATTTAAATTTTTTTGCACATTTCATTGTATAACAGGAGTACCTAAAATAAAATTTCTAAACCAGTTTTTGACCACCCGGACGATAATAGGATTTCTTAAGAAAATAGTGAACTAGTTCTTGTCTACTCCTTTTTTGTATTCTTATGTAATAAAAAGTAAAATAAACACTTTCATAGCATTTTATGAAACATAAATAAGTGCTACCAAGACTAACTGACTAAATCTTATAGTAAACTGATTAATAACTAACCGTGATAATTGCAGCATACCACTATTTTTTTTGCTCTACACGACTCGTTTTCATTCATTAGGTGCAAGCTCAAAATTAGATCGCTTTGTTTTCAAAGAAACTTGAGCGCAATAAACTTTTTTACTGCTCATGTCCTGATAAGATATTCAAATTGGCTCAGAGATGAATTTTATTTAATTCACACCCTTTTTCACCACCTTCTGATAAGTGTCGGATAGTCGTAAGTTTTGTCACTTTCTTACTTTACGTCAAGTGACAAAGACAAAAGCTACCAGACACTTATCAGAAGGTGATGAAACAGGTCCTGAGTCTTATAATACTTTTATTTTGTAAGCATTCCTGAGTGATTCGCTAGGTGTCCGAGAACAGGTACGATATCCTACTTACAATCACACGATTTAATAAATTTTAATTCAAATTTCATTTATTCAAAGTAGGTACACTATACACTTTTTGAACGTCAATATAATATAAAGTACATGAAAATGAGGTAATGGTGATAATTACTACGAAAACTTATAATTAAAATTACGAGGATTCCAAACGCGCCCTGGTCTGAGAAGAGCCCTCAACAAACTCAGCCGGGTTATTTTTTTTTTTTATTATAACCATCTCAAATAATGTATAATTTCTAAATAATTTGAACTGTTGACTTTTAGAGCAATCTATGTTCATGGTTTTTTGTCATTAAAAACATCTTTTACGCTATAATAAGATTTTTCAATTATTTGCGTTTTATAAGAACCTTGAACTTACCTATTGAGAAACAAATCCAAAATATCCACCGGCAACCGATTATAAGAAAGTATCTACCTATTAGAATTACCAACAAAAGATTTACTAATTTTCCGCAGCCTAGTAGCGGGCGAATAAAGTCGGTAAACAATAAATAAAAATAATAATTGTTTAGTGTAAATATTGAAAATATCCACTTCCCTATTAGTGTACGTGTAAGCCTTCCCCCCTCGCCTCCAACCTGCCCCCGTAAAGTATGATAGGGACAACTGCAGCTCAGGCTGATTTTACCTACAAAAACGTTGGCGAAAAGACGTTTTGTATTCTGCTATTTCCTCCTTCAAAACTGAACAGATCTCAAAAATTCTGGTATCAAAATTTAGAGGAATAGTTTGTCTATGCCTCTATTATTTTCTTTTTTGTTAAAAACTTATCAAATTTGTCTGATAGTCGTCTGAACACGGCAGTAAAAACGGGTATTTTTTTCGGGTTTTTGGATTGTCATATTTCTTGTAGTGATTATGTTTTCGAAAAAAGGAAATGATAGAGGCACGCAGTAATTAGACATAGATTTTTTGGGAAAAAAACATTGCTCTAGAGGTATTATCCACGAAGGAAACAGCAGAATACGTTTGTATGGAGAAAGGTCCACTCGAGTCCCCTCTTAAAAAACACCAGGATTCCAAAAACACCAGCTAGGTTAGGTTAGGTTAGAACAGTTACCACAACGCACGAGCCGAGCGAGCGAAGCGAGCGTGCCGCGGCAGCGGCCGGCGAAGTGCCAGATCCAAATTTTTTACGGAGTACATTGTTTTATTTAATTACCCTTATATTTCAATAATAAAATTTCTCAACTAATAGAATAGTGTTTCTTCAAATAGTTATTTCATATTATTTTTATTTTTTAAATGTGAGCTCATTATACTCTGCTCATTAGTGTATTTTTCAAAGTGGTTTTTGTATTCGAAACACTTCATTTAAGATAAAATGCCGCTCAGTATAAAAAATACATTTGCCAAATATTGAAAAAAATGCAGGACGTAACGTTGACACTCAAACAAATATTAGGTCGCTCAAATATTATGAAGCTGCTCATTTTGTATTTTAAGTAACTCAAATTAATGTTTGTAAGTTGCTGTTTTGTTGATTTCTCGTCACTCGCAGTCAGTCGCTCACTTTGTAATTCTATAACCCAAATTAATTAATTTTGACACTTAGAACTGTAATTTACAGTCACTCGTTTTATTACTACCCATTTCCAAATACCTAAAGGCAGATTTGGTCTGTGGGAGAAGGGTCCAGTCTGGTTTTCTGGAGGATTTCTTCTCTCTTTCTCTGTCTTTTCGAGATAAACTCAAAAACTACTAAACGGATTTGCATGCGGTATTCACCAATAGACAGAGTCAATCATGAGGAAGGTTTACGTGTATAATTTGTTGAGTTTTTGTGTAAATTACTTGAAATATGACAATAATTGTTGAAAATGTCGGAAAAAGTCAAGCCGCCTGGGGGCTTTCATCGAAAGCGCTGAGATATAACAAAACAATGTAACTATGGTGGGATACGTGTAGGTACTACCTGTACGAAGACGGCGCGAGTCGCTAGTTTAATTATGTTTATATACCATTGCTTCATGCACTGTAATCAGAGCGTGTGTTTTCCCTGGCAACGCATCAGCGCACGAGAACGGGCGTTGTTCCTTTGTTTTTCGGGATCATTGAACCTGTATCAAAATATTTTTGCTAATCCAAATACATACTTATACAAGTCGTACATCGAACACATAACTCACGTCTGCGTGACCTGTTTACGGGGAAACACGTTTTTCGCTGTTTTTAGGGTTCCGTACCCGAAGGGTAAAAAACGGAGCCCTATTAATGTCACTCGGCTGTCTGTCCGTCTGTCCGCCGGTCACAGGTCTCTAGCTCGCAGACGAAATGAGTTACAAACCTGAAATTTTGTATTTAGTGTAAAACGTTAACCCAAAATCAAATATTGAATTAGAAATTGAATTAAATTATTTTTCAGGGGGGCTCCCATACATGAAAAAGGAGCCGGAAAAAAAATTTTTTTCTTTACCCTAGCTTGTGGGGTATCATTGTTTAGAGCTCATTAAGTAGAGTACAAATATATATTTTTTTAATTTTTATCTCAAAAAATAAGGGAATGGGAGGCCATCCAAGTTGTCAGTTTTAGACCATTTTTGTGACGGGGGCTATCTCAAAAAGTAAACTAGTTGGGAATATGATATTTCAGCATATTATGTACTATATGCTCTATTTAAACAAAAAATACTGAAAACAACGATTTATTAAATAGTTTATAAGCTGTGACCAAAATAAACGAACATTTTTTTGGGTTTTTCTTTCACGGTTTGTTGCGATGTCTAGCTCGGAAATTAAATATTTCTTAGACCCAAAATATTATATTGTTCATAATTATGTACGGAACCCTGAAAGAGCGAGGCCCGACTCGCACTTGGCTGATTTTTTTTGATAAACACGTCCTATAATTTGCCAAAGAAATAAACACACTTTCAGGAGATATGGGAATTTATGGTAATATTTACACAATTACTTTGACTCCATTTATTATTTCGGAAACATTCAAGGGTGTTTTTGGTTCTTCCTGAGAATTCACAGTTTTTTAGAAACATTTGAGTTTCTTTGAAAAATTGAGGAATTTGAGACGAAGTTATGGTGTCATTTAGTGAGCACAAACTAAGTTGCAACATCATAAGAATACCTATCTACAGAATACCCATGAATAGGATGATTTTTATATGCGGTACTATACGATGCGTTCGGTCTGTTTCGGCCCTCACAAGCCCCAGTTTCAAACACCTGCAGTCAATTAGTTTGATGCGCTCCTGTTTTCCATCTCGCTGTAGGTCAGTTGGGAATGAGGAAACGAACCGCGATCCACTTACCCGTTCCATTAGACTTATAGCTCTGCTGTCTCAATTTGCGTTTATTTTCCACCAAAACACTAACAAGTAGGTATATAAATTAAAAATGTAAAAACCCCCGACATTCGCCATTTTGTGGCGGCGGCCATCTTGGATTTGCAACAGTACTATTCTACTAGTCAAGCCCTTTTATTTGATACCCATATTAAGGGAGTTGTGAAAAAAAAAATTAATCCGCCTTTTTTAGCGGCGGCCATCTTGGACCAATTGTCATCAAACATAGCTAACGATACTCTCGACTAATTAAAAAAAACCGCATTCAAATCGGTCCACCCGTTTGAGCGCCACAGGGGAACAGACAGACACACACACACACAGACACGTCAAACTTATAACACCCCGTCGTTTTTGCGTCGGGGGTTAAAAAGTAGGGGATTGCTGCACGAAACTCATATTACGGAAGATATATTCTAAAAAATCGTATAAAGTGTACAGTAAGGCTAGGCTTGCCCTCGACTTGCCAGTGACGAAACGCTCGCGTGGAATACCACCCGCCACTTGGCTGACAGCAGAAAGATGCTCAAATAAATAAAGACCTGACACAGAACCGTGCGCAATGGAAGAATAAGGAAGGCCGACCCCAAGTAAATGGGAATAGGTCTAGAGCGAAGAAGAAGAAGTACCGTAAATATAATATACCTAGTAAGTATATATGTTACAGCCAAAGTAATTAATTAGCTTTTATTCATA
Organism: Melanargia galathea; assembly: GCA_920104075.1. Classification (NCBI taxonomy): domain Eukaryota; kingdom Metazoa; phylum Arthropoda; class Insecta; order Lepidoptera; family Nymphalidae; genus Melanargia; species Melanargia galathea. The sequence continues at coordinate 4,941,800 of OV049859.1, read as the reverse complement.
ATGACTGGCAATTATAAATAATATCTAAATTGTCCAGATATTATTCATAATATCATGTCAAACCAGACATTATTCATAATAGCAAGTGAACGTTGGTCAAAATGATAAATAAGGCCCGACTAGCTTCCCCTCCCGCATCTCATTCCTTTGTGGTGTGGCGTGATCACGACGATCTCGTAATCTAAACTACCCTATCCTTTTTTTTTTTTTTTTTACGCTGGGAAATGCATTTACGCACACCTTTCGGAAGCAGCGCAGCGGACTGCGACGCTTCCGGAAGGTAGTGTGGGACTCAAGCAGGCCAAGAAGTGGCCAGAATACCCACTAAAACCCAGCGATGTTCCTCCGTGTCGCCTGGTGGCTGGGTTACGGGTACACTTGCGCAATCATCCGCGACCCAGCCGGCGCCGTCCGCCGAGGCAGACCCTCCACCGGGGGACCTAAAGGCCCCCTAACACCGTCTGAGGCGCACCAGGAACATAATGGTGCGCCACCCGACCCGAGGGTCTCAACGGGCGACGGATACACCATTCCATCACCCGGAGTTCCTCGCTAGAGGCAACCCTCAAGAGGGCCACACCCGCAGGCGACCCTCAAGAGGTTCACCCCTCGTGTAATTTTTTATAGAGGTTTTCTTCCTCGCGGCCCCTCGCTCAGTGCGTGGGGCCCCCGGTTCCGCTCAGTGCGGATTACGGGTTGCCCGACGGTGGCCGAAGCCAGCGCCCACCGGCCAAAAAGACCAGCGGACCCGCCGCGCAGGGCGTTTCCACCCCCTCCTGTAATTTTTTAACGAGGTTTTCTTCCTCACGGCCCGAAAGCCTCCCCCCCAATTGTCGCCGCCCGGAGTCTCCACAGTCCACTCTGATGAACAGAGAAGTACCAGGATCCTCCAAGCGGCAACCCCCTGCTGGTTTTGGTCCGCGCCGGGTTTCCCCGGTACCTCCCATATCTGGGAGGCGTTCCCCCATCCGCCACCGGGGGGACGCGCCCGATGGGGGACCAGCAACCCCACACGGGAAACTACCCTATCCTAACCTAACCTAACCTAGCCTAAAATTCCTGGTGTAGACCGTGCCAAAGCTGATGATAGAAACATTATAGGGTTCCGGGTATATCCGGGTTCCAAGTTATATGGAATATTGTGTGGCTTGTGATGGCTGTAATTTCTGAAGTACAAAACCGATGACCTTGAAATATTTACGGAATATTTTATAAAGTATCTCCTTTCTAACAAAAAAAGAATGAATGAACTACCCGTTAATAAATTACAACTAAGTACACATTTTAACTTTCATCCTCTCTTCCAAGGGAACCGTGCTAAATTTCGGGATGAAAAGTATCCTATAAGTTACTCAGTAGTATTAACTTAAATCATGGCAAGTTTCATTTCACAGACCACGTAGTTTTGTCTGCCCTGCCCCTAGAGTGTTTTTATAAAGCCGTAGGCGCGAAGGGAGAGCAGCCCCCGCCCGCCGGCCGTAGCAAATCGCAGGCACCCGTGCGAGCCGTAGCGGATGAGGCAGGTCGCCGAAGGCGACCAGCAAGCCGAAGCTGCGGAGGTGAGCGTGGGTGCCTGGGCTTTGCTACGCAAGGGCGATGGGGCTGCACTTCCCGCAGCGTCGAAGCCGTTGCAGAAGTAACTATGTTTTTGGGTGGTATAAACTGTTTATTTGATGTTATATTTTGCAATATCTGGCGATCAGTTAAACATAAGTCCCTGTTTTGTTACTTTATCCAAGTCTTCCAAGTTATTATATAAAATAGCTGAATATTATTTATAATAGCTAGATAATTTTAATAATTCTGTGTCAATTATTACTTTATCCAAATTGAGTTGATATTATTTATAATAGCTGGATAGTATACATAATATCCTTATTTATTACTTTGGCTGTAACACATACATTTTAAATGCGCAGCGAGTATGGGAGGGCGACTCGAATTAGAAACTCACACACCCACATATTTACCTATTTTCTTTTTGATATTCAGAAAATATTTTATCAATATCATGAAAGGTTACATAAATTGAATAAAATCTGATCTTTCAAGCGTCTTACGACATAATTTCGTTCGAAAGCGAGCCACCTTCGTGGTTTCCATCTAAGAATGAGATGCACGCCCACAAAGTTCATACATAGGTCTATCTACTTCATGCCATAAGCCAGGAGTATTAGGGCTGTCACTTCGATAGGGCTGTTCACACTTTGACCGGGCTATTAATGCAATTTTATAAAACTCTTAACATCAAAAATGAAAATCTCTACCAATTCCACCGTATTCCAGAATTTATTTCAAAAAATATTATTCACAGACAAGCGGAAACCCGCGACTTCGTTCGCGTGGATATTGGTTTTTGAAAATCCCGTGGGAATCATTTTGTTTTTTCCTAAGCTCCTTTGAGCTCATACCTGAAAACTGTTAAAATTTCAGTGGCGGATGTTTAGATAGTTCAAAATGTAAACATCCACCAGAGAAAGTCCCATGAAAATCGATCCAGCTTTTCAGAGATAAGCCTAGCCTAGGCTTACTAGCCTAGGTAATCTTTAAAGTATCCCCTTTCTAACAAAAAAGAATGAATGAAATCGGACCACGCGTTAATGAATTACAGCTAAGTACACATTTTAACTTTCATTCCCTCTCCTAAAGTAACCGTGCTGAATTTCGGGATAAAAAGTATCCTATATGTTATTCCATAGTAGTACTTAAATCGTGCCAAGTTTCATTTCAATTCATTCAGTAGTTTTTGCGTGATGCGCGCACAGACAAACAGACAAAAATTTCAAAAATAGCTTTTTTAATGTTTCATTACTTAACCCTAACACCCCCCAGTTATTATTTAGCAAAAATCTTTAATGTACAGATACGGCAATTCTACGATTTTATTATATGTATAGATATAGATAGATTTCCTCACAAGCTGTTGAATTGTAAAATATAACCTATAGGATCAGTTAGAACTTCGATCAATCGAAGGTTGTATCTACTGGAATTCAGAACGTGCATTCGAATTCTAATAGTTCCGGAACGTCTTGCGTCATCAAAAGACATTGTCGCGCTTTTTCTAAAAATTGCAGTTAAAAGATTAAAGAACAGGACCAAACGAATGATAATATACAATAGCCACCACAGATATTTACCTACAACATCCAGAGGAACCGGCAATACGTTGGAGGCATATTAGAAATACGAGTAGTTTCTTTAATAGCTCCCTTGAAGTATTATTAAAGTACAAACATCCAATTAATATTTACAATCCAAGTTGATAAAAATCCAAGTTGTTTTTATTTTAATAATTTTGAAAACAGACAGCACCTTGAAACAGAAGTAGGTTCAAAGCAATCCTCCATGGAATAGAAAACGCTTTGCGCTCAACATACTAGTATTCCCGCCCACGAGCCATTCGTGCGAAAGGACGTGAGAGGCGAGTAGAACTGAAATTAATTTATTTCATTTAATTTACACTCGTATAAAGTTTATTTATAGAATAATACAATTATTTCGTTTCCAGGGATTTGTTTATTTTATATAATTTAAATAAGGTTGATACCTTGATACTGAATATACCTACATAATAATAATTATATTAGGTGTATTATGAATTATGATTACATTATTTTGTGAAAACTGGGCCTACCCCGAGTAATTTTTTTCCAGGTGTCGGATCGATGAGGACTTTTCACATTTCATTTATAATAGTGTTTTGAACAATTCTACCAATTTTCAGCCAGGTGGGAATTATTGTAACCTCACCCCTATTTTTTAGTCTAATTTGACCGGACTATATATATATATAGGTCACTACTCATTACGCACCGCATTTATCATACGAAATTCGAATTCGCCTGAGAAATGCGGATGACGTCAACAGCAACACTCAACAGCAAAAATTTCAAGTGCTGAAAAATGCCTTTCTTGCGGCTCATCTCGTCAAATTATGCGGTTATTAGCTTTAGTTACTTAGTACAGGAAATAAAAATGATCCAGAAGATTCGACTGGACATAGGTCTCGTGTGTGTAGATGTACTTTCACACATCTCGATCTTGCGCGCGCCGGTTGTTTCATGTCGACTACCAAAAATCTTACTTGTTTCATATCGATAGTGGAGGGTTTGTCAACACTGTGTTTTCCGGTACCTACTAGGTCGCCATATACCAGTACTGGGACACCAACGTCTATCGCTTCAGTGTGTGTGCTTAACTGTGTGCCCCGCCCAGTGGCACTTCAAGATTGCGATCCACTGAATTTATGTAGGTTAGTAATGTACGAAAAAATATTTATCGTAAATATCATTCATTTCATAAAATCGCATTCATATACCCACTCCACCCACATCCAACGTCTTCCTACAACTCTATATTTTAGGACTTTGTACCTATTCAATCTTACAAAATAAATACTTATTTTGGGGTGACAGGTTTTATTACATAAGCAAGTAAATATTATAAAGATAGAATATACGTTATTGCTTTCGGAATATATTAACTTTTTTCACACAAAGGCGTCTAGTCCTACGCAAATATTTACTTACCATTCCAATTCCCCGAGCCATAAAGCTATTTTAAAAATATTTATAGGTAGAGTTTATTTAGGCTTATCTGTCATTTATGACTTTGTTGGTTGTTAGAATAACTAGCTTTTGACCTCAACTTTATGAATCCTGTAATCTCTATTCGGGTTTCCATTCAGATTTTGATAATTATTGTGTGCCCTTTCCCTCGAAGAGAGACAAGCCGAAATCTGTAGAGTGTAGGACGTACATATAATGCGGTCAGACTTCACTTTTGATTTAAAACGACACAGATTTGTATAACAAGAATCTTGTCGAGAATTAAATTTAGATAAAAAGAAATCACAACCTTAGAAACCGAAAAGAGAATAGATATTATGTTTCCGAACTTCAGAAGTTTCGTAGGTATCGTTCGATCCAGTAACCCATAGCGCTTTAGGTTACTACCTTGTCATTACTAGGTAGTAAAATTAAACTAGGAGTATCTACTTATCGTTAGTTAAATATTTTTCGCTGTCGGTCGCCGCATCAATCTACGGTCTCATGTCTTTCACATTAAATATAATTATGTACACATGTAAGATATGATTAAATCTAACCCTTCACGCTGAAGATCGCTTTTTCCACTGAGACACGGCAATAAGCGTATGAAATGTCCATAAAATGCCGGCATTCGAGACACGTCGCATAGCGCCGCGGCACAAATATGCATTTTTAGGATTCCGTGCCCGAAAAACAAAACGGAGTCCTATTACAATGTCACTTTATTGTCCGTCGCGTCTGTCTGTCCGTCCGTATGTCAATTTTTACAGATTTCTAGCTCGTAGGTGGTATGAGTGACAGACTTGAAATTTGGATTTTTGGTGCAGAATATTGGGCCAAAACCAATTTTGAAATTTTTTACAGGGAATATATGGGACTCTATCTCATTGAGTAAAGCACAAGTATGTATATTCTTTTATTATTGACCGTCCAAGTTGTCACTTTTAGACCATTTTTGTAACAGGGTAAGTCTAAGTAGGTATATTTCAAAATCTAAACTAGTTAGGAAGGAACTTGGAATTTCTATTACCATACACATTGTATTTCAACAATAAATACTGCAAACACCGATTCATAATGTAGTTTGTAAGCTGTGACCAAAACAAACGATTTTCTTTTTGTTTTTGAGGCGGTCGAATTACTTCAAGTTGTAACTATTTATTACGTATCCTCCCAAACTACGGAACCCTGGGTGCACGGCTCTGACTCGCACGTGGCCTGTTCATCATTGACTAAGCTCCCTGGAGCTGCCGACTGAATATTAAAGGAGTTCAGGGATAATCGCTCAACGCAGCATACTTACCTACCACCTTATAAGTTGTATGAAATTCTGAAAATTATTTTCAGAGTACATACTAAAACGATATCTTTGTGTAGGATGTATAAGATTGTTTTCCTCTTTCATCTGTAAGTGATTGATGAACAGAGAAATGGAACGCATTGAGGACAAAGCGTGGTGTAGCGCGTGAGCTTATTTTTTTGACACTGTTTTTTTTTTTTGAAAATAAGTCAACAATTTCACGAATACATACATGGAAGTGTTGATAATTTACTAGGTATATATAACCTTAAAGTAAAACTACGAGGGTTCCAAACGCGCCTTGGTCTGAGAATATGTGTTTTGCAGCTGCACATAAGAATATTAGGACAAACACAATTTTGAGCAGAAATTTTTGAAGGAATATACGCAATAAAATAACTATTTTATGCAGCTTTTGATAAAATTTATATAAAATATAAATAATACTTATTAGGTACAAGCGGACACCCACGACTTCGTTCGCGTGGATATCGGTTTTTAAAAATCCCGCGGGAACTTTTTGTTTTTCTTAAGCTTTTTTGAGCTCATACCTTGCCAAAAACTGTTAAAAGTTCACTGGTGGATGTTTAGGTAGATAAAAATGTAAACATCCACCACTGAAAGTCCCATCAAAATCGATTCAGCCTTTCAGAGATTACCTGGTAATCTTTAAACTATCTCCTTTCTAACAAAAAAAGAATGAATGAAATCGGACTACGGGTTTATGAATTACAGCTAAGTACACATTTTGACTTTCATCCCCTCTCCCAAGGGAACCATGCTGAATTTCGGGATAAAAAGTATCCTATATGTTACTCCGTAGTATGAACTTAAATCATGACAAGTTTCATTTCAATCCGTTCAATAGTTTTTGCGTGATGCGCGCACAAACATACAGACAAACAGATAAATAGACAAACAGACAAAAATTTCAAAAATAGGTTTTTTGCGTTCTATTAGGTACTTATCCCTAACATCCCCCAGTTATTATTTTGCAAAAATATTTAATGTACATATACGGCAAGTCTACGATTTTATATGTATAGAAGATAATATTATACAAAAAGGAATGAATGAAGGAACTAGAAAGCTGAAAATTTGCACAGAGTTTCCCTTTATAATAATTTAGACAAAGAATAAGGACGAATTTTCCGAAGTTCCCCAATAGATAGGAAATTCGGCAAAGCCGAGAGCGGTCGCTGGTGTCCAATAAAATACAAAAGAATTTGTAGGGCAGTGTTGTAGAAGATTAAAAGCTTTATCATTTTATTATATCATCTTACTTATCGTTATTGTTCGGTTGTCGGGGATTTGTTAGTTACACTACAATGCATCCATGATAAATGCGCTCGGATATAATACAGGACGAGCGTTTCCTTTGACCAACTTTGACGGAGCACCGTCGGGGGCCTTTCTAGTTCACAACTGAACTCACTTGATGTCATATTCAAGCCTGAATAAGCCCGTGGGTTTGTTGATTAATTGAGATTGAGAGTGGGATGAGAGATCAAGCAAAGTGTCGATGCAGGCCGCGCGGCAACGTTGTGTTGTCTCCTTCCATTAATCATAATGGCGTTAAAGACGTTGTGCAAAAGAAAGAAACGTTCTTAATCCTAACTCGCCTTGATAGGGACCCACAATGAAACAATTTTGTTCCTTAATATAAACCACTAGATGATGCCTGCGACTTCGTCCGCGTGGATTTAGATTTTTTAAAAATCCCACGGGAACTCTGCTTTTCCGGGATGATTTCCGTCCCCGGGATGTAAGCTAACTCTGTACCAAATTTCATTAAAATCGGTTAAACTGTTGAGCCGTGAAAAGCTAGCAGACAGACACACAGACAGACAGATAGATAGACAGACAGACAGACAGATAGACAGACAGACACACTTTTACATTTATAATATTAGTATTGATTAAAGTTTACGCAGATGGAAGCCCGCTTTGATGTGTACGCCAGGGACCTTCACTTAGCAGCTAATTGAGCGCGTAAAGGCTTGGACAGACACGACGCGCGACGGGCGGCGATGCGTGCGAGCGTCACACGGTGCATTGCACAGTCGCTATATTGCTTCTGCGTTGCCGTTGCGGAGTTCTACATACAAAAATCCACAAAAGTCCACTGTAATGTGGCATACAATCCGACTACCTAAATCATAACGTTAAGGCGCCGCAATACTGTATGGCATCGCTCTGACGACAGGATATCACATTGAATGAATTCTTTTTTTTGACGCCTGTCATGAAAAAGAACTTGCCTTGAACCACGCAAAGGCTGACGTATTGATCTATTCAATGGTAAGAACACGACATCCGTCACCCTTCGCTCGCAGCGGGTAGCGAGCATCCCTTCCTCTGTGTAATACAGGCACTGTATATAGACTTAAAATTTATAACATCAGATTACGATCGATAGTGATCGATACAAATACGTGGACGGGTTTTGGTAGTGGCGGCCGCGGGGCAAATGACATTCGGTAAAACGCAACGTTGGCAAAACTGCTGATATCAATGCCCGCTACCTATACCGTATCACACCGCTCTACATTTTTACCCAACTACAGCAAAGCCAAAAGGAAGGGAATTTTAGCAGTCTATGTATCTATGTGTTTATAGCCGATTTTTGTATGAGATTCTGTGTGTACCACCGTAGCGCCTAAACTACTGGATCGATTTTAATGAATGAGGTATCTATTGATTCGTTGTTATAGTCCGGGTATATTTTATTTACGAAAAAAATCGAGACCTTCGCGCGGCTTTCTAGATTATTAAATTAGTTTCGGATAGACATAACAGATTACGCCACTAGCTGCTTGCCCCGCGCTTTCTGCACACTAATTATTATTAAATTACTTTTTATTAATAAAAGTGAATACAAGAATTACTTAAGTACAATTATTATCAATTAATTACGTTAGAGTTGCACAACGCGAACAAATTGTCACCACATTCCGCTGATCACGCATTTCGGTTCACCTTACACGTGTCGCTATTCGAAATCCGATACGGTGGCGACCCAAAGTAATAAAATGCATACAATGTAATGCTAGAATGTAAACAATAAAATCATATTGTATAACTGCACTAACTTATACAATATAATATTATAACAATATTAATAAAATATGTATTCCTAAATTAGTCGTACTATTTTACTTTACGATTAGCCTATTAATCTATTATTAATTAATTATTATTAATGTTTATCAAGTACTTTCAATTCTTACAAATTTTAAACCGGACGCGACAATAATATTACGTCACTCCAAAAGCCAAAGTTGTGTGACGTCACACAACTTTGGCTAACGTCACCCACCGGTACCTTCTTGTATGGCGAGTAATGGCGAGACCACGCTCTGCTGCTGCGCCATCCAACTGGCATCGAAGTCATCGTTTCGAGAGTAGGTATCTCAACTTTTATTCTTGTTCGGAGCATTGCGTGTAACCGAACACTGCACCTTAAGCAATTTACTCAATTATCGAGCCTCGTGCTCGTATCGAGAAGAGGGCACCTTGGGCTGCCTCGCGACATGCATTCATCATTATTAATTAATATCAGTATCTAGCATTCTCATATCAATACACTTCATTAATTTTCAAATAAATCAATATTTGAAATAAATGTATTATTATATCATATTAATTCTATCATTAATTTGTGCCACAAAAACCACACATTTTTTGGTCCTTCGAACCGGATACCTGTAGATGAAGCCGGGGCCGCACCGGGCACCGCACCCGTGTCGCGCTGGCTCCGGACCACAACTTAGTGTAAACAGACGTCTCGTACAGTTCCGAGTCTGATAGTGCTACAATGTACTACAAATATTTCCACGTAATAATATCGCGGCACTGACCCAGCGCAGCGCTGGTACGGCTCATGTGATATTTGTTTGTTCATACTAACTTGCGGTCCGGTTGCCGATGCGGCTCCGGCTTCATGTACAGGAAGGGAGCCGAATTCGTGGCGCGTTATGTCTGTCCAAGCCCTAAACAGCTAATTGAGCGTATAAATCGTTGCCTGCGTGAACTTCTGATGTTATCAGTGTCTGCGGTTTTTGCTAAGTCTTTTATTTTTAACCCCCGACGAAAAAACGACGGGGTGTTATAAGTTTGACGTGTCTGTGTGTGTCTGTGTGTGTCTGTGTCTGTGTCTGTGTCTGGGTGTGTGTCTGTCTGTTCCGAACCTGTTTTTGTTTGAAAGGCGAATTAGTCGAGAGTGTTTCACTCAAATCGTCGAATGTAATATTATCATGTATCTACTTACTAAGATCCTTATTTAGTGATAGCACAAGATTGCCTGGAAGGTGCCTATTAATTACCTACTCTTGCTTTGATAGATTTACCTAGTGGCAGGAAGCATGCAACGGAAGGACATTCCACGCCATACCCGGACGGAATACAATAATTAACATAACATAATGAGGAACTTATTAAAGTTAAGCATTTAAATAACATATAGGTATAAAACTGGGAAGGACTAGAAATACATAATATGTATAATACACGAAGCAAACGAACAGGGAGAGCGGTATGGTTAAAATTTATGGCGATTTATGTAAAGAGCTTAGTACACATTGGCCCAACGCGCTAATGCACACGTCACAAGTGTTAGTGGCTTTTTGGCATATATTTACCACGTGGGGCCAGCGTTGGCTGGCTTGTCACCATTATATCACCTACAATACTGTCAACTACTGTCCGTCTCAAAAATTTCGTACAAAATAATGGAATTTAATAATCTTATCAAATTAGTGTATTCTCATCGGTCCTCGATAAATATACTAAGTTTGAATGAAATGTGACCGTTTAAAGTGGGTCAAAATGAATCGGTTACAAACATTACAAACATACCTACAAACATAGACGTGAAATTATTAAAAAGCGTGTAATCATTTCAGTCGGAGATAGTCATAATCTAATCTAAAGTTTAGATTCTAAACCAAACTCCGAAAATCATCTTCAAAGAGGGTTATAGATGTTTTGTAAAACTATTCGTAACTACCGAGTTACTGTTTAACTTGAAACCTCTAAAACCGAGTCCGCTCTATTAAATTACAATTTTCCGCGTAATAAATAAGCTGCTATTGCTAATTTATTATTATTAGCTATTCATTATCTAGAGTGAGTCAATGAGTGAATAATGCGTCAAATTAATTTATCTATACCCAGTAGTGTCCCGTGGTTCCAGTGGTGTGACGATTTCAGTGATCTCATGAAACCGCAAAACGCACAATGGTTCGTATGCGTGTATGGCTATTACGGTAAACAACCCAATTTATTTATTCGTTGGTTGGTGCCTATCATAATTTTAATGAAAACGTCATGTTATGTCCACAGAACAACAAGGTTTGGATAATATATTGTATGTATTTGGTCTCCGTTTCCAATAAACCTACGCATTTCCTTACCAGTCCGTAACGTCTATTGGCAAAAGACATGCATTTACCGCAAGACTACGTACACTGGTCTTACATCATGGTCTGTGAAGATTGAAGCATTTTGTTATTGATGAGTTGATATGACAAAGGTGACGCTGCTATCGTTCAGATTTCAGTCATAAATAGTTTTACTAGTTTGGAAACACACCACGTTTCCAAACAATCCTTCCTCTGACGTAAGCTTTAAAAGCGTTTGTTATGCAACCGAGCCTATTCATCCTTCGGCGATATATGTACATATAGAATGGACTATAGAGGTGGTCTGTGGTGAGGTGAGCGCTGACGCTGCCGCCTGGCCGCGTGAGCGCGCAAAATCACGTTAACCCACATATCCGACGGAAATAGAATGCTCGCGAATGTTTCTCTTCAAAATTCATGTTTGGACGCCGATATGCAATCTGCACGGACTATTTTTGGTGGAAATGTAAATACGGACGCCGTAACTGGACTAATTGGAAACTTGATTGATGCTGTACATTTACTTTGCTTCATTGCTAATGCACTGAACATTTTTAAGTTATTTACATACAGTTATAAGTACACATAAATATGTATGTAAGGCACTTCAAAAATGCAAAAATTAGAAAAAAATATACTTATCTATACATACCTAAGTATAATAAAATTGTAGACTTGCCGTATCTGTACATTAAAGATTTTTGCAAAATATCAACTGGGGGATGTTAGGGATAAGTAATAGAACGTAAAAAAGCTATTTTTGAAATTTTTGTCTGTTTGTCTGTATGTTTGTGCGCGCATCACGCAAAAACTATTGAATGGATTGAAATGAAACTTGGTATGATTTAAGTTCATACTACGGAGTAACATATAGAATACTTTTAATCCCGAAATTCAGCACTGTTTCCTTGGGAGAAGGGATGAAAGTCAAAATGTGTACTTAGCTTAATTCATTAACGCGTGGTCCGATTTCATTCATTCTTTTTTTGTTAGAAACGAGATACTAATTTAAAGATTACCAGCTAATCTCTGAAAGGATTGACCGATTTTGATGGGACTTTCAGTGGCGGATGTTTACATTATGATCTACCTAAAAATCCGCCAGTGAACTTTTAACAGTTTTTAGCAAGGAACTCAAAGGAGCTTAGGAAAAAACAAAATGATTCCCACAGGATTTTTAAAAACCAATATCCACGCGAATGAAGTCGCGGGTGTCCGCTTGTATAATAATATTCTTGACAACATTCCATAATAACCATTTTAATAGCAACATTTTCAATAATAACAAAGAAGTTAAATAAAATAATTATGTTATTCATAAGTCGAAAATGAAAATTCTACCGCACAGCTTGTAAAATGAATCGCCGCATAATTTTCTTTGAACGACCATAACTTCATAAGTACCGAAGTGATAGCAATGTTGTTTATAATATGTAGTTATATGTAAAACATGTAAGCTATCTATAATGTAAGCAATAAAGACTCAAACACATGTGTATTATGCTTTGCGATAACTGTGTTTACATACATTTATTTATAAAAATTATAAACGTGCGAATATCGTAGATATTTTGCTACGTTGCCACTGGTACTAGATATAAATAAATAAGATTTACGAGCAACCAGCGGATGTAGCCGGTAATAAGCATTTTGCAATCGAAATATAAACATACACAACCTTGAACTACTTATAATAAATTATTATTAACCCCCGCTTGGGCACGATAGACACGAACTGTTGCAACTCATGAAAACATCATCATAACAGAAGCAGGATATCATTTAATATTAAAACTAAATCAAATTATTATAATATCTGCATTTGTCACCCGCATAAACTCAATTAATATCGAATCAGAGATTAGTTTAACTGAGATGTCCTTTTCAAATCTAAGTATTTTATACTAATTAACGAGCGGATACCCGCGACTTCGTTCGCGTGGATATTGATTTTAATAATCCCATGGGAATCATTTTGTTTTTCCTATGCTCCTTTGAGCTTAAACCTTGCTAAAAACTGTTAAAAGTTCACTGGCGGATGTTTAGGTACATCAAAATGTAAACATCCACCAGTGAAAGTCCCATCAAAATCGGTCCAGCCTTTCGGAGATTAGCCAGTAGTCTAAAGTATCTACTTTCTAACAAAAAAAGAATGAATGAAATCGGACCACCCGTTAACGAATTACAGCTAAGTACACATTTTGCCTTTCTTCCCCTCTCCCAAGGGAACCGTGCTGAATTTCGGGATAAAAAGTATCCTATATGTTACTCCATAGTATTAACTTAAATCATGCCGAGTTTCATTTCAATCCATTCAGTAGTTTTTACGTGATGCGCGCACAAACATACAGACAAACAGACAAACAGATAAACAGACAAACAGACATACAGATAAACAGACAAACAGACAAAAATTTCAAAAATAGCTTTTTTACGTTCTATTACTTATCCCTAACATCCCCCAGTTATTATTTTGCAAAAATCTTCAATGTACAGATACGGCAATTCTACGATTTTATTATATGTATAGATTAATTACACTAAGCTAAGCCCAAAATGGCAGTATTTATTCGATTAGGGTGTGATTGTCAATCAAATATCACGACCTAGACGCTGAAAAGCATCTAATAGTTGAGTCAGTGTATCTGGTGGAGATTGAATTCATGATATAAATAATTCAAGATGGCGGTTCGGCGCCACTGAATAAATCAAATGTCAGTTCATTCTATCCTATTTCAATTATAAAATTAATAATCTGTAAACCATTTCTAAAAATTCTAATTAATTTTCAACAATAATCTGACACTCATCATGATGGGAAAAGTTGCTGGAAAACGAGGCGTAGGTCGCAGAAAAAAGTCCCTGGCTACGCAACATCCGCGAGTGGACAGGCATCGCGAGCGCCGCCGAAATCTTTCGCCTCGCGAAGAATAAACCAGAGTATGCGAAGCTGACTAAACACGTATATTTACGTTTTTTTTTATTAGGTAGGTACCTAAACACGTACCATGTTTATGTATTTTTAACCGACTTCAAAAAAAGGAGGTTCTGTATTCGACCCGTATGTATGTATGTATGTATGTACATATGTATGTAAGTATGTTCGCGATTATCTCCGCAACTAATGAACCGATTTTGATGATTGTTTCACTATCGTTATCTACATACTTTCAAGAAGGTTTTAGTATATAACACATCGAGTTATTATCCTTACGTACGAAGTTAAGTATAAGCATAAATGTACACATATGTCACTAATATGTTCTCTGAGATTGCCAGATCTATTGCTGAAGTCTGATATAGCTATTTTGTCCAAAGACTTCACTCTGCTACGCCTATGTAACATTGACCTTTTGCAAAAAGTTTTGGGCCGAAGTCAGTACAGCTGCATATAGAGTGATTCCATGGTTACGTGTATTTCCATTCTATACAACGCCAAACCGCAAGGGTGTGAAACTAGTCGTGTATAGATTGTAAATTACGGTTTATCCAAATTATACAAGAGTTGTACGCATACAAACTAATCTTGTATAGATTAGAAGTTAGGTTAGGTTGGGTTAGAACATTATAAAACCACTCACCTAAAGTATGACACATAAAAATGTATACACACACGATATTTAATAATAATTAATAATATATAGGTCATAATCTATTTTACATAGTTCTCATTTATATTATTATTATTATTACCTAATATAAAGAAAACAAATCACTAAAAAGCATAAAATAATTTTTTTCAAAGAAAAATGAACCGACTTCAAACGAATCGAACTAAAAAGTTTAAAATAATTTTTTATTCATTTAGATTGACGATTAAACTACCTAACTCAAATGATATATAATTTTTTGGAGTCGGCGCCAAACCACATTCAATTCATGTAAGTAAAATCAGAATATCCACTTTTGAATGCGAGCGCGGTGAACCATAATAGTCGCGGAGGGTGAGTCTGGGACGCGGGGGGCACATCTTCGACTTGAAGTGAACTTGAAGTCATTTGGCGCCGACTTCAAAAAATTATATATCATTTGAGTTAGGTAGTTTAATCGTCAATCTAAATGAATAAAAAATTATTTTAAACTTTTTAGTTCGATTCGTTTGAAGTCGGTTCATTTTTCTTTGAAAAAAATTATTTAATTACCTAAACACGCATGTTTATGTATTTTATTCCATGCAGATCAAGTCGCGACCGCATCTGACGTAATGTTGAGTCTAAAACAATTGATTCCAGCTGGTCTAATTCACTACAATTAATGTGAATGGACAATTGCATTCATCAATTAATTCTTTCCGTTAGAAGACTATTTTTAGAACCAAACGAATCGCAATAAAATTAGGTAGATACAGAGAGATCGATATCTCGATTCACGTGAACACGACGTGAACTGCAGGCCTATGCGTGTCTCAGTGCCCAGGGGACATCCATATATCGTTGAACCTAAGTACAAAGTGTAACAAATAACTGTGGTGCCCATATAAATCATCACTATTGTCAATTATGACTGAGATTTAGTGCTTACTAGCGGATGCCATCGACTTCGTTTGCGTGGATATAGGTTTTTAAAAATCCCATGGGAACTAAAGCTCCTTTGAGCTCATACCTTGCTAAAAACTGTAAAGCGGCGCATCAATATCCGCCAGTGAAAGTCCCGTCAAAATCGATCCAGCCTTTCGGAGAAAGATAGCCGGAATAAATAGATAAACAGACAAACACAATGCACTTTAGATGATAATCCATAGGTACGTTCAAAGTTTCTTGTACATTTCGGGTTCCAAGTTATCTGGAATACCGAGGGTTTTGACTTTCTGTAATATCTGGTCTACAAAACCAATGACTTTGAAATATTTACGGTTGAATTTTAAAAGTATCTCTTTTTTAACAAAAAAAAAATGAATGAAATCGGACTTTATAATGATTTACAGCTAAGTACATATTTTGACTTTCATCCCCTCTCCCAAGGGAACCGTGCTGAATTTGGTGATAAAAAATATTCTATATGTCTTTTTTGTGAGAATTCAGAGTTTTATCTCTGGTAACATTAAGAAACGTCAGAATTCCACGGAATTAAAAATCAGACTACCTAATACATGCTGTAAATTTTTGCATAGAAAAGAACAAAATAAACAACTGAAGGATATGAATAATAAATTCTGTACTCGTCCCGACAGCAACGGCCCTGGGGACTGAAGTGTCAGAGATAATATCAAGGAACCTTTACGTGCAGCTATGTGCTATGTAGTATGTACCTACTACATGATGGAGTTCAACACAGCCTTCCCTGCGGCCACCTCGCATTCTACAGGCACGTTTAATTGCAAATGTTCAATACTTCACATATCAACGGAGTAAAACTATGACGTACCTACTTCGTGCACGAATAAAGCGCAGGTCAAATTGGAAGCAAAGCGAAGCGAAACGAACCTCGTTTGGCTACGCTTCGCTGTGCTCCCACTGTGGCATGCGCTAATTGGGGGGGCGATCTTATCTTAAAATAATTGCTGCAATGTGACGATCGCATTCACATTATATTCATATCTGATTGGCCGGCACTCTCTCGCTATTGGTTAAAATGCATAGTTGCAGCAAGAATACCATTTAGCCAATCACCACAATTGGGATTGTAGTACCTAATAATTGATTAAATACCTACTTAAGTTTATCTTTTCAGTTGAAATAGGATTTCGTCGAAACGTAGGTAAGATATTACAATTTACTATTCGATGAAGTAACTATATGTATCAATATGCCCAAGTTTCCACTTGAAATATTTTTGTAATTATTTTGTAGATAATAGCTTATCTAGCTATTATCTAAAACAACATAAGAAATGCATTTCGCTGCAAAGATAACAACGTCATATTATTATCTAATGACGTTAGACGGAACATAATATTATTATTTTCTGTATGTTCAAGTCCCAGACAGTCGTTTATTTGATAAAGATCAGTCTTGTTACAACGACAGTAGCAGCACGTGCTGGACATCTAGTTACGTAAACTTTCTACGACGCCTCTACATTTTAACCATTTCATTCAACAAGTATAATTAAAAAAATTTAAAACCTCCGACATTCGCCATTTTGTGGCGGCAGCCATCTTGGATTTGCATAGTGCTATTCTACTAGTCAAGCCCTTTCATTTGATACCCATATTAAGGGAGTTGTGAAAAAATATGTAAGTAGTCCGCCATTTTGTAGCGGCGGCCATCTTGGATGGATTTTCATCAAACATAGCTAACAACACTCTCGACTAATTTATCTTTCAAATAAAAAAAACCGCATTCAAATCGGTCCATCCGTTTGAGGGCAGGACAGGCGCAGAACAGGGAACAGACAGACACATACATACACACACACACACACACACACAGACACGTCAAACTTATAACACCCCGTCGTTTTTGCGTCGGGGGTTAATTATCAAGCAAAATAACATGCAGATGTTTACAGAATATCAAACCAAGGTGAAGTGAGTTTGCTTTCGAAGTGAGTTATCTCACTTGAGTGAGCTTCGATATCGAGATGGTATTTTAGAGAATAGCCCTATACTATCGAGTTTTACAGAGTACAAATTAGCAAACTCATCTCGAATTCACTCTCTATAATTCGAAAATGGCTTTACAGAATAGCCCTGCTGGAGAATAAATCTATTAAGAATAATTAAATATAAGTATTTATAATATGTAGTTGTAATAGATAATGCAATCTTTATAAAGATGTGTATAAGCTCCAGATATTATATAATCCTAACTTCCATACCACTGTCAGCAAAGCTATAAAGTTTTTAGTTCAGAGTTCTGCGTTCTTCCAAATAAAGATTATTATAATAATTTCATTGGTCTATAACGAAATTATAAACTTATTTTACTAGTTTATTTTAAGTGTAGGTGTGCCGGTGGAATGAACTTATTAAATACCTAATAGAGGAATTTCTCGATTCAGACCGTTAGAAGCATAATGTTCCTGCCCACACATCGATGTCATCTATAAAATTACACCATAATATTATGATTTTTCCTTTGTAAATAATCAGATTTGTGTTTGACTCCAAATCACAAAATAACCTGATAATAGTGATGAGTGGGAATTAAACAAAAATGAATAATTACAGCAAAGAAGCGGAGGAAAATTTTGAGGAGGTGCTTATCAAGAGTTGTAAACTTGTAACTTTATAGTACCTACTGTTTATCTACTTACTACCGGCTCATACTGGACATAGGCCCGTGGTAAGGATCACCACAGATGACAGAACACGATGTTGTTGTGCTTGTGCCCAACTTGTATCCAACGGCTGCCAGCGACTCTCTTGGCATATTTGTCATAATTGTGAATTTGTGTACACTTTTGCTTGTACACAAAATTTGCCACGTTTCCGATTACATAGGTCAGAGACCAGAGTACGCCCCATTGTTCTTTTTGTTATTATTACAATAACCAATAGATACCTATATCGCACAAGCCGTAGCTATTCACAAATGCCTGTATTAGCTCAAATTAAACATGATTCATTAATACATAAGCAAACAATGGCCTGCATTGGCCACCGTAGGCGTTAGTTTATTGTGATGCGGGCGGCCGACAGTCCACTGGTCACTTTGAAATCATTGTAAGTACATTATACACTAGCGTATAATAAACGATAGTGTTTAAATGTACCTACAATGCGCAGGATTCAAAGGCACAAGAAACAAAAAGTTTGCTATCGTGTGATACATACAACTTTTCACCTCAATAGCGAAAAAATACAAGATGTAAGTATAAAGTAACAAAAATATTTACTGAAACAAAAAGTATTTTTTACATTCAGATTACGTACCTACTTACTTATTATTACGCTTAACTTAAAAATCAGCGAAGTGCTAGTCGGAACTCAAATTTTTTATCAAATAAATTTTCTTTTTTGCAGCGAGAAAATTTTCATCTGGTGCTTTAAGAACTTTTCAATATCATGATCGGTGAAAACTTTAGATTTTTTAGATTTGTGCCTCTTGTATGATATTCGTATTTTGTTGGATTAAAACTCGTCACAGCAGTGCTCAGACAAACCTAATATTAGCGCTTACGAGCAGGAAGAAATCAAAAATGTAAAAATATTTTGTATTGTAAATAAATAAATAAAAAATAAAAACGTTGAAGTTTCTGTAACAATTCTGGCTGCCATCTTATCTCTAGAATACTGAATTTTATGTTGTTTTCATTGTATAGATCGCACACAGATCATGGTGTAACTAAAAACTTGAATCAAGTTGTTTTAGAAAGTTTAAATTGAAGTGAAGCTTCTATGACACGCTGTGTGTCATACTTTCAGTAGTACCTATAATTGTAAAATAGTTCTACTTTACAGACTCACAAGTCACACTAATAAGAAAGATCTGTTACGGCAGTAGGTACTATAGTGTCCTGATTTTCAAGGATGCCTCGGCGTTTTATAAACGCCGCGTTTTAAATACACAAGGGTTCTGATTGGATCCGGGTGTGTAATCCAGACTGCTAATTTAATTGTCGACTGCCCTCTGTCTCGCGTCATACCGGCAACAATACCTCCTCACACTGCTGCGATCATAATTATAGGTCGTGAACTCATGACTCAACGTAACAAATATTGTAAGCACACTTCTAGAGATGTGAGATAAAAAGCTAATAACAACGTCTTAAAATATATATTTTTTTATGCTCCAAATAGTAATTAACTACTAAGAACTAGCTGATGATCACAACTTCTTCCGCGTTGAATTATTTATTTATTTTTTAAATCCCATGGGAACTGATTTTTCGAGATAAAAATAGCCTATATATGACTTTTTATATCTGTTCTAAACCCGGGAAAATCGGTTCACTGCCCATTTGATCTTTGAGACATTTTTTGGTATGTTTCATAGAACAAATGGGAACCCAAAGATAAACACAGATGATCAAACATAAATTATAAAAATCCTATGTTTATTTTGTGGATTATGTTACCTATCATTGAAATAATCTTATGAAGCAGTTCAAAAAAATAGTTAGGTAGGTACAGTCCGATGCAAACTTTATGTCCCGCGGAAGTTAACCGCAAGTGAAGTTCGCGCTGGTACAGTCAACTAAAGAATGATTTGGCTACTTTAGAATATTTCTTTTTTCTGAAAGTATGTCATTGTAAACAAAGGAAGTTCTGTTATATTACCTACTAGATTTCGTTTTAGAAAATTCGTTTGAAGGCTGAATCGCATGTATCGTCATTGGTCATAGTTTGAACACATGATTCGTTATATTATTTTATAATACTATTACTGAGACGCCTGTAGCTAACGCCGTCCTTTTTAGGAAAGACTTCAGTGGAAGTTGCAAACCTTCTTCACTCTCCTTTTTCATAAACTCCATGACCATACACACCATTTTTCTAGCTTGTCTGTGTAGAATATTATAACGCCCGCGGGGCATTTTTAAAATAAAATAACTGCACAACCAGCAAAAGTCAAAAATGTGTACAAACAATGTAACCGCGGGGACATAAATTTTGCATCGGACTATACCTATATTAAAATGACAGACAGGCACTTTAATTTTATTTATTTTTTATATTACTCAATGACCATAACTTATATATTTCTAATTTCTATAGCATTAGATGAACAGGATTTTGAAAATAGAGCCGCTTTTTTTAATACTTAATTAATAATTATGACACAGAATTTATTAAGCTTATGCACGCTCTGGTAGAATGAGAGGTAAGATAGTCAAATGTCAAGTTATATCCTGTTTTTAATAGTTTAAGAACAACATAAATAATTTATTGCTTCCTTTGTGAATTGTGACATTACACTTAATTTGCTTTTTTATCTACATCATAAATGATTATAATTATACCTACCTAGGTACATTCCTTATTAATTTCTTTACAAATCTAAATGTATCAAATCATTTTATCAGCTTTCCATAAGCACCTCTTATAATTTTTCCACGGCCTCTTAGTACCTATAGGTAGGTATACCTACTTAAATAGCCAGTGTACTTTTTTATTTAAAAATATCTAAAAGACAGCAACAATAGAGTAAGAATCATATTTTATGTACGATTACTTAGTATAAGCAAGCAATAAAAACACTACAAGTATAAATTGAAAATTTAAAAAACCCCCGACATTCGCCATTTTGTGGTGGTGGCCATCTTGGATGTGCATAGTGCTATTCTACAAGTCAAGCCCTTTCATTTGATACCCATATTGAGGGCGTTGTGATAAAATATGTAATCCGCCATTTTGTAGCGGCGGCCATTTTGGTCCGATTTTCATCAAACATAGCTAACAACACTCTCGACTAATTCACCTTTCAAACAAAAAAAACCGCATTCAAATCGGTCCACCCGTTTTGAATGCGCCACAGGGGAACAGACAGACACACACACACACACACACACACACAGACACGTCAAACTTATAACACCCCGTCGTTTTTGCGTCGGGGGTTAAAAATAGAATTTCTGAATCTATTTTTTATCAAAGCCAAACATAAGCCATAGATAACATAAAACTTCGCAGTAGAAATTATAAAAAGTAAAGTTCAAAGCGCCTGCTTCACATACATTAGGCTTAATTAAATATTAACTGTTTCACATTTAAATGAAATAGGGTCTATAAAATAAAAGAGGATATCGTATTTAAGCTTTTACTAAAGATCTAGGCGCACGAAGTGCGCCAGGCCAAGTTCCTCCGGCCTTGTCGCATGAGTGTGTTATTTACACGATCCATTTCGAGCTGTTTTGACCCCCCTCATAACTCTGGTTCGCGGGATAGTAATCCTACGAAATTTGAAATATAAGTTAAACTCGTGGATGTGATGATAAATTGAAAGTTTCAAATTTTCAAGTTGAACCGTTTCTGAGATACAGAGGTTTGAAAATCACATAAAACAAGACCTACTCACTGACTGATCAAAATTATGACGCACTTCCCGTGTATGTGGAATGTTGAAATTTGGTAAGAAGATGAGTCTTAGTGTGTATATGAAGGAAAAAATCGAAAAATGTCCAAAAGTTGCATCAGACACTGACCAATTCAAAGATATATAAAAATCTGTCTGTTCCCACATCACACAAAAAATACTGAACAAATTTTCATTTTGTTTTAATAAATGTATTTTACTTTATTCAAAGCTATATATGGTTCTTGTTTCATCGAAATCGGTGCACTATTTAGGGAGATGTGACTTTTTAAGTTTTCTAGCAAGGGGTCAATCTTACTGGTCTTGAGTTCTAATAAAAAGTAAAGTGTAGGTAAATAATAAAACGCCAAGAGGTATATTTTTTTATCGAAGTCGCGGGCGCGACTTCGTCGGCGTGGACTACACAAATTTCAAACCCCTATATTACCCCCTAAGGGGTTGAATTTTCAAAAATCCTTTCTTTGCGGATGTCGTACGCCACATTAATAGCTATCTGTGTGCCTAAGCCCGTTCCTTCCAGTAGTTTGAGATTCGTCTTTGCCAATAAAACCAGAAGCGCGATTTTCTTAATAATTTTGATAAGCAACCTTGACCCAAGTCAGGAAATGGATGGGTGGCCGGGCCGACTTTGGAGGTTTGGAGGAGACTTTGGTGTCCTGTTGATTCCGGCTACTAGGTATCACTAATATCTAATACTATTCATTAAACTTAATGAGAGTCAAATACTCAAAATCTTCTCTTAGTTAAGCCGTATGGTTCTAAGTTCTGAAACTGACCACTGAGTGGAAATACTCTGGAGTGGAGTTTCTGTTATCTGTGATTTTGACAGACAGATGAACAAAATAAAAATTCACCCAATTAGAACAGAGAAAGCGACTTTGTTTTATACTATGTATTGAAGATTAAACCACATCTAATCAGACCGTAAAATGTGATAGGGTTCTATTCCTAATTATACTGAAGCGTAAGAGAGAAAAAAGACTCGATTATAAGCCATCACAACTTCATTATACTTATTGCATTAACTTTGAAATACTTAGAAAAAAGGAGTGAGATCCAAACAAAAACATTTCATGTGAATAATAAGGCCAACTTCCTATCAAAAAGTTTCGGCCATTAAAAGTACTGATATCAAAAATTATGACCAAGTCCTTTGCTAGGCTCGATAAATGAAACCATACGGTTTTAGAAGGTATATCTTCTTCGATCACCCTCAAGCTGTCATACCATTCCTAATGATCCTGTTAAAATATTTTTAAATAATTTATGTCTTACTAATAACACTATAATATGAAGCTCATTTGGGACTGCGAATAGTTTTATTGTTTTCAACTTGGCAACATTTTTTAAATTAAACAAATTCAAAGGAGTACAAAAATGTTGTCAAGTTGAAAACAATAAAACTATTCTCAGTCCCAAATGAGCTTCATAATATAGTGTTATTAGTAAGACATAAATTATTTAAAAATATTTTAACAGGATCATTAGGAATGGTATGACAGCTTGAGGGTGATCGAAGAAGATATACCTTCTAAAACTGTATGGTTTCATTTATCGAGCCTAGCAAAGGACTTGGTCATAATTTTTGATATCAGTACTTTTAATGGCCGAAACTTTTTGATAGGAAGTTGGCCTTATTATTCACATGAAATGTTTTTGTTTGGTTATTATTAGTGGAAGGTCAACCACGACATGATATGACGTGTATTGAACATTCTAAGGATGAAGATAAAAGCCTTTGGGTTGTGCCTTTTATCTGCTTTGAAAGCCACGCGAGCATTTTTCATGAAAATGAAAAGTAACTTTTTCTTTTTATTACCTACTAATATGATTATAGTGGAGGAACTGAAGAGTGACACAGACACATTTTCTATCCTGGGAAAACAAAGAGTTTTAAATTTTAAATTAGAATTTTAGATTAGAAGTAGAACTAGTGGACCCGGCAGACTTCGTCCTGCCCGGTGACATACCGACATCGGCGCCACTTACTGAGACCCGGTAGGTTACCTGTACCTACCCGGTAATTGTGTTTTCAAACCATCCAGGAACCCATTGAAATACACACACAAAATTTCATCCAAATCGGTCCAGCCGTTTAGGAGCCGTTAGATGACAAACACACCTACCTACGGAAGAATTATACTTATAGGTACAGGTGAGAGAGTTTACCGTATCCACGTGACCACGTATGTACCGAAACCCGTGAACATTTTGTATGGGAAAATGTTTTTTCTTTTATTTTATTTTTTCGTCAATTTTCCAATGTTTTTTAATAGTTATTATGCTATTCGGGACGGTCCTATATACAACAAATCAAGCCGTTCTCGAGTTATAAGTGTTCGAACTAACACGACCAAAGAGTTCAACACGACTTTGTCTTATATATATACTAGCTAACCCCCGCAACTTCGTTCGCGTAGATATAGGTTTTTATATAGGATCGGATCGGATCCCATAATTCTTTTATGTACTTAAACTAAATGTAGCCTAAGTTACTCCTTATAACATTGAAAGTTCCATTAAAATCGATCCAGCCGTTTCGGAGATTAGCTGGAACAAATAGACAGACCAATAAACATAAATTTAAACGCACACCAGTTTAAAATAAGCCGTACATTCAAAGATCCGGGTCCCAAGTTCCATGCAGCGCGAGCGTGCGTCGGCCGTCGCGCGCAGCGAAAATACCTATCAGAGCGTTTTTTACCGATTTCAACACAACTCCTTTTTTGAAAGTCGGTTAAAAAAGTAGCCTATGTTACTCCTTGGTTAATCCTCTACTTGTCTGTGAAAGTCCCGTCAAAATCGGTTCAGGCGTTTCGAAGATTAGCCCGTTCAAACAGACAGACAGACAGACAAAAATTTTAAAAACGTGTGATTCGGTTATGGTATCGTCCAAATAACCATATGAGCTTAATATGTGGTAGTTATTTCGAAATTACAGACAGACACTTCAATTTTATTTATTAGTATAGATAGATGTTTTATATTTAGAAGTTATATTTAGAATTTAAAAGACATTTTAAATTCTTATTTTCTTTACTTCTTAAAAACTGCGAGGCGGATCTTAGCTCTGACTCCCGTCCCGTAGAGGAGGCCGATGCCCAGCAGTGGACCGTTAAAGGTCTGAAGTGGTTTTCTCCTGAAATTGTCTTCTCTTTATTTTTACATTTCGAGACAAAAATACCACCGGCATTTATACAGTGAAGGTAGATAGGTACCTAACTAGCCAATTACTGGCGTTTTTCCAATGAACGTTTGTAAACTCGTGCCGAATGGATCTATATTTAATTCCGTCGACTAATATGTATATGTGCCATCTATACACTATACACCTTTGTGACGTTATAGGCGAATGAAATACAAACCTATGCGTTTAGCAATTTCCTTTTTTATGTAAAAGTTCTCCAAAGTTTCGCATCATAACACCTAAACCACACACCTATTGCATATTGCTGTATAATGTATTGTTGAGTGTATTTATTGCATTGGTGAATTATTATTAACACCTAAATAACCATAATATAGGTATTTTGACCACGTAAACGAAAAGATACTTTTAACTCTAACCGACATTGGGGATATGGATACGTCTTATGCAAACCACTTTGATTTTCAGTGGACAAGTTTAAGAGCAGTTTTACCTTTTCTCTGAAAAATCTAAGATTTCAAGCTCCAAATTTAGCATCGTAGGAGAGACTTTCACATATTTCAATACATGTTTTAAATAAACTAATCCTTCATATTGACATTTGTCAGACCATATTTACAAAAACTATTTTATTTATTTTGTAATGATCAATTTCCCACACCTCGTTTTAATAAAATAAATAACAGACTCAACTTTGAAGCTCTATATCTGTCCTTAAAAGTCATCTAATTTACTTGAAAAAAATACTTACGAGACGTACGAGAGTCGTGTAAACACTAATTTATACAACGACTGCAAAGTTTTGAGCATGAATATTTTTCTAAAAAATATGCGTGAGTATTTTTTTAAATAAGTGAAATTACAGCATAGCACCCAGGACAGTCACGGAAATATGATATTATAAACTAATACTAAAGTATCCATTTTGAAATCCAAGATGGCCGTCATTTTTTTTTTGAAGATATTATCATCTATCTCTACATATAATAAAATCGTAGATTTGCCGTATCTGTACATTAGAGAATTTTGCAAAATAATAACTGGGAAATGTTAGGGTTGAGTAACGATAAAAGCTATTTTTGAAATTTCTGTCTGTTTGTCTGTTTATCTGTTTGTCTATTTGTCTGTATGTTTCGTGTGCGCGCATCACGCAAAAACTACTGAATGGATTGAAACAACGAAACTTGGTACGATTTAAGTTTATACTACGGAGTAATATATCTATCTTATATACTATATACTTTTTATCCCGAAATTCAGCACGGTTTCCTAGGGAGAGGGGATGAAAGTCAAAACGTGTATTTAGCTATAATTCAATAACGCGTGATCCGATTTCATTCATTCTTTTTTTGTTAGAAAGTAGATACTTTAGAGATTACCGACTATTTTCTAAAAGGCTGGATCGATTTTGATGGGACTTTCACTGGTGGATGTTTACATTTTGATCTACCTAAACATCCGCCAGTTAACTTTTAACAGGTTTTAGCATGATATGAGCTCAAAGGAGCTTAGGAAAAACAAAATGATTCCTACGGGATTTTTAAAAACCAATATATATCCACGCGAACGAAGTCGCGGGTGTCCGCTTGTTACTATAATAAAAGTCGCACTTGCACTTCTGACTAAACCGACATTTTAGCAGTAAACAAAGATTGCATACTTTTTATTGTTCTATTGGTAAACTTTAAATAATTGTACCTACTCTTATCAGAAAAGGTATTCAAGAACTTCAACAGGTGCAATGCAACAGCTCTGTCATGTTATTTTCAGACAGATGATTTGAAATATAATAATAATAATAATTGGTAGGTAATTGTTAAATAATTAAAAAGGTATTTGTTTCTTTTATTAGTTAGTTTAGAAAAAAATGGTTGAAGGCTAAATATGCGTGACACCTATGATATAAATACGGAACCCTACATGTCTTCATAGAGAAGAACATCATATTATCCTGGTCGCTTTTGTTTTGTAAGTTCAACGTAGATTCATGAAATACTTATTCGATAAAGTCCCACGCGAAGTCATTTAATTAAAAATATTTTATAATAAACATTATATATCTAGGCGCACGAAGTGCGCCAGGCCAAGTTCCTCCGGCCTTGTCGCATGAGTGTGTTATTTACACGATCCATTTCGAGCTGTTTTGACCCCCCTCATAACTCTGGTTCGCGGGGTAGTAATCCTACGAAATTTGAAATATAAGTTAAACTCGTGGATGTGATGATAAATTGAAAGTTTCAAATTTTCAAGTTGAACCGTTTCTGAGATACAGAGGTTTGAAAATCACATAAAACAAGACCTACTCACTGACTGATCAAAATTATGACGCACTTCCCGTGTATGTGGAATGTTGAAATTTGGTAAGAAGATGAGTCTTAGTGTGTATATGAAGGAAAAAATCGAAAAATGTCCAAAAGTTGCATCAGACACTGACCAATTCAAAGATATATAAAAATCAGTCTGTTCCCACATCACACAAAAAATACTGAACAAATTTTCATTTTGTTTTAATAAATGTATTTTATTTTATTCGAAGCTATATATGGTTCTTGTTTCATCGAAATCGGTGCACTATTTAGGGAGATGTGACTTTTTAAGTTTTCTAGCAAGGGGTCAATCTTACTGGTCTTGAGTTCTAATAAAAAGTAAAGTGTAGGTAAATAATAAAACGCCAAGAGGTATATTTTTTTATCGAAGTCGCGGGCGCGACTTTGTCGGCGTGGACTACACAAATTTCAAACCCCTATATTACCCCCTAAGGGGTTGAATTTTCAAAAATCCTTTCTTTGCGGATGTCGTACGCCACATTAATAGCTATCTGTGTGCCTAAGCCCGTTCCTTCCAGTAGTTTGAGATTCGTCTTTGCCAATAAAACCAGAAGCGCGATTTTCTTAATAATTTTGATAAGCAACCTTGACCCAAGTCAGGAAATGGATGGGTGGCCGACTTTGGAGGTTTGGAGGAGACTTTGGTGTCCTGTTGATTCCGGCTACTAGGTATCACTAATATCTAATACTATTCATTAAACTTAATGAGAGTCAAATACTCAAAATCTTCTCTTAGTTTTCCGGCTACTAGGTATCACTAATATCTAATACTATTCATTAAACTTAATGAGAGTCAAATACTCAAAATCTTCTCTTAGTTAAGCCGTATGGTTCTAAGTTCTGAAACTGACCACTGAGTGAAAATACTCTGGAGTGGAGTTTCTGTTATCTGTGATTTTGACAGACAGACGAACAAAATAAAAATTCACCCAATTAGAACAGAGAAAGCGACTTTGTTTTATACTATGTATTGAAGATTAAACCACATCTAATCAGACCGTAAAATGTGATAGGGTTCTATTCCTAATTATACTGAAGCGTAAGAGAGAAAAAAGACTCGATTATAAGCCATCACAACTTCATTATACTTATTGCATTAACTTTGAAATACTTAGAAAAAAGGAGTGAGATCCAAACAAAAACATTTCATGTGAATAATAAGGCCAACTTCCTATCAAAAAGTTTCGGCCATTAAAAGTACTGATATCAAAAATTATGACCAAGTCCTTTGCTAGGCTCGATAAATGAAACCATACAGTTTTAGAAGGTATATCTTCTTCGATCACCCTCAAGCTGTCATACCATTCCTAATGATCCTGTTAAAATATTTTTAAATAATTTATGTCTTACTAATAACACTATAATATGAAGCTCATTTGGGACTGAGAATAGTTTTATTGTTTTCAACTTGGCAACATTTTTTAAATTAAACAAATTCAAAGGAGTACAAAAATGTTGTCAAGTTGAAAACAATAAAACTATTCTCAGTCCCAAATGAGCTTCATATTATAGTGTTATTAGTAAGACATAAATTATTTAAAAATATTTTAACAGGATCATTAGGAATGGTATGACAGCTTGAGGGTGATCGAAGAAGATATACCTTCTAAAACTGTATGGTTTCATTTATCGAGCCTAGCAAAGGACTTGGTCATAATTTTTGATATCAGTACTTTTAATGGCCGAAACTTTTTGATAGGAAGTTGGCCTTATTATTCACATGAAATGTTTTTGTTTGGATATAATACTACAACATCAAAGAAATAATTTAGAAATTTATATTTAACTAGCTGATTCCCGCAACTTCGTTCGCGTAGATATAGGTTTTTTATATAGGATCGGATCGGATATAGGATCGGATCGGATCCCATAATTCTTTTATGTACCTAAACTAAATGTAGCCTAAGTTATTACTTATAACATTGAAAGTTCCATTAAAATCGATCCAGCCGTTTCGGAGATTAGCTGGAACAAATAGACAGACCGACAAACATAAATTTAAACGCACACCAGTTTAAAATAAGCCGTACGTTCAAAGATCCGGGTCCCAAGTTATTTAAACCCAATACTGAGGGTTGTAATGTCTGTCATTTCTGAACTAAAAAACCTATGACCTTGAAATATTTACGGGACATTATGTAAAACACTACCTTTCCAACAAAAAAAGAATGAGTGAAATCGAACAACGCGTTAATGAATTACAGCTAAATACACGTTTTAACTTTCATCCCCTTTCCCAAGGGAACCGTGCTGAATTTTGGGATAAAAAGTATCCTATGTCCTACCTCGGAGTATAAACTCAAATCGTACCAAGTTTAATTTGAATCCATTCAGTAGTTTCGGCGTGATGCGCGGCCAAGATACAGACAGACAGACAGACAGAAAGACAGACAGACAGAAAGACAGACAGACAGATAGACAAAAATGAAAAAAATTGCAGTTTTGGCTTCAGTATCGATTATAGAGTGCCCTCCAATAAAAATTTTCAAAATATCTTCAATGTACAGAATTGGATCTGTTACAGTTTTATTATATTATAGATACAAGTACCAAAACTAAATTCATGGTCGCGCTATATGCAAGTGGTCGTCCGTGCAGCACGCCGCCCGACTACCTGCCGTTAGATACCTAAACTTCCATAGCGCGAAACTGGGAGAGGGGTCTTAACTTTAAACGCCTAGTTAATATGAAACTGGCAGTTAGACCGAAATACAAAGAATTGCCTGAATAATTTACAAAGAAAGGCCTGAAGCCTGAGGTCATAGTAGTTTAATCTATACATATAATAAAATCGTAGAATTGCCGTATCTGTACATTGAAGATTTTTGCAAAATAATAACTGGAGGATGTTAGGGATAAGTAATAGAACGTAAAAAAGCTATAAATAAATAAATAATAAATAAATAAATATACATAAATATATATACACACAGACACACACGGTTGCCTGTGTTATAGGTAACAACCGACTGATATACATATTTACATATAGGTATTACACATATAAATATTAGCTATTTTTGAAATTTTTGTCTGTTTGTCTGTTTGTCTGTTTGTCTGTTTATCTGTTTGTCTGTTTGTCTGTATGTTTGTGCGCGCATCACGTAAAAACTACTGAATGGATTGAAATGAAACTCGGCATGATTTAAGTTAATACTATGGACTAACATATAGGATACTTTTTATCCCGAAATTCAGCACGGTTCCCCTGGGAGAGGGGATGAAAGGCAAAATGTGTACTTAGCTGTAATTCGTTAACGGGTGGACCGATTTCATTCATTCTTTTTTTGTTAGAAAGTAGATACTTTAAAGACTACTGGCTAATCTCTGAAAGGCTGGACCGATTTTGATGGGACTTTCACTGGCGGATGTTTACATTTTGATGTACCTAAACCTCCGCCAGTGAACTTTTAACAGTTTTTAGCAAGGTTTAAGCTCAAAGGAGCATAGGAAAAACACAAAATGATTCCCACGGGATTATTAAAATCAATATCCACGCGAACGAAGTCGCGGGTATCCGCTCGTTTGGAATAAGTACAGTATAATAAAAAGTTAATGATGTCGAACCGGGAGCTCATTTTTATCATCGCCTAATTTCTCACGATCTTGGGAGCTTGATTATATTTTTAATAGCGTGTTTAGATTTTAGATTCTTAATTACGTCAGGCTAATGGGACGTTATGAGTCACACGTGGTAACGTTTTTGTCGACACATTATGTGTTTGCTATACCGGGGTCCGGGGTACAATAAGTCATTGATTTGAGAAAGCGTTTTTATTTACTTAGGTTTAGAATAATGTATTAAAATATACTACTTAACTGGTAAAGTATTCTGGACTGACTGAACATTCTGGATGATGATGTGAAACAATAAGTCATAAACATGCAACATGGCAATTTTCTCAAAATAGCTCCGATTTTCAGAATTCTGGATATAAAGGGGGGAAGCTGTATTCCGTGGTCTAAGATAAGTAGACGCATTGAAAAGTACATAAATTCATCGCAAACAAAGTCGGAGACGACTCCTACCTAGTTGTTTAAGTAAAATAGGAGTTCGGAGTCGTTCATCTAATCACTCAAATGCAGGATTATTCATAGGTAGGTAAATGGGTAAGGTATACAGAATTTCTAATCAAAGGAGAATGTACTGGCATTTCGTATTAGGTAGGTATATGAGCGGGAATTCAAGATGAATTCCCACTCCAGAATAACGTAGTTTTTGTGTGTGTATAAAGTGTGTAGGTATCCTACAATGTTGGATTGTGTTTGTGGGATACACTATGTTTATTTAGTTGTGGTTATCAACTGACCTTTTGGGTATGTGACTGATATTACGTTCTAATTCGATACATTGCCACTAGGTAAGTATTATCTAATAGGTGCCTATCTATGTATTTAACATATATACATATTTCCGTACCATTTTATCTGAATCTGCGACTGGTGAAAGAAAGGCTTCTCCTTCTACATATAGGACAAGGGATCAGAGTCGTCTCTAGACTCTAGCCCATGTAGCAATTATTAATTACCCTATAATACATAGTGCCCTTTAGTAAGCGCGCGGTCAAAATGGAATAGGTACAAATCGCTCATCCAAAAGAACAAAGGCATAATTGCAAAAAACTCGAAATTGACTTTTTGATGTCATAAGTAGGTATCTACCGATGTGGATATTCTATTGAATTTGCAAATTCACTAAAGACGGATTCTTTTGGATGAGCGAAATGTGAAAATGCCGAGGCCTGTGCCCCTAACACCGTTGCGCCCGTGTGCATCGCACACCCTGCACCATAGGTAAAGCCGCCTCTGCAAGGGATCCTAGATTGAGGGTCACCTGGCCCTCAAGGCCCTGGCGGAGGAGTTTGATAGGTAGGTACGGTACCAACTTTGTAAGTTGAACCTATCTAGAAATATTGCTACCCGAGCGAATCGAAATGTTTAACACCTGCGCACTCGAGTAACTACCTCCATCGAGAATTTTTATAGATAAAAAACTTGGTCGTCTCGTCGAAACGAACCTACTCACGAAAATTCAGTTTGTTCCAGGGCTGCCGGACTATACCTACCTATTTAGTTCTGAAATGGGATCGGAAATCGGAATATTTGTTACCCTACAGTCTACACACTATACTTACATCGATGACAATGTTAGATTGGTAGCTATAATAAAACATTTTTGGTGGTTTATAACAATTTCTCTGAAATTGGTAACAGGCAAATTATGATTTCAATGCGGTTTTCAATTTAAGATTAGTAATTGTATTAATCAACACAATTGAATGATTGTTTACAAAAGCGTTTCCCAAAACTCAATTAGCGATTACAAATAACTGCGGACTAAATGTTTGTATTCGTATAGGTTCTAAAGTCTAAACGTTTAAGGTTTAATAGCTTGTTTTTCGGCATACATAGGTACTTCGGTCATAATAAAAGATAATAATATTTCGCTCGGTCATAAAACTCCAAATGTTTTGTGTTGCGTAGGTAGGTAATATAAAGATACGAGGAGGTAGGTAGGTATGTGCATCTGTTTCTACTTTTAAACAACTAGGTAGCTTTATTAATTTCTTTATAACCAGAAAGAAAAGAAGAAACTTTGAGTAGGTTTGCTACAGAAACATTTTTCCTCAAGAACCGGCGACGTTTAGGCATTTACTCTAGTGCTGCAGCCTGCAAAATATGTTCATGGGTAGCGGTAAAGGTAATCACTTAACATCAGATAACCCGGATGCTCAGTTGATCACTATTAGGTAATATTATTAAAAAAATGCCGATTCCTGTACTTATAGACTGTAAAGGTCTGTATAGGTAGAGTAAGGTAAGACCGTAGACCAGAGATTCTTAACCTTTTTTAGTCATGGATCACTTTCCGCAAGGATCCTTTCATTAAAGATTAAAAAAATCAGCCAAGTGCGAGTCGGGCCTCGCTCTTTCAGGGTTCCGTACATAATTATGAACAATATAATATTTTGGGTCTAAGAAATATTTAATTTCCGAGCTAGACATCGCAACAAACCGTGAAAGAAAAACCCAAAAAAATGTTCGTTTATTTTGGTCACAGCTTATAAACTATTTAATAAATCGTTGTTTTCAGTATTTGTTGTTTAAATAGAGCATATAGTACATAATATACTGAAATATCATATTCCCAACTAGTTTAGTTTTTGAGATAGCCCCCATCACAAAAATGGTCTAAAACTGACAACTTTGATGGCCTCCCATTTCCTTATTTTTTGAGATAAAAATTAAAAAAATATATATTTGTACTCTACTTAATGAGCTCTAAACAATAATACCCCACAAGCTAGGGTACAGAAAAAATTTTTTTTCCGGCTCCTTTTTCATGTATGGGAGCCCCCCTGAAAAATAATTTAATTCAATTTCTAATTCAATATTTGATTTCGGGTTAACGTTTTACACTAAATACCAAAATTTCAGGTTTGTAACTCATTTCGTCTGCGAGCTAGAGACCTGTGACCGGCGGACAGACGGACAGACAGACAGACAGACAGACAGACAGACAGACAGACAGACAGCCGAGTGACATTAATAGGGCTCCGTTTTTTACCCTTCGGGTACGGAACCCTAAAAACGAGGTTTACTTTTACCAGCTTTTCTTGTTTGTAAACAAATTTTACATAATAGGTATGAATAGTTAGAGTAATGATTGCTGCTGCTCATGCTGGATTTGACCGTCAAATTGTGTAGGTAGGTACCTACAATTCGTTGTACATAGAACCTACGTTGTACGTACGACGTTGTACGTAATGTTACGAAGGCACACCATGGACCATGATCTTAATTACATGGACCCAGATTAAGAAACCCTGCAGCTCTCGATGCCTCGGTTGGACGACTGGTCATGCCTATCTCTTGAGCTTGTGATAACAGTGCTGTTGGAAAACCATTCTGAACAGCTTCAAAAGCGCTTTACACCTACCTAGTACCTACCTATATATAAGCTTGAATGATTAGAAATGTTTACATTCTAAGTTTCTCTAAGCGCCTTTCAGAGCTCTATATTAACATCAGATGCACCATTTATGAAGTTACATATAAAATTCGGCAGTCGAAATAGCTTGACCAAAAGCAGCAGCGGACGTCCGTGTCAGAGCACACTGAACCGGTTCTGTAATATTGTTCGCACAAACCGGTTCGGATTGTAAACAAAAACGGCATCGCTCTTGCCTCCCGCGAGGACCGGACTCTCGTTACGTAACCGATATAATAAGACAGCCTCCATAACTCAACAGTGTATCTAAGGGCGGATAGAAATCTGATAAGATATAGGTACCTACCTAGGTACAAAACTTACCTAGGTAGGTATCAAAGAGTTCCCGGATAATCAAAGGTAGGTATCTACCTACTACATCGGATTATCTAAAATTTGTGAGTAAACTATATGCCCTAGAGGCGTCATTTTGTCCTTAAATTAAAGCTAATTGTATTTGCTACCACATTTTTACCTATAATTAGCTATTTACTAGCTATTTAGCTATTTACTACAACATATTTTGATTTAATTTTACCCATATAATGAGTATTGGGTAATATCAAGGAGAGCTGTATTTCAGTAAATATTAAATTTACAAAGTTAATTCTGATCTTAAATTGTATTTTTTTTTAAAAAACGCACAGTTTAGGGCTTAGGTATATTGAAAAAAAAACACGCAAATCGGTTCAGAAATCTCGGAGTACCTACCTAATCGGTGTAGGTAGGTACATACTAACAAAAAAAATTCGCGCCGAATTGAGAACCTCCTCCTTTTTGGAAGTCGGTTAAAAGTGCAAAAATTTCTCGGTTTTTCGAGTGCTGCAAAGTTAGCACAGGTCTTTCGAAGCTGCAAAATAAGATTTAGACTACTGGTAGTGGTCCTAATAACATATTATTAAAAAATCAGAACTAGCTGTTTGATTGCGATTTTTAGCACTTTTTTGAGTCTTTGACTGGTTTATATAAATAGATACCTATTTGTGCTACTATGATGAATAAAGGTACACTAGAGACCAATAAATAACATTAATAGACCAAATAAGCTAAGCTATCTAACTGCCTACTTCGACAAATCTTAGAAACGTGAAATTTATACAAACGCGGACTCTGTCCATATTTAGCTGAGGCGGCCTACCTATTTAAGTAATCAGATTCAATTACATAGGACCTAGGTACCTATAATAGTTACTGAGAAGTGAGAAGACATTTTCTCAATCCAATTGCATGAAGGTCTAGTGTCTAATAATAAAGTGACGAACAATAATGTGTGTTCGGTTAATCAAGTCCGAATCTGGACTTCGATCCAAATAAAAGAGAACATTATTAACTTGTACACCATACCCATTGTTTCCTATGATTTTCTACCAACAATGAATTGCTAGTTGGATATTTGTATTTAAATGTTTAGTGTTTAGTTAACATACACGTAGCCACTACACAATTTTGGGTCAAAATGGCGTAAAACACAGGAATAATTTTCGGCTAAATATTTACTTTTACAGTATTAGCAATTGGCATGAACTGCGTGTTTAAACTCCTTACATTATTGTTTTGTTGCAAATAAAAATAACTGATGCTATTTCAAATTTTATAACAGATGCTGACGAATTTGGCAATGAACAACATATTACAATTTACAACAACGTAGAAACACGGGACAGAGAAAAATTAGACAATGTCATTCAGCAAGCACCTTTAGAAAGGAAGATAATTTTAAATAGGTGGATTTTTATCTGCGTTCTAGATTATTAATACTTCGGTAAATACGAATTTCCCTTGCACCTGCTTATGGGATGGGGGAACAGTGGGTGCACTGGTCGTCCGGTACTACCAGACTTTTTAAATATAAAAAATCTTAGTTAGATATTTACAGCAATCTGGTTGAACGTAACTCAAATCAAGGCAAAGGCTTGTACTAACATTACATACTATGGTGAAGGTTAGTTCGAGGTACTATATAAATAAAGGTAATCTATAAACCTATAACCTCCCTATATATAAACATCATTTATAGGGAGATAAAGACGTCCATAGAAAAATCAGGTCGGAGATCAACAAGAGCCCGGAAGAAGAGTCTTTTCAAGAATAGTATGTAAAGACTAAATTCAAGATGAATATAGTTTGCATGTGACTAACTACGTGAAACGAGAAAAGAGTGTACAAGTATCAAAAGAAATAGATATAAAGTAGGATGTTATTTAAAATTATTTTTTGGAGTAAGTTGGTTCGAAGATTTTTTTGTATTCTAGGATGATACAAAAAAAAGAAAAAGAAACAGTTGCTGAATAAAAAATGTTTATCAAATTGATCAACCATGTAGTATACCAAACTAGTAGGTAGGTATATAGGTAATGTCCGTCCAGCGAGAGGCAGGAAATTTTTTACAAGCGCTCAATGTCAAAATTTAACAGTTTACGATTATGAATTGAATTGCTTTATATAGCTGTCGTCACGTCATCAAGTCAATTGACTGTAATCATCGCGAGTGGTTATGGAACCTTGACTAGGTCCGACATTATTATTATCTCATATCAACCTTCTAGTGGGTAATTGTTATAGCGATTTCATAAAATGGAAATTCGGATTCCTATTCCCATAGTTTACGTCAAGATTTGATTCCATTACTTCTCGTAATGGAATCAAATATTCCTAGACCCTAATTGTACTTTATACTGACTTTATAGAGTATCTACGAGTATAATATTATTAATATTATCCTTAATAGGTAGGTAGAAACGTACCTAATAACCGTTGGTCCCGGTGGTTATTATCACTGACATCATAAATACGAAATTGTACCTACTCTGTCGAGTTGTATGTTGAAGGATCGGGAAACCCAGCTCATCATTATACCACGCATACCTAATGGGAAGGTTACCCAACTAACACCTAACGACCGTCAGCAACAGAAAATATAACGCAGAAAAAAAAGAATTGTTCCTATCACGAAGTACTTAAATATTATAGGGCAGGTAGTAGTGTATTATCTAAGATTATAGGTACCTAACTACTTACCTAGTAGATAGCAAGCAAGAATATCAAGTCAATCGAGAGCATAACTTGTACCTGTCTAGTAATAAACTGGAGACAAAGTTGAATGAAAGACGTCAAATGAAACATATAAATCATTTCATCAAAGAAGCAGCTTTACTTACTAAGTTACTACTAATAATGATTAGCATCTTCAAAAGAAATAAACACCATGTTAAAATATGCGGCTTAATAGCGATAATGTAATTTTAAAACATCTAAGGATTAAGCACGTCTTAGGGATAGAGGAAGATAATCAGGATAATCTCAAAGTCGTTGGTATGAATAAAACTAGAATAATTCTAAAACTTTCTCAACGTAGTTGCAGACTGCCTACTTATTTGTATAAATGAGACGCATTTAAAGATAATAAACTGTGTCTTCTAATGGAATGAATGGTTCTAAGTTCTAAGATTACCATCAATGGAGTAGATGTACTGTACACATATTAAGTAATCTTCCAAAGTTTAGTTTGTTTTAAAAAAATTTCGTTGTTTATCTGACGTCTGACAGTCACTTAATAAACTTCAGTTAATTAAATAATCATAGGCATGCTTATACTTAGTATAAAAGACAGTGGATATAAGAAACTTCCTTGTCGTTTATAAGTAAACCGTTAAATACAGAATGATCACTTATCATAAAACTCGTTTCTATTGAGAAGACAGCATACATACAGTTATTTGTTTGAGCTTC
Source organism: Melanargia galathea (assembly GCA_920104075.1). Taxonomy (NCBI): domain Eukaryota; kingdom Metazoa; phylum Arthropoda; class Insecta; order Lepidoptera; family Nymphalidae; genus Melanargia; species Melanargia galathea. Next base: position 4,903,431 of record OV049859.1, on the reverse strand, counting down.
AACCTTATCTATGGCATGTTTAAATATGCACACATTATCTTCATATGGAATACCTACGTAGGTACCACGATGTAGTACGAAGGTAAACAATGCAAGTACTCACCGTGTCCTCCAAGGTTTTAAACTCATTGAAGAGCCTGTTGCTGGTGAGCTTCTCGTTCAGAGATTTGACTGTAGCGGTCATCGCGATCATGTTCGCGGACAATTCATCCACCTCCTGCCGCAGTCGGTTGACCTGCACCTCCCGAACTATCGTGAGCACCAGCAGCCACACCGCCAGAGCCCCCACAGTCACCCCGAAAATAACACATCCTCGCCGCCTCTTGCCACCCTTCTCCGTCATACCGTTGGCGTATTGCCTCTCAAAGTCTGCACTCATCAAATTCTTGGACAAGTCCTTCGCGTCTCTCAACGCTTCCGTCTGGGTGTACATCGTTACGGGTTCAGGTATGAGCGCGCGGTTTTCGGCCATCACACCCGTATGGACACCTTCTGGACACTGCACTCTCGGTCTCGGTAAACGATAGCGAACGGGGAGCAATTAGCCTTTATCGGCCCATTGTCGAGTTCCCGGAAGGCCGGCTGGGGAGAGACGCACGTGCTGAGAATCCTGGGACAGACGGGGACACACCGACACACGCGTTACCGGCGAGACGCGCTAGAGCCGAGTGGAGCAAAACGAAGTGAGCAGTTGGCACGCGGCGCACGCGCACGCCTGCACTCGCCGACAAACAACTAGCCGAATGCAGCTCTCGGACAGTGCAGTGGTTTATTCGTCTAAGACCGGCAATTGAGAAGATTAAACGTGGTTAAGTACACACAATTGACAAAATAAAACAACCAACAAGGAAATGTTGTAGTGACTAGCTGGTGCCTGCGACTATGTTCGCATGGATTTAGGTTTTATAAAAATCGTGTGGGAAAGCTTTTCATTTGCCACGATAAAAATGGCTTGTGTCTGTCTCCGGAATTCAAACTATCAAAGAGATAGTTTCTGTCGAGATTAAATTGTCCTTGTACCTATTTAACAAATTTTGTTTTTTATGCAGGAACCATTCAATATTTCCTGGATAAAAATTAGGTAGCTTAGACCACTCCTTGTTTGATTCTCTATCTACCTGTGAATGTCTCATCAAAATTGGTTCAACCGTTCCAAAGATTAGACGGTAGACCGTACAGACAGACATTCTGACCAAAGTTATTAAACAGTCGTTTGGGTTGCAAAGTCCCTTCATAAGCATAAAGTATTTCGAAATGACAGACAGTCACTTTGCAGCGATCACACCGTTGACCCTGATAACACCTCTAGCATTATGTTTATTACAATGAAAATGGCAATTATAATAATTATAATTAAGTACATCACAATTCACATCCTTACAATTAAACAAGATCACATGTTTACAATTAAACATAATTGTTAGAATAGGTATGCATATAAAATGCATGGAAACCTATCTGTATCAATGCAAGAGACTGGATAGGTAAGTAACCTATGCATAATTAAGACGACGTTTAATTATGTGCAAGAAAACAGGTGATATTAATATCCACTTTACCTCTTTAAACTGTGGTAAACAGGTATGACTGAGTAGATAGTAGGTAGGTATAGCAAGTAAATAAATCGAGTTCAAATAAAATTGAGCAGAGAAAAATAGGTAGTAAAATTCTAGTATTAATATTATTCTACTATTAAGAAATAATAAAACATTAAAAACTACAAGTAGGTACCTATCTATTTACACAGTATTATTGTATGGGTGACTTCAATAGTATACGAGTCGTTGATATTTTGTTTTGTAATGTCCCAAATATAGATAATGAAACTGCAGGTAAGTATAATTTCTATATCTATATATTCATAATTTCTCATTGGAAGTAATAATTATGTAGCTACAGTTAACAGCTGTTTAAACTTTTAGTCCAACAGCCCGTACGACGACGGTCAGATCTTCGTTATTTTATAAAAGCTGAAAGTTTCTCTCTTACCTATGTCTCAAACACAGGTAAGAACGATCAACGAATATGAAGTTGAGGTCATGGTTACTTTGGAAGATAACAGGTTATAAAGATGTAGAAAATCTTACGTCTATAAGTAACTATAAAGTTTAAAAGTTCAAGGGTGTCTGGCAGGGGGTAGCAACTGTATTAAGTGTCCGCCTGTCCGGCAATGCATGACGTGATTTCTAATACGAAGAAAATATAAAAAAATTAGACTTTATACTTTGACGTAAGATTTTTTACACTTTTATTACCTGTTATCTCCCAAAGTAACCATGATCCCAACTTCATAGACGCTGGTCTTTCTTACCTGTTTTGGAGACATATGTAAGTGTACTCAGAGAAACTTTCAGCTTTTATAAAATAACGAAGGTCCGGCTCTTGCACTATTTATATGTACATCATTGAACTAAACTATCTCGCAGTTATAAGCACTTCAAGTGCCAACTTAGAAATATTTAGGTACATAGGTAAACAATAATTTATTATTATTTTCAACAAAGTCTTTGTGTAGTGTACCTAATTTATGTTACATAATATACAGATCTACATCGATTCTCGTCAATGTGTACAAAAATAGCGCTCAATTAAGAAATGACATAAATATCTCCGCTGTTCAAAGTCTTTTCTTTAAATATAATGAATGACGCATGCCGCCACGGAGCGGTTCAAAGATCACTTCGTAAAGCCTGGCACACACATCACAATATTATTTTTAAACCGCTATGAGAAAGATTAATTAAATAGATATATAAAATGATATAAGAAAGATAGATTATAATAATTGCGTATATTTATTTTCTGACCGGTACAATGAAGTTTTCCAAAACGAAAATAAAAAATTAAAAGTTAATTACCAAACTAAGTAATTAAATTATTATCATTGAAAAACTTTCCGCTGTATCTCCAGGACCACTGGCATACAATTTTCAAAGCTTTCCAAAAATATTTGAGCTTTCTGATTGATATCAAAAAAAAATCTAAAATGTTTTACTGCATTCGTTGCCCTCCGGTGCTGCAAATTTCAAAGCTTTTCGAAAAATATTTAAGCTTACTGATCATTTATGTAAATTTTAACTTCCTCATTTCGAACGCAAATCATGCCTTCCACGTAAGCACCTATATAAAATTATGGAACCAACTCCCTTCGGCGGTTCCCACTAAACTGTGTTTTAGGGTTATTCAAGTGGCAAATCGAAAAACGGGCAACGCATTGGAGGTTTCTCTGTTGATTCAAAAGTGTATCGTCGGCGGCGCGCGGTAATCCCTTAACATCAGGTGCTGTGATCCACCTGCTGTTTTGCTCGCTATTTATTGTAGAAATACATGTCAATTTTTAACAAGTCTATTCTGATTTTTGTGACGCAGCGTTATTTAGTTAGGAATTGAGACATCTTGAGGCGACAGTCTATTGCGATTTGTGCTGCAACGCGGACTCAAATCAATAGATGATTGGCAATTCCCTTGCTGCCTGAGAGAACACGTCAAGGCGTCGGTCTCAGTTACTTTAATAAACAGGATAGGTTAATTGATAGAAATTTTAAACCACAGAGTCGAAAAACACGAAATCGAGCATCGACAAAAGAAAAGATATCGAAGTGCATCCGCGCGGCGAGGCGCGGCACTACTCTGTGTATAATTCCTGTGCAAGGTTATTTTATCGCACCCCACCGAAGAGGGCTTTTTGCACCTGTGTGCTGCTTGTGATAAACTGATGATCTCGATATAAGTGAATTAGTTCAGTTTGTAAGTTCAATAGAACAATAACAGAAAAAGAAGTAGGTACTTATTGTACTTCTTGTGCAGTCAATATCTAGGTGTATATTCATGAGAAACTGCACCTACCTATTTATTTCCTTTTCCTCATACGATTTCCCTGTATAGCTATATTTCGCGGTACCATATTGTGCCAAGACGCATTGATAAGACGGTGATACCAGGCGGCCGCACGCGCTGCCCCGTGCCGATGTATTCCGGGCTTAACGTGTATGTAAAATAAAATTAGAATTAATATTTACCTCAATAACTAAAGGTCATGGAGCGGACGAAATCCGAAAGGTTTTAGTTTCAACCCCCAACCATCCCCGACCGCGCGTTGCACTATTATGGTATCCCTCACTAATAATAATATTATATGTACATCCTTGATAATAGGATTATTACCTATATTTTCTATGTACCCACTCCTAGCACGAGAATAAAGGGAAAAAATTGTATATAAGTAAGTAGGTATGTACCTAATACCAATAGGTATCATGAAAAATATTAATTTAAAAGGTGTCTATTACTTAGCCCGCCAACCCGCATTGGAGCAGCGTGACGGGTCTAAGCTCTAAATCCCTCTCTCCTATGAGAGAGGAGGCTTGTGCCCAGCAGTGGGACGTTAAAAGGCTGTAGTGGTGGTGCTGGTGATATCTACTTACCTTGTGAAAACATGAAAAATAATATAATTTTAAGTAGGTACCACGTAGATATGAAACAATAGTTTATTCCGTGGGTACCTGGTAGGTACCTACCTGCTCACGGTACCTGCGTATGTAATCTACGACAATAAAGGCCCGTCAACGTGATCTGTGACGTCAGTCAGAGCCGGGAACTCGTCAACCGGTTCCACGTGCTCACATTTCCACAAATAACCTACCTACTTCAGTATATCTAATATCCCCTACCTACATATTATAAGATTTTGTATATTATAATAAAGTCTGCAATAAATAATATGCTATTCTATACATCTTCTTCTTCTATATCTTCTATCTATCTATTCTATATCTTCTATCTATACATATAATAAAATCGTAGACTTGCCGTATCTGTACATTAAAGATTTTTGCAAAATAATAACAGGCATCCCCCTCTTATTAGGGATAAGTAACAGAACGTAAAAAATCTATTTTTGAAATTTTTGTCTGTTTGTCTGTTTATCTGTATATGTCTGTGCGCGCATCGCACGAAGTCGCGGGTATCCGCTGGTAAATAAATAATTAATCGAAGAGAAACAAAATGAGTTGATAGGTGGGTAAGTATACCTACCTACTTTCTTCGTAAGATCCACCCAAATCTAAAACAAGCATTACTTAATTAATTATGATGTGTTACACAGTAGTTTGTGTTACACACACCTATTGGTAAGCGTACCTCAATGGGATGCAATGCATGGGCGGAATTTCTGCGGAAATACAGAAAGGAATTCGGGACGAGTGGGAATTGGGGAAGCCAAAAGAGAGATAAAGCCTCTTTCGGATGATATCCACACTATGTGCTACCTGAAAGACAAAGCGCAGAAGTTGGAGGAGACATTTACTCTGTATGCCTTTGGCAAGATTCCTAATGGAGTCGGGCATGTCTGAGGTATCCATGAGGATTTTCCTCCTGAAAAATTAGTGTTTTAAGGGTTCAAACTAAAATTAGGTAATTACGTAGGTAGGTATAGATCGACCAGAATCTCATAAAAAATAGGGAAATGAAATTCCAAGGTTAGCAACACTACGGCCGCTCTAGCGATAAACAAAGCAACTGACATTTTTTGTGAAATTGACTTTTTGCATTAACAAAAGTTTTATGTCGAGTAGTTTTTTACCACAGTTTAATATTTCAAATAACTTGAACCGTTTAGTGAAATTTAAATTGCCCAAACAAAGTAACTGCACTCACTAACCCGGAATATAAATGCAAAAACCAAGTAAACAACAAGCACAACACAAAAACAAAGTAATTGGATGTTGATTACTTTGTTTTTGTATTTAAAATGCAGTTGCTGGATTTTTCGTTTCGTGAAACGATCCCAGGTAAGGTGTTCTGAATGTAATTACTTTGTTTATCACTAGGGCAGCCGAGTTAACCTAGTGTTGCTTACTACAAAATTTAACTTCCCCAATTTTCATGAGATTCTGGTCGATCTATACTTAAAGCAGATTGTCATCTACAGTCGAGCTCATTCATATTATAGTTGGCAATACGAATATCTATGATAATTACAATGAATTTGCGGAACTTGCAAGCTTCTGAAGAAATCCTGTGGGATTGTGTTAGATCCGTATCCATCTCTCTACGAGAGAAATCGATCATCTAAGTCCAAAAATAATGAAGAGATTAATTTATTACATATTATTATTTAGTTCGATCTACGCAACGAAACATACGGTCTGCCATCTACGGGGAACGTGTTTAATGCATTTAATGTTTTCTCAGAACGCCTTGTTCGGAATAACTAGAGTGAGATTTAAATTGGCACACATTGCAACCAGTTAACCAGTGGGTCAGACCTTAATAGCACAGCACCAGATTCATGACGCTACTTTTAATTAAGATAAAAATTATTTACAGTGTGCTAAGTATTAAAATGATATAGTGAAATCCACAAATTGATTCCTCCACTGACTCTGTGTAAATGTCTGTATGTTTGCATAAAGACAATATTTTTTACTAGATGATGCCCACGGCTTCGCCCGTGTGGATTTAGGTTTTTAAAAATCCCGTGGGAACTTTTGATTTTCCAGAACAAAAAGTAGCTTATCTGTCGAAACCCGTACCCAAAACGGAAAAATCCCATGGGATCCCCACGATTTCGGAACACAATTCCTTACAGCATCAGGGTTGAGGAGTTGGATATGTACCTACTCGAGTTTATTCAACGACGAGCGGATACCCGCGACTTCGTTCGCGTGGATATTGATTTTAATAATTCCGTGGGAATTATTTTGTTTTTCCTATGCTCCTTTGAGCTTAAACCTTGCTAAAAACTGTTAAAAGTTCACTGGCGGATGTTTAGGTACATCAAAATGTAAACATCCACCAGTGAAAGTCCCATCAAAATCGGTCCAGCCTTTCGGAGATTAGCCAGTAATCTTTGAAGTATCTACTTTCTAACAAAAAAAGAATGAATGAAATCGGACCACCCGTTAACGAATTACAGCTAAGTACACATTTTGACTTTCATCCCCTCTCCCAAGGGAACCGTGCTGAATTTCGGGATAAAAAGTATCCTATATGTTACTCCGTAGTATGAACTTAAATCATACCAAGTTTCATTTCAATCCATTCAGTAGTTTTTACGTGATGAGCGCACAAACATACAGACAAACAGACAAACAGATAAACAGACAAACAGAAAAACAGACAAACAGACAAACCGACAAACAGACAAACAGACAAAAATTTCAAAAATAGCTTTTTTACGTTCTATTACTTATCCCTAACATCCCCCAGTTATTATTTTGCAAAAATCTTCAATGTACAGATACGGCAATTCTACGATTTTATTATATGTATAGATATAGATTATCTATGATATATTGATAAAGAACAACAGAAGGAAGGAACAGCACAGAAATCATTAACTGTTTTACGATCTCTGTGTACAAGAACAATATAACAAGTATAAATTAACGACATTCGGTGGGCTTTTCTACCATCTTGGACCGATTTTCATCAAACATAGCTAAGAACACTCGTGACTAATTCACCTTTCAAACAAAAAGCCGCATTCAAATCGATTCACCCGTTTCAGCGCTACGGTGGAAGTGGAATAGACACACACAACGACACACAGACACGTCAAACTTTAACACCCCGTCGTTTTTGCGTCGGGGGTTAAAAAGAAAAGAAGTTCATTAAGTTTTTATAATTGACAATTGTGCTCGTCTCGTAGCTATTAATTAATTGATAATTAATAGCTTATTATGATAATTACTTGATACTCCAATGAGCAAATATGACTTGAAGTGACTGACAAAGAGACGGCAAGGCTGTGGGGTCCTCAAATCAAACGGAGGTTCCGCGTGTAGTTAGCACTCAGTGAGTGTATTCTTAAGGTGCGTCCAGACTTGAACATTTCACCGAACCGAACAGCGAAACTTTCGCCGAACTGTTACGCAGTAACCCATCTCAAGCGCTCCAAGCGCGCCGTCCACATTGAGCGTAACAAGTTCGCCGAAATGTTCGCTGTTCGGTTCGGTGAAATGTTCAAGTCTGGACGCACCTTTATACTCAAATACTAGAGCGCACTACTCAGCCATTGCCGAGAAAAAAAATCCTGAAATTTGAAAAAAAAAATTTTTTTTTTTGTATCAAAATCTCTAAAATCTAATAAATCATTATACTTAAACCATTTCTTTTGAACATTATTGAATAGCGAATTTAATAATTTTTAACTTTCTAACCATTAGAACTTATAAAAGACGGAGGAATGTCAATAGATATTTGTGAATAGATATATTTTTTAGAAAGGACCCCACACCCTTGCCGTCTCCTTGTGAATACAAAAGACCTAGGTAGCTGAAACCTGTTATACACATATAACTACATTTGCTTAAGACACAAATATAAAAAAGCAAATAAAAGAGCATTGCGATACGCGACTAATAAAATCAAAAGGTGCGTGCCTGTTGTAAAACACAAGCAATCGTGTCGATAGAAGAAAATGCATCGAAATAATCGCCTACAGCTTTCAATTATATAATTCTTCGTGGTGCGAATTTGCCATCAAAAGTTAAATAACCTTTGGCGCAGCAATAGTTTGAAAGTCAACAAATTCTTTAAAACTTAGCTTTCTAGTTTCTGATACCTATCAAGTATCAACAACTCTAGACTAATTGGAAAGAAGTAGGTACGGCGAGGTGTGAGCTCAACCGATAGGATCATCTACGATTATCGATACATTAGTCAAGGGCGTCGCCAGGTGTCCCCTCCCCCCCCCCCCCCTAGAGATTTGAAAAAATATAGATATGCTATATTTTGCATTAAGAATCTAAATTAAACCTGGCGCAAATGGAAACGAGGTCAGTGAAAAATTCTAATCACTACATAGTATACAAGTGTAAATTGAAAATTTAAAAAACCCCCGACATTCGCCATTTAGTGGCGGCGGCCATCTTGAATTTGCAATAGTGCTATTCTACTAGTCAAGCCCTTTCATTTGATACCCATATCAAGGGAGTTGTGAAAAAATATATCATCCGCCATTTTGTAGCGGCGGCCATCTTGGACCGATTTTCATCAAACATAGCTAAGAACACTCTCGACTAATTCACCTTTCAAACAAAAAAAACCGCATTCAAATCGGTCCACCCGTTTGAGCGCCACAGGGGAACAGACAGACACACACACACACACACACACACACACACACACACAGACACGTCAAACTTATAACACCCCGTCGTTTTTGCGTCGGGGGTTAAAAACAAAGTCGCTTTCTCTGTCCCTATATCCCTATGTATGCTTAAATCTTTAAAACTACGCAACGGATTTTGATGCGGTTTTTTTTAATAGATAGAGTGATTCAAGAGGAAGGTTTATAAGTCGAAAAATTGGACCCGGTAGGTGGCGCTAATAGCGGGCAGGACGACGTCTGCCGGGTCCGCTAGTTCTAAAATAAATTAAGAGCTCGTAACCAGCTTCAAAGCTCTGGACTGTACCAACAATACTTTGTACTTTTCCCATACTATAATATCATCAACTTGCCTATCCAATTTAAGAAAGTTTGTTCCATTTACCTACTGACGATAGTGTACAGACCTACAGAACAAGACTATTGTGCTAATAATTCGGTCAAGGCGCAGTGTAACTTAAATCCTCTTAGTTTATATTCTCATTGATTCTATACCTTCTTCGGTATCTAACGACATCAAATATCTTAACAAATCGATCTGGAGCAACTCCGAAAGGGGTCAAACAATGAAAGTGTTCAATTGACACAGATATTTGACTCTCGCGTCTCGCCTTGTTCCAAATGCAATAACCTTGAAGCTCCCATGTTAAGTTGACAATCCTTATTAATGAAAACCTATTTTTCAGTGTGCATACCTAAGTACAAAACAATACATGTACCTATTAGCTTCTGCCCGCGGCTTCGCCCGCGTGAATTTCAGGTTTTCACAAATCTCGAGAGAATCGTGGATTTCCGGTTCCCGTTCCCGCTCCCTTTTCCAACCTTTATACCTACTTTCAAGTAATCTACCTAATAATAGCTGTAGCTGAAGATTTCGGTTTTTTCAAAATCCAGCGGGATCTGTGGATTTTTCCAGGATAAAAAGCTTGTGTTAAGTCAGGGCATAATCTATTTCTACTCAAAATTGCAGTCAAATCGGTTCAGTAGTTGCGGCATTAAATAGTAACAAACATACACACACACACACACACACACACACACACACACACACACACACACACACACACACACACACACAAACACACACACACACACACACACACACACACAAACGTTAGCCTTTATAATATTATAGTGTGAGCACATCTACCATTAAGAAGTAAAAGAAGAAATTAAACAAAAATTATTAATGAGACTTTTCTGTGGCTGAATAAGGTACTTAGGGTGAGTTGTATCATACCATTGGTTATCGTAATTACGTTCGTTAAAATGTAACAGATACATTCGGACTTTAACATCTGTTAATTTACGAGGGTTGCTTCATTGTTAAAAAAACAGTTCGTCATTGTTATTCGGGTTACCTGCAAGCGAAAGGCTATTTTGGCCTAATATTTTATGGGGAATTTTTTTACTACTAGCAATATTGATGAAAACAATGTCATTCGAGGCCTATTCTTCTAAACAACCTTGACAACGGTGTTTTATGTTTTGTACGAAGGGGTATTAGTCGAGGTATTTTTAATTTTTGTCTTTAACTATATAAATATAAAATTGAATTGCTGTTCGTTAGTATCGCTAAAACTAATTTCGATGAAATTTCTTATATTGTGTATTCAAGTTGGTTCCTGGAGGGCTTAGATTCACAGTTTGGACCCGATAGGTGGAGCTGCAATCAGTTTCTAGGTTCAGTTTACCTATTATTATATTGCATCAATTATTGTATAAATATAGAAAGATATTATTTGCGTGACTCGATTAGGTACTTTCAGAGAACGCTAACACTACTTTCACTATATTTTGGAAAAGAAAAGAAGGCAAGAATTTAATCGATGAATACAAAAGCATAAGTATTATTTACCGGAGAAAACCGACAATACAAATATTTGCAAAAAAAAAGAGCATGAAATGCGATTAATACCGAGTTCATACTTCCTTTGACATTTGGAATGGACATTTATTAATAAATTCATCTTCTTGAAATAAATCGTACCTACCTACCTACTTAGTTAAACACTTTTTTCTTTCTCACAACTTCTCTTTCATCTTAGAAAACTACCATTAAAAGTATTAAATAAAATTGATTCCATTATAATTTGTAAGTTATTTAAAAATTAATGCTGCTTGTGTAGAAAGTACAAAGTTACGAACAGATTTGACGACAACCAATGGTCCTGGTTAACGTAAGCGTAACTTTTTAACGAACGATATGGCTAACAGATGGTGAAACAACGCTTTTTTTGTTTAACGTTCGTTAGCGCCATATTTAAAGGTTACGTGTCCGTCAAAATGGGATGAAACAACCCGCCCTTAGGCTACATATTCCAGGATATCTAATGAAGAGAGCGTCGACTATGGACTAGGATAATTATGGCACGTAGGTAAGTTCGGTTAGTAGGTAATATCACTACATAGTATAAAACAAAGTCGCTTTCTCTGTCCCTATATCCCTATGTCCCTATGTCCCTTTGAATGCTTAAATCTTTAAAACTACGCAACGGATTTTGATGCGGTTTTTTTTAATAGATAGAGTGATTCAAGAGGAAGGTTTATATGTATAATAACATCCATTAAATAGTGGAGAAGTACTGTTATTTTTGAGATTTATAATGTGATGTCGTAAATAATTAAATTTTTTCCGCTTACATTGCAAACGCAGGCTGAACCCTATGAGATTTATCAAAATAATGTACCTACTAAGTATTGTACACATTGAAAAGGTCTACAGAAAAGTCCGCGATGGTATATGTCTATCTCTTATGGATATCCCACAATAACATTTTTTTGTCATTTACTTTTTACGACAAATAATGGCTAATTTTCGAAGCGATTTCAACCAATACAGCATTAATCCTTATCTAATTAAATACCTTAAATGCATTGTTGATTTTATATAAATCCATATGGCCCTTTACAGCATATGATTTAAATGAATACTTTCGAAGATATTACAGATTTAAAAATTGCGGCGGCGGGAGCGTGCCTTTATGCGCGTCGGCGGCGGCCGCAGTTCTCCCTATAGCCCAGTTTCGATAATTTTTGAAACCAAAAAAAAAATCACAGTACGTAGGATGAAACCCATTGGAAAAGGAGAATATTATAAAAATACAAGGAAAAATAATTTACGGGCGATCTGAGCTCGGGAAAAAAGGGGGGGAGTTTTAAGGGTAAAAAACGGTTTATCTCGATTTCCGGCAAAACTAGAAGTCCTATGGAAAAAAATCAAATGGCAAAGTTGTAGGTAATAAAAAGATCTACAACTTTTGTATTTTCTTTTTTTTCACATAACCTCAAAATTTATGTGAAAAGTTCAAAAAACCAAGTTTTTGGTTCTTTATTTTTATCTTTTAAAATAAATATATTTTTTTCACGGAATCTGGTGAAAACTTACTGTTTTATGTCCCAAATACACTAATTTATTTGATTTGAAATATTTAGTTTTTCTCCTTATTTTTGACTTAATATCGACTTAATTCTGACAGCTGTCATTTTCATTTACAGATGAGTTATATAAATGGAGAACAGGGTTAACATCTACGAAGTACGATTTTACCCCAAACTACTTTAATTCTCAGTCAACATATAAAGCTCTAAGCCGCTTAATAATATTAATTGTTTCGCCCTAAAATAGAAATTGCTAAGAATGGAAAAGAAGCACATTGAAAAAATTTATTCAAAAATGGAAGTCGAATGACATGATCACCATGAAGTGTCTGTCAGGCATTTGTCATATCTACATGCAGCAGTTGATTTGTATTTGCATAAGTTTTGAATTTTTTATCTTTTTTGTGGGAATTGTTTTATCTCTGGTAACATTATGAAACGTCAGAATTCCACGGAATTAGTAATTCGGGTATAAGGTGAGATATAGTAAGTTCATTGTGGAAAATATCGTAAAAAGTCAAGCCGCCTGGGAGCTTTCATCGAAAACGCTGCCTAATCCCTGAGCGGGTAGTACCTACGCATAATATGCTCTACTACCCGTGCGAAGCCGGGGCGGGTCGCTAGTATATAATAATTTGCAAATTCAATAATCTTGATAAAGATACTACTTACATCATTAACTACAAAATTTTTATTTTTTGCCAATAAACAAAATTGCGATCAACAAGTTTTGATTGGATCCAATCAAAAGTTTTATTCGTTGGCTAAAAAATGTTCCAATTTCGTTAGGAGTTTACCTTTCTATGGCTCTGTCCCATTTAAATAACATGGTATATATATATATGTTTTGACCCACATAAAAATAAGGACTCAGGTATCTGCACATACCAACGACGACATACCCCATAGACGGATGATAACAGGCACGCGGTGTGAGGTAACAGTTGAGTTTTTTTAGTCTTATATAAGTGGCTGCTCGAAAATTCCGAATTAGTATCGACCAGTTCTGAGCGCCGTAAACACGTCCGCTTTGGCGAATGAAATATAGTGACAAAAATACAAGGATGCCTTGCTGATTTGTAAAATGGTGTGGTAAAATCTCTCAAACATCGAGGTAAAGAAAGGTAGCATAACATTTCATCGATAAGTCAGTAAAACTAATTTTACCAAAATAATCATAAATAAAATAATTTATAGCGGGGTTCATCTTATGTTGGTCATGTTCAGAGTAGGAGGAGCTTGAAATCTACTCGCGTTATCGCCGCATCTCTTTTATTCATACTCGCCGCGTAAGTATTTATCTCGTTTCATTAGTTACCTTCTGAACGATAGTGATGTTCAACATCAATTCTATTCTATTGTCGATAGTATGAACATAATAAAGCCGTAGACCGAATTGTTTTTCTCTTAGACGTTGTCCTAATACAACGCGAATGCGCAATCATCGCAAGTTCGCGCGAATTTTACTCGTACGAACTCGCGATCAAACATACTGATCTCGAATAGGTGTCCTAATAGGCATTCGCGCGACAATAGCGTCACGTCGTTGGGCAGTGACTGACTGACTGACTGACAGACTGACTGACTGTGACTGACTGACTGACTGACTGACTGACTGACTGACTGACTGACTGACTGACTGACTGACTGACAGTGACTGACTGACTGACAGTGACTGACTGACTGACTGGTTGACTGACAGTGACTGACTGAATGACAGTGACTGACTGACTGACTGACCGACTGACTGACAGTGACTGACAATGACTAACAGTGACTGACTGACAATGACTGACAGTGACTGACTGAATGACTGACAGTGACTGACAATGACTGACTGACAATTGCTGACAGTGACTGACAATGACTGACAGTGACTGACAATGACTGACTGACAATGACTGACAGTGACTGACAATGACTGACAGTGACTGACAGTGACTGACTGACTGACTGACTGGTTGACTGACAGTGACTGACTGAATGACAGTGACTGACTGACTGACTGACCGACTGACTGACAGTGACTGACAATGACTAACAGTGACTGACTGACAATGACTGACAGTGACTGACTGAATGACTGACAGTGACTGACAATGACTGACTGACAATTTCTGACAGTGACTGACAATGACTGACAGTGACTGACAATGACTGAAAGTGACTGACAGTGACTGATAATGACTGACACTGACTGACAGTGACTGACAGTGACTGACTGAATGACTGAATGACTGACAGTTACTGACAGTGACTGACAATGACTGACTGTGACTGACAGTGACTGACAGTAACTGACAATGACTGACAGTGACTGACTGACAATGACTGACAGTGACTGACTGGCTGACAATGACTGACAATGACTGACAGTGATTGACGGTGACTGACTGACAGTGACTGACAGTGACTGACAATGACTGACAGTGACTGATTAACTGACAGCGACTGAAAATGACTGACAGTGACTGACGGTGACTGACAGTAACTGACAATGACTGACAGTGACTGACTGACAATGACTGACAGTGACTGACTGGCTGACAGTGACTGACTGGCTGAAAGTGACTGACAGTGACTGACAATGACTGACAGTGACTGACTGACAGTGACTGACAGTGACTGGCAATGACTGACAGTGACTGACAGTGACTGACAGTGACTGACTGTCAGTGACTGAAAATGACTGACAGTGAGTGACTGACTGACAGTGACTGACAGTGACTGACAATGACTGACTGTGACTGACAGTGACTGACAATGACTGTCAGTGACTGATAATGACTGACAGTGACTGACTGACAATGACTGAGTGACTGACTGACTGACAGTGACTGACAGTGACTGACTGACAATGAATGACAGTGACTGACTGACTGACTGACAGTGACTGACAGTGACTGACAGTGACTGACTGACTGACTGACAGTGACTGACTGGCTGACTGACTGACAGTGACTGACTGACTGACAGTGACTGACAGTGACTGACTGAATGACTGACAGTGACTGACTGAATGACTGACAGTGACTGACAGTGACTGACAACCCTCTCCTCTCTACCTCTACCTCTACCCCTCCCCTACCTCTACCCCTACCTCTACCCCTACCCCTACCTCTACCCCTACCTCTAGGTAGGTAGGTAGGTAGAGGTAGGTAGATGTAGAGGTAGGGGCAATATAGCAATCTGTAATACAAAATATAAAATAACATTCATACAATATGTTTGGTAGGTAAGTATCTACTTATCGTGTTTTAATCAAACGTGTCCCATCCCTAGTCCGTGTACTTTTCGCAACCTAGGTAAGTACTGACCTTGGTCGGGCCAATCAGAACGCGATTCCCCGCGCCTTCATACTTCAGCTAGTTGCCAGAATTGTTTCAGTAGAATTAAAATAAACGAGGTGTCTATGGGATGTATCGTCGATGGCACATACCTACAATGATTAGACATTAGAATGTTACGCGTGCAAGGTGAAGGAGCTGAAACGACCCTGCTACAGCACCTTTACAACCAATGAAATTACCATTCAACTAATCACTGTGGTGGCGTGACTTTGTTTCATATTACAATTAACTACATTGGCCAAGAGCCCGTACATCATTGATGAAAGCTCAAAGACTTACGTTATGTAAGACAAAATCAGATAGATAAAGAGGTGGATAATACTGATAATGTTGTCATCGTTGTCATTGAATAGACTTCAATGGCGGGACATAGAATAGAATAGAAGCAGGCGTTACTTTGCGGAAATCCATAATATAAGGTACAATGATACAAATAAGGCCTATGCTCGAATAAGGCCTAGACTCCCGAAAACCCGGTTAAATATTTTTAACATCAAAGATTTTTCATGCATACACACACTAGTAGCCCTACGAATAGATACGGAGAGCCCAGGCGTCCTACGACGGGCCCGCGCCATTAGCTAGTATGCGGTGCGTTTTTATAGGAGGTGTGGTTTTCGTGGCGCGCAATAAAATTTCGCGCAATTTCAAGGTGTGTTATTACTTTAATAATGTCATTTTTACTTAAACCAATAAATACCAATTGTACCCAAACCATTAATTTAGATAATTGTTGCTGTAAATTTTATCATTTTTAATATTAGAATGAATTATAAAACTTTAAGTCTTATCTGGGTATGGTATCGAATAAGGCCCTAGGCCTTAAATGTAATCCTGTAGGTCTTAATAATTATATCACTTTTTATTCAAGCTAATACTTTATCAAAAAAACTAACGGTTCAAGTAAACAAGTCTCTCTCAAAAATAGTTCTACAAAGATTAGAAGATAATAATTTACTACTTATTGTAAAAAAAAGTAAGTGGTTTAAATTTTTATTTTTTGCAGTGCCTTATAAAAACACTGTATTTTTAATAAGGCCTATATTTTTTGTTAATATAATATAAGAGGGTAGGTCTGACAAATCATCTGTGTTTTCTACTGTTTAATTATTATTGTAATAAAAAGCTTAGTAATAAAAATATAGAAGCTGATTATTATTTATAGGTTGTGAACATTTTTTAAATAAAAAGGTAATTTTGATAAGATTCTCAGAATTTAAAGTTTATAGGCCTTATTTAGTAGCCGTGATTTATTATGGCCGCTGGCTAACGTTTTCAAATTGTTCATTTTGCCTGCCTTTAATTGGAAATTATTAATGTTTTTCTCCACTAATTGAAATCAATGAACATATTGTAAAAAATTACAATAGTTTTTATTTCTGCACACGTATATTTATTTTGTTATCAGCGTTTAAAATAAGGTAGGCCTTGTTTGTATCACTTACCTTACTTATGAAATGAAAAGTCAATATTATTTTGCAATACTTAATCCGCAAAACAGTCAAAGTATCGCAACAACAAGCAGCTCTCCTGTCGTTAAATATGCAGGAAAAGTAAGCAACCAAGCGGACCCCAAGCACCACCACAGTGTATCACCACACAAATCCACCACCAAAATAAACTCGACGATCGTTTCACTCCGACAGCGGAGCATCCTCAGGAGATAACTCTACAATGCACAACTGCAAAACGGGCGGCACATAGGTTCATTGTAAGAAGACCCTAAACATCTCGTCGCTTCCATAACATCCAGCGTGCCTGTATTACTCAGAGTTATGTGCATCCAGCCGATTTGGATTCTCGAAATTAGACTTGCCTAGCTAGACCATGTGTGCCCAATTCCGGATAAAGATTCATAGACTCTTCTATAAAGTCAAATGTAGAGTTATCAGTTTATCACTTATCAACGACTAGGTGATGCCAGCGACTTCGTCCGCTTGGATTCATATAAATTTCATCCCCTATTTAACTCACTTGGGAGTAGAATTTCCAAAATTCCAGAAACAATTTTTTATTTTTAATCAAAAACCTAAATACCTATTTTCATGGATATATAACTTGAAAAATTACAGACTTTCATACAAACTTGCATCCCCTATTTTACCCCCTTAGGGGGAGAATTTCCAATAATCCTTTCTTAGTGTGCGCCTACGTCATAAAAGAAAGCTACTGTAAAGTCAGTCAGTCAGTCAGTCAGGACAAGCCTCTATAAATTATAGATAGATTTTTAGCGTACTTGCAGTGTTCAAACATGGTTCAAACGCATCGAAGCGTCTTCGTGTGTATTTTATATGTAAAATAGAACGCGTAACACTTCAGAAGCAGGTCAGGAGTCAGGACTCAGGACCCGACTGAAGCTTTGATTCTCATGGATTCTCATGAGTTCGTGTTCATGCGCTCGAGTTCGTACGAATACGCGTGCACCAATCTGCGCTAGCCGCGCGCATTTATATAGGTAGGTACATTTAATACTTTATGCCTTGTTTTGTAAAGATGAGATAGGTGCCAATATGTCGTGAATTTTGTTTGTTGACGCTTCGATGCGCTTCGACTCTGCGCTAGTATGCCCCGACCCATAAATAAAGTAGGCAGCTATTTCATTTATGAACACGAATTTGATACGGCACGTATGGCTACTGAAACAAGTGGCTGTGGTGTCGGGTTCGTTATTTTTAGCTGATATTATAGGTAATTTAAAAATACACTTGACTAAGGCCTAGGCCGCACTGCGAAATTTATTCGCGCGAATTTTTTCGCAATATAAACCGCGCGAATAAAATTCGCGCGGTTTATATTCCGCATTTTAATATATTTTTCTCTCGAATTTTAAATCGCATGTGCGTGCAGCTTCATACATTCCCATATGTCACAGAATTTTGCGAAAAAATTCGCGCGAATAAATTTCGCAGTGCGGCCTAGGCCTTATTCTGATTTTACTGGTTGACACAAATAGGTACATACCTATAACAATTTAAAGGCACCTACCTACAATTATTAATTAGTAATTATGATACATACCACACTATAAGTAAATAATTATTTGATTAATTATTATTAGAGATGGGCCGACTAGTTACCTACTCGTCGGGAAAGCCGACTATTCGGCACCTTTTATACTTATTAGTCGGTAACTAATCGGCAAAATATGTCGATTATAATCGGCGCTGAAGAAATATATTAAAATCTGTTATCTAGGGTGAATGCTCTATAAGTCGGCAGTTTAAGGGTCGTGTCATTTTTAGGGTTTCGTACCTCAAAAGGTAAAAAAAGGAACCCTTATAAGATCACTTTCTTGTCCGTCTGTCCGTGTGTCACCACCGATTTTCTTAGGAACGGGTGGACCTAGCAAGTTAATATTTATACTAGATACTAAGGTCTATGGTCCCTATTAGGTGTATAAAAATTAAGGTCCTGAGTCCACACAATAAAAAGATATGGGCAAATTTGGATTTTTACGAAAACTTGTAAGTACCAAAATTTACCTTAATTTTCAACTTTTTTATTTTTCGGAATTTTCCCTTTACTTCATCTGTAAGACCTTGCTTTTGACCAAAATTGACAAATCTAGGTCAACCGGAAGTACCCTATAGGTTTTGGGTCGAAAACCTAAATGGTAGTTCCAGTTGACATAGAATTACGAAATTTAGTAAAAGCCAGGTCTTATAGCACAAATAAAGAAAAAATTCCAAAAACTAAAAAAAGTTGGAAATTTAAGGGTGTCCCCATACATACATAGTTGAGCCAATTAAGATAGACCTCTAAGTTGTATGAGTGCTCATACAATTTAGAGGCCTAGCTTAATTAGCACCTTACCTTTTAAGACAAATTACTAATGAAAAACAGATTGTATTTATACTTCTGGAGTACGGATAACGGAACCCTCGATGCGCGAGTCTGACTCGCACTTGGCCGGTTTTTTTAAAAATTCGTGGACGTGTCAAACGAAGCAATTTCAGTATAATGTCTTTTTCTTCTAATACATGATGCTTTGGACTATTTAAGTCAACTGTTAACACCTGCTTTTAGTATAAAGAAGTATTTTTTTTTTATTTTATTTTTTTAAAACAACGCTGGTTATTTTTTATTATTCTGCTGTACCTACCTACTTAAAAGATACCATAACGAAACTTTTTTAAATATATTCATTATATTTTGAGTCGCTGTCATCATCGTCACTCATTCTATTCTTTAAACTTTTAAAGCTTCCAGCAAAAACTGTGATCTTACTGTTACTATATTTTCATTATCAAAAAACTGTAGTTTGTACCTTGGATCGAGGTACAAACTACAGTGGATGGGTAATGCCGAGTAGTCGCCCAATTGATCGGCAATTTGAAAACTGATTAGTCAGCTAGGGTAGGCGGCTAGTATTTGCCGACTATAATACTAATTATTTTTATTACCTGTTGTGTACTACCTACACGTTGACTGCGTTAGCGGATGTAAATTGTAAAGTATCTCACGTAATTTTCCGTTGGTGCGGCGCCAAAAATCGTGTTCTTCCCCTCTGTGCGGGAAGTCATAACTCCTTTATTGCTATGTCAATGTGTTTGACAGAATAGAATAGAATAGAATAGAATAGAATAGAATAGAATAGAATAGAATAGAATAGAATAGAATAGAATAGAATAGAATAGAATAGAATAGAATAGAATAGAATAGAATAGAATAGAATAGAATAGAATAGAATAGAATAGAATAGAATAGAATAGAATAGAATAGAATAGAATAGAATAGAATAGAATAGAATAGAATAGAATAGAATAGAATAGAATAGAATAGAATAGAATAGAATAGAATAGAATAGAATAGAATAGAATAGAATAGAATAGAATAGAATAGAATAGAATAGAATAGAATAGAATAGAATAGAATAGAATAGAATAGAATAGAATAGAATAGAATAGAATAGAATAGAATAGAATAGAATAGAATAGAATAGAATAGAATAGAATAGAATAGAATAGAATAGAATAGAATAGAATAGAATAGAATAGAATAGAATAGAATAGAATAGAATAGAATAGAATAGAATAGAATAGAATAGAATAGAATAGAATAGAATAGAATAGAATAGAATAGAATAGAATAGAATAGAATAGAATAGAATAGAATAGAATAGAATAGAATAGAATAGAATAGAATAGAATAGAATAGAATAGAATAGAATAGAATAGAATAGAATAGAATAGAATAGAATAGAATAGAATAGAATAGAATAGAATAGAATAGAATAGAATAGAATAGAATAGAATAGAATAGAATAGAATAGAATAGAATAGAATAGAATAGAATAGAATAGAATAGAATAGAATAGAATAGAATAGAATAGAATAGAATAGAATAGAATAGAATAGAATAGAATAGAATAGAATAGAATAGAATAGAATAGAATAGAATAGAATAGAATAGAATAGAATAGAATAGAATAGAATAGAATAGAATAGAATAGAATAGAATAGAATAGAATAGAATAGAATAGAATAGAATAGAATAGAATAGAATAGAATAGAATAGAATAGAATAGAATAGAATAGAATAGAATAGAATAGAATAGAATAGAATAGAATAGAATAGAATAGAATAGAATAGAATAGAATAGAATAGAATAGAATAGAATAGAATAGAATAGAATAGAATAGAATAGAATAGAATAGAATAGAATAGAATAGAATAGAATAGAATAGAATAGAATAGAATAGAATAGAATAGAATAGAATAGAATAGAATAGAATAGAATAGAATAGAATAGAATAGAATAGAATAGAATAGAATAGAATAGAATAGAATAGAATAGAATAGAATAGAATAGAATAGAATAGAATAGAATAGAATAGAATAGAATAGAATAGAATAGAATAGAATAGAATAGAATAGAATAGAATAGAATAGAATAGAATAGAATAGAATAGAATAGAATAGAATAGAATAGAATAGAATAGAATAGAATAGAATAGAATAGAATAGAATAGAATAGAATAGAATAGAATAGAATAGAATAGAATAGAATAGAATAGAATAGAATAGAATAGAATAGAATAGAATAGAATAGAATAGAATAGAATAGAATAGAATAGAATAGAATAGAATAGAATAGAATAGAATAGAATAGAATAGAATAGAATAGAATAGAATAGAATAGAATAGAATAGAATAGAATAGAATAGAATAGAATAGAATAGAATAGAATAGAATAGAATAGAATAGAATAGAATAGAATAGAATAGAATAGAATAGAATAGAATAGAATAGAATAGAATAGAATAGAATAGAATAGAATAGAATAGAATAGAATAGAATAGAATAGAATAGAATAGAATAGAATAGAATAGAATAGAATAGAATAGAATAGAATAGAATAGAAAAGTTTTTTATTCAAATAAACTTTTACAAGTGCTTTTGAATCGTCGATTGAGTCTACCACAGGTTCGGAATGCAGTTCCAGCCGAGAAGAACCTGTAAGAAACTCGGCGGTTGCTCTTTTTTAAAAATAACATTATAACAATTATTATTATTAATGTACATGATTGAAATGCCGTCTCGCGCATTGCTGGAACGAGTTAAATCCAAGCTTTTTTATCGTTTATATAATCTTCAATTGTATAATAAGCTTTTTTTATGAGCATACTTTTAATAAAGTTCTTAAACTTGTGTAAAGGCAAGTCTAAGACATATTTTTTATTCAGATAAACTTTTACAAGTGCTTTTGAATCGACAAATGAATCTACCTGCTACCACTGGTTCGGAATGGTGCTTACAATTCTACACGTTAAGAAGGGCAGACAAAAGTAGCCCCATTTCCGACGGCGGCACCCGTTCACGAGCATGATGCATGATCCAGCCATTGCTTCGCTCAACCATATTTGAGGGAACGTAACAACCCGCACCACACGACACCACCACAGAAATGTTTAAAGAGAGCGTGACATACTTAGGCTACCCATGATTAAAGCATCGAATTGAACACCAATAATCGAATACTCCTCAAGTTATAATAGCGTATAAAGCGAATAAATTAAATCCATGCTTTTTTATCATTTATATAATCTTCAATTGTATAATATGCTTTTTTCATGAGCACACTTTTAATAGAATTCTTAAACTTGTGTAAAGGCAAATCTAAGATTTGTTGTGGAATTTTGTTATAGAACATTACGCCCATTCCCACAAACGACCTTTGGACCTTTTTGAGGCGTAATCGAGGAATCACGAATCAAATATACATACTTACTTGCTTCCCTCTTCAAGTTTGATTGATTATTGAAATAAAAAAAATTGGAGATCGATGAGGTCCCTAACGCATTGAGTAGTGATATTAAGACGAGACCAGTAGAATAAGAGTAGGATACCTACATATGTAAGTCGTAAACAATAAGCAAACAAAATCAACAAGCCCCGTATCTAGGTAAAAGGTATCTAATATGTATACTAACAATAAGACGTTAAATCCTATTTAATTATTTGAGATCACGTTTCTAATTTGCGTAGTAAATTGTGAAGATTACCTATTACTTAGCAGAAAACAATGCGACCTCGCTCTCCCAAATAAAATCTACTTAACTCATATTTCGCCTTCACGTGTTTACGACAAATTAATTTAAACAGCGTTTCGATATCAAGGTGTCTTATTTCATAGATCCCACATTTTCCAATAAACACTTAAGTAATACTCAATAGGTAGATGCAAAGCAATAAAGCCAACTCAGTGTTACCTAACATAAGATACCTAGGCACAGAATATATAATAGTACTTGACCTAGGTAACTAACCTTAGTCAATTTTACAGAATACACAAATCCTTTTTAAAGCTTCATAGAAATGTAGTCTGTAAAACCTACGAACAAACACTATACTCGTGTGTTAGATTTATTCATGAGGGAAAATAATTGGTACATAGACAGGTATCTATTGTACGCTAGAAAATTACAAACGTAAGGAAAATATTCAAATAGTGCCTACTTACCTACCTAAATGTTGTGACATAGATTGTTTGATAATTTTTTTAACCCCCGACGTAAAAACGACGGGGTGTTATAAGTTTGACGTCTCTCTGTGTATGTGTGTCTGTCTGTTCCCCCGTAGCGCTCAAACGGGTGAACCGATTTGAATGCGGTTTTTTTTTTGTTTGAAAGGTGAGGGTCGTTGTCGGGGGTTTTTAAATTTTTGATTTATACTTGTGATTACAGTCGTCAGCATCCCTCATGTTGTGCGAATATGCAATAAATACCTACGTATTGTAATTTAATTAAACTCCAATAAATAATAGAAACAACCTGATAACCATACCTACGCATTAGCCATTAGGATACTCAAGGAGAATATTTTCCTAGAGTTGAGCTGAAAGCATTTAGGCACACTGGTGAGTCAAGCCCTACGGGCTTAACCGGGGCACACATAAATAAAATGGTTCAGTCAATCCAGTGTCTTGTTCCCAAAACAACAATCATGCATGATTTTTTTTAATAGGTAAGTAAGTATGATTTATTAGTATACACTTCTAGTAGTTCTAGACACTTCCTTCATCATTTTATGAGAATATATTTTTCTGTACTTTTTGTTCTATACTTAAACTGAAAATCAGAGAGAGAAAGAAAATCATGTTAATAGAGCTTGTAAGGTCTCGCAAAATTATTTATTATTAAAGAGTTTTATATAAGCTACTCACTCACGCGAGCTAATTTTATTAGGTACTGAACAAAGAATGAATTCGTTGAATTCGTTGAATTGTATTACCAACTTGGTAAATGGTTTAAAAGAAATAAAGGCAACAATACAATGCAATATCTACTGAGTTGGGGTCATTCAACTGTGCTGAATTTTCAATGGCTTCCGTGGAAATTGTGGGAGATTTCCCAGCTGACGCCACGTCACTCAGGTGTACCGTTTAATAATTAAAATTGAACTGCTGAACAAAAATCCATATATGAAAGTTAGTTTGAATGTTATTTCGAATTTATTTTATTTTACTAGAAAATGCCCGCGGCTTCGCCCGCGTGAATTTCGGGTTTAAATAAAACCTGAGGGAATCGTGGATTTCCGATTCCCGTTCCCGCTCCCTTTTCCAACCTTTATACCTACTATCAAAAAGTTCGCTATAGTAATCTAACCAATAGCTGTAGCTATAGATTTTGGGGTTTTCAAAATCCCGTGGGAACTGTACATTTTTCCAGGATAAAAAGTAGCCTATGTTTTAAGTCATAGGGCATATTCTATCTCCATTCAAAATTTCAGCCAAATCAGTTCAGTAGTTGCGGCGAGATTGAGTATAACAAACATCCAAACATCACATCCAAACATCCAAACATCCACACTTTCACATAATTATAATATTAGTAGGATTTTAGTAAGTAAGTATGTACTGTGATAATGTAATGTAATAAATATATTATAGGAAAATCTTTGGCTATGGAATAGTGTAAGTGAGGCTTGATGTAAGTAGGGTGAATGTTCTATAAGTCGGCACTTTAAGCGTCGTGTCATGTTTAAAAATTCGTAGACGTGTCAAACGAAGCAATTTCAGTACAATGTTTTTTTCTTCTAATACTTCATGCTTTTGACTTTTAGAATAAATTTTTAATACCCGCTTTTTGCATAAAGAAGTATTTTTTTTAATTTATTTAAAAAAAAAGTACTGATTTGCGTAAGCTCGGCACCTTTGTCCCTCTCTCCGGCATTTGTGTTCTCAAAGTCGGCCCTCATTTTTTTATTAGAAAATTAGCTTTTACCCCCGATATTGTCCGCTACAATTTATGTTTTTTTTAATATTTATAGTAACTCTTTCCTCGTTTTCATTTTATTTCATTTTCCCGCCAAAAAAAAAAATACACTTTTTCGAAATTAATAGAATTTTTGAAGAAATAGATATATAATTTTTTTAACAATCAGCGATTTACGCACTCGCGCTCGTTCTAAGCGAAAATTGAGGGAAAGGGGTGCAAAAAAGTTCTGCCTTATTTTAGAACTATTTCCCCATTGGAGCAATACTAAATAAAAAAAATACCCATTGCGATTAAATGACACCAAAACGATAATATCGACAGAAATATAACGAAGTGCCGACTTAAGGGGGGGTGCCGGCCTAAGGAGCGTCCACCCTACTTAACTGAAAAATTACGAAGTCATTTTGCTATAATGCGATAAACTTGACTAGGAAATAAACTACCTACCCAAGGAAGTTTTGGTATATACATATGTATGTACTTACCTCTTAAAAGTATTCCAATCAGTCCAATCGTATGAGCAGAGATATTTTATACATTGCATCGTATAAATAGAGTCTCCTTCAAAGCTGTAGCAACGATGCGATGTCTAGACTGTCTCGTTGGTCCAGTGGCGAGCTTATATTCGCTGTAAATCATGAAGTCCTAGGTTTGAATACAGAATCAGGCCAAAAATGTAAAGCCGATGGTGCGAAGGCTGATCTCTCTCCAGTCGTGTAGGACTGCAGCCCCACCGGATTACGAGAGTGAGGGAATAGAGACTGAATCTGTATATGCAGCACTCGTTTATACACTATGATATCTCCTATCTAGTATGCTAGTCTCCGTTGAGGTTGATTGCTGTGGCCAATATTCGGTTCGGAGAAAAGCCGTTGTTTTTCTGACCGACCGCTACGATAAGGGAGGGGGGGGGGCGTGTAGACTGTAGAGAGATAGGCAGGGTGAATGCTCTATAAGTCGGCACTTTAAGGGTCGTGTCATGTTTAGAAATTCGTAGACGAGTCAAACGAAGCTATTTCAGTACCTACCTACAATGTTTTATTTCTTCTAATACTATATTATGCTTTTGGTAAGAAATAAATTAATATTTAAGACTTATAGCAATTTAAGTAATTTGTTTTGCGTAATACTTGACATCATGTTATGTGTGATTAAACTCAATTATTTTGCATATTTAAAGAAAAAACAGGGGTGCCAGACTAAGGAAAACCAATAGTATGAGGTACTTACCTGAGGTCGGCAGTGGGTGCCGACTTAAGAATTTGGGTTATTCCTAAGGTCGGTGCTATTGAATAAACTTGATATTATTATCTATTTAAAAACCGGCCAAGTGCGAGTCAAACTCACACACTGATGGTTCCATACTCCAGAAGTAAAAGTATTTAACGTAATTATGTTAACACAAATCCCTTCTTAATGAACCGCAAAACTAACTTTGTTTGTTTATTGTTTTAGAGGTTTATTGTTATTTTAATAAAAAAGCTGTGATAGCCTAGTGGTTAGGACGACCGACTTCTAATAGGAGGTCGTGGGTTCGATCCCGGGGCACCTCTAACTTTTCGGAGTTATGTGTATTTTAAGTATTTAAATATCACTTGCTTTAACGGTGAAGGAAAACATAGTGAGGAAACCTGCATGCCTGAGAGATCTCCATAACTTTCTCAAACGTGTGTGAAGTCTGCCAATCCGCTTGGCCAGCGTGGTAGACTATGGCCAAAACCCTTCTCACTCTGAAAGGAGACCCGTGCTCTGTAGTGAGCCGGTAATGGGTTGATCATGATGATTGTTAGTTTAAAAAAAAACTGTGCTAGTTAGAGCATTGATTTCATTTTTTCTGTAAAATATACATAAACCGTGACATTGACCATAATTATTTCAAATTTTTCAATTGATAAACTTCGGAGATAAGGGGGGGACGGTATTTTTTTCGACATTTTGCACGATTAATCAAAAACTATCATTTATAAAAATAAATACAAATCTGTTTTAGAATATACAGGTAAAGCCCTTTCATATGATACCCTATTTGGTATAGATATCTTACTTTGAAATTTGAAACCCCCTATTTTCCCCCTTTTTTAAATAAACTATTCCAAATTTCATGTCGATAGCTTCAATAGTTACTAAAATAATCGACTGTGACAGACGGACTGAGAAAGTCGCACCATAAGTGTTCCATTTTTACCATTTTGGTATGGAACCTTAAAAAATACCCATTGTGACTAAATGACACCAAAACCCTAATATCGACAGAAATAGAACAAAGTGCCGACTTTGGGGGGTGCCGGCCTTTGGAGCATCCACCCTTCATAATAATATTTAGATTTTGCTTTGAGTTATGGATCTAATCTAAATGGCCCATTGATTTTACAGTTAGTTGTATTAATTAGTGGCGAAATTATCGATTAATTATTTATCCAATGACAAAGCAATAACAATTATCGTTATAGGTAAGTACCTAACTTAAAATAGGTTTTTGCTGGCTCAAACTATCGACGAAGGCTCAATCTATTTGCAAACATTCACACGGTTCAAGTGTCGTTAACCGTACGATGAAAATTGCAAGAAAGTGTTTTCTAAGCCTTCTATTCATTAGGTAAGTACTTGTAGTAAACAACCTGAAAATTACTGACTAGCTGCGTCACAAGGAAATGACCTATAAGTGCCTACTGCGTTTTACTTTTCCTTAGGTTAGGTCGTGATCTAGTTAAAAATACCTTGATTTTTTTGTAAACGTTATGTTTTTTTTTTTTAATCTTTCTAGGTAATATACCTGTTTTGTATGACCCCAAAAGTTCGTATGCCTATCTACCTCAGGAGGTTAATAGGGCGATTTTTATTGCGAATATCAGCTTTATGAATTCACCTGTAACTTTTAACAAACTTACGGAATCTAACAATTTAGGTATATACCTACTTTTGTATAGTATCAATGTATACAATCTGACATCTGTAAAATCTTATTTATTAAAAAATTTTAACTAACGAAGCATGTCTCAGTTAAGTAGCTACATCAAATATTATTAAAGTCCTGGTTGACTTTCTATCTTACAAAGCTTGCCATATTGGTGTTAATTATTAATCTGCTAAATATGTAGGTAGATATTCTGTGATAAAACTTTTAAAAAATCAGCCAAGTGCGAGTCGGGCCTCGCTCTTTCAGGGTTCCGTACATAATTATGAACAATATAATATTTTGGGTCTAAGAAATATTTAGTTTCCGAGTTAGACATCGCAAGAAACCGTGAAAGAAAAACGCAAAATAAGTTCGTTTGTTTTGGTCACAGCTTATAAACTATTTTATGAATCGTTGTTTTCAGTATTTGTTGTACAAATAGAGCATATAGTACATAATATACCGAAATATCATATTCCTAACTAGTTTAGTTTTTTAGATAGCCCCCGTCACAAAAATGGTCTAAAATTGACAATTTTGATGACCCCCCATTTCCTTACTTTTTAAGCAAAAAATTAAAAAAATATATATTCGTACTCTACTCAATGAGCTCTAAAAAATGATACCCCACAAGCTAGGGTAAGAAAAAAAAATTTTTTTCCGGCTCCTTTCTCATGTATGGGAGCCCCCCTGAAAAATAATTTAATTCAATTTTTAATTCAATATTTAATTTTGGGTCAACATTTTACACCAAATACCAAAATTTCACAGACAGACAGGCGAGTGACATTAATAGGGCTCCGTTTTTACCCTTTGGGTACGGAACCCTAAAAATCATGTGACGATTCATACAAGTAAAGAATCAAATGACGATGCATACAAATAAAACATAATTATACAGATAGGTATAATATGAGGAAGAGAAGAGAGAATTATCACTTTCATGTAGGTACTTTATTTACTGACGTTCAAAAAGTGTAGTGTACCTATTTTGAATAAAAGAAATTTGAAAAAAAAAATATTTGAAGTCTAACGTTCACTATAAGTAGAATCTTTATAATCAAGAAGTGCGCTAAAAGATTTTCCTATTTTACTTGTAGTGTGCTCACTACAAGTCACTGCGATTTGTCGCGTAGACGTACAATTTTATATTAAGAAAATAGTCCAAGGCCTACTTAACTTACAAATTATAATAATCCTCCGTTATGTTTCGACAGTGAGATGGATAATAATGTAAAAAATATTAAAACATTGGATCGGTCATCGGTTGACGCTTTCGCTGTGCTAGTTTTTCGGAGGACAGTCATGGCAGGCGCCGCGTAGGTAACGGCGTAACGGTCCAAGCCGCGGCACACATGCCAGGATAACTGTTTTAAAAAAATATACCTAGCTTACCTACTGAAAGAACCGGTCGAAGATCAATAGGTAAATTTATTACAAGCGTATGTGTTTGAATCTAAAATAGGTGAAAGTCCTAGAACAAGTTTTATGCTAGGTATAGGATCTACTATTTTAGCCGCGAGAGGTTGACATTTGTCGGCTAATCGGAGGTAAATGCGATAATAACACTGTAGCTTAGTATTGGTTAAATGAGACTAAATGCATTGTTGCATCTATTGGCTTAAATGCATTGCTGCAGCAAGAATAGCACTATTAATAATAATTGACTCAAAAAGTCAAAAACATCAAGTATAGGAAGCAAAAAACATTGTACTGAAATAGTTTCGTTTGACATATTGTCTACGAATTTTTAAACGTGACACAACCCTTAAAGTGCCGACTTATGGAGCATCCACCCTAGAAAATCAATAGCATTTGTGATCCCATTTCAAGGCCAGGCCACGGGTAGAAGTCTAGAAAAACTACGCGTCGGCTGGCGACGTTCCAATACAGGGGCTGTATCAGTATATTAAGTAGCTAAGGGTGGTTTTACTTGGGGCACTGCCAATGAAAGTTCGGGTAATAACGTATCTACCTCGAAAGTTGGGTCTTTTAACATACCTATTACCTCTGTACCTGGCGCGGTCGGTTTCACCTGATGGTGAGTGACTATGCAGTTTAAAGTGGAAGCGGACTAATCTGGAAAAGGTATAGCAGTTTTTATCAAATCTAAACCCATCGGTTTCTATGCGGCATCGTACCAGAAAACTATGCTTGGAGGTACGGTAAAGTGGTAACTAACAACCGCTGAAGCCGTTAAAGCCGAACCAAAGATATATTTAAAAATTATAAATTCCCAAATTGCCCTGCCACTTGCCGGAATTGAACCCGGAGCCTCCCACTCATAAGACCACTGCGCCAGAAAGGTAGAGATTATCGCGTCTACTATCAAGTATCAATAAATCTTATTGGTCTGCTGAGCACGTCTCTGCTCCGGTCCCCTTCAATGGACATTGGACAGCCACCCCTCATAATAGATGTTTTATTTTTATATATTTATTTTTTGACGTGATAACGTCCTAAAAATCAATGAACGCCGGCTACACGCACGAAAAAGCATGACTCATTGTCACGTACCGCGGAACGTAGCGCGTAGCACGTAGCAATTAACGCAGAACTAAGCGTTCGGCTTGTGACGCGTCTATCTCTCTTTGTTTCACGTAAAATTTTATCGTCCGTAAATCGACAGACAACCAATTTTTTATTTAATTTTGCGCTCTATGGACTATGTCGTGGCTCTACTTCTGTTTTCAAATATTTTACCAATACGTAAGGCATAGAAAATTGAGGAATAGATACTTATTTATATTATGGTGTGCAAAAATTTAATATCTAAATAAGTACCTACCTACTAAAAGAAGATGTACCTAACGGAGTGGATGCTATGCTAAACTGTATGATAAGTGTTACGATAACCCGCATCCAAATGTGTATTTGTATACCGGTGAACGAACTCCGTGGTAAGAAATTATTTCCGAAATATATTTCTCTGAAGATAATGTAATGCTTTGAACAAAGTAACAAAAACAAAAGCTGAGAGATATACCTACCTACCTACTTACATGGGATAAAATGAGGTATTTCTGCTTTTATTTTATTAAGTGTTAATTTTATTAATTGAGAAGAGGTCACCGGCTCACCGCAGTTCAACCGCGTAGGTAGGTACCTACATGACCAAGCGAACGTTTCTTTTTACGTAATCACGTAATTACACCTAGGTACCTACTTGAAGAAAATACGAAGATGCGTATATTGACTTCTTGAGATTCTTCCTTTTACTAGGTATACTTACTGTACTTACTTACCGGCTTTTTTTCTCTATACCTAAATGTTGACCTCAAAATGATTCATGATTCATAAGGAATGGCATGGTTTTCTGTTCTCCGAAATAATGCGTGTGTATCGTCACATTTTCTTTCTCTGATGAACAAAACTTCCGAATAACCGAAAATGTGTAATGGGCAAAAGATGCAGAATTATAAAATTAAATACTTACTTAAAATTGAATACTTAATTAATAAATCAAAAATGAAAACTTAAAATAGTGTACCTATTAGGTATATCACCAGAAAAGGAAATAATAACAGTTGAATCCATTTCTCTCCATTTCACTGATTCACTCAAGGTCTCAGTTAGAAAAAACCGGCAAGAATTGATATTCATAATTCACAGAGCTGTGATCTAAGAAATGTCTTTGTTTTATTGTCAAAAAACATATATTAAAAAAAATTAACAGTGAATAGTTATTTAAATAATTTGAAAAATCCTCCAAAGAAAATCCCGGTCTGTGAGAACGGCATCACCAACGTAAAATTTGCATCACCGGTGGCGGGTTAAAGCGGCCACACCTACGGCTATCGCTATGTTAAATGGATCCCGTAGATGTGGCCACTACAAAACAGGTTGAGCCTTTGAGGGTTATGCAGGCTTCAAGAGGCAACTGTCAATTGATTGTTTACCAAGAGATTGT
Organism: Melanargia galathea; assembly: GCA_920104075.1. Lineage (NCBI taxonomy): Eukaryota > Metazoa > Arthropoda > Insecta > Lepidoptera > Nymphalidae > Melanargia > Melanargia galathea. The sequence goes on along the minus strand of OV049859.1, from coordinate 4,871,063 downwards.
AGCAACTAGCAATTTGATCCTTGGTAAACGATCTATCAGCATTGACAATGAGCACGAATCACATAAAACGTCCAGGAACAAGTGTGTAAACATTGACAATCGCGATTGATCGTGTCTGAAGCCCTTTATGGTTATTCTACTCTTTGTATGGTTGGCAAAAATGCGGCAGCGAGATCGTTCATCTCATGTTCGTGTTACTGTGTCAACGCGAACGACCTAAAAGCGAACTCGCAACGGTATTGCGCGGGCGGGCGATACGTTGACTGCTGTGTTGCTCATCGTACGAGTAAGTATTATCATTCCGGAAGACAATTAGCATACTTTCGCGTGAATGCCGAAATGAAATGTGTGCTTAGGACTCTCGAGTCCGCAGTGCAGCGTCTTGAGATACTTAAATCATAAAATCTCCTTATCATTGGTAGGTAAGTATTTTATAAACTTTCTGAAACCCCCGACCTCATTCGAATGGATTTAGGTTTTAAGAATCCCATGGGGACTGCTTGCTTTTCCGGGATAATTAGTAGCATAGGTCCGTCTTCGGGATATACCTACTTACTTAAGTTTATCCTGTGCTTTTTAGGGTTCCGTACCCAAAGGGTAAAAACGGAGCCCTATTAATGTCACTCGGATGTCTGTCTATCTGTCTGTCTGTCTGTCTGTCTGTCTGTCTGTCTGTCCGTCTGTCCGTCTGTCCGCCGGTCACAGGTCTCTAGCTCGCAGACGAAATGAGTTACAAACCTGAAATTTTGGTATTTGGTGTAAAACGTTGACCCAAAATCAAATATTGAATTAAAAATTGAATTAAATTATTTTTCAGGGGGGCTCCCATACATGAGAAAGGAGCCAGAAAAAAATTTTTTTTTCTTACCCTTGCTTGTGGGGTATCATTGTTTAGAGCTCATTGAGTAGAGTACGAATATATATTTTTTTAATTTTTTGCTTAAAAAGTAAGGAAATGGGGGGTCATCAAAATTGTCAATTTTAGACCATTTTTGTGACGGGGGCTATCTAAAAAACTAAACTAGTTAGGAATATGATATTTCGGTATATTATGTACTATATGCTCTATTTGTACAACAAATACTGAAAACAACGATTTATAAAATAGTTTATAAGCTGTGACCAAAACAAACGAACTTATTTTGCGTTTTTCTTTCACGGTTTCTTGCGATGTCTAACTCGGAAATTAAATATTTCTTAGACCCAAAATATTATATTGTTCATAATTATGTACGGAACCCTGAAAGAGCGAGGCCCGACTCGCACTTGGCTGATTTTTGTCAAGATCGCAACATCGCAAGGCGATGTAATTTAAGTTGTACCTACTAACTAAAGTATATGAATATTGTCCCTAATGTCTACAGATTTTATTCCACGCTGGAACTCTAAATATTACCATAGCCTGGACTACTCCTTGTGCGATCCTCTACCTGCCCGTGAAAGCCCCATCAAAATCGGTTCAGCCGTTCCGAAGATTAGCCCGGACAAACAAACGGACAATAATATTCAGTTGTAAGAGTAAAGAGACAATTCATTTATTTTTGTGAAATATTTGTTAGAGCCTGCAACCAACTTCGACGAAATCAGAAATGGGATAGCTGTAGATTAATGTGTTTTCTATAATAAACATTTAAAAATCATCGACGAATAAAAAACATCAGACCGTCTGTCGCCTAGATTAATGAGGACAGAAACAAACTGATTTTGATTTATTCTAATAGTCTAATAAGTAATTAAGTACTTACTCTACAATTTTGAGCGACTCAAGAATTCAGAACATGAAACGAAATCTAAATGTGACCCAAATATCTACTGAAAATTCCAAGTAACCTATGACTTTACGCACGTAGTACCTTTCTACTTAGGTACTTGTTAGGTACATTGTTTGGAAAACAGTGATTCAGAGCGTAAAATGTCAATTAGGCTTTGTTCCGTTTCAACAGTTAAGCATTACATGAATGAAAATATGATTAATCGTAACAAAGTGTAACAAATTATCTGTTTGTAGTATAATATCAGTTGTCTGCAAACATTGCATTTTTTTAAACTTTATAATAATTATGAATCAGGGAAGTCCATGTAGGGCTGTCATAAAATACCTAATACGAAAAAATCTTGTTGAAATGAAAGAAGAATACGTCGAGGAATAATAAAATATGTTATCTGTCTTTCTAGGTATATTGAGTTTTGATGATTGAATAATGATGTTAACTACTCCTGCCATAGTAAGAGTTTCAGGCAACAAAGCACACTGTATCATCAGCCATACTAAAGTGATAGGTTACATTGTAGCTGTTGGAGATGGACCACGAATTTCAATGTCCTACAACATTTTTCAAACCTACGACATTTTTCAAAGTAGGTATAAGTACTTACTTGTGTGACCTAGACATGGACTGTTTTTGTTATTACTGGGTTTAGGTCACACATGTGCTATTTAACTAAAGTACACGTGACTTTAAGCTATAAACGCCATGAGTTGAGATGGTAATAGCTACTTAGTCTATTAATTCACACCATGCATAAATACCTATACTACTTAAGTCACACATCTTTTAATGCACATACTTAGGTAGGTACCTACTATTTTTTTTATATAAAGCTCTCGTCAGCCGGCGTGCAATTAGGTAACGCTTGACAACCCTGTTCAAATGATTCATTACCTGAGGTCGAATTTCTTCAAAGTATTTTCGTGCCACGCTACGAGACACGAATAAATTACATTCTGAGTATTAAATAACGCATGCATGCATGCACGTGAGCGTCTGGCTCGTGGAAGATGAAGTAGGTACTTTCTTCCGAAATTATAATGAAAAGGATGCGCGCGCAGAGAGACGAGTGACGACTCTATTCCGTATTACGGACTCTACGAATCTACTCTTATTCATTTATCTATGAATCTACTCGTACTTATTAGCAACATTAAAAACCTTTTATATCATACTTGCTCAGTAACTAGGGATTACTATGGTGGAAAGTCTCCTTGTAAGTTGGTGTTTGCAATTCAAGGCAACATTACGTCGCACTATGCTTGAATTGTAGAGGTCGACCAGAATCTCATGAAAAATAGGGAAATGAAATTCCAGAGTTAGCAACACTACGGCTGCCCTAGCGATAAACAAAGTAACTGACATTTTTTGTGAAATTGACTTTTTTGCATTAACAAAAGTTTTGTCGAGTAGTTTTTAGCACAGTTTAATATTTCAAATAACTTGAACCCTTTACTGAAATTTGAATTGACCAAACAAAGTAACTGCTCACACTAACCCGGAATATAAATGCAAAAACCAAGTAAACAACAAGCACAACACAAAAACAAAGTAATTGGATTGGATGTTGATTACTTTGTATTAAGTATATTATATTTAAAATGCAGTTGCTTGACTTTTCGTTTCTTGAAACGATCCCAGGTAAGGTGTTCTGAATGTAATTACTTTGTTTATCACTAGGGCAGCCGAGTTAACCTAGTGTTGCTTATTACAAAATTTAATTTCCCTATTTTTCATGAGATTCTGGTCGATCTATAATGTTCACATTAAAGTTCAAGCTATGCAAAACTCCTTGGTAAACAATCTCTTTTCTTATAAAATGGTAAGAAAACTTTTTACTGAAAAAAAAAAACACTGAACATGGCGGCATTTAATTTTCATACATTTCAAACTATGCAAAACTTCTTGGAACTCAGAGCCGTAAAAAAAAATGGAAAACTATTTACGAAAAAAAAATGGAAATGGCGGCATTTCATATGATCTGAAAGTTTGTGAAGTTTGTTCGTAAAGGGATTTAAGTTATTTACAACAATGTCAAGCACTTTATCAGATGATGAAAAAGGAGGAGAGCCTGATTTTTGTTTGCTTGAAGCAGAACAAATGATGCAAAACCTTTTGCCGGATAAGTCCAAAGAGCGCTACGTGAAAACTTACGAAGAATTCAACAAATGGCGTGAAATTTCTATTTTTTCTCTAAATTAGCTAATTATTCTAATTAAAATTTCATTTTGCATTACCAATGTTTTATTTACCTCGCAAGAATGATATAAAGTAGAATGCTTACCTCGGTTGCAAGTAGCTATTACACCCTCGAACTATATTCACCCTCGCTCGCTGCGCTCGCTCGTGTGACTAAATATCTCGGGTGCACGCGATCCATTAGCGCCCTATGCGAGCTGCGCTCGCACTGGCGCCAAATTGGATCTTGTTCTGTAATAGCTTACTTACGTCCCTTGTGTAACAATCTACTATTTTTTAAGTTACTAGAGACCCACCACGGTTTTGCACGTGTAGAAATTACCCGCTAGGTAGGTACTATCCCACCATATTATAGGTATATTATTTATTTTTGTTTTGTTATATGTACCATAATATCTCAAAGGTTTTTAGATGAAAGCTCGACCTATAGGCGGCTTGACCTTTTCCGCCATTTTCAACATTATCGTCCTAATTATTATTTCAACCAATTTACACAAAATCCGTTCAGTGGGTTTTTGAGTTTATACCCAATAATTATTATTATATAGTAGTGTAGTGATAGTGATAGTAAAGGGTAATAAACATGATTTAAGAATGATTCTTCCTTGAGGGAAAACGTCATAGGTTGGTCTACTTACTTACTTACTTAGGTATGTGGGTATGACCTATCTTCATAACCCTGTAACTATACCTACGTAGGGTGGATGCTCCTAAGCCCAGCACCCGCTCCAAAAGTCGGCACTCCGTCTATTTCTGTCGATATTAGCGTTTTGGTGCTAAACTGCTGCCTTATTTTAAAACTATTTTCCCATTAGAGCAAGCTAAAGCTAAAAAAAAACATTGTTCCTAAGCAGCACTAAAACGCTTATATCGACAGAAATAGAAAGGAGTGCCGACTTTCGGAGCGGGGGCCGAGCTTAGGATCATCCACCCTACCTAGCTTGGTATAAGTTCAAAATACTACCTGGGCTCTACGAGCAGAAATATCTGGCGCCCGTTTTTTACCCCTGCGGGCTGCTATGCGGTCAAACTCGCAACCTTAATTATAGAACCGAATTCGAGTTCTTTATTCCCTTATAAGCCGTGCGCAAATCCCAAGCCACATTACGGCGTTGGTTTATAGCTAATTTTATAGTTTAGATTGTCATAGTCAATGATTTTAAAGGGTAGAAAATAAACTTAAGGCTAGAGGCCTCCATACTTCACCCTGGCAGACGAAAAATAAGAAGCGGATAGTTAGATCAACAATACTGCCCATACTGCATAGCATCGTCATCTCCGATAAACGTCCACTGGTCATCGGTCCCTTGTAGGCACTTCCACACGCCGTAGTCTTGTGCCGCTTGTATTCAGAGGCTCGCTGCGACTCATATCTGATGTTGTAAATCCACCTAGGGGGTATGCCGATACTGCGGTTTCCGGTGCGATGTCGTCATTCTAGGACTTTGGGACCTCAACTTTTAGGTATCAGTTCTTCGATCGAACTATGCAACATAGGTAACTAACATCGAAGACAGTTCAAATGTAGGTATAGATAAAAATATGTAAGTAATACCCATGAAGTTTTATTTACCTTTTCATGCCAATAAGTATGTAATTGAAAAAGTGTTCTTGAAAATAATTTCTCATCTACGAGATATTACCTACTACATTTTTCTTCAAACATGTTTTGGGTTTTTAATTTTACACCTTTAAAAAGCTTATTAAAAATCATCAAGAGGTCTAAGTAGAATTCGAACGCACTCTTTTATGATAAAAAAATATAAATATCGCTCTCACCACAACGCCAGTGGGCAGAGACCAACCAAGGTGGTAGGTACCTTACCGTCCAAGTTACATATTTATAGATATTTTATAAAAATAAATTTTGGGACCTTTTTGAACTACCTACATGAAGTAAGTATTTCCAATAACGAAACGAAAGATTACGGAAGACATTGGATTATTGAACGCGAAATACAAAAATAACATGCCGGATTTCTATAATTCTATATTTAGAGCAAATATAAGATCAAGATGTTGTTGAGGCGAACTGAAAACATCACACATGACAAGTAGGTATTGCGTTGCTGAATCTTAGCATACGGGCATATCCAAAGCATTCCAAGGCGGGCCGGATTCGTCCTTCTAATTTTGTTCACATGAGCTTAGAATTCTGATAAGGACTTGTTTACATTGGAGATATTAAAAGTAAGTAATCTTGTTTATTGATATATATTATGTTACCTCACATTCGTACATTTATTCGTTAAAATCATCGATACCCGTGATTCGGTTACCTGAAGAACTATTTTAGGGAATGAAAGTAATAGGTTAGTACGTTTCCAAGATGAATGCTATCTCTAAACGACACGCAAACGCATACAGGTGACTGGCCACCGTTCCCGGGGAAATGTTTTCCAGGACAGAGTATCTTAATTCCGTCTCTTATGCTGAAATAAGGTACCTAGGTACATATTATGTACTCGTATCTAGTTTTACGAGTTTATTAATGCACATAACTAATTAGAGTTTAAGTATTAAGTACATCACTACATAGTATACAAGTATAAATTGAAAATTTAAAAAACCCCCGACAATCGCCATTTTGAGGCGGCGGCCATCTTGGATTTGCAATAGTGCTATTCTACTAGTCAAGCCCTTTCATTTGATACCCATATTAAGTAAGTTCTGAAAAAATATATAATCCGCCATTTTGTAGCGGCGGCCATCTTGGACCGATTTTCATCAAACATAGCTAACAACACTCTCGACTAATTCACCTTTCGAACAAAAAAAACCGCATTCAAATCGGTCCACCCGTTTGAGCGCCACAGGGGAACAGACAGACACACACACACACACACACACACACACACACACACAGACACGTCAAACTTATAACACCCCGTCGTTTTTGCGTCGGGGGTTAAAAACAAAGTCGCTTTCTCTGTCCCTATATCCCTATGTCCCTATGTATGCTTAAATCTTTAAAACTACGCAACGGATTTTGATGCGGTTTTTTTTAATAGATAGAGTGATTCAAGAGGAAGGTTTATAAGTAGAAAAATAGGACCCGGTAGGTGGCGCTAATAGCGGGCAGGACGTCTGCCGGGTCCGCTAGTATTTAATAACTTAATAATTATTGTGAAACTATAGATACGTGAACATGATTGTGTGCTCTATCATTTTAATTGCAATAGATAAAACTAGATTGGTTATGCATCTTCAATAATATCTAATTGTTATTAATCAATATTCCTATGAGTATGTACTACGAATCTACATCCTACCCCTACTCTGCATGCACTATAATTCATTACAATAAATTAGTTAGTAATGTAGTTAGTCGTTCTCAACAGGTTTTGATCCTTCTATCAATAAAAATAATATACCTACCTACTTAAGATCCTTTTATTACAGATCTGCAATGTCGAACGTGAGCCAACTTTATTGACGTCGATCCTTAGCAAAAGGCACGCAAAAGGGTAAAAGTGCCTAGGTAGGTAAGGTACCTACGTACCTACCTACCTGCAGAAGATAATGAATGAATGTGATTTTTTTTGAAAGACGGTGCCAACCCCGTCCTTCGTAGAGGAGCTCAATTGAACTGTGTGTTTTCCAACAACAATAATTTACTAATATTCTGGACAAGCGGATACCCGCGACTTCGTTCGCGTGGATATTGGTTTTTAAAAATCCCGTGGGAATTTTGTTTTCCTAAGCTCCTTTGAGCTCATACCATGCTAAAAACTGTAAAAAGTTCAATGACGGATGTTTAGGTATATCAAAATGTAAACATCCGCCATTGAAAGTCCCATCAAAATCGATCCAGCCTTTCTGAGATTAGCTAGTAATCTTTAAAATATCTCCTTTCTAACAAAAAAGAACGAATGAAATCGGACCACGCGTTAATGAATTACAGCTAAGTACACATTTTAACTTTCATCCCCTCTCCCAAGGGAACCGTGCTGAATTTCGAGATAAAAAGTATCCTATATGTTACTCCGTACTATGAACTTAAATCATGCCAAGTTTCATTTCAATCCATTCAGTAGTTTTTGCGTGATGCGCGCACAAACATACAGACAAACAGATAAACAGACAAACAGACAAAAAATTCAAAAATAGCTTTTTTACGTTCTATTACTTATCCCTAACATTCCCCAGTTATTATTTTGCAAAAATCTTTAATGTACAGATACGGCAAGTCTACGATTTTATTATATGTATAGAATAGAAGATAATATACTTAGATATAGATTGATAAATGATTGACTCTTTGTTACAAGTTTTTCATTTCAGGCCGGTGAAAATGCACCCTAACCGGACCGGTCGCTCGATGCTAGTAGCAGCTGGCACATACCACGCAGACTGCGATTCTCAATACATACCTCTACCTACTTCGACTTTTAATTGAACGGAGTTAATTTTGACCGAGTTGAAGAGTAAAGTTGGTCAAATTGCACGTAAGGATTTGCCAGAGGTACAGGTAAGTACCTACCTACCTACTATAATATTTATCGGCAATCAGCATAGGGTTTTCTTACCGGTTATCGTCCATTTAGTGGAGTTACTGAGTTTGAGAGGGTGAAAATATATGTTCTATAAAAAAAATTAAACAAAAACTTGTTAAAATATACTTCTAGTATAGTCTATTTTCATTGCACGTTAGTATTTTTTTAGTCAGATAACTAGTTTTTTTTTAATCCTAATAAAAAGCTCAAAATGCCGATTTCACCGGTTATCGTCCACTAAATCTAGTTATCGTCCACCCTTGTACCTGTTATCCGTCCACTGATTTCTATGAGAAATTTACTATGAAAAAGTATGCATGTAATGAGTAAGTAATTGAATATGTAATATTAACACCACTTTAATATGTATTTAATATCTATACCAATTAAAATTAACTTCCTGTCCGTCTTTACGAAATATATGGGTTTTTATTAGTGAACTTATGTTTACTTATACATTATTAAAAAGCCACATAACCGTTTATAAAAAAATTGTTTTCTGTTGTTTCGTCTATTCGTAATATGTACTTACTTTTCAAAACAGCTGAACCTATTTTGACAGAACTTTCACAGGGTGATAAAGAACTTTATACAAAGTGATGTGGTCTTTCTACGCATACGCAATAGCGGTCAACTGCTTGTTTTAAAATAAAACAGATAAAAAACTATTGCCTTGTTAACGCGGTTTATAGTCTACAATATGACATTATATCTTTACCAACTTTGCGCCTATCTATCTTGCATCGTCTTTTACCACATCACACTTACATTATATAAAAGTAGGTACATATAATTTGGCAGCCTCCCTGGCATGGCGCAGGGGTAAGTCTTATTAGTGGAAGGTCCTCTACTTGATTCTCGGTAGACCAATTTGGTAAATTCAATTTAATAATTTCAAAATTGTCTCTAGTCTAGTATGCCTTACTTCCAAGTCATTTACAGATTCTGCTGTACCTCTTTCAGGTTATCCCGCATCCATCTTAGACTGTCACTTAACATCAGATGAGACTAACTTGTAGTAGAATAAAAAAATAAATTATAGATATGAGTAATAATCAAAATTCGCCTAAATATTAACATAAAATTAAAAAATATATGTTTTTCATACATATTAAAATATAGGTGGACGGATAACCGGTGCACTTCAGATTCTCTATTTTAAATTTCGTCCACAAATTATAATGATCGACAATACTATCTTAACTTATAAATAAATCAAAGTTCCAAGGAGAAACACATAAAATATAAGGTAATTCTTTTGTCAAACAAGTTTAATTATTTATATTTTTACTAAATCTATTTATTTTCAAATAATAGCTTGGTGGTCGAAACTTAGAATATTTATTCAGTGCAAAGTTAGATATCGTCCACGCGTGATTTTGAAGACCCATAGTTTTATATACAATGAGAAAAAAGTGGACGAAGACTAGTCACTAACTAGTGTATGTGTATAGGATTCGAATTAATAAACTTAATTCCAATTTTGTGCACACCTCGATTGATAACAAAACTACCTAAAATTAAGACGCTAAACCTGTGTTTGACCGCCCGGACGATAACAGGTTTTCTTAAGAAAATAGTGAACTAGTTGTCGTCCACTCCTTTTTTTGTGTTCCAATATAATCATAAGTAAAAAAAACACGTTCACAGTATTTTATGAAACATAAGTAAGTGCTACAAAAAAGAATCAAACTAAATCTTATAGTAAAATGATTAATAACTTCCCGTGATAGTTGAAGCATGCCACTAATTTTTTTGCTCCACACGGCTCATTTTCATTCCTAAATTGCATACTCAAAATTCGATCGCTTTGTTTTCAAAGAAACTTAAGTGAAATAGACTTTTTTCTTTCTCTGTGTCTTGATAAGACATTCAAGTTGGCACAAAGATGCATTATTTTTATGTAAGTCTTATAATGTTTCTATTTTTAAGCGTTTCTTAAGAGTGATCCGCTCGGTGGACGATAACAGGTGCGTGTCCGGAAACCGGTGTTCCTACCCTACATTTTTTTGGATCATGAATACTTAATTTAATATTCCTAGCAAAAAGAAAGTCAACACGTGCACCAAAGGTCAAATTATTCAGAATACCTAATATACTTAAAGTCCAAAAATTAAAAGCTGATGTAGGTACATAGATATTCCTACTTATTGTAGGTACCTACTGAGCATATTTTTAATTTTTATGTACCTAGGTACAAAACATAATATTTTCGGAATCTACTTACATGCTGAGAGCTAATTCCTATGATCTACGGAATTCAATAGATCTAATCTCATCTTTAATCTTTCCTTGGCGTATTCATATACATTAACATATCCGCCATATTGTATTGGCCATGACGTCATAATAATTATAGATGTCTATCATACGGCTGAACGCAAAGACAGTGCCAACGATAACAATGGCGGGTTATCCTTTAGAGTTTAGGCAAACTAGGCACGTGCCTAGGGGCGCGAGATAACAAGGGGCGCCAAAATTAAGTAAAGCAGGTGCTGCAAAGTTAGCACAGGTTTTTCGAAGCTGCAAACTTGGATTAGTACCTACCTATATCTACCACGACTTTTATTGGTCCTAACAAAAATCAGAACTAGCTGTTAGTTCAGCCAATCAGGGGCGCTGATGAGGTGCTGCCTAGAGCGCTGGTGGCGCTGTCGACATCTAATCCGCCACTGTTAACATATTTTATTAAAACCGTAAGAGTAGTTTAGCAATTAAGAGGGAACCGATAAACAAACCGACACATAATTGCCAAACATATTAAGTAAATACCTTCCGTAATGGTGTAAAAATATACTTAGTTAAGTAATTTAGAATTTTAGACTGCATAAAAATTGTTTTTTTACCCCCGATGCAAAAACGACGGGGTGTTATAAGTTTGACGTGTCTGTTTGTGTGTGTATGTGTGTGTGTGTGTGTGTCTGTCTGTTCCTCTGATGCGCTCAAACGGCTGAACCGATTTGAATGCGGTTTTTAGGGTTCCGTACCCAAAGGGTAAAAACGGAGCCCTATTAATGTCACTCGGCTGTCTGTCTGTCTGTCTGTCTGTCTGTCTGTCCGTCTGTCCGCCGGTCACAGGTCTCTAGCTCGCAGACGAAATGAGTTACAAACCTGAAATTTTGGTATTTGGTGTAAAACGTTGACCCAACATCAAATATTGAATTAAAAATTGAATTAAATTATTTTTCAGGGGGGCTCCCGTACATGAGAAAGGAGCCGGAAAAAAAATTTTTTTTCTTACCCTAGCTTGTGGGGTATCATTGTTTAGAGCTCATTGAGTAGAGTACGAATATATATTTTTTTAATTTTTTGCTTAAAAAGTAAGGAAATGGGGGGTCATCAAAATTGTCAGTTTTAGACCATTTTTGTGACGGGGGCTATCTAAAAAACTAAACTAGTTAGGAATATGATATTTCGGTATATTATGTACTATATGCTCTATTTGTACAACAAATACTGAAAACAACGATTCATAAAATAGTTTATAAGGTGTGACCAAAACAAACGAACTTATTTTGCGTTTTTCTTTCACGGTTTCTTGCGATGTCTAACTCGGAAATTAAATATTTCTTAGACCCAAAATATTATATTGTTCATAATTATGTACGGAACCCTGAAAGAGCGAGGCCCGACTCGCACTTGGCTGATTTTTTTTGTTTGAAAGGTGAATTAGTCGAGAGTGTTGTTAGCCATGTTTGATGAAAATCGATCCAAGATGGCCGCCGTTACAAAATTTGGAATGTCGGGGATTTTTTGAATTTTGAATTTATATTTGTTGACTGACAATTTTTTTTATCCGAGTAGATAGGCAATAGCACGCCGCTTTTAATTAAACAGTGAAAATATTTAGTGCAAATTAAATTAATGATATTTATGTTAATTTCTTATTAATGGATAGTTACAATAACAAGTTTTAGGTAATTACAGTGGAAGCAAGCTACCTATTTGGCATGTAGACTGTGCAAGTCACAGTGCAAGTACTATTGGTATACTTACTTAGTCAACTATAAACTATTTGCTGAACTAAACAATATTGGATGGTTTAAAAAAATTAGAACGATTATAAGTGCGCTACTGTGAAACTTTATCGTAAAACCTTTCGGTTCCCAGCGTGAAACAGTCGCGATTACGCCTCTCGAGTCTCGGTCGGTCCACAATAAAATTATTTCAAATCGCACCCGTCGCCGTCGGCCGTCCTCTCCGCAGTTTGAATTTAGCGCGTCGAGTGTGTAGCGGTCAAGCCGCGCGCGCGCTCCAATCCAATCAAATGCCAGCCGGACGGCAGTCAAAGGAACAACCTTTGAAAGTTTTGCATATTTTGCTCGTGTTATTTACTTTTTTGTTTGTTTTGGTGCGGTAGACGAACTTGGTGGAGTCTGTGTATTTTGTGTAATACATCAGAAAAACTGTATTAGGTACTATAGAAGTGATAAGAACTAACAAACAAATGTCTCTATCTGCTTGGTATGTAACAGATTTTTTTGTTATCAATTCGCGGTTATCGTACTGCGCGAACTTTTAATAAGCTTACTTCCTTTGTTTAGGAACGGCGACGCCTACACGGATGATTGTGTGAACAGCATTCTATCGTACTAGCATAGTACTAGCGTAAACAAAATATTTATATACAATGGAAGGAGACAGGAAATTAAACCTCGAAGGTGTTCCACTGAACTCGGCAGGTGCGGCGAATATTTATTTGAACACTGGTAAAAATAAAGTGAACGAGCGCGACGGCACTGTCATTCATCTAAACACAGGTGAGTTTCAGTTTTTACAAATTCGTAAAATTGTACCCGAGCGTAAACTCCAAAAGAACTGGTTTTGATATTTTTTTCCTATTTTAGAGAAGCCTGCAGACGTCGGCGTTCACATAAATACGACCTTGTCGATCGCGTCTTCCAAGAAAATTAAGCTTCTATTCATATTGAGCTTTTTGCTCAGCGTACTTTGTATGATAATCAGTTGCTCCATAGCATTTTATTACTGCAATGAGATGTCATTGATGAGACGTCAGTTCGATGTGCTGAAAGAACAGTTTCTGATACAGAACATAAAAGATGGAGTCCTGAATCAGGACAGAGCAGTACAGAGCCCTCTTGTGTCTAATTTTAAACCTAATTCGAAAGGTGTAGAGGTCCGAGAAGGCAGGAATTTTGTTAAGAGTGAAACACCTCCGAAAAGGTACTATGTTGAAGACCTTGGAGAAGATATGTTACTCGTAGACTCTAGCAAGAAGAATCCCAGTCAAGACAAAGTGCCAACTTATGACTTATCCTTCTTCCAGAAAGGTATAAATATATATCAGATTTCCACTGACATACATACATACTCGGAAGCATCGTTATTAATAATCAAATTGTTTTTATTGCAGAGCCTCTGGTCGTTCATTTTAATGGTGCCATGCGAGAACTAAACATTGGAACTCAATGTAAGTATAAAAATTAACATTCTTTTTAACTTATTCACATCCTGCTTATCTTAAAACTCTACCTTTAAGTAATTATACTTTAATCTACAGAAATAATATTGTAAAATACACATTTACTAGTAGGTCTTTTAAATAACAAAATATAGGCATAATTACAATTTATCACAGTATATTTCATTGTTCTAGTGTTTTATTATTGTAATACATAAATACAATTTAAAACAACAATCCAAGTATGGCCATTAGTATGATAATAATATTCTGCATACCGCAGGATGTGCGTTTGAAATCTTTATATTAGCATTCTCTACATATGTGAATCAACATACAAACATCACAGAACTAAATCCTAATTTATAATCAAGAACATAAAGTCTATATTCTAATAACATGTTAGCAAGATGGCTTAGTAACTAGGTACAGTTCCATAGAAAAGCTTGAATTATAAAGTATGAGTGTGGGGATAAGCAATTAATCTAACAGAGCAATTAAACACCAGACTGTCTTATGTAATTCCTTTTTTCATTCATTAGTTCATCGGCTCAGCTGTTAGATATTAGTTACTCTTACTGTTTCTTGAGACCAGAGGCTTATTGGATGATGGAGTTTTGAGTTGGGAAAATAATATTATGAGGTTTTTGTTACAACGACGTGCCTCACAGGGCACGTAAATCCATCTGTCCTGGCCCTGATCTCTCATCAGTTATACCTAACCGACGTACCCGTCGGAATGCCGTCCTGCACATCTACCGGACAATGAGAGTGAGGGAAGAGAGTGTGAAATTGTGTTGTGTTGAAACGCACACTATCGCAATATCATTTTGTGCAGTTCATTTTAATGATAATTTTTACCTTACCTAACTTATTTTTGATAACCTATAATATAATCTTAATCAATAATCATATAATTAACTAGCGGTCCGCCCCGGCTTCGCCCGTGGTACATAATATATAGCCTATAGCACTCAGGGATCACGTACATATCCAACAGTGAAAGAATTTTTGAAATCGGTCCAGTAGTTCCTGAGATTAGCGCGTTCAAACAAACAAACTCTTCTGCTTTATTATATTAGTATAGATAGTAATTGATCACGATCAACTGCCTCGTTGGTCTAGTGGTTAGCGTATTCGACTGGAGATCACGAGGTCCCGGGTTCGATTCCCGGGTCGGGCAAATAATTGTTAGGTACTTATTGGGTTTTTCTGTCAAGAAATTCTCAGTGCCAGCCCGGAGTTGGTAGTTGGCGGTGTTTCACCCCCGTGCCTCGGAGAGCACGTTAAGCCGTCAGTCTCGGTTATTATCACTATTATGTGACAATAGTCGTTAATGCTCCAACCCGCATTGGAGGCTGTAGCAGCGTGGCGGGTCTAAGCTCTCTCTCCTATGAGAGGAGGCCTGTGCCCAGCACTGGGACGTGAAAAGGCTGTATTGGTGGTGGTGGCGCCCTGCGACTCGTCTGATGTCGTCGTTCCACCATGTGGGACGTCTGCCAACACTGCGCAGTGCGCTCTCCGGTGCGAGGTACCCACCATCCCAGCACATATTCCAGCACCATGGGACCCCAACGTCTATCGGTTCTTCGAACTATGTCCTCTGCTCATTATCATTTTAGTTTCGTAACCTGTTGAGCTATGTCGGGGACTCTACTTCTTCTACGGATCTCCTAATGTTTGATTTGATCGCGTAGAGAAACTCCAAGTATAGCTCTCTCCATCGCCCGCTGAGCAACTATGGGCTTCAATTCTTATGAGGCTCATAGTTAGCGAACAAGTCTAGTATCTGATACCTACATCTGTTTTAATCAGTTAGTGAATTTTCCATCTAAGGCAAGAATCAAATCTTGCTGAATTTATTTTCGGCTATCTTGTCTGTCTATTTACCTTGTCAAGGTTTAACAGCTATACCCATAGTATTTGGCACACAAATAACTGGAGACGACCATATTTTTACTCCGGGAAATGAAAGAGTTTGAGTAATGTGTATAAATCCACGCTAAGAATAACCGTTATTTGATAATTTGATCATTATGATATTTTTGTCATTAAACAAAATAACAAATTAGCCGCAACAGATAACACTAGGTTAGCTAACAAACTTAATATTATCAGTAAACTAACACTTATGGGTCACAAGAATAAACATCTGTCTCAAGAAGCGAAATAACTATTTTTAAATTTGAAGTCGTCGACACTAGCTAGTATTTCAGCAGAATTCTGATGAATTTGTATCTAACCTATAAATATAGCCATAGTACAAACAGAATAATCTATAAACGCAAATAATAAAGACTCAAGTACGAAAACAAAGCATTTTAATACAAACTGTAACAACTACAGTACTCCATTTAATCAACACTTAGAAGTAATCAGATATCTCACCAAAGAAAGCAATTAATAACTTGCGCAATTTATTCGATCATCGCAGTATACAGTAATGACAAGTAGACAAACAGAAAAAATAGAATAAGTGGCAATTAATGGGGACACTTGAAGAGTTGGTGTTATCCTTACTAATATTGTAAACGCGAAAGTTTGTTAACATGGATGTATAGATGTATGTCTGTTGCTCTTTCACGCAAAAACTACTGAACGGATTTGGCTGTTTGGAACGGAGTTAGATTATACACTCGATTAACACATAGGCTACTTTTTATCTAGGAAAAAATCATAGTTCCCGCGGGATTTTGAAAAAACCGAAATTTTCTATAGCAATCTACAGCTACAGCTATAGGTAGATTACTATAGCAAACTTCCTTGAAAGTAGACTAAAGGTAGAAAAAGGAGCGGGAACGGGAATCCACGATTCCCTCGGGATTTGTGAAAACTGAAATTTACGCGGGCGAACCCGCTAGCAAAACCTAGTTATACCTATAAAATTATTCTAATTGCTTGCGGTTTGAAAGCTGCTATTATAAAAATATAGATATATCAGATCACTAGAGATCTGTGATAGCCTAGTGGTTAGGACGACCGACTTCTAATCGGAGGTCGTGGGTTCGATCCCGGGCACGCACCTCTAACTTTTCGGAGTTATGTGCGTTTTAAGTATTTAAATATCACTTGCTTTAACGGTGAAGGAAAACATCGTGAGGAAACCTGCATGCCTGAGAGTTCTCCATAACGTTCTCAAAGGTGTGTGAAGTCTGCCAATCCGCTTGGCCAGCGTGGTAGACTATGGCCAAAACCCTTCTCACTCTGAGAGGAGACCTGTGCTCTGTAGTGAGCCGGTAATGGGTTGATCATGATGATGATGATGAGAGATCTATATTATACGAACTAACATAAAATCAACACAACAGACGCAGATATAACACAATTCCCACCGCTCACTAAACATACACTCAAACTCACGCACGCAAGCAAACACACACACAAAACACATGCTTATCTACCAATTAAAATAAAAACAAAACTTTAAATTATTAATTAATTATTATTATTGTATTTACGTACACATATATTAAAACATGTTATCATAAGCACATAACACGCATGTAATTTACGAATGTAATAGATCGAGTGCTCTCCCCTTCCATTCGTAGATTTAGGTTCTATGTAAAATCCACTGGAAACTCTTTGATTTCCCTGGATGAACCAGAACAACCCGAAGATTAGTAGGGACAAACATACAGATAAAAATTTAAAAACATAGCTAAAGGGCTTATGCTTTCGTTCAAATAATCATAAGCTCAATAGGAGGCAGAGCCCAGAGGCAGAAACCTTTTTTTTTTTGTTGACGTGGTGGAAAAGCTTTTAGAGCTACCCTCGTTCTGCGGCAGAATGCGGCAGAACGAAGGTTATTTGGGACTCCCCCCAGAGCAGAATGGGGATATACCCACTAAAAACCACCACGGCATGACCCGCATGCTGTCCTGGGTACCTGAGGAACCCATTGTATGCATCCCAGGCGTCCGGCAGCCGCCCCAGCCGGGGCTCCCGCTCGCCTCTGGGCTGTCCCTCCAGAGGCTCGCCGCGCGCCCTCTCGTAATTTTTTAATGAGGTTTTCTTCCTCCTGCGATGGGCATTGTTGCCCCCTACCCCGGGGTGTCTCTTCCCTTATTTCGTCCGCAATGCCCTCCGCTAATCAGAGAGATATGTGGAGAAACCTCCCTCCGCCAGGTCTTTGGCCATGGATAACATATTGTTATCCTCGTAGGAAAATTACTAACCATGTTACCGGAGCGCACCGGCCCGAATACTGCCCTTCCTCTCGGACGTATCCAAGAGGACCAGCAACACCCAGGCACACTGGGAGGCTATCTAGCTGGCACCCCAGTTATTTCAAACCTAGGTTAGAAAGGCAGGGTATATATGAGTATATTTTTTTCTATGAAGTAGTTAAAAAATTCGCCAACGATTCAATAAATAGTACCGATACAACACCCGTTTATCTTATGGGGAACACTGACTAATGAAATTCCATTCAACTCGAGCGGATATCAGCTGATGTTGTTATGTATTATAAGGTTTCGATCGAGTCTACCGTACCCCTGCACGAAATTATTAATATAGATTTGTACTATTTTCTTTAAACGATTTTTTTATCTGGCTATATTTTGGCACGGGGTAATCTTCGGAACAGCTGAACTGATTTTGATGGGACTTCCACAGATAGGTAGATGATTTATATAACGAGTGACCTCGGCAAATATAGTAAGAGGTAGAGCTTTCATAAGAGGTCCTTTTTCAACACAGTATTTCTGTATATGTATTTCAATGATAATATCTTTGTTACAGCCATCATCGGTCCATGGTTGCGTGACTTGGAGGTGTCATCTAAGGACAGCGAATCCAAAATAGAGCTGAATACTGATTACTTCACGGTCAAAGAGAGTGGGCTGTACTTCATATATGCACAAGTAAGTTTCTACACCAACTACATAATAAACACTAGCGGCACAAGACTGTGTTCTGTAGCGATCCTTGCAAGAGATCTATGTCCGGCACTGGACGTCATTCGGTTGACTCTTCGCGCGTCCTTACGTCTAGCGACGAATGGCCACTTTATTTTCTCTATGGTCTTGACTCTTGAGTGCTATAGAGACCACCGGTTCGGAAAGCAGATTCTTGTCCGTACAAGTCACGGCAAATAAGTCGACCGGTGACCTTCAAAGCGCAGAGGTCGAAAATGAGGTATCTCGGGGTGTGAGGGGGTCGCGGGGAGGGCATGGGGATCGTACGTAAGCACTGATGCTATCTCGCGGATCCCTCGTAAGCGCTGATTGGCTCTCCAATCGTAGTGTCCCGCTCACTCGTACGACGCTGCGTGCACTTGAAGGTCACCGGTCGACTTACGTGCCAGCCGCCAGGCGTTATATCCCGTATTACATCTAGTAATTCTATTCTAAAAAAATATGTTTTAGTATACTGTGTATAGAATTCTTGGGAGTGAGTCCCCTGTTTAAATTATAACTCAATGTTTGTTCATTGTTCATTGGAGCTACTCAAACCATTTCCTGTTCTAATACACTCAGACATTATTCGGTAGTAATTACTGCTAGTTTAGATTAGATAAGTAAAATTAAAAGGTAGTCCCCCGATTTAGTTCTCAGCCTAAGATGAGTTCCAAGACAATTCGTGCTATACGTGATTGTATTAGGGCTTTCGTAGAAAGATCACTACTACAACTTCATGATGTAGCAGTTGTAAACAAGTATACATAATATCTGTGATAATATATAGAATAAAAAATCATGATTATTCATCACACAATAATATGTCGTCCGTTGCGCATGCTCCTACATACATAACTAATGGGAAGCTATTTGTTTGTGCGTTTTCATGTTATTTTTTTTTAAGTCTGTCTGCACGACTACCTACTTGGTACGGTATTACTCCTCTGCTAGAGATCTGTGGACACATGGACTGACGGATAGACAGACAGCAAAGTTACATTAATAGGTTTCCGTTTTTATCCTGTGGGTACGGAACCCTAAAAAGGACCTTAATGTTTTGTTTTAAAGTTGTTTATTCAGTACACTACTTACTTACTACACTAAGTATGGACGAACTCAAACCTTAAAACACTTCAACTTTGAGACCATTTTACTTTGAATATCGAAGTCTTCAACATTGAAATGTGGAAACTCGTATCTACCCCCTACTCGTTGAAAGAGAAAGGGACCACATATTCTTGTAGCGACTTCGCAAAGTGACTCCCCAATAATTAATATCAATCTATTAATTCCAGGTAGTCTACCTGACCCACGCACCAAACTGTTACTTCATTTGGGCGCGCCAGCCGAACCAGGAGCCCCGTCTCCTAACAACCTGCGCCACTGGGGACGATTCGAGCCCTAGGCCTCTCAGCAAGGCCCAGATCTCCTGCTCAGCTCACACCATAGCCCGACTGTACAAGGGAGACACAGTGAACATGGCCCAGCGTGAACAGAACAGGACCCTGTGGCTTCGGCCGGGTTACACTTACTTCGGCTTCGTCAAACTTAGTTCCTAAAACGGCTGTGATAGTGATTATGAACTGCTCGCAAGGCCGGGACGGGGCCCCACATTCACTCGGGGGGTGTAATGTTTCTCATTGCAATAAAGAAAACTAATGCAAAAATCTCGCACAAATAAGAGCATGAATTGCGCAAATAAGAGTATGAATTGCGCAAATAAGGGTATGAATTGCGCAAATAAGAGTATGAATTGCGCAAATAAGGGTAAGAATTGTGCAAATAAGGGTATGAATTGCGCAAATAAGAGTATGAATTGCGCAAATAAGGGTAAGAATTGCGCAAATAAGAGTATGAATTGCGTAATTGAGGGCATGAATTGCGCAAATGAGAGCATGCATAATTGCGTAAATTATATAAAAAATGTTGGTTCTCTTTTTCATGGGAGTGTGGGGCCACATACTGGAGAGCGTATATAAAACTGCCATTGTGCCTTTTTCCCATTCTGTTGATACGAATGGTGCTATCTTAATACTATTATTATTGTACAGGAAGTGATTTGAGTGTGCCATATATTGTACATAACGGTTGATTACATACATCACGCTGTATTATGTACTTATATTAATATAGGTCAAGAGACAATCATAATTTTGCCGTATACAATTGGGATGTAGATTATGGTCTGACATTTTGGAGTAGTTTTTTCTATAAAAAGCATATTATATGGTACCGAGAGAAAGATCTCAGAAATGAATGCTTCCGTTACGTTATATTATTATGGAAAATGTTTCAATCTTTTCCGAGCTTCCAGTGAAATGATCTCTTATTGGTCGAAGAATCCCACAAGGTGTACCAAAATTTTGTGTTAAGTTTGACAAAATTATTTTATTATTCCATTTTTGATGTGAAACGTCTATTCGTTTTTATATCTTATGTATATTTTTTGATTTTAAATGCCAATATAATAATTAAGATACATTCTTATTTCTACTTGCTCAAAAAAGCATTTTTGACTTATTTTTATATTATTATTATTAGTGGGAAATAGGCATACTGTGGTAGAAATGAAGCGTTGTGATTCACGATCGAAGCAAATTGAACTTTAACTCCATTGACTGTGGTGTAAATTTGTCGCTTCGCGTCTTGTCGCTTTGATTGTTCATTTGTTCAACACATTTGTGCGCTGGACGCTTATCTGTGCGTGAAATATGTACATTGTACAGTGACTGTGTGCGTGTCAAATAGACAATACAAATTGCTATATTTTTACACACAAACACAACACGATAGTATAACTTAATACCGCAGTATACCTTGAGCCTAATTTCAGTTAAGTATTGTGCGAAAGATGTTTTATTTTTTATGCAGAGTAAATGCGTAAAAAATGATTTTGACATTATTATGTAGTTGTAAAAGTACGTTTTTATATATGTAATTTAGTCAGTAAGCGAGTCATAATTATTAGTTTAGAATTTTAGATTGACATCTGTGTTGAGTATTAGTTTTATGAATATGGTGCTGATTTGACAACAGTCTGAGAGTTATGATCCATTATTTCAGTGAATTTTTAGTTTCCAGAGCCATTTAAATAAATATACAATATACATATAATATACATAATATATGAGATGAGCATATACTTACGTATTTTTATTATGATCGTTTCATATAACGTAAAATTTGGTCTGGTAAATACATTGAAATAATCATTCATCAGCTCTTGGTCTATGAGTCTTTGGGTGTGATGTGTATATTATATTTACGTCAGTTCGTTGGATAGTGTGAGTCAAAGAAATTCTTTTTACTTAATTTGTAAAATACTTACTTTAACTTTATACTCTAGCATTAATAATATGATTTGAATAGAATTATGTCTAAACCACAAATAGCGTTAGTCACGACTAACGGGATTTTTTTTTGGTTTAAAAACTAATAAGAAAGGGGTTTTCACTGTAGGGTCATAAATAGTTGCGCAAATAAATAAAGCAGTTCCTCGAATATTAGACGCTTATCTATTAAAATATTATTGAGGGCTGATTTTTCAATTGTCGAATAAAAATTTTAATTTGGCGTTTGAAAAATTCGTAGTTCGTTGGGATTTTATCCTTGGTTTCTTTGTTTTTGTGTGGCAAGTTGTACTTGTAAATATCAGTTTAGTGAATTCAATGATATTTCATTTTCTAATATACCTAAATTTGAATTTTAAATCCAGTTTGGCTCATAATGTATTTGAGTAATACAGTCATGGTTTTGCCAGTAAGGAAGAAGAGGAGGTACTTATACTTTATCTGAAGTCAGTAAGACAATTCTACTGTTATTGGTTTTGCCATACTTTTTACTTTTCACTTCTGAGGAAAAGATTTATCCCGTATTAATTAAGTTCACTATAAGTTTTTGAGTACAACAAAATTGTTTGTGTACTTGTATTTTAGAGAATAAGATTACTTAAATGTGATATAAAGTTACATTTATGTTAAGGATTTCAATGTGGTTGACGATTACGGCTATAGATAGGCATAGTCGCTGTAATCGTTAAAGAATTTGACATTAATAATTTCGTTACCTAGATTTTTCAATGTGGAAATGTAAAAAAAATATTACTATACCACATAGAAAGGCCATTGATGGTGTCATTCAAAATACAAAATATTGATATTGTATATAGTACCCATTACCGTAATAAGGATATTTTCTTAAATTACTTACTCCCGTCCATCAATTAAACGAAAATGGTCTGAAAAACTTTTTTTTATTCATATACCTTTGCCTATTTTTTCCAAGTGCCGCTGCTGTGTAGCTTTATTTTTTAAAAAGTTCATATACCTTTGACCTTTGACCTTAACGCAAAGAAGTTGTATGCTCTCTCTAGGGCCTAGGCGCAACGCAAGGTGCTCGCAAGGTCAAAGAGAATAATATAGAGTAGTGACCTTGCACCGGAAGCGCTGTGTTGTCAGACTCCTCACTAGGTGGACCGATGACATCAGACGAGTCGCAGGGAGCAGCTGGATACAAACGGCAGATTGCGGCGTGTGGAAGTTCCTACTAGAGACCTATGTCCAGCAGTGGACGTGTATCGCTTGATACTTAACGAGTAACGACGACAACGTCCATTTGGACTTGAGCCTAACCGTTAGGCCATAAATAAATTTTAAAAAAGATACCTAGAATCATAGGACCTATGGATTCTAAGCTCAAGTTGAAGCAAAGAAAGGCCTTGAACAGGTCTGGAAATTGCTTTGTCTCTCACCTACTTAAATAGAGTGTGTGAGGCGACTTATAATATATTACTTCGTATGGACCGGGTCATTGAACAAAAAAAATGGCACCGACTCAACCACAGAACAAAAATACTCTGACTCAACGGTGCTAAAATGTGTATGGAGCACCAATGCGAACTCATTGACGTCTGGACTTCAAACGCAAGCAGACGTTGCTTTGCATTGCAAAAATGCCGAGTTGTGTCGTAAAAAAGTGTACTAATTCCGATAAAAATGTGACTAAAAAAAAGGATGGAATATCTTTTTTTCGGTAAGCAATATAAAAATTATGTATTACCTACATATATTTTTAACATTTTTCTAATAAATATGATAATTACCATTTACCACAATTGACTAACCGGCCATGTTCACTTAGTATGTACCTATATAAATTATTATGAACGCACTAAAGGGCCCTTTAGATTTGGCTGGATTCAGTGCACTAAATGAAAAAGACTGGAGGAAGACAAGTGTAAAGGCATTCAGACAGTAAGACACACTAATTAGACAGTCAGAGTCGACACTGTGGCCGATTCTGTTGTACACAATCTCTAAACCTAAACTAAATTGACAGGTTTAAAAATAGTGCTATCCCTTTCAGCAGGGAGGATTGTGAAAGAGACGGGAATATATTTAGACCTGTCATTTTAGTTTAGATTTAGAGATTGTGTACAACAGAATCGGCCACACTGCCGATCTAAATCAGTTAGCATGCTGAATCCAGCCAAATGTAAAGCGATTTAGCCAAAAAAATACGTTCAGTTGTCCGCTGACCGCCACTCGAGGTGGAGTGCACACACATCCAGTACCTATAATATCGCTTCATTAGTCGCCGAACGCAGCGTTTTTGAGGAGCGTTATCTATAATAGTATATTATTATAGAGGCTTGTCCTGACTGAGTGACTGACTTATCATCAACGCACTGCCTAATCCACTGAAGCTAGAAACTTGAAATTTTCACAGTAGCTTCCTTTTATGATGTAGGCGCAAACTAAGAAAGGATTATTGCGAATTATACCCCTAAGGTGGTTAAATAGGGGATGAAAGTTTAAATGAAAGTCCGTCATTTATCAAGTTATGTCCATGAAAATCGGTTTTTGTACCTATTGTCAGTTAAAAATAAAGAATTACGTGTTTCTGGAATTTTGGAAATTCTACCCCCAAGTGGGTAGGGGGTGGTAAGGGTAGAGGATGAAATTTATAAGAATCCAAGCGGACAAAGTCGCTGGCATCAGCTAGTGTATACTACATTTACTTTTTGAGCAGCGATGTCGAAAGAAAAAATTTAATAAAATATATAATTCGTTGTAGATAATATAGTTTTTGTCTTAAAAGCAAATATTTTTTCATCCAACACTTCCTACGTCTTTTTTTATTAATTAAAATCGAGATCGACGCAACCATAGCCAAGGCGAGCCCTATTCTTTGATATTTTGATGGTCCATTGAGAGCTCTATAAATACGTGCGACAGTTTCGGAATCCTTGGTTATACTGAGTTAGCTAGCTAATTAGATCAAGTGTAAAGAGCAAGCTCTAATTAGCCACGTAGTGTCTGAATTCAGTCACACTGAATCCAGCCAAATGTAAAGGGGGTATTAGTCGCGTAGTTTTAATTTGGCCGTATTACATGCGGACACACGAGGTAACATTGTAATGTCGGTACATCGGGATTTTGATTTGGTTTCATGGGAATAAATTTCAAACTGCATTACATTATGATATTGGGATTACCGACTTATATTTATTAACTAGATGATGCCCACGGCTTCGCCCGTGTGTATTTAGGTTTGTAAAAATCTCGTGGGAACTTTGATTTTCCCGAACAAAAGTATCTGTAGTAAGTAGTAACCCGTCCACAAAACGGAAAAATTCCGTGGGATCCTTACGATTTCGGAATGCAATTCCTTACAGCATCAGGGTTGAGGAGTTGGACATGTACCTACTCGAGATCATTCAACAATAAAGTCTTTAATTGGTATCCCCAATATCAATTTAAATAACCGACAGTGCCTAAATCCCATTAGTTTTGGGGATCAGATCCCCTACAGCATCAGGATTGAGGAGTTGGAATCCAAATTTTTTGTAGGACAGTGTCGCAATGTTTCTCTATCGATTAAAAAAAAATTACGCAAATCGGTTCAGAAATCTCGGAGATATCGGTGTACATAAGTAGAAAAACACAACTCCTTCTTTTTTGAAAGTCGGTTAAAAAAGTAGCCTATGTTACTCCCTGGTTAATTCTCTACTTGTATGTGAAAGTCCCGTCAAAATCGGTTCAGCCGTTCCAAAGATTAGCCCGTTCAAACAGACAGACAGACAGACAGACAGACAGACAAAAATTTTAAAAACGTGTGATTCGGTTATAGTATCGTTCAAATAACCATATGAGCTTAATATGAGGTAGTTATTTCGATATTACAGACAGACACTTCAATTTTATTTATTAGTATAGATATAGATGTCGCAAAAGAAAACGAATAAATATATCTACTAAATCTATATTAATATATATATAGCTGCTCGTGCTGATTCACTGACTGATTGATCACCTCTCCTGTAAAATTTTGTATGAAAAATTTTTAAATAGAAAAATTTATATATTTATATTTAATAGAGTTGAAAAAAAATTCAAAATGGCGAAAAAAAGATGGCCGCCATACAAATTTCGTCGGTCTCCATCTCGGAGGATATAAAAGATAGAAGAGTGGTTTCTTGACAAAAAATGATCAGGATCGGAAGGTCTACTTGATGAATGGAAAAAATATTCAAAATGGCGGAATTTATTTTTCCATAGAAAATGTATAGCGAATATTGAAGAGACGAAGTTGTAAACTATGCAAGGCTTTGATGCGGTTCTTTGGAGAACTCTCAAAGAAAAATATGGGAAGACATGATGATTGAGGGTTTGGAAGATGGATGAGGAGCCCGGGCAGGGTATTGTAGATAGATGGGAGGTGCTCAAACAAAAATTACTCAGAATCTCATCCAATTGGCACTGAGTTGAAAAAAAAAAACAAAATTGCGGATTCAAGATGGCGGCTATACAAATTTTGTCGGTGTCTATCTCACCAAGTATAAAAGATGGAAGAGTGGTTTCTAAGAAAAATATGATCAAGAACTAAAAATCTACTAGATGAGCAGAATGATTCGAAGAAAAAATATAGAGTGATAATGATCGAGGATTAGGAATATGGGAGAGATAGGTGGAGGCTGCTCAAACCAAAATACCCGAAAGCGAAACCTCGCGGTCCGCTTGCGGGCCGCGCACCCACGCGCCATACTAGTTAATATATATATAGCTGTTCGTTCTGATTCACTGACTCATTCATCGCCTCTCCTGAACAATTTTGTATGAAATTTTTTTTAATAATATTTTAGAGGATAAAAATTCATTAAGAGGAAAAATATGGAGAGAGCTGATGATTGAAGATTTCAGAGACGAGGGAATGGCATGCTTAAGCTATTGAAGATAGGTGGGGGGTGCTCGACCAAATGTCACTTGAAACGTCATCCAATTGGCAATGAGTTGAAAAAAAATTCAAAATGGCGAAAAAAAGATGGCCGCTATACAAATTTCGTCGGCGTCCAACTCGGAGGGTATAAAAGATGGAAAAGTGGTTTCTTCGCAAAAGATGATCAGGATCAGAAGATCTACTCGATGCATAGAAAAAAAATTCAAAATGGCGGAATTTATTTTTCCATAGAAAATGTATGGCGAATATTGAAGAGACTACAAGTTGTGAACTATCCAAGGCTTTGATGAGGTTCTTTGGAGAACTCTCAAAGAAAAATATGGGAAGACATGATGATTGAGGGTTTGGAAGATGGTTGAGGAGCCCGGGCAGGGTATTGTAGATAGGTGGGAGGTGCTCAAACAAAAATTACTCAAAACCTCATCCAGTTGGCACGGCGAAAAAAAAATACCAAAATGGCGGATTCAAGATGGTGGCTATACAAATTTCGTCGGTGTTTATCTCACCAAGTATACAAGATGGAAGAGTGGTTTCTTGGAAAAAGATGATCAATATTCAATACCTAAAGATCTATTTGATGAGCAGAATGATTCGAAGAAAAAATATGGAGAGTGATAATGATCGAGGATTAGGAATTTGGGAAAGATAAGTGGAGGCTCCTCAAACCAAAATACCCGAATGCAAAACCTCGCGGTCCGCTTGCGGGCCGCGCACCCACGCGCCCTACTAGTTTATATATATATAGCTGTTCGTTCTGATTCACTGACTCATTCATCGCCTCTCCTGTAAAATTTTGTATGAAAAATTTTTTTTTCACTAATGGTTTCGTATAGAGGACAAAAATTCATTAAGAGGAAAAATATGGAGAGAGCTGATGATTGAGGATTTCGGAGACGGTTGAAGAGCACGCTTAAGGTATTGAAGATAGGTGGGGGGTGCTCGAACAAATGTCACTCGAAACGTCATCCAATTGGCAGTGAGCCGAAAAAAAATTCAAAATGGCGAAAAAAAGATGGCCGCCATACAAATTTCGTCGGTGTCCATCTCGAAGGGTATAAAAGATGAAAGAGTTGTTTCTTAGCAAAACATGATCAGGATCCAAAGGTCTACTCGATGAATACAAAAAAAATTCAAAATGGCGGACTTTATTTTTCCATAGAAAATGTATGGCGAATATTGAGAGAGAGTATAAAGTTGTGAACTAGGTATGCAAGGCGATTGATGCGGTTCTTTGGAGAAATCTCAAAGAAAAATATGGGAAGACATGATGATTGAGGGTTTGGAAGATGATTGATGAGCCCGGGCAGAGTTTTGTAGATAGATGGGGGCTGCTCAAACAAAAAATACTCAGAACCTCATCCAATTGGCACTGAGGTGAAAAAAAAAACCAAAATGGCGGATTCAAGATGGCGGCTATACAAATTTCGTCGGTGTCTATCTCACCAAGTATAAAAGATGGAAGAGTGGTTTCTTTGAAAAATATGATCAAGAACTAAAAAACAAGATGGCGGAATTTATTTTTCTACACAAAAAAAATTTTTGATGGTTTCGTGTAGAAAACAAAAATTCATGCGGAGGAAAAATACGGAAAGAGCTGATGATCGAAGACTTTGGAGACGGATGAAGAGCACGGCGAGGGTATTGAAGATAGGTGGGACGTGCTCAAACAAAAACTACTCGAATCCTCGCGGTCCGCTTGCGGGCCGCGCACCCACGCGCCGTACTAGTCTATCTATATAGTTATATAAAAATGAATCACGGCATCACGCGTGAAAGGCTGGACTAATTCTGATGAAATGTTTTGTGTGTATTTGAGTTGGTCTAGGGATGGTTTAAATTTACAATTAGACCTGGTAGGTGGCGCTGCAGTCGGGGTTTAGGATTTTTATTTTATTACTAGCTTTTGCCCGCGGCTTCGCCCGCGTGAATTTCGGTTTTTCACAAATCCCAAAATCTCCGATTCAAAATAAAAATTACGAAAACGCAGGACACATCCGCACGCATTAGCTCCCTCGTTCGAAATCACAGATTTCGAAATGGAGATTGGAGCATGCACCCTCTTCACCGCACCCGCCCGCCGCGCGGCGTGGCGCGGCGGCGTACGTATGGTGGGCGCAGGGGTGCGCGGCGCGGCGCGGGGAGTTCCGCAGCGCGAGCGTCGCGTCGGCCGTCGCGCGCATCGAAAATACCTATCGTTTTTTAACATAGGTACTTAACTACTTACCGATTTCAACACAACTCCTTTTTTGAAAGTCGGTTAAAAAAGTAGCCTATGTTACTCCTTGGTTAATCTTCTACTTGTCTGTGAAAGTCAAAATCGGTTCAGCCGTTCCGAAGATTAGCCCGTTCAAACAGACAGACAGACAGACAAAAATTTTAAAAACGTGTGATTCGGTTATGGTATCGTTCAAATAACCATATGAGCTTAATATGTGGTAGTTATTTCGAAATTACAGACAGACACTTCAATTTTATTTATTAGTATAGATGGACAAATTTTGATTAAATTTCTTATGTGGGTTTCGGTTGGTTCCTGGGGGGTTTAGATTCACAATAATTGGGCCCGACAGGTGGCGCTGCAATCGCTTTCTAGGTTCAGTGCAGGATAACGTCTGCCGGGTCCACCAGTAAAATATTTAAAAGGCTTTGTCCTAACTGACTGACAAATAACGTACCTACAGCCCAAACCGCTGGACGTTCTAGACTTGGGAGAACATAATATTCCTTGAGTACCCTAGAAACTTACTAAGAAAGGATTTATGAAAACTCCACTCCTAAGAGGGTTAAAATGTGAAGGAAAGTTTCTATGAAAGTCTGTCAAATATCATTAAGTTATATCCATCAAAATTCGAACTTGGGCATTCGGTTAGAAATAAATCAGTTCAGGATTTTTGAAAATTCGGGATAGAAGTTAGGGGATAAAATATCATAAATCCACGTAAATAAAGTCTAGGGAATCGTTTAGTTATTAATATGTGTTTATAATACGTATTATATAATAAGAGTCGTTATTATGGTTTTTTTAATTCCCAGATTGCCCGCAGAGCCTAACAGAAGAGAAATATCAAATATGGTGTCGTTTGCTAAGAAAGCAACGGGACGATCTATATTTTAAAGCAAACAACTCCCATAGAATTTGTTCAGCACACTTCTATGATAATGATTTTACTATAACTAAATTAGGGATGCGAAAACTGAATAAAAGTGCGACCCCTCATCTGTCGGTGGGTATTATTCAAAAATATTTACTTTAAAATTAAAATCTAGTACTACACACAGACGTACAAAGTGGTACTACATAAATATTAAAATAAATGAGTTTTAACAGATTCCAGATAACAGTAAAAATTGTAATGATAATGTGACAGCTGAAACATCAATGGACGTTGATGAGATTGCATTTCAAACTACATCAAACTGTGATTTTCGTACAAAGGTAAAAAAAATCATTAGTATAGATCGACCAGAATCTCATGAAAAATAGGGAAATTAAATTTTGTAGTAAGCAACACTAGGTTAACTCGGCTGCCCTAGTGATAAACAAAGTAATTACATTCAGAACACCTTACCTGGGATCGTTTCAAGAAACGAAAAGTCAAGCTACTGCATTTTAAATCACTACATAGTATAAAACAAAGTCGCTTTCTCTGTCCCTATATCCCTATGTCCCTATGTCCCTATGTATGCTTAAATCTTTAAAACTACGCAACGGATTTTGATGCGGTTATTTTTAATAGATAGAGTGATTCAAGAGGAAGGTTTATAAGTAGAAAAATTGGACCCGGTAGGTGGCGCTAATAGCGGGCAGGACGACGTCTGCCGGGTCCGCTAGTATAATATACATACAAAGTAATCAACATCCAATTACTTTGTTTTTGTGTTGTGCTTGTTGTTTACTTGGTTTACTTTGGCTTGTAGTTACTTTGTTTGGGCAATTCAAATTTCAGTAAAGGGTTCAAGTCATGTGAAATATTAAACCACATTAAACTGTGGTAAAAACTACTCGACATAAAACTTTTGTAAATGCAAAAAAGTCAATTTCACAAAAAATGACAGTTAATTTGTTTATCGCTAGGGCAGCCGTAGTGTTGCTAACTTTGGAATTTCATTTCCCTATTTTTCATGAGATTTTTGTCGACCTCTAATAGTAGCAATGAGCTGTTTAATTAAACACTATATTTACATTTTAGATACGTACTTCATATATTTCAAGGCATTTTTTTAAATTAATTTGACTGTACCGTTATTCGAAGCTTAAATAATTGAGATAGGCACTATGTTTTCCCGCGCTTTGACATCATCATATAGGCGTCTCTTTCTAACCCCACCACCGGGTAGTGGGGGAGCGTGCTCAGCGTGGGGCAGCGCTCGCCATTTTACTCATTGGCGTTTTGTTTCCCGCCGAGAACAGTCGTGCTTGCTCCAACGCTAGCACTCTGCAACTTTAATTGGTAAAACCAATAATAAGGTATACTACTAACCTTTTGGAATATAGCGGAACACATCACGTGAGTTTTTATTTTATTATTATTCTTAATTATCTATAAAAAATTTACTTTGTTGCTGAACAAAGTTGTTTTTTTTTCATAATCTATTTATTAATAATTTTACTCCTTCCTCTTAGTGAAGGTACTTTTAAAATAAATTGCTGTGCAATATTCACAGATTTTCACAGAAATTGATTCACAGGGAAATTCTAAATTTGAAAAATAATATTGTTTTGAAGTGTTTTTCTTTCGTGAGAATATTATTCTGTTTCTTCCTTTAATATGGATGAACTAGAATAATAGTAAACAGGTAGCTCACGAGCCATTCCAGTGACGTCTAATTTTAAATGAGGACAAGAAAGAAATCAAACACAAGGTCACCAAATTGACTTCTTCAGCACGAGAAGAAAAAGGGGGGCAAAAGAAACAATAGTCGGGAGTTTTTTTGGTGACTAATAAGTGCAAAATTCAAGGTTTATCAAGGAATAAAACGTGAGTACCCTGCTGTTTTTGATAATGATGCTGCTTTTGTCTTTTGACGAAGCTTAAGTTTTTAAATAATCATTCTAACTGGAATAAAGTTACTGGCTTGAGTTACATATCCAGAGACTCGAATAGCTTTAAAGTAATCATATTCCAGGTGTTTTCTTTCTAGTATTCTAAAAAACGAAGGAAGCTCTTAACATGCTACAGCTACGTGACGTGACTCTTCGTCGTGGGTTAAGGATACGCCCAATTACAAATTAATTAATAACTAATTAACTACAAATTTATGTGTAGTGTGAGATTTTTTTTTATGCGCAGAGTGAGTGTACCACAAATAGCGCAGACCTATGCAACACTGAAATATTTACGGCTGCTGTAAGATTGATAGTATGGAAATATTTATGGCCGATGAAAAATCTGACTACGCCTCGCAGGTGCAGTCTTAAAGATCCAAGCAACTCCTCGCAGGGGTACGCACCAATAATTACGATGGTTCGTGTCATCATTAACCTACCCTCGTAGGGTGGTTGCCAAAAGAATAGCTCGTTCGGTCGCGCCGAACGAGCAATATGCTCGTATATTATGGGATATTTACGGTCGATCTTCACGACGGATGTCCACAAAAAAACCTGCGCAAGATGGTCAGCACAGTTCTTGCTCCAATATGCGATGGTTCTTTTCATCATAGCCTACCCTCGCAGGGTGGTTACCAAGGTATAGCTCTCAGTCCGTCAAGCCAAACAATTGCGGATTATTTCGCGGTCGATTTTTATGACATTATCGAAAGCCGTTAGAGCGATCAATCTGGTTGAAAGCGTAATTCCTCACCAGCAAAATGACTCGAGAACAACTTATAGACATGGCTCAGCAGCGAGATGGGTCTATAATTCTTCAGCAGGGTATTATCGCCCTTTTTGAAGAAAAGAACCACCACGCTTCTGTGCCATGCCTCTGGCGTTATGCCCTTGTCGATGACGGAATTGAACAATCGCTGAAAGACTTTAAGAACCGGTTTTCCACCTGCTTTCAGGAGTTCTGCTGTGATTCCGTCATCACCTGGCGCCTTGTTGTCCTTAAGTTGTTTGAGAGCCATACTAATCTCGTATAGGCTGACGTCCGGGATATCTTCGGTATAGTGTCGGGTCAATTTGGCTCTGGGATCTTTAGCCAAATCTTCAACAGGCTTCTGTGTTGACGTGTACAGCTGTCCGTAGAACTTCTCGACCTCTCTCAAAATCTCAGGTTTAGACGAAATGAGACTACCGCTGTCGGTCTTCAGTCGCGTCAGCTGGCTATGACCGATAGACAGATCTCTCGCGAAGACTTTTGAGCCTTTGTTTCTCTCGATCGTATCTTTAATACATTCTGTATTAAAGTTACGTAAGTCACGTGTTTGCGCTTTGGAGATCTGCCTATTAATCTGCCGGTAAGCAGACGCATCTGCTGAAGACTGCAGTCTCATTTCATGTCTCTGTTCCATGAGACTGAGAGTATGGTCTGAGAATTTTTTGGTTCTATTTCTACGGTGGGTCTTAAAGAACCTAGACCCAACCGCATGGACAGTTTCCACCAGCCTGTTGTTCAGTTCGTCCACAGAATCGCAATCTGCCAGGCAAGCGAATCGGTTTTGCAATGCGAGTTGGAAGCTCTCGGGGTTCTGGATATGGGCACGAGAAGGTCGGAGCGTTGACTTCATCAGTCTGGCCCTTTCAAGCTTTATGTTGAGATTCAATGTGCCTCTTACCATACGGTGATCGCTGCCGGTTTTTACCCTGTTGATCACAGAGACATCATTGAATACATGCCGTTTGGTAGACATGATGAAGTCAATCTCATTTCTCGTAGAACCATCGGGACTCATCCAGGTCCACTTCCTGTGTGGCCGCTTCTCGAAGAAAGAGTTCATCATATAGAGGCCTTCTTTCTCCATGAAGTCGGCCAACATTTGGCCCCTATGGTTCCGTCGCCCATAGCCAAATTGTCCCACTTTCAACTCTTCACCGCTTCGCTTACCCAGCCTTGCGTTTAAATCCCCCATCACAACATTGTAGTAGGTATTAGAGGCATGCATGGCTTTTGATATATCCTCATACATGACCTCTACCTCCTCGTCGGGATGTGTCGATGTCGGTGCGTAGACCTGTATGACCTTCAGCGAATACCGTTTGGTTATTCTGAGTATAAGGTACGCTACCCTGCTCGACACACTTTCGACTTGCACAATGTTGTTAACGAGGGACCTGTGGACGATGAACCCAACACCACCCTGGGATTGTTGATCACCCTCCCGGTAGTAGAACAAGTTGCCGGATTTAAGGATTATCGAGTCCTCCCCCTCTCTTCGGACTTCAGATAACCCTATGACACCCCAATTCAACTTGCTCACTGTTTCTTCCAGCTCGATGATCTTTTCGTCGGTCCTCAAAGTGCGTGCGTTATATGTTGCCAGGTCCAGTCGTCGGGGTCGGCAGCGGAATCTCTTCCGGAGATTCTTGACACCCCCTGCCCCGCCGTTACCATAACCGCTGCCAGAGCTAGGAATAGCGGGGCCGCCGGGGACTGGGGGCTGTGGCTTTATCTTTCTATTCATGCAAGGATATGCCCATAATCGCCACGCTGGGCAGGCGGGTTGGCGATCGCAGGGCTAGACTATTGTACCGATGTCGCTGCTGCCCGACATCGGCCCTTGTCATTTTTGTAGTCTAGCCGATATGAAATGGTTATACCGCCATTTGTCGGTCGTCAGAGCCTCGTCTGTTGATTAGCAGGGGGCACCACGTGCAGGTGAGGTTGACAATTGGAGTGCTAAGATGGAGGTGCACTCCCTTACCCCCCCTGTTGTTGTTGTAGTTGTTTGTTGTAGTTGTTTGTTTGTTGTAAGTTGTTCTCGAGAGTCATTACGAATCGTCTCGCTCGTAGGTTTGACGACTTCCAGCCTCCCGAACAGGCCGGGTTCCGAAAAGGCTTTAGTACCATAGACCACATCCATACGCTGCGGCAGGTTATACAGAAGACCGAAGAGTATAACCGGCCACTTTGCTTAGCGTTTGTGGACTATGAGAAAGCCTTTGATTCGGTGGAAACTTGGGCTGTATTGAGATCACTGCAGAGATGCCGGATCGACTATCGGTACATCCAAGCGCTGAAGTGTTTGTACGAAAACGCCACTATGTCAGTTCGTATACAGGACCAGACTACGAGGCCAATCCAATTGCAGCGAGGAGTGCGTCAGGGAGATGTTATCTCCCCGAAGCTATTTACCGCTGCGTTGGAAGACGTCTTTAAGCTTCTGGACTGGAGCGGACTTGGCATCAACATAAACGGCGAGTACATCACTCACCTACGGTTTGCCGATGATATAGTCGTGATGGCAGAGACTCTGGGAGACCTCAATACAATGCTCAATGATCTCAGCAGAGTTTCTCAACAGGTGGGCCTAAAAATGAACATGAGTAAGACGAAGATCATGTCTAATGCTCATGTTCCGCTCCACCCGGTAATTGTTGAGAACTCAGCACTCGAAATTGTAGACGAGTACATATACCTGGGACACACGGTCCAGCTAGGTAGGTCCAATTTTGAGAAAGAGATCAACCGCCGAATCCAACTCGGCTGGGCAGCGTTCGGGAAACTTCGAGATGTCTTTTCGTCCAATATCCCTCAGTGTCTGAAGACGAAAGTCTTCGAACAGTGCGTGTTGCCAGTGATGACTTACGGATCTGAGACATGGTCGCTAACAATGGGCCTCATAAGAAGGCTCAGGGTCACTCAGCGGGCGATGGAGAGAGCTATGCTCGGAGTATCCCTGCGGGATCAAATCAGAAATGAGGAGATCCGCAGGAGAACCAGAGTCACCGACATAGCTCATCGAGTCGCGAAGCTGAAGTGGCAATGGGCGGGGCACATTGCACGAAGAACCGATGGACGTTGGGGTCCCAAGGTGCTTGAATGGCGACCTCGCACCAGCAAACGAAGCGTAGGTAGACCCCCCACTCGATGGACAGACGATCTCAAGCGAGTCGCTGGTAGCCGCTGGAATCAGGCGGCACAAGATCGTGTGCTGTGGCGATCCTTGCAAGAGACCTATGTCCAGCAGTGGACGTCCATTGGTTGAAACGAACGAAAACGAACGAAAAATGACTCAAAGCGATGCAAATATTGACATAACGCCTTTTAGAGCCAGCCGCCTTCTTCATTTTATGTCAAATGGAAACGTCTAGAAGCACTGCAATATATAAGCATCTTAGGAGGAATCGCATAACTTTTTGTCAATTACCTCATAAGGAGTCATGCAAGTGTTTTAAACTAAAAGAAATGAAGACAGCCATAAACAAAATGAAGGAACTAGGCGTATGAGAACTGGCAAAACCATCATTTTTCTGTCGCGAATCTTCCTGAAAGTAACGGCTCTGCGTGGCCCTGATCCGTGTCCTGGCCGTGTACATTCAACTACTAGTAAATTCAAACTTTTGAATGTTTTGATGTGTAAAAGATTGGCTGTGCCATGGTCCATCCCAGACTTATTTTATCTTTCTGTTAACTCGGAGCTACAGAAGATTTTTGCGAGTCATTTGTAAGCAGGAATTCCTCGAAATCACCTGCTTAATATTCGGACTGAGCTCTGTGCCTAAGATTTTTGCAACTCACCTAAGGATTGCACAAATGCACAGGAAACAATCTCGATGACTTTCTGATCAGAGCATGCCGACTTTACAATATCACGTTAACAGTTTCGTATAAAAGCTGAAAGCGCTGAGATGGATTGTCAACTACGAGAAGTCTATTGTCAGACCGATAAAGACGTTAATCTCAATAGTATTCGATGGGATCCTTTGACCAATCAAATGTCCCTACTAATATTGGAAAAGGTTGTACAGCCAATATTATAGCCAAACATAATATGCAAACTTAACGCTAATATTATGCGGAGATCGCACCAATCTCGGAGATCTCTAAAGCCCAGGTCTCTTGAACCTTGCAAGCTTTGCTGTCCCTCTAGGCAGACTCAACTATCATTAGTTATTGTATCTGCTCGACAAAATGCTAATCTACTCGAGAATACCACAGTATTCCGCACAAGGCGAAAGGCAATTGAGATGGACACTTCAGAATTGCGATCACGCGTCTGCCATCCACATTCCTCCTCCAGCTCATTATTTCTCACGACGATCGAATATCGCGTGAAGTGCTGATTTACGTGCAACTAGAATAAAATGCTATCTAAACTTAGTCTAAAAATACATCACTGTCAGTTCATTCAGTCAGAGCACAGTTTGTCACAGGATGACAAAACATTTTGTAGTTGCGTACCGCCGGCGAAGGCGGGAAGAAATATGTTCCTCTCATGGAATTTATATATCAAATCCTGGATGAAAATCAAATCTTTTGTTAATTTTCCGTCTACTCGGAATATACAAAGGTCATATAGACCATTTATTCAGAGCTTGTCTTGCTCCGGAATAACATGTACTTGCAGTTACATGTACGATGAAAATCTTTTTTCAAACGGGGAGCCTCTTTGACTCCTGTAATAGATCTATTTACTTCCAGTCATGCGGAAGTAGTAGTGAATGATGCTATTTACACAACGCGTTTTATGGGTATGGAAGTGTCCACTAGCTTTGGTATTTTCTCCACCTTATTGTATTCCTTGAGTGCTGCACCTGCCACCTCAATCAAGCTCAGGGCATATATTTAATAGTGGTGCCACGTTGGTAACATACACCTACTTTGGCTGGCAGATCTGAAAGCCCGAGCAGTAACGGCTCCGTACAAGATATCTTATGTATAAGATCTAATCAATATCAAACTGGTCTTCCTCCTCTGGACTTAACCTCTTACTCCGGGACATAAAGACCGGGGTCTGGCAATGTTTGGATATTCAAACATATTATACAACTGTTACGAAAGTCAGTTGTATTTCTTGGAAAATGCTTGACTGACTACTTTCGGCAAGAAAAACGTAGTTACGTTACATATGACGTTTCATGATGAAAACAGGTTGTGCTTGCTCAAAGCAACACAAGAATGATGCACATGGTGGAGATCTCGCTCATTTTCTCTGACATGCTCTCAGTACACAAAAATGCGATCAATTGGCATAAACCGGTAGTAATGGCTCTTGCAACCCTCTGCAAAAACTTGGCCAATTTTTATTTCCATTTTTACTGCAATGCTCGAAGTATTCACATTTTGGTATTATTATTCAGAATCTTTTGAATTTTAGAAGCTGAACACCTTCTACTTGCCGAAAATTGAGTAATTTGGTTTAAAAAACTGATTCGGTGATTGACAATCTACAACGTTAGTTTTGCTTTGCGCAAAAACCGAAACATGTGTCAAATATTTTTACATTTGGAATAGTTATACAAAATTTCAAAAACACTTGTAAACTTACGAAGTTATAAGCTTCTTGTGTTGCGTCATTGTCCTCAAAATGGTCACCCCAACTCACCATTGTCACCTCGACTCGCGAGTGGAATGACCGCGCGCTGTATGCCGAGCGTCAGCTGATGCGCGTTTCAACCACTGTGCCTAAGCTTGCAGGATTTTAACATATTTTTGGACAAAATTATAACACAATATAAAAATAGTTGGACTCGCTTCTGTTACTGATTCTAAGCAAACTTATTGCAGGTTTTGCTTCAAGTAAAACTAACGTTGTATATTAATTTGGTTGAAGTTTCTTTCAAATAATGAGTTTTCAGAATGCTTGACCTGTCAAAGGACCGCAGGAATTTATAAACGTTCTTGTTTATTTGTAACCATATGAAATGAGCCGAAGTTTTTCAATCAATTTTTTCTGGATGGATTAAACCTATGCTCAAAGATGCTGATACATCTGCAAGGCAAGGTTTTTGGTCTGCAGTTTCTTCAAAATTAGCAATAATTTTCCCTTTGGGATATATACTTGCTATTGGGTAGTCGCCATTCGCAAAATACTAATTTTATAAAAGGGACTGCTATGTCTATATAATATACTCCCATGTGTGCATACCTATGCATATATTTAATCCAGTTGATTTATTTTTTATGCCGAAATTATTCCAAAAACTTTTTTGTCATGTGTAACTTAATGGCTTAAGTTATTTGTGTGGCTCATTATCTCGCGAATAATGTGCTGACTCTTTTGGAAATGTTGGTTTTATTAATACACTCAGTTGTGTATACAAAATGTGTGTATAGTCATTTATTACTGAGTCATTCAGTGTCACATACACAAATGTATACACATCAATGTGTTCATCCATTTTTATAGTTCATTCATGTATTTAATTATTTTCGTTTGACTTGGCACATTATAATGACATGAATGAATGTAATTGCTTATACGATAAGTTACAATCTGTAAAACATACAACTGCGAACATTATATTCATAACCATGTATATCAATTTATTATTCAAAAGACATATCTGATGAATGCTAGTTACCAGCTTACTGGCAAAGCCGTGCCACCAAGCGCTTCCGGTACAATTTCGTGTAGAAACC
The DNA here is from genome assembly GCA_920104075.1 of Melanargia galathea. Taxonomy (NCBI): domain Eukaryota; kingdom Metazoa; phylum Arthropoda; class Insecta; order Lepidoptera; family Nymphalidae; genus Melanargia; species Melanargia galathea. The sequence continues at coordinate 4,831,571 of OV049859.1, read as the reverse complement.
AATCAGGAGTATGGTTTAATAATAACTGTCATACCTTTCCCAAGTAAGCCTGTATCCACCTTGGACTATATCATCACTCACCATTGGGTGAGAGCGCAATCAAGGACAAACTTGTAGATGAAATGACTTTCGTTTCATCATATCAGGAACTATTTTATTATGTCACATTGGCGTAGATCACCACCACCACCAGGCGATAACAAACACGTCTCAATTATTTAAGCTTCGAATAACGGTACAGTCAAATTAATGAACGCGTTTTACCTACCAATAAAACGCTTATTAATTTACTTACCTTATTCGAAGCTTAACTTCAAACACTGCCTGGTGAATTTCAACGCAATGAGTAAAATGGCGAGCGCTGCCCCACGCTGAGCACGCTCCCCCACTACCCGGTGGTGGGGTTAGAAAGAGACGCCTATATGATGATGTCAAAGCGCGGGAAAACATAGTGCCTATCTCAATTATTTAAGCTTCGAATAAGGTAAGTAAATTAATAAGCGTTTTATTGGTAGGTAAAACGCGTTCAATAAAATGTGTTTTTAACCGACTTCAAAAAAAGGAGGTTCTGTATTCGACCCGTATGTATGTATGTATGTATGTATGTATGTATGTATGTATGTATGTATGTATGTATGTATGTATGTATGTAAGTATGTTCGCGATTATCTCCGCAACTAATGAACCGATTTTGATGATTGTTTCACTATCGTTATCTACATACTTTCAAGAAGGTTTTAGTATATAACACATCGAGTTATCATTCTTACGTACGAAGTTATAAGCATAAATGTACACATATGTCACTAATATGTTCTCTGAGATTACCAGACCTATTGCTGAAGTCTGATATAGCTATTCTGTCCAAAGACTTCACTCTGCTACGCCTACGTAACATTGACCTTTTGCAAAAAGTTTTGGGCCGAAGTCAGTAAAGTTGCATATAGAGTGATTCCTTGGAGTTTGTGCATGGTTACGTGTATGTCCATTTTATACAAAGCCAAACCGCAAGGGTGTGAAACTAGTCGCGTATAGATTGTAAATTACGGTCTATCCAAATTATACAAGAGTTTTACGCATACAAACTAATCTTGTATAGATCAAAAGTTAGGTTAGGTTGGGTTAGAACATAATAAAACCACTCACCTATAGTATGACACATAAAATGTATATGTCACAGGATATATTTTAATAATAATTAATAATATATAGGTCATAATCTATTTTACATAGTTCTCATTTATATTATTATTATTATTACCTAATATAAAGAAAACAAATCACTAAAAAGCATAAAATAATTTTTTTCAAAGAAAAATGAACCGACTTCAAATGAATCGAACTAAAAAGTTTAAAATAATTTTTTATTCATTTAGATTGACGATTAAACTACTTAACTCAAATAATATATAATTTTTTGAAGTCGGCGCCAAACCACATTCAATTCATGTAAGTAAAATCAGAATATCCACTTTTGAATGCGAGCGCGGTGAACCTAGTCGCGGAGGGTGAGTCTGGGACCCGGGGGGCACATTTTCGACTGAAGTGAACTAACTTGAAGTCATTTGGCGCCGACTTCAAAAAATTATATATCATTTGAGTTAGGTAGTTTAATCGTCAATCTAAATGAATAAAAAATTATTTTAAACTTTTTAGTTCGATTCGTTTGAAGTCGGTTCATTTTTCTTTGAAAAAAATTATTTTTAATCAGGCTTCGACTAATAAAAAGGAACAGTTATATTATGACGTAGCTCCAAATAGTCAAGCAGATTTAGATGTTGATATAAGTGATCTCCAGTCTATATTTGACTCACCAAGGAAGACTCATCTAAAAAGAAAAATGAATCGACTTCAAATTCGCCATCAGCTTGCTTGCAAAAAAATCAAAACTTTACAGAAACAAAATGCACGATTAAAGAAAAAAAATAAGTCTTTATCAATAATAATCAAAGAATTAAGAAACAAAAAGTACTTATCTGAAGAAGTTGCAAAAGCTATCGCAAAAAATGCTGAAATTGCAGAGTTATAGACTACAGTTCTTACAAAACAAAAAACGCAACCGCACCAAGAAGCGAATGTCTTATCCTCCAGCTTTACGAAAGTTTGCTAAGACGCTAAATTTCTATTCACCAGCAGCATACAAGTATGTTCGGAGAAAATTTGACTGCTGTCCAGTGGCGTAGCGTAGGTACCTTGGCGGGGCCCCATATAAAAATTTGTTTGGGGGCCCTTATGAAGGGTAAAGATTTCTCAAAAAAGAAAAAAAATGTTTGCATAAAATTAAAAGCAATATTTATTCATTACAGTTTATAATTCTTTATCTGTCACTTTTTCTAAAATTTTTACAAACAATTCAAATTAAATATATACTCTCTTTGCCTTTTTTTTCGGCAAACTGATTTATTAAATCACATTTTATAGCTGATGATGACTTTAGTTTTTCTAAAGATTCTGCCTCTATGGAATCCAGTCCAATAAACAAAAATTTGGGAAGTTTTTGTTAATTTTTGCTTACGCACGTCGGGGGCCCCCGTGGCTTGGGGGCCCCGTATAATTGATACGGCAGATACGGCGGTAGCTACGCCCCTGCCCCGGATTTACAAAAGAATCTTTCGAATATTTACATCAATGGTGTGAGGTATAGAAAAAATAGCCCCTGGTGAATGACCTTGTCTTCAATAAAATGTTTTAGACTTTAGTGTCCAGTCGTCCAGTCACTTCCTCTACTACATAGAATATATACATATAGCTCTATATAGGTAACCTTCTTGAAAGAAATACCACAGATGAATAACTCAAATATAATAATCATAAACAATACAAGTTATATACCTACCCGTACCTACTAATTCCCTGGAATTTTGACGTTTCATAATGTTACCAGAGATAAAAATTCCCACAAGAAAGATAAAAAATTCAAAACTTATGCAAATACAAATCAACTGCCGCATGTAGATATACCAAATACCTGACAGACACTTCATGGTGATAATGTCATTCGACATGCATTTTTGAATATTTTTTTTCAATGTTCTTCTTTTGTTTTCTGTTGCTGTCAGTGTGCACTTTCTAGTTTCCACTCTTGGTGTTTTCTATTTTAAGGCGAAACGAGTAATATTATTACGCGGCATATGGTTTTTTATGATGACGGGGAATTAAAGTAGTTTGGGGTAAAATCGTACTTCGCAGATGTTAACCCTGTTCTCCATACAAATAACCATAGAGATAATAATAATAAGTAGAGTAGGCATACCTACCTTAAAAACGTGCCAAAAATACACTCACACACGCACAATCCTACAACTAAAATGGCGCGTGTTCATTGTGATGTCTCAAGTTGTGCGTGTGTGAGTGTTCATGTATACATTTTAGGGAGGCCATCTTAAGGGAAGTGCAATAAAATTTCTGCCACGATCTGTTTTATTGTTATGTTTAAAAATGTAGTGTTGTCTCTTACACACTTATGAAAATTTTGATAAGCTTAAGCTATTTTCCGATCCACTATTTTCTATAGGACATTATGCCAAGTCCACTTCTATAGGTATAGGTTCATGCAAATAACTCATCTGTAAATGACAATGACAGCTGTCAGAATTCCGCGGAATTAGTAATACGGGATCTGTGTCAAAGAAGAAGAAGATGTAAATATCATAGAGATAATAATAATAAGTAGAGTAGGCATACCTACCTTAAAAACGTGCCAAAAATACACTCACACACGCACAATCCCCCAACCTAAAATGGCGCGTGTTCCACAGACGTATAAAGAGAAGCAGACCTAACATAACAAAAAAATTGGCGTGCCAATTACGCTTACATACAAATTTCACACACACATTGACAGTAAACAGGGCCGAACTCATGCAAGCGAGGGTGAGGGACTGAACTCGTAACGCGGAATCAGACTTAGGCGTCGTCGCCGTATTAGAAAGCGATTACGCGGTCATCGCGCGGTTGATTTTGTATCTATAATCGCGCGAACATTGAGATTATTATTCGAGTCACTAGGCCCTTGAAAGTATAGTCAAATAACACTATTGCCAGATTAGTATAGATAGTAAAGCGTAGCGTAGTGACTGACCTGCAGGCCTATAATTATTAAGTATCTGTGATATGAAATTTATTGTAGATACTAATCATAGATAATACACTACTACCTGCTATAGATGCGAAACATTGAGATGTATTTAATTTTAAAAGTTTTTCCTCCACCGTCTAAAGATGGCGTTAGTATTGAAACCACATTTAGATACCAAATAGACCGATAGATGGCGCTTTTCGTACATGTCGACCTTGGGGGCTCGGCTTATAAATAATTACTATTCAGGGTAAATAAATAATCCGTTTTAAAATTCAGATCGATTTTCCTTTAAATATATTTTGGAAAATAACTCTAAATTTTAAAACGGATTATTTATTTATTTTTTTAATTGCAAATAGTAAAAATGAAACACAAAGTATTTATTTTGTTTTATATTTTGTATGAATGTTATAATACATATAAGCATGTTCTTTTATTAAATCAATTTTTTTAACATTGTAATTTTACCTTTTAATATTTTGTTTACCCCCATACACCAACTGTGAAGTAAGTATTAGTTTAATAGTCAATGAAATAATGAATAGTTTAAGTTTAGAAAAATTCGCTTTACATTTAGACAAGATATCAAAATTACAATATATTGTTATATCCTTGAGTTGTTAAACCTAACACACTCTTCCAAGATTCAAACTTTTCCTTGTGGGGATACTCCCATTTAGGAAATCTATGCAATGTACCTGAAAAAATGAAGAATTGGTCACAATCTTGGATGATATGGATATCATTGGATTTTTACGTGGGATTTAAGTACCTACATAATATAGCATAAACTTTATACAAACAAACTTACCATCAACAGTACACCCAAAATCAACTTCCGTTCCAATAGTTTCGAAGCTCCGATTTTTTAGGCATTTTGTCAAGAAACCGAAATAGATGCCAGGTATGTCGAATATATCAGGAAACAGAAATCAATTTGCAAAGTCGGGTAAAATCGTTTGGAGAAGAAATCACAGAGTCCATTAACAGTCCAAGTCGTCGTTATAAACAGAAACCACTATTAATAAAACAAAGAAAATGAGAAAACTAAGAAATAATGCACTGCAAATAACCGTTGAAAAAGTTTGTAAATCTTCAGTTTTTGACACTTGATTTAATTAAACTTTGACAAGTGACGGATTAGATAAGCATCAGGCGAACATCCTGCCATCTAGTTTCACATTTAAACAATTTCTTGAAAGTTGTACCACCCCGGACGCTAGAGGTCACTCGTGTATTTGAAAATTTTCGACTTCGAATTTGTATTGCAGTTTCATCCCCATGATACTAATCATTAATCTGTGATGAAATTAATTTGAAAACTACGGTAAAGTGGCATCAAATTGTTAAACCCTTATTTTACATTCTGTAACCTTAATTTCCAACTGGGATGCAGTTCATCATCATCAGATGTTACACAATGTAAAATGATGGTTTGATAATTATTTGATGGGCACATTTTCATAGGTTCTAACGTTTTCGTTACCACTGAGATACAGAATAGGCCTGCTGATTTATGATTCGCTTCGTGCTCTATGTTATGACGTGACACTTCACTCGAATGAAATAGGTAGGTAGTTTAGTGAAACGCTAGTTTGTAAACTATTTATCAAACTAACTTTTTACTAGTTTAACTACCTATTTCATTCGACCTACCTTACCTATGTAAAATGAGTAAAATAAATAAAAACAAACAAAAGTTTCAATTATTTATTTTTAAACAAAACTAAGTATTTTCTTAATAATTTCATTCCGATAGATTGCTTTGCTTTGCATTATGCTTCATTCTTAAATCAAAATAAAATTTAACAATCACCTTAATCATTATTTGCAAATGATTGAAATCATGTTCATCATTGGTCTTAAACTCACTACAATTATTCGATAAATCAGCTATATACATTATCATTATAACTTATATATTTTCCTTTAATCATTTTCAAAACTTCTTCACACGATTGAATTATTTTAATCAAACCATTCGATGGGTAAATCAAATCTCTCCTGTCCTTTTTGTTGTCCACTAAATGTGCTTTAAAATGCTTAGAACATAGTACACTCGATGATTTGGGATGCCAATTTTTTTTATTCATGTTGGTCAACCAGGCATTTCTTAGTTTTCGTCCTTTGGGAACCTGAAAAATGATTTCATTTTTATAATTTGTCCGTACCTACTTTTATCTAATCAACCTTCAAAATATACCTACTAAACAAACCTTGAGCCTGAATACGGCCCTGTAAAATTGCACAAATAAGATGAAACATCAAACGAGATCAGAGTATTAAATTATTGATAAATATTGCAACAGGGATCTACTAGAACCAAAATTACAATAACTATTTACGAGTTTTGGACATATAATAAATAGGGACTGCTTCTAAAATGCCGAACGATTATTATTAATCTCACAGTAACCATGTAAACAAATTACGAGACTATGGCACATGAAAACTTACCGATAACAATTAATTTCAGGTGTTTTCCTTTATGAAGAATTGCTGCACAGAGGTGCACTACACTTAACCATTTTATTTTAGTATTCTTGGATCTTAAGACTTGATTTTAATGCAAAAATAAAATAATAAACAACTCGCAGGATAAGATCTTGTTTTTGACATCATTTGACATATTGCACCGCCATCATGCTAAGCTGTGCTTAGCAAGATGGCGGTTTGCCTCAAGACCTATTTTTTCTATGAGTGCGTAAGTGTTGCAACAACAGAAAAAAAAGAGATAGAGTATTATATTTTTGTTTGGAGAGAAACAAGCGAAGATATTATTTATTCTTTTAGATGTAGTTGTGAAGATTATGTTAGGTCTGCTTCTCTTTATACGTCTGTGGCGTGTTCATTGTGATGTCTCAAGTTGTGCGTGTGTGAGTGTTCATGTATACATTTTAGGGAGGCCATCTTAAGGGAAGTTGCAATAAAATTTCTGCCACGATCTGTTTTATTGTTATGTTTAAAAATGTAGTGTTGTCTCTTACACACTTATGAAAATTTTGATAAGCTTAAGCTATTTTCCGATCCACTATTTTCTATAGGACATTATGCCAAGTCCTCTTCTATAGGTTCATGGTAAATATCTGTATTCTGATTTCTGTGGTTTTCATTTTGTATGTAAATAGATCGAAAAGAACAATTTTTCACGCAATTTATAAGATCTATGAAAAGTTTTAAAAACTAAAATGCTTTCCCGGTAAGTTATGTAATCCTCTCTAACCAAAAAAATCTAACTCTTAACGGTTTTATAGGCAACTTATGAAGTTATTACAAATCCATTATTTCAGGTTAAGAATTAAGCACGATCTTAAAATTTTCGTGAGATGCTTGTCCGATAAGCCTCCAGAACAAGATGGTAAGATGCCAGAGATCAAACAGAAAGACCAAAAAGACGAAAAGGCTGATACAGAATCCAGTACAGAAAAGATCCAGGCTCTCCTGAAGCTCATGATGGCTGAGCCCAAAATGTCTGATAGTGAGTACCGTGAGAAATTCACTACCGCGCCAGACAGACCGAAACGCCCGAAACCCGATGTGATTGAAGTGAAAATGGAGAAAATTGGTAAGCTATTCAATTACTATATTAATAAACTTTGGAAGCTATCAATGTGATAGTTAAACAAGTGGCAAAATGATTATTTTCTTATAATCTGCTACATATGTCAGACAAATCTGTTTGGCACAATGTACACTGCATTATTCTTAGGAGATGATGTTGGCTCTATAACCCCATTTGCAATTATTTGATAATTTAAATGCATTTAGGCTTAAACTCTTCTTTGTTTGACTGTTGTTTTACAAAGAATAATTTTTAATCCACCAAAACAAAAATTGCATTATTTCAGACTACAGAATAAACACTGAATTTATGGATTTTAAATTATTATGATGCTTTAATTAGCAACAAATTAAGTTACACAAAACGAACTTTAGTATACTTAATAAAAACAAATTCTTGTAGTACAAAAAGTTATGATTCTTGTTGTTCCATTGATTTTTTTGCAGATTTTTCCAATTGATTTTTTTCAGAGCAAAACATAACTAAAGCTGCAGCGGAAGTGGCCCAGGCGATTGGCGGTAATGTCAAGCAAACTGAAGCTGAGCTGCTTTCCAAAGTTCTGGGCAAAATTAACCAAACATCTACTACTCTCAGGTATATTTATTATTTTACAATTAATTATCTATTATGAATATAAAGAGGCTTGTCCTGACTGACTGATCATCATCATACAGCCTAAACCACTGAAGCTAGAAACTTGAAATATTCACAGTAGCTTCCTTTTATGACGTAGGCACACACTAAGAAAGGATGTAAGTTGTTAAATTAATTTATATCAGGACAAATCTGTCTCATTTCATCTTAAACCTTAAAAGTAAAGTTTTAGCATTGTCAAAGTATACTCAGTAGAACTCAGGCTAACAGAGAATTTTGTAAGAATCTTCTTTTGTTCTGTGAGAAAATTCTTGATTATTTAAATAAAATATTTTGCAGTGATTTATTAGTAGGCATGAAAGTGGACAGATCCAAGGATAGTGAAGAGCCAGTGGCAAGGGAGACACGGGGCCAACAGGTTAAACGTTTAGCTGAGAAGTCCAGAGAAGAACAGAGGACAAGGTACGGCCAGAGAAAACAAATGTTGGAGGAACAAAAACCAACACAAAGGAAAAGGTAACTTTTTGTTCTTATGAATAATAATGAATATCCATCCATATTTGTCAATACTGTGCATTCCATTATTATAAATGCAAAAGTATATAATTATTTTATTTTATGTCATATGGCATAGAGATATACTTTTTACATGGGCAAATCAAAGACATGTCTTTCATGGATTTCAAAAAACCTAAATCCAAGTGGATGAAGTTACAAGATATTTTGTAAATAAAATATATACTCACACAATCCATAATAATAATAATAATAATAAATCTTTATTGAAAGGTACAAAATACAAATATAAATAAATAAAATACTTCAGGTAGTGAGTCATTACAAAGAATAGTAAATCATTAAACAATAAGCATTAAAAAAAAGTAATAATAATATCTCGTCCACACAGTGGTGTTACTGTCAATAATAATCAAAGCAAAATAAAATAAAATAAAGCTAAATAAATAATATAAAGACCCCAAATGAGATTGAAATTACATAAATAAAAAAATGAGTTTCAGCAGCTGTTTGTTTGCAACTTACCTCGAATGATATCATGTTAAAATCATTGGCTGCAAACTTTCAAAATTTTTAGCTGATGAAAAAATTTCAGTTTTTACTGAAACCGATCAATTTATGATTTAATTTTTTTATTTTATGTGAAAACAATTAGATTTAAACAATGTTTTGTTCATTACAGTTTACCTCAAGCGAACACAATCAACATATTCAGTGGGGAGCCTTTAGGCATTTTCAAAGCAAAAGGAGCAAACTATGGAACAAGGCTAGACGTGTGGGAGCAACTACAACAGAGGGAGCTGATGTTAGCGACGTCGCAGCCGCCCGCCAACTACTTCCAGAAAATGATATTGTGGACCGAACAGGGCAAAGTGTGGAAGTTCCCTATTGACAATGAACAAGGTAACCAAAATCTCCTTTTTAAGGTTCCGTAGTAAACAAGGAACCCTTATAGTTTCGCCATGTCCGTCCGTCTGTCCGTCCTCGTGATTTATGAAAAGATTGCACTATATTTTTATTCTTATAGGTAATCTTTATCTATTCTAGTTTACAAGATTGTGTACAACAGAGCCATTCTAATTGACCGGTTATGCTTACTATCAGTACTTGGTTCAGCTTTGTGTCATGAGCTATGTTGTCGTATGGTGTCAGGAACAATTTCCATGATTGTTTTAGCCACTTGGCTCAAGTAGGGTCTCACCAAACCGAACCTTGGTGAAATAGTCAACATTTTAGTTACATCCGACGGCTAGTTCTTCGTTGTGGCATAGTAACATTGATCTCTTACATTACAGGAATGGAAGAAGAGAAGAATGTCCACTTTTCTGAACACATATTCCTTGACACACACTTGGAAGGCTGGTGTCCCACCAAAGGACCGATCAGACATTTCATGGAGTTAGTGTGCGTGGGTCTCTCCAAGAACGCCTTCTACACGGTGAAGGAGAAGATAGATCACATCATGTGGTACAAAGAGTACTTTGAGTCTAAACAGGATATGCTGAAGGAAATTGGCGTGTGGGAAACAAAACCTCAAAGTGAACAAACAAAAAGTAGTGATGCCTCAATATAGGTGTTGTAAATAATTATTTAGGTTATAGATTAAATTAATTCAAGCTAATGTTTTTTCTTTCTTATTTTTTACTAGCTTTTGCTCGCGGTTTCGTCCGCGTGGGTTAGGTTTTTCAAAAATCCATTTTCCTCTCCAGTATGGCAAAATGAAAGAAAAAGAAGTCTATAGTAAAATTGTTTCAGCGCTTTTTGAATAGCGCTATAAAAACGGATATGCGAGCTGGCTGAATTTATACTGTGTAGAGGGGTCATTGGGTAAACAAGGAAACGCATAGGTATTTTCTAATTATTTTATTGCACCTATGGAAGTACAGTATTTACTAATTTTCGATGTTTAAAATCACAAGTATTAATATTGATAATGTTAAAAGAGGATTAATTAAAAATTTGATGTCACTGAATCGATTGTTATTATACCTACTTTGATGAAACTATTTACTGTTTCAATCGTGTTAGTTTTATGATTACCATAAAACTGGTTTAGTAAGAACATCATCATAATACATATTAAGTATATTAATTATTTATAACATTGTTCAACCAACAACTCTTGTGGAAAACCTTACAAAACATTACAACTATTACAAGTACCCATTTAATTGCATTTTATTCCTAAAGGAAAAGAACAAGGAACTTATTACACCTAAGTACATATACTCTTATATTATTATTTTGTCGTATACTTTAAAAGCCTCCAAAACGTGTCCAAATAAAAAAAAGGTACAAAATATAGTGTACATAAGAAAATAATGACAATTTGTACAAATTATGCGGCTTTATGTACATTAATAAAATTGAACTCAATAAAACAAAATACGTAATTAGTTTTTACTTTTTGCAAGGTAAACGTCAGTATAAAGAAATGTTTTTCATTCCTGTACATGAAGTACAAAAATTTAACGAAAATATAAAAATTTAATACAAAATATTTTGAAACGAAATTCGATATCGAGTGCCTTCATGCACAGTCGAAAACAGCGCTATTCGTGAATAACTTTGTGAAAGAACAAATCGATTGCGCAAAATGTTACCGAACTTGCGAAAACCATCACAATTTTTTGAGAAGTGTAAAATCGTATTAGGAATACAATAAACTATGTTCTTATAAAACATGAGCCCAAAAATATCCATTACTTACCTAGTCATTTTTTCTGAACCAGTTGCAAGGATTTGATTGACTTTCGACATTGTAAAAAAAAACGCGCCGAATTGAGAACCTACTCCTTTTTGGAAGTCGGTTAAAAAAAGGCGATCAAAATCATTCATCCATTACATAACTATTCATAAATTATTATTATAAAGCATTGCATTAACAGCTAACATTTATAAAAATAAGTTACTAAACAAAAATATTGACATGAGTATTTATTATACTGATGCGAGTGATACGTAAGTAGGTAAGTATATAATTATTAATAATATTTATTTTATTGTTGATACAAGTCATATAAAAATTGACAAATATATTTTACACAAAACCGGCGAAAGGAGGGTACTTACATACTTAGCAAATAAGATTTTTCAACTTTAAATCGATAGAATAAAGTTACAAGTTTACAACAGCTAATGAAGTTTGGTCACACGAGTAGTAAATCTACAGAGAGGAAGCTTCCACAAGCGGCCCGCTGTAGGTATACTCACACAAACATACTCACCAACGGGTCACGGAAGCCCGCTCGTTCCACTAACCGGTACAGTTGGTGACAAACGTGCGCATATGTGTGAGTGTACCTACAGCGGGCCGCTTGTAGAAGCTTCCCCTCTGTAGGTACTCTGTGGTTTGGTAAAGGTTGATGATTTTAGCGATGCCAACGACCATATTCGAGATTGAATCGATTCAATAGGTTAACCTATTAACATTATTATTAAAAAAGCAACAATTTACATGTGTAATTTTACTCTATCGAAATTTGAAACAACTCGTTTTTGAAATATGCCTTACTTAATTTTACGCCAACCCTTTTACTTAACTTGTAATAACTCGTGTAATTCACAGTTAAAACATTTCAGCAAAATTAAAATTAATAATCTATATTATATTTAAACACCGGAATGTAATTCTAAAAATAGTTTTGTTACATACTTAAAACAGGAACAATTACTAAACATAGAAAAACGTTACAGCTACGAAGGCTTAAAAACAGGAAGACGAAGAAGGAAGAAGTCTGAGACAACCAATTAAGATATTCTACTTTATGGACAACTATTCCGACTATTTATTTGTTAAAATTTCTTTTATTCTCGTAGAATATCAGTATTGATTCATTGACCATACTCAATTGAAATTAGGAAAATTTCACTTTGAAACCAATTTCTCTAGTTAGACAAAAATGCCTAATTTGTTAAGACAATGATTTATTTTTTAATGTAAAAAAAATAGTAGAATTCGTAGTCACTATTATTTAGTTATACTGGAATGTTTATTAGGAATAAAGGGTGAAAATTCGATTGATAACAATCTCTAATATGAACTAAATTGGCAAGTATCAAAATAGAGCTAGCCTTTTCATAGTTCCGTATGAAAAAGGACAGCGTTACTTTGAGACCTGTCAATTTAGTGTAGAGCGGCACAACCTAATCAGCATCCATGTCTTAATAATTCACAACTTATTTTGAACTTTGCATCCTACATTATTAAGTATCGAATTAGTTTTACTTCCTCTTTGCTAGACAGAGCTAGAGATACAAGAACAATTTTGTCAAAAAATATTTAAAAACATTTTAGAATCATTATAATAGTCGCACAGCCGAATACAGAAAAGTTTCTTCATACTTTAAGAGCGGCTTTAGTGTTATAACTTCCGGCACGTAAATCTAACGCTGACCTTCAAGTGCGCGCAGCGTCGTACGAGTGAGCGGGGCATAGTACGATTGGAGAGCCAATCAGCGCTTACGAACGATCCCTACGCCCTCCCCGCGACCCCTTCACACCCCGAGATACCTCATTTTCGACTTCTGTGCATTGAAGGTCAACGCTAGACTTATTTGCCGTGACTTATAACTATCTGGTATTTGCCACACACTTAATATCCTTACTAATATTAAGTAAATATTTGTTTGTTGATTTTTTCTTCAATCACGACGCAACAGAGTTACGGATCGATGTGATGTTTTCGCATGAGGCTAGTTAAGGATCCACAATACGTAGACAACAAATGATTCCCACGTGATTTTTGAAAAATATTAAATCCACGCGCACGAAACCGCGGTCAGCAGCTATATACGTCAAAACATTCACGTAAAGTTTAGAGCACTCTCTTAAGTAAAAAAATACGTTTAAGTATAGGACCGACATACCCCTTAAACTAGATCTCTAAGGGCCTGTTTCACCACCTTGTGATAAGTATCGGATAGCTATCTACAACTTTTGTCTTTGTCACTTGACATAAAGTAAGAAAGTGACAAAACTTACGTTTAGGCTATCAGACACTTATCAGGTGGTGAAACAGGCCATAAGGGTCGAAGAAATCCGCCGTTTTAAATTCATAGTAATTTTGGCGAATAACAAAAATCGATTAATTTGATTGACCGTATAGAAAACAAAGAAACAGATAGACAGGTATGAAACAGTTAAGTAGTACCTCCTGGAGATTTGTAATGCGGAGATACAAATATTGTCATACAACATTAGAATATTCACTTGAATTGACTTCACAGTGTGGACGGCTGCGGAGGGGGTCGCCTGCTCCTTACATCACCTGCGAACGAGACGCGTTTCTAATAAAATAACTATAATGGGTAGCTAAATCTCAATGGGTAGGTCATCATCAACACATTACCGGCCCACTACAGGGCACGGGTCTCCTCAGAGTGAGAAGGGTTCAGGCCGTAGCCCACCACGCTGATCGTGTGCGGATCGAAGACTTCACGCCTTTGAGAACTTTATGAAGAACTCTCAGGCGTACAGGTTTTCACACGATGTTTTCCTTCACCGTTAAAACAATTGATATTTAATTGCCTAAATACACATAACTCCGAAAAGTTACGAGATGTGTACCGAGTACCGAGCTCGAAAGTCTTGCCATTAGGTATGGCGAACCAATGGCAACCATTTTACAATATTTTAAAGTTATGGTGGTTACTTTCCACGGCTGAAGCCTTCCACCCGACCAGACCAGAGACAATTTAGAAATAGTAAATTCCTAAATTGCTGTCGGGAATCAAACCCGGGATCTCCCATTAATAGAATCGCGCCATAGATGTCCACAGCTGGACATAGGTCCGCTCACCTGCAGTATCTGGCTGGCCTCGAAGGCGGTGCCGGGCAGCAGCACGATGGGCGCGGCCACGCGGCCCGCCTCCACGCACACCATGTTGGGGAACTCGTCGTCGCCGAAGTCGGGGATCTCCTTCGCGAACTCCGCCCACGGGTTCCAGATCACTGCAATCACATGTTTTTGAAGTTACACTTCATTGTAGTCTAGTCAACAAGTGCCTTTTTGGTCACCATTTTTCACCAGGCTCGGAAAAATATGAACGAGGTGTCATTCGATCCGATTCAATGGCATGTAAATGGTTTTTTTGAAAAAAAAAAAATCAAGTTCCGCTTGCAACAATTTCAAAAGTTATAAAAAATTAACTAAAAAAAGACTGTTCGTTCGTTTTTGCAAATATATCAAAAAATTGAGATTTTTCAAATCTAAAAAAAAGATTCAAAAAAGATTAGGAATTTTCCTAAAAAAAGTCTCAACTCTCGGAACTGTAGTACCAATAGATATTTATAATTTTCCCAGAGGGATGAAAATACGGCCGAAGTAACCGTGGTTTGTGTAAGCCACGCCTAATTCGAATACTTTATCAATAAAAAATATTTAAACATAAAATTTTAAATATAAAATTTAAGAAATGAATAAATTCAAAGGCTTACTGAATAAATAAATGAACAATTCTACATATTTTGGCTACGCTTAAATTAGACGCAGATACGGTTAAGATGTTCGAGCTTATTAATCGTAAAAAAAAAACAAATTCTAACATATAAAGAGCCTTATAGATTTCATAAAGGAACAGAGCAAGGTGTTGTCTAGAGGGAGCAATAATAATATACAGTTTCAAAATAAATCCCGCTCAAAAAATATACCAGCGCCTGTCGCGAGGTCTACTAAGTCTACCAAATCTTTTGTCAATACGGAAAATTTTAGCTCAAAAGAGAGTGACAAGTGTGTTATCTGTTAAATGAAAACCATGACCACTTGTGTAAGTGTTCCGAGTTTATGAAATTGACTCCTGACTGAAAAGGTCCGAAATTGAAAGGAATTCATATTGCACTAATTGCTTAAGTAATTCGTATAAGAAAGCTTTTTGCTTAAGCAGTAGAAACTGCTCTATTTGTTCTTTCCGGCACCATTCTCAGGTTTGTTTCTCCAAATCTAGTAAATCGAATTGCAGTGTCGTTGTAAATGCGCCACCGTCACATAGCTGTCCGCACGTTAATAATTATTGTTCGCTATCACAACCCGCTAATTCAGATGATATGTATCGCATTATGAAAGTTGTATTCTGCGACGGTACAGCCCAGAATAAATTTTGCATCTGTTTGAGCTTTTATGCAAAGTATGTGCATCCTATGCATTCTGTAAGTCATAGATAATCGAAACCCAAATGCTCATTTGAGATTATTTCTCGTAGATTAGATGAGACCTTATTTTTCAGTCACGTTTTCAACTAGATTTTGTATGGGACTGCCAATCTTGTAGATTGTTATTGATGATTGTGAAATGGCTTACCAGTGTCGGGGAAGTTGTACTTCTGTATCCTCATCTTGCGGCCGCTGACCACGTTGGTGATGATGTGCTCCTGCATCGTGTTCTGGTAGATGCGGTCCGTCCACTCGTTGATGGTCACCACCTCGCGCGTCTCCTGGTACACCGCGCCCTCTCGAGTCTGGAAAAACAAACAATACTATACAACAACATACTAACAAACAAACAATAGTACACGGTACTGACATAGATACATGGTACTGAGTTACTGACATATGTATACGGTACTGACACAGGCAGGTACACGGTACTGACACAGGTACACGGTACTTACATACGTACATGGTACTGACATATGTACAGGGTACTGATACAGGTACACGGTACTTACACAGGTACATAGTACTGACATAGGTACACGGTACTTACATAGGTACATGGTACTGACATATCCACACGGTACTGACATAGGCATATAGTACTGATATAGGTTTCTTTTAGGGACTTCTGACACGCCGCCATGGTCTGCCATGCGCGGTTATTTCGGATTAGGCGCGGTAGTTTACAAATGATGGGACTTGAGTATAAGAGTACACTCCTCACCCATACCGTTGGTACTCTCACAGAGAAGAAGATATTACGTCTATGTCAACGATTCCAACATTGGGATCCTTAAGAGGGAAAATTCAATAGGTTTCTGCGAATACGATGGATCCAAAGCCGATGTGTTATAAAACTGCGCCTCACCTTGTCAATGAACATGCAGCCGTGCATGCCGGTGATCTGGCAGCGGCGCACGTCGGGCACCTTGAAGTACGTGTGCAGCAGCAGCTGGCAGCTGAACGTGAGCTCCTTGCTCGGGTTGTACACGCCGATGCGCCTGCGCCTCACCTTGTCAATGAACATGCAGCCGTGCATGCCGGTGATCTGGCAGCGGCGCACGTCGGGCACCTTGAAGTACGTGTGCAGCAGCAGCTGGCAGCTGAACGTGAGCTCCTTGCTCGGGTTGTACACGCCGATGCGCCTGCGCCTCACCTTGTCAATGAACATGCAGCCGTGCATGCCGGTGATCTGGCAGCGGCGCACGTCGGGCACCTTGAAGTACGTGTGCAGCAGCAGCTGGCAGCTGAACGTGAGCTCCTTGCTCGGGTTGTACACGCCGATGCGCCTGCGCCTCACCTTGTCAATGAACATGCAGCCGTGCATGCCGGTGATCTGGCAGCGGCGCACGTCGGGCACCTTGAAGTACGTGTGCAGCAGCAGCTGGCAGCTGAACGTGAGCTCCTTGCTCGGGTTGTACACGCCGATGCGCCTGCGCCTCACCTTGTCAATGAACATGCAGCCGTGCATGCCGGTGATCTGGCAGCGGCGCACGTCGGGCACCTTGAAGTACGTGTGCAGCAGCAGCTGGCAGCTGAACGTGAGCTCCTTGCTCGGGTTGTACACGCCGATGCGCCTGCGCCTCACCTTGTCAATGAACATGCAGCCGTGCATGCCGGTGATCTGGCAGCGGCGCACGTCGGGCACCTTGAAGTACGTGTGCAGCAGCAGCTGGCAGCTGAACGTGAGCTCCTTGCTCGGGTTGTACACGCCGATGCGCCTGCGCCTCACCTTGTCAATGAACATGCAGCCGTGCATGCCGGTGATCTGGCAGCGGCGCACGTCGGGCACCTTGAAGTACGTGTGCAGCAGCAGCTGGCAGCTGAACGTGAGATCCTTGCTCGGGTTGTACACGCCGATGCGCCTGCGCCTCACCTTGTCAATGAACATGCAGCCGTGCATGCCGGTGATCTGGCAGCGGCGCACGTCGGGCACCTTGAAGTACGTGTGCAGCAGCAGCTGGCAGCTGAACGTGAGCTCCTTGCTCGGGTTGTACACGCCGATGCGCCTGCGCCTCACCTTGTCAATGAACATGCAGCCGTGCATGCCGGTGATCTGGCAGCGGCGCACGTCGGGCACCTTGAAGTACGTGTGCAGCAGCAGCTGGCAGCTGAACGTGAGCTCCTTGCTCGGGTTGTACACGCCGATGCGCCTGCGCCTCACCTTGTCAATGAACATGCAGCCGTGCATGCCGGTGATCTGGCAGCGGCGCACGTCGGGCACCTTGAAGTACGTGTGCAGCAGCAGCTGGCAGCTGAACGTGAGCTCCTTGCTCGGGTTGTACACGCCGATGCGCCTGCGCCTCACCTTGTCAATGAACATGCAGCCGTGCATGCCGGTGATCTGGCAGCGGCGCACGTCGGGCACCTTGAAGTACGTGTGCAGCAGCAGCTGGCAGCTGAACGTGAGCTCCTTGCTCGGGTTGTACACGCCGATGCGCCTGCGCCTCACCTTGTCAATGAACATGCAGCCGTGCATGCCGGTGATCTGGCAGCGGCGCACGTCGGGCACCTTGAAGTACGTGTGCAGCAGCAGCTGGCAGCTGAACGTGAGCTCCTTGCTCGGGTTGTACACGCCGATGCGCCTGCGCCTCACCTTGTCAATGAACATGCAGCCGTGCATGCCGGTGATCTGGCAGCGGCGCACGTCGGGCACCTTGAAGTACGTGTGCAGCAGCAGCTGGCAGCTGAACGTGAGCTCCTTGCTCGGGTTGTACACGCCGATGCGCCTGCGCCTCACCTTGTCAATGAACATGCAGCCGTGCATGCCGGTGATCTGGCAGCGGCGCACGTCGGGCACCTTGAAGTACGTGTGCAGCAGCAGCTGGCAGCTGAACGTGAGCTCCTTGCTCGGGTTGTACACGCCGATGCGCCTGCGCCTCACCTTGTCAATGAACATGCAGCCGTGCATGCCGGTGATCTGGCAGCGGCGCACGTCGGGCACCTTGAAGTACGTGTGCAGCAGCAGCTGGCAGCTGAACGTGAGCTCCTTGCTCGGGTTGTACACGCCGATGTTGAAGTGCAGCTCCTTCTCCCGCAGGATCAGTCTGTATGTCAATCTGAACCTGCCCACCAACATATTCAATTACGTACAATGATACATCTGCATCAGAGGAATCGCAGAGCCGCTGGACAAGACCGAGCGTGTGGAAGTCCCTATGTCCAGCGAAGGCTAAAAAGGCTTGACGAAGTTTAAATAGGGGCTGAAACATTGTATGGAAGTCCGTGATTATTGAAGGTAATAATCCTTACCTACTAAAATTATAAACATACGAAAGTAGCTTTGTCTGTCTCTGCTAACTTTTCACAGCTCACCCACTGAACGCAATCTTGATGAAAAATCGCACAAATAGCCTGCATGTTCAAAAACCTAAATTCCATGCAGATGAAGTCGTGGGCAACAGCTAATAAAAATATTTAAAAAAAACACAGGGCATCAGCGTGGGCATACTGTGAAAAGAGAAGGTACTTACTGAAAGTGCCACATGGAGTGCGTGAACTCGTCATCCATGAGGCTGAAGACGGCCTCCACGTCGCCGCTGGGCAGCCGCTCGGGCATCTTCTCCACGTGCCAGCGCGCCACCCGCGCGAACCCGTGCTGCGGACCGAACGCCCATTGCCCGAACTGAGCTGTGGACGTTATGTTATCTTCACTTGCAGGAGGATCTTGGAAAACTTTGCATTGATTACAGATAACTTTTATCTTTATGTAAAGAAAATAATATATTTCTTTAGCTGATAGCAATTTAAACTTTGGCGCCCTTCGCGCTGTCATCTGTCAACTGAAGACTATCAAATATAATTTAAATTTTGCCGCGGTTTGCAATGTCACCTGTCAACAAGAATATCGGCTAGATTTGATTTATATAAATTTTGCCGCGTTTCGCGCTGTCATCTGTCAACTGAAGTTATTGTGATTTGTGATCGTAAATTGTTTTTTCGTTAAGAATAAAGTTGGATTAAAAATATTACATGAAGATTTAAAAGGATTGGCATATTGAAGAATAAACTTTAAATGTCGTTTCTTTGTTTTCAGGTTAGTGTAAAGTAGGTTATATTATTGTATAAAGAACGTTCATATTATTTTGTTTTTAATAGTGCTAAAATTAAATCTTTGTTTTCAGAGCAACACATGTGTTTAACTCAATTATTGTCAATTCTTGAAGATTTACCTTATAAAACGACATTTTTGTTTATAAAAGTTGATTGAAAATGGAAAAACTTCGTTTTGAATTCACAATATTGCCTGGAAGTGATGGGAAATCAAACATTTTATCCATAACCTCAATAGCCACAAGTGATGATAAAGTGTATGCAATTCCGGAAGAGTTACAATCTGCTGGTCTTCATAAAGAAATAATAAAAACAGCCGCTTACACTAAAATAAAAAATAGTATAAAAAAAAGGTTCCAGGTAAGAAGAGTATGGATTCCAATGACACCAGAGCTTCGAAAAACTTACATTGATGATGATAGTAATTTACAATTTGGGGATCAATTTCTAGAAGAAATTAATCAAGAAAAACTTACTACTCGAACTGAAACGGATACATTAGAAAAATTATTTGAGAAGCTAGTGGAAAATACACAGGCGAGTAAAAATCAGAGCTTAAAACATGTTGCAGAAAAGTTCGTGATTGAAAAATTTACAAGTAAAAATTCCAATGCAAGCCAGTGGATGGACATTTTTGAAAAAGAATGCACACGATTTGACTTGACAACAGATGAAAAGAAAATTGAAATACTCCGGTTATTTATGGACAAAAGTTGTGCAGATTGGTATAGTTCGATGGTCATAAAATTTACTATGAACTCTGACTGGTCAACGTGGAGAAACAATTTTTGTGAGTCATTCGCAAACAAAGGATGGAACCCAGTCACATATGCACTGTTTTTTAAATACAAAGAAGGTTCATTACTGGATTATGCTATGAGAAAAGAAAAACTTTTATTGGATATGAGAAGAACAATTGATGCAGGCACTTTGGTGGATCTCATTGCAGCTGGTTTACCGGAATTCATTCTTAATAAGATAGATAGAGAAGGCTTACAAAATACAGTGGATTTGTTCAATGAAGTGAGCAAGTATGAACATATGGTAAATAAAAGAACTTCGGCGAAGGGAAGGTATGGAAATACAAAAACATATGCTAAAAATGATGACAAAAATCCATGCAAGATTTGTGAAAAACTAAATAAAGGTACCCGATACCATGCTGAAAATATATGTTGGTTTAGATTAAAAGATGTGGATAGTAAATTGAAGAAAAATTTTATCAAACATGTAAACAATTCAGTGATAGAAGCTGAACTGAATGAAACTGAGCAAAAAAACGAATAGTAACACCATTAATAAAAGTCAAACTACTATTGAATAATAAATTACAAACATATGGAATTTATGATTCGGGATCAAATGTTTCTCTGATTAATTCAAAGTTGCTGAGATTAAAAGGAAATAGAAGCAGTTTGAATGAAGCTAATCTAGTAACAATTAATGGTGTTAAAAAGACAAGTGGTTTGACAACTTTGAAAATAAAAATCTTTGAATTGGAAAAGAATGTTGATGTATACATAATCAACGAACAACATTTTAAATATGATTTTTTAATCGGATTAGACATAATCAAAATGTTTAAACTAGTTCAGAATGAAGACCTATCAATATCACAAAAAAACGAAGAGAAAATAGATGAAATTCCTACAAATATAAAAACAGACGCCGGATTAAAAATGATGCAAAATACTTACACACCAAAAGAATGCAAAATAAATTTTAATGAACATCTTAAAGAAAACAATTTTGATTTAAAGATAGAAAACTTAAATCAGTATCAAAAAACTAAAATACATGCATTGATTTGCAAATACAAATCAATTTTTGCAAAAGACAAATATGATATTGGCACTGTTACAGGATATGAAGCGAGGATTGATTTATTAGTGGACAAATATTGTAGCAAGAGACCCTACAGGTGCACTATAGAAGATAAAAAAGAAATAGAAAAACAAATAGCAAAATTATTGGATAATAAACTTATCGAACAATCCTACAGTCCATTTGCTGCACCTGTTACATTGGCTTTTAAAAAAGAGGAGAACCGAAAATCTAGACTATGTATAGACTTCAGAGACTTGAATAAAATAGTAGTGCCTCAAGCTCAACCATTTCCCTTGATTGAAGATCTAGTGATAAAGACCAGAAACTGCAAATTCTTTTCAACATTAGATATAAATTCGGCATTTTGGTCCATTCCTTTACGGATAGAAGATAGACAAAAGACAGGTTTTGTAACACAGGATGGTCATTTTCAGTGGACATGCTTGCCATTTGGACTTAAGACCTCGCCAGCAATTTTCCAAAGGATATTAAGCAATATATTGAGAAAATACAAACTTACGGACTTCACAGTTAATTTCATTGATGATATACTCATTTATTCTAAAACATTTGATGAGCACATTAATCATCTAAAACAGTTGTTAGAAGCAATCAAAACAGAAGGTTTCAGGTTAAAATTCACCAAATGCACATTTGCATCAGACTCAGTCAAATATTTGGGTCACATAATCCAGAATAATTCAAAAATAAAAGGAAAAATAAACTTTTATCATGAGTATATACCAAAAAGAGCAATAATACTCGAACCATTGCATAATTTACTCAGAAAAAATCAAAAGTTCATTTGGTCGGATAAATGCCAAAAATCATTTGAAATGATAAAAAACTTGCTATGCTCACAACCAGTTCTAGAAATATTTGATCAAGATTTACCAATCAACATCTATACAGATGCTTCTTTAGAAGGCATTGGAGCCATTTTAAAACAAACACAGCCAGATGGAAAAAATAAACCAGTTGCATATTTTTCAAAAAAATTAAATGAAACCCAGAAAAAAAAGAAAGCAATATACTTAGAATGTTTAGCTATCAAGGAAGCGGTGAGATACTGGCAATACTGGTTGATAGGTAAATCATTTACGGTTTATTCTGATCACAAACCTCTAGAAAACATGAATCTGAAATCTAGAACTGATGAAGAGCTAGGTGATTTAATGTATTATCTCTCACAATATGATTTTAAAATAAAATATGCTCCAGGGAAACAGAATTTGGAAGCAGACTGCCTAAGCAGGAATCCAGTGTTAGAATCGGATGAAAATACATATGAACAATTAAGAGTTGTAAACTTAGTTAAACTCGAAGATATTTTATCAGATCAGAAAAATAACATCGAAATACAAAATAAAAAAACCAAATTGATTGAAAAACATAATGTATACTTTAAAAGGATCAAAAACAAAGAGAAAATAATTCTATCAGAACAATTTAGCATTGAACTATTGAAAAATATTCATGAGAAGCTATGCCATATTGGAATTGGACAAATGCAAAAGACAATTAGTCCACACTATGCAGCCAAACATTTGACAAAAAACATCAAAAAAGTTTGTAGTAGTTGTGAAATTTGTATTAAAAATAAATCAAGAGCAAAAGACAATTTTGGATTTATGTCTCACCTAGGTCCGGCCACAAAACCTTTCGAAATAATCTCTATAGACACAATTGGAGGTTTTGGAGGTTCAAGATCAACAAAAAAATATCTTCATCTCTTAGTAGATCACTTTACAAGATATGCATTTATTTTAACATCGAAAACTCAGACTGCAGAGGATTTTGTAAAACTAGTCATGAACATATCAGAGACGGAGGACATTGGCATGATTCTCACTGACCAATACCCAGGAATTAACTCGAAAGAATTCAAGAAATTCCTACATGACAAGCGAATACCACTGGTTTTTACAGCTGTAAACGCACCATTCTCAAATGGCTTAAATGAAAGGCTCAACCAAACATTAGTGAACAAAATCAGATGTAAAATAAACGAGAATGGGAAAAAAAGAGCATGGACAACAATAGCTCAAGAATGTGTAAATATATACAATAATACTAATCATTCAGTCACTGGCTTTACGCCAAGATATCTTTTATATGGCACAGATTTCAATATCTTACCGAACGAATTAAAGCAAGGAATATCCGATAGAGATTGGATAAAAGACAGGAAAACAGCTCTAGAAAATTCAATAAAATCACATAACTACAACAAAACACTTTTCAACAAAAATCGAATATACCATGAATTTAAGGTGGGAGACAAAGTTTATGTCGAAAACGGAAACAAGCTAAACAGGAAGAAACTAGATGAACTGAAAATTGGACCTTATGAGATTATCGAAAAAGTTTCAAATTCACTATACAGAATTGATACAGGGCACCGGAAAACAGAGTCAAATTTATTTCATATTACAAAACTTATACCAGTCCCTGCATCAGATGACTGAAACTTAAAAGAAAATTATAAATTTTCTTCCCCAGGGGTGGAGATGTAAAGAAAATAATATATTTCTTTAGCTGATAGCAATTTAAACTTTGGCGCCCTTCGCGCTGTCATCTGTCAACTGAAGACTATCAAATATAATTTAAATTTTGCCGCGGTTTGCAATGTCACCTGTCAACAAGAATATCGGCTAGATTTGATTTATATAAATTTTGCCGCGTTTCGCGCTGTCATCTGTCAACTGAAGTTATTGTGATTTGTGATCGTAAATTGTTTTTTCGTTAAGAATAAAGTTGGATTAAAAATATTACATGAAGATTTAAAAGGATTGGCATATTGAAGAATAAACTTTAAATGTCGTTTCTTTGTTTTCAGGTTAGTGTAAAGTAGGTTATATTATTGTATAAAGAACGTTCATATTATTTTGTTTTTAATAGTGCTAAAATTAAATCTTTGTTTTCAGAGCAACACATGTGTTTAACTCAATTATTGTCAATTCTTGAAGATTTACCTTATATTTATTAACATGAATATTTTACACCATAATTATGAATTCATTCTGACTCTCCCTATCTGTCAAATGGTTGACCAAACTTGGTTCGGCATAATTTATACTAATATGATAAAGCGGAACAGTTTGTATGAACGCACTAATTTCTAGAAATACCAGTCGGATATGAAAAAATCCGCCGTTTTGTAGCGGCGGCCATCTTAGATCGATTTTCGTCAAACATAGCTAACAACACTCTCGACTAAACAAAAAAAACCACATTCAAATGGTTCACCTGTTTGAGCGCTACAGGGGAACAGACAGACAGATACACACACACACACACAAAACACGTCAAACTTATAACACCCCGTCGTTTTTGCGTCGGGGGTTAAATACTAAAATAGGTATTAACACTTACGAAACACAAACGGTATCCCTCCTCGTATCGCCCTTTTGCCGTCGAACACGGCCTGTTTACTGAAACAAAAAGAAATAAAAACCATTAGCTACGCCGATTTTGAACAAGAAAACTTTATAAGTATCAAGTCATTCATTCCCGTTGCTAAAGGGTTCAAAGAAGATTGTCGGAATACCAGAAAGTTCCGACCGAGGAAAAAGTTTAGGCTTGCTAACTTTTCTTACAAAGCAGTTTCAACTAGGGCTGAGATGAGAAAAATACTGTTTCGCGTTAAACGCTCATAGAGTAAGGCTTCGTTTAAAATAATATTATATTCGAATTCGGAACACTTTTCAGGAAATCCTTATAATCGCTGATCGATTGGAAATGTGCAGTACAAGATGGTATGAGGGCTAAACGCACTACTACGATGGACGGAAGATGTCAAACAAGTAGCTGGCAGCCGCTGGAAACAAGAGAACTCCTTGGAAGAGAACTATGTCCAGCAGTGGACTTCTAAGTTCTATCGGTTACGAAGAACGTGGTACGAGGGATACGGCCAATAAAATTAATAATGTGGGAGTATGTAAGTAATGGAGGAGAGATGATTAAAACAGAATCAATGATACCGGGTCATGTTATAAGACATGACGCATGGGAAGAAAGAAAGCGAAATAGAGGGAAGGCTTGTATGAGAATATCAAAGTTGTATGGTGTTTTTCACTTACATACATATATAATTCAACCCCATGTAACTAAATACCAACTTGGTGTTTTGACTTAGTTAGTGAGTCAAATTTAAGAGACCTCATGTTTGCTTTCCACCAGTCGCGATCGCAGACGAGCGCAAGGCTACCCATGAATGAAAAAATATTCGCTCAAGTATCGGACGCGTACAGAAATGAAGACAATGCGATGTGAGCCGCGACAGTTCAACCGTCGTGCAAAGACACCAAGCGATACTATTCAGTTTCCAGCTCACGTTTGGAACAAGATCAATTTTAGCGGTTGCATTCCGACGCGGCTGAGGGACGCTGCAAAAAGCACCCTTATATTATAAATGCATCAGTGGTCAGGTCGGCGACGCGACAAAAACGGAGTCGAGCAAGCCGCGTATAAATTATTTATGCCATTTTTAGCATTTCGGAGCCGGTGACGAGTGGACGGGACGGGCGGCGTCGATTCTCGGCAGATGTCACATACAAAACCCGCGGATTCGTATTGCGGGATAATCCCACCAATTTTTACACCATTACTCGCTGCATACCTTTTAATTAAGAGAATCCATTCGCAGTCACGACTTACGATGACTCGTATAGTAGTTTTTACTCGTTTACATTTTTGCTGAAGTAAAATGAGCATAAAATGAGCATACAACAATGAAGTACAGTAGCATACCTAACTTGTATTTTAAAGGTACAAAAGGACTTGGTTTAAAATGACTCATTCCACAAGTTCGGGACATTTCCAGTTAAGTATTTTCAAGATTATAATATTAACTGTCGATTCGAGTATGGATTGCTAGTGGTCGGAAACGACTAAATGCAAATAGATAACTGCAATATGGCTGTGATAAATATATCTCAAACACCTACGTTGTTCAAACCCTACAACTTATCTATGGATAAATTGAGCAATACACCAACAACGAAGTAAATAATAAGACGGTCTGAATAAAGCAGTTTTGTTTCTCTATATTCACTCGAGAAATATGCGAA
Source organism: Melanargia galathea (assembly GCA_920104075.1). Classification (NCBI taxonomy): domain Eukaryota; kingdom Metazoa; phylum Arthropoda; class Insecta; order Lepidoptera; family Nymphalidae; genus Melanargia; species Melanargia galathea. The sequence continues at coordinate 4,804,713 of OV049859.1, read as the reverse complement.
AAACTGTGAAATCATTATGTAAAGTAGTACTGGAATAAGCCCATTCAAAAGCCTTTTAAGTTCAACATTCAATTTTTTTATTGACTGAAGTTATTAAAAGCTATATGGGTACGTCATTATCACCTCAGCCAATTGAGCGTCCAAAAAAGCATGTCCAAAAAGATAATACGTACACATAAACATAAATAAACAAGCATAATATTGCTAAGAAAATAAAAAAATCCGACAGTGACAAGAAAAACAAAACCTAGCGTGCAACCATCGCTCAGTTTATTTGAATAATTTTGCAATTTGTCATTTCAAATTACAAAGCGGTCAAATATAATAACACCTCCCTTTTTGCATCGGGGGTTAATTAGCGACATTTAGAACTGCATAATAAAATTGTACATACATATTCATAGGTTTATGGATATATTCGTAGAACTGCAAGTGCAAAGCTGGGAAAGGCAAAAAATGACAGGAGTTGTGTGTGTGGCAAAAACTATTGGCTGCTTCTTTAATTTTAATTCCACGTTATCAGGAATTATCTCGTCACAAACGGTTTTGTCATTCTCATCGCAAAATATAAATTTTAACAGCTGCTAAATGTAGAGTATTGTTTTCTTAATTAACCCTAATGTACCTATAATAAAATTAATAAATATTCTACAGTTATCTTTCGTGGCCATGTTTTTCCGGCTCAAAGTGGGACACTCACTGAAAGGCTCGATAAAGATTGAGAACTAGGTAGTAAATAATACGTATAAATTAGTACGAAAGAAATGTAATGAAATTTTTATTATGTATAGTGTTAAGTTGGAGGTGGTACCTCATCACGAGTAATCACTAATCACTGCGTTGATTAGAGATTACTTGGATTTTAGGGCATTATACACACGCAATTATTTTTTGAACTCTTTACAGCCTCTTGAAAGAAACAAAAATATATACATATTGAAATGTACGCTAAGCGAGAGCGCGAAATTTTTCTAAAAATTCAGTGAAAACACAGCGCAAACCGGAACAGTTTTTGTAAAATGAGACATTATGTTGTTGCCACAAGACCTTTATAGACAGCAGAACATAAAATTAGTCTATATTATCATTAAAAAACGTTTATGCAACAAAATAAACATAAAAGATATCCTACCGGTTCAGCTATCATAATACAATAAAACAAACCAAACGTACTGTTTTAGATTTAACAAAAAAAAAAAGCAAATAGCGTGAAATTGAGAGCCTTTTCACACCAAGGGTCTTTTTAGAATATTTTTAAAAGGGGATAGTCCGCTTTCAAGCGAGACGTATGGTCACGTTGTCAATAGTGTGATTAATATTCCGCAAGTGTGTACTCGTTAACTGCAGGCCACGGCGACGCGCGACGTCGTTAGCGAGGTGGATTACTCCTAACGTAATGTCAAGTGCATGTGGCTATAATATTATAATGTATATCGAGTGCTCCCATCTTGATATTATAATGCAACCTGTAATTTATGATTCATTGTGGTCGTGGTCACTATGTTGATGGAGTTTTTTGTGGACTGTGGATTTATAATTTAATTTATGGTTTTAATTTATTCAGATAATATATATTTAGAGTTTTTTTTATTTATTTGTTTACAAACAAAATATAAAACTATTTACAAATTTTCTTGGTACCCATAAGTCCTCTTGACGACTTATCGGGTTGCTGCACATTCCTCTTTATCTTAACATCTTAAGGCGAAAATTTTCGCGGTTTAAGTATTTTAATATATTTTTTTCGCGAATTTTAAATCGCATGTGCGTGCAGTTTCATACATTTCCATATGTCACAGAATTCTGCAAAAAAAAATCGCCCGCATAAATTTCGCAGTGCGGGTAGGCATCTTAACATCCTTTGAATATTATAAGAATTAATACAATAGAAAAGTCTTTTATTCGAATGAACTTCTACAGAGGGCTTTCGAACCGTAAAATGAATCTATCATTGTATTCGGAATGCTGAGAAGAACCAGCAAGAACTGGGCGCTAATTGTATCGACTGCATTACGTGTAGATATGTTTATTATTGTTAATTTCTATGGACAGTAGTGTAGGTAAGTAAAATATATAGATTTTTATTCATTAATTCTAGATGAACAATTGCAATTTTGTTAAAGCTGTTTTTACGGGAATTCCAAAAAATAGGCGGGGTCTAGATAAAGTTTTAATTAGGGATTCCAGTTGGAATTCCTTCCAGAGGGGAGGGTGGAGGGCGGAGGGCGGCGGTCGACAGATACATACATTCCCGCTTCGGCAGCGGCCGAGTTTTTACCACGCCGCCGCGCCGCGCGCCGCCCGAACTCGTTCCGTCCCTGCCATCTCCATCGGAAACAATGGATATAGAAAATGTAGCTATGCGGATCGATTCCTTTGCTGCAATTATCGACAGAGTGTTTTAAAGTTTTAATTAGCCTTTGTGTTTCCTGAAATTCTGATAAGCGAAATACGTATCGGTATTGTCTTATTGTAGCTAAGTCGTACCTTGAATGTAAAATACATTATATTGAATTTAATCCTTTATGGGAAAATATTCTCCTATAGTATCTATAATCTTGAAGCTCATATTGAACCATTGACATATAGGACTTTGCGGCGGGAAAAACATTTTCGCCCATTCCTTCGTTTGTTGAGCACGATGATAAAACATTAGCGAGGGCTAAAAGAGGGAAAACCAGGAAAGGTAAGAAGAGGCTAGCAGGGAAGAGCTTTAACGATAGATTTCCCCAGTGGCGGATTAGATGTCAACAGCGCTCTAGGCAGCACCTCATCGGCAATATGTCAATGTTTGGGTAGATTGTTTCAAGTTCTTCAATCCTTAGAACCTTTGGGTGTTCCTAGGTAGGAATTAGGATCCCCCGCCCCTTTGTAATCTCGCGCCCCTGGGCATGTGCTTATAGTTTGCCTAAAGGATAATCCGCCACTGCATTTCCCTACCAATTACTACAATTATTAGGATATCGGATACCAAATATCATAGTTGAAGAGTTATTTAAAACACTTATTAAGCAATTATAATTGCATACGTTCATAATGACGATAAGTGATTGATCAATTTGAAGGTTGGCAGTAGTTAATGTGCGCGGGCGCAGGCGCTCGTCCGTTATGAGCGTCGCAAAAAGCGGCGCATCGAAACAATGTCACGGCGGCTCTCAGCCTATTGTTCCGCACTTTCATGTGCCCACCTAATGCCGAGCAGTGATGTGCTTCTCAACATTGTTATGAGCTATGTTCTCGTGAGATGCTGCTACCCAGTAATCGGTCCATTAAGGCCGATTCGCACATATCAGTCAAGTATCAGTGCCGCGGCCGGCGCAGTTCCGGCACAGTAAAAAAATTGTTTCTATGAACTGACACTGAAACACTGCGTCGTCACTGATACGGACAGGTGTGAATGCGTTCATAGAGAATGGCACAGGTTCATAGAGAATGTATGAAATAATAAAATGCCGGCACTAATGCAATTACCTACTATAATTAATTATTATGCTACGTACTACTAATTACGGCAATAATTCACTGATATGTACCTATGTGCGAATCGGTCTTAAGACGTAGGTTTTGCTGTCGTTAGCCCGCTTCCACCTTAGACTGCATCTTCACTTAGCATTAGTTGAGATAGCAGTCAAGAGCTAACTTGTAGATGAATTAAAAAAAATTACCCACAATCTAACGCGATGACTGATGTTTTCGTGTCAAAGATCTGGATAATTCTCTGCTCCACCAGTGATTCATCAATCATGATTAAAGGAATTAACTGATACAAAACTTATCGTCCAATGGAACCCTAAGTGCTTCAGGTTTTATGTATACTGCGAATGGCTATTCTTGGTACTTGGTGTCACCTACTTACTGATTTTTGACATCGATTGCTATCGATTTTCTCATGTTAATTCTTCATATATATAACATACACTTAACATTGTTTTGAAGATGAAGAAATGCTGTTCTCGTGAGATGCTACCCTTTTGTTATAAGTTTATTGCGAATTCTTGGATGGTTGATTGTTCCTTTTACGGTAGAAACATATTTGCATCGCTCAACACGACGTACCAACATCACACGAATAACGTGGACCCACGTAATGCAAAGTAATGAAGAAGTCACAAGCGCAGTGCGAATACCCTATTACGCATACTTAACTAGATATCGGATACAATCATACAACGTAAGTCTCAACTGATGACCACTGATCACTGATCAATGATCAGAGCTCTCATAGCTCTAATCTGACTTGGTAGGATTTTGGCAACTAAAAACACGCGTAATATCTGGTTCTATTTCTAAGTATCTAAACAGCAGTGCCTGTCCAGTGAAGCGGAGCGGAGATGTGTTCGGCGGACCGATGACATTATTAAAAGATGACGTGATAAAATTATCGCATCATTTATCAATCATCTACGCACGGAGATGTAGAGAACGGGTGTGCACAAAACAGCGATACCAAAAATAATGATACAATAAATAAAAGAGCAGAATCTATCATACGTAAAGGCTTTCAATGCTACTACGACACATAAGGCGAAATATTCGTAATTATCGACACAACCAAGCGAGTAAAGCGTAGGTACCAAAGTACCTTCACAAATGCCACGCCAATTTGTATTTTTAGTAAGCCCGTTACATCCAGTAGCTTGGCTGTTGAAAGATAAGCTCACAATGTAATTACACCGAGAGTAATGAATAGAACCTGTTATCCATGAGTGGTATTCATTAATATACCGACCAGCCCATATCCATTCGCGTCGGTGCGATGGCGGGAAGTTATAAAATTCAAAAAATTCCACTCTCAATAAAATTGCGTCAATTACTTTTAAGGTTTATTAAGTGGACTCGGATATTAAGAGCGGAATTAGGTTATCGTGGCAATTACAAACGTCGAAGATGTATATCGTCAGGATAAGCTGGCAATGTGCAAGTTTAAGTTGTTTTTAAAAGTAGGTCTAGGCGCACTAATTAATGAAATACGTTTTGAAACTTCCAACATGGCTCATGGAAGTCAAGTTCAGTCTAACAACCAAGGTAAAATATGTTTTATCTTTGTTGCTAAACTGAATTTTCCATAATAATATGCATATGGAAAAAAGTATGTAGACGAAGATATCAATGCCAGTTTAATTGAAAATTCTACCAAATAACACAGACGGGAATTAGAAAATGCAAAGCTTACCTAATTAAGGACACGACATGCAATTATGATAGAAGCAAAAAAAATACAAGAGAAAAACTTGAATTGATGACGTTAAGGGAATATACGTATGGACATGAGCAAAATAATAAGCTTTCGTGTAATAGTGCAAGTCTCTCAAATTGTGAAGTCATTGCTTCCAATCAGTCTCAAATTCAACTTTGGCCGCGTAATGAAGCGTGGCTAATTTGTTCAAGAAAAACGCGTTCAAGTGCACACAGCTACCGTCCCACCCGTGAGATATTATTCTGTACAGGAATCTCTAGAAAGCTCTTCTCATAATTAGAATGGAAAAATGCAATGACATGACAAATACACGGCGTTATAAGTCTATGGACAGAGTTTTATCAATCGAGAACTCCAAAATCAGATCACACACCATAAATATTTCTATAGATACTTTTACAATATAAAGAATCAAGTAATGGGGATAAACGGACAGAAATAAAAAGTAAAATACTGAAATGCGTTTGATCTAATTAAACTCTTATGTTCCTGTTACCACATTACAATTATTACAAAAAGCGCAGTTAAACTAACTTAAAGCGCTCTAGAATTAATGGCATCAAACGTGTTACTTTGACATATTAAAAAGATCCCATAAACTGGTTTTAATTAAAAAAAAAACTAGTAATAAAGGTTGCTACTGCAGAAGCAAACAAAAAGTGCTCGTAAAATGATGCGACACCCGACAATGTAGGCCCGAGGGTACAATTAGGTTTAGACGCAGGGGATATTACATGCTACGAGTATGATGATAAAAATTTACAATCACCTGGACAAATAACCTTAAAGTGTATGTAATTTCAAAATGCGAATATAATTGCTAGAAAAACATTTTTTTCGGTAATGAATTCTGGCTCGTTAACGATTAATAAATTACATTAAAAGAGAGCAAGTGGGACGTTCGCAATAACAATTTAATATTAAAAATATCCTGCTGAGATCAGGTAAGATAAAAATATGTTGAATTATACTGAGGCAAGTAATCTTACATTTTAATTAGGTAGGTACGCAGAACATTATTTGGTAAATGGATTATTCAAATTAAAATTGCCAAGTTTCTGCACGGCAAAAAATAATTTAAGTACCGAAAAAACGTATGATCTCCTAAAATTAGCTCTCTTAAACTTGTATATAATTTTAGTGAATTCACGTTTAAAGAAATAACAGTGATAAATAAAATCAGTTGAACGACCGACTGACATACAGATGGTTAGACGACCTAACAGAGTGGCATAAATTATTTATTGTTAGACAGTACCTATACCGCTGAGATAATACCCTAGCAGCTTACTGCTAAGGTAATAAATAATTTGTAAATAGATACTTCAATTGAATTTGGAAGCTCAAAAATAAGAAGGATATGACAGTAGCAGCTTCACCAGTCTCAATCATTAGAATTGCGTTAGGTAGGCACTTAAACAGAATAATTTCAATATGGAAAATAAAACAACTTCCTAACACAAATATAATGTATCATAATGGTAACCTTCGACGTAGCCACGGCCGCGGATTGAAAGTGTTTCGACTCCATCCAGCGGCGTAGGCGCCGAAACAGCCGCACGCGCTCGGGTACACGGATTTTGTAATGATTGTCTCTAATCAAATATGTACATCGTATTTATGAAGCTCGATTACTATGTAAATAATTATCTGTACATCTAACTAAATACCACTCAATAAATTAGTTATTTGTTTCGCAGTGAGTCTCAAGCGGAACGGAATTAATGTGTTTTTGAATCAAAATCTTAAGACTACGAGGGAATTGTTGTCTATAGTAGGTGAGCCCAAGAGGGCAGTTTGGGATTTACTCGAGCGCGGCAGATTAACATAAGGGAGGATATCTTGCATCCTGCTGAGTAACCTCTACCATATATAAGCCCTTAGGGCCGCGCGTAAAACAAACTGATGGTCAGAAATACTAAAGCACGTCAGATTAAGGTATGGTGGGATAATTACGAGCTAAAAAACGTATATTTGGAAAATCAGACTATTTGAACGTTAGGTACGAGAGTGGGAGGGTTGCAAAGCTGCAAAAAAACGTTATCGTGACATTCTTTAATCTCGAGCGCAGTTGATTTTTTCTATTTTGAAGGAAATGATGCAAAAATAACAAAAAAATATAATCTATCGATTTCCACAAGCCGAAGTAAAAAAAATCGTCTAGGAAGATGAGAGCAATGCAGCTAGACGCTTTCCCCGCCACTGAAAGGGGAAACATTATATAACCTTTTATTCTTCCTATCAACTAATCTACAAAATCTAATAGGTCCCGACTCCCGACGACGCTTAAGTAAATGCACATTTAGCACCATGGGCTCCCCTACCCTACCACTAAGCTCAGATTGTAGAGCACACTAAGTTTGGATTCTGATCTCTGGATTACCAAAAAACGAATTCATTTAATTAGTCATTTAGTACGACTGATTTAAGTTGTCAAAGTTTTGGCCAAAGGCGCCATTGCGCCTAGGCAATCCTCAGGAACATCTTGCGAGTTTTCTGTCCATCTAAATTCTTATTCTAAAGCCGAAACTCAATTTTACCAACTCGGTTTTGGGCTAGGCAAGCTTGAATTTCATATTTGAATGTATTTATATATTACATAAAAACACAATTCGTATTGAATACGTCCTGACCCACAGAAAATATCAATCGTAATGTACAATAAAACAAGGGTTTATGAAATTACCACTTCTTGCGGTTATCCACTAACGATACACGGATGTCCATTATGGGAACAAAAGATTTCCTCGAGCAAAACCTTCCTTTTATGTAGGCACTCACTGACCGAAATCAAAATCATCTGATACAAAACAACAAGAACGTGAATAACATTGTAATTTGAAAGAATATGATGTATTTAAAAGTCAATAACGATAAATGTTACCTATGGGTAATACATGATTCAGTTGTAGTAGTTTGTGCACAAAATTTAAATTAAATTGATAAAATCTGACTGAAAGACTGGTATTGGCAGTATAGGATTTGTATGTAATCGAAACAAGACCAAGGGGGTTATTCTGCAACTTAGTTAGCAACTGAAAATAGTTGCCAACTAATTAGTTAGATATACATTGCTGCTTTACTGTGTAAAATTATGAAAACACTTTATATTTCCCACAGTAAAGCAGCAATGTATATCAAACTAATTCGTTGGCAACTATTTTCAGTTGCTAACTAAGTTACAGAATAACCCAGCAAATCCATACTAATATTATAAATGCGAAAGTGTGTCTGTCTGTCTGCTAGCTTTTCACGGCTCAACAGTTTAACCGATTTGGATGTTTGGTACATAGTTAGCTCACATTCCGGGGACGGATATAGGCTACTTTTGTCCGGGAAAAGCAAAGAGTTCCAGTGGGATTTTTAAAAACCTAAATCCATAGTCCACACTAACGAAGTCGCGGGCATCATCTAGTTTAAAATAAAAACAGAAGAATCGATTAATAAAATGTTAAAGTTAAAATGTTGTTAAAATAAAAGAGATATCATGAAGAACGATTTACGTGATCACAGGACTCTATCGTAGTTTCAACGTAAACGCGGTAACAAACAGCATTAACAAATAGGCGAAAGATAGGAGCGGACAGAGACAAACATCTAGGAGGCAACAAAGCCGGTCGACAGGGGTCAGCGGTTGGACCGCAGATGCTCCGGACAGGCGATTAATAAGGCCCCCCCGGCCCGACTTAACGCCCGCTTGATAAGCTGATTACAACCTTGGGCATACGTACCGGAGATGCTAGACTGCGGACTTAGTTAAGTCTCTATAATATGTAGAGCAATTTCGGATATTTGAGAAGTTACGTACCTATGGAACATTTGCTTGGGGAAAATAAATATTTGTTTCATGCAAGATTGAATTCTATATCATGTCCATCAGTAATAATATGCCTTGGTGTGTGTCAGTCTTCGAAAAATCTATCATAACCTTTAATTAATAAATGGTACGTATTATAAGGTTGATAAATAATTTTTTACACTTAAGGTCTGTTTCACTACCTTCTGATAAGTGCCAGATAGTCTAAACATAAGTTTCGTCACTTTCTTACTTTATGTAGAGTGACAAACACAAAAGTTGTGAATAAGCTATCCGACACTTATCAGAACGTGATGAAACAGGCCCTTAATATTATAAAGGGGTACTTACAGTGTTTAACTAAATTTCTAAAATTTCAAAAATTTTTTCATCAATTTTTAGAACGGACCATCATCAATTCATCAGGTTGATGGTTGGATGTATATTAAAACAAATTCAAATAGGTACGTGTCTAACTGAAAATTTGCCTATTTGCCGCTTTTTATACCGGAACAACAAAGGATTCTCGCGGGATTTTTGACCTAACGCCACGCGGACTAAGTCACGGACAAGACCTAGCAAATTATAAAAAATAATTTGCCAAATAATTAATTAAGCATATGTGTTTTCAGGTCAGTTCACATAAGTAGTAGTACTCGTAGATCTAGATAAGAGAAAGATTACATTTTTAATTAAAATTATGATAATCTCCTAGAATATAATGCATATGGTAGATATCATTGAAAAATTATTTAACACCCGCTTATTGATACACGTGTACATAATTTGCACTAACCATTTATGGTAAAGTTTCGGCGTTTACACGTCATTAGAGCTTTGTCAGCTGTTCACAACTAGTAACCGATAGATCATACGCGATGCAACCATGTAAGGCCGCACGAGACATATTCTGGTGATGTCATACAAAGCTTTGGAAACCAATCGCATGTTTCTCACTCCGGCGAGAAGTAAAAAAAAATAGTTGCCGCGATTAACTTAATCATCTCGAGCACAGAGTCGACAATCGCGTGATTAGATCCGATAGCATCTTCTTTATAATATAACTTGAAGTGTACATACATAATTACACGCCCAAACAAAATGAGCTAGCTATCACGAACTGACGAAAATTATAATAACCACGCAACCTAGGCGTAGGATGATAATAAGGTAAGAAAATGCTGTTGGTACGAGTAAGTTGCCACATCCAGAGATGTGAGAGGCGAGATAATGTTACTAAGTACAAATTTATACAGTAACAACATATTGAAAAAAAAACCAACGAATTGTGAACGAGAATTACCTACGTCAATGTTCAAAATCGGTTCATTTGACTACACTAACCAAATGTTTAAAAAAACACATAGGTACATACTTGACATGCATTAATCTTTAGCTTTGCTATTTATTTCGAAGTAGTCAAAGGTCAGAACTTAAATAGGAAGGTATGTTCGGTGAGTTAGTCTATTACATCGATGGTCTATACGCTATAAATCATATTCATGCACGGTAATTAGCCAGAGCCGGTAAATACAAAATTGAGAGATGGAATAAATCACAACTAAGTTAGCGAGATGTATTATGTAAGTATATGGTGGTAAATCAGTCAGTGGGCAATCAAACAATGAATATTTTGAGTAGGAGGATTACTAAAGCATAAATTGGCTCGTTAAGTCGTTGTGGGATCGGCGGGTCTAATATTTCACAGTCGTTCCCCTATAAAATAACATCTACACACGAACCAACTTCTAACGCCAACTATAGTTATAGTTAAATTAAATAAATACAGTCAGTTACTCAGTCGTGTATGCTAGGTTGAATCAATATACACAGCATAGTTCCAATATCGAATATAAATTGTAGGATTTGGAAATTGGTATGTGTGTAGATGCTTTAACGGTGGAATAATCGATGTCTTGGGTGTCACGGGAAGACAAAAAAGGAACATCAGAACATGTGTTGTATTGAACATTGACGGCGTAAACACGTGCATCGGGAACACAACGCTTTCTGTTTTGTGTTAATATGGCATAGAAGTCCATAAAGTAATGGACAGAATTTTATTCATTAGACTTTGGAACATGTGCCCGAGTGACGGAGATCAAGGTTGCTCTCTGAAAGTTGGTTGTTTACTATTACCTATACCTCCATTGAAAATACACAACGCTTAATGTAGTTTATCGCTTAGGTATTAATGTCTTAGGATATTAGTAACTTATAGTATCGTAAGTTACGATCTCAAAAACGAGTAAATGATCAAAACTTAGCGTACTAAAATTTACGGAATACGGTAATTAACTAATTTACGCCGCAACTAAAAACGGTGTTGGTATATAGTACGTACAACGTTTTTGCTCTCGAATACTGACGTTTAAAATGTTGGTTAAAATTTTACGCATAAAGTCCATTAGTTGTAAGAAAAATATACTTGTTTATTTTGTTTTATTTGAAATAATAATTGCTTTATTTCGTGAAAATATCGTAGGTAAAGACAAGTTAACTAAATTGTCCTAGCTTTACCGTTTCACGAAAGAACTGGTAAGGTGGTACATAAATCATTTCAGTTCCTATTTCTAAAGACTCACAGTCTATTATCCCTCACAACATCGTTTCAGCGGTGTCACCAAGCTCGAAAAGCGAGGAAGTTCACGATAATTCACCTCGCTTAACGTTCTCAGTTGAATCGAAGTCAAGTGGAAGGAGATATGAGGTGGCTATTCAAGAGCAGTGGCGTGTGACGCGGAGGTCAGCGCGATGATGCTACTAGAATTCCTTTTTCATCTTATCTTATTTTTATTAAAATAATTTTGATTCATAGAACGTTCACCCGAATGTTCTAGAAAGACTTTTGTTCGATAGGTAGCGCATTCCGGGTGCAGGCGATATTTGAACCGATTTTTCTATAATATGGATCCATTACATGAAAACACATTTGTAAGTTGTAATACACCATAAACATTTGATACGAGCGACGTGTTGTTTCTGTCAACTTTTTGGACATGCCGGCAAGTGCTGTGGGGTGGCATATGTATGTATCAAGTGTGCACGAGCCGCGTGGATTTATAGGTTTTTTATAGGTTTTAATCCCGTAGGAACTCTTAAACCGGGACAAAATGTAGACTATGGAATGCAAGCTATCTCTGTGTGAAACTTCGGTAAGAACGGTTCAGTGGATAGGACGTAAAAATGTATTACCCTATAACATACTATCCCTAGTAAAAACGGTTGTTGCAGGAACCCTTGTTAATTTAATATTCAGTGTTCCTGCATACCTTATATACCCGGAATAAAAAGTTTTTCAGACCACTCCCTGCATAATCCTCTACGTGCCTGTGAAAGTCCCGTCAAAATCGGTTGAGCCATTGAGAAGCGAGTTATTAAGATTAGAAATAAAAAGACAGGCCAAAATAAAATAAAATGTATTGGTCATGTTATGGTATCATTCAATACATACAAGGTTAATAAGAGGCAGTCCTTTCGAAATCACAAAGAGACACTTCCATTTAATTTATTTTTTTGGATAGATTTGAAGAGAGCAATTATACAAATACCAGCACATCGCATTGATAGAACCGCACGCTCTAATTAGCCCAAAAAGGACCTCCAACTTTTTCTGCGGCACTAATTGCTCAATTTATAATCTAAAATGCGGTTGGGATTTATGACGAGGTAACATACAATGTAATATTGTAATGGTGGGTTCCTACTGTTGCGAAGCGAGCACTAGCTATTCAGAATAATTATTATTATGTAATTAATTGCATAGTTCATCTCCGACCGTCGATAATAATGATGAAGTGCAATTAGAACGTTTGTTTATAGCTTTTTATGCAAACGGTCTAGCGTAAATAATAATAAACGATAGCGATATCCTCCGTTGAACTAAGATCAAGTGGAAGGAGATAATATGAGGGGTGGGCTATTAAGGGCCAATGATTTCGTGTGACTGGAGGTCGACGGACATTCTGGAGTGCCGCGGCCGCACACTGCACTTGTTTGTACACGATTCCACTCTAGGACTTTCCGGATCTAACGGATATCATAGGTCACATTGCACTTCAGTTTGCAAATGGTTTGGGCTATGTACCTAGTTCTCCTGCGAATCTCTTCATTCCGGATCTCATCCTTCTGGGAAACTTCTAACATTACTTCTGAAGGTTCGTAGCTACTGAGTAAGCCGGTGCTGGCAGGGAGCCGGTCTAAGTGCCATCTGAATGTGATGAACAGGCTATGAAGCGCTGCAAAGCAATCATATATGGATATATGAAAACTTCGCTGAATTTGTTGATCAGTCTGTTTGTCAGTAAGCACGTCTTAGCGGTGAGAACGGGAAAGAACTACTTACCGATGGAAAATTACAAAAACGCGTAGTACGAAAATCCGTCTTCACATAGGAGAATGCCTACAATTATTGATCCTATAATGACGTCCCACAGGAAAAGAACAGAATACAAAAAACTGTTCTACATCGAAATTCGACTGCCTACCTACTTTAGTTGTTTATCCCAAGAATAAGGACACAACCATCTACGCAGTTGACTTGTTGATCTGTATGTGTACCTATTAAGATTTTTTACGATGAATGATACACGTAGAATAGATACAACTATATAAAATTAAAGTGTCTATCTGTGATTTCGAGATAACCGCATCTTATTAATCTCAACAATAATATGATTATTTGAAGATACCACCAAACATCCTCTTGCAAAATTTTTGTCCGTCTGCCTGTTTGTCTAAACCGATTTTGACAGGACTTTCACAGACAGGTGGAGGATTATACTAGAAGCGATCTATTTACACCAGAAATGTTTAGGGTTCGCTTGTAAGAAAATAAAAACTGCTGATGTTAGGGACAATATAAAGGTTAATACCTTTTCACGGCCTAACCACTAAAACGAAATTTGGAGCGAGTCAGTTCGAATCCCAGAGACGTAAATACTTTTATCCTGGAAAATCAAAGAGTTCTCACAGGACTTTTAGGAAACTAAATACGCGCCGAAGAAGGCGAGAGCATTTATTAGCTAAGCCCAGTGTGGTCGACGGTAAAGCCCCATAAACAAACATCCCATCCGTTAGGACGTATTAGCAGATTTTTCAAATCAGTAACGTCAACGGACGTATAATCCGACTATTTGTTACACATGACATATTCCGCTCGTAATTCAATTAATCCAATCGCACATGCATCCGATATCCAGAAGAAACGGTAACCGCCGCGCAATTAAAACAGATTACGCCATAACAAAGCCAAATAAGGCATCCGATGATAGAAATGATTTCCCATCTAATGACGCGATAAACCCGTTTCAGCGAGCACTGATCCGTGAAGAGGTGAATAATGTGAAGCCAGAGACCATTGACGCGCGTCGATAGATATAGTCGGTGTAACCGATAGATATATCGAATGATCTAGATATTATATTCGATCCTGCAAGCTTTCAATCTTAATTAAACTCTGTAACTGCGTATCTCAACAACAGATCAGTGTGAGTTGTACCGCGTCGCGTGATCATGCTCATGATTAAGGGCCCCCGACGGGTTCGAAACTACATACTCCGGCGGGTAACTACGTGAGACATAATGTGCTCCGCTTGATATAGACAATGGACCGCGAATATATTGTTAAACTAACAACAATTAAGATGCGATATATCGATGATAATATCTTAATAGAAAACTTTCAACAGAACCCATAGCAATGAACCATTCAATGAAATGAAAATTTGTATACTTTATTGTACACCATTAAACATTGCAACATACAATAAGAAAATAAAATAACCTGCAGACAAAAATTGTACAATAGGCAACCTTATCTGTATGAAGCGATCTCTTCCAGGCAACCTACTAATAAAGGAATTAAAAACAGACATGCTACAATGCAATTCAATCACTGACATTTCTGAAAATAGATCAGCATTAAAATATAAGTAGTAAGTACCCTTAAGTCACCAATATAACAATTTTAGTTCTGGTGTGGCAGACCATCACTATCTTTTCTGGTTGGAAAGGGACCAAGCAGAAAAGGGACCCCGAATATAATTTTATATGATTGGGTTCCTAAATAGAGATTTGATATATCGACTGAACACTGGACTAGTTATCATATTCAATTCCTTATGGCATAAATCTTAATCGAGTACGTCCTTCAGACCATCATTGTCTGATGCGAATATAAATACTGAATTGGCAAGCAGATGTCCACGCTTTGTGTAAGCAATGTAAGTTGCTAATGTGGTAGATGTTATCATAATCGATTTCTTAAAACTGTGATCTTAATCGAGTACGTCCATCAAGGGACAAAGAAGCGCGATTACTGGGCAAGTTGCAATTCATTCATCGATGCTATTTTGAATTGCTAAAATGGTCACTTTCGATATGCTACTTGAGGAGTATTAAATAAAATATTACTGTCATGACAAATAATAAGAAAATTAATACAAAGTCCGATAGAAAGTAGAATTAGTGAATCTTATATTAAGTATCTATCAGCTCTTTTAAACAGCTTTTCAAACCATAAGAATTATAAGAAACAAGAAAGTAACAAATTGAATAAAACTCTAATCCAATAAGTTTTTCTATATTTTTTCTAATATAATAAGAGATCCTTTAGAATCAAATTAAAGTTATAAGGAAATTGATATCGATCATCAAATAATAAGGACGCAGAAGACGTCCCTGTGACGTATAGCATAGTTATTCGAGTTAACTCGATAGCTAGTAATCACACGGTCATCCCGGCCCTGCATCGCCGCATAAAATTATCTGGGCATTAGCGGGGGGAGGGCCATTTGTCATCGCATGGATGGGGGAGGGGGAAGAAAGTGGCGACTCGGGGCTGCAGACGCGACCACAAAAACAAGATGGGGCGAGCTACCCGCTAGCTACGCCGCGCTAATAAATTGTGTGTCTGTTGGTAGCGGCTTAGCGATGTTGCGGATTTAAGCTCGCTCATTAGAATGCTAAAATCTAAATAAATTATTTGTAATGTGAAGTGCAAGTTTTGAGGTCTAGTTTCAGGAATCAAAAACTGTTGTTAAAAAGGATCTTGGATAAATGCAAATATTATATTTATTCATAACTAGATGGTGCCCACGGCTTCGCCCGTGTGTATTTAGGTTTTTAAAAATCCCGTGGGAACTTTTGATTTTCCAGAACAAAAAGTAGTCTATCTGTAGTAGTCCCGTCCCCAAAACGGAAAAATTCTGAGGGATCCTTACGATTTCGGAATGCAATTCCTTACAGCATCAGGGTTGAGGAGTTGGACATGTACCTACTTGAGTTCATTCAACAATAAAGTCTTTAATTGGTATCCCCAATATCAATTTAAATAACCGACAGTGCTTAAATCCCATTAGTTTTGGGGATCAGGTCCCCCACATCATCAGGATTGAGGAGTTGGAATCCAAATTTTTTGTAGGACAGTGTCGCAATGTTTCTCTATCGATTAAAAAAAAAATACGCAAATCGGTTCAGAAATCTCGGAGATATCGGTGTACATAGGTAGAAAAACACAACTCCTGCTTTTTTGAAAGTCGGTTAAAAAAGTAGCCTATGTTACTCCCTGGTTAATTCTCTACTTGTATGTGAAAGTCCCGTCAAAATCGGTTCAGCCGTTCCGAAGATTAGCCCGTTCAATCAGACAGACAGACAGACAGACAGACAGACAGACAAAAATTTTAAAAACGTGTGATTCGGTTGTGGTAGCGTTCAAATAACCATATGAGCTTAATATGAGGTAGTTATTTCGATATTACAGACAGACACTTCAATTTTATTTATTAGTATAGATTTGAATAATGATAAGAGTCAATTTACGTAGCCAGAGCAACGCAAGATATGCCTTCTACTGAGCCGAAATTACTGAATTAAAAAACACTTATGATCAAAACATAGATTCGTCGTGAGATGATTAGAAAATTCGATCAGATGAAATTCTTAGTCTATCCATACTAGTTTAAATGCTAACATTTATCTTTTTTTTTCACGGTGAACCGATCTCGATGAAAAAGATGACTGCTTGCATGAGATGCAAGGATGATTGAGATGATGATGAGATGGATACATTTTTATTCCGGGAAACAAAAACATTCCTATTGGATCTTTACAGTATTTTTATTATTACTTTCAAACCAATTTACTCTAAACTAATGAACAAAGACGTAAAACTTATATTTTTAAAACTGACGTTTTTGCAGTAGGCATCAAACCTAACAAGGGGAAAATACTAGATAACGAAATATCAGATTTATCATTACTTTCCAAGGTAGGCTGTTCGCTAGCTTAAATTTAATACGTAAATGTTTAAAGCGTCAGTAATATATACAATTAATATACAATCTTGATACATTCACCCGTCTTTCTCTAATCAAAAACCCAGCATCAACAGATTCAGCAATCATCAAAATTCACAGTAACAAAAGCAATATAAAGCCGCGCAAAAAATATTTCGCACCAAACTAGGCGCTGCGTTCAAAATTACGAACTCTGAAGCATATCGAATCCGTCCATTAGTTTCTTCAGAATCATTTCACGCCGCGATCCCGGCGTAAAAGGGTCAAGCGGCGCGTCACGTCCCTCCGGCATCCGCGCAAAAACCTCACCAACTATGTTTAATATTAAAACGGAAAGCGGCACAGTTTTTGCCAATGACACGAGCCCTGATACGCTGGCACCTAGGTGATTTAATTTTATAGTGCGACGTAATGGTGAATTTGAGAAAAAAATTAAGCCGTCATCACTCATCCAGAACGGGTGTTCGTTCGTGCATGGTGATACACTGAAGGAGATTTAAGGCCGATTCGCACATATCAGTGAAGCATCAGTGCCGGCACAGTTCCAGCACAGTGAAAAATATGTCATTCTCTATGAATTGACACTGAAATACTGCGTCGTCACTGAGACGGACAGGTGTGAACGGGTTCGTAGAGAATGAATATTTTTAGGGTTCCGTAGTAAACAAGGAACCCTTATAGGTTCGCCATGTCCGTCCGTCTGTCCGTCTGTCCGTCCGTCCTCGGTTAATCTCAGAGACTATTAGTGCTAGAAATCCGTAATTTGGCATGAGTATAAATATTAATCACGCCGAGAAAGTGGTGAAATAAAATTTTGATAAATATTTTTTTTTAGGGTAGCTCCCCTACATGTAAAGTGGGGATGAATATTTTTTTCTCGTCTACCCCATAGTGTGGGGTATCGTTGAATAGGTCTTTTAAAAATACTGTGGGTGTGGGAGCATCATTTTTCGATTTCTAGATCCGTTTGTAAAATATGATGTTTTAAAGTGCAAATTTTTATTAGAGTCAAGTGTCCCCCCCCCCCCCTCTATCAGCCAAATGGCAGTATATAGGAACTTGAAAAAATTCACAGCAGTAGGGTATATAATCAATTTTAAAGGAAAACTATCACGGCTAAGTAGTGTTCACAGGTTAAGGAGTTATATCTGTTTTTCGAGGATTGTGACTACGGAACCCTAC
Organism: Melanargia galathea; assembly: GCA_920104075.1. Classification (NCBI taxonomy): domain Eukaryota; kingdom Metazoa; phylum Arthropoda; class Insecta; order Lepidoptera; family Nymphalidae; genus Melanargia; species Melanargia galathea. Next base: position 4,786,241 of record OV049859.1, on the reverse strand, counting down.
ACTGCGCGTGGCCCGCCACGCACTTGGCCGGTTTTTCACTGTGCTGGAACTGTAGGGCTATTCTCTAAAATACCATCTCGATATCGAAGCTCACTCAAGTGAGATAACTCGCTTCGAAAGCAAACTCACTTCACCTTGGTTTGATATTCTGTAAACATCTGCTACGCACTTGCGAAGTGACGTGAGTTTGAGTGAGAAGACCTGTACTATCGAGTTTTACAGAGTACAAATTAGCAAACTCATCTCGAATTCACTCTCTATAATTCGAAAATGGCTTTACAGAATAGCCCTGCTGTGCTGGCACAGATGCTTCACTGATACCTATGTGCGAATCGGGCTTAAATTACCAAATCAAGGACACCTGTGATAATAAGATTATAAACCTCGGTTAATATTTTCCGCAATTGGTACTATGTAATTCTATTGTACAAAAATCTCAAACTTAAGGTTGCCCTCCTTACGCGCTTCTCCATATAAACGTATTACGCTTATTATTCTAATATTTGTCGCAATAGATCTAAAATTAAGCCAGATATCAATTTATATCTTCATTATCTATGCTATAAAATAAAAAAAAATTGTAAAATTATATTTATTTTGAGTTATGAGTTTATGACGCTTGAAAAATCACTTTTTTTAGGGCAAATGAGGCAACTTCGTGTGTAAATAAACTATATAAGAAACTAGAAAATTGAAAAAATCAGCCAAGTGCGAGTCGGGCCTCGCTCTTTCAGGGTTCCGTACATAATTATGAACAATATAATATTTTGGGTCTAAGAAATATTTAATTTCCGAGTTAGACATCGCAAGAAACCGTGAAAGAAAAACGCAAAATAAGTTCGTTTGTTTTGGTCACAGCTTATAAACTATTTTATGAATCGTTGTTTTCAGTATTTGTTGTACAAATAGAGCATATAGTACATAATATACCGAAATATCATATTCCTAACTAGTTTAGTTTTTTAGATAGCCCCCGTCACAAACGTCACAAAAATGGTCTAAAACTGACAATTTTGATGACCCCCCATTTCCTTACTTTTTAAGCAAAAAATTAAAAAAATATATATTCGTACTCTACTCAATGAGCTCTAAAAAATGATAACCCACAAGCTAGGGTAAGAAAAAAATTTTTTTTCCGGCTCCTTTCTCATGTATGGGAGCCCCCCTGAAAAATAATTTAATTCAATTTTTAATTCAATATTTGATTTTGGGTCAACGTTTTACACCAAATACCAAAATTTCAGGTTTGTAACTCATTTCGTCTGCGAGCTAGAGACTTGTGACCGGCGGACAGACGGACAGACAGACAGACAGACAGACAGACAGACAGACAGACAGACAGACAGCCGAGTGACATTAATAGGGCTCCGTTTTTACCCTTTGGGTACGGAACCCTAAAAACGACCAAAGTGATATCATACGTTACTTCATAATAATTTCAAATGTCTTTAGTTTATGTAAAAAATTGCTAAATATTTGCTAAAATAGGCGTAATTCCAAACCTAGATTTGCATCCCGTTTATTACCAAAAATCATGATTTTATTTAATTAAATTATTTATTTATTTAATTAAATTATTTATTTATTTAATTAAATTATTTATTTATTTTTAGTATTCTTCTTTCAGAAGACGTCTTGCTCTCTAAATGCAGAAATCACTGTTTTAGACTCCACCCACCAACGATTTGTCGCTCCCATGAAGAGCGCTCTTATTGGCTGAGTTAATAGCAGTGCAATTCTATTACACAGGTAACATTAACAGGATCTGTCAGTTTAGTTTAGAGCGGGGCCGCACTGCGAAAATTATTCGCGCGAATTTTATTCATCATCATCATCATGATCAACCCATTACCGGCTCACTACAGAACACGGGTCTCCTCTCAGAGTGAGAAGGGTTTTGGCCATAGTCTACCACGCTGGCCAAACGGATTGGCAGACTTCACACACCTTTTTTGAGAACGTTATGGAGAACTCTCAGGCATGCAGGTTTCCTCACGATGTTTTCCTTCACCGTTAAAGCAAGTGATATTTAAATACTTAAAACGCACATAACTCCGAAAAGTTAGAGGTGCGTGCCCCAGGATCGAACCCACGACCTCCGATTAGAAGTCGGTCGTCCTAACCACTAGGCTAGCACCGCTTTTGTTTTCACTAGGTTAGCAGCACTAGGTTATCAGCAGAGAAATTTATTCGCGCGGTTTATATTCCGCATTTTAATATATTTTTCTCGCGAATTTTAAATCGCATGTGCGTGCAGCTTCATACATTCCCATATGTCACAGGATTTTACGAAAAAAATTCGCGCGAATAAATTTCGCAGTGCGGCCTAGGCCTTAGAGATTTCTGCACAAACAAATTAGTTGGCATAGCATAAAATATAGCTTTTTATGTATGCACTATTATTTGTTTAAAATACGCACAAGATGTTCATTTCAAAATAAATATCCTCCAACTCTACAATAATAAAGAACTCTATCTGTGCATATATTTTTTGCGTTGATATAAAGAGAACTGATGAACTATACAATTGTAAGACGAAATCGATTATTAAAACATTTTTAGATGATCAATAGATTTATTATAACATTTATAACGTTAGGTAAATACACTTTATATCAAAATATTTTGCATTTAAAAAACATTGATTTTATGCCCCAGTGCAGAAAAGTTCTTGTGTTTTTTATTCGTAATTCACTAAAAGGGTTTCAACGCTTCAAATCCAAATAATACTTAGAAAAATAATAAATTGCAAATATATACGTACTGTAAACACATACATACATATATTTATTTGCAATTTACGTTATAATAAAACTGTTCGAATAAATCTTAGCTACATTGCGACTTATTGAACTTATCTACGTAAAGTCTACGTAAGATTTTCATTCCTTTTATTCAAGCTTCCTACGCAGTGACGCTTTCCTATTACTTAACTATTTATAGCGTGTGCTGAGTATTCTCCCATATTTGATGTAGGTACAATTTCCTTTTTCTTCTTGTATATTTATCATTGTCAACCATATTCAACAGTTTTTTATCTTGAGTCATCAACTCATCAATAAATCAAATATCTTTATTGAAGTAGATAGGTATATTATTTCAAAAATCATAATTTCATATTTTATATACGTATTATACGTGCTATTTATTATGGGTTATATAAACCATATTAAAATATTGCAATTTGCATCTTTATTTTATGTTATGTATTTTTCACTTTCTAATCCATATCAAATAAATGTTGTACCACTAATTTTCCATACTAACCAAATTTTAAATCTTTTTTCGTACTCCACGCTACAGTCCTCCTAGTGTGGTGTCCACCGGTAACTATGTATTATGGAAAACTTCATGAATACCGAAAAAGGTACTATAAACTGTATTAAGATAAGTAATATCATTATTTTTATTTTAGGCATTAATGTATTTGTTAAAAATCTTTCTCTTCTCTTTCTGTTAAATAAATACATTTTATTTTCAGGATTACCTACTATGGGGTAAAAGTTACGGCGATAACATAGTTCTCACCTTTAACAGAAAATGTATTATGTACCAACATAAAAAGCACCATTAAGCCCCATACTCGAGGACTTCCAACCCTAGACACATAACTAGAATCATTAGCAGTCGCTCGTTTGTTAGGCACCCGCGCCCGAGACGCGTTTTTGTCGCCGCTCCAAATTGCATCCGCGCAATACGTGACTCCAAATTGATTCTGAATTAATTGCGATTGAATGCGAAAGATCTCATTTGCTATTATTGATAGAATAAATTTGAATGGACCAGCTAAACGGTAAGTATAAATTGAGAAAGTAATTCGATTTTCTTATCTTAAAAATTCTGAATCACATCAACAATTCAAGTGGCGAAAGGGATGAGAACCCGGTTTCGTATTTAAACCTACTCATGTTACTGTATAACAAATATCAAACTTGGAGGAAAGAGAATATTTATAAATAGATTTATGTACAAGTTATATTTGCATTTATATAGGTAGATTGTCGAACCACATATTATGGTTTTTTCAATTATTATATACTTGGTAAGCTAGAACAAGACATATAAAAAAAAAAATTAATATTTTGTCACATAAATGTATTTTATTTAAATAAAGATAGCTGGAAAAATTATATATTCTAAATACTCGGCCAAATGAAATCCAAGTGAATTTGTTTCCTTCAAGGATACAACGAGAAGTAGCTCACCAGAGCACAGAATCTATACTAATAAATAAAATTGAAGTGTCTGTCTGTAATATCGAAATAACTACCTCATATTAAGCTCATATGGTTATTTGAACGCTACCATAACCGAATCACACGTTTTTAAAATTTTTGTCTGTCTGTCTGTCTGTCTGTCTGTCTGTCTGTCTGTCTGTTTGAACGGGCTAATCTTCGGAACGGCTGAACCGATTTTGACGGGACCTTCACATACAAGTAGAGAATTAACCAGGGAGTAACATAGGCTACTTTTTTAACCGACTTTCAAAAAAGGAGGAGTTGTGTTTTTCTACCTATGTACACCGATATCTCCGAGATTTCTGAACCGATTTGCGTAATTTTTTTTTTAATCGATAGAGAAACATTGCGACTCTGTTCTATAAAAAATTTGGATTCCAACTCCTCAATTCTGATGCTGTAGGGGACCTGATCCCCAAAACTAATGGGTTTTAGAAACTTTCGGTTATTTAAATTGATATTGGGGGTACCAATTAAAGACTTTATCGTTGAATGAACTCGAGTAGGTACATATCCAACTCCTCAACCCTGATGCTGTAAGGAATTGTTTTCCGAAATCGTGGGGATCCCACGGGATTTTTCCGTTTTGGGGACGGGTTTCTACAGATAAGCTACTTTTTGTTCTGGAAAATCAAAAGTTCCCACGGGATTTTTAAAAACCTAAATCCACACGGGCGAAGCCGTGGGCATCATCTAGTCTATACTAATAAATAAAATTGAAGTGTCTGTCTGTAATTTCGAAATAACTACCACATATTAAGCTCATATGGTTATTTGAACGATATCATAACCGAATCACACGTTTTTAAAATTTTTGTCTGTCTGTCTGTCTGTTTGAACGGGCTAATCTTCGGAACGGCTGAACCGATTTTGACGGGACTTTCACAGACAAGTAGAGGATTAACCAAGGAGTAACATAGGCTACTTTTTTAACCGACTTTCAAAAAAGGAGTTGTGTTGAAATCGGTAAGTACCTATGTTAAAAAACGCCTGATAGGTATTTTCGCTGCGCGCGACGGCCGCGTACGCGGTGCGGCGGTACGCCGCCGAGCGGCGGGCGGGTGCGGTGAAGAGGGTGCATGCTCCAATCCAATTCCAATCTCCATTTCGAACGAGGGAGCTAATGCGTGCGGATGTGTACTGCGTTTGTTGCGTGCGTTTTCGTAATTTTTATTTTGAATCGGAGATTTTGTTTTTATTAGGGGTTATGATGTTTTTTATTTCTTTAGTTTGTTTTAGTCATATGTATGTCGAAGGCAGGGTCACTGCCAACCGCGCCAACGGGCCAGTCAAAACTACTGAACAGATTTGGCTGCAATTTTGAATGGAGATAAAAAATTCCCTAAGTAAGTATAAAGGTTGGAAAAGGGAGCGGGAACGGGAACCAGAAATCTACTTATCCCTCAGGATTTGTGAAAAACCGAAATTCACGCGGGCGAAGCCGCGGGCAAAAGCTAGTACATAATATTATTACAAACCAGAGTGAGTCAATTCGATGATTGCAAAATAAACATGCAATATAGAATTATTATCCATACCTTAACAAAATAATAAAATAATTATTGATTAGGCTAGAAGGCTTAATAAAATAATTACATTTTGCTAATTTATTAATGCTCCAGGCATTAGCAATAGAGCAATCTTGATGCAAATTCGTCTGTCGATATTTATAGAATAAGAATTAAGCAAGTCTATAAATAATGATCAAGTAGGCTGGGCTTCACCATTGTATTCAATAGATGACGGTGGACGATACTACAATACTTATCAGCGCGTTGAGATTTTGTGACGTAGTGAATATTGGAGTTTGGTTGTTTATAAATAGAATCTAGAATTATTTCATCCACACGCACACCATGAATTTGCAAAATGCACCCTTGCAATAAAACAGTAACATAGATTCTGTCTATGTTACTGTTTTATTAAGTTCTTACTTCCATACACAAATTCCATATTATAACATTTATTATGATGATGCGATCTCTAATCGAAATTTAATCTAGTATGGAAATTGAATCTATTGCGGATTGTATCAATTTAGGGAAAAAAGTCTCAACACATCGTATCGGATAGCAGAAACATTTTGCAATAGGGCTTGTCTCATAAAAGAGGGACTAGCTTCAACATTGCGTGCTTTACAAAGTACTCAGGAGATTTATCCGATCACAAATCTATAGTTTCAAATGAGTACACTTTACTATAGACAAGTCTATGTAGACAATATACAAGTACATTTCAGCAGCACTATATCAGCATTTTTTAATTACTTTGCAAATGGCACTGCTGCACATATGCCTAACTATATAATTTTATGTGACAAAAAACGTAAGCTCGATCATTCGGCATGCTATTTGCAACGCGGTAATTTCAAATTGGATAATAAAACGGTATTCGTCGTTTAATTTATTAAGTCATTTGATAAGACAACAATTATCAGTTATCACAATTATTATAAACAAGTTGACTCTAGGAAACGTTTTTTTTTAATTTTTTGTTATTAGGGCTATTTGTAGCAAAGTAACAAACACCTGGCTTCTCAATACTTACATCCATCATAGCATACTCTATCATGCATAGAACCTACCTTCGTTTTATAAAAAACTTTATTACTTCAATGACAGGTTTGCGGTTGATGGGTAAAGGGATGTTATGTGATTATGCAGTCTAATATGGAGCGGCCTATTTTGGAAGAGGATTGGCAGTTGTACCAATAATTGGCATCATTATATAATATGATGATATGACATAGCAAATCCACTTGACAATGCGACTTTAAATTGGTATGGTTAAAAGTGGACATTTTATTCTTTATTGAGACTATTAATAGTGATATTCAACATGCACTCACATCTTTTTTAAATTCCAAAATTAGAATCATCAGTGTGTATATATCCATTGCTGGATAGGTATATTATGACATTTCGGCCTTTTCTATAGCATAGGTGTTATAATAAGCAGTGCAATCCAAAGATTATAATGGGCCATTTTTACTTACAACTAGCGGTCCGCCCCGGCTTCGCCCGTGGTACATAATATAATATAGCCTATAGCACTCAAAGATCACGTACATATTCAACGGTTAAAGTATTTTTGAAATCGGTCCAGTAGTTTCCAAGATTAGCGCGTTCAAACAAACAAACTCTTCCGCTTTATTATATTAGTATAGACTAGATGATGCCCACGGCTTCGCCCGTGTGGATTTAGGTTTTTAAAAATCCCGTGGGAACTTTTGATTTTCCAGAACAAAAAGTAGCTTATCTGTAGAAACCCGTCCCCAAAACGGAAAAATCCCGTGGGATCCCCACGATTTCGGAATACAATTCCTTACAGCATCAGGGTTGAGGAGTTGGATATGTACCTACTCGAGTTCATTCAACGATAAAGTCTTTAATTGGTACCCCCAATATCAATATAAATAACCGAAAGTTTCTAAAACCCATTAGTTTTGGGGATTAGGTCCCCTACAGCATCAGGATTGAGGAGTTGGAATCCAAATTTTTTATAGAAGAGGGTCGCAATGTTTCTCTATCGATTAAAAAAAAAATTACGCAAATCGGTTCAGAAATCTCGGAGATATCGGTGTACATAGGTAGAAAAACACAACTCCTCCTTTTTTGAAAGTCGGTTAAAAAAGTAGCCTATGTTACTCCCTGGTTAATTCTCTACTTGTATGTGAAGGTCCCGTCAAAATCGGTTCAGCCGTTCCGAAGATTAGCCCGTTCAAACAGACAGACAGACAGACAGACAGACAGACAGACAGACAGACCGACAGACAAAAATTTTAAAAACGTGTGATTCGGTTATGGTAGCGTTCAAATAACCATATGAGCTTAATATGAGTTAGTTATTTCGATATTACAGACAGACACTTCAATTTTATTTATTAGTATAGATTGAAAAGTCATAGCGAAGCGCTAGCAATGTTAGCATAAACGTTTCTTTTAAAGTGTTATATTAATTTATGGCTCTATTAACTTTTGCTCGCGGCTTCGCCCACGTGAATTTGGGTTTTTCACCAATCCCGAAGGAATTTTGGATTTCCGGTACCCGTTCCCGCTCTCTTTTCCAACCTTTATAGCTATTTTCAAGTAGGTTTGCTATAGTCATCTAGCTACAGCTGCAGCTGTAAATTGCTATAGCAATTTTCGATTTTTTCAAAATGCCCGGGAAATGTGGATTTTTCAGGACAAAAGTAGTCTATGTGTTAAGTCAGGGCATAATCTATCTCCATTCTGAACAGCCAAATCGGTTCAGTAGTTGCGGCGTTAAAGAGTAACAAACATACACACACAAACTTTCGCCTTTATAATATTAGAGTGATAACTCCCAGTGGAACTGTACAACGTCGATTAAAATTGCAACTCAGGTAAGTCAAACCTCACACGGAATAACAGATGAAGAGTTCCTTATTCAAATTGGGAACCTTCATTACGCTGGCCCCGTGCATTAGACATCTACACTAGCGGCACGCTATGATGGCCGGTTTGACACATTACAATAGTGATGTGGAATGTCAATTTATTCTCGAACAAAAAACAATTAAGTTTTGTTTTTGTACCTGATTAAATAGGTTTAATAAAACAAAAATGTATATGTTTATTTAATTTATTTGAACGAACTGAATATTTGAACGAAAATGAATATACATACTTTATATGCACACAAGAAACATATGAATACAAAAGATACCAAAAAAGGTGCCACAAAAGGCCATAATTAATCAGATTCGTCCATACTACTATTTTCACTGTCGTCACTGCTATCATCACATACATTAATAATTATATTATGTTCGTTTTCTATAATATTATCTATTTTCACATCTCTTTCATAATCTTCCCTTATTAATTTAACAGTTCTATTCACAACCTTTTCCCAGTCTCCTTTAGTCACATGTTCACAAGCTTCTTCTAATAATTTTAGCATTTTTTTTGTGGTAAATGGGGGTTCTGTATTGTGTCTTGCAGCATATCCCTTAATTTGAGCCCACACCAACTCAATCGCATTATACTCACAATGGTAAGGCGGTAACCGTATAACTCTGTGCCCATGTTCTAATGCTATTTCGTCAATGACGTATCGGATCTTGGTTGGTTTGTTTTCTTTTAAAAGACGTACTAATTCCGCTTTTAACATATTCATGTTTGCATCTACGCCATTTTTACGAAGCCATGCGACGATATCAGCTTTCTTTTGGGATTGGGCAGGTGGCTTGTCAATTTGCATCGAGTGGTATGGGGCGTTGTCCATAATTATAATAGATGGTTCAGGGAGGCTACACAACATTGAGGTAAACCATTCAGTAAACTTTTCTCCATTCATGTCTTCATGATAGTCTCCAGTGGTTTTTGACGCAAAAGCCATGAGAGAACCTTCGACAAACCCGTTGATGGTTCCGGCGTGACAAATTATAAGTCGCGATCCTTTTCCTACAGGAACTTTGGAAGTAGATGCTGCTGTGTCATCGTTCCAAGAACGGCCTACAGTATGGTTAGCATTAAGCCATGTTTCATCCAAGAACACAACATTTTGCCAATTTTTGATTTCTTTCACTTGCCGTAAAAAAGTATACCTTGCCATCGCTATATCAAATCTTTCCATCAATATTTTGCGTTTGTTACATTTTTTGTATCGAAATCCAATGGTCTTCAAAATCTTCGTTAAAGAACTTTCCCCACCGAAGAATAATCCAGCTTCCTTCAGTGAATGCACCAACTTTTTTCTTGTTGGATACTCCTTCTGTAAATAGTAGCCGTAAACATGTCTTCGGATAGCATCGGCATCAAAGCTATCGATGCCTACGACTGGTTTTGCTCGTTTTCTCTTTTTTGGTGTGTGAAGTTTATTTTCTTCTGTGCCAGTCTCGCCATATTTTTTTTTAGTTATCCGTCTAACAGTTCGTTGTCCAATATTAAGCGCATCAGCTACGCGTTCAACCACTGACGTTATAGGTAAAATTGGCCCTCCATTTTGAGCTTCACGATCGAAATAGTTACGAAGGCGTATTACGAACTCACGTGTCTGACTATTTAGAACAGTTCTCTGCGTACGTTCGGTCATATCGACGAAATCCACAACAAAGGGCTTGAACAGAGTCCAAATTAACGAGCAAGGGTCAACAGTAATGCAGTATCAATATTTGAAATCCAAAGCCAGGTCAAAACTATATCACAATCGCATTGCATTGACAGTTTATACTTTTCGAAGCAACGTCAATTCGAAACTGCTTTGTTTTGCATTGAGCATTGACGCGAGTTTGCCGGAGGTAGTAGTTGTGCTAGCCAGCGATCCTATGTGACGATCGTATTAGATTCCATTTTTAAAAATTTATTGATATTTTTTTGCGATTTCAGAGGTTTGTCCACATAGTGAAAATTGTTCATATTCACAAGTACATTCACCCCTTAAATGGTGCAAACTGATTTTTCTACACTTGTATACATTTAAGAAATCAATTTAATAAATAAATTTTGAGTCCTAAACCTAAAACTACATTCGATAAAATTTATGAATCTCTGCACATCACTATCGTCAATAAAGTAATACAATTATTTCCTTCAAAGTCGTTATCAATTAATACGGAACTTCATGAGAAACTACATTCGATAAAATTTATGAATCTCTGCACATCACTATCGTCAATAAAGTAATACAATTATTTCCTTCAAAGTCGTTATCAATTAATACGGAACTTCATGAGCGGACAAACGTCAAACCGGCCATCATAGCGTGCCGCTAGAGTAGTGTAAGATCGGAGATCTATAGAGCGTACTCGGACTCTACTCAGGCAGAGTACGACAGACAGACAGAGTACTCTATAGTAAGACAGAGTTAAAACGAGACAGATTTATGCGATATACATATATTTATATCCCATTTTAACTCTGCCTTGAGTCTGAGTAGTCAGAGTGCGCTATAGATCTCATCCCCAGCTATAAGTGAGTTACGTCGATTACTTAGCTAATCTGCGTAAACTCACTGCGCTCGTTTTCACCCAATGAAAATCTACAACTTTGATTAAAATCTAGTTATTTAGTTAGCAATTTAGTTAAGCCAACGGAATAACACACAAATAGGAGTTTATAATTCAATCTGGGAACCTCGGCTGGTCCAAAACTCAGAGGTTCAGTGCCTGTTTTACCACCTTCTGATAAGTATCAGATAGCTATCTACAACTTTTGTCTTTATCACTTGACATAAAGTAAGAAAGTGACAAAGCCTACGTTTAGGCTATCCGACACTTATCAGAAGGTGGTGAAACAGGCCATCAGACTCCTAACTAATCGACGCTGTTTCATTAGCGGATGCTGCAATTCCACTCTATAACTTTGATTAAAATTGCAACATGGGAAACCCAATGTCATAGGAAATACCAGATAAAAAAGAGTTCACTATTCAAACTAGGAACCTTCGTTCCATTGGTCCACAAGACTGACCCCAAGCTAATCGACGCAGTCTCATTAGCGGAAGGCGCTCGTTACTACACGGATGAATTCACGGTCGGAGATTTTTTTATAATCTCATTTATTAACTCAAACAATGTAGGAGACGATTTTCTGTTTCTGTTATCTGATGATGCAGAGATTTTTTTTTTCGATTCGAAAAAAAAAAAAAAAAAAAGATCGCATTCGAAGTCTAGCCTTATATGTAAGTTGGTAAGGTAAGTAGTAAAATTAGCTCAAATAGCGCCTCTATACTTGAGCTAATGGACAATTCAGAACTTCTGAATTTCTCATAGACTACAATAAAAAGAGAATGGAATGAGGAATGATTAAACATTTAAGCGAAGCTTGTGCTAGGAGAGGAGATAGAACATAAGGCCTTTTGGGATTTCAGTCCACTCCCTGATTGTTGAGCTGTTGATACCTACTATATATCTGAGGCTGTATATGATAAAATATATTAAGTGTTACGTATTTTCGATAGCGGTCCCCTTACAGGCTTACACGCTGTATAACCCGCGCCACGTACATCGAACGCTGAACGAAACGTGGAGGGGATAGCTGCGTATGGTAACTGTCAGGCACGTAATACAATGGCTTACCCCCTCCACTTTCCTTCAGTGTTCGATCTACGTGCCGTTGTTTATACGTATTATTATACCTCCAATGTTTTCGGGTACAAAGATTTATGACATGGTTGTTTGACATATCCGTCAATTAGTCGAGAGTCGGTTATTACTGCCGCGCACATCTCATTTCCTCAGCGGAATATTGATGGGACGTTAATTTTATACATTAAGGTCCGGGGTACAGAATTACGAACCAAAACGTCACGCGATCGACTGTTCCCAACAAACACATATTTATCACTACATCACTATTATACATACGAGTAATAATTGTTGAAAATGTCGGAAAAAATCAAGCCGCCTAGGAGCTTTCGTCGAAAACGCTACCTACCCCTTTGCGATATAAACACAAGTATAAATTAAAAATTTAAAAAACCCCCGACATTCGCCATTTTGTGACGGCGGCCATCAAGGATTTGTAATATTGATATTCTACTAGTCAAGCCCCATACCCATATTAAGGGAATCATTTGATACCCATATTAAGGGAATTGTGAAAAAATATGTAATCCGCCATTTGATAGCGGCGGCCATCTTGGACCGATTTTCATCAAACATAGCTAACAACACTCTCGACTAATTCACCTTTCAAACAAAAAAAAACTGCATTCAAATCGGTCCACCCGTTTGAGCGTCACAGGGGAACAGACACACACACACACACACACACGCATGCACGCACGCACGCACGCACGCACGCACGCACGCACGCACGCACGCACGCACGCACGCACGCACGCACACACACACACACACACACACACACACACACACACACACACACACACACACACACACACACACACACACACACACACACACACACACACACAGACAGACACGTCAAACTTATAACAACCCGTCGTTTTTGCATCGGGGGTTAAAAACAATGTATGGTGGGATATAGTAGCGAGTAATTACTATCAATGAAACTAAAAGGCAAACTTTGCAAGAGTCAATATAATCGCAATCCTTTTTGAATTGCAATTATCACATTGATTACATCAAATCTTCACAATTTACTGTGCTACTGAACTTGAATTTTTTGAATTAAGTACCTTAAGCACTTTTATTACTTTTGAGCACAATCGCATCAAAAAGAAAAACGATAATGTAGTCTAAAACGGAACGAGCTTCTGGAAGATGCCTAGTCACTCTTATCTATTTAAAAACCTTCAGCTATAGGTGCGCGGTACGCCCAACGAGCGCGTAGTGTTTCGTACCGGTTTTTGGTTTATAAATAACTAGCTGATGCTCGCGACTTCGCCCACGTGGATTCTTATAAATCTCACTTGGGGGTGAAATTTCCAAAATTCCTGAAACACGTAATTCTTTATTTTTAACCGATAGTACAAATACCGATTTTCATTGATCTAACTTTAAAAATGACGGACTTTCATACAAACTTTCATCCCCCATTTAACCCACTTGGGGGTAGTTTTTCAAAAATTTCTTAAACATATAACTCTTTATTTTTAACCGAAAACCTAAATAACAATTTTCATGGATATAACTTGAAAAATGACGAACTTTCATACAAACTTTCATCCCTATTTAACCCCCTTAGGGGTGGAATTCGCAATAATCCTTTCTTAGTGTGCGCCTACGTCATAAAAGGAAGCTACTGTGAAAATTTCAAGTTTCTAGCTTCAGTAGTTTAGGCTGTGCGTTGATTGTCAGTCAGTCAGCACAAGCTATTTTATATTATTAATAATAGATTCGTCTCTAAGTAAAGCCTTTGAAAGCTTATACTGAGTAAAGTAGTAAGTGCCTCGTTGGTATAGCGGTCAACGTGTTTGACTGCGGCGAGGTCCTAGGTTCGATTCCTTGGTCAAATCTAAAATTGTTAGATTTTGGGTTTTTCTGACAAGGAATTTTTAATACCAACCCGAAGTTAGTAGTAGGCGATGTTTCACTCTGGGTCACAGAGCACCGAGCACGTTAAGATTTCGGTCCCGGTTATTAGGTATCACTAGCATGTGACAATAGTCGTTAAAACCCGCCAACCTGCATTGCAGCAGCATGGCGAGTCTATGCTCTAAATCCCTTTCTCCCATAAGAGAGTATTTTTGTGCCCAGCAGTGGCATGTTAAAGGGTTGTAGTGGAAAGGTACCTAAATTGAATTTTAATTCTTTTAAATCTTCTGATAATTATTAATTTTCGTACATAATATGACATATAATATTATGAATCTCTCTCATGACATCTCATTTATCATTAATATCCAATTTCGTATTAAGGCAATAATTATTATGGGCAGAAAAATAAAGAACGCGCTTTTTAAAATATTTCGATGAAATACAGAGAGCACCTAAAACAATGTCTATCAATTATGAAAGTATACAAACTTATAAATAAAAAAATTGGGAAAAGTACTATTTTAGCTGCTAAGTAGTTAGGTAGGTAGTTTTTGCTTCCAGTGAAAATAGTATTGTATTATGTATCATACTAGGTAATTGAAACACATACATAATATTATGTTTCTTACTTACTTGTATTATTATAATAATATATTACTTACCTTACAAATAATTGTTCTTGATTGTTCACCCTCCATGAGACTACTGTAGCACCTGCAGGAAAAAATAACTGTTAATAAAAATGCAGTTATTATGGCGGAAGACTGGAAATATAAATTAAGTATAGATAAGATAAATAAAGACTTAATCCACTTAAAATTACAAATAACCATTTCATGTTACATGAAAGATAAGATAAAAATATAGTCTGATTTTCAATCTTTTTCCAGTCAATGTAACTTAATCTCTAGTATGTTTTCCACTTTGAGACTAAGGTAAAGAATAAAAATAGGTTTTAGCCATTTTATAATCAAAATAAATATGAGTACTTAATAGTAACTAAATTAATTATGATAAACTTGATAACTAATTTATTATGAGTAAAATTAAATAGGTTTTAATTTTTACATAATGTTAGCATACAGAACATAGGTGTCTAGATTTGTTTTAGCTTTGTACTCACTAAAAGATTTTATTTATATATAAAATCAAGATAATTTATATATAAATATAAAATCTATACTTAATACATATAATAAAGCGGAAGAGTTTGTTTGAATGCACTAATCTCAGGAACTACTGGACTGATTTCAAAAATTCTTTCACAGTTGGATATACTTATACGTGATCCTTGAGTGCTATAGGCTATATGTATATTATGTACCACGGGCGAAGCCGGGGCGGACCGCTAGTTTTTATATAAAAGCAAGATTGTTGATTAAAAATTATAAAAGAATGTTGTCTTTGCGATAAAAATTAATATTTATTATTAGTGAATATAATATTACCTAACTTAGTAAAAATAACTTACTAAATAATTAATTAATGAATATACTTTTAATGTACACCACAACACAAGAGTAAGTGTATGGAGTAAAATTATTTCAATAGTTTTTTTTTTAATTTAAACTAGGTAACCAAACTTGAACTCTGCTAGAAGGATACTTTACATAAGTCAAGGTCTTTTGAAGTAGATTAACATGAGATAGTGGATTAATCGTAACTAACTAATGTAAATAACGTCATCAATAATCATCAATAATATTCGATATGCTGATGACACCATCTTAATAGCCGATAGTCTTATAGGTTTGCAAACGCTCTTGGATCGCGTACACGAAACCAGTGCTAAGTATGGTATCAACATAAACTGCAAGAAGACCAAGTACATGACTGTGGGTCGAACACCAGATCCAGCTTCTTCTTTGAACATCAATGGTAACAACCTGGAACGCGTTAACCGATACAGATACCTTGGTGTGTTAGTGAATGACAAAGGAGATAACAGCCTGGAAATAAAATGCAGAATTGAACAGGCCCGAAATGCATTCCGAAAAATGGAAAAGATTCTCTGCAATCGGAAGTTGAACCTAAAACTGTGCATTAGGACCGCTCGATGCTACGTGTTCTCCGTACTTCTATATGGAGCTGAAGCTTGGACGCTCACAAAGGCCATGAGCGACAAAGTGGAAGCGTTTGAAATGTGGGTGTATCGGAGAATGCTGAAGATCTCGTGGACACAGCGGGTCCGTAACGAAACGGTGTTGCAGAGAATGGGGAAAGATACAGAGATTCTGACCACAATAAAGACTAGGAAACTCCAATATCTCGGACACCTAATGAGAAATAACAAGTATGACCTTCTCCAATTAATCATACAAGGGAAGATCCAGGGCAGGAGAAGGCCTGGTAGAAGGAGAATTTCTTGGTTACGAAATCTGCGGGAATGGTACGGCAAAAGTACTAGATCGCTCTTCCGTGCGGCGGTGTCCAAATTGCAAATAGCCATAATGATTGCCAACCTTCGGAAGGAGACGGCACCATAAGAAGAAGTGGATTAATAAAACTATTAAAAAAATAATGTACATAAAAGTAATTGCTTTTAAATAATTGATTTAGTCAAAATTTCAATAGTGATATTTTTTCTTAAAAATCAAAGTGTAATAAGCATTATGTAATAAGTAGAATAATTTAGATTTGTCTTATGATAAAATCTTTATGTTCATGAACCTATGTGTGGAAACCAAGTGTTGGTAATGAAGTTTTTAATTTTTAACAACGTTAATAATGTTAAACCACCTCCTAATTATTTACTAATGTTGCTGGACAGCTTATGAACATTTTTTGTGAGTACATCAAATAACCACTTACAATTTAGAAGCAAGTATACAGTTTACTTCCTACAATCCAATAGCCAAGGTCGCGCCAGAGTCAGACAACTTCTTAGTCTATTCAATGAAAAAAAACTAGTAGGTACATACCTCCTATTATATTCGGTATTGACTGGTCCGATCAACTTAATTTAAGTAATTTGAGCATTGAGTACACTATTCATATGATGATAATTTAATTTAAATTAAATAAACATTAGTCTCGCGTTAATAACAATTTAAAAGTTGCGCGCATCATTACAAAAATAATAACAAAAAAACTTTTACAGGTTATGCGGCTTTTTTTTCACGAATTTATAGTAAACTTTACACAAAACTTTCAGCCACATCATTTACTTAAGTAATACTTTACGGAAATTGATCTTAAAATTAAACTTACCGAAAAGATTTACGGTACAAGTTGTATTGTTGCCTCTGTCGAGAACGACAACACTCGTCGCTGCCATTTTCCAATTGACAGCAAAGCTAACTGACAAACCATTGACATGATTGACAATTTGACATTCAAACAACGCTTGACGTCCATAGTGTTGGACCCCTTTTTTGATTAATCGGTAAGTGAAGTTCGGTTGTTGTCGGTTATCGCTTTAAAAAAAAATAAAAAACAAAATAAAAGAGAATTTCTATACAAGCTAAATAAAAACATCCACAGAACAAGTTAGACACTAAAACTTTACAAAATAACAAAAAATTTACTAATTTGCGTTTCTGAACGTTACGGTAAATTGCAAAGTTCATTATTGAATGCATCTGTAATCGACCAATGAGAAACAGCCAACGCTGTGCCCGGCAAATGTCAAGTGCGGCTGATACGTGTATTTTTCCGGTCCTTGTCCTCTTCGAATAGCTTCACTCGATCGGCGAAGAATAGCACACGGATTCAACAGAGGCCCAGTGAAAGTTTCAGAATGCTAGGATCACTTAAATTAGTTTTATATTTAGCAGTAATCTACGTATGTAAAGCCACCGAAGAGGATGTGCTAGAACTTACAGACTCGGACTTCGAAAGTGCGATATCCCAACATGATACAGCTCTTGTCATGTTTTACGCACCATGGTGAGTTAAATTTGAGGTGAACAACCTTTTTATGTATTTTAAATCTAAAATGTAATATATTTTAATGTTTATTTCCTCAAAGGTGTGGCCATTGTAAGAGATTAAAACCTGAATACGCGGTCGCCGCCGGCGTTTTGAAGACGGACGATCCTCCCGTGGCGTTGGCCAAAGTAGACTGTACAGAGGGTGGGAAAAGCTCTTGCGAGAAGTTCTCAGTGTCCGGATACCCAACACTCAAAATATTCAGGAAAGGAGAACTCTCCCAAGATTACAATGGTCCTAGAGAATCTAGTAAGTCATAAAATTTATTTAATAAGTACACAAACCTATTAACTCAGCTGCACACATGTGATGTTTGTTTAAGTGAACAATTAATCAGAAACTATCTTCCAATTCTAATTATGCTCAAATTAAACAGACTGATTATATCTTTTGAGTTCTTCAATGACACTAAAATTATTTATAATAAACAAAAATGATATGAGTTTTAACACTGTGTAACTCAGATACCTTTTCTAAATTAGGGCAAAAAAGTGTTGGTCAAAATAAAATACTTTGAACAATAACGTTACAGAGAAATAAATATTTTTGCTAATGAGATATTAAAACTTAATCAAACAACATGTAAATTTCTAAAACAAGAATAACTTTTCACAGATGGCATCATCAAATACATGCGCGCTCAAGTCGGCCCTAGCTCCAGGGACCTGCTCTCTGTGGCTAGCTACGAGGCAATGGTTGCTAAAGATGAAGTGGTTGTGATCGGCTTCTTTGAAAAGGAGACTGACCTCAAGGGAGAATTCCTCAAAACTGCCGACAAAATGAGGGAGGAAGTCACCTTTGGACATTCATCTGCCGAAGAGGTTCTGAAGAAGGCTGGATACAAGTAAGTTACTAACAGATAATTTATCAGAGCAGATCCATCAAATTATGTGACGATGTATAAGTCTGGCAGCACCTCGACAATAATGCTGACAAAAATTGGTTAATTTGAACCTATGATACCACTACCACCACTGCAGTCTTTTAACGTCCCACTGCTGGGCACAGGCCTCTCTCATAGGAGAGAGAGATTTAGAGCTTAGACCTGCCACATTGCTCTGTGTTGGCGGGCTTTAAAGACTATTGTCACATGATAGTGATAATAACTGGGACTGACTGCTTAACATGCTCTGTGGCACGAGGGTGCAACACCGCCAGCTTCCAACTCCAAGCTGGCACTGATAATTTCTTGACAGAAACCCAATACCCATCAATTATTTGCCTGACCAGGGAATCAAACTTGGGACCTCATGATCTGCAGTCTAATATGCTAACCATTAGACCAAAGAGGCAACCTATGATACAATTTGATACAAAGTACTTTTCGTGTAAGTTGATAAAACATTGTCAGCATTTAAACTAAACGTGTTCAATTAGTATTGGTAATTGGTTGATAAAATATATTTTTAATTAAGTGTGCAGCTTGTTATTTATGTTAATATGTGTTAATGTAAAAATGCCTAGTAACAATATAAAATTTTACCAATTTTTTTTTGTACCAACATTTTTTATGTTTGCTCAAATGTAGTTTATTATCATTTAGTCTGTCCTTGGACTTGAAATTTTATATTTATTTTTAAATAGCTCTTATCTTAGAATGTAATATATTGATTACTAGCGGACCCGGCAGACGTCGTCTTGCCCGCTATTAGCGCCACCTACCGGGTCCAATTTTTCTACTTATAAACCTTTCTCTTGAATCACCCTATCTATTAAAAAAACCGCATCAAAATCCGTTGCGTAGTTTTAAAGATTTAAGCATACATAGGGATATAGGGACAGAGAAAGCGACTTTGTTTTATACTATGCAGTGATAGTCTACTTATTATACTAATGCCTGTGACAGCGATGCTGAATTTCTAATACCTGTCTATCTAATTGAACAGATCTGTTTCATCTACACTTTCGTAATTCCTTCTTTAGTACCTAGTTTTGGTATATTTTTTTGAATTCTTTTAAATTATTATTTTTATTAATCATCAATTAAAAAGTCCTAGTCTGCCAAATAAAAAATTCTTATCTATACAGGATGCAACTTGTGTTAAAGATATTATTTTTATGTAACTTATCATTAAAGTCAACTTATCAATGTCAGTGTTAGATATTTGGCTTTTAGTGTTGGGTCTGCTGATTTTTATAAATATGTATTTATTATTTATATAAAAAGGGAAAAATATCAATACATTATTTACCCAAAAATTCGCTCATCTTCTATGAATGATAAATTATAACAAATAATATGGCAATTAGGAAATTAAACCAATCGAGTTTAGCGCGAACATGTTTGTATACAAAAACATTAGTTACGCAATTAGGTGTGGAAAGGCCTTGTTATGCTTGAAATTGCTGCAATTTTCCGCTATTATTATATTTTACCTGATAACCTGACACCATTACAACACAGAAATTATTTAAAAAAAATCCTTTACCTGACTGATAATAACTAATCCTTAACCCTTGCAATGTTTTTGAATGAGTTTCTTGCCGGCTCTTCTCAGCAGAGTCAGCATTCCGAACCGGTGGTAGATTCTTGACATGTCATAAGAGCCACACGTTGGCCTACATGAAATAAATGATTTCGAATCTTGAATCTTTAAATACTTAGATCTACAGTGCAATACTTATTCAAATAATTTTCGCCTCTCTGACACTCGCACTTGCACACAAAATAGCATCCTGTATACAGTATATGTATACTAAAGAATATTGTATATCATATACTATTCATATACTTTATTATGTTATGTGATAATGAATAAGCTGGTCACGAATATGCATGTATGCTTTATATTATTATGTACATAATTATTATACAAACATATTGATAATGATATTTTTCACTATTTTATTATATTATTATGCAATGATGATGTTTTGAACTTTGACTTTCTTTACCACTGTTAAACTACCTCCAAATCAGTTCAATATTTTGACCCAGTACCAATATATGAATGCCAATATAATCAGCCAGAAAAACCGATTTACGTACTTTTGAGACCAAGCCACCCAAAATGAGAAGGATGAGAATGTTTGAGGATCTTTTGAGATAACTAAAGTGAAACTAACGAACGCTGCAACACACACTCACTTTGTTGGCTGGGCAGGGTATATAATATATATTGTACTCATATGGGCAACAGCAGATCAATAAAATTCTGCCTCTGTGGGATGCCCATGACACCACCGTGTAATTATTGCACCTCCTTTACTTTGTACTTTTGTTTTGTTCACAGAAACAATGTCGTATTATACCGTCCCAAGCGCATGCACAACAAGTTTGAAGACTCGTCGGTCGTGTACAGCGGAGAGGGATCGCTGAAGGCCTTCATCAAAGAGAACTAGTGAGTGTTGTTAAGTCAATATTTTGCTAGTCAAAACTAACGCATTTTCTCTTACTTTAAGGAAGCCATGAAGATGATGATGTTCTTTTTTCCACGCTATTTATTGTAATCTTTGTGAAATAAAGGCATTACAATGGTCAAGTAATAGCTCAGCAGTTAAGAAGCGGACTGAAATCTAAAAGGGACAGTTCAAATCCGAATGATGGGCCACTATTGTTGTACCTATACTCAGCACAAATATTACACTTAATCAGAGGGAAAACGGGAATATTCCCATATCCATAATAAACAAACACTCACGGCAACGCACGGGCACAAGGCATGGGTCGCCTCTCAGAGTGGGAAGGGGAAGAAGGGCCTTTTTCATATTAATTGTGGGCAAACGAGCAAGCGGGTCACCTGACGTTAAGTGATTACAGCTGCTTATGTACATTTGCAGCACTAGAGGAACCACTAATGCGTTGACATACCATACCAAACATACTTTGTCACGAAAGTGATCACGCTCTCTCATATATTACATAATATACGCTCGGTCGCGAGCGAGTATAACTGTGACGCGTTGACTATATCTCTGTCGTTTCCTCAGTCGACTCGAGCCGACTTTACCCGAACGAGCGTTAAATAGCCGATCGTGACCCCTCATCGAGTCTCATTCAATACCCATAAAAAGTGCAGGGTGACCAAAGAAGTTTTTAACCCCCGACGCAAAAACGACGGGTTGTTATAAGTTTGACGTGTCTGTGTGTGTGTGTGTCTGTGTGTCTGTGTGTCTGTTGTTCCCCTGTGGCGCTCAAACGGGTGGACCGATTTGAATGCGGTTTTTTTTGTTTGAAAGGTGAATTAGTCGAGAGTGTTGTTAGCTGTTTGATGAAAATCGGTCCAAGATGGCCGCCACTACAAAATGGCGGATTACATATTTTATAACAACGCCCTCAATATGGGTATCAAATGAAAGGGCTTGATTAGTAGAATAGCACTATTGCAAATCCAAGATGGCCGCCGCCACAAAATGACGAATGTCGAGGGTTTTTTAAATTTTTAATTTATACTTGTCACTTCAAATACTATATTAAATCGATGTGTCGTGATTGTTTGCAGCCACGGCCTGGTCGGATTCCGTCAGAAGGAGAACATCAACGACTTCAGCAACCCGCTGGTCGTCGCGTACTACGACGTCGACTACGTCAAGAACCCCAAGGGCACCAACTACTGGAGGAACCGTGTGCTGAAGGTACTACTTCATTTTGTAACTAGCTGATGATGCCCTGCTACTTGGACTATGTGGATTTAGGTTTTTGAAAACTACAAAGTTTTCCTGATAAAAAAAGTATATTACATCTCTGCCTCATATTCTTCATTACTGATGTGATTTTGTTTGTGAATTTCATTAATCAAATAGTAGAAGATTGTGGATGGCTAGAGTAACGACTTCGGCGGATGAGGCACATCACGCCCAAGAGACCTTCACAGTTTATGTGCGGATACCTGCCCAGTGCGAAGACAAAGAAAAAGTAGAAGTAGTAGGAAATTTCTTGGGATAATAATGCAGTTCTCAGATGCGTCCACATAAACATTTATAACATGCTCTCCGAGGCACAGTGAAATTTTTAATATTCAGAATGAATAAGTTTTTTAATTCATTGGAATATTGTTTGACAGGTTGCCAAGGAGCTGTCGGAGGTGACATTCGCAATCAGCGATAAGGACGACTTCATCCACGAGCTCAACGACTATGGCATCGACTTCGCGAAGGGCGACAAACCCGTAGTCGCTGGAAAGGACATCGACGGAAACAAATACGTCATGAGCGCTGAGTTCAGGTAACTAATTTTACATATATTTTGAGCTCAGTCTCTTCAAATCACGATCTCGATGAATTACGAGATTTTTATGATTACGACGAAGATGATTACGATGAAGAACGGGAGCTTCGTTCACAAACAACAACTTTGTCCATGTGTGTCCAACGACTATGATTGACTTCTGATTTATTTCGAGCTCAATGACTTCATTCACAAACTCGACAAATTCATTTCCAACTTCAGCAACTTTTACAATCTCTAGTACTTCATCCACGAGTTCCACGAAGGACGACAAACCTGTCGCCGTGTTCGGAGTGAGTTATAGCTTCACATATTTGTCGAGCTTATGACTTCATTCACGAACTCTATTACTTTATTCACCAATGAAGTGACATTACTCACGAAGATCAATTACTTCTTTCATGACACGATTACGGCATCGACTTATCGAAGGAAACAAAAACTCCATTAGCGCTTATTTGTGATAATTTATTATAGCTTCACCTTGCATGAAATAGCTTGAGAAACTTGAGCAAGCTTGAGCTTGCATGAAAGAGCGCATGAGCGAGTCTCATTTTCTATCATAATGCAGTTTCAAGGCATCATGTAAAACTGAGATATTATTGATGTGTTCGAGTTAGAAGACATCTTCTACCAAGTATTACTTCTATTCAGTAGTTCCGATTTTCGTATAACTTGAAATTCGACAAAGAATTTCGTTTCCGGAAACTATTTTTTTTTTGTGAGAACTATACTAACAAACTCATTGAAACACCTTGCAGAAAATAGTTCTCGCAAAAAAAAAAATAGTTTCCGGAAACGAAATTCTTTGTCGAATTTCAAGTTATACGAAAATCGGAACTACTGAATAGAAGTAATACTTAGTAGAATATGTCTTCTAACTCGAACACATCAATAATATCTCAGTTTTACATGATGCCTTGAAACTGCATTATGATAGAAAATGAGACAGCTATGTAACCTTACAAAACACATTAAATGTCTAACACATTCTTGCTATCATTTTATGTTACCAGCTTATCATTTCTGCAGCAACAGAAAGCAATAATTTTTTTCTTTATCAACTGAACAATGTAGGTTTCATGCTTCAGTTACTTTAATTATTGAAGCACATTCTAGAAACCAGTTTATGGATAAATAAAAATTATCACCTATGTACGTATTTCTTGTTGCTAATACAATATAGGAGGTATAGGTATATTTTTTATAACTATATAGTTATTTACATAATATATACTTTTGCAATAGTGTCATTGCTTGTAAAAAGTTCTGGATTTTAGAAAAGACCTGACCTAACCAGAAAGGTTAGATCAGATTATTTTCTAAATTACTTAAGGAATACTTGTATACATATACAAAATGTTTTAGGTTGTGATGATTATTTATCATTTAACTCCTCTTTTCGGTTCTACTCGGGATACTAATAAATATCATTGGTGGTTGCGTTTGTACATTTTGATACAACACTGATTTTCTAGTATTTGAACTGGACATTTTAAAAATTGTTAAAGTATCTTCTAATATAGCGAACAAGCGAACATTGTACTATTTCGTCACACGCAGCGAGCGAAAGTTCATTTTTAGGTAACTACTCAATGTATCTAAATAATTTTTGTGTACACATATTTTTAACCCCCGACGCAAAAACGACGGGGTGTTATAAGTTTGACGTGTGTGTGTGTGTGTGTGTGTGTGTGTGTGTGTGTGTGTGTGTGTGTGTGTCTGTCTGTTCCCCTGTGGCGCTCAAACGGGTGGACCGATTTGAATGCGGTTTTTTTCGTTTGAAAGGTAATTTAGTCGAGAGTGTTGTTAGCTATGTTTGATGAAAATCGGTCCAAGATGGCCGCCGCTACAAAATGGCGGATTACATATTTTTTCACAACTCCCTTAATATGGGTATCAAATGAAAGGGCTTGACTAGTAGAATAGCACTATTGCAAATCCAAGATGGCCGACGCCACAAAATGACGAATGTCGGGGGTTTTTTAAATTTTCAATTTACACTTGTTTATTCTCTATAAAGAAGAGAATATGGAGAAATAACAATCAAAATGATTGAACATTCTCCATTGTTGTAATCAGCGATTATTATCTTAACCTAACCTTTGGGCTCATTTGCTCTCCTTTCAGACTAAGATCATTATCATTAAATACCTACCTATTTATTATTACAGCATAGAGAACCTGATGGCCTTCGCCAAGGACCTCGTGGACGGCAAACTGGAGCCGTTCATCAAATCTGAGCCCTTGCCGGAGAAGAACGACGGCCCGGTGAAGGTGGCCGTGGGCAAGAACTTCCAGCAGCTGGTGACGGACAGCGGCCGGGACGCGCTGATCGAGTTCTACGCGCCCTGGTGCGGACACTGCCAGAAGCTCGCGCCGGTGTGGGAGGAGCTCGGGGAAAAGGTGTGTATACTATTGAGCCGGGGAAGAACGACGGCCCGGTGAAGGTAGCCGTGGGCAAGAACTTCCAGCAGCTGGTGAAGGACAGCGGCTGGGACGCGCTGATCGAGTTCTACGCGCCCTGGTGCGGACACTGCCAGAAGCTCGCGCCGGTGTGGGAGGAGCTCGGGGAAAAGGTGTGTATACTATTGAGCCGGGGAAGAACGACGGCCCGGTGAAGGTAGCCGTGGGCAAGAACTTCCAGCAGCTGGTGAAGGACAGCGGCTGGGACGCGCTGATCGAGTTCTACGCGCCCTGGTGCGGACACTGCCAGAAGCTCGCGCCGGTGTGGGAGGAGCTCGGGGAAAAGGTGTGTATACTGCGGTGTGGGAGGAGCTTGGGGAAAAGATGTATATATGTACTGGCAGGAGCTCGGGGAAAAGATGTGTATACGTGTGGGAGGCGCTTGGAGAAAAGATGTGTAAAGTCTGTTCGTTTACTTACCACGCTGGCCAAGGATTGGCAGATTCTGTTTTATTCTTAGAATAGAAAAAAAATTACAAAGTGTAAAAAATAATAAAAATAAAAGCAGAATAATAAGAGCACCTGCGCCTGTGTAACACTATGTTACCGAATGGACTTTATAGCTTTATAGCTACTTTATAGCTTGGGGAAAAGGTGTGCATACTCCCATGAGAAAGAGGTCGGGGAAAAGATGTGTATGTTGTGGTGTGGGAAGAGCTTGTGGGAAAGGTATACTATTGTGCCGGGGACGACTGACGGCCCGGTCGTAGGAACTTCCTGCAGCTGGTGACTGACAGCGACAGCGTTTGAGTTTTACGCGCCTTGCCCCACCAAGGCGGGGCACCACACTGCCAGAAACTCGCACTGGGGTGGGAGGAACTCGGGGAAAATGTGTGTATACTATAGTGCAAAATTTGACGACTTCACAGGCGCAGTGGTGAGCGTAAGACCCCAGGTCTTATAGGCGGGAGGTTCCGGGTTCTATTCTCGGCAGGGGATCATATGAACTTTCAAAGAGGCATTTCGAAATCACAGACAGACACTTCGGTCATTATATTTTTATGCATAGAATCCTTTTCTCAGACTATAATTTTCTGATTTACAGCTCAAGGATGAGGAAGTAGACATAATCAAGATGGACGCCACCACCAACGACTGGCCCAAGTCGCTGTACGAGGTGTCCGGCTTCCCCACCATCTACTGGAAGCCCAAGGACACCAACAAGAAACCTGTCAGATACAATGTGAGTCACCTTGAATGTTGCCTTTTTTGTCCTTCAAAATATATAATTTTTGTCAAAATATTCTGAGAGAGATCTCATTTTCGATTCGATTGCGTAGAGACACTCTGAGCATAGCTCTCCCCATCGCTCTCTGAGTGACTGAACTTTCTTATTATATGGTAGACTAGCAGTCCGCCCCGGCTTCGCCCGTGGTACATAATATATAGCCTATAGCACTGAAGGATCACGTGCATATCCAACGGTGAAAGAATTTTTGAAATCGGTCCAGTAGTTTCTGAGATTAGCGCGTTCAAACAAACAAACTCTTCCGCTTTATTATATTAGTATAGATGACTAGAATAGTTTATGAAAGTTCATGTAGTACAAAGGACCGCACAATACGACGCCACCGCCATGTAGCATAGACACAACAGTGTAGCAATCGGCTTGCGTTTGCATTAATGCAAGCCGGCTGCTAAATTGCAGTAAAACACAATTGCATAGAAACCGCCGACCGAATGTGCTGTCTGTTGTGCTTGTAACTTTTTTCTTTTCAATATGAATTGCCGACAATCGAGCAAGCGGGTCGCCTGATGTTAAGTGATTACCGCCGCCCATGAACATTTGCAGTACCAGAGGAACCACTTATGGGTTGCCCCGGCTTTTAAGAAATTTGTTTGATCCGCCCCTTGAATAACCCCATATCAAAGTTATACGGAAACACTGCATGCAGATTTGCCGATTTTAATTAATCTTTTCATGTGTCTTCACAGGGCGGGCGTACCGTCGAAGACTTCATCAAATACGTATCAGAGAACGCCTCCGGTGAACTCAAAGGCTTTGACAAGAAAGGAAACGCAAAGAAGGATGAATTGTAAACTGTTGTGATGCAATACTTTCCATGAGAGATCTGTGTGCGAATGTGTGTATGCATGTGTGTGTGACCCACACATCTTTGAATATATTTCGTATAAAAAAACTACAATGTAGTTTACAAGAGCATGAGGAATGATTAATGTTTTGGAATACATACCCATCATCAATAAAATTGTATTCCTAAATATATAAATATTCGTTGTAACTTTTCTTGGTGTCATTCCATTTATTTCTGAGTGAGTTACTGTTCATTTGGTTTGGATTTATCGATAAAAATTGGGTAAAAGTTATCGTTGTATAAGAGTGAGAAAATATTGTATTTATAATAATAATTTTTTGTGTATCAATTTTATATTAATATACACACCAACCAAGCTTTTTCATAGATAAAACCCTTAATCAATGAATACAGTAATTTTAAATGCATTTCTTATTTGTCAGTGGTAACATAAAATAAAATAAGAATTATTTATAAAATAGTAACTGTGTTTTATTTTCATATTTCTTCAAAATACTACAATATCCCTGCAAAAAGTTTACCTACAATTATCCACTATAGTTAGGTACTTTAAAACTTTGATCATCATCATGATCAACCCATTACCGGCTCACTACAGAGCACGGGTCTCCTCTCAGAGTGAGAAGGGTTTGGCCATAGTCTACCACGCTGGCCAAGCGGATTGGCAGACTGCACACACCTTTGAGAACGTTATGGAGAACTCTCAGGCATGCAGGTTTCCTCACGATGTTTTCCTTCACCGTTAAAGCAAGTGATATTTAAATACTTAAAACGCACATAACTCCGAAAAGTTCGTAAAAGGGGATCGAACCCACAACCTCCGATTAGAAGTCGGTCGTCCTAACCACTAGGCTATCACAGCTTGCTTTGACTGTGTAATGTATGTAGGTTTTATATTGATTTGAGTTGTTACTTGTCAGTGGAGTCTTCTCGGCACGGTAAAGACGGTTGCCCTTATAAATTTTTTGAGTGCAGCCGGTGCCGGCGGATCGGGCATCTACGGCGTCGGTGTCCGGAGGATCCTGGGACACAGTCGGCCGGGCAAATTGCGGCAAGCGGTTATAACCGGTCACGGCGCGGCGGGCGCAGCACCGGTGCGCGTTGGGGAGACGCAGCAGCGCGCGGAGGGCGCGGCTCGGCCGGTTACGCGGCGGGCACGAACCATCTCCAAAATGAAGACGCGGCGCGGATGGAGCCGGTTGCATCGAATGACATCGAAGACGACGCTGCCCGGTGAGAGCCGCCAGCCCGTGCGTAAACGATTGCCACCCAAACGTTTTGGCATTGACGACTTATTTTAATTAATTGTAGATTTAAGTAATTAAGGATTTGATGTTGTATTAAATAATATTGTTAGTTAAGAAGGGAGGTGTAATGTATGTAGGTTTTATATTGATTTGAGTTGTTACTTGTCAGTGGAGTCTTCTGTTCTTTTGTTATGTCAATTAATAAAATTAGTTTTGTAACAAATTTATAGACTGATTACTTTGACTGATTGAAAACTTTGATATTATGCGAAAAACCAATACCAAATGGCAAAGTGCAAATGTGTATTCAAATTTTGAACAAATACCTCAAAGATCCCTGCCACACATGTTTTGTTTGTTGTGTATGGCACAGGGGTTAAGCTTTAGCTCTAGTTAAACTTGACTTGTCAGTAGAGAATGAATCTAGTTATATTGTTAAAAACTGAAACACTGGCTCATAAAGATTTGTGCTTAGGTAATCTGACTCGATGATAGGTCCTCTTACACTGGTCAGTAGAAACCGTTTGAGTTAGGCTTTAAGCCTGAGCCTAGATTTCCAGGTGTTTCGACTTTTGACTCTCAACATACTAACTTTTGCCTGTTACTTCATCTGTGTGGTTTTAGGTTTCTTTTTTTTATTTTAGACAGGTTTTATAAGGGAATCCTTTGTCCTTCTGGAAAAGTACTCTTGCAGCTCTACGCTTCACGAAAGAACAAAAGGAGTCCATCATCATCCTCGTCCTTAAGTTACGGGAATTTTAGAACAAATAACTACAAATTAGCTCAAAGCTATATATTATCTTCCTTCCACCTCTCTATCCACTGTACAATATTTTCCACATTAGTGTGCAACTGGTCTTCAGTGTTGTTCTGCAGCTCTTGGACTATCTCCGGTTTGTATGACGACTGTGCCTCCTCTAACAGTGTCTCAAATATTTCACACTGTATATTGTCCTCTAATTTCTTTCCAGTGTAGCCCCTAAAACAGTAAATTCCTATTATTTGAGTATTTCAGACACTATTTCGTTTCAATATTGGCAGATAAAAAATTTTGCTTATCCATATTGCAGCTAAAAAAGGATCTGACATTGTATTTTTAACCCCCGACGCAAAAACGACAGGGTGTTATAAGTTTGACGTGTGTGTGTGTATGTGTCTGTCTGTCCCCCTGTAGCGCTCAAACAGGTGGACCGATTTGAATGCGGTTTTTTTTGTTTGAATGGTGAAAGGTGAATTAGTCGAGAGTGTTGTTAGCTATGTTTGACGAAAATCGATCCAAGATGGCCGCCGCTACAAAATGGCGGCTCCCTTAATATGGGTATCAAAATATGAAAGGGCTTGACTAGTAGAATAGCAATATTGCAAATTCAAGATGGCCGCCGCCAAAAAATAGCGAATGTCGGGGGTTTTTTAAATTTTTAATTTACACTTGTTAACCCGAGTGAACATTTATAAATTGAGAATTGATCTCTCTATGGAAAAAAAATTTTGTGATGTGAGTCGAAACATGTTTTAAAAACAACAGAACAGGAATTTACCTGACAATAACTATTAATACTATTGAAAAAGTCATTGCATTTGTTTTGTAGT
This sequence comes from Melanargia galathea, assembly GCA_920104075.1. Taxonomy (NCBI): domain Eukaryota; kingdom Metazoa; phylum Arthropoda; class Insecta; order Lepidoptera; family Nymphalidae; genus Melanargia; species Melanargia galathea. Next base: position 4,755,615 of record OV049859.1, on the reverse strand, counting down.
ATATATTTTGATAATTTTATTAGATTATAGACAATATTATATGTATGTAATAGAAAAGTGCTGGAAAAAGATGAAAATAGCCATAGGCCATCAGTACCTGGCAGACAATCTGTCATATAAAGTGGTGTTATTAGTTCTTATAACAAACACACCGTCAAACCACCTCTCAGGGAAGAACTCGCAGCCATGGTAGTCAACAATGTTGCCCCCCTTTGCCATCATCCCTTCCATAATGTCCAATAACTGTAATAAGAAAAATGTATTATGCAGAGTACATTTTCAATTGTTTATACAATATGAGGAAGAATATATGTAGGTATTTGTGAATAAGATAGATGATGGAACCCAACTCAATTACTCTCAGAACTCAATTACTCAGTTTTACTGAGTAGACTGAAATCTAACCAAAAGTCTGATTACCTTACCTGTGCCTTTCTGATTTCACTCTTTTATTCTGTTTCAAATACTACCCATTACATTAGTGTCATACCTACTCCTAGCACTTAGTTATTTGAGGAACAATAAGTCATTTATTAAGCATTTAGTGTGGCTAATAAGTTGTACACAATCTTGGCACAAAATTGACTACCGCTTAAAAAAACCTAGCTTTAAAAGTACTATCCTATCCACAGGGAGCATTATGAAAGAGATGGGAATAGATTTAGACCTGTCCCTGTGTTAAACTGAATTATGTACTTAATATTATAAATCCAAATAGGTTTTGATGTTAATTAGGTCTTCACAACTCAACTAAATCAATTCCATTTAAAATACAGGACAATAGGATACTTTAAATCCTGAGAATACTGTGGGATTTTTAAAAAACCCCATTGCCTAAACTGTGATTTAATTTTCATTGTAAAATACAAGCTGATGCCTACAACTGTCCACATGGATTATGGTTTTTAAAAATTGTATGGGAACTTTTGTCTGCTTCTAGCTTATTTAACCATGGGGGGACTTTATTTAATGTAAAAATGAACAAAAAACACATTAGTCTAGTAACCTTAGCATTTGCTAGTATGGGGTACCTTGCGTTAAATCGGGTAGTTCTGATTTTTTTGCAGATTTGTTTATGATGTTTGCCTAATGAATAATCCAAGTTTGTGACCTTGAGCGAAAATTGGTATTTGGGCTTTCGATAAAAAATATGAATTTTAGGATTTTTGAAAATTCTATCCGCAAGTGGGTTAAGTAGGGGATGAAAGTTTAAATGAGACCCCATAATTTTTTCGTCATTTATCGAGTTATATCCATGAAAATTGATATTTAGATTTTCGGTTAAAAATTAAGAATTACGTGTTGAAGGAATTTTGGAAAACTATTCCCAAATTGGTACAATGGGAGATGGAAGTTTGTATGAGATTAAGAATTCATGTGAGTGAAGTCGCAAGCATCTCAGTAAGTAATGTACCTACAGAGCTGGTTATCTGGTCTTAAATTGTAGCAATTTTATTCTACTTTAAAAACACCCTGAAAAGGTAGTGTCAAGAACTAGTCTTTTTGGGTTATAATCGCCAAAATCTGAAAAAATCCGAAATTTTCGGGATTTTTTCGATTTTTGACAAAGTTGCATTCGTCTCTAGAGGTCACAAACTTGGATTAATCATTGGGCCAAGATCATTAATAAGTCTGCAAAAAATCAGAACTACCCGATTTAACGCAAGGTTGGATTACTAAAGTTACTGGACTACATGCCAAAATTGCAAACAAGTTGTGAGTGGATTTCCTACAGTAAAAAAAAATCCTATCAGTCAGTCTTCAGGATGCCAGCTATTTTTGTGCAGAAAAAAATTCAATATTGATTCAGCAAGGTATATTTGACGCCAAACAAATATTCTTCTCTGCGCCAAGGTGCGATAGTGAATTTGAGTAGGTTCGCGGTAGCTCCGTTTCTGTCCCCCCACTGATATCTAAAACATGCTTTTGCGACGTGTCTTGTCACTTATGGTTATATTTAGAGGCGAATATTTGTTTGGCGTTAACTATAACAGACAGTGCAACCACACTTTCTCATTAATAATATTACATATGTAAAAAATATCCAATTATTTCATTAATTTACCTTATCTTCATTTAGAAAGGGACACTGATATTCTGGGTCATATTCATCTAAACAATTGTATTCTTCTGCAAGTTTTGATATTTCTCTCCATGGAAACTTAGTTCTTTCTGATAGCATTTTGGAAATCGTTGATTTGCCTACGCCTGGAGTGCCTGGGTTACAGAAAAGGATTAGGCATATTGAAAGGAAAAGATGATGATATCAAGAGGTTAAAATATATTAAAAAATTACCAGTTATTAGAATATTTGGCAAATTTCTTTGTCGGGCTGACATTTTAAATTAGGCTAATAGTTAACAAAGAATTATAAGGAATATTAATATAACAATTAAAATTTATTGCAGATTTTCACGAATTCACGAACAACTTGTTTGTTTATTTGATTTTAATCACCACGATATCACCACAGGTTATCCTTATCACTTTTCTTTTAAAGTTGTAAGGGGCCGGAGGGGGGGTATCTTTATACGCTTAACAGGATTAACGTTTATCTAATTATAACGTTACTTTTTAACGGTTATTTTGCTGTTCTACCGGTAAACCTTTTTTACCCGACTGGGTATATGTGTTTCACCTGTGTGTATGTATGTCCATTCCTATGTCCGCTTGTAACTAATCAACGGCTCAACGGATTTTGATAAATGATACGTCAATAGATTTGTCTCAATGACGCGAGTGTTATAGGGTACCTAAATTTAAAAAAAATCAAAATGGCGGACTTTATGCGCTTTAATGTGCGAGCTGAAAAAAAATTTTTTCTTCAAGACCCTCGAGTGGGGTATCAAAATAAAGGGATTCAAAAGGCAAATACGAAAATGTATAAATTTATATATTTGGAAAGAAATTGGAGTGATAAATCGTAGAAAATGACCGTTTCCTATGTCAGTTCGTAACTACTTAACGGCTCAACCTATTTTGATAAATTATACGTCATTAGATTTGTCTTGACGGCGCAAATGTTACTGGGTACATAAAATTCATAAAAAATCAAAATGGCGAATGTTATGCACTTTAATGTGCGGGCTGAAAAAAAATTTTTTCTTCAAGACCCTCGAGTGGGGTATCAAAATAAAGGGCTTTAAAAGGCGAGTACGAAAATGTATACAATCTATATGTTTTAAATCAATTTGGAGTGACAAATCATGAAAAACAAAATAAATAACAACTACACTGTAAGTGGTACGGTGGTAGTTTATTAATTTTTTAGTTCGTTTTTTAGCATGGCAGTCGGGTTTTTTTAATTTTTTAATTATTGCTTGTTAACATTAATTCCAATTATAGTTATTTTAATAACAGTAGGTGATATGCGACCTCCACGCCGTAGGTACCTATACGATCTCCATAGTTATCAATACCAAAGATATTATTATTATTATTATTATCTCTATGAGCGAGGCCGCACTGCGAAATTTATTCGCGCGGTTTACATTCCGCATTTTAATATATTTTTAAATCGCATGTGCGTGCAGCTTCATACATTTCCATACGTCACAGAATTTTGCGAAAAATATCGCGCGAATTTTTTCGCAAAATTTTGTGACATCTTTAAAGTGCACCAGAGTCGGTTGATCAATAAGCCTTTCTATTTGAGCCTGCAACTTAATAATATTATGGTGGCACTTCATATTCGGTATTCGTGTTCGCGTATTCGTATAGCTTTATCCGGCAAAATATTTGACGAACACATGAATAATCAATACACGACAATATGACCATCCACACATGGAACAAATAGCCAAATACCCGAATATTTGCCACAGTGTGTTACCAACTCTCAAAAATATTTATCCCTAAAGCTTAAGTCAAAAACACTAAGCGCCAAGATTTTTGCTTTAAATTCGAAATGAATGGTCTGAAATTATGATGATATCTAATATTGGTCTTATAAAAAATTTGTAAACAAAAATTGTTTAACCGTAATTCCAAAATTATGATTCCTAATGAATTCCTAATTCAAAATGCTAATTTTAAGAAAATTTAATTTTGAAATTACGGCTTTCATAATGGTCCTAATAAAAATTATGAGACAATTTTTTAGAAAATTAAATTTTGATCAACTTTTATTTAAAATCAAGAAGTCTCAAAATACCTACCTAAAAATATCCCGAATAAATATAACGCCCCTACAAAAATCCTGCCTATTTTTTACTCCCTAAAGGGGAAAATCCCTAAGTTGGCAACCATGATTGGCCGAATACGATCCACATAGGTAGTATATTATTATTTTATGGTAAATAGATACACGTTGACATACATACTGATACAGACTACAACTTGTAGTAGTCTGTATTCTGTGCTCTGCTAGGAGTACCTACTTATAAATGTTCTGTGGTTCTGTAGATTTATCGGACGAAATGGCACTTGCAGCGGGATTTTTAGTTCTTGTTACTACTTTATGTGATTATCTTTTTAGGGTCCCAGATACAAAAATTAATTTGGTGGTCGTCGTCGCCGTTATCAACCGATAGATGTCCACTGTTGGACATATGTCTCTTGAAGGTACTTCCACACGCCAAGGTCTTGTGTCGCTTGTATCTAGCGGCTCTGTATCTGCGACTCTTCTGGTGACATCGATCCACCTAGTGGGGGGGTCTACCAACACTGCGTTTTCCGGTGCGCGGTCGCCATTCTATCACCTTGGGACTCTAACGTCTATCGGTTCTCCGAATTATGTTAATTTGGTAGTTCTAAAAGCCGTAAAATGGTCCACCACCACCACCACTACCGTCTTTCTAACGTCCCACTGCTGGGTACGGGCCTCCTCTCTCATAGAAGATAGGGATTTAGAGTGTAACGAAGCGTTACATATTTTATTAATATTTAAATATTATTTAATTTATATTACCAAAAAACTTATTTTTTACTATTATTTAATATTAAATTATTATTATTTACCATATTTATTATATTAAAAAACTTGCAACACTATTGTTTCGATTGGCTATGCGCCTGCAATTGTGTGAAGTGACAAACCGGCCGCGGTCTGAACTCTGAAGTTACATCGAACTTCGAAGACGCAAGTCATTCAGGCCCGGCGCGCCGCTTAGCACCGGGCGTGTTTCTCAATAAAATATTATATTTTGCGTCAGGCGCACTAGCTCGACGCAAAATGTTATATAAATTTTAAATAAACAAATACAAAAAATGTTGTGCAACGACCAATCTCCCGCATTTAGGGAGCGTTGTACGAGCGTTGTACGAGCATTGTACCAGCGTTGTACGAGTATTGTTCAAGCTTGTCACCAGCTCCGCACTGACATCGCACGGGCGCTTGGGCCTTTACCACACCGCCCACCACCATCTTCACGCACCAGCTCCGTTTGGGATCCCACGAACAACATCTGCTGGACTTCTCGGCACCTGGGCCACCCACCATCTCAAGGCCCCCACACAAGGGGAGTATAATTATACTACCACAGAAGTCAAGGCCGAATCAACGTTAACCCACTACCCTCTCTTGTGTACCTACCGACTGGTTAGCCGCGGTGAATCAACTTTGTACCGATTTTATCGTTGAACTTTTTAATAAACTTTTACCGTGCGCTTCCTTTCTCATTTAATTTAATTATTCTCTTTTACCCCCGGTACAAGAGCTGCCCCGCCACGCTGCTCCAATGCGGGCTTTAACGACTATTGTCGCAATTAGTGATAATAACCGGGGCCGAATGTTTAACGTGCTCGCCGAGGCACGGGGGTGAAACACCGCCAATTACCAACTCCGAGCTGGCACTGAGAATTTCTTGACCGGAAAAAACCCAATACCTACCCAATTATTTACCCGACCCGGGAATCGAACCCGGGACCTCGTAATCTGCAATCGAATATACTAACCACTAGACCAATGAGGCAGTAAAATGGTCGCATTGTCCAAGTAATTCATGTTCCTTGATGTGAATAGGACAAATATGTAGTCACAGTATTTGTATATTTGTCTATTCGGCTCCTTTGATGCGCGTTGAAAAACCGACAGCTGTGCGTGTTTGATATTCGTCATAATCTAGATTCTTATTATTAATCTGTGCTTAGTATATGATCTATGTTGCCAAATAAGCAAATAACGCGAATGTTCGTCAAATACTATCCAGTATCCACACATCGCCGTTTTCGGCAATTAATGTTATTCGTCCTATTTGCCGAATAGGCAAATAAATTTGCCCAAATAGGCAAATAGCGCGAATGTTTCGTCAAGTATACTATCCACACATCGCCGTTTTTGGCAAATATGACAAATACGCGAACACGAATAGCGAAGTGAAGTGCCAGTGGTGCCACCATTATATTGACGTATTATGGTGGCACCGTATTACTAATTTCCCGGAATTCTGACAGCTGTCATTGTCATTTACAGATGAGTTATTTGTATGGAGAACAGGGTTACCCCAAACTACTTTAATTCCCTGTCATCATAAAAAGCCATATGCCGCGTAATAATATTACTCGTTTCGCCTTATAATAGAAAACACCAAGAGTGGAAACTAGAAAGTGCACACTAACAGCAATAGAAAACAAAAGAAGCACATTGAAAAAAATTATTGAAAAATGAATGTCGAATGACATTATCACCATGAAGTGTCTGTCAGGCATTTGTCATATCTACATGCGGCAGTTGATTTGTATTTGCATAAGTTTTGAATATTTTATCTTTTTTGTGGGAATTGTTTTATCTCTGGTAACATTACGAAACGTCAGAATTCCGGGGAATTAGTAATATGGGTATAGACGTAAACAAATCAAAGTTAGAATAACTGCAACTTTACCAATTAACGTTAATATTTTTTTATTAAGTTAATATTGTATTGAAATTGATTGAAATTAACGTTACTTATTTTGTTATACTTGATATTTAAAACATACATTTTAATACTCAAATTTTTTGAAGAATTTTCAAAGAATTCTTTGAAATTTGAGAAAGAGCAATGGCGAAAATAGTATTGAGTTAATCTGGAATGTACAGAAATGACGTATATATGGAAGTAATTCTCCTAATTATTTATATTTTATCAAACTATCACTTAGATTATTTGAAGCCAATTAAAAAAATGCAATAAATTAAGAAATTAAATGACTAGAGTCTGGCTAATGAAAGATGAGCCTGGGCTTTTTTCCAAACTTTTTAGATGGCAACCCTAAAACGTCTGTCGGGAAAAAGAATATGGCGGCTGTTGTTGATTTTTTATGAGTTTGTTTAGTGAGTATTTTTTGTGATCGAGTCTAAAAATGAAAAAAACGATTAAAAGTGGAGTGCGGAAGTTGTTGTTTTGCATGATATCTAAATTGAAAGAAAAACAACGAGAGAAAGAGGACGTATTTTCACAAAAACAAGATTGTTTACGTGTGATAAGCGATTTCTTTGTAAGTATGACAGTTGATTTTGATACTTGGTTTACATTAGTAAAAGTTATTAATGATGTTTTCTAAAACCATACCTATCTCATTTTAATAATATATTACAAGTTACAACTAGCTTCTGCCCGCGGATTCGCCCGCGTAAATTTCGGTTTTTCACAAATTCTGAGGTAATCGTGGATTTCTGGTTCCCGTTCCTACTCCCTTTTCCAACATTTAAACCTAGCCGTAGCTATAGCAATAGATTTCGATTTTTCAAAATGCCGTGGGAACTGTGGTTTTTCCAGGATAAAGTGCAAACGCATACAGATGCATGCAACTTGTTGTATTGTAACAAAATTGTAATAAGTTCAGTAGTTACGGCGTTAAAGAGTAACAAACACACAAATACACAGACACACACACAGACACACATACACACAAAAACTTTCGCCTTTATAATATTAGTGTGATTTTAAACGATACGATATTATTACGATATATACGATTTATTACATCATTGATTAAGATTTGTGATTTTAATACTACAATATGTATTTTCTTTGACAGTAAAACTAGAAGATCAAGGACGGATGAAATACTGAAAACAATCGATACACTTTCGGATTTGGAGCAGAAAATAGAATAAGTACCCGAACCAATACATGGAAGAAATTGCTTCACAATAAAATAAAACATAATTATTATTGTATTGTTATTTTTTTCCTTATACTATTTTCTAATGTGATAGTTTGCATTATTCATCTCAACCCCTTTTATTGAGCACGGGTCTCCTCTCAGAATGAGAGGTATTTGGATGTACCCCACAACACTATCCAAGGCAGTAGGTTTCCTTATGATGTTTTCTTTCACCTCTAAGCAAGTAATATTTAGTATCATAAAACGCAATTACTCCTTATAGTCAGAGGTGCATGTCAGGTAATCCAACCCTGATGAGGTCTGAAAAACGTAGATGTTTGTAAAAATAGAAATGTGTGAAAACATTACTATGCTGTAATTTAAGCAATAAAAAAAATTAATTGCAAGTATCAAATTGTTTTATTCAAATTTTTTCACTATAATCTTGGGGATGCCCTCCGATTTTTTTTTAAATTTGCCGGGCGATTTCAGGCTCATCTTTCGTTAGCCAGACTCTAGCACTCTTTTAGCAATGTTACCATTCTACTAAATATAATCTACTTAGAAGCAAAGAAGTTTGCTAGTAGCTAGAATAACTAATATAAGATGGTACATTATTATAATATTTTTTATCCGTCGTTTTCTTGAGTCAATTGAATTGTTTTTTCTTGCATTTAACTTTGTTTACTTAAGTGATCTTCTTGCATATTTAAATAAACTTGTATTAAAATGGTAATAAATGAGATAAAGGTTATGGCAACACAGATGCTGCAATGTTTCAGACAAAATGGCGTTGATTTACTGACAGTGACACTTTGACGTGAGGGAAGCTTTTGTTGTGTTACAACAGGTGATTTTTGCGTTGTTTATCCGATATTTTTCCTTTTTATCTGATTTTTCGCTTGACCCGGACTGCTAGGACTGTTATCTGCCATATTCTGTTTGATCCGTATCTGCCTAAGGACTCTGACAATAAATTCCCTGTGTGATATTGTGCTATTCTCTTTTGGACTCCGATTTTGCCGCACTGTTTGGATTTAGTTGTGAACTGAAAAGTTGGCTGCCGCCAAGATGGGAGGTCGTGCCAGACCCCTCCCGGATTCTGTGTACACTTATATGCGTTAATACATTGCGCCGATATTCTGCCTTGGAACTTGATAAGAGAGTTACCACTTTACTCTGTAACTGGGTGTTACTACAGGGAACGGATCTCGTCTCCGAATGAGAAGGGTTTAGGCAATAGTCTGGTAAAGTGTGTATTGGCATATTGGATGGTTGTACATTATTTACAAGTATAGTAGGTACTTAGTTGCTTACATGTACATATCACAGTCTGCATCAAATATTGTTTTATTAGTAGATTATTTTAACACATAATATAAGTACTTATATGTATTTACAATCAAAACCATTTTTTACTACGACATTGGTTACAACAACAAAATACAAATCCCAGCTCTTTGTAGATTACCAATGCTGCCTTTTGTAACCTACAAATCATGGTCCCTTCGATGTTGTTATAACAGATTTTGACTGTAATTATCTATATTTGTTTTTCAGATTACTCAAGATGATTATTATCATTTGTGAAGCTTGTAGAGATGTTGCAATGGCCAGGGTGAATGATAATTTGCAGCAAGAAGTTGCTGGCACTGATGGCCAACAAGCCGGACCAAGTCATTGTAGCCATACTAATGTGTGCCTGAAATGAATTGCCCGGTGGATGTGCAATGAGTAGTTTTGCCAAACTATAAACAAACAGCCAATATTACATATTGTTATGTCTTTCCTAACTGTCGCAGTACCACGCCGCATGTTATATGTGACAAACTGTGTGCTATAGTTCTTTACAATCACAATTATTATCTGCCTAGTCTATCAATTTTGTTTATATATTGATAGAAAATGAAATTCCAGGCCCGACAGGTATATTAGAATACTGTTGTTCATGATTAGTTGGTCGACGTTGGCTGTTGCGCTGACGTCATGAGTTCATGACCTTAGTATGGTTTTTGGGTTGGGCCAGACACCAGCAATATATTGCAGCACAGGCAGAATTTCTTGATGATGTAATTATAAGAGACATTGAAGATTAATAAAATTGACAAAATAAACTTGTTTTATTTGATCCTTGGAAACATATTTCTCTAGAATTGCAAGTATTTGTGAAATAGGTACTATGTACGTACATATCATGGACCTATAAGTAAATACTCATAAATGTATTATTATGTACCTAATATGTAAATCCCTAATGTAGACAATTATTAGGTAAGATGAAGGATTGCGAGTAAGTATTTTACCTAAAAATAAAAGGTAGGTAAGTATTATTTTAAGAAAATGCTTGTAATTCCATTATTTTACAAAATATGTTTGCAAAATGTTGATAGGTAGGTAGGTACAGCCACCACGCGATAGGCTTCTAGAATCATCCATATTAAAAATGCACATCCATATGAAAGTGTACACTTATTGTTTTGGCCTTCAATGATGTCGCAGCGGAGCGTCGTGGTCATTTTGCACGAGTAGGTTATACCTAGTGATGTGCGGAATCGATTATCAATAATCGATTAATCGATTATTAAAATGATCGATTGCAATCGATTATGATTTTGCATAATCGATCATGATCGATTATAAAGAAATATCGCACCCCTAGATTTAAACTGTTTCAACTCAAAAAAGCACTTTTTTCACAAATGAAGAAAAACTGATTTTTAATTATCTATACTAGAAAATAAAATGCCACCAAATTATTTAGAAAGATGCTGTGTTTAGGAATGCCATGGTATCATTAACTTTCAAATCATGCCTCTAGATCTGCTTTTATTTGTATTTTTTAACTTACTACAGTTTTGTGTTATCAATCGAATAAAGAAATATTGATGATTTCGGGTTAACTCAGTTTTGATGATTTTTTTTTGAGTAAGGACAGTTTTTAATTACAGAATCGTATTCATCAAAGTGTCATATTTTGTGTTAGGTAATTTATTATCAAAGATTATTCAAATAAAAAGTGTTCTAAGGTAAAAAAGGACCTACTAAACGGACTAGGAAATTGAATGAATAAAACAAATTTGGTTCAAATCACATACTTATAATAGAGTAGATCATTCATTAAGGATATTTGTCCTTTTTGCATTTACATTAGTGCCTGCAAATCATACACTACTTTAAGATCAGTCCTATTTTTATCATTTTCCTTTTCTACTCTTGCTAATTGTTTTTATTATAAATGCTCTTCGTTTTCATAAAAGAAGTTTCAGCTTTTCATTTTCATCTGCGATCTTATATGCGCCTTTGCATCGATTGCATATATCTTTTTTAGGTAGGTATATAAAATGAAATATTAGATACGATTAAACGTTGACATCGAAGCTAAAGGCAAGTTATTTAATTCGCAAAGGAGGATGGGCAAAAATGTATGAACGTTGGTCTACCTAATCAACACAAACGCCCTCTATGGAAATAAGAAGCTAATAAGTAGTTAATCAAATTACGTATAGCGCTTATGCCAAAATATATGGGAGTTTTTCAAAATTCACTAAAAAATAAATGTTTTAAAAATACTCTATATTAGTAATTCTACTATGAATTTAATTAATAGTGCGTAGCGTTCTACGTTAAACTGCCTCTTAGGTCTAATGGTTAGCAATAATCGACTGCAGATCACGAGGTCCCGGGTTCGATTCCCGGGTCAGGCAAATAATTGTTAGGTATTGGGTTTTTCTGTCAAGAAATTCGGCCAGCCAAGCCAGCTCGGAGTTGGTAGTGGGCGCTGTTTCACCCCCGTGCCTCAGAGAGCACGTTAGGCAGTCGGCCCCGGTTATTATTACTATCATGTGACAATAATCGTTAAAGCCCACCAACCTACATTGGAGCAGCGTGGCGGGTTTAAGCTCTAAATCCCTCTCCTATAAGAGAGGAGGCCTGTGCTCAGCAGTGGGACGTTAAAAGGCTGGTGGCGTAGCGTCTAGAATTAAATACATTGGTCAAGTTGGCAGCAGGGGGCACAAAACCGGCCTAATGTCGGGCCCAACATAACTAATAATAGTAATAAGAGATTATTAACACACAAGTAGATAGGTACAGAGGGAAAGCTTCATACAAACGGCTCGCTGTAGGTACACTCACACAAACACTCACCAACGGTTCACGGACGCCCGCGTCCATCGATGTATGTATTAGAACTACATCGATGCCCGCGTCTAACCTCCAACCAGCTCAGTTGGATGACAAACGTGCGCATATGTGTGCCTGTACCTACAGCGGGCCGCTTGTAGAAGCTTCCCCTCTGTACCTATCTACTCGTGTGATTATTAGCTTTATCGTTAGAAAGCTGCGAACTATTCCTATCGTTACTAGGTGGCATATTATGTCCTTCATAGCGTAATGCTTCTATATCTTGCGGTCATAGAACAGAAAATAAGGTAAGGGGCTGCATTATGTTTTTCTCGAAAATCTCTTGAACCCCAAGACTTACAGCTTTGCTTCCATATAATAAAATTAAGTACTAAAAATAAGCTTTTCATTGAAATAGGTTTCATTTGTGTTGAGTAGGTAGACCACTTTGCCCATCCTCCTTTCCTTATAATCTCTACAAATATGCTAGAAACTTGTCACATTTGATATATTTGCGAGAAGGTTGCCCTTAGGTAATGGATAGAATTCCATTCCCCTTGAAAACTATTTATAAAATTTACAACGCTCTTTATGATTTCTGGGCTAATAGTAGGCTGGTTCCCATGTTTCTCTCTTATTTTTTAGACAACGTTTTAATAGGTTTAATAACTTTTTAAGTCCAGTGTGTGATTTACCTGTTCCTGTACATTTAGTACTTGGAACAGGTAAATCAATGTCTTCACAGATGTTTTCTTCATTAGCTTTAAAAGTATTTTCAGATGGTGTTTCACTTGAAGTAGTTGGAATCTGCTATCTACATTTCTGTAAGCAAATACTGAACTTTCTGTTTTTGAAATGTTAACACAGCTATTCAACGAAATATTATGTTATTTTATATAAGTAATCATTATGAAAGTCTTTGTTAGTAAATAAATTCTCAGTATTGTTTTTACTTACCATTTCCACAATCACCACCACCACCACTTACTTGTGTAGTAATAATGATTACGTAGTTAAACCATCAAAAGTGTCTTAAATCATAAAACATAATTTTAACCCAAAATATACAGGCAAATTGTCTAGAATTACCTTGAGTGATATTTTTAATTTACTGTATTTATATGCTATTTAAAACAACACTAAATTTCGAATAGTAAGGAAATTATCGTAGCTAAATAAATACACCATCAAAACCGATTTAACTCAAAATTTAGGATTATTATTCACAAAAACTGTAGTAATGCAAAATAATAGATAAATCTGAACAAAACTTTATCATCAAAACTGTTGCAATTTGAATTATGTCCCTTCAATTTCCCTACAAAACTGTATCAAATCTAAATAATATTGCTTTTTTAACAATTTGATTAACCAAAACCGTTGCAACTCAAAAAAATACACTTTAGATTGCACATCTCTGATCGGACGACGAAGCACAACTGGAAATGACGCAGAGTGGGGCGAATGAGTCTATTCAGCAATAGTGACTTCTTACGCCATCTAGGGAACATTAGTGGACGTAAAATTACAAAAGTTTTATCCTCTTGTAGGTAATCGAATCAGGAATCTGAAAATGGGATTATCTCAAAAAGTGAGTATTTTGAGTTGAAACAGTTTTGATCTAGGGGTGCGATATGTTAATTACCAAATTTAACTACCAGCTTACTGTTATTGCTTGCTAAAGATATATGGTTTGCCAACCAAGTTAGTTATAAGCTTTGTTCACACCAAACGGGTAGTCAGCCGCCGCCGACTGTGAGCGAACGTTACGCAGTTTACTGCTTTTTCATACATATGTATTCAACTTTTCGTTCACATCCAACCAACGCAGTTAGCAATAGCACTGCAGTTGGTAAAGACGTATGTCTTTACCAACTGCAGTGCTATTACGCTATGCGTATATATACATAATATACTAGCTGTGCCCCGTGATGTTACCCGCGATTAATAAGTTTGTACACATAATAATATTAGAACAGAATCTTCAGAAGAGTAAGTAACTTAGCAACGAGAACGATAGCAAATTCATGCCAACGCATACAAATGCATGCAACGACATCAAATTATTGCAATAATGTGTTATGTGACAGTGATGTACCTACCTAAGAACGATCAGCGCTATCTAGCTCGTTTTTGAAACGTCTACTTATATCTATTTAAGTCCCACAGGGACACTTTTCCCGGGATAAAAAGTAGCGTTTGTGTTATTCCAGGATATAATCTATTTCCATTCCAAATTTCAGTCAAATCCGTTCAGTAGTTGCGGCGTTAAAGAGTAATAAACATACTCACACACAAAGTTTCGCCTTTATAATATTAGTGTGATAAATAGGTACCTAGTAGGTAAGTATGTATATTTAATTTTGATCAATTACATTAGTTTTTAATTAATCTATTTAATTTTCTAATCTCAATTTTAATAAATCTAAAAAATAGTGTTTGTTTTTCTTTTCTCAGAAAAGTCTAAATCTAAAAGGCTATAAAGATGTTGCTAGTTGCTACTAAATGCAAGGGTTCAGAGTTTTTTTCCAGAAAGGAGAACTGTTTTTTCAGTTCTTTCTAAGAATTATTTCATAATCGATTATTGATCGATCACGCTTACTGGTGTAATCGATTGATCGATTATCAAAATAATCGAATCGGCACATCACTAGTTATACCTAGTTAAAAACCTGGACATTCAGCTACTTTTTATACCGGATAATCAAAAAGTTCCTACAGGATTTTAAAACCTGAAGTCGCAGGCATCATTGGGAGAAATAAAAAGCTTTACACGTATACATTCCCGACAATTCTGTGGTCAGTTTTAGATATTTTTGGAAGTGACATTACACATAACCTCCAAAACTTTCAAACGCAATATCTTTTTTTCTAGGCTTCCAATAAAAATAATTATTGCACATGCAAGCTCAGTATTTGACCCTTAATTAAAAAATATTTTTTTCATGTGTGTACAAAAACTTTTTTTCTCAATAATATTAATGTATGGAAGTTTGCCATTGCTCTTTCACTAATTTTTTATCAAATAAGATCATGTCAAATGTCAATACCTAATTCATAGTTCACTTTATATAACTTATATTTTAGGGTTTTAAAAATAAAATGATAAATTTTTTTAAATGAAGGCTCGATCTTGAGCATTGTTGTAACTTATAACTAATTTTTTTGTTCAAGTATTGTCGCAAAATATGAAAATATATAAACCGCGTGGAATAACAAGAGGTCAAATTGTTCTTGTCACTGTATTAGGTGTCTTTAGTGGAGTCTACATCTGGCGGCCTTTATTCGATCAGCATTTCCCAAGAAAGAAAAAAGAAGTTGATAGTAGCACCGAAAATTCTGTTTCACAATAGAAATGAGTATTTTAAGGACCTGGTTAAAATCATCTAGTCCTCTGGTAAAAGTGATGATGGCTGTTTCAATAACCTCTGCTGTAGTTGTTGTTAACAAGTTATTTTATGGTCCGTATGTACAACGAAAGAGACTTTTACAAGCAGAAGAATGGGCTGACATGATCTTTGAACAAGAAGCCATGAAAGAATCTTCTGAAATTCAGTAACCCTATGTATCCAAGATAAACATTAATAAACAATTATGTAATTACTAGTGTTTAAGTTTAGTTTTGTTGATTGCCATGATCTTGATTAAAACTGTTATTTATTGATATTAATTGGAATTTAATTTATTGTCTAGATACAGCAGCCCCAATACAAGTTATAAGAAAAGATATTTTATAATAAACAATAAAGATCAAACACCTGTAGAAATTATAATTCCTTTTACTTTTTATATTTTTTTTAATCCTGTAGAAACCCTTTATTTTTATGCTATACCCTTGAACATTCCTGCTTCTTCCTCTACCTGCAAATGTTATTTAAAATTGGTTCAAGTTTTTTCTTTCAACAGAGTTTAATCTTTTTATAGATTGGCTAAAAATTATTATATTGAGAGCAAGTACTTAGATTGTGTAAGGATTAGACTATGTAAATATATCTAAAATAATGTTATAACATTACCTCAGAAATATATACTTGCATGAAGGTGTTTCTGAGATCTGTATTAGATACCTACATACCATCATAGTCATTATTTGTATGGATGATCTACATAATGTACCTAAGCCTTGAAAGAGCTTCCCATTTCAACAGGCTTACATTAGTTATATATTTATGAGTACTAAGACTCACTGTAACTACTTAGGTAAGCAAGAGGTAATGAATATTTCTCTATCAAGTTATTTTGAAGGAAATCAATAAGCAATATTAGTTTAGTACCTAACTAAACCAATTTTGATAAAACCTATTACAAACATATTTCAATATGGGCACTAAACGATGTACATACTGAGTATATAAATCTATTTAGATTGCTCCTATCTTAGGCAAGGTTGTGCAATAATAAACAAACTTTTTAAATAAAACCAATTTTATTATTACTGGAGGCTACCTTTTTATTCTATGAATTTACATTTTAGTTGTAGTTGTAACAAAATATTTATGATATATGTATAACCTTATAAATTATAAAATAATGTTACAGTATAAGCCTTGTAAAAAATATAGAAAAGGAATGAGTTTGTAGCCCTTTTTCCTTCTGAACACCTTTCGGTGAATGAAGTATCGCAGTTGAATGAAGAATTGTGCTGTTAACAGCACTAGCTACTTTTTGCCCTTGGTGGCCTTCTCGGCAGCTTTGGTGACCTTGCCACCACCGGCTTCCTTGAAGTTGACAGACTTGATGACACCCACAGCGACCGTCTGTCTCATGTCACGCACAGCGAAACGACCCAGAGGAGGGAATTCCTGGAACGCTTCAACACAGAGAGGTTTGGAAGGTACAAGGTTGACAATGGCAGCATCGCCAGACTTGATGGATTTCGGGTTATCTTCAGTGGATTTACCAGAACGACGGTCAACCTTCTCTTTGATTTCAGCAAATTTGCAGGCAATGTGGGCCGTGTGGCAATCCAATACAGGCGTGTAACCATTGGAGATTTGACCAGGGTGGTTGAGCACAATGACTTGTGCTGTGAAATCAGCAGCTCCCTTGGGTGGGTTGTTCTTGGAGTCGCCGGCGACGTAACCACGACGCAATTCCTTGACGGAGACGTTCTTGACGTTGAAACCAACATTGTCTCCGGGAACAGCCTCAGAGAGGGCTTCGTGGTGCATCTCTACGGATTTAACTTCAGTGGTGATGTTTGCAGGGGCGAAAACAACAATGGTACCTGGTTTAAGGACACCAGTTTCCACTCTGCCTACTGGCACTGTACCAATACCACCAATTTTGTAGACGTCCTGTAGGGGAAGTCGCAGAGCCTTGTCCGTGGGACGCGCAGGGGGCAGGATGGCATCCAGTGCTTCAATGAGGCACTTGCCTTCAGCCTTACCCTCCTTGCGCTCCACTTGCCATCCCTTGAACCAGGGCATTTTGGTGGACGGCTCCAGCATGTTGTCTCCGTGCCAGCCAGAAATGGGTACGAAAGCGACGGCAGCTGGGTTGTAACCAATTTTCTTGATGTAAGAGGACACTTCCTTCTTGATTTCCTCGAAACGAGGTTCACTGTACGGGGGCTCAGTAGAGTCCATTTTGTTGACGCCCACGATCAGCTGCTTGACACCAAGCGTGAAGGCGAGCAGCGCGTGCTCGCGAGTTTGGCCGTTCTTGGAGATACCCGCCTCGAACTCACCAGTACCGGCGGCCACGATCAGCACGGCGCAGTCGGCCTGCGACGTTCCTGTGATCATGTTCTTGATGAAATCTCTGTGTCCGGGAGCGTCGATGATGGTGACGTAGTACTTGGCCGTCTCGAACTTCCACAGGGCGATGTCGATGGTGATACCGCGCTCGCGCTCAGCCTTCAGTTTGTCCAACACCCAGGCATATTTGAAGGAACCTTTGCCCATTTCCTGGGCTTCCTTCTCGAACTTCTCGATGGTACGTTTGTCGATACCGCCACATTTGTAGATCAAGTGACCTGTGGTGGTGGACTTGCCGGAGTCGACGTGTCCAATGACGACAATGTTGATGTGAATCTTTTCCTTGCCCATTTTTGGTTAGTCTAGAAAAGAAGAAACAATCGATTAGAATAATGATTGTTATGACAGAACAAAACACCGGGATTGCACTGTTGCACTTCTACAAGGTCGTAGTCTCATGCGCGAATTTATGTTACCGGCAATATGGCGGCCGCATGGCCGCCTCGCCCTATCTTGACATTTCACAATGGATGTCGGCCATTACGAACCAGGTGAAATTTATAAGTGAAATGCAAGAAAAATATATCTGTAAGTACTAGAATACAGATATTTCAGCGTAAAAAAATGTCCACGTAATAACATTTTAATCCAACAATAAAATGAATCACAACCACGTGGTGACATGTGCCGGTAACGAAGTATGACGCGTAAGCAAGTACTAATAATTGAAAGATAGAACAATAATTTTAAGCGTCGGTTGTTAAAGAAACAAATGAATATTATTCACTTCTTGAATACTTATTTAACAAAATTTAGGATGAAACAAAGACGACTTTTCCATATGTCAAATTTACACCATATTTACGACAGATTCCTAACCGGTGGGAATATTTCTATAAGGTTGAATTAATTCATAATACTAACACAATTAACTCAAATTAGAAAGGAAATACAATTCACTTGGGATTTGGCACTTCACTTATTCTTCTTGACACTCACCACGGATAGCGTGTATTATCCGAGAAAGACTCCAACAGAATGGACGAGAAATGATTTTTCTTTCGCCTGGAAGAAAAGGTTCACAGTCACTTCCGGTGATTAGTGTGGCTATACTTAATTTTAAATTCTACTATCTATAAAGGTAATTTAAATCCGAATTTTCAAACCTACGAAGATAAACCTTTTGGCGAAAAATGATATTGAACTGTTACTGTGGCAAGATCTTGTAATCACTCCACCGCCAATTGCTACAAAATATAAGTAGTAACGAAGAATTACAAGATATGGCAAAAAACTAATCAAGTGCCACAGTACGATTATCCTTGCCACACTCAAGGCGTAGAAAGATCTGTAAAACTGGTAACTGAAGCATCTCAACGTGTCATCGGGGAACCCGGGATGGTTTAATAAAGAATACACTAAAGTCAGAAATGCTTTGAGTTTGAGAGCAAGTCAATTTAAATGTGGTGAAAATTGACGAAATTTGAGTCACTTTACGATGTTCATTTTATGTGTGTATTTATGGAATTTCTATATAAATGATAATAATTGCTTTAAAATATAGTTTTATTAATACTATTATATATGAAAAACTTCTAAAAAGTTATCAAAACATGCAGAAATAATTAAGTGTAAAATTAATGAAAATTGATTAAAAATTAATTTTTTGACTGCTAGTAGAGGGCTGAAGATTGATTTTCATTTCAAATCTAATAGTGTACTTTGAATCTACGTAATCAGCCGCAACTTTTGACACCTCTTGCGTAATGAAAATCGAGAGAAAAAAAAATCTCATACAGTATCGGCCCACCCTAATGTACGCATGCACACACATTGGTAGACTCACCACTAAGTGGACCTATGACATCAAACGAGTTGCAGGAAGTCACTGAATACAAGCGGCACAAGACTGTGGCATGTGGAAGTCCCTTCAAGAGACCTATGTCCAGCTGCTGTGGACGTTGATTGGTTGATAACGACGATATAATAATATATATTTGGTTCATAGCTAAATAACCCTTTTAGCATAGTACACATAATATGTGTGTATGTGTATATATTATATAACATACGTGTTGTAGTTAGAATTTAAGTAAATGGTAAGTTAAGTCATGTTACTTTATAGCTTTTGAAATTATAATTAACCGTGTGTCTCTCCCCGTTATGAGTGATTCTTTTACTCAATGTTGTCGACGGTGCTCGGTGGTCTAAATTCAAATTATAAGTCTTTATTCATGTGCTAGGCAAAATATTAAATATTTAATCATCATATTTTGTATATCTGACTAGCTAGACTAGTTAGTCAAATACAAAACAACTTTTTGAGTTATGCAACTAATTTTGTATAGACAGTATGCACCATATGCAGGTTTTTTTTAACGATAAATGGGTTTTTCAACTGTCTTTACGAATAAAACGGTAGAGCGTTTTTTTCTCTAATATTATGAAATGGGATGAGTAGGTAAGTAGTCTTTAAATTTGGTGCAATTTCGAATTTAATGTAATGGAAATGTTATGATTTTTGTGTATTACTGCCTGCTCTTTCTTAAGCACCAAAGATCACTGTATGGTATTTCTCAAAATGGGCTATTATTTTAACTCTGTCAAACTCATGTCTTCTTGTGTTTTCCTCATCCTTTGTATCAATAGTGATGATGAAAGTAAAGCTTTATAAAAATCTAACCAACCAAACATTGTGACAAATATACGAGTCAACCACTTTTATAAGTTTCAATAATGTACGTGCGCATACGCATTACGCATGTAATATTTTGATAGGTGCTTAAATAATAATATCATTATCCACTGTTGGTTGTTCCGAACGCATTACAGTGCTATCCGCTACTATGAACGAGATAGCCTAAATCTTTTGTTGTTGTGTTTCAAATATAAATGTTAAGCAACAAGGTTTATATTTCATTGGTGTTTACACTCGGTTCACTTTTTTAGCACTAACAAACATTATCGATGTAACTTATAAAAGTGGGCTTACTGTATCGCAAAATTTCCACCAAATGGTCTAAATAATTGACAATAGACAACACTTACAACTGCTGACGTCATAACCGGATTTGCGTTCGAAAATGCAATGTGTGCTCATTACATTAATTTTTAACTAACTTTTATTAAAATTTTTATATAACTTAACAATTTTATTAACTAGGTATGTAGGTATTACTCTGATTCGAAACGGTAATTTAAAAATTTACCTTTAAAAAGACAATGAAGCCAGGGTGTGCTGTGCACAGCTTATATTCGAGCAATCGAATGACCACGAATAGTATCGAATGAGAACGAATGATTTAAGAATTGCCATCACATTGCCATTTTTGATTTTCGTAATCTATAAGATTCATCATTTTTTTTTGTCCTCTACTTCCAGTCAATAGTCAAGTATAGGTACTCTCTCTTTAGGAAGATGTATTCTTTCCTCTCTTAAGATTAATTTGCTCTCTCTATACTCTCCAATCTCATCTACTCTTTCTTTATTATTTTATCTTTAAATTCTATTTTCCTGGATATTTAGAGCAGTCTTCGGACAAAATGTTTTCAATATATTTTCTCTGTGGTCTTTTAGTCTGTGGCACGGATATCAACATTGAAAAGTGAAAAACTTATTTTCTGTAATCTGTAGATCTGTAGTCTGTGATTGAAAATACCCAAAATATCTGAAAATATTCGAAGCACGAAAATTCGATATTTTCGGCTATCTTTTCTGTTAGAATAAAGTAAAGAAGCTTGGAAATCGTTATAAATGATCACTTGGAAATCTATTCACCTATTGGAGTCATATTAAAATGATTAGCTAACATAGTTCTACAGATTTACTGCGCAAACGAAAAACGAAATATATTCAGTGTTTTCAGCATGTTTAAAAGTCGAGGCGATAGCAATATTGTTTATAAATGTACTGTACGATTGTTAGAAGATACAGAAATATTAGAATGTGAATTCCACGTGAGTGTTGAAGTTATACGCCCTAGTATCGTGAGAGCGCAATTAATAGCGCGATAAATTGATCGTAATTTTTATCTTGATTTCTAGTTTCAGTACCTTGGAATATTTATGTTCCTTTTACAACTGCGGTCTACAAATAACGAAAAATAATCTATAACACTAATGCAAATATCATTTGTCTTAACTACATAGTTTCTTGTAGAAGAGTAATATACCACTTAGGGAAATTTAAGTTAAATTAAGCATGTAATAGTTCAACTTCTGCAATTAATAGTTTCCATTTCCTATTTAAAAGTGACTTGAATTGAAGTTTCTTGGATGAAGACTTGGATTCTTGGTTTTGTTTGTAGTGTGTTTATAGTGTATTTTGTAGATGCTTAGAGTGGTATCCACTATATGTTTAATTTTATTTCCAGCCAAGCTATAAAGGAAAATTTCTATTGGAACATGTATGCCAACAGTTGAATCTTACTGAAACAGATTACTTTGGACTGCGTTATGTTGATGCTGGAGGCCAGAGGGTTAGTTTAATTTATTATAATTATTGTTAGGGTACTATAAAAAATAAATAAAATTGAATTGTCTGTGGTTTTGAAATTACTGTCTCTTAATAAGCATATGATAAAATCCTCAATCTACCTGTAAAAGTGCTGTCAAAATCAGTTTAGCCATTCCAAAGATTAATAAGCCCATTATTCAACAGACTAATCAAACAAATTTTTTTTTAATATTTGTTTTGTTTATGCTATCTGCTGTTAGCTGATGCTCGCAACTTTGGATGAATTTGAGTCTTTAAAAATCCTCTTAAAACTCTGATTTTCCAAGATAAAATGTATCCTATGTGCCAAAAGTAGAAGATAGGTTCAGCAGCTGTGAAAAGTTTACACACACAGACAGACACCCTTTTTCATTTATAATATAAAAATATATCAGTAATCAGTATGGATTGTTTAACAATCTATTAGTGTTAATCTCAATCTCTGATTCTTGTATTATCTACCTAAAGCGGTACTTGAAAATTTTGATAAGAGTTTAATTTTATAACAATTAAGTATTGTGTTTACAAGCTTCCAAGCATGCTTTTACAAGTCGAAACCCTGTGGAATTATTTATTATTTGTCAATGTGTAGCCGGCTAGCCACACGCGAATAGAGGTTGCATACCATGACATCACCCCCCTACAAAGACTCACTCTATTATTTTCAAGCCAGTCGACAAGGCATATGTTTTGTACCATCCAGTGTCCAAGTAGGCCACGGCTGGACAAACCTATCATTTAGTGTATATAGTGTAAATATTGTAACTCACTTCAATTCTGATTCTTCTATGGTGCATTTACATTAATATGTCTCCTGTCCGGACCGGAGCCCTAAATTCTTGGAGTTCAATTTTATTATTGTATTGTTTATCACAAAATATACGGAGGTATTATATTCAAGATGTAGCCGCTTGTTTAAAATTCGATATAATACAGGGTATTGTAGCGAAAATCAAACTGAATCTCACAGGGGTGAGAAATTAGTGATGCAAAGTCCCTTAATAAATAGTTGATGCTGCTCTTAAATTTATTTATTGGGACAAATCTGCCTTTGCCAGCTTCTCTTCTAATATTAATGAACAGCATGTTTAAATTAGCTTTTTTTCCTTTTTCAGCACTGGTTGCATTTAGCTAAGATAATACTGAAACAAGTTAAAGGTAAGTAATATTTTGATTACTATGAAAAAATACTAGTAACACATCATAATATCTTGGCTTGATTACACTTATCACTGTTTGGGGCAATTTAAATAGTAGTATTTTCCATGAAATAAATGATGGGGCATTTTTATACATGTAATTTTTTTCGATTAATTTGTTGTGTGTGACATAATTAAGATTTTTATTTACTTAATTATTTAATTGTAAAGTATTTCAATAAAAGATGGTTAATTGGTTACATATTTCCTGTGGATACAAAATATTTGAACCTAATTTAAACCATGCACACAGTCCCTCTATGAGTACTAAGTACATATAACAACACACTGTTGTATGTTTTTGTTAATATATTGATGCAATTATTTGACTCTCAAATAAATGCTCGCACAAATTATAGCTACAGTATGCCGCGGCTATCTGTTAGTATATAAAGCCTTACTCTACAATACAATACGTCGTCGTCCGTCGTCGTCGTCGTATTAGACGTCCACTGCTGGACATAGGTCTCTTGCAAGGATCGCCACAGAACACGATCATGCGCCGCTCGTTTCCAGCGGCTGGCAGCCACTCGCTTGAGATCGTCCGTCCATCTAGTGGGGGGTCTTCCCACGCTTCGTTTGCTAGTGCGAGGTCGCCACTCACGCACCTTGGTGTGCGTGGGCATATTATGAATGTTGGAGTCCCAAGGTGCAATACAAAACAATATTGTACAAAATAATCTGTGTATCATTAAATAGTATAAAACAAAGTCGCTTTCTCTGTCCCTATGTCCCTATGTATGCTTAAATCTTTAAAACTACGCAACGGATTTTGATGCGGTTTTTTTTAATAGATAGACTGATTCAAGAGGAAGGTTTGTAAGTAGAAAAATTGGACGACGTCTGCCGGGTCCGCTAGTATTTTATACATATATAAAATGCATATAAAATGTATGAAAAAGATTAACAGGAGGATTTTTGCAATGCAATATTTCGTGGCGTGGCCCATAAAACCATAAACCATAAAATTCCATTAAATGTTATTGCAGATGCATCACCAATACTGTTCAGTTTTCGGGTCAAGTTTTACCCGCCGAATCCCCTACTGCTGAAGGAGGATGTGACGAGGTTCCAGATATACTTGCAGTTGAAAAGAGATCTTCTTCATGGCAGATTGTATTGCACATCTAACGAAGCGGCTATGCTAGGCGCTCTTATTATACAAAGTAAGTTGGAAATATTTTATCAAAAACTAGCGGCCCGCCCCGGCTTCGCGCGTGGTACATATATAGCCTATAGCACTCAAGTATCACTTACATATCCAACGGTGAAAGAATTTTTGAAATCGGTCCAGTAGTTCCTGAGATTAGCGCGTTCAAACAAACAAACTCTTCCGCTTTATTATATTAGTATAGATTGAATACATTGTAAACTCCCAAAAATGAGCAAAAAATTTGTGAAATGATGGATAAATAGATAGTTAAAGTAGAAAATTTTAGCATGGAATGCTCATTATGTAGGCATTGTGACATCACATATTTTTACTTAAATCCATAAACTCCATTATCAAAAGTTTTTTTTTCTTCAATAATTGTAAGCCTTTCTTACGCTTGACAACAATCATGACCGATGGAAAGCAATGATGAGATCTAAGTTAGAACGCGCTTGCCTAGAAAATGCCTATTCACTGCTGAAGGTTCCAACACCTCAATCCTCATGAGGATTATTACACAACAAATCCCTTGTTTACTTGTTAATACTTGTTAATTTACATGTAAACTGCGAGGATGGAAGATTTTATAGGTAAAATAAAACTGTTTCCCTGTAAAGCTTTTACATGTTTCAGTTGAGCTTGGCGACTATGACCCAAGCATCCACGTTGGCAACTACGTGACGGAAATGAGGCTTTTGTTGAGACAAACTGACGCCATCGAAGCTAGGATACAGGTAACTACTCACATTTTTACTAAAACAAAAAAAAAATTGTCTGTAAAGTCGGTTTATCGGACAATAATTTTACGTGATAACGTCATTAGAAAACATTGATGAAGTCGAACGCGTAGGCCGATCGTGCCTCTCTATCGCTTGTTACGCTCTTTCGCTTGTACGCTCGGCAGGCGGAACGAGACAATGGGTCATGCTTTTTCGTGCGTGCAGCCAGCGTTCATCGATAATAGCGAAATATAAGACGTTCTCACCTCAAAAAATTATTTTCACTTATAGGTTTTATCCGCAACTAAAATGGTGCATGGGAGTTCGCCATAATTCTTTCGAACAGTTGGAGGCTAACTCGGCATGTATTTATAACAATTTAAAAATTCTCTTAATATTTACTTATCTCTAAATAATTAATTAAGAAATCACAGATTCCTTAGGATAAAAATATTTCCTGTCTCCATCTCCAGGGTGTAAGCTATTTCATTTTGTGCTGATAAAAAGCTAACAGACAGACACACAGATAGACAGACAATAAAAATATTGTAATATTAGTATGGATAACGACACATATTTCCCGACACATCCGAGTTTCTTGTTGGTTCTCGGTTGGAACGGCATTCCGAACCAGTGGTAGATTCAATTGATGATTCAAAGTACTTGTAAAAGTTTATTTGAATAAAAACTTTTCTGTTCTATTCTGTTTTATATTCTCTGTAATCACAAGTATATTGCGGTTTCCATAGGAACTGCACCGAGAGCCGGTGGACGGCACGCCGGGCGGGTCTGCGCCCGGCGTTAAGGGCATGACCACACAGGAGGCGGAGCAGATGTTTCTAAAAATCGCCTGCCAACTCGACACCTATGGGGTTGACCCGCATCCTGTCAAAGTAAGGCTAGCTTTTTCCCGCGGCTTCACCCGCGTGAATTTCAGTTTTTCAAAAATCCTGAGGGAATCGTGGATTTCCGTTTCCCGTTCCCGCTCCCTTTTCCAACCTTTAAGGTCATAGCACACTTAAACGACTCTGCTCCTACCCGGCAAAAAGAATAAAATTCAAATATGGGCTTTAAATATTGCTCTTTAGATATATTTTACATTGGCATCATAAATTAGCAGACAGCTCGCTGTCAGCGAGCTTACCGCCGTCAGACTGCTCGGTAGTTGACGCCTCGCTGGCCGCACGTTGTAGACGAGCGGTCGGCGCGGTGCCCGCGCGCTCTCTGCTAGCTTGCTGCTAGCAGTCGCCGCGCCCGCTGTCGCCCGCGCCGCTCAGTGTCGGTCAGTATCTACCAAGTCGGCGGGTGGACGGCTGGCCGTCTGCTAGCTGTCGCCGCGTCGACTGCTAGGTACCTACTAGCTGTCGCCGCGTGGACTGCGAGCAGTCGTCTTAGTTTAGGGCGGTGTTGGGTAGGAGCGGTGTTGGAGCAGAGTCGTTTAAGTGTGCTATGACCTTTATACCTACTTTTAAGGAAGTTTGCTATAGTAATCTACCCTATAGCTGTAGCTATAGATTTCGGTTTTTTCAAAATCCCATGGGAACTGTGGATTTTTCCAAGATAAAAAGTAGCATATATGTGTTAAGTCAGGGACCTAGCTCCATTCAAAATTTCAGCCAAATCGGTTCAGTAGTTGCGACGTTAAAGAGTAACAAACATACACACACACACTCAAAATTTTGCCTTTAATATGTAATATTAGTGTGATTAAATTAATAGTTAATTAATAGTAAATTAGTAATTAAAAGAATGTTTTGATTGTGCAGTGAACACGGCATAATATGTTACATTGTAGGACCACAGAGGCAACCAGCTGTACCTGGGCATCAACCACAGCGGGATACTGACGTTCCAGGGCAGCCGGAAGACGCACCACTTCAAGTGGTCCGAGGTTCACAAGATCAACTTCGAGGGACGCATGTTCATTGTACATTTGAATTATCCAGAGGTGAGTTTGTCATTGACTGGCTGATGCTTGCGACTTCGTTCCATTTAGATTTAAGTTTACACACAATAGAACTTACACAAAACTCTTCTCAGTATTGGCTAGAATTTTTTTCTGGCATTGGTATATTACTAGCTTCTGCCCGTGGCTTCGCCCGCGTGAATTTCGGTTTTTCACAAATATCGAGGGAATCGTGGATTTCCGCTTCCCGTTTCCGCTACCTTTTCCAAAATCCAACCGCTATATCTACTTTCAAGGATTTTTGCTATAGTAACCTAACCTATAGTTGTAGCTATGGATTTCGTTTTTAGGGTTCCGTACCCGAAGGGTAAAAAACGGAGCCCTATTAATGTCACTCGGCTGTCTGTCGGTCTGTCCGCCGGTCACAGGTCTCTAGCTCGCAGACGAAATGAGTTACAAACCTGAAATTTTGGTATTTAGTGTAAAACGTTAACCCAAAATCAAATATTGAATTAGAAATTGAATTAAATTATTTTTCAGGGGGGCTCCCATACATGAAAAAGGAGCCGGAAAAAAAAATTTTTTCTTTACCCTAGCTTGTGGGGTATCATTGTTTAGAGCTCATTAATTAGAGTACAAATATATATTTTTTTAATTTTTATCTCAAAAAATAAGGGAATGGGAGGCCATCAAAGTTGTCAGTTTTAGACCATTTTTGTGACGGGGGCTATCTCAAAAACTAAACTAGTTGGGAATATGATATTTCAGTATATTATGTGCTATATGCTCTATTTAAACAACAAATACTGAAAACAACGATTTATTAAATAGTTTATAAGCTGTGACCAAAATAAACGAACATTTTTTTGGGTTTTTCTTTCACGGTTTGTTGCGATGTCTAGCTCGGAAATTAAATATTTCTTAGACCCAAAATATTATATTGTTCATAATTATGTACGGAACCCTGAAAGAGCGAGGCCCGACTCGCACTTGGCTAATTTTTTCAAATTCCTGAGGAAACTGTGCATTTTTCCAGGATAAAAAGTAGCCTATGTGTTAAGTCAGGGAATAATCTAAATCGGTTCAGTAGTTGCAGTGTTAAAGAGTAATAAACATACACACACACAAACCTTCGCCTTTATAATATTAGTGTGATTACAGCAAATCCACTAGGGGATTGGGCACTGAAGCTGAAACAAAGGTTTATTTTACTTTAGCTTCAGATGCTATATCTTTGTTAAATTAAACACTCAACATAAACACACTTTGTTAAATTAAACACTCTGATCTTGTTACTATGATAAGTTAGTACTTGTTGACTATATTTATATTACTATTTATATGTTTTAATATTTGTTTAATTAGTTTATTTTCGTTATTCTCATTCTGAGAGGAGACCCGTGCACCGCAGTGGGCCAGTAACGGGTTGATAATGATGATATCAATAAAACTGCGTCCAAACTGCAATTTTGCAGTCGGTCTGTGTTGACCCTAAATTACAATTACCTAAACTTACGTACAATTTCAATGGACATTTTATTTTGCAGAAAAAGCACACGGTGGGCTTCAAATGTCCAAGCGGAGCCGCGTGCCGACACGTGTGGTGTTGTGCGATAGAACAGATGCTGTTTTTTACGTACGTAAAATAAAAAATCGGAGGGCATTCAACAGATTTTTAGTGCATACAACTGATAATGAAAAGGATTGAAAGTTAAACCAACGACCACACACCACACACTTACTTCAATTTAGGGAACTGTGTAAGTTTCATCAAAATCGGTTGAGTAGTTTTCAACATACCTAATTTAAGTGTGTGGTGAAGTCGGTGTAACTTTCAATTTTTTGATCATGACTTGTTCTTAACTGTCTATAAACTTTCATCAACAGCCTATAATAAAATTATTGACTAATTGTTTATTTATTATTGTGGGATATTTTGCTCAAAAGAAAACAGTAAATTCAGGAATTCCTATTTATTCACTTCTTAAACTAACACTCCTTGCACACGCCTCGACCCCATCCGCCATCTTCCTCCTGTCTCCCTATCTTTCTTCATGCCTCTCGCTCACACACCACGCCTCGACTCTTTCCGCCATCTTCCCCTGTCTCCCTCTCTTCCTTGATGCCTCTCGCTCACACACCACGCCTCGACTCCTTCCGCCATCTTCCCCCTGTCTTCCTCTCTTCCTTCATGCCTCTCGCTCACACCACGCCTCGACTCCTTCCGCCATCTTCCCCCTGTCTCCCTCTCTTCCTTGATGCCTCTCGCTCACACACCACGCCTCGACTCCTTCCGCCATATTCCTCCTGTCTCCCTCTCTTCCTTCATGCCTCTCGCTCACACACCACGCCTCGACTCCTTCCGCCATCGTCCTCCTGTCTCCCTCTCTTCCTTCATGCCTCTCGCTCACACACCTCTACGTTCCAATCCTACATTATTATTGTTACAATATCGGTTTGTCGGTCAGTCTGCCGTCGTCGTCGGACGCGTGCGTGTACTCGGGCGGCGGGCTGTTCTCGTGGGGCACCAAGTTCAAGTACTTCGGCAGGACCGAGCGCGAGATACTGGAGAGGGACGGACTGCTGGCGCCGAGGGATTCACACGTATGACATGCCGACTATTATTATTATTTACTAGCGGTCCGCCCCGGCTTCGCCCGTGGTACATAATATATAGTCTATAGCACTCAAGGATCACGTACATATCCAACGGTGAAAGAATTTTTGAATTCGGTCCAGTAGTTCCTGAGATTAGCGCGTTCAAACAAACAAACTCTTCCACTTTATTATATTAGTATAATATATAGTCTATAGCACTCAAGGATCACGTACATATCCAACGGTGAAAGAATTTTTGAATTCGGTCCAGTAGTTCCTGAGATTAGCGCGTTCAAACAAACAAACTCTTCCACTTTATTATATTAGTATAGGTTATCACGACGGTCTTATAAGTGGGAGGTCCCGGTTTCGATCCCCGGAAGGGGCGATTTGGGAATTTATAATTTCTAAATAGATCAAAAATTATCACTCGCTTTAACATCGTGAGGAAAGTGCTTTGAATATTTTGTCCTACCTACCAGTACGCCATTTTAATTTTTTTTTCCAAAATAACGGCCACGCATAAAACCTGCATAAATCAATAGCTGGCATGAATATAAACAACGATTGTGAGACAAAATTTTACAAAGTGTCACGTTTTCGAGATATAAGCTATCAAAGTTGTACTTTGGTTGTATCGTTTAATTTTAGTTAACCGATGACGCCACCAATACGACTTATTTCGGGGAAAAAATGAAAATGGCGGACTGGTAGGTAGGACAAAATATTTAAAGCCTTTCTTCACGATGTTTTCCTTCACCGTTTAGCTAAATATCGCTGTAGCGATATTTAATTGCTTAAAACGCACATAACTCTGAAAAGGTGCCGGAGATGAATGTCTTAACCACTATGTTATTTGCATTGAAAGGATAATCCAGGTTAATAATTATCATTTCAGGAAGAGGGCTCCAGCGCTGGGGGCAGGAGGAAAGCGTCCAGCGTCCCCGCCACACCCTCTACGCCTATGACTGGGGATTTTGGTACTATATTTTTATCTATTGACTAGCGGACCCGGCAGATGTCGTTCTGCCCGGTGGCGTACCGACATTAGCGCCATCTACCGATACCCGGTAGGTTACCTGTACCTACCCGGTAATTGCGTTTTCAAACCATCGGTTCAGCCGTTTAGGAGGAGTTTGGTGACAAACACATGCAGAATAATTATATAGGTTATATAGGTACGGGTGAGAGAGTTTACCGTATCGACGGGATGAACATTAAATATTTGACAGTTACGAAACCCATGAACATTTTGTATGGGAAACTGTTTTTTCTTTCATTTTATTTTTTCGTCAATTTTCCAATGTTTTTAATAGTTATTCTCTTATTCGGCACGGAGACAAATACGACAAATCAAAAACTATGAAAATCGGTCCAGCCGTTCTCGAGTTATAAGTGTTCGAACAAACCGGACTTTTTTTTATTTACCGGATTTAGATCTTAGACCCGCCACGCTGCTCCAATACGAGTTGGCGGGCTTCAACAAATATTTTCACATGGTAGTGATAAATAATAATCAAGTGAGCAACTGTGACAAGGACGGAGGAGGGGGTCGACAGATCATGAAATGTGTGACGTAATTTATGGATGGGAATCCATAATCCTGGGAATGAAAATCCCTAAGGGGATTGCTGTCGAAAACTTAGCGTCTCGTTTATTCCTTTCAGGTTACAGCAGTCTCCCTCGATCCACTCACAGCGCGCCCCTGGAGGAGAGCGGCACCATTCCCGACAACGAGGCGTGCGACGGCGGCTGTCTGCTCAGCGGACCCACTGTGGACATCGCGCTGGCGTGCTGCGACCACCTCAGGGCGGTCACCGAGGAGCCTAAACCCTCAGGTAAAGGCTAAAGTCAAAGTCAAGAGTCAAAGTCAAAGTCAAGTCAGTCTAAAGTCAAAATCAAATTCTAAAGTCAAAGTCAAAAGTTAAAGTCAAAAGTCAAAGTCAAATAAACTGTTCAAAATCGGTACACTGTACGCTTTTTGAACGTCAATTTCACAAGACAGGTATTAACTCGTGGAGCGGGTCTCGACGGATGCTTGCGTATCACCGATTACGTCATAATCCGTCTCGCGCATTGGTTATCGCCGTCTTCGTACAGTCTGTTGGGCACACGAGTATCTTTTCTAGGGTGAGTGGGCGAGTGTACGAATGCGTAACTATCGCCATTACTTTGCGTCTCGCTCTTGCTGTAATCACCAAGCTGTAAATAAACCGGCGCAACCCAACTTAGGCGGAAAATCCGTTTCTTCCGCGTCAGACTACGCCATAAAAAGAGGCACATTGTACGTGAATATAAAGTTTAGGCGCTCATCACTGGCGTGCTAAACTGCACTTTATTGCGCCGAATCAAGAGCGACTTTTTATTTGAATGTCTGTGTGGAGTGAGCCTTCTGTATCAATAGTACATTTAACAGCCGCCGCACACTGGGCCACTAGTGGCGACGACTAGTGGCCGCCACAAGTCGCGGAAAAGATTTTTCATACATTCTCTTGTGGCTCGAATGCGGCCACTCGAGCGCTCAATGTGCGGTGGTACCATATAAAATGTATGAAAAATCTCTACCGCCACTAGTCGTCGCCACTAGAGGCCCAGTGTGCGGGGGCTGTAAAAAAGCAATTCCCAACAGCGGCGTGCCCGGAATACAGTACCCGCGATCAGTTCTCGCACTCTTCGTGCGAGAGCGCCGCGACCACGCACGCGACATACGCGTCGCAAACCTCGCACGCCGCGGACGACTGGCGCCCCCCCGCGCTGCAGCCCCCACCCCGCCCCTTCAGCCTCCTGCGTACCTTCGTGCCGTCCTTCTTGTTCGTATGGCTCTCTCTCGCTCTCGCCGCGTTACTACTCTTCGAGACCGACTGGCCGCCGCTGCGTAGCTTAAAACGCAAGCCCGAACTCGTCTCGCTACGTCATCACTACTATGCGCCGCTGAAGGAGTATTTGAAGAGGAAGGTAATAGAACTTTTCTGATCGGACCGCGATTCGTGATAAGCTACGTCATCCATTATATTGTTATTGTGACGGTTTTGTGAATAAGAATTGTTGCTCCTTTGTATTGGCGTCAGCTTTTGCTTTAGGTCCCTCGTTCATACACGTTTTTTGCCGTGGGGTTTTTTCTTTCTCACAGCACAGGGCATCCTAGTTTTGATACCAGACACTTTGGGCTATGTATTATAATAAATTATTTCTTATATGCCTTGTATTTATTAACAATAAAAATTAGGAATTATGCGTTAACCTTTACCTACTGATGTGACATTGGCCCTTAGACTAATCGATGAAGTTTCTACAAGAGCATAAAGATAATATAAGTAATGTTTTTACGAATACAGTATTTGTAAAAAAAGAATTGGTTGTCTGTAATGTCGGTTTTGGACTATAATTTTACGTGATAACGTCATAGGAAAACATTGCCTCATATCGTTTATTCCCATTGACTCTTATTATTATTATTTCTATGTTTATTCCGCGTACTCGCTTGCAAGCGGTACGTGACAATGAGTCATGCTTTTACGTGTGTGCGGCTGGTGTTCATCGGTTTATAAGATGTTAAAATTTAGCGATTTAATGCCCCAATGATAGTAAAGTGTGTAGCAATTTTATTCACGGAACCGAATGAGTCAATGCATTGTTGAATCTCGTTGCAACTGTTTTAATGTGTACAAATGGTATTCAAATAAGAATGGATCTGACGATTAATTTTATTTATTTGTGCCATATCCTAATTTATTTTATTTTAGTTGTTAACTGTACTTACATATAAACAAAAAATAAAGAAAGAGAATATTTTAAAATAATTTACATTCCTATTAATTTAATAAAA
This sequence comes from Melanargia galathea, assembly GCA_920104075.1. Taxonomy (NCBI): domain Eukaryota; kingdom Metazoa; phylum Arthropoda; class Insecta; order Lepidoptera; family Nymphalidae; genus Melanargia; species Melanargia galathea. Next base: position 4,721,870 of record OV049859.1, on the reverse strand, counting down.
ATTATATTTTTTATTTTTACTTTTTATAAATAAATTTCTTATCATCCAGTACTGATTTTATATAATATGATTATGACCGGATAAAGACGTCGGATTATCTAATTCTTACTTGAATAGTATTAGAATTCTGTTTAAGAAACAATTAATATTTTTTACCAGAAAATGATTGTTACCTAAGCGATTGATTGTATAAGTTGAGCCATTACATACGTGCAAAATGAGTCATTAGAGAGAGATGAGATATGAGAGATACGAGATATGAGAGATAAATCATTTTTATCGGACCTCTCGCTCGCACTTACACTCGCTCTGGTGTTGTGTGTAACACTAAAAAAGGATTTGTCGATAGTCGATAACAGGTTATAAAGAGCGAGGGAGAGCCTTTACAACTACGAACTCTATGATGATGATAATGATTTATGACTCAGTTTGCACGTTTGTAATGGCTCAACTCTATCTTTACTATAAAATTATGTAAAGTAAAATAGGTAGGTATATAGCGTCAATTCCGAAGTGTCAAAACTTTTGGACACATTTTAAGGATTTTCTCCAGTTTGCATTTAATATAGCATTTATGAATACTTTATTATTAATGAAACTGTTATGTAATTAGTAACATATCTTTATTTTTTGTAAAGATATTTTGTCCGCGCTTTATATAATGTACAAAATAGAGCATAGCTTGCAAAATAATAATTGCGCACATGATTTTTTAAAATACGTTTCATATTAAACAGATTAAAAAAAATGTACTACAATAATAAAATTCCGTTTAGATTTTTATAGCGCAAATACATTTGTAATTTCTTCTTGTTTAAAATTTCTTGTTTCGACTAACTTATCTTACTTAATAATGTTCGACGCACATCCCTTGTGATTTTTCATATTAAATTGTTATTTAATTTTATTAAGGCGTGCACAGATAGGGTAGAGATGGGTTTGTCCACACCGAGTGTACCAGTTCGTAGATTGCCTCGCGAGGCCAATGTGGAGGTGCCTCGCGAGGCCGAGGAAACACGCAGAAGAATAAATATTCGGCTCGCGAGCTCGTGCATTTAGGGCACTATCTCACTAGGACACCAATGGTAGCGCAACCAGTCGCGCTACCAACAAAATGTATACAGCTGTATGGTGGGTGTGTGGGTGGCCTGGTGTCCGCTTGGTTGCGCAACATTTTGGTGACAGCGACCGGGATTACCGGCTGGTGGCGCAACCATGGTGTCCTTGTGAGATATTGGTGAAAGTGTGAGTACACCCTATATTTTTAATTTTTACGAGCTTAGTATATGGCTCTCTCGCACAATCCATACAAATGAAAAGGAGATTAGAAAATGGTGTGGTAGGCTTTAACAATTATTTGTTATTGAAGCGGTTGCCTCCTTAAGTACAATCTGAATAAAGCTGGGTATCCACTATGATCGCGAACTTGTAGGGTTCCTTAAATGTTCAAAAACTTCTGCAAACAAAAAGCTGAAAAACCGATTCTGTTTGGAACCGCTTTCGCTTTTCCTCATGCCTTCATTTAAAATATAATATTATTCATTTCTCATTTTAAAACTGATACTGCTTCCATAGAAAGAATTCTTTTTAATTGTATTTTTGTTGCATTTATAATTTAATGATCAACATCATATTATAAAACATCTCAACACAAAATCTATTGATCTACGATCTAACTTTTTCGCAGTGTGACAACTATCCACTAGGGAGGAGCATGTAACAATGATCTATTATTACCAAAGTCTAGGATTCGCGGACATAGTGAATAACCATAGTGAATTAACCTGAATAATGCGTTCAAGATAAGAATATAATGTCAAATCGCCATTTTCTATTTCTGTCTCGTTACAGAGACCGAACTGAAAGAAAGAAAGACAGAAATACAAAATGGCGGCTATTCTAAGCTTGTATATAATGTGATCAACCTAAGCTTAGTACTTAATAAATTGCATTGGTTTATTATTGTACAGTTCTAGATACAAACCTTTTGGAGTATATTGTTAAACTAAAATAATTAATTATATTTGTACTTATGCGTTGTCCTTGAAAAATGTACAAAATAAACTTAGTACAGCAGCTTATATACTTCACGTAGAGTAGCGACACCAGTGTTTTACATTAACTTATTTTTATATGAATCTCAATTAATCAATATACACTGTCAAAAAAATGGATATTGTACATGCATTTTTTTGACATATTCAATAACATGACATTAAAGCTTCGTTTATTGTCTGTTTGTATATTATGTTAAGAGTATTTATTTGTTTTTTATTATATTTTAATTAGGGCAAAATAAAAAATTAAATATTTTTTACATATAATTTTTTTTTGTAAAGCACATGTAATTCGAATATTATTTTGATTAATTTTTCTTGTCCTTTGATGTTCGTGAAAAATCGAGAATTATATTAATATGTAAACATCGATACTGTCAGAATCGATATTGTTACAACAAATCGATATCATAATCGGGCTGATGTAAAACAATTCGCGCTCTAATATTAGAAAAAAATATATACATATATTCGAAAATGGAATTGAACGCAAATAATATATTATTGTTATATTATCGTTTTTCTTGGTTGTAAATTTTTAACAAAACGTTGATTACATTTTAAGCACTGCTAGTTATTGCCTTATTAGGATGCGTATACTAACACGTTAGCCTAAGACGCTTTCTGCCTAGTCATTTTGTATAAATAGTACCTACTTCTAATTAATTATTATTCTATTATAATATATAATGTTATTTTTTTTTAATATCATTATAAACTTGAAATTTGATGTCAGTGTTTATTCCAGTTAATATTTAAACATATTAAAAAGTGATAACTGTGTCACTTTTTTGTTACAAATGTTGTATTACAATGTAATTTTGAAAGCCCACATAAAATAACATTTTATTTCCTCTGAGTCAATTTTCTTAAGACTAGGTAAATTTTTTTTTAACATTCTGAAAGCATTTAACTTTTTTTGACTAACTTATGTATCCAATAATATCCTACAAACTTAATTTTGTAATTATTATGTATAAGATATACCTCAATTCGGAGCATTTAATGATAATTAAATAAAATAAGAATTTCTATAGTAATTTATAAGGAAACAGTATGTTGTGAAATGAGAGTTTGCTCCGAGATTATTAAACAAGTGAACTGTGAATTAAAGTTTTGGTTTACAGCAAGAATTTGTTTCTCACTAGTTTTTAAGGAAAAAAAGTGTGCATCTGTTGTTTTCCAGATCAATGTTGTGATGTAAAATATTTTGTCATCCATAAAATCAACATTGATTAAAGTAGGTGTCTACTTATTTTAATAAATACCCAAAAGGTGTAAAAAAGTGTAAATGAGTAAACTTAGGATTGTGTCAATTATTGTTTCAATCGACGTTTCTACCGAGTCGTAGTATAAAGATATAAATACTATGATAGACTTTATATTCTTTATATCAATGACAAAGTACGTAATCTCTTTAATCGCGTCTCTACAATGTGATGCGACTATACCTTCCGAGTCGCTGACATAGTACATATAGGTCAACCAGAATCTCATGAAAAATCTCATGGGAAATTAAATTTTGTAGTAAGCAACACTAGGTTAACTCAGTGCCCTAGTAATAAACAAAGTAATTACATTCAGAACACCTTACCTGGGATCATTTCACGAAACGAAAAATCAAGCAACTGCATTTTAAATACAAGAACAAAGTAATCAACATCCAATTACTTTGTTTTTGTGTTCTGCTTGTTGTTTACTTGGTTTTGCATTTATATTCCTGGTTAGTGTGTGCAGTTACTTTGTTTGGGCAATTCAAATTTCAGTAAACAGTTATTTGAAATATTAAACTGTGATAAAAAACTACTCGACATAAAACTTTTGTTAATGCAAAAAAAAAGTCAATTTCACAAAAAATGTCAGTTACTTTGTTTATCGCTAGGGCAGCCGTAGTGTTGCTAACTTTGGAATTTCATTTCCGTATTTTTCATGAGATTCTGGTCGACCTTTACTAACTATTGGCTATATTAATGCCCAGAGTAATAGCATTAATAAAAATAAATTCCGCCAAACAAAATATTGAAATTGGAACAAAGTGTTAACTTTCTACATTTTGCGAGCGCGCGTTAATTATTAGTTATTTATGCAACTGTTGTGTAATAAGGGGTATTAAAACACGAATGTGGGTTTATCACATTCGGCTTCGCCTCATGTGATAATAGTATCACATGAGTGTTTTAATACCTAATTATCAACAGTTGCATACAAGACTTTATCTACACCCATAAATTATGAATCCTCTATAAGATTCTAAAACAGTTAGCTTACTGCTAAACCCCCGACATTCGCCATTTTGTGTTGAAGCCATCTTGAATTTGCATTGTGCTATTCTACTAGTCAAGCCCTTTCATTTAATACCCATATTGAGGGAGTTGTGAAAAAATATGTAATCCGCCATTTTGTGGCGGTCCAATTTTCATGAAACATAGCTAAGAACACTCCCGACTAATTCACCTTTCAAACAAAAAAAACGCATACAAATTGGTTCACCCGTTTGTGCACTACGGTGGAACAGACAAACAGACACATACACACACACACACACTCACACACCCACACACCCACACCCCCATCCCCACCCCCGCATTCAAACCGGTTTGAGCGCTACGGGGGAACAGACACACACCCACACCCACCCCTCACACCCACACTCCATCCTCACCCCCGCATTCAAACCGGTTCACCCGTTTGAGCGCTACGGGGGAACAGACATACACACACACGCAACACACACACACAACACATACACACACACACAACACACACACACGCACACACACACACAACACACACACGCACACACACACACCCACATCCACACCCAACTCACGCCCAACCCACGCCCACGCCCACGCCCACACCACCATTCCCACCTCCGCATTCAAACCGGTTCACCTGTTTAAGCGCTACGGAGGAATAGACACACACACAGACACGTCAAACTTAACACCCCGTCGTATTTGCGTCGGGGTTAAAAACGGATGATGTAATATTGTACCAAATTTCATTACATCACTCGTTTGGATGATGTAATGGTTGTTACAACATTGGGTGTTCTAAAGTTGGCAATAAGCTAACTGTTTCAGAATCTTTAATAGAGGATTTAAAGCATGGGTGTAGATAAAAAAATAGAACTCACTGTTGTCTGTTTTTAGAAAACAGACAACAGTTCGGTTTTTAAAAACCTAACTGCCTTTTAATAAGCTCTTAATATGAACTTCGCGTGGATTAATGTTTTTGAAAGATTTTGTGGGAACGTTTTGTTTGCCCGAGATGAAAAATAGCCAATTTCCATCTCACGGGATATACTTAAATAACAGCTATCTCCTTCCAAAGTTAGGCCGTTATACATTTATCCTGATATTAAGTTTTTAATTTTTAATGCAGAAATCTCAAATATCCGGGATAATAATTATGGTGCCTAGAAAACTTCTTGTATCCTTGCTTCCTCTAGCTGCCTGTGAAAGTCCAGTCAAAATAGGTTTAGCCGTTTCAAACATTAGCTTCGGACATGGAGCCAACAATGTTTTAAAAATATTTGCTTTAAAATTATGAGCTTAAATAAGAGGCAGTTATTTCGAAATAGACGGACATTTCAATTTTATTTATAATATGTATGATCCGTTTCAATAGAGTTGAGCTAAAATGTAAACCAACACACCTTTTTGCTAAAAAATTACAGAATGGATTGAAATTAAACTTGGCACGATTTAAGTTTATACTACAAACTTAAATCGTGCCAAGTTTCATTTCAATCCATTCTGTAATTTTTTAGCAAAAAGGTGTTTTGGTTTACATTTTAGCTCAACTCTATTGAAACGGACTATATATCTACTTACTTACCTATAGTTCACGCAATTCCTTTATTAACTAAGAGCTTTACGTAAAATAGTTATGTATTTTTGCACAAATTAGAAGTATAGATGACGAGTTGATTGATTAACAGTACTTACAGAGCTAGGAATTAATTTTTTTCCTCAGTGTTGCCATGTTCTACTATGTGGACCAACACGATTAATATTGATTTGTACCTGTTTATAATTTTTTATACTGCTTTGAAAATTTTACGTAGTCTGGACTCATCCTTAACGATATGTAATAATATACTTATAAAGCTGATCACATATCTAACAGTATGCGTCGTACGTTTATTCTTTATAATTCGAATGACGCCATCAATACCCCTAGTACGAGTTTGCTTAGTAATATCTCGAAATTGCAAACTGTTGCAAACCGACTGTCCAATCCGCGTGCAGTTCTGGCATAGTCACACTGCACGTTAGACACTTTTTTTTTTTATTCGGATCAACAAACAGTAGCACGCAGTGCTTAGAAAAAAAACAGTAATAATAATATAATAATACAGTAATACTATACATGCTACCCACTACGTCAACCACTTATTACTTAATTACAAAAGTTACATGTATAAAAAATACCACTTAAAATAGGCGGTCTAAATTTGTGACCTGATAATTCCATATTATATTTTACAAATAGATTAAAATCTATTCTATTTTTATAAAGTTACAGAGGAAGTTACAATTTAACTCAAGTGTCACGTTTGTCAACTTGAAAACTAACACTAGATCTGATCTGTGGTTTGTACTGATAGATATGTGACCAGAGCAAAGTCTATATTAGAGACTATCGTAAGATATTTCTAATCTAGTTTAGGATGATTGATGAGGTAGCAGATTTCGTTGGGGAACATATTTTTGTAAGGACTGACTGCATTGCGGAAGCAGAGGCCAAATTGTTTCAGACTTTTTATATAATCGTTCATAGGGTCAAGTGTAGACCGTGCGGCGCACTTCGCACAATTCTCAGTGGCAGCCCGAAGCTGTTGTGCTCTATAATATCTCCTCCGTATATGCTAAGTTTCTTATGACATTTGACTTTTATGCCAAGTACTCCTCAACTACATCCAGATTTCGTAGACTTCCAACTTATTAACTTTTACGCGGATTTCAATTTTTTTTTTTCATTTTTAAATATTGATTAACGCAACCATTGTCAAAAACAATTTCATTAGAATTTTTATTTTTAGCGGGAAGCTATTGTACAGATTTTTTTTTTTGCGGGAAAAAGTGGTACCTAGTTTGCGAAGGTAGAGTGCCCGCACGGTGTTCGCTGGCCCTTATCAATTCACAGTCCAAGGATATTGTCATTCCGCTTTTGTATTTGTATGTACATAGGTATTCACACATGAACAACTCGTAGTGAAATACCTTTGTAATATTGAATTAAGCACAAAATGTAATTACTGAATAAAAAATATAATCTTTATTTTGTTTCATTTAACAGCCATACATCTTAGATGTATAGGTAGTTATTATTATAGATTGAGGATAACGCACACTTGTGCGGACGGTTACGCAACGCTTTCTCGATTGCAGTAGGGTTATGCCGAGTTTGCACACATCGACAACGCTACTAGATTTCGAATATCGAAAAAAATTACAATATCAGAGCAAAATCATAATGAAACCAAAACCTCGTAGTATAAAGTTGTATTCAGTAGGTACCTAATTCCAATTTTCATTTTGCATTTCTGCTTGGGGCCGGGCGCTGCGCTAGCTGTAATAGACGCTATCCACCTGACGAACTCAAACCTTAAAACAAGCCAGTTTAGGTCCATTTCACTTTGAAGTCATTGTGTTTCGATACTCGAATTCGATCAACGTTGTCGGTTTGACATTTCGTCCAACAAGTGGTCTTTGGAAAGTTTGTTGCATGCGGTGTGTACAAGTGTGCGATCACGTTAAGTGAACAAAAACAGCAAAAGTCGGATTTATCATTTATTATTTCAAAAAATAATTCCAAAATAAGCAACAAACAAAATAACAACGTAAAAATATCTAATTAATAATGCTCATACATCTGCTTGCAGTAACACTGTAGTCTGTAATGATTAATGTTGCGCTTTCTCTATTATATACTTTAAAAAAATTCTTTTTAGGCTTGCCTAGACTTTACTAATTATGGGTCTATATACGCCGGCATCAGTGGGAGCACTGATGCCGGCGTACACATACGTATAATAATATTTTATCTATAGCAGAAACGCACCTAGAGATTTGAAATTTAGAAATATATTTTGAAATTCTATACCCAAATGGGTGACGTCGTCCTAATCGGTTAACGATCGTACGATCAAACGATTTCATCGTACGACGAAAATTACTTAGTGCCTATTGCGATCGCGCGATGATTTTCGAGCTTCAATTAGGACACACTTAGGGGATTCATAATTATGTTTGATTCGATCGCACGAAGAATTTGAAGTCTGTTAATAAACTAGTATCGTTATAGGTTATCTATAACACAATTTGCTATTATTATTATATATATATTTTTCGCAATTAACTAAAGGCCTGTTTCACCACCTTCTGATAAGTGTCTGATAGCCTTGATAGCTATTTTTTATATTGTAAGTTTTGTCACTTTCTTACCAATTGTCAAGTGACAAAGACAAAAGTTGTAGATAGCTATCCGATACTTATCAGAAGGTGGTGAAATAGGCTCTAAATGTTGTAATCTCGATATAACACTTTCTATTTTTTGTTTTACAATACGAAAATAGCTGTTTTATTATAATTATTTGTTACAAAATTGTTATAAAACAACAACTTCTGTGTTGTCCGAGCACTTGAAGTTACTCATATTCAGCCGGCTTTATATTATCTACTCCCATAGGTACATATATAAATAAATTTTTTAATTAACATATTTAGAAAATCTAAATATGGCACTAAGCACTTCAAATTATTATATAAAAATATGAACATTAAATTAATAATAGTTAATAGTTTGCGCTACGATAAATTAAAATATACATCTATTACAGTGTTTCAATCATAGAGCGGAGTATAAACATGAATAATAATAATAAAAAATTATAAATTCAGATTCGTACTTACAATTAAAACTTTTTATCAGCTTGAGCTATAAATAATATAAACATTAAAAGAATTCCTTACGCCCTTAAAAATAATTATACATATTTAAATGTTAACTTGTTATCAACTTCAGAGACTCTATTGTGAGTTTTCAAGTTAAAAACGTGACATGTGACTCACAATCGTTGGCGTAAAGTTGAAATAAATCGTTTATAAATGAACATTTTAAATGACGGATATACGCCAGCCAACATGTTACGTTAATTTACTTGAAAGTAAAGTACGATTCGCACCTGACGGAACGCGGCAGATCGCAGAGTCAATCTAATGAATCCATACGTCATATCTGAATCGCACTTTACACTGAGTCCGCTATGAAGTCTAAGTTTTTCATACAAGTATTGTATGTATTCAAAAGACGTACTCCTAGGTCCACAAACATTTCATCATTTCAGTTATTTCTTTCTAGTTCTACACATTTAGCAACGAGGTCGAACATCGTAAGGGGAAATATTGCGTATTACATAAATTATACGACTTAAAAACAAGTTCATTTAACTCAGGTGGTATAGTTTTCTATAATAGAAATCTATCATTTCTATCAACGTTTTCGAAATCTGTAAGCTCATACTAAGGGTTACAGTTCGCGACCATTGCTTGCGTTGCTAAATGTCAGGCAACCTGATATTGTCGACGGTAGTTCATAATAAAAATATATAGGTACTTAGAATATAGCATATGATAAAATAGCGCTTAAAATTACGAAGCTACGGACCATAATGGCGCACGACCGTGCCACTAAATTATTATGCATTTCAGACGAGAACACCGCTCATTGTCATACTGACATATCAGGTGTGAAGTGACATTGGCAGAACTCTTCTCATTTTAAATGCATAACACACGAGCGAGGCTCTTCAACAATCGTACGTATTGACTTGGTGAGTGTAATGTTACGTACCGATGGGTTGCGATAGTCAGGTTTCATGTTTAGAACAAAAAACCATAATCATAGTGGTAGAATTACAAACTTATGCAACCGATTTTGGTTTTTTTATTGGTCAAACTTTAACCGTCTTTTGCGCAACTGATCCTATGGCTATGTTGTGAGACTCGGCTAAGTCAACAAACAAACGGTCTAACCAACATACCTATCTTAATTCTAGATCTAGACGATTTCGGCCGAGCGCCAGTCCGCACGCGGCCTAAGCGAGCCTACTCGCTGTAGTAACATGGACCCTAGTTTGTGCTCTACGCTGTAGGGGCTCGCGAGCTGCTCGCGGGCCGACTAAAATAGTTTATGCAGTACGTTCCCAAAATGGCCGACATATTTGTACACAAAATATAGACGTGAGAGTCCCAAGGTGCTGGAATGGCGACCACACACCGGAAACGCAGTGTTGGCACCCGCCACTACTACTAGGTGGACCGACGACGTCTGACGTAGCACGAGTCGAGGCAGCCGCTGAAGAGACCCATGACTCGCAGTGGACATCTATCGGTGAACGACGAGTTTGCCAGTTTTGGGATCGTACGCTCTCTAGCTACAATCTAAATTCGATTACACGGCTGGGGCGGGGGGCGAGTGGGGAGTGGGGGGCGCTCAGTCCACGATGGACAGCTGCGCGAAGCCGACGAGCCCCTTCTCGTCGGGCGGCAGCGCGGGGTCGGCGGAGGGCAGGCGGAAGGCGGCGGCGCGCGGCGCGTCCCGCCCGTCGGGGAACAGGTGCGCGTCCACCAGCGCCTGCAGCTGCACGGCGATGGCCTCGCCGTCCGCCTCGGGCACCAGCCCCGCGCCCACCAGCTCGGTGGCGATGCCGTCCGCCGAGTCCTTGCCGGGCGCGAACTCGAACCGGATGTCGTTGAGCTCGCGGCGCGCGTTGCGCATGCGCAGCACCAGGTTGAGCTGCGGCGCGGGCTCGGGCGGCGCGAACCCGCCGATGCGGAAGCCGTCGCGGCCGTCGCCCGCGTCGCCGTCGCTGTCGCTGTCGGAGGACGCGGCGCGCAGCAGCGTGTTCATGGGGCGGTCGCGCGCCGCCTCCGCGTCGTCGGCGTCGTCGTCGTCGTCGCTCTCCCACACCCACTCGCCGGTCTCCATGCGGTGCAGGCGGCCCGACGCGCCGGGCTGCCGCCGGCTCGCCTTGTGCACGCGCGTCTCCATGCTGGGCCCGATGCTCACCAGCGTCTGCACGAGGTACTTGCGGTCCTTGGCCTTCTTGAAGAACGCGTGCTTCAGCAGCTCGGTGGCGGTCGGCCGCTTGGCGGGGTCCTTCTGCAGGCACTCGGAGATCATCTTGCGGAACGTCTTGCCGTACGCCTTGTACTGGTCGCGCTCCTCGGCGCCCGTGTCGAGCGTGGGCGGGTCGTTCTGCAGCGTGAGCATGAGCACCTTCATGGGCGGGTACTTGTGGTAGGGCGCCGTGCCGGTCGCCATCTCGATGGCGGTGATGCCGAAGGACCACACGTCCGCCTTGAAGTCGTAGCCGTGGTTCTGCTCCATGACCTCGGGCGCCATCCAGCAGGGCGTGCCCACGAAGGTGTGGCGCACCTTCTGGCGCGACAGGTCGCGGCCGGTGGCCAGCCAGGCGGAGACGCCGAAGTCGGCGATCTGCACGGCGCCGTCGTCGCCCAGCAGGATGTTGCCGGCCTTGACGTCGCGGTGGATCTGCCCGTTCTGGTGGAAGTACTCGAGCCCCTTGAGCACCTCCTTGAGCACGGTGGCGATGGTCGCCTCGTCGAACACGCCGTGCTTGCAGTTGGAGATGCGCATCTTGTGCTTGATGATGTCGAGCAGGCTGCCGCCCTCGAGCAGGCGCAACACGAGCCACAGCTCCTCCTTGACCACGAAGCTGGTGTAGTAGGTGACCACGTTCTCGTGGTTGCAGCTGGACATGGCCTGGATCTCCTTGAGCAGCTCGTCCATGGAGGTGTTCCACTTCTCGAGGTTGATGCGCTTGATGGCGCACTTCTCCTGGCGCGCGCGGCAGAAGGCGGCGTGCACCACGGCCGTGGCGCCCACGCCGATCACCTCCAGCAGCTCGTACTCCTCCTGGCTGTTGGGCCACGAGTGCCCCGAGTGCCCCGACTGCCCCGAGTGCCCCGACTGCCCCGAGCTGGCCATCTCAACTGTGAAACCTACTTACAACGTTACAACTTACGAGTGTACTCCTAGCGCGCCCGACACCGAATGCGAAACGATACTTTAATGTACAGTTATAACATTAAGGGGCATGACTCGGTTATCCATATTGATATGATTTTTAGGTATGTAGTTCTGTGTAACCAACACTACTTGTTTGTTTGTGGTCTCGAAACGATGGAGTGTCCGATTAGTGTCTCTTAGTTCTAGTATTGTCTTATTGTCTTCCGTTAACACTGACGCCGTGTTGAGGTCTACATTTGATGGATAAGAGTAGTCGCCTGGAACGATAAAACACCACTGTCAATATTACACTACTTGTGAAAATAGTAGATTATACAAGCATTAAATAAGCCAGTTTATTTGACGTTTAGCCATCCGAGCCGAAAGCAAAGGTAGGTATTTAAGTTAAGGATAAAATCGTTTTTACGATTCCACTTCCGAAAATATAAAAGTGATACTGTAAGTAAATGTCTCTTTAATTAAAAAACTGAAATACAGCTTTGTATATTTAATGTTAATTTCTTTTACACCTATGCCTGAGAACTAAACCTCATAAGTGACTCTTCACTCTAAATAATGGAGCTATAAAAAATTCATACTTTTATTTTCGTTTGTCATCAAAATCTGGTATATTTATAACGGTAGCTACTGTAGTATGCAACCAGCTGATTTTTTGTATGCAGCTTAGTAAATATTTGTATAATGAAAAGATCATATAGCCCTAATTTAGTTGTACGTTTTCCCACCCCACTGAATCGAAATGTTTAACACCTGCGCACTACAGTAGCTACCTCCATAGAGGCGGCGTCCTAAATCCAAATCATCCAAAAAACATAGGCGGCGACTGCTGGACCATAAACACATTTAAATACAAGAGCATAAGAAGCAGTTTCAGTCCGCTCACACCCAGCATGAGAACAGTACGAAGTACGAAAGTAAGTAAGTTACAGAAGTTGTTACCTGGCAAAAGATGTATAACACCATCCTTTGTTCGCACATGAACCGGGTACAACAGTTCATTACCCTTGCAGCTTATTTCCTTTGCGAACTGTGCGAGCTGCTCTATGTCGTTGAATTTGGACAGACGGTGGAACTCATAGCCCTGTGGCGGGTACAACTGCACTTCCTTTTTGCTGTTTCTCTCCAAAATTTTCAATGGCGTTTCCCACTAAAAAAATATTTTTTATTTAAGTCACAGAACAAAACGAAGTGCGGTAAGACCACAAATTATAATATGTTAACGCAGGAAAGAGTAATTGGTGACTGAAAACGATTGCAAACACCGATCAAATAAATGCCTTGTTGCTCTATATTTAGATTTGAAATTTTACGATAGCAGCTGTAGTAGGTTTCTTTTCATTGCCACCATTCTCATTATTTTACGCCTTGTTTATTAGGTTGGTTTTGTAGATTTGATCGGGTTTTTTACTTAGGTTGTGTTTTTAGATTAGGTTAGGTTAGGTTTTTCAGATTAAGTTAGAGAGGTTAGGTTTTTAAGATGATGTTCGGTTTTTAAATTAGATAGGTATATAGATTTATGTAGGTAAATTAGTTTAGGTTTTCTGAATAGGTAAAGTTAGGCTAACTTAAGGTTGCCCTCCTTACGCACTTCCCCATACAAACGTATTACGCCTATTATTCTAATATTTGTCGCAATAGATCTAAAATTAAGCCAGATATCAATTTATACCTCCATTATCTATGCTATAAAATAAAAAAAATAGTAAAATTTTATTTATTTTGAAAGTTATGACGCTTGAAAAATCACTATTTTAGGGCAAATTTTGAGGCAATTTCGTACGTAAATAAACTATATAAGAAACTAGAAAATTGAAAAACGACCAAAGTCATATCATACGTTACTTCATAATAATTTCAAATATTTTTAGTTTATGTAAAAAATTGCCAAATATTTGCTAAAATAGGCGTAATTCCAAACCTAGATTTCCATCTTTGTAGTTTGCCGTTTTTCACTAAAAATCATGATATGTCAAGCAAAATTTATTTATTCAATTAATTTATTATTTATTTATGTATTTATTTTTAGTACTCTTCTTTACTGAAGATGTATCACTCACAAATGCAGAAATTACTGTTTTAGACTCCACCCACCAACGAATTGTCGCTCTCATAAAGAGCGCTCTTAAATTAGGTTTCAAGATAAATTACCTCAACTTTCACCACTTCGCTGTTAGCTCGTATGCCCGAGGGTCGTTCCTTCAAAGCGGTGACGAAGAACGCAGTGTCGAACCGCACCCGCGCGTTAGCGGGTGTCAGCCAGTTGCTCCAGTAGTGCAGCGCCCACACGTCCGGGTAACAGCCGTGATCCGCGCAAAGCCTGAACAGCTCAGCGGGATCCTTACTCACCTGCAAAATTAATTAGTCAAAGTCAAATAAACTTTATTCAACATTGTTACACTGTAGACTTTTTGAATGTCAATTTTACAAGTACATAGAAGTGATAATCACTTAGGAAAACATAAAACTAAAACTACTACTGCACCCAGTAAAGCTGGCCAGGCATTTGAGAAGCTTAGATATATGTCTCCAAAATCACTGTGTCTAAAAACCAGTCTTCGAAAAATGGTCTCTATGGAACCCTTGATGCGTGAGTCTGGTCCACACTTGGCTGGTTGTCTGGTTGTATTTCTATTATTTCATACTAGCTTTTGCCCGCGGCTTCGCCCGCGTGAATTTCGATTTTTCACAAATCCTGAGGGATAAGTAAATTTCTGGTCCACCCGCCCCCCGCCGCGCGGCGGCGTACCGCGGTACCGCGTACGGCGGGCGCAGGGCGCAGGGGCGCGTGGCGCGGCGCGGGGAGCGCGAGCGTCCGCGTCGGCCGTCGCGATCGCGCGCAGCGAAAATACCTATCAGGGCGTTTTTAACATCTGTATTTACCGATTTCAACACAACTCCTTTTTTGAAAGTCGGTTAAAAAAGTAGCCTATGTTACTCCTTGGTTAATCCTCTACTTGTCTGTGAAAGTCCCGTCAAAATCGGTTCAGCCGTTCCGAAGATTAGCCCGTTCAAACAGACAGACAGACAGACAAAAATTTTAAAAACGTGTGATTCGGTTATGGTATCGTTCAAATAACCATATGAGCTTAATATGTGGTAGTTATTTCGAAATTACAGACAGACACTTCAATTTTATTTATTAGTATAGATAATAAATTGATATATTGATGAGGTACTTAACAATCTAGTCTCTAATATTTGACTAATTAGTAATGTTACTTCGTCCATTGTTTTTTCTGTTCCTGTATACAATATATTGGTACACCAATGATGTACTTAATGTAATCACAATCTAGCTAAACTATTTGCCTAAATTATTAATGTTATTTACCCGACTCTGCCAATATTTGACATCAACATCAGATAAGACATCCGCCCATATGCCGCTTCGCTCTGCTTTGTGTTTAGAGCTGCAGATAAGGAGCCCTAGCTCTTCAAATGTCTCCCTAATCGCACTTATCCTCAGTGCAATGTGCCTGTTGACAAAGACAAAAGTCACATCAACAAAAACTTATAATCAACCACCGTTGTACATTGCCCTCCATTTAGATACTTTTGTCTATTTCATTCTCAGCTTCTTATTTCTTTATTTCAGAGAATCGAGATCCTTCCCATTACTTACATAATGGTAGAGGTTTTCTTGGGATAATAATGTGACGGGGCTCCTTGATTCTTCCGAATCTGCATACTAATAAGATCAGTCATACTAAAATATTTTGATCAGTAAAACCTTATAATATATTAACCTTAATAGCCTTTGGTCCTCCCAGAATGCAAAAAATCTCAGTCTCTAGATTGGTCCAGTGGATACAATTCTAAAAGCCTAGTATTTAATATTGATTTTATTTGGATTTCACAGTAAACCAATAACTAGTCTAGTAAGAAATGTTCTGATATTAATAACACAATGCTGCAGCTACTTATTATATTCGGAGTTTCTTGCTGGTTCTACTCATAGTGGGAAGGGAATTCCGATAATGTGTTTTAACTATTTAATAAAAACCGGTCAAGTGCGAGTCAGACTCGCGAACCGAAGGTTCCGTACTCCAGAAGTATAAGTACAATCTGTTTTTCATTAGTTTGTCTTAAAAGGTAACGTGCTAATTAAGCTAGGCCTCTGAATTATATGAGCGCTCATACAACTCAGAGGTCTATCTTGATTGGCTCAACTATGTATGTATGTAGGGACCCTTTAATTTCCAACTTTTTTTTTTCTTGGAATTTTTCCTTTATTTGTGCGTGCTTTATTTCGTAATTCTAGGTCAACTGGAACTACCATTTAGGTTTTCGACCCAAAACCTATAGGGTACTTCCGGTTGAACTAGATTTGTCATCTCGCTAATCTCAGGAACTACTGGACTGATTTCAAAAATTCTTTCACCGATGAATATGTAAGTGATCCTTGAGTGCTATAGGCTATATTATATGTACCACGGGCGAAGCCGGGGCGGACCGCTAGTCTGGTATAAATTTCAACTTGCTAGGTCCACCCGTTCCTGAGAAAATCGGTGGTGATACACAGACAGACAGACGGACAAGAAAGTGATCTTATAAGGGTTCCTTTTTTTACCTTTTGGGGTACGGAACCCTAAAAATGAACCTTATTTAATTAAAAAGATCTATTCTATTTTTTATTTCTTATACTATATTTGATTATATTTACAGTTTTGTAAGTATTTAAACAAGTAAGTACCTAACACTTGTAGTTTGGTATTCCTAAGAAAAAAAAATAAGTCTCTTACTATACATTTATATTGCTTTGTATCATTAGATTGTTTTATTTCTTTAAACAATGATATCTTGTTTAATTTCAAGGTTTTAAAAAGCCCCAATGTCAAGGTTGGAGCAAATAATTAATCACTCAAATGAGACAAATCGATTTGCTCCACAGTTAAACTACATCATTTAATTACAGGTAAAAATCAGTTTTTTCAATGTAATGGTTTTAAATAGCACAATTTAAATAGCAAAATAGCACAACAAATTAACTTTGTAGCTTGGTAGGTAATTATCAGCTTGTGTCATGTAATTTGAATGCGACACTTGAGTTGGTATCATATTATAACGTCTCCAGCTCTAATGTCTCATTTGTTTAATCTTGAAAATCTATACAACAATAAAGATGATACTAAGTTTATGATACTAACAGATCAAAATGTATTGAAACTAAAATTAAAAAAATATATAAAGACAGATCATGCACAGAACATAAAAGTTCATCATCATCATTGTCAACCGATTATCATCTGCCCACTACAGGGCACGGGCCTCCTTTCAGAATGAGATTTAAAACATATAAAGTTTTCAAAGTTATATGTATGTATTAATATAAAATAATCATAAAATTGTATAAAACCATTGATATCTCATGTTCGCCAAGGAAATGTATTATGCATGTGCTGCTGGGAGTGACAGCAGAATTCTTAGGATCACATAACAATGCTACATTAATATTATATGTAAATGGAAAAGTAACTTTGTCTGCCTGTTACCTTTTCATGTCTAAATCACTGAACCAATTTCAATAATATTTTGAGTGATAGCTTACATTTTAAGGAAGGACATATTGTGGCTAATTCTGTTGTACACAATCTCTAAACCTAAACTAAATTGACAGGTTTAAAAATAGTGCTATCCCCTTCAGCAGGGAGGATTGTGAAAGAGACAGGAATATATTTAGACCTGTCATTTTAGTTTAGATTTAGAGATTGTGTACAACAGAATCGCCCACATTAAGGCACTTTTTTTTTAAAAAGAATAGCAATGATTTCATCCAAGAAAAGAGTTCTCCCAGCAACTCCCATTTGTGTATTGTTTATCTGATTTAGCTGAAATGTGGCACTGAGATGGCTTGTACCTTAGGGATGGGCATAGAATATCCATAGAAAAGATTTCTAAGTTATAATCTAAGTTCTAAATTGGAAACTAAGTTGTGGGCGTCAGCTTGTTTCAAATAAAACATTGGATACATTCCTGGCGCACATCACTGTTGTTGTGCTTAGTCGTCCATTTAAAGTTCCAAAGAACACTTATATACTATTATAAGTATTGCTTGAGTATTTAAATATTGAGTTACATGAAATGAACTATATACAATGAATCATTTTCGCTTGAAAAGGCAAAAGTTATATCAAAACAGAAAGTATAGAATTCTTTTAACCTAATTACTTTTAAATTCAAATTCATTTATTTCACATAGGCCAACGTGTGGCTCTTATGACACGTCAAGAATCTACCACCAGTTCGGAATGCTGATTCTGCTGAGAAGAGCCGGCAAGAAACTCAGCAGTTGCTCTTTTCAAAACAAATGTTACAATAAGTGGCTTAACTGTTTTGTGGGCAGCTGAAGCAAAGCCGAATAGAATAGTTCAGTTTTATAGAACAGACATTCTGTTTTAAGCTTTTGTCTTATGTATATCAAGAAATGGGGCTAATTAGTAGTTAAGTTAAACAAAACTGATTGTTAGGTTAACATTAAGCATGTTTTCAAACTAAGTTAATTTAGTTATCACTTAAACATTAAAACTTTTAATGTATTTCTTTCATACTGGGATATAATTATTATTAATTGCATTTAGCATTATTCTTAACTTCTGCTAGTCAAATATTATGTTCGTTTGATAGAATGACATATTGAACTTGCTTTAATAAATAATAATCTAATTTTCATATGTGAAGACTCACTCACATTAGGGTGGGTTATAATTTTTAAAATTAGATGATAGGTTTACGCTTGACGACAATCATGCCTGATAGAAAGCAACAACGAGGTTTAAATTGGAACACGGTTGCCTAGAAAATGCCTATTCACTCTTGCCATGAAGGTACTTAAATCGTACGATGCGGGAAACCCAAAAATTATCCTACATCAATTTCATACATGAACCATCGCACGCTACAGAGAGATTCATTAGACTGTAGAGCCTAATATGCTATGAGGCCAAATACGATGCAGCCCACTGCCACTGCAAAGTATTGAAATGATTTAGTAACACGTACAATACACTTTTGATTTGGTTGGTTAACAGAAGTGACAATGAAGTCAGTTAACCTATGTAGTTTATGCAAGAAATGATGATAATACTACATTTTTAGAACAGGAAAGAACGTAGCAATTTGCATATCTTTCAACTTAAATTGTGTCTACAATGAATTTGCATCTATGAAAGCCATGTTTGGAAAAAAATTTAAGTGGTTTTTGAAATGACCGATTCAATAAATCTATAGTATAGCCTATCCTCATAGTATAGCTATCCTACCAAGCAGAACGGGAAGGTTGGTTATGTTTAAAAAAAAAAACGCTTGATTTGAGTAATTCCTACCTTCTGATGGGGTTACTGGCGAATATAGGAGACGTCAGCGCTCCAGGTCGGTGAAGACCCTCGAAATCACTCTGACAGAAGCCGAAAGAGCCGAGGAGGTGCAACCAGCGGTCACTCGCGTCCGCCTCCTCGCTCACACCGCCCGGGAACACAACACCGTTCGAGAACGATGCGCTATGCGTCCGAGTCTGCAATAAAATATCATAGTTACTGCCCCCTGCGCCCCCACTCGCCGAAACGTCCACATCACGTTTAGCCAGCACAATCAACGACGCTGAATCACGCCAGCACTTTTCGATTGCTCTTTTCATGATTCTACCGATGTCACTTTCGTTTTATCACCAAATGGAACAGTAGAAGTTTCTTGTAGCGGCGCAGGGGTAACAATACAAGGCCAAAATTTACGCATTCAGTTCTTCAGTTAACTGTACCAAATACCTCTTACCTTATCTATTGCACTTAGATAGGTTTGTTTTTAATTTAGCTGAAAATAAAATAATCGAATTTGGACGAAACCAAGTGATATCGAAATTAATTACATACAATACAGAATAAAAATAAACTCCCTTATAATTGACGTTTTATTACATGACTGATGACATTTTGACAATAATTAACATAGAGATAATAATAATAAATATTAACCATGAACCTATAGAAGAGGACTTGGCATAATGTCCTATAGAAAATAGTGGATCGGAAAATAGCTTAAGCTTATCAAAATTTTCATAAGTGTGTAAGAGACAACACTACATTTTTAAACATAGCAATAAAACAGATCGTGGCAGAAATTTTATTGCAACTTCCCTTAAGATGGCCTCCCTAAAATGTATACATGAACACTCACACACGCACAACTTGAGACATCACAATGAACACGCGCCATTTTATGTTACAGGATTGTGCGTGTGTGAGTGTATTTTTGGCACGTTTTTAAGGTAGGTATGCCTACTCTACTTATTATTATTATCTCTATGATATTAACTCTATGATAATTAATTAATGAAATAATTTGACAAATGACATATCAAGAAGATCACAGACTTATAATAATTACACCATAGAGATAATAATAATTACACTAGTTTACAAAAAAATATTATTTTTTTGTTCATGAAATGAAACATATATAGATCGACCAGAATCTCATGAAAAATAGGGAAATGAAATGCCAAGGTTAGCAACACTACGGCTACCCCAGCGATTAACAAAGTAACTGTCATTTTTTGTGAAATTGACTTTTTGCATTAACAAAAGTTTTATGTCGAGTAGTTTTTTACCACAGTTTAATATTTCGAATAACTTGAACCGTTTCGTCTCAACCAATAGACGTCCACTGCTGGACATAGGTCTCTTGCAAGGATCGCCACAGAACACGATCTTGTGCCGCCTGATTCCAGCGGCTACCAGCGACTCGCTTGAGATCGTCTGTCCATCGGGTCGGGGGTCTACCAACGCTTCGTTTACTGGTGCGAGGTCGCCATTCAAGCACCTTGGGACCCCAACGTCCATCGGTTCTTCTAGCAATGTGCCCCGCCCATTGCCACTTCAGTTTCGCGACTCGATGAGCTATGTCGGTAACTCTGGTTCTCCTGCGGATCTCCTCATTTCTGATTTGATCCCGCAGGGATACTCCGAGCATAGCTCTCTCCATCGCCCGCTGAGTGACCCTGAGCCTTCTTATGAGGCCCATTGTTAGCGACCATGTCTCAGATCCGTAAGTCATCACTGGCAACACGCACTGTTCGAAGACTTTCGTCTTCAGACACTGAGGGATATTGGACGAAAAGACATCTCTAAGTTTCCCGAACGCTGCCCAACCGAGTTGGATTCGGCGGTTGATCTCTTTCTCAAAATTGGACCTACCTAGCTGGACCGTATGTCCCAGGTATATATACTCGTCTACAATTTCGAGTGCCGAGTTCTCAACTATTACTGGATGGAGCGGAACATGAGCATTAGACATGATTTTCGTCTTACTCATGTTCATTTTTAGGCCCACCTGTTGAGAAACTCTGCTGAGATCATTGAGCATTGTATTGAGGTTTCCCAGAGACTCTGCCATAAGGACTATATCATCGGCAAACCGTAGGTGAGTGATGTACTCGCCGTTTATGTTGATGCCAAGTCCGTTCCAGTCCAGAAGCTTAAAGACGTCTTCCAATGCAGCGGTAAATAGCTTCGGGGAGATAACATCTCCCTGACGCACTCCTCGCTGCAGTTGGATTGGCCTCGTAGTCTGGTCCTGTATACGGACTGACATAGTGGCTTTTTCGTACAAGCACTTCAGCGCTTGGATGTACCGATAATCGATCCGGCATCTCTGCAGTGATCTCAATACAGCCCAAGTTTCCACCGAATCAAAGGCTTTCTCATAGTCCACAAACGCTAAACAGAGTGGCCGGTTATACTCTTCGGTCTTCTGTATAACCTGCCGCAGCGTATGGATGTGGTCTATGGTACTGAAGCCTTTTCGGAACCCGGCCTGTTCGGGAGGCTGGAAGTCGTCGAACCTACGAGCGAGACGATTCGTAATGACTCTCGAGAACAACTTATAGACATGGCTCAGCAGCGAGATGGGTCTATAATTCTTCAGCAGGGTATTATCACCCTTTTTGAAGAAAAGAACCACCACGCCTCTGTGCCATGCTTCTGGCGTTCTGCCCTCGTCGATGACGGAATTGAACAGTCGCTGAAAGACTTTAAGTACCGGTTTTCCACCTGCTTTCAGGAGTTCCGCTGTGATTCCGTCATCACCTGGCGCCTTGTTGTCCTTAAGTTGTTTGAGAGCCATACTAATCTCGTATAGGCTGACGTCCGGGATATCTTCGGTATAGTGTCGGGTCAATTTGGCTCTGGGATCTTTAGCCAAATCTTCAACAGGCTTCTGTGTTGACGTGTACAGCTGTCCGTAGAACTTCTCGACCTCTCTCAAAATCTCAGGCTTAGACGAAATGAGACTACCGCTGTCGGTCTTCAGTCGCGTCAGCTGGCTATGACCGATAGACAGATCTCTCGCGAAGACTTTTGAGCCTTTGTTTCGCTCGATCGTATCTTTAATACATTCTGTGTTAAAGTTACGCAAGTCACGTGTTTGCGCTTTGGAGATCTGCCTGTTAATCCGCCGGTAAGCAGACGCATCTGTTGAAGACTGCAGTCTCATTTCATGTCTCTGTTCCATGAGATTGAGAGTATGGTCTGAGAATTTTTTGGTTCTATTTCTACGATGGGCCTTAAAGAACCTAGACCCGACCGCATGGACAGTTTCCACCAGCCTGTTGTTCAGTTCGTCCACAGAATCGCAATCTGCCAGGCAAGCAAATCGGTTTTGCAATTCGAGTTGGAAGCTCTCGGGGTTCTGGATACGGGCACGAGAAGGTCGGAGCGTCGACTTCACCAGTCTGGGCCTTTCAAGCTTTATGTTGAGATTCAATGTGCCTCTTACCATACGGTGATCACTGCCGGTTTTTATCCTGTTGATCACAGAGACATCATTGAATACGTGCCGCTTGGTAGACATGATGAAGTCGATCTCATTTCTCGTAGAACCGTCGGGGCTCATCCAGGTCCATTTCCTGTGTGGCCGCTTCTCGAAGAAAGAGTTCATCATATAGAGGCCCTCTTTCTCCATGAAGTCGGCCAACATTTGGCCCCTATGGTTCCGTCGCCCATAGCCAAATTGTCCCACTTTCAACTCTTCACCGCTTCGCTTACCTAGCTTTGCGTTAAAATCCCCCATCACAACACTGTAGTAGGTGTTAGAGGCATGCATGGCTTTTGATATATCCTCATACATGACCTCTACCTCCTCGTCGGGATGTGTCGATGTCGGTGCGTAGACCTGTATGACCTTCAACGAATAACGTTTGGTTATTCTGAGTATAAGGTACGCTACCCTGCTCGACACACTTTCGACTTGCACAATGTTGTTAACGAGGGACTTGTGGACGAGAAACCCGACACCACCCTGGGACTGTTGATCGCCCTCCCGGTAGTAAAACAAGTTGCCGGAATTAAGGGTTATCGAGTCCTCCCCCTCTCTTCGGACTTCAGATAACCCTATGACACCCCAATTCAACTTGCTTACTGCTTCTTCCAGCTCGATGATCTTTTCGTCGGTCCTCAAAGTGCGTGCGTTATACGTTGCCAGGTCCAGTCGTCGGGGTCGGCAGCGGAATCTCTTCCGGAGATTCTTGACACCCCCTGCCCCGCCGTTACCGTAACCGCTGCCAGAGCTAGGAATAGCGGGGCCGCCGGGGACTGGGGGCTGTGGCTTCGTTTTTAAATCCATGTGCAAGGATATGCCCTTAATCGCCACGCTGGGCAGGCGGGTTGGCGATCGCAGGGCTAGACTATTGCACCGATGTCGCTGCTGCCCGACATCGGCCCTTGCCATTTTGTAGTCTAGCCGATATGGAATGGTTATACCGCCATTTGTCGGTCGTCAGAGCCTCGTCTGTTGATTAGCAGGGGGCACCACGTGCAGGTGAGGTTGACAATTGGAGTGCTGAGATGGAGGTGCACTCCCTTACCCGTTTACTGAAATTTAAATTGCCCAAACAAAGTAACTGCACTCACTAACCCGGAATATAAATGCAAAAAACAAGTAAACAACAAGTACAACACAAAAACAAAGTAATTGGATGTTGATTAGTTACTTTGTTTTTGTATTTAAAATGCAGTTGCTTGATTTTTCGTTTCGTGAAACGATCCCAGGTAAGGTGTTCTGAATGTAATTACTTTGTTTATCACTAGGGCAGCCGAGTTAACCTAGTGTTGCTTACTACAAAATTTAATTTCCCTATTTTTCATGAGATTCTGGTCGATCTATACCTATTTTTTATGTTGGCTATGGATGGTAATTGAAAAAATATTTTTTTATTTTTCGTAGCACGTCACAATTCTGAGATATAGAGGTCTTTATTTTTTACCTACCTGCAATTGTTTAAATACGTTTATCGTTCTATTTTGTAAACAACTGTGTGATTCAAAAGTCTTATTTTTATAAAAAATGTCACCTAGAGTGTGTAAACTACATCCAAATAGATTTTGTTATGTTTGTGGGAAAAATTTTCAGTTAAATCGTGGTTTCCCTATAGCAAAACCATTGCAGGAAACCTATTTACATTATTTTAGATTTCTGGTGTCAAATCAAAATAAAAATTGGGTTCCTCATATGATTTGCACTAATTGCAGATTGGTCCTTAGCTCCTGGAATTCAGGTAAAAAGAGATCACTGATTTGATAAATCAATGACATGGAGAGAGCCAATTAACCACGTAACCGATTGTTACTTTTGTTTAACAAAAACTTTTGGTTTAAACTCAAAAAATAAAGATAGTATAAAATATACAGACGTTCCATCAGTGACTAAGCTGGTCCTTCAGTCTGAGGATTTACCAGTTCCCACCCCACCCGGCAGAAGTGACCAAACCCAGTATTACAAAGCACGAGCATAAAGCTTTGGATAAGTTCAAGTCATTTCAATACATCTGCTCTGTATTACCGAATCTTTCTGCAACTAAATTAAAGGAAGGAATATTTGTGGTTCCTCAAATCAAGAAAATATTGAACGATACAAAATTCGAGAACCTTTTAACCGAGGTAGAAAAAGCAGCCTGGAACTCTTTTAAATGTGTCGTTAAAAATTTTTTAGGCAATAAAAAAGTGATAGTTACAAAGAGATTGTTGAATATCTATTACAAAATTTTGAGCAAAATTACAAAATATGTTACTGAAAATCCATTTTTGCATTCCCATTTGGAATTTTTTCCAGAAAATCTTGGTAGTGTGAGTGATGAAATACGGTGAGCGATTTCACCGAGATTTAAAATCATTTGAACAAAATTATCAAAGTTTTTGGGAGCAAAATATGCTAGGTGACTATTGTTGGTCTGTTGTGAGGGATATAGATGAAAATATTTATAAAAAAAGAGCAAAAATTACCCATTTTTAACTGTCTATTGTTTATTTAGTTGTAGTTTTTTGTAAAAATCTTCTTAGTAAATATTTCAAAAAACTGACGTGCTGGATTTTTTAAAATATTTTTTCCGAGATGTAGATACCCAAAGTAACGTAACCGTATATATTCCATTTCATGAACAAAAGTCATGTAAACTAGTGTTATCATAGTTTCCACAGATTACTATGAAACCATAATAAATATAAACTTACGGTGGAGCTGGGTAACTTTAAAATACGTTAAGGTGCGTCCAGACTTGAACATTTCACCGAACCGAACAGCGAACATTTCGGCGAACTTGTTACGCTCAATGTGGACGGCGCGCTTGGAGCGCTTGAGATGGGTTACTGCGTAACAGTTCGCCGAAACTTTCGCCGAACTGTTACGCAGTAACCCATCTCAAGCGCTCCAAGCGCGCCGTCCACATTGAGCGTAACAAGTTCGCCGAAATGTTCGCTGTTCGGTTCGGTGAAATGTTCAAGTCTGGACGCACCTTTAAACATTATGAGTGTAAGGCCGAAACCACACTTACGTGTCGTGGCGTGTCGTGACGCGCCAGAAGCCTATCAGTTTCATACATTTAGTATGGTTAGAGACACACTTGTAGGGCGTGTCGTTTTTACTAAATGTATGAAACCAGCGCATCACGACACGCCACGACACATAAGTGTGCCGGCAGCCTAAAACTTATACCCGTATTACTAATTCCGTGGAATTCTGACAGCTGTCATTGTCATTTACTGTTACAGATGAGTTCCGTAAAATCTTACGTAAAACGGGGTGAATAGGGACAAATTCCAACTTCATGAAGAATTTTATGGCAGTTTTTAAATTTTAACAGAAATATTGGTGTAGCAGTTAGTTGCAATTAGCAATTAGATTTAGTCAAAAAAAAAAGGTAACATATTCTAGTTGCAAATACTTTGCAAGTGTGACTTTGCTTGAAAGACTTTGCAACTGTGCATTGTAGAGTCTACATCTCCTGAGGATGCTCCGGTGTCGGAGTGAACCGATCGTTGAGTTTATTTTGGTGGTGGATTTGTGTGGTGTTACATGGTGGTGGTGCTTGGGATCCGCTTGGTTGCTTGTTTATTCCTGCATAATATTAATTAATACCAGGAGGGCTGACAGGGCATAGCACATGCTGCTTGTTGTACCATACAAATTTGACTGTTTTGCGGATTATACCAAAATAATTTTGACTTATCATCATATACATTGATATTATAAGGAAATCTGGTTTACGGCAAATCCTTTTTCAGGTCAACTCATCTATTTTATAATATTACTAGCTTTTGCCCGCGGCTTCGCCCGCGTAAATTTCGGTTTTTTAAATGCAAGCTTAAAAAAAGAGTAAGTACCTACCTAGATAAGTATCTAGGTTTACTTAAGTGGGAATTAACGCCAGTAACTACCTACTAAAAATAAAAATAAACTTCGGTAGGTAGGTAGTACCAGTATAGTATATACTACCAGTACTCTGTGCCGCGGTGGCGCGTGTGGCGGGCGCAGGGGCGCGCGGCGCGGGGAGTTCCGTGCAGCACGAGCGTCGGCCGTCGCGCGCAATACCTACAGGGTGTTTTTTAACATAGGTACTTACCGATTTCAACACAACTCCTTTTTTGAAAGTCGATTAAAAAAGTAGCCTATGTTACTCCTTGGTTAATCCTCTACTTGTCTGTGAAAGTCCCGTCAAAATCGGTTCAGCCGTTCCGAAGATTAGCCCGTTCAAACAGACAGACAAAAATTTTAAAAACGTATGATTCGGTTATGGTACCGTTCAAATAACCATATGAGCTTAATATGTGGTAGTTATTTCGAAATTACAGACAGACACTTCAATTTTATTTATTACTATATAGAGTATAGATGCATTTCAGGTGCTATAGTAAGACCGCGATTAACTTGGCTCTCCCATGGTCTGCGGGACGAGGGAGGGGGGGAAATTCTCATTGATAAATTAATAATCAATGGATGTGCTCGTACTATAATGTATGACAAGCATTTTTGACGCCCCTGTGAGTGTGTGTGTGTGTATTGCTACTGTAAGGACATGACACTAAATTAGGGAAAAAGAAATTTTATAATAATTATAATAATTTTAATTATCATAGTTATTCTATTATTTGCGTAATCGCAATTTAGTCTTTCATCTGTGTCTCTTTAAGTTTGCTCAATACTTTTCTATAGTAGTAGTAGTTAGTACTATACATTTAAAGTTAAGTAGGTACGTTTCAGGATATAGAAAAAAGATTTTCCATAACCAAGAAAGAAGAAGATACTTTATTAAATATAATTTATACCCCATTTTTTAAATTTTATACATATTATACTCATAATAAAATAATTTATTTAATACATCTACTAAATACAAGTAAAGTTCGTGAACTAAAACCCGACTACGCTTAATAATTTAATAATAATTTAGTGGGCAAATGCGCGGGGCAAGGAGCTAGTGGTGCCATCTGTTATTCTTATCCGAAACTAATTTTACAAGTATAAATTAAAAATTTAAAAACCCCCGACATTCGCCATTTTGTGGCGGCAGCCATCTTGGATTTGTATAATGCTATTCTACTAGTCAAGCCCTTTCATTTGATACCCATATTAAGGGAGTTGTGAAAAAATATGTAATCCACCATTTTGTAGCGGCGGCCATCTTGGATCGATTTTCATCAAACATAGCTAACAACACTCTCGATTAATTCACCTTTCAAACAAAAAAAATCGCATTCAAATCAGTTCACCCGTTTGAGCTGAGCGCTACAGGGGAACAGACGGACAGACAGACAGACACACACACACACACACACACACACACACACACACACACACACACACACGTCAAACTTATAACACCCCGTCGTTTTTGCGTCGGGGGTTAAAAATCTAGAAAGCCGCGCAAAGCTGACTTCTCGATTTTTTTCGTAGATAAAATGTAGCCTATGTCACCCTGATAATAACAACGAATCAATAGACACCTCATTCATCAAAATCGGTCCAGCAGTTTAGGCGCTACATTAGTACACACAGAATCTCATACAAAAATCGGTTACAAACATCCATACATAAATATATACATACGTAATCTTGGAAATAAGAGGATTCTCCGTGGATCAATATATTTAATTTTAATTAGCACTGTTACACCAATGGCCGACGGGACGCCGAGGCAGAGAGCAAGCAGAGAGCCAGAGAAGATAAAGTACAATTCGAGTTTCGACACCACAGATAAAACTTATGCAACAGATCTGTAGCATCAATAGTCACAGATAATAAATCAGTGTTGACAATTCTTTATAAAAACAAATCGCAACTTAATTATTTACAACACGTAAATACATAGACTGCTAAAATCATAACCCTTCCTTTTGGCTTTGCCGTAGTCGGGTAAAAAAAAACCAGACGTTTAGATTAGTACGGCATGGAGATGTTAGGAGATGGAATAAAACAAAGATAAAAAAACTATTAGGATTCGTCGAGACGTGTTCTTCTATATCTTAAAATTTCAATGCATTGCTGTCAGATGATGTGTCACTGTCGCTATCAATAACTATATTATAATTCACTAATTCATCGTCGTCATTCTGCAATCTCTCAACGTGAACTTAAGTACAATGTGACTTCACGTAGCCTCCGTTACAGCTTGAAAAGCATCTTGCACCAGATTTAATATTTTTGTTTCGAAACGCCAGCGAAATAATCAAAAATGTTGTGTTGAAATTATTGGTCCACATTATAGTATTTTTATAATAATTGAGAGGCCGTTTGCGTGATGGTTTCAATGGGTATGGAAATTTTTCACATGAAGCTGACAACACTTCTTGACATTGCCCGTCAGCCTCATATTTATTATTATGATATATAATTAAGAGATATTTGTTCTTTTCTCTCACATTCTTGAGCACAAAACGAACGCACTACCATAACAATTTTTCTAGCACAACTTTTTATCACATAAGAACTGGTTACTGCTATGTATTTCACAAAATTTTCGTAACGATGTAAACAATGAACTTTGAAGTTTCAAAGTGACTTTTCAATATGACAGATTTCGACTGCCCTAGTGATATAAACAAAGTAACTGACATTTTTTGTGAAATTGACTTTTTTGCATTAACAAAAGTTTAATGTCGAGTAGTTTTTTAACACAGTGTCCACAGTATAATATTTCAAATAACTTGAACAGTTTACTGAAATTTGAATTGCCCAAACAAATAACTGCACACTGAGACTGGAATTTAGGGTATTACTTTATGTACTTATAAATAATCGTTTTAATTGTTATCGGTTACTTACTATTTTAAAATGTTTCTACTGAAGGTAGGTGCAGAATTTTAGATACCTACGTACATAATTAACTAATAGGGACATTACTTTACAGGAATATAAATAAAAATAGACACAATACTGTAAATTATAACTTTACAAGATAAACATAGTTGATTATGATGCCCACGACTCCGTCCGCGTGTATTTAGGTTTTTGAAATTCTAGTCTAAGCTCTTAATTTACCAGGATAAAAAAGTAGCTTATGTCCTTTCCAAAAATGAAACTTATCTTTATACCTCGTTAAGATCGGTTGAACAGTTGGTGCGTGAAGACTTAGTAGACAGACATACTTTCGCATTTATAATATTAGTAGGTAAGTATAGATATGGTATAGATTCTTGAGTTGTAATAAGCTCTAACTTAAGTCTCTGAGTGAACTAGGTTGGATATGCTTTGTCCGTCTGACTGTCACAGTCTTATAACTTCTGATTTAATGAACAGAATTACTTCAAATTCACCGATAATATGTAGAATAACATTCAGAATTACGACCTAAAGCCGGTGATTACATAAAAAATAATAAAAATAGTTATTTGAGTTATTTGGGGAGGGCCCGGGTGCCCATTAAAGCAAATGGGGGGGGGGGGACAATTGTATTAGTCGCAATATCACAATCACAATATCACACACACACAAACGCACACGCACACGCACATTTGAACATTAATTTTTGGGGTAACTATTTGTATCTGAATAACATAGTAAACTCTTTGTAATAAATTGAAAAATTATTTTTGGAAGAAATTATCAAGCAATATACAAACGAAGTAAATGACTTAACATCTTTTTAAAGTTGAAAAATTATTTTTTTTGTATTTTATTTGCAATTAGAAAAACCATATTTTTAATTTTAAACAAAATTAAAAGCGAAGGAGTTAGGAATAAATACTGTTATTTATAAGTTAAAATATATTATTTTGCAATTTATTACAGAGATAAATAAGTAGGTATTTTGTAGAAAGGTTGCCTTCAAATAAGAGTTTCAATGTTTATTCTTGTCCTGTAAAATTGTTCTGAATGTAGTTACTTTGTGTATCACTAGGGCAGCCGATTTATCAATGAATTTATCAATGAACTTATGAATGAACAAATCGCTGCGCGGGGCACAGGGGGAGCCGCGCTGTCATGCAGGGAGGTTATCTTAATCACGGTATAGGTATAGTAACCGTACCTACTATACCCTGTCCACCACAGAATACAATTACTCCAAGGAGCTGTCCACCGAGACAAGTTAAAATAGCGCTCTCCCTGTTCCGTAATCCCATACAAATGACAGAGACAAAAAAGTCGGTGAGCATTAACCATACAGACCATAAATTATTATTATCTCTATGATACAGACCAAATACAGACCGGAAGTGCGATTGCGTAAGGTTTGAACCATGATGGTTATTTTAGACGATCAGTCATTGATGGTCAAGAAAAATTCGAATTGCGTAAAACTGTCCATCAAATGAAGAGCGAAAAGTGACCGGTGACTTAAAAACGTATCATGGAATTGAGTTTTATTATACAAATAGCATCAGTGAAACTCAATTTTTTATGTTTTTAACAATTATGTCGAACACAAAAACAATGGAACTTATTACGATAGCATATTAATTTCATAATGAAAATTAACTTTCATAACTTCAAACATAGAATTCCAACGTTAATATCTATATGCAAATTATGTAACAAAACGCAGACCAGTGAATTATGATCGAGCTTACTAATTCTGAACAATAGTTGGCGTTAGTGGACTTGTTTTGTTATCTGTATAATGGTTAATTATGACATCAAGTGTCAATGTAAGTGTCAATGTCAATGTATTTATGACAGTTTAGTGTTTACTTTGATTATCCACATGCCCAGATTGAGCATGTAACTCACGAGCGCGCCCTAAAAAATGTACACTTAAATTGGTAGGATCGCTCTCACCTACTTCAGTGTCACTTAATTAACTACGCAGTAAACAGCTCCCGAAAAATAAAAAAATATGCCGGTTTGTGCGGTGAAATTATGTCGTAATTATCCTTCACAACAAAATAAGAGGTCGAAGATCTCATATCATCAGTAAGTTTTTACATTTGCGTATGTTTTTTTTGAGAAAATAGGATTTTTAATTTCGATGTTTTATAGGTACGTCGAACTGGCCGGTGATACCAGCTGAGCATTGTGGTATTTTGCACATTATTGTGAAATTTGCACATTATTGTGCAAAAATATATTGTTGTATGTTATACGTGTGTGAACATTAATAATTATTAATAAAATCAATTTGTTGCCAGTAGTGAGGTAATTTGCCACAAATATAGGGAAGTCCCGGAATATAGTAAACTAGTGTTGCGCTCGGTGCGCGAGCTGCAAGCAGCTCGCGGGCCTTGTAGTCTCTTCAATATTCGTAAAATAAAGAAATGGGAGGCCATACCAAATACCAGAATATTCTGGAGAGTCTCTTGAAAAATAAAAAGAAATATTGGTATCACGTTTCGTATCTTTTCTGAAAGGACACTAATGAGTTCTATGCATGCGTTTAGTGGAAAAAAAAAGATCTATACAAAAATGTTCTGGAAAGCCCCTTGAAAATGAAAAAGAAATTTTGTATGGAGTCGAATTTTTTTTTGCTCCGTAACTATCTTTTTTTTTACTGGCTCACCAAAGGGCCTAAGGTCTTGAACATTTTTAGTTTTAGGACCATGCCTCCATAATTGATAGTTTTTGAGGGCCGTAAGGGTACTCTAGTAATTTTTCCACATTCACTACGTTTTGTATTTTTTGTGAAAAAATCTTTAAGTTCTATTTATACGTGTAGTCGGAAAACGTTCCATATAAAAATGTCCAAGAGAGCGTCTTGAAAAGAACACAAAAAAGTATGGAGAGATTTTTTTTTGTTCGGCGGCCATCTTTTTTTTACCCATTCACCCAATGACCCAAGGTCTTTGACAACATTTGTTTGGGACCATGCCTGTAAGACTGGTAGTTTTAGAGGACCCATGAGGTACTCTAGAAAATTTTCCACATTCTTGACGTATCGTATTTTTCCGGAAAGGACACTCTAAAAGACACATGAGTTCTATATATGCGCTTGGTGGGGGGAAAAAAGTTCTATATAAAAATGTTCTGGAGAGCCTCATGAAATTTAAAAAATATTTATTATTAATATTATACTTACTGAATTTTGACCTTCAATAATTTTTTTAAATAATAATTATTCTAAATAATTATGATTATAAATATAAATTATATAAATAAAAATTAAAAATAAATTTTCTAATTAGTTTATAATTATTACTAATACTTAATGTAGATTTCCAACGGATCCAATACTAAGACATCGCTGGACAGCTGTCATCAGAAGGACACGACATGACGACTGTTGGAAACGTAATATAAAAGTATTTGACTAAATCAAGAAATAATTTTTATTTAGTATCTAGTGTTACGAATTTGCAGTGCCACCTACCGGATTCAATTAGGTATTATGAATCTAAACTCCCCAGGGACAAGAAACTTACAAAATTTCAACAAAATTTGTTTGTAATAAAAAAAATCCTAGAACCTGACTGCAGCACCACCTACCGGGTCCAATTGTAGATACAAACTATCTTCTTACCCACACAAACACACACCAAAAATTCCATCAGAATCAGTCCAGCCGATATTTAAATAATGAGGTAGATACCTAATGAATATTCTGTAATCAAGTAATTACTAATGCTGTTTCCATGGCAAACTATTGATTTACATTAAACAAACAGTTTTACACACACGTAGATTAAAGATAAATAATTAATAAAAACAAAATTTTATCCTACACCATACTTGATTTATCTATAAAAATTGTGCAATTGTCCAAATAACCGGTATCCCTAGGCGCGCACACATTTACAATTCGAGGTTGTATCGTACGCGCCCCGCTTACCGAGTCACGCACACATTGGCAGTAAGTCGCGGCCGTGTTGATGAGTATTGCTATTTCGCGTTGCTCCCTCTTGGGAACTCTTTGAGTGTTTATTTACTCAATGTTATTTACGAATTAATAAATTTTCGTAAATTTTTCAACAAAAAATAAAGAAGGACAGCCACAAATCAAATATAGCTCTATATGTGAATGTGGTTTGGATGAAGGGTCTTCTTCTCTTATCCTCTTCTGCCCAAACTTCTCCATAGGCTCTAACGGGTGTTAGTGTAATATTAGTGTTTAGTCCCTATGTAAAACTTTTGTGTATTTTATTCTAATTAATATTATAAACGGCAAAGTTTGTATGTATGGATGTTTGTTACTCTTTCACGCAAAAACTGCTGAACGGATTTGGCTGTTTGGAACGGCGATAGATTATACTCTGAATTAACACAAGCAAGTAACTTTTTATCGCGGAAAATAAAGGAGTTCCCGCGGGAACCTCAGTGAGGTGGAATAAACCTCAATCCACGCAGACGAAGTCAGGCCCGCGGTCATCATCTAGTTACCTCTAACAAAATGAAATTGTAAAAATATTATGTAGTAGGTATATTTTATAGATTTACGTAAGATTATTATTTATGTTTACGTAAATGTATGTTTAATGTTTCATATTGTGATGTTTTAGGTTATCAACTCTCAAGTACTTACAATAACTTCACTATTTTATCCTGAATATGGAAAATTCAGTGTCAGCAGTAGATTGTGTTCTTGTGTTTTCTCCAAGCTACTCAATACTGGTGAAGTGAATTATGCTGTGTTACTACACAACTAAAAGCCATACTACAAATAAAGAATAACAACAACCAAGTAAGCTTTAGGACCATAATTCATAATTTTCCTACAAAAAATAAATATTATTCATATTTTATTATCTTCATAACAACCATCTCTTGTTTCAGGCAAGCGTGGTGACTCCTAACAGCAAAAACGCCACAATCCGCAGTCGAACGAGCTCACCACTAGAGTAGTTTCTTGACCTTTTTCTAGTCATGGACCTCTCTCAAAATATGAAAGAGCCGACTGATCCTTTCCGAAAAGATAAAAAATGAGGTTTAGCGTTTACCAGCTTCTATTATTTGCTGTTGCTTATGCTGGATTGGAACATCAAATTGTACACAGTATTTACTCAGTGGCGGAGCAAGACCTAAATTTTATGTGGGCAAGATATATTTTGCGAGGCCCTCTGAAATTTTTATTCATACAAAATCATAGTAGGCACCTACTATACTACGTGAGTAACCTCCGGGGCACGAGGACCTCCGGAGTGCGAGGCCGTGGGCCTGGTCCCACGACGCCCACGCCTTCCGCCGCCTCTGTATTTACTCACAACATAATTATTGTATACCAATTTTCATACTAATGCATTATGTTAGGTAGGCTTGCCGTAGACTCAGTGTTAGTTCCATGGCCTTACTTGTAACTACTTGTAATTTAAGAAACACTGCACTAGACCAATGAGGCAGTTAAACACTGCAATAGAGAGATGCAACACATGATATGACTATGCATAGAATTCATGTTAAACTTATTACTTATTTATGTGTAAAATTTAAATAAATAAAGTGATTAGAAACACTGACTCGTTATCATCTCAAGAAAACAAGACTGCTTTTGGTCATAATATGGTTGTCTACACTAATTGTACATGTTTTTTTTAATAAACTAAGACATTTTGTCGAAGTTAAAAGTTTTTTTTATAAAAGTACCTATTTAAGCTTATTGAAAAATCTTATTACATGTACAAAACTACTTTGATGACAAAAACCTTGGGAATGTTTTTCTATTATAGCTAATTTCTCATACTTAATTAAAGTGATAAGTAGGATATACTTGGTTGAGTTTGTATCTCACTTTAATATAATATCTAGTTGTATTTGATTGCCATTCAATGACTGTACTGTGGTAAATAATTAAACTGTTTCTGTAGATAATAACAAACCCTATTTTGTACAGTGGCTAGTTAGGGTTGCTGCCACATTCGCCCAAGTCGTCCACATGCTGGTTGGCCAAGGCATCCCCCAGCATATTACATTCTCCTGCCCATACCCACATTGACTTCCAGGAGGCCTAATAGAGCCTTCACTTGTGTACCTAAGTGACACCGCCTTGCCTTGGGCATGGTAGTGATAAAGATAATAAAAGTGGTTGTTCTTATGTAATTTTTGGTTAAAATGTAACAACCATGCTAATAGTACTAAGTTGGCTGTGATTGACATTTTAAATTATTTAGCATGTAAGTAGGTTAATTACCTACCAATGTAGGAGGAACTTGTAAATTATATTAAGTTAAAAGTTCCTATATAATATACATATACATAGGTAAATTATTTACCTACTTACATAGGAACTTTTAACTTAAGTATATAAATATTCCTATGTAGTAGGTAAGATTAGATTAAAATGTAAATTTATTTATTGTTTTTCTTTTGTTTGGGCAGAGCACTCTAGAACACTACAGTTCCAGTGTAACCTGCCATGAATAATCAGAAATAAAAAAGATATATGTATATTCATACAGGTTTTATTTAATCATTACACATTAAGTATTTAACCTCATTATATCAATTTACATAATATCGGCGGCGGCGGCGATAAGGAGTTAAGGAGCTAAGTAAGTCACGCTCTCTTTAAACATTTCTGTGGTGGTGTCGTGTGGTGCGGGTTGTTACGTTCCCTCAAATATGGTTGAGCAAAGCAATGACTGGATCATGGGTCATGCTCGTGAACGGGTGCCACCGTCGGAAATGGATTACTTTAGTCTGCCCTTCTTAACATGTGTAGAATTGTAAGCACCATTCCGAACCAGTGATAGATTCATTTGTCGATTCAAAAGCACTTGTAAAAGTTTATCTGAATAAAAAATATGTCTTAGACTTGCCTTTACACAAGTTTAAGAACTCTATTAAAAGTATGCTCATAAAAAAAGCATATTATACAATTGAAGATTATATAAATGATAACAAGTATAAATTAGAAATTTAAAAAACCCCCGACACTCGCCATTTTGTGGCAGCGGCCATCTTGGATTTGCAATAGTGCTATTCTACTAGTCAAGCCCTTTCATTTGATACCCATATTAAGGGAGTTGTGAAAAAATATGTAATCCGCCATTTTGTAGCGGCGGCCATCTTGGACCGATTTTCATCAAACATAGCTAACAACACTCTCGACTAATTCACCTTTCAAACAAAAAAAACCGCATTCAAATCGGTCCACCCGTTTGAGCGCCACAGGGGAACAGACAGACACACACACACACACACACACACACACACACACACACACACACACACACACACAGACACGTCAAACTTATAACACCCCGTCGTTTTTGCGTCGGGGGTTAAAAAAGCATGGATTTAATCTTGTTCCAGCAATGCACGAGACAGCATTTCAATCATGTACATAAATTGTTGTATTGTTATTTTTTAAAAGAGCACCCGCCGAGTTTCTTATTGGTTCTTCTCGGTTGGAACGGCATTCCGAACCAGTGGTAGATTCAATTGATGATTCAAAAGTACTTGTAAAAGTTTATTTGAATAAAAAACTTTTCTATTCTATTCTATTCATAATCTGTGGGGATAATATTAGGACTTTCAAAATAAGATTGAATAGGTAGGTAGGTGGTAGAATACCTTATAGGCAAGCGCATTCCACCTTAGGCTGCTATTAAAGATAGTCTCAGGAACTACTGGACCGAATTCAAAAATTCTTTCACAGTTGGATATGTACGTGATCCCTGAGTGCTATAGGCTATATATATTACTAGTAGGGCGCGTGGGTGCGCGGCCCGCAAGCGGACCGCGAGGTGTCGCTTTCGGGTATTTTGGTTTGAGCAGCCTCCACCTATCTCTCCCCTATTCCTAATCCTCGATCATTATCAGTCTCCATATTTTTTCTTCGAATCATTCTGCTCTTCAAGTAGATCTTTAGTATTGATCATCTTTTGCCACGAAACCACTCTTACATCTTGTATACTTGGTAAGATAGACACCGACGAAATTTGTATAGCCGCCATCTTGAATCCGCCATTTTTTATTATTTTTTTCAGCTCAGTGCCAATTGGATGAGGTTTTGAGTAATTTTTGTTTGAGCACCTCCCATCTATCTGCCATACCTTGCCCAGGCTCCTCAACCATCTTCCAAACCCTCAATCATCATGTCTTCCCATATTCTTCATTGAGAGTTCTCCAAAGAACCGCATCAAAGCCTTGCATAGTTTACAACTTGTAGTCTCTTCAATATTCGCCATACATTTTCTATGGAAAAATAAATTCCGCCATTTTGAATTTTTTTTCTATTCATCGGGTAGATCTTTGGATCCTGATCATCTTTTGCGAAGAAACCACTCTTCCATCTTTTATACCCTCCGAGATGGACACCGACGAAATTTGTATGGCGGCCATCTTTTTTTTCGCCATTTTGAATTTTTTTTCAGCTCACTGCCAATTGGGTGACGTTTCGAGTGACATTTGCTCGAGCACCCCCCACCTATCTTCAATACCTTAAGCGTGCCATTCGCTCGTCTCTGAAATCCTCAATCATCAGCTCTCTCCATATTTTTGTTCTGAATGAATTTTCATCTTCTATACGAAACCATTTATGAAAAAAAAATTTTTCATACAAAATTTTACAGGAGGGGTGATCAATCAGTGAGTCAGTCAATGAATCAGCACGAGCAGCTATATATATATTAATATACCATGGGCGAAGCTGGGGCGGACCGCTAGTTTTCTCATAAAGGTGGGGCCATATGATAGCAATGTGGGTACGATCCACACATTCCACGCTACTGGGAAGCCAAATTATGTCCAAGAATCTAAGAAATATTTATTATTATACTATCCTAGTAGGTATTTGATGATTTGTACTATAGGATAAAAAAGTATAACATGCTGCTTTTACCCCTTCATAACAGCCCTTCTCTCTTGAATGTTACTGGGGAATTTTATGGGCTGCTGCAACATTTGTGGCTGGTTGAGGGCATCAGTCACTTAGGCCACACACTTGTTGTACTAAGAGTACCTAGCTGGGGTGCCTAGCAAAACGGGTAAGGGTGGTGAAAACTGCAGATAGTGTTCGTAGCCTACCTATCTAGTACCTAATAGATACCCAGTAGGTCATATCATAAATATTAAAATATACCTACCTATAGAGAAGACCATATAGGTACAATAAATTAAATAAAACTTTCCATATTATATGATATGAATAGATTTAATAGCAAAAAGATTGTCACCAAATATTTACTTACAAGGTTTAAACTATGATGAAACAGAAAACTTAAAACATAGCAATTAATTAAATAAAACTGTAACAAGGTAGGTACCTAACTGATTAAACTGGCATGGCCAATCAAACAAAATTACTTAGGTAAGTACCTACTTAATATTGTACTAATGAATCTATTGACACTATTTATCAACATCGACTCCGTAGGGTAGGCACTACGGTGGAACATACCTATTTAAACACAAACACTTAGGTACTTATTCTTCTTTGTTCGTTCGCTCTTGGTAGAGCGGTCGTGGTCATCCAGAAGTGACATCTCTAAGGGCAGATGTTATACGCCTCACGAGCATTCGCCACTTTTCGCTGCTGGCCGACAGCCTGGTGCCTTCATACAAGGGAGCGCCCACATGATTTAATTTAGTCGGTCTATCACATGGGCGACCTTCCTTGCCGTCTGGTGTCCTCAACTTCGCCCTGCACGGCAAGGCGCTCGATGGAGTCGTGTCCTAAGAACTTCACGAAATACGACTCTGTACTAACGTCGAAACATGCTGTTTGATGCCGAGTTCTTGGAGTATAGAGATGTTGGTGCGAAATTCGGTCCATGAGATTCCCAACATTCGCCTTCAGCACCACATCTCCAGAGCATCGATTTTTTTCTTCTTGACTTGTCGCAAAGTCCGTCTCTTTGCCGTAGTCGAATTAAAAGTTATATTTACTGCGGTGTTTATTAAGGAATTTGTTTTAAAAAGTTAGAAAATTAGATTTTAATCAATTCAATACACTTATGCCATCAAATGATTAACGATAATCATGGCCCGAGACTCACCGCTATTATTTGACATAGGCGATGATCTCAAAAAAGTTAGACAATTCGAATTAGCTGTCAAATCGTATGAAATCATTCACTCATCGTCTAAAATAACGATCCATGACATTCATGATAGCCATGCAATCGTCAACCATCTATGAACTCCGTACACAATTCGAATTGGCCGTTTGACAGCTGAAAACGTACGTTTAAGCTGTCAAATGAATACAATTTTCATGGTCTAAAGTTAGACAATCGCACTGCAGGGGGGTGACACTGTAGTTCCCTTGGACTTCGCAAAGCGCTAGTATCGCAACCACAGAACTACTTTTCTAAGGTCATATCCAAGAAGGTTATATACTCTATGTAGACACTGGAAACTGCGCCTGAAACATTTTAATAAAGATAAAGTCATTCAGCTGGGCTATTTTTCCTCTCTAGTTTTTCTATATCTCACACACTTTATTTAAGTAGTCTGTTGAGAATGAGACAAAGCCTGTTCAAGACCATATTTCTTTGCTTCAACATTTTGTTTGGATTGTTCCTGGTCTGTGGTGCTCAGGTTCTATGTTTCTTGGTCATATCATTAAAGTGTTCTGACTTCTGTGGTAATTATTGTTTTTTTCAAAATGGCGTCTTCGTTGTTGTTGTGTTTCGAAAAAAATAAAAATAATTATTGATTTCTTGCAATCTTCTAAACTTTAAATACGTCGAGTCGAGCTTCTGTTCCTGTGTTTGTGTTTTATACTGTAGTGCTATTTATATTTGGCACGTTGACTCTTTTTTTGTTTCATTGAAACAAGACTCGTAGAGATCGACCAGAATCTCATGAAAAATAGGGAAATTAAATTTTGTAGTAAGCAACACTAGGTTAACTCGGCTGCCCTAGAGATACACAAAGTAATTACATTCAGAACACCTTACATGGGATCATTTCACGAAACGAAAAATCAAGCAACTGCATTTTAAATACAATAAAACCGGCCCAGTGCGTGGCGGGCCACGCGCAGTATAGGGTTCCGTAGTCACAATCCTCGAAAAACAGATATAACTCCTTAACCTGTGAAACCTAATTAGCCATGATAGTTTTCCTTTAAAATTGATTATATATACTACTGCTGTGAATTTTTTCAAGTTCCCATATACTGCCATTTGGCTGATAGAGGGGGGAGGACACTTGACTCTAATAAAAATTAGCATTTTAAAACATCATATTTTACAAACGGATCTAGAAATCGAAAAATGATGTTCCCACACCCACAGTATTTTTAAAAGACCTATTCAACGATACCCCACACTATGGGGTGGACGAGAAAAAAATATTCATCCCCACTTTACATGTAGGGGAGCTACCCTAAAAAAAATATTTATCAAAACTTTATTTCACCACTTTGTCGGCGTGATTAATATTTATACCCATGCCAAATTACACATTTCTGGCATTAATAGTCTCTGAGATTAACCGAGGACGGACGGACGGACAGACAGACGGACGGACATGGCGAAACTATAAGGGTTCCTTGTTTACTACAGAACCCTAAAAACAAAGTAATCAACATCCAATTACTTTGTTTTTGTGTTGTGCTTGTTGTTTACTTTGTTTTTGCATTTTATTGTTTTTCATAGATTATGTACCGTATTGAAGAAGAAGAGAGTACATACTTAGCCGTATTGTTATTTGAACTTCGCGGGAAACATCTACCTACCTGTCTTCCGCCTGTTGATGAAAAAATATCATTTCTTGATAATTTTAAAGCACGACGTTTTGTTTGCACTTATGAATTAATTTTAATATTTATTTAAGCATGTAATTATAGTTTTGCATTCGCCGGCATACACATTATTTAAATTAAAATGTTTTCCGACTTGAATAAGACTTGTTACACCCGCCGATCTTGTCGGATTCGCTGGATTCCTTAATTGGAAACGTTCTGGATCTAGACGCAGCAAACAGCATTTTTTTGGGTTAATTGATCTAAAATTATGATAAACTGATTAAAGGTCGACCAGAATCTCATGAAAAATAGGGAATTACATTCAGAACACCTTACCTGGAATCGTTTTACGAAACGAAAAATCAAGCAACTGCATTTTAAATACAAAAACAAAGTAATCAACCTCCAATTACTTTGTTTTTGTGTTGTGCTTGTTGTTTACTTGGTTTTGCATTTATGTTCCGGGTTAGTGTGTGCAGTTACTTTGTTTGGGCAATTCAAATTTTAGTAAACGGTTCAAGTTATTTGAAATATTAAACTGTGGTAAAAAACTACTCGGCATAAAACTTTTGTTATTGCAAAAAGTCAATTTCACAAAAAATGTCAGTTACTTTGTATATCG
Source organism: Melanargia galathea (assembly GCA_920104075.1). NCBI lineage: Eukaryota > Metazoa > Arthropoda > Insecta > Lepidoptera > Nymphalidae > Melanargia > Melanargia galathea. Next base: position 4,679,806 of record OV049859.1, on the reverse strand, counting down.
CTAGGGCAGCCGTAGTGTTGCTAACCTTGGAATTTCATTTCCCTATTTTTCATGAGATTCTGGTCGATCTATACCTATGTTTTGTTTTTTGAAATATCTGACCTGACATCAAGAAAACAAGGAGAAATGTGGCTGCTCGCCAGTACAAAACAACATTAAGTTGTTTCGATTTCCTAAACCTGCTGGAATTTTGCGCGGTACGTATAACCAACCTAACCTAACTAGATTTATACTATACGTTATAAAATTCATTCTCCATAAATTATCCATAAACAGACACAAGCACACCTTTTGATATTTATAGTGATACCAACAGGTGTGCTTAAGTTGGCTTAAGTCTATAGTTTCCTGCTGTGTTACTGTCAACCATTTTCCAGATATTGCAGATACCACTAGTGAGGAAAAAAATTTATTGGTAGCCCACCTTTTGTGTTTACTATTTATTACCTATAGGGTAGTAAAAATACTACTATTCATATATGGTATATATTTGTAACTAGATGATGCCCACGGCTTCGCCCGTGTGGATTTAGGTTTTTAAAAATCCCGTGGGAACTTTTGATTTTCCAGAACAAAAAATAGCTTATCTGTAGAAACCCGTCCCCAAAACGGAAAAATCCCGTGGGATCCCCACGATTTCGGAATACAATTCCTTACAGCATCAGGGTTGAGGAGTTGGATATGTACTTACTCGAGTTCATTCAACGTTAAAGTCTTTAATTGGTACCCCCAATATCAATTTAAATAACCGAAAGTTTCTAAAATCCATTAATTTTGGGGATTAGGTCCCCTGCAGCATCAGGATTGAGGAGTTGGAATCCAAATTTTTTTATAGAACAGGGTCGCAATGTTTCTCTATCGATTAAAAAAAAATTACGCAAATCGGTTCAGAAATCTCGGAGATATCGGTGTACATAGGTAGAAAAACACAACTCCTCCTTTTTTGAAAGTCGGTTAAAAAAGTAGCCTATGTTACTCCCTGGTTAATTCTCTACTTGTATGTGAAGGTCCCGTCAAAATCGGTTCAGCCGTTCCGAAGATTAGCCCGTTCAAACAGACAGACAGACAGACAGACAGACAGACAGACAGACAGACAGACAGACAGACAGACAAAAATTTTAAAAACGTGTGATTTGGTTATGGTAGCGTTCAAATAACCATATGAGCTTAATATGAGGTAGTTATTTCGATATTACAGACAGACACTTCAATTTTATTTATTAGTATAGATAATTAGTACCAATTAATTATTTTTAAATTTATTTGTTTCTTTTCAGATGTGAACTATGTGATATTCAGATGTGAAGATGAATTAAACAGACAGGTTTTACTGATTGTTTTATTGGGTTTTAATTCAAGAAGTTCTCAGGGCCAGCCCGGAGTTGTTTGTTAGCAGTATTTCACCCTCGTGCCTCGGAGAGGATGTAAAGCAGGCTGTCCTGTTTATTATTACTATTACTATCATCATAATAGTCGCTAAAGTCCACCAACCTGCATTGGAGCAGCGTGGTGGGTCTAAGCTCTAAATCCCTCTCTCGTATGAGAGAGGAGGCCTGTGCCCAACTGTGGGATGTTTAAAGGTTGTACTGTTGGTGGTAAAAAATTATTTGTTCCATGTTTAGTAACTTTTGTCGTTCTTCTTGCGAATACATCTTTAATTATGACTATTCATATTAGTGATCTTTTATATTTCTGCAAAAGAATTTATTGATATTATCTTACTTTCAGCCAAAGATTAAAAGAGTGATCACAATTATGCTATTATAGTTTGATAAATAATTGATGGTAGGTTTAAACAATATCTGACTGGTGGTTTCTGATTGTAAACAAAATTTTTGTACATGATGCCTTAATATATTGCCCAGTTGTGAATAATCAAGATTTACATAATATTTTTACCTTTCCATCGCCACTGTCACAAGTCTATGCAAGACAAATTAATGTGATGGTCTGCACAGAGCATAGAGATAATAATAATAAGTAGAGTAGGCATACCTACCTTAAAAACGTGCCAAAAATACACTCACACACGCACAATCCCGCAACCTAAAATGGCGCGTGTTCATTGTGATGTCTCAAGTTGTGCGTGTGTGAGTGTTCATGTATACATTTTAGGGAGGCCATCTTAAGGGCAGTGCAATAAAATTTCTGCCACGATCTGTTTTATTGTTATGTTTAAAAATGTAGTGTTGTCTCTTACACACTTATGAAAATTTTGATAAGCTTAAGCTATTTTCCGATCCACTATTTTCTATAGGACATTATGCCAAGTCCTCTTCTTGTTGGTCTATGGCACAGAGACACAAAGTCATTACTTTATCACTTTGTACTGACATCCATAAAATAGATTTTATTTTCCATAGCAGGATGAGAAGAGGAAAATGTTGGCAATGTTAATTTGTGGATATAAATAAGTGGGAAACAATCTCTTAGAATAGTTTTTATATATTCTGTATTTTATGTTAATTTAATTTTATGCCTCGATCTGTATAATAATTGGTGTAATATTTTTTTTAATTATTATATTATATAAATAAATATAATTTGAGAGGTGTGCAAGAAAAACTTAAGAAACAAAATATATGCTTTTCTCAAAAATTACTTTTGATAAATATAAAGCGTATAGATTAAGAAAAAAGAAATATAAAATTGAATATAGTAAGTTGTTTTATTTTAAACCCAAAAATTTCAAAAAGAATAAAAAATGTAGTGGTACCCCATTTCAACGTTTGTCATGGGACATCACTATACTATCGATATCGATATTTTAAGGTGGGATTGTGTCCCATCACTTCTTCTTGCGACACTAGCGCTTTGCGAAGGCAACGGAACTAACTGTAAATTTTTGCCACTGTCCCATCTGTCTTAGAGACTAGTATATTAGTGATCTGTGATACAGACCTACTGCGCTACTGTACTGGGTGAGGCCGCCAATTTTGCCACATTTGCATGTAAACATTATCAATTAAACATAAAACGTGTTTTTCATAAAAAGTTTCAAACATAGAGATTTTCTAGCATTTTTTGTCAAACTAGAGGTAGACCTACTGTTACTATGCAGCAAGGGCACTAGTCAAAATTTCAAAATAATAGCACACAGCTGAGTAAATTAAGTAAATAGTAATATTTTGATCAAACAATGGAGACAATTTGGCTAAAACCGCTGTCGTTTTGGTATAACCCCCGCACGTTGCTATTGCGCTGGAGCCTTGACACATTAACTCCAGCGTAACGTCAGACGAAACTAAAATATACCGTCGGCAGCTTTTTTTTTATAAATAAATTAAACCGAATAAACAAATAATTTTCAGCTTTTATAGATTTTAAATGAAGAAATTATCCTAATTCTTCAACTCCACTGATGTAATCACATTCTTGTAATTCGGATTCGGATTTTTTTTCAGAGTCTGTTGTGTCTGAAATCTGAATCACTATCATTTTCTGTGTTAATAATAAATAACTCATCAATTAATCCGTCTTTGAGCCTGTATTAAACAACAATAATAACAAAATGTGTGAATTTATAATAATTATTCAAAACTCGATATGCGTACTCTGCCAACAGTTTTTGTCAACGGTACCGACGTCTGTCTAGTGCTGACGTCATGAAAATGGCGGCCAGGCGCAATACCAATTTGCGGGGCTTATACCCTGTGCACTTTGAGAACTTCAAAAAAAACTATGCTAGTTATAGATGCTATAATAAAGCAATTATTATGTCTAAATTGTGGTACCCAAACCCGTAAGCTTCACCACCATCCATCAGTACTTTGAGTATGTTGCTTCAGACATCATTCCCTGCAACTATGCCAAAAATCGCTTTTACACGAGTTATTTCCCCTATTTGGCAGTTTTTGGTCTTCGTTGAGTGGGCTAATTACTTACCTAGTTCATTTGGTTTAATTTATTTCTAAAAAAAATTTTGTTGCCGACGCGGACGGTAGGTACCTATATTTTAGTTTCGTCTGACGTCACGTCTATCTTAATGTGACAAGGTTCCAGCGCAATAACAATCTGCGGGGCTTATTTAATTTAGAGCGAGACCGCACTGCGAAATTTATTCGCGCGAATTTTTCGCAGAATTCTGTGACATATGGAAATGTATGAAGCTGCCCGCACTTGCCATTTAAAATTCGCGAAAAAAATAAGTATATTAAAATGCGGAAAATTTTATTCGCGCGGTTTATTTTTAATATATTGGAATAAATTTCGCAGTGCGGCCTAGGCCTTAACGTGTTCGTTACACACTAAACACTCGCATTGTCGAAAGTCAAATAAATCCTGATTTCCCTGCTCATTTTCTTACGTACTCTAGTAGGGTGTAAGAGAATAATATAAAATTTTCTCGTAATGCCATTTATAGACGTACTTATAGGGTTGAAAGTTTCAGTTTGTTTGGGAAGTGCGCGCAACAAGTGCGGCGCAGGCGGGCGCGGGTTGCGGGGGAGACTCATTGATCAGATTCAGACGGGCGCCTGTTGCTCGGTGTTGTTCTCATAACTGGAGAGCTGGTGGAGAAATTGGGGGAGGTTCTCAGCTTTCGTTAAGCGAAGCTAAAAGCTTGCAAAATTTTTGAAGAACTTAGTGTGGCAAAAATGAAACTAATGGTGTTGCTAGGTACACTTGTGTTAGGTATAAAATGTTTTAAAACATTATTGGACATTAACTAACACTATAACATTTAGATTTGTAAGATTTTGTTATGATTAGTTAAATGTTTTAAATGCTCCCTCGCTGATAAAAACATTGTAACATTGTTGCATGTCATTTCATATCAGTTTGGTAGGTACATTCCTTGTTATAATTTGTTGCAATTTGTTTAATAAAGTTGCATCATAAAAACATTTGAAAACTTTTGCTAATATAGGTAGGTATATGACAAAATGGTAATAAAATATGTTGAATAACATTTTTTAACTGCGGTGTGGCAGCACCATAAGAATAAGAATAAGTAGAAGTGCATTGAATTAGAATTTGTCAAAAGAATCTCATTCGTGGCGTTAATGTTTGCGATTCACTTTTCAATTAAAAAAGTCGTTAAAAGTGATTATGGTAGCGAGAAGATACATAAATTTTTTTCAATAACAGAAAATTTAAAAAATGTTAATTATATGTAGGTATACTTACACAGATCAACATTGTCACAAAAGTACCTCCTCAAACATTTATTTACGATCTAGGCCTTAAATCTCTGTGACAGGCACTGAATGCCGCTGCGCACCGACGCGCTGATTTCCACGAGCTCTTGGACCATTTTTCCGCCCCTTCGCCTTTTGATAGGTAGACCATACGGAGTGTCATGAGAGCTAAGATAAAGTATAAGTACCTCCTCTAGCATGAGAATGACATATGGAAATGACGACCCATTTACCCAACATTCACCTACTCGCCTACGCGTTGTGCGTTATAATAATTATAAACAGGCGGTTTTTAAACCCGACTTCCATATATACCATATACCTACCGAAATAACAGTTAAAAGAGAAAAGTGTCCACTGTCCAAGTGTGTACTGAATCGATTTTGATGAAATTTGCATTGTTCCCTAAGTTGAGGTAAAAAATTGGTTGTCTGTAAAGTTGGTTTACGGACGTTAATTTTACGTGGACGTTAGATAATAACGTCATAAAAAACAAAGAGAGATTGGCGTCCAGAGCCGAACACTCTAAGACAAAGTAACTATCTTTCTTCTTCTACTTCCGCTTGTTCCTAGCGGACGCTTAGTTCCGCGCTGAAATAAACATGAATGCGAACGTGACGGATGAGTCATCCTTTTCCGTGCGTGTAGCCGTTCATCGATTTATATGACATTATCACGTCAAGCCAATAAAAAAATTGGTTGTCTGTAAAGTTGGTTTACGGACGTTAATTTTACGTGGACGTTAGATAATATCGTCATAAAAAACAAAGAGAGATAGATGCGTCCAGAGCCGAACACTCTAAAGGTGCGTCCAGACTTGAACATTTCACCGAACCGAACAGCGAACATTTCGGCGAACTTGTTACGCTCAATGTGGACGGCGCGCTTGGAGCGCTTGAGATGGGTTACTGCGTAACAAGTTCGCCGAAATGTTCGCTGTTCGGTTCGGTGAAATGTTCAAGTCTGGACGCACCTTAAGACAAAGTATCTCTCTTCTTCTTCCGCTTGTTCCTAGCGGACGCTTAGTTCCGCGCTGAAACAAACATGAATGCGAAAGTAACGGATGAGTCATCCTTTTCCGTGCGTGTAGCCGTTCATCGATTTATCAGACACTAGCGGACCCGGCAGACGTCGTCCTGCCCGCTATTAGCGCCACCTACTGGGTCCAATTTTTCTACTTACAAACCTTCCTCTTGAATCACTCTATCTATTAAAAAAACCGCATCAAAATCCGTTGCGTAGTTTTAAAGATTTAAGCGTACACAGGGAAATAGGGACAGAGAAAGCGACTTTGTTTTATACTATGTAGTGATTATCACGTCAAGACAATAAAAAAATTGGTTGTATGTAAAGTCGGTTTACGGACAATAATTTTACGTGATAAAGTCATAAGAAAACATTGCCTCTCTATCGCTTGTTCGGCGCTCTCGCTTGCACGCTCGGCTAGGCGGAACGTGACAATGAGTCATGCTTTTGCGTGCGTGTAGCCGTTTATCGATTTATAAGACGTTATCACGTCAAAAAGAATGGTCACAATCCGATTAACAGTTTCAGAGAAATGTGTGGACAAACATACACCTACGTACAACATATGAGTTGCAACTATATTGCGGTTCCGATATTATAATTACCTATAGATCGACCAGAATCTCATGAAACAACATAACAAAACATAACAAAAACCAAGTAAACAACAAGCACAACACAAAAACAAAGTAATTGGATGTTGATTACTTTGTTTTTGTATTTAAAATACAGTTGCTTGATTTTTCGTTTCGTGAAACGATCCCAGGTAAGGTGTTCTGAATGTAATTACTTTGTTTATCACTAGGGCAGCCGAGTTAACCTAGTGTTGCTTACTACAAAATTTAATTTCCCTATTTTTCAGGAGATTCTGGTCTACCTATACATACATCTAATCGAATTGATAACCTCCCTCGGCTGAAAATTGATATTTTTCAAGATTTCTGAACGTTTTTAGGGAACTGTAGGGTCTAAATATCTTAAAACGTTAGTTGAGATTATCAGTTATACTCATTGACGTAGTATACTTACTTAGTGCAACAACTATAAGTTAGCGGTGGCGTTTTGAGGAATTAATTAAATCTGTCATATTGAAAAGTCATTTTGTTTCATGATAACATATTTAATTATTTCAGGCGTTTCGGAACAGAAGTATTATATGTGGTGCAAGATTATTTTCAAGCTGTAACGGCGGCTACGTGGAGGGCACATTGCGAACACGTTGAGAGATTGGAGGATGAATATCACAATGTTATGACGACGTTGAATTTGTGAATTTTAGGTAATATATTTTATGTTTCAATAGCGACAGTGTCACATAATCAGACAGCCATTCATTGGAAATTGAAGATTATAGTTATAGAAGACTAATTGTTAAATCACTCTTATTCAAGATATAATGTGATAAACCTATCAGTCCTAATATTTTTTTTTATCTTTGTTTTATTCCACTCCCTAACATCTTCATCTAATCTAAACGTCTGTTTTTATTGTTTGTGAAAGTAGTAGATGATAGGTCTAGATACTAAGTATGATTACGCAGATAAATAATAATTAATTTTGAACAAAAATGTCTTCTTTTCCCAAATTTAGTGTCATATCCTATACAGTGGCAACACTGGAGTTGAACACAGTGGCGCACAGCCACGCCAAATAAGACTTGTCGGACTGTACATAGCCCACGCACCGGTACCAGAGATTAGTTAGAGAGACTAATCTAAGACTGAGTAGAAGAGTAACTAATCTATGCCGGCGGGACTGGTAGTGAAAAAATAAAAATGCACTATTATTGTTATATTTGTTATTTATAAATGCATATTGCATTATTATTATCTAATCATAATACCTAATCAATTTAAAAAAAAACCGTTTGATACTTAAAACACATTCCTTTTACAGCAAACCAGATCTTCCCAGATCGTGCCACCCATACAATCCTGAAAAATACAATATTTCACTTACTTAGCTACTACAAAAAAATTTAAGCAAATGTTAAACAATTGTTTATATCTTTAATTTTTTTATTCAGTACTAGATGATGCCCATGGCTTCGTCCGTGTGGATTTCCCCGCGGGATCCCCACGATTACGGAATGCAATTCCTTACAGCATCAGGGTTGAGAAGTTGGAATCCAATCTCCAGTAGATTAACCCCCAATATCAATTGAAATAACCGAAAGTTTCTAAATCTCATTAGTTTTGGGGATCAGGTCCTCTACAGCATCAGGATTGAGGAGTTGGAATCCAAATTTTTTTATATAACAGGGTTGCAATGTTTCTCTATCGATTAAAAAAAATTTACGCAAATCGGTTCAGAAATCTCGGAGATATCAGTGTACATAGGTAGAAAAACACAACTCCTCCTTTTTTGAGTCGGTTAAAAAAGTAGCCATCCAGTAGGGAGTAACATACTTTTACTAGTAGTAGTAAAAGTATGTTACTCCCTGGTTAATTCTCTACTTGTATGTGAAAGTCTCGTCAAAATCGGTTCAGCCGTTCCGAAGATTAGCTCGTTCAAACAGACAGACAGACAGACAAAAATTTTAAAAACGTTTGATTCGGTTATGGAATACAGTTCAAATAACCGTATGAGCTTAATATGAGGTAGTTATTTCGAAATTACAGACAGACACTTCAATTTTATTTATTAGTATAGATATATTTAGATAGACATACACTTTAATATAACCTTACTAAGTACAAATTAATAAGAAGTAGGAATAATAAATTATTTACACGCATACTTACATGGTTATCAATGTATCTTGAAAAATAAGGAGACATATATGACGGACACTCATCTCTAGGTAGGCATGTTCCTCTGTTGAAGATACCCACGTGGCCACCACACCTTGCACCTAACAAATATAACAAGTACTTATAAATTAAAAATTAAAAAAACCCCGACATTCGCCATTTTGTGGCGGAGGCATCTTGGATTTGCACAGTGCTATTCTACTAGTCAAGCCCTTTCATTAGATACCCACCATACCCAACCCATTGGAAGTTGTGAAAAAATATGTAATCCGACATTTTGTAGCGGCGGCCATCTTGGATCGATTTTCATCAAACATAGCTAACAACACTGTCGACTAATTCACCTTTGAACAAAAAAAAACTGCATACAAATCGGTTCATCCGTTTGAGCGCTACAGACACACACACACACACACGCACGCACGCACGCACATACACACGTCAAACTTATAACACCCCGTCGTTTTTGCGTCGGGGGTTAAAAAAAAGTATTTGGTCGAATTTCAATAAATAAATAACACAAACAAGACATACGGTCGGTTTGATAAGCAATTTTATAAGCTTAGTTATAAGGTATAGTTCGTTCGGTAACTTAGTGTCGGTACAAGCGCAGGTGCTCTTAGTATTCTGCTTTTATTTTTATTACTTTTTTTCTGTTTGTAATTTTTTTCTATTCTAACAGAATCTCCGAATAGTCTGCCAATCCACACTTGGCCAGCGTGGTAGACTATGGTTAAGAGCGTTGACGCACGGACCCGCTTCGCAAGTTTAGGCATTTACCTGGGATTCTTTGTTTACGTGAATGAACGGGCTGCTCCGAGTGCAGTGTAGTGTAACAAACCGTTTTGATCTTTTTACCATTTTCAAACGGGCTATTATTTTTTCAATATTCTTAGGCACCTATACCTAAGTTTTTAGTTCGTAGATTTTTAATTTTATAAAGCAGGCATAATTAATGTATAATGCTTGAAAAAGACCTTATAGAGTAGACCAGTACATAAAAATTATAATTGGAGAATATAGTACAGCTTCTGATATTGATTTTTTTTTTATATGCCTACTCTTGTAAGGGTAAGATAGTGAAGAAAAATGCAGATTCATTCAGAATCAAAATTAAAAAAAAAATTAATAAAAGTATTTTTTTTTGTTTTCGCACCCAACCTAACGTAAAAACAAAACAGAGAGCAATAAAAGAGATAAGCACCTGCAACGCTAAAGCAGTTTTTATCACACTGACAATAGCCATCAAGGGTCGATTGCAATAAAAAGAAAATTTCTGTTCGAAAATATAAATAAAATTATCAAATAAAGTTGCTCAAACGATGACCACGTGCAAATGATAGTTAGTATCTAATCTCTTGCAGGTGTTGTGCTAGTGTAATCCATTTACCACAATAACAATAGAAAATTATTGCACGGGTAAAAAATTATCAGCCATTTTATAAAACAATACAAAAAATAACTTTGTGCTATTGCGATAAATTGTGCCCAACAACCTAGGTATTGTGCCCAACATAGGTGTATGTATGTAAGTTTTTTTTTTCATCAAAAAGTCTAAAATAACCAATGTCCATGCCTGTGATACTAAATTTCGGCCAAATCGGTAAAAAGAATAGGACGTGAAAAGCTATCAGACGGAGAGACACACTTTCATATTTATAATATTAGTATGGATTATTTAAATAAAAAAATTATACTCTACTAGCTTTTGCCCGCGGCTTCGCCCGCGTGAATTTGGGTTTTTCACAAATCCCGAGGGAATCATGGATTTCCTGTTCCCGTTCTCGCTCCCTTTTCAAACATTTATACCTACTTTCAAGAAAGTTTGCCTATATCAGCACGCCATTTTGATTTTGATGTAATTTCCCGATTTTAAATTTTAATAGTTACCGGACGATAGTTTTTGTATACGATAGCTATTTTCTAGTTCTTTTTCCACATAATATTATGTAAGTATATGTTGGCCGCGAGTTCGTCAGCGTGGATTTAGGTTTTTAAAAATCCTGTGGGAACTATGTCAATTTTCGAGACGCAAGCTACCTCTGTACCTACCAAATTTTGTATAAATCGGTTAAACGGACGGACCTTTAAGAATTCCGTGAGAACTCTTTAATTTTCCGAGATAAAAAGTATCCTATATCCGTCCCCAGGATGCAAGCTAACTCTGTACCTAATTACATAAAAATCGACAGACAGACAGACACACTGTCGCATTTATAATATTATATAGTATGGATTACTGATTTACAACTATAATCCTCAACTATAACTATAATATAATATATTACAATTATTAAAAATACGTAAAAAGTTTTAAACTATCTGTAAGAAAAAATAGCGAGCATTAAAAATATCTAGTATTGAATAGTGACAGTCGCACTACAATTTTACGTATATTCCATGTAATCCAATAAGAATTGCCGAGACAAAAAGCGTTACGTCCGTTCGCGGAGAGGCCTCGGCTCATACTAGTTTGCTAGTTCAATTTCCTACTGCCTCTTTCTGCGTTTTGGTGTATGTTTCTAAGTTATATTTTGGAAACAAATAGTAATTAATGTTGGATTTTTTTTTACTTATATTATTGCTAATATGTTTTACTTTTATATGTACTTAATTTTACTTATAAATGGCGAAAATTAATCTACTAAAATGACGGTTTTATATGTCTATAATTTACTGAAATTAAAATTCCTTTGCTTGGATTTTTATGATGTAAAAAATGCCAAATTAAAAAATGTTTTCTTCCATGTCTTTAGTTCAGGGCATTTCCTTTCATAAATATATCTTTGTGTGTGAATTGAACAAGTAACTTTTGACGTAGTGAACGTCAAAGATTCCACGATTCCCAAAATTCAAAAATTGGCTTTTGGTATTTTGGCAATAAGACAAAAACTATCAATAAATTGCAAAATGTTGTCTTCCAATTCCCTAGAACACAAAATTGTCTACAATGTAGTATAAATAAGTTTTCAAGTAAATGCATAGATGAACAACATATGAAGGGTCAAAATAGCTTAAAAATGAGCTAAAACGGCGCAGAACGCATCAACGCTCTTAAAATCCTTCTCATTTTGAGAGAAGACCCGTGTTCATGATAATATTATATTTTATGTTTATGGTTATATTGTAATAAAATACGAATATAAAAAAATATAAAAAGGAAAGAGAATTTTAATATAAAAATATGAGTAAGTATAAAACGCCAAAACCTCTTGTGCCTGTACACCCCACGCGGCATCTTTTGAAGTCGCAGGCGGTCCCTTTGACAAGACGCCGCGCGTGTCGAGGCGGCGCGATCAAAGGTGACCGTAAGAAAACGAACAGACTATAAAGGTTTTCACCTTTCAGTTTCTGTGTTCGTCAATTTTTTAACCCCCGACGCAAAAACGACGGGGTGTTATAAGTTTGACGTGTCTGTGTGTGTGTGTGTGTGTGTGTGTGTGTGTGTGTGTGTGTGTGTGTGTGTGTGTGTGTGTGTGTGTGTGTGTGTGTGTGTGTGTGTGTGTGTGTGTGTGTGTGTGTGTGTGTGTGTGTGTGTGTGTGTGTGTGTGTGTGTGTGTGTGTGTGTGTGTGTGTGTCTGTCTGTTCCCCTGTGGCACTCAAACGGGTGGACCGATTTGAATGCGGTTTTTTTTGTTTGAAAGGTGAATTAGTCGAGAGTGTTCTTAGCTATGTTTGATGAAAATCGGTCCAAGATGGCCGCCGCTACAAAATGGCGGATGATATATTTTTTCACAACTCCCTTGATATGGGTATCAAATGAAAGGGCTTGACTAGTAGAATAGCTCTATTGCAAATTCAAGATGGCCGCCGCCACTAAATGGCGAATGTCGGGGGTTTTTTAAATTTTCAATTTACACTTGTTTAAGTAATGGTCTAAGATCCCGCTATACAACGACCTTCACCGAGATGTTTATTTGATGAAATGTATTTTATATTTAATTTAACATGTCAATAAATATATTGCATATGGGTTGCCTAACAAATTTCAGTCCAGTATATGATTAATTAATAAATAAAAAATAAAAATAAAATTTTGAACATTTCATCGGTTTGATTATTATTAGACAAATTCTATACCAATCGAAAGTATGAAGCCCATAGAATATGCAAACGTTAAGTTGCTTATTCTTTTCCGGTCACAACTCTCGGGTAGCCAGGTGTAAACAGGTAAATCGATACTAGCATTTTGCACCGGTCTGATTATTGAATTAAAATTATTAAATGAAAATAAAGATGAATTTGTCTAATAATTAGACCAGTGAAATGTTAAAAAATTTTTTTTTTTTTCAATTATTAATTAATCATATCCTGGACTGAAATTTGTTAGGCAACCCATATGCAATATATTAATTGATGTATTAAATTAAATATAAAATACGTTTCATCAAATAAGCATCTCGGTGAAGGTCGTTGTATGGCGGGATCCTATACTATAAGTAGGTATATAGTTTTTTTATACTCTACAATAATCGAAAATACAATTAATATAAGGTGAAAACTAGCATGTTAGTAGTGTGGCGCGGTCGACGCGGTTTGGTTTATTTGTAAGTTTTTAGGGTAAAAACGGAGCCCTATTAATGTCACTCTGCTGTCTGTCTGTCTGTCTGTCTGTCTATCCGTCCGTCTGTCCGCCGGTCACAGGTATCTAGCTCGCAGACGAAATAAGTTACAAACCTGTTTTGGTATTTGGTGCAAAACGTTGACCCAAAATCAAATATTGAATTAGAAATTGAATTAAATTATTTTTTAGGGGGGCTCCCATACATGAAAAAGGAGCCGAAAAAATTTTTTTTCTTACCCTAGCTTGTAGGGTATCATTGTTTAGAACTCATTGAGTAAATTACGAATATATGTTTTTTAATTTTTTGTTTAAAAAATAAGGAAATGAGGGGCCATCAAATTTGTCAGTTTTAGACCATTTTTGTGACGGGGGCTATCTTGAAAACTAAACTAGTTAGGAATATGATATTTCGGTATATTATGTGCCATAATATGATCTATTTAAACGACAAATACTTAAAACAACGATTTATAAAATCTATACTTTTTTTAATATAATAAAGCGGAAGAGTTTGTTTGTTTGAATGCGCTAATCTCTGGAACTACTGGACCGATTTCAAAAATTCTTTCACCGTTGGATATGTACGTGATCGCTGAGTGCTATAGGCTATATATTATGTACCACGGGCGAAGCCGGGGCGGACCGCTAGTAATTTATAAGCTGTGGCCAAAACAAACGAACATTTTTTGGGGTTTTGTTTCACGGAAACTTATTGCAGTATTTTTTCACTGTCCTAACTAAGTCCCGAAGATTACTAATAACTAATCTTAGCTTTATCTTATTTACCCCTGTACATTGCGTGTAGCCCGTTCACCAAACACATGACGACCACAAACGATAATAGACATTTTAGCATCATTTTCTAATTCGGATATTTTTTATTTTACGAACACAAAATTTTCAAATTAATTTTGTCTATTATAAGCACGTAAAGTAAGCTCTGAATGAGTATCAGCAAGAATAAATCTTGCTTTTATACTCATTTCACTTGCAATTAATCATCTTTATTAGGTATTGTTATCATGAAAACCGAGATATGGCCGTAGTAGTGTCACAAGTTATTCCGATACGATTGGGTTTTTTTTGTTGAACTAATTACATATTTAATGTAAAATACGTAAAATAGGGTCCCATTTTTACCCTTGGGTACGGAACCCTTAAAACCATTATTATAATACTAGCGGACCCGGCAGACGTCGTACTGCCCGCTATTAGCGCCACCTAACGGGTCTAATTTTTCTACTTGTAAACCTTCCTCTTGAATCACTCTATCTATTAAAAACCGGCCAAGTGCGTGGCGGGCCACGCGCAGTGTAGGGTTCCGTAGTCACAATCCTCGAAAAACAGATATAACTCCTTAACCTGTGAACCCTACTTAGCCGTGATAGTTTTCCTTTAAAATTGATCATATACCCTACTGCTGTGAATTTTTTCAAGTTAGTATATACTGCCATTTGGCTGATAGAGGGGGGGGGGACACTTGACTCTAATAAAAATTTGCACTTTAAAACATCATATTATTTTACAAACGGATCTAGAAATCGAAAAATGATGTTCCCACACCCACAGTATTTTTAAAAGACCTATTCAACGATACCCCACACTATGGGGTAGACGAGAAAAAAAATATTCATCCCCACTTTACATGTAGGGGAGCTACCCTAAAAAAAATATTTATCAAAATTTTATTTCACCACTTTGTCGGCGTGATTAATATTTATACTCATGCCAAATTACGGATTTCTAGCACTAATAGTCTCTGAGATTAACCGAGGACGGACGGACAGACGGACAGACGGACGGACATGGCGAAACTATAAGGGTTCCTTGTTTACTACGGAACCCTAAAAAACCGCATCAAAATCCGTTGCGTAGTTTTAAAGATTTAAGCATACATAAGGACATAGGGACATAGGGATATAGGAACAGAAAAAGCGACTTTGTTTTATACTATGTAGTGATATAAAAGCGTGCGTGAATTGTTCATGTATTCCGCTAGGTTTCTACCTATTCCGTCCAAGGAACTAGTATTTTGTCATATTGCCAGATAATTTTTCCGTCAGTGCAATTTCCTTCCTAGTAGAAGAAATTCCTTTTCTAAACACTTTAAATAACAATATCATTAACTTTTATACTACTTATGTATTTATTTATATTTTGTGGGCTTACTTATATAGCTTACTTATAATATAGTTAGGTATATTATACAGTTAGGTAAGTAACAAGCTCCCTGATGAAAATTAATAGAGCAACTTCATAAACTCCTTATCTGTTCGGCCAGGCACGAGGCAGACGAAGCAGACAAATCGCTCTCACAAACCTGACCGCCACTTGACATATCTACTTAATTCCCAGTATGGTGTGAGATCCGGCATAAGAAAAACATACCCTCATCTGTTATTTAATGCTGATATATAGATTTAATGCTAGATAATTCATAGATTAATACATTGCACATTGGTTGCCTGGCTAAACTTGGTGCCTATGATGTTAAACACAAAAAAAATTATCAATTTTTTTTTTCGATCTGCTTCCCTCATCTGTTATTTAAACGAATTATTATGTCAAATGAAAAATTATTTTATTCTCAATCGAACCGTATTTGGTTGCCTGATCAAAAATGGTGCTAAATAATGGTTGTCTGGATTTTAAGATATTTTAAGATACAATTTTCTGTGCGAGTGTTGAAAGTGACAGAAAAGTGTTGTGTGCGCAATTCCATTTGACAGACAAAGATGCAGTGAGGCAGGTGCTTAGTCTATACATAGATTAAAACCATAGACTTGCTGTGCCTATCCATTAAATATGTTTGCAAAAAAAAAAATAAGTGAGAGACGTAAGGGATAAGTAATAAAACGTAAAAAGCTGTAGTTTTAGTTTTAAGTTTCCGTAGTAATTATCACCATTACATCACTTTCATTTAGGTACTTTATAATATATTGACGTTCAAAAAGTGTACAGTGTACCTACTTTGAATAAATGAAATTTGAATTTGAATTTGAATTTGCTGTTTTTGAAAATTTTGTCTGTTTGTCTGTATATTTGTGCAGATATTACGCAAAAACTACTGAATGGATTGAAATTAAACTTGACATGATTTAAGTTCATACTAAGTATGTAATAGCATATAGGATACTTTTTATCCCGAAATTCAGCACAGTTCCCTTGGGAGAGAGGATGAAAGTCAAAATGTGTACTTAGCTGTAATTTACTATCGCGTAGTCCAATTTCATTAATTTTTAGGGTTCCGTACCCAAAGGATAAAAACGGAGCCCTATTAATGTCACTCGGCTGTCTGTCCGTCTGTTCGCCGGTCACAGGTCTCTAGATTGCAGACGAAATGAGTTACAAACCTGAAATTTTGGTATTTGGTGTAAAACGTTGACCCAAAATCAAATATTAAATTAGAAATTGAATTAAATTATTTTTCAGGGGGGCTCCCATACATGAAAAGCTGGAAAAAATTGTTTTCTTACCCTAGCTTGTGGGGTATCATTGTTTAGAGCTCAAATAATGAAAATAAGAAATTAAGGGGCCATCAAAGTTGTCAGTTTTAGACTATTTTTGTGTCGGGGGCTATCTCAAAAACTAAACTAGTTAGGAATATGATATTTCGGTATATTATGTACCATATGCTCTATTTAAACAACAAATACTGAAAACAACGATTCATTAAATAGTTTATAAGTTGTGACCAAACAAACGAACATTTTTAACCGACTTCAAAAAAAGGAGGTTCTGTATTCGACCCGTATGTATGTATGTAAGTATGTATGTATGTATGTAAGTATGTTCGCGATTATCTCCGCAACTAATGAACCAATTTTGATGATTTTTTCACTATCGTAATCTACATACTTTCAGGAAGGTTTTAATGTATAACACATCGAGTTATCTTTCTTAGATACGAAGTTATAAACGTATATGTACACATATGTCACTAACATGTTCTCTGAGATTGCCAGACCTGTTGCTGAAGTCTGATATAGCTGTTCTGTCCAAAGAATTCACTCTGCTACGCCTACGTAACATTGACTTTTTGCAAAAACTTTTGGGCCGAGGTCAATAACAACTGCATATTTATAGAGTGATTCCTTGGAGTTTGTGCACAGTTACGTGTATTTCCATTCTATACAAAGCCAAACCGCAAGGGTGTGAAACTAGTCGCATCTAAATTGTAAACTACTTTTTTTAATCAAGGTATTCAACCAAATTATACAAGAGTAGTACGCATATAAACTAATCTTGTATAGATCGGAAGGTAGGTTAGGTTGGATTAGAACATGATAAAACCATTCACCTATAGTATGACACATGAAATGTATGTCACAGGATAATAATTAATAATAGTATATCACTACATAATATAAAACAAAGTCGCTTTCTCCGTCCCTATATCTTAAACTATCTTAAATCTTTAAAACTACGCATTTTGATGCGTTTTTTTTAATAGATAGAGTGATTCAAGAGAAAGGTTTATGTGTATAACTAGTAGGGCGCGTGGGTGCGCGGCCCGCAAGCGGACCGCGAGGTTTCGCTTTCGGGTATTTTGGTTTGAGCAGCCTCCACCTATCTCTCCCCTATTCCTAATCCTCGATCATTATCACTCTCCATATTTTTTCTTCGAATCATTCTGCTCATCAAGTAGAACTTAAGGTCTTAATCATCTTTTGGCAAAAACCACTCTTCCATCTTTTATACTTGGTGAGATAGACACCGATGTTTATATGGCCACCATCTTGAATCCGCCATTTTGGACTTTTTTCAGCTCTCTGCTAATTGGATGATGTTTCGAGTAATTTTTGTTTGAGCACCTCCTACCTATCTTCAATACCCTGCCCGGGCTCCTCAACCAACTTCCAAACCCTCAATCATCATGTCTTCCCATATTTTTCTTTGAGAGTTCTCCAAAAAACCGCATTTTTAGCCTTGCATAGTTCACAACTTGTAGTCTCTTCAATATTCGCCATACATTTTCTATGGAAAAATAAATTCCGCCATTTTGAATTTTTTTTTAATTCATCAAGTAGACCTTTGGATCCTCATCATCTTTTGCGAAGAAACCACTCTTTCATCTTTTATACCCTCCAAGATGGAGACCGACGAAATTTGTATGGCGGCCATCTTTTTTTCGCCATTTTGATTTTTTTTTCACCTGACTGCCAATTGGATGACGTTTCGAGTGACATTTGCTCGAGCACCCCCCACCTATATTCAATACCTTGAGCGTGCTCTTCACGCGTCTTCGAAATCCTCAATCATCAGCTCTCTCCATATTTTTGTTCTACTTCAATTTTTGTCCTCTATACGAAACCATTAGTGAAAAAAAAATTTTTCATACAAAATTTTACAGGAGGGGCGATGAATGAGTGAGTCAGTGAATCAGAACGAACAGCTATATATATATTAACTAGTAGGGCGCGTGGGTGCGCGGCCCGCAAGCGGACCGCGAGGTTTCGCTTTCGGGTATTTTGGTTTGAGCAGCCTCCACCTATCTCTCCCCTATTCCTAATCCTCGATCATTATCACTCTCCATATTTTTTCTTCGAATCATTCTGCTCATATCAAGTAGAACTTAAGGTCTTAATCATCTTTTGGCAAAAACCACTCTTCCATCTTTTATACTTGGTGAGATAGACACCGATGTTTGTATGGCCGCCATCTTGAATCCGCCATTTTGGACTTTTTTTCAGCTCACTGCCAATTGGATGATGTTTCGAGTAATTTTTGTTTGAGCACCTCCTACCTATCTTCAATACCCTGCCCGGGCTCCTCAACCAACTTCCAAACCCTCAATCATCATGTCTTCCCATATTTTTATTTGAGAGTTCTCCAAAAAACCGCATTAAAGCCTTGCATAGTTCACAACTTGTAGTCTCTTCAATATTCGCCATACATTTTCTATGGAAAAATAAAGTCCGCCATTTTGAATTTTTTTTGTATTCATCGAGTAGACCTTTGGATCCTGATCATGTTTTGCTAAGAAACAACTCTTTCATCTTTTATACCCTTCGAGATGGACACCGACGAAATTTGTATGGCGGCCATCTTTTTTTCGCCATTTTGAATTTTTTTTCGGCTCACTGCCAATTGGATGACGTTTCGAGTGACATTTGTTCGAGCACCCCCCACCTATCTTCAATACCTTAAGCGTGCTCTTCAACCGTCTCCGAAATCCTCAATCATCAGCTCTCTCCATATTTTTCCTCTTAATGAATTTTTGTCCTCTATACGAAACCATTTGTGAAAAAAAAATTTTTCATACAAAATTTTACAGGAGAGGCGATGAATGAGTCAGTGAATCAGAACGAACAGCTATATATATATTAATAACATCCATTAAATAGTGGAGAAATACTGTTATTTTTGAGGTTTCTAATGTGATGTCGTAAATAATTACATTTTTTCCGCTTACATTGCAAACGCAGGCTGAACCCTACGAGATTTATCAAAATAATGTACTAAGTATTGTACACATTGAAAAGGTCTACAGAAAAGTCCGCGATGGTATATTATGTCTATCTCTTATGGATATTCCACAATAAAAATTTTTTGTCATTTACTTTTTACGACAAATAATGGCTAATTTTCGAAGCGATTTCAACCAATACTGCATTAATCCTTATCTAATTAAATACCTTAAATACATTGTTGATTTAATATAAATCCATATGACCCTTTACAGCATATGATTTAAATGAATACTTTCGAAGATATTACAGATTTAAAAATTGCGGCGGCGGGAGCGTGCCTATAAGCGCGTCGGTGGCCGCGGTTCTTCCTACAGCCCAGTGTCGATAATTATTGAAACCAAAAAAAAAAACACAGTACGTAGGATGAAACACATTGGAAAAGGAGGAGAATATTATAAAAATACAAGGAAGAATAATTTACGGGCGATCTGAGCTCGGGAAAAAAGGGGGGGAGTTTTAAGGGTTAAAAACGGTTTATCTCGATTTCCGGCAAAACTAGAAGTCCTATGGAAAAAAATCAAATCGCAAAGTTGTAGGTTTTTTTTTTTTTTTTTACGCTGGGAAATGCATTTACGCACACCTTTCGGAAGCAGCGCAGCGGACTGCGACGCTTCCGGAAGGTAGTGTGGGACTCAAGCAGGCCAAGAAGTGGCCAGAATACCCACTAAAACCCAGCGATGTTCCTCCGTGTCGCCTGGTGGCTGGGTTACGGGTACACTTGCGCAATCATCCGCGACCCAGCCGGCGCCGTCCGCCGAGGCAGACCCTCCACCGGGGGACCTAAAGGCCCCCTAACACCGTCTGAGGCGCACCAGGAACATAATGGTGCACCTCCCGACCCGAGGCGTCTCAACGGGCGACGGATACACCATTCCATCACCCGGAGTTCCTCGCTAGAGGCAACCCTCAAGAGGGCCACACCCGCAGGCGACCCTCAAGAGGTTCACCCCTCGTGTAATTTTTTATAGAGGTTTTCTTCCTCGCGGCCCCTCGCTCAGTGCGTGGGGCCCCCGGTTCCGCTCAGTGCGGATTACGGGTTGCCCGACGGTGGCCGAAGCCAGCGCCCACCGGCCAAAAAGACCAGCGGACCCGCCGCGCAGGGCGTTTCCACCCCCTCCTGTAATTTTTTAACGAGGTTTTCTTCCTCACGGCCCGAAAGCCTCCCCCCCAATTGTCGCCGCCCGGAGTCTCCACAGTCCACTCTGATGAACAGAGAAGTACCAGGATCCTCCAAGCGGCAACCCCCTGCTGGTTTTGGTCCGCGCCGGGTTTCCCCGGTACCTCCCATATCTGGGAGGCGTTCCCCCATCCGCCACCGGGGGGACGCGCCCGATGGGGGACCAGCAACCCCACACGGGAAAGTTGTAGGTAATATAAAGATCTACAACTTTTATATTTACACTTTTTTCACATAACCTCATTTATGTGAAAAGTTCAAAAAACCAAGTTTTTGGTTTTTTATTTTTAACTTTTAAAATAAAAAATTTTTTTCACGGAATCTGGTGAAGACTTACCTTTTTATGTCCCGAATACACTGTAATTTATTTGATTTGAAATATTTAGTTTTTCTCCTTATTTTTGACTTCGACTTAATTCTGACAGCTGTCATTGTCATTTACAGATGAGTTATTTATATGGAGAACAGGGTTATTATCTACGAAGTACGATTTTACCCCAAACTACTTTAATTCCCTGTCAACATATAAAGCTCTAAGCCGCTTAATAATATTAATTGTTTCGCCCTAAAATAGAAATTGCTAAGAATGGAAACTAGAAAGTGCACACTAACAGCAATAGAAAACAAAAGAAGCACATTGAAAAAATTTATTCAAAAATGGAAGTCGAATGACATTATCACCATGAAGTGTCTGTCAGGCATTTGTCATATCTACATGCAGCAGTTGATTTGTATTTGCATAAGTTTTGAATTTTTTATCTTTTTTGTGGGAATTGTTTTATCTCTGGTAACATTATGAAACGTCAGAATTTCACGGAATTAGTAATTCGGGTATAAGGTGAGATATAGTAAGTTCATTGTGGAAAATATCGTAAAAAGTCAAGCCGCTGCCGCAATATTAGTTAGCTGGCGAATCTTTTTAACCGCATATGCAGCAGAACTAAGTCTGTTCGATAAGTCATTTACATGAAAGCCCCATTGGAGTATTGCATCTAATGTTATTCCCAGGAAAACAGCCGTATCCACTAGATCTAATTATGTACGGAACCCTAAAAGAGCGACGCCCGACTCGCACTTGGCTGATTTGTTTTTTTTTTGGTTAGAAAGGAGATAATTTAAAAATTGTTCCGTAAATATTTCAAAGTCATCAATTTTGTAGTTCAGAAATTACAACCATCACAACCTTTTTGGCAGAGCGCATAATAAATCCACCAGAAATTAGTTTTACATATGTAACAATACAAATTAACAATATATTGTGCGCAAAATTTGCAGTTTCAGTGAGATCAAGCATGGTGAAATCAGAGACACACTAACACAACGCGATAATCCATATTTTCCATACTTACCAAAGGTTCCTGATCCTGTACAATCCGGGTTCTAAGTTATATGGAATACTGAGGGTTGTGATTGTTTTAATTTCTGAACTACAAAGTTGATGACTGTATTGTCTTTGGATGTTTAGGGCTCCCACTGTCGCACTGCACTATTATAACACTCAGCTCCGCTTGTCCGACCACAACTGCCGACTCCGCTTCGACTTCTCACCACGCACGTGTGACGTAGCGATGTGACGTAACGACTCGTCTGATTGGTGCGCAAACACCAATCATCTTAGTCAATACACTACATCCCTTTTTTGTTTTATTTATTTTTATTTATTTATCTATTTATTAATAAGCAGTAAGTCATCATGCAGTAACTCGGAGGGTGCCGCGTTCTCGCTCACCCTCGCTTTCAATTAGATACTCTTTGCTAGCTTTTCTAACGCACTAAGGAACTGCGGATCTGCCAATACGGGAACTAGGTCGCGTAGTTCATATAAAGGAGCGCTCTTAGGAATTAGTTCGTTCGCGAACTACACAAGACCAATTATAATTGTAGGTCAGCTTATTATTCTTGATTAGTTACATTTCCACCAATATTCTTTCCTATTTCCAGGTTGCTATCTGTCGCTTTCCTTTTGAGATCCAGGTACTTCTTCCCTTTTTCCTTCATTTACAGATATCTGTCTCTCATCTCTATTACTCGTCTATTGTTTTGAATTCCATGTCTGATGCTGCTGGAATCTTGCCTCTTCTTCTTCTTCTTAAAAACAAGAACCATTGGTGACACCCATGGTGAGGGTCCATTCACTTCCTCAATAATGTCTGCATCCTTCAGTTCCTTTAACGTTCCTTCTGTACGGTTGGATGACTGGTTTTACTTAATTTTCTTTATTTTATTTGTTTGTGAATACAGTGTTATATAGGGTGTTATTACAATATAAGTACCTTGTATTCTACCACAGCATGGTGTACAAATGAATCGTAGAATTAGTTACATATAAATTAGCATTTAAGTTAATAATACATACGTGTTTATAGCGAATCCAAAATGACACCTTTACGTCATAAATACAATTTTAACTTACACAGCACAGTCACTAAACGAAAAATAAAACAAGAATAAAATTACTCAATTAAAATTGAACACCTATGTCAAATAACAATGCGGGTAGTAAGGAAAATGCCATGATAATGCTAATTAGTTAGTGTCATTCAGATTTATAGCGTCAAGGAGTATATATTCTATATACCCCCGGAGACTGCGCCTTAAACATTTCAATTTTTCCCAATTTCAATCTCATGCTATACAGACTATAATTTAAACAATCAAAGTAACTATAAAGTTTTAGATTATAAGAGTTTTATGTAATACATTATAATACATCATTTACATACATTGTAATACATTATATAATTTCATTCAAATATCGTAAAATAGAAAAATACCCATTACTAAGTTAAACAAATAAAAAGTCATAATATAAAATTTTGACCATTATTCTTATAAAAAAGTAAAAATTTATTATATATATTTATAAGTGATTACCATTACTTTTAACAAATATTGTAATTCAAATATTCATTGACTGGATGGAATTGGACTCCTGATTTGAGGTCCAATTTTAAGCACGCTTAATTGAATCGCATAATAAATGCTTTGCCTAATAAATTGTCTGCCATCTCTGATGACTTATACGGTACAGTTTATACTTTTGACAGACCGGACATAGTTCTACGTTCAGCCGATAACTTCTTTATCTACTTCTACTTCCTTTATATTCAAAGCCATTAGTTTATGGAATGAACTTCCTTCGCAATTATATCATGCCAAAAGTCTGAGTAATTTTAAGATTACGAGAAATAAAAATTACTAACTGTTAAAATCAACAGTTCCTTTAATAATTTTAGATTTTAAGAGTTAGTTGAATAGTATTTACTGTAAGAATTATTGTAATTCAAATCAAATCAAATCAAATAAACTTTATTCAAAATTGATACACTGTACGTTTTGAACGTTAATTTAGGAACAGGCCATGGTGATAATTACTTACGGAAACTTAAAATTAAACTACGAGGGTTCCAAACGCGCCCTGGTCTGAGAAGAGCCCACAACAAACTCAGTCGGGATTATATTATATATTTTTTGAACAATCTGTGTCCATGGGTTTTTGTCATTAAAAATCTTTTAAGCTATAGTAATATTTTCCAATTAATTTGTGTTTAATTTTGTGTTAAATGAAACCCTTGAACTTATTGAGGGATATATCCCAAAATGTTCTCTGGCAACATATTATAAAAAGTACAGAATTACCAACAAATGATTTTCCAACTTTTCGCATCCAAGTAGTGGGTAACACAAGTTTATCTTTATTTCTAAGATTAATGTTATGACAGTCACTTTTCCCTTAAATTTGTTGATATTTTTGTACACAATATATATTAAATTTTCAAAAATATATTGGTTATAAACTGTCATAATTTTAACTTCCTTGAACCTATCTCTCAGTGACTCTCTGGGACCCGTATTATATATGGCACGAACAGCCCTCTTCTGCAGCACGAAAATGGAATTAATGTCAGCAGCATTACCCCATAATACTTAGTATGCCATATAACGTAATACTGTGAAGATAACCAAAATAAACTAACCTCGCAGTTTCAATGTCAGTCAATTGGCGAGTCTTTTTAACCCGAGTGGGGATGAACTCAGGGCCATATTGTTGCCAAGAACCCACAGTTAAAGGCTGAACTGGCCAACCTAGACAGCACTAGGTGTTAGCGTTGTTGTTATCACTAGGTGTTAACACTGTGGTGTTAGCGCCTGGTAGCATTGAAATTTATGGAGACGTATTGGGAAGAATCTCTATGTTGGAGCATGAACTGAGCAGATCTCACAACTATTCATGACTTTTAGTCACAAATAAAGTTATGAAATATAATAAACAATACCTAAAACAACTTGGTGCGCTTTTCAACAAGTATTGTCACATGATAATGATAAGAACCGGGACTGACTGCTCAATGCGCTCTCCGAGGCACAGGGGCACAACACCACCAGCCTCCAACTCCGGGCGGGCACTGAGACAGAAAAACCCAATACCCATCAATCACTTGCCCGACCCGGGAATCGAACCCGGAACCCCGCGACCTGCGTTCGAACATGCCAACCACTAGACCAACGAGGCAGTATTTATTTTTTCCGTGGCTCTTTACTGAAAATCAGTAACAATAAACAGTAAATATATTTTTGTGATGCATGAGTCATTTGACTCATATTACTATTACCTACTATTACTTGTCTTTTTTTTTTTTTTTTTTAGATACGGCTTTTTATTGTTTACTCATTGCGTGACCGTTAAGTGAACCTTTACTATAATTATGATTAGTCTTTTGAAACTGTTAATTCAAACAATTTATGTTTGAACTATCAGTTTTTTTTTCTTACTCAACGAATCAAAACTCCTAAAATCTGATTCGATTAATCTATACTTTAAAATCTTAATGATAAACTATCAGTTCTCTCGATATCACATCAAATCATATCAAATCTGTTCTTAAAATATTTATGGTTCAAATTATTTTTACAGTTACATTGTCAAACTAAAACGAGTCTACTCCTGGTTTTGAATGTCGTGTCTATGACTATTCAAAATATTTGTCAATCAAATTTTCCTACTAAATGCAATCAAACTACATTTCTTTAGCTCTAATCGTGTAAGCATTTATCATCTTGATAAACCCTTTCCCGATCTAAAACGGCTTCATGGCTTTTCACAGCCAGCGAATTCTAACTTGATCACTTTCCAACATCAATGAAGGTGCCAGGATATCATGTAGGTAATATTCTAACGAAATCAAACTATTATTCAAACATCTACATTTATCACCCGCAAAACTCAGTTGAATCGAAACGGAAATTAGTTTGACCAAAATGTCCTTTCAGATTTTTCTCTTAATTAGATAATTACACTCAGCGGCCCAAAATGGCAATATTCACCCGATTTGTGTCAGTTCAATCTTAGCTATACCAATTGTGAAATTTAATAATCTTTAAACCATTTGTAACATTTACATCGATTTTCAACAAGAAGTTCGGCCGTAACGTATTTAAATATAGGAATATTCAAATACGTTATTATCCCGAATAAATGATTATTTATTTATTTTATTTATCTATTTGCTATCTAAAGTCATATTTAATAATAGGATAATAAATACAACATCTAAAACAAAATTTAAAATGTAAGTAGGTCGGTACAATGTCTTTAAACGAGCTGTAATAGGATTTATGATGAAATTGTACACCCACCGATTTTGATTCACCGTTACAATCGAACTTTTCCAATGAAAGGAATGACATCTTTGGGGCGGCCTGGAATAATCAATTTAATGATTCAGATAAATACTATCTGTTGTTTTGTGGCAATCAATTTAATGATTCCAATAAATATTATCTGTTGTTGTGTGATAATCAATTTAATGATTCAGATATTATCTGCTGTCGTGCGATAGTCAAATTAATAATTCAGATGAATACTATCTGTTCTTTTGTGGCAATCAATTTAATGATTCCACTAAATATTATCTGTTGTTGTGTCATAATCAATTCAATGATTCAGATAAATATTATCTGTTGTTGTGTGATAATCAATTTAATGATTCAGATATTATCTGCTGTCGTGCGATAGTCAATTTAATAATTCAGATAAATATTATCTGTTGCTGTGCGATAATCAACTTAATGATTCAGATAACCATTATCTGCTGTTGCGTTTTTTATACATACATATCAATTTAATGATCGGATTTTATCCGCCCAAATATTAAAATATTCAGTCGTACGTATCAGTCAAAACGTATACATACATATCAATTTAATGATCGGATTTTATCCGCCCAAATATTAAAATATTCAGTCGTTCGTATCAGTCAAAACGTATCAACTCAATGTTTCATATACTCGTAATGTGAAATTATATTCACTCAAAGCTTGCCAACACTACTACTTGTTGCATGATATCAATTTAATGGTCAGACTCTTAATCTGCTCCGTGTGTATATGTACTTGATAACCTTATAAGGCACTATTTCCGTCCAATTTATATCAATTTAATGATCAGTCTAATTGTAACTGCTTAATTCAAATGAGAACTTACATTTGTAGGCAGCCTACATATATTTAAATATATATATTCATATTTATCTAAGTATTTATGTAAAATTTGCACGCCCGTGTGGCAAAACATGTTTGAGATGTAAGTACTTAATCCACCTACCATCTAATGTACCCATGTTTCAAGCAAATAAATAATATTATTATTAGATTTATAATTATCATTTCAATATACATATAAAAATTAATTCACAAGTAGACTCGGGTGAAACCGGTAGCGAGTGAGCGAACGACGTACCGGCGCGAATTGCACCCGGTTGCCGCGCGCCGACTGTCTATGCGTTGCAGTCGTGTTGTTTACACTTCCACACTGCTCTTATCAATCAAATGAATTCCCAATTGTTCGGCCGCCATTATTCCGTTCATTGTTTACGACACGAATAAGATCAGACAAAATAGTGTTTAATAAAGTTCCTATGTAGGTATGTACTTATGTATGACGATGTTATGAGACGACTTTATATATATATATTTTTTTTTACATGCAGGTTGCAGGTACCCGCAACTCTTATGATAATAACACTACATCTTTCTTTCATAATTAAAAACCTCAAGCCGATGGATTGTGTTATTATCTGAGTGCAAACAATACCCCAAACTAGTGATACTCCGACGTTCCATACGGGTAAAATACTCACATATTTCATTAATAACACGATTTTTTATATATCAATAGCTTACTCACACACATTTCTCTTTTTTTTTATATTTTTTTTTTTTTATTAGTTATTATTATTGTGTACTCACTTTTGTCCTCGTCGCCACATGTATTGTCTTTGGATGTTTAGGGCTCCCACTGTCGCACTGCACTATTATAACACTCAGCTCCGCTTGTCCGACCACAACTGCCGACTCCGCTTCGACTTCTCACCACGCACGTGTGACGTAGCGATGTGACGTAACGACTCGTCTGATTGGTGCGCAAACACCAATCATCTTAGTCAATACACTACAATGACTTTGTAATATTTATGGAATTTTTTTAAAGTATCTCCTTTCTAAGAAAAAAATAATAATAATGAAATCGGATTACGCGTTAATAAATTACAGCTAAGTACACATTTTAACTTTCATCACCTCTCCCAAGGAAACTGTGCTGAATTTCGGGATAAAAAGTATCCTATATGCTATTCCGTAATATGAACTTAAATCATGCCAAGTGTAATTTCAATCCATTCAGTAGTTTTTGCGTAATACATGCACAAACATACAGACAAACAGACAAAATTTTCAAAAACAGCTTTTTTACGTTTTATTACTTATCTCTTACGTCTCTCACTTATTTTTTTTTTGCAAATATCTTTAGTGGACAGGCACAGCAAGTCTAATCTATGATAGATGTGCACCTACCGAGTGCACGCCTGCCTCACTGCATCTTTGTCTGTCAAATGGAATTGCGCGTGCAACACTTTTCTGTCACTTTCAACACTCGCGCAGAAAATTTTATATCTTAACATCCAGACAACCATGATTTAGTACCATTTTTATCAGGCAACCAAATACGGTTCGATTGGGAATAAAATAATCTTTCATTTGATATATAATTCGTTTAAATAACAGATGAGGGTAATAGATCGAAAAAAATTGATTAAATTTTTTTGTGTTTAACATCATAGGCACCAAATTTAGCCAGGCAACCAATGTGCAAATGTATCAACCTATGAATTATCTAGCATATAATCTCTATGAGCATTAAATAACAGATGAGGGTAAGTATATTTTTCTAATACGGGATCTTAGACCAGTAAACTAGTTAACAAGTTCTAAAACATGAAAAATAGAGATAAAGGTCCTAAAAATATGAGCGATAGCTCATTCGATTCGGAATCACCTCTAGAAAAATGTTTTTGAAGGATTTTGGTGCAGGTGCAATTGTTATTAACAAAATAAGATGAAAAAAAAAAAGTGATTGTGATAACACAATCACAGCGCCCTCTTAAGGCTCATTAATGTTGTTTACCTATACTAGACCTAGTAAACAAATGTTTACTAGGTCTAGGTCTAGGTATGTTTTTATCATTTTCTCAGAAAACTAAAGGGGCGATTTTGATGCGGTTTATTGCATTACACGGGTATCACCTCAAAACATGTTCTTAGTTAGGGTTCAAGGCTATAGGGCCATCCATTGATCTATTAGCTAAATATATAATATATATTACAATATCTTAGGGGCCATCAGGGGCATTGGGATTGTCGAGGGTTTTTCAAATATGTATTTCACGTCTTGTTAGTAATTGGAAATACCAATGAATTGATAATGTATAAGGTCTTGGTAAACAATTAATGTCCTCTTATCTAAGTCTCTGGTTAGTTACCTACTATGTAAGTATGTAGTAGCGTGTGAACTTGAAGTCGGTGTTTTGAAAACAAAAATATTTATTGAATTTATCTAAAATCTACTTTGATACTGATTAATAAATAATCAGTATCAAAGTAGCTTACAATAAATAAAAATACAAAAATATTACTATGTAGGTGGCACTATAAAGGCACCTAAATAATTATTATGTAGGTGCCTTTTTAACCCCCGACGTAAAAACGACGGGGTGTTATAAGTTTGACGTGTCTGCACAGAATATATAATAGTACTACGTACAGAAGTTTCACTCCTTTGATGTTGACTATTTGCCGACGCTTTAATAGCCTACACAATTTTTATTAAGTAGGTATATTACGCACGCAAGCTAAATTAGACTTAATCGCTCGGCGCGTGGGTCCGTATTGCTTTGGATCTTTTTGCCTTCCTACGTCACAGACGACTTTGGGTGATTGCTTAGGGCTGTCAATAAAGAGTAAAAAAATACAGTAGTTATAATTTTTAATTATTTATTTGTTTTTCACAATATAAACAAAGAGGTGTTACACATGATCTATTAACTTTAAGATTTTACATACAATAATTGCATGAATATAAAATATGACTACTAGCGCCGCCTCTGTAAGACTTCTTTCGTGGCCGCGTTGGTACATTAGTCACGAAACGCGATGTTTCGCCGGAAAAGAGTAGGTAGGTACAGGTAGGTAGTGTACACAACAAAATTAGTCAAAATCTTGTAAACCATAAATTAGTTTACAAGATTTTGACTAAATATTATGTCCTATCTAGGTATACCTATTATAGTATTTTGTGTTAAATCATAAAATATTTAGGTAGTTTTATTACAACAGACAATATAGGTACATAGTGGGATCCTCGCTCGCCTACGGTCTAGCTAGACGAGTGCGGGTCGCGGCAGGCGTAAGCGGGAGGGACAGCCATCGGCAAACCTTCTGCGCGCGACTTTTATGTAGGTACCAGCAACTTCGATAGTGAAGTAATAACAGTTAATTTCTGTAATTAGGTATCTACATAAGTACTTCTGTAGTTAATTCATTGATTACCTTATTATTTTTTCGCTACGTAAATATTTTAACTAGATAGTGTAGGTATAAATTTGTACACACTCCGTACAATACTCAATAATTTTAAGTAGGTACCTTCTAACATAATTTTTATTATGAAATTATCTCACCTTTCAGTATCCTTCGGTAACTTAAAAAATGATACATAATCCTCGTTTGTGCTCATTGAGCATCCATCCACACAACAATAAAAATAATGTTTTTTTCCCATTATTTCATTAAATTATTATCCATATAAATATCTACACCTATTTTATCCTACAACTAACTATACTAAACACTAAACTATTTAAACAAATATTTACAAAAAACTAGGTAGGTACTACGTAATCAATATTAAACTCGGTAGTACGTCACTCGCCTAGAACGCGCTAGCCCTGACTGTCGTCCTAACCGGGTGAGGCCGCGATTGTAGGTATCTAAATCGCGTAAGTACCAAGAGTGACACAGGCCTGGTGTCTGTGTGTGTGTGTATGTGTGTGTGTGTCTATCTTTTCCACCTTAGCGCTCAAACGGGTGAACCGATTTGAATACGGTTTTTTTGTATGAAAGGTGAATTAGTCAGGAGTGTTCTTAGCTAAGTATACACTGATTTTTAATTCCGTGGAATTCTGACGTTTCGTAATGTTACCAGAGATACAACAATTCCCACAAAAAAGATAAAAAAATCAAAACTTATGTAATTAAAAATCAACTGCCGCATGTAGATAATATGACAAATGCCTGACAGACACTTATTCATGGTGATAATGTCATTCGACTTCCATTTGAATAATTTTTTCAATATGCTTCTTTTGCTTTCTATTGCCGCTAGTGTGCACATTCTAGTTTCCACTCTTAGCGATTTTTATTTTAGGGCGAAACGACTAATATTATTAGCGGCTTAGCGCTTTTTATGTTGACAGGGAATTAAAGTAGTTTGGGGTAAAATCGTACTTTGTAGATGTTAAGCCTGTTTTCCATACAAATAACTCATCTGTAAATGACAATGACAGCTGTCAGAATTCCACCGAATTAAAAATCAGACTATGTTTGATGAAAATCGGTCCAAGTTGGCCGCTGCCACAAAATAGCGGATTACCTATTTTTTCACAATTCCCTCAATATGGGTATCAAATGAAAGGGCTTGATTAGTAGAATTGCACTATGCAAACACAAGATGGCCGCCACCACGAAATGGCGAATGTCGGGGGTTTTTAAATTTTTAATTTATACCTACCTATAACTTGTTTATTTAAATGTTACAGGACAGTAGCGCTCATATCTCATGGTAGCAAGATCATGCTCCATATAATTAACAGACGCCTACAGCCTTACCTTCAGCGGCAAATACCAAATGAGCAGGCTGGTTTTGTAAAAGGCCGCGGGACTCGGGAACAAATTGTCAACATTAGACAACTCATAGAGAAAAGCCGGGAATTTAATGTACCAATGATTATGTGTTTTGTTGACTACTCTAAGGCATTTGACTGTGTGCGATGGGACTGTCTATGGAGAATCCTAAGAGAGATGGGTGTTCCTGAGCATTTAATAAATCTAATCGCAGCCCTATATGAGAATGGAGAGTCAATGATCAGGGTAAATGAAGTGGTGTCAACATCTTTCAAACCGCAAAAAGGAGTCCGACAGGGATGTATACTATCCCCTCTACTTTTCAATATCTATGGCGAATATATTATGAGGACAGCGCTAGAAGAGTGGGATGGTGGCATTTCTGTTGGGGGAAATAAAATCAGCAACCTCCGATATGCAGATGATACCACACTATTTGCATCCTCGGAGCGGGAAATGGCTGAACTGGTGGATAGAGTTGAGCATGCAAGTGAAATGGTCGGACTTTCCATAAACAAAAAGAAAACCAAAGTCATGGTGGTGGATCGAGCTGGACTTATTACACGAACGGGTGAACTCGAGGATCTAGAGTTTGTGAGCCAGTTTGTTTACCTAGGGTCACTGATAAGCAATCAGGGAGGTTGTGACGCGGAAATTCGGAGACGTACACAGATGGCCAAAGCAGCAATGAGCAAGTTAACCAGAATCTGGCAAAACAGGAGAGTGTCAAATACCACCAAGACCAGACTCGTGCGTGCCTTGGTGTTCTCAATATTTTTATACGGCTCCGAATCATGGTCAATCCGTGCAGCCGACCGAAAGAAAATCGATGCATTTGAAATGTGGTGTTGGAGGAGAATGCTACGAATACCGTGGACAGCAAAGAGAACGAACAAGTCCATTCTCAACCAACTAAACATTACTACCAGACTATCCACTATCTGCTACCAACGAGTCCTCAGTTATTTTGGTCATATTGCCCGGAGACAACCAGACAATCTGGATAAACTGGTTGTAATAGGAAAGATCGAGGGCAAAAGATCAAGGGGTCGATCACCTACCCGCTGGTCTGACCAGATACAGGCTATATTGGGCCTTAATATTCCGACTGCCCTGAGACAAGCCGAAGACAGAGTGGCGTGGAGGCAGCTGGTTGACTCTTCAGTAAAGGCATTCCAAGACAAGCACGACCTTCAGTAATGAAGTGCACGAAGAAGAAGAAGAAAATGTTGACTGTAGGTATTTATACTTGTTTATTAAAATGCTGTGACACCTGAGTGTTACTGAGAACTGGGTATTACTGAATGTTAACCTTATGAGTTGTGCATATTTATGTAGTCGTTTTAAGTTTTTTATAAATGTAACAATTTTTTGGTTGCTCAAATAAATAAATAAACATACGTTAATGACTTTATTATTGTTAATTATTTCTATACACATAGCTGCTTCGTCATTTTCAGGTGTGAATTTGCGAGTAATCTCTCGCGACCGTATAATAATTTCCGGCAAAGCAATCATTCGGGAGTGCGCGATCACTGATGTAGGTGCATGCTGTATGATGCATATCTACTGCAGTAACAGCATTAGCTACGTACTGTCAAGAACTAACAAATGGGTTTCGGATTTGGTCCATTTTATAACGAGTTTATATAATTTTGTTAATTTTCACAATCAAAAGATATTAATTTTTAATTGCTTAGAGTAATTTGTTAAATGTAATGCAAGTTATAATACTTTGTTTTTCTGAACGAAATTGTATTGATGTGAATCAAGTTGCGTTAAGATATCAACCAATCAATAAAAATGAAAAATAGCTATGTCCGGTCTATGTCAGCCAATGGGAGGACTGAATAGACCGTATTGGTCAAAATTCTAACCAACCAGCAAAAATCACATGGGTGTGGTTTTTGGATTATTTTGTGGAGGGAAACGGGCTATAAAACGGATCTTCA
Source organism: Melanargia galathea (assembly GCA_920104075.1). Taxonomy (NCBI): domain Eukaryota; kingdom Metazoa; phylum Arthropoda; class Insecta; order Lepidoptera; family Nymphalidae; genus Melanargia; species Melanargia galathea. Next base: position 4,645,488 of record OV049859.1, on the reverse strand, counting down.
CAAAGAAGGCCGTTTGATTCTCGTTTGAATAAGCAAAAGTCGTTTATATTTATATTTAGTGAGTCGAAATAGTTGAAAAAGCTAAGTATTGGTTCCTTTAATATTGTTCTCCAAATGTAAATTATATAGACTTCTTGTAATTTTGTTATATGTCATAATTGTCGTGTGTTAATCTTTAAAAAACCCTTACTTTAAGTTTATCTAATAGAAATGATGAAGCTATCATCATAAAGTTTACGGAAAGGTTATCGGTGAAGTTTTTATAAAGTCTTATATAGTTTAAAATCATCCTATCATAATCACTTTATCTTGTCTTAGTTAAATGAAAGTTAATTTCGTTCGTTAATATTCATTTGTAACAAATGTTATAATCTGTGTGTTATAATCTGTGATTAGGATGACAGCTGCCACTTGGAAATGTCATGATACTCTATGAGTCTATGTTTTGGTTGGACGGAGGACAAATAAGAAACGACTACATATTGAAATTTAGATAAAAACGTAGGAAAAAACATTTTTGGACATTGTAAGTAACTTTGAGGGAAATTACATATTTATTTTAGAAAGTGCTGAGGATATATAAAAGGAAAAACAAAAGGGAAAAGGGGGCAGAATCGTGTAGGTAGTGACGGGGAGTGGAGGCAGTGAGGCGAAGTTATGTGATTACTTGATACCAATATAATAACGGGATTTAGGATCTTGAATTAGAGGCTTAGAGGTTAGATTCAGCTTTTGTTCGGGTAGCTAATTGGGTAAAAGAGAGGTTATAATATTATTGCTGCCTAATGTAAATTATTTAAGTAGGTAACGGACTTTTAAAGTGATGTACTGACTTAGTGAAAATTACCTATGAGGCTTTGTTATTGTTATTCAAATTAAAATCAAAAAGAGATTTAATTCAGCTAGTTTATGTGAAAATATAGCATGAAGGAAAATAAAAAGAACTTGTAATGGCAAATAGCCTCGTTTAATTGATAAACCTTGCATGTACCTAACCTATGTTTTAACAGTTTTTCAGAAGTGGGATCATGGCCGAACGTGCCCGAAAGCGGTTGAGAGACAGGTCAACAAGCCCTGAACCAGATTGTGAGAAAAGATGGCGCCCTTGGAAACCACCGGATTCATCATCCGAAGAGTCCAGCACAGAAATCGAGACCACACTAAACCGTCACCGCATAAGCAAACGGTCATTTGGTGAGTCAATTCCTTATATTTTGAATAATGTAACGGCCAAGGCAGACATAATACCCCTTTTTGATCCTGAAAAAAATGACATGGAAACAAACCAGTGGCTGAATAAAATTGAACAGTTAGCAGCAATCCACAATTGGACCGATGAAATGAAATCTTATTTTATGCAATCCAGACTATCCGGCATGGCTAAAGTCTGGCATGCCTCACTACAAGACTACGAATTTACTTGGAGTCAGTGGAAGGGCCAATTATTGGAAGCTTTTCCTCAAAAATTGGATTTTGTTGAACTCTTGCGCGATATGCTCAATAAGCGAAAACTTCCAACCGAGAGTATGACACAATACTTCTATAGTAAATTGGCAATGTTAAATCGGCTTGAGATACGTGGTGATAAAGCAGTTGCATGCATTATTGATGGTTTGCCACCACACATGAAAGCACCAGCCAGGGCAGGAAACTACACAAGTTCTAGCGAGTTATATTCCAAGTTTCTCACGGTAATGTCGGCAGAAGTCAAGCCCAATCAGAGACAGGCACCATATCAAAAGATCAGTGATGACACAACAAATGCGAGCTCAGCTTCAAGAGAACCAAGAAAGCCCTTTGTGTGTTTTCTTTGCCAGGAACCAGGTCATTCTGTTAGAAGGTGTCCAAAGAACTCCATGAATAACAAACCTGCCTGCACACATTGCGGAAAGAGGGGCCACCTACCAGAAAGATGCTGGCATAAACCGACTTCTTCATCGTCTGTTGCGGGACCACCAATACCGGAGACTATTCACATGATAAATGAGGTAAATAACATCTATTTTAAGAAAGCTTTTGCGAATGATGTCCCTGCTACTGCTTATTTTGATTCTGGAGCAAAGGTTAACTTAATGAGTCTTGAATTTTATAAAAAACTCAACATGCCAATGAATAATTGTGAAATAGCTATAGGGGGGCTTGGTGGGCACCCCATTCCAGCAAAAGGTACCATCAACGCGATAATTAAGATAGAGGACAATTCTTTTAATACTAATTTCATCATCACCGATTGTCCTATGGGCATGATGGATATTATATTAGGACAACCAGTTATGAATGACCCCGATTATGTTTTTATGATCTCTGGCAATGTATTTACAATCAACAAAAAGAAGCAGGAGGTAGAAGAGATACTGAAAATTGACACCATATTCGAAGAAAGTTGTAAGGTAAAAATATTGTGTGAAAATGACATCGTAGTACCACCAGCTCACATCATGCTAATTAACGTTATTTCAAATGCCATGTCGCATGAAGTTCTTTTTATAGAATCATGCACACGAAGTCACGGTGATAAGAACTATAGCATACCTTCAGGCATTCTACATGGAGATAGAACTATGCTTCAGATTAGGAACAATTCTAAGTTTCCCTTACTGCTATCTGAAGGAGAAACTTTAGCCAGAGCCCTGAGATGTGACGAAATAGGGGAAGAGCAGCTTTCCATGCTACAACCAACCAATAATACAATAATGACTGTGGATTTTAGTAAACTAAAATGTGGCCCAGTAGACCCTGGGGTCAAAGAAAAACTATTAGCTACACTCAAAGAATATAGTGATTGTTTTTCGATGGATACAACGGAATTAGGCTGTACAGATAAGATAGCGATGAATATTGAACTAAACACAGAGAAACCAGTGTGCTATCGCCCATATAGATTGGCAGAAGCAGAAAAAAAAATAGTGAGAGAAAAAATAGATGACCTTTTAAAAAACAAAGTCATCCAAGAGTCCACTTCGGAATTTGCCAGTCCCATCATCTTAGTAAAAAAAAAAACAGGCGATTACAGGCTATGTGTTGATTATAGGAAGCTGAATAGTTTTACGGTCAAGGACAAATACCCACTACCAATTATCGAAGAGCAAGTGGAAAAGTTATCCGGCAAGAAATTTTTTACTAGCTTAGACCTATCACAAGGTTTCTACCAGATCCCAATGGCACAAAGGTCAATATCAAAAACTGGATTTGTAACTCCAGAAGGGCATTACGAGTTCTTGCGTATGCCCTTCGGTCTGGCAAACTCACCATGCGTCTTTCAGCGTTTGATGGACAAAATATTAGGACCACTTAGATTTGACAGAGTGTTGCCATATATTGATGATCTCCTTATACCCAGCACTTCAGAAGAAGAAGGACTTAATGTACTGCAACAAGTTCTACAAATCCTAAGAGATGCCAAGCTTACTCTAAACATCGATAAGTGTACTTTCCTGCAAACTACGATCGAATACCTTGGGTATGATATAAGTGAGAAAGGCATAAGACCATCTGAAAAGAAAATTGAGGCTGTCACGAAGTATAAAGTACCAAGTAATGTTCATGAATTACGTATGTTTCTGGGATTAACAAGTTATTTTAGGAAATTTGTACGCAATTATGCAATTATGACACACGATTTGTACAAGTTATTGAAAAAAGATTGCACTTGGATCTGGAGCAAAACTGAACAGGAAGCTTTTGATAACTTGAAACAAATTCTGACAAAAAGGCCAATTTTAGCAGTGTATAATTCTAAGGCTGAAACAGAAATCCACACGGATGCTTCATGCAAAGGTATTGCAGGAATCATGCTACAGAGACACGGTGAACTCTTGAGACCAGTGGCATATTTTAGCCGTAAAACTAGCAAGGAAGAAGCACTTTACCACTCCTTTGAGCTTGAAACCTTAGCTGTTGTAGAAACGCTCAGGAGATTTAGGGTTTATTTGGCTGGCATACATTTTACAGTTGTCACAGATTGTGTTGCCGTAAGACAAACTTTTGAAAAGAAGGACCTTTTGCCCAGAGTTGCTAGATGGTGGCTTAGCATCCAAGAATATGATATGGATATAGTCCATAAACCAGGAGTATGCCATAAACATGTTGATGCTCTCAGCAGGTCACCACTTGATGTCCAACAAGTGCTGGTTCTCGACTTACTAGATTGGGTTTGTTGTTTACAAAGACAAGATGACACTATTCGCATAATTAAGCAAAAACTAGAAACAAATATCAAGGATCCTGATATAATAAACAACTATGTTCTGCAAGATAACAAAGTATACAGGAAGATTAAAGATGATAACCTACGAATAGTCGTCCCAAAGGTTGCTCGATGGAACATAATGCGCAAATATCATGACGATATAGGTCACCCTGGTCTAAAGAAATGCGACACTTTGGTTAAGGAAAACTGTTGGTTCCCACGCATGACTAGATTCATAAGGAAGTATGTTGATGCATGTATAGATTGCCTTTATAAACGAGGTCAATATGGTAAGAAAGAAGGTGAGTTACATCCTCTAGACAAGATAGCAGAACCATTGCACACGTTACATATTGACCATCTTGGACCATTCTGTAAAAGTGGTAAGGGCATGTCATACTTATTTGTAGTGGTAGACTCATACACAAAATTTATATGGGCAAAACCAACGCGCACGACCAAGTCTGTGGAAGTAGAGCAGAAGCTGGAAGAGATATTCAGTTCTTTTAGTTATCCCAAACGGATAATCTCAGACAGTGGTGCAGCGTTTAAAAGCAAAAGGTTCAAACAGTTCTGCATGTCGAATCAAATAAAGCACGTGATTAATTCGGTAGCTTCACCTCGTTCCAATGGACAGGTGGAGCGATACAACAGAACATTACTTGAAGCTGTTAATAAAAGCACCACTGATGAACGGGACTGGGACAAGTGTATTAACAAAGTAACGTGGGGTATCAACAACACCATAAATTCTACAACAGGATTTCCACCTTACCGATTAATGTTTCAAGGTAGCCGTTCCTTAACGCAAGGAATGTCGTCCAACACATATGACGACGCAGCCACAGCATCTCATAATAAAGAAAAAGCTTCACAAAATATGGCTAAAACATCTCTATCAATGAAGAAAAGATTTGATGAGAAAAGAAAGAAACCTACGAAATATAAATTGGGAGATTTAGTACTGTGGAAGGGTGCACAAAGCAAAAACAAAGATGCTGTGCGCAAACTTAAGGATACATATAGCGGTCCTTATAAGGTTAAAAAGGTACTGGACAATGACAGATACATAATTACATCAATAAAAGGTATTAAAGGATATAAGAAATATAGTGCGACGGTGGCCTCAGATGCTTTAAGGAGATTCATAAATCAAGATAGTATAAATAGTCAGAGTGAATCAGAAGAATCAAAAGTTGACAGCACGGAGGAACTGATTGATTTGTTAGAAGGATAAAAAGTTAAGGTATGTCAATATAGAAAGATACTCGATATGGTTATAACGATATAATAACGGACCGATGACGATGAGAAAACTTGGGACCATCATGATTAAACATGGTGATGAACATTAGTAGTAAAAGGCTGTCTTATTAGACAATGAGAATACTGGGACCATCATGATATTCTAAACATGATGATGAACATAAGTAATAAAGGGCCGTCTTATTAGGACGATGAGAAAACTAGGACCATCATGACATTTTAAACATGATGATGAACATTAGTAATAAAGGGCCGTCTTATTAGACGATGAGAAAACTAGGACCATCATGATATTGTAAATATGATGATGAAAATAGTTAGTAGAGGGGTATCATATTAAATAAATAAATGGACCACTGTAATGACAAATCATTATAACAGTGATGATGGTACCTTTTGTAAGTTTATATTATTAATATGCAAAATGGGTAGAACTCATAAAAATAGATACAAAAAAAAAAAAATGGGAATAAGACTAGCTAAATGAAAATAAGTTTAATCATAAATGTTTTCGTTTTACTGTTACAGATGTCTCCAACCGGTAAAGTCAATGAGTCCCTACACAGCTCAACCATTTAATTACATCAAAATGTAAACTGATTTATAAATAAATGTTAAATTAAAATTCTATTCAGGCTACATATTAGAGATATGAATGTTTTTGTAGAGCTGTAAATTCTTAAGACATTATGTTGCAATTAGTTAGTTGTATATATATGTATATATATGTATATATATGTATATATATATATATATATTTGTAATCAGTATATTTTTACTAAGTAGTGCTAATTTGCGTGGTATCAAATTTCGTCAGGATGGACGAGCTGTTATAATCTGTGTGTTATAATCTGTGATTAGGATGACAGCTGCCACTTGGAAATGTCATGATACTCTATGAGTCTATGTTTTGGTTGGACGGAGGACAAATAAGAAACGACTACATATTGAAATTTAGATAAAAACGTAGGAAAAAACATTTTTGGACATTGTAAGTAACTTTGAGGGAAATTACATATTTATTTTAGAAAGTGCTGAGGATATATAAAAGGAAAAACAAAAGGGAAAAGGGGGCAGAATCGTGTAGGTAGTGACGGGGAGTGGAGGCAGTGAGGCGAAGTTATGTGATTACTTGATACCAATATAATAACGGGATTTAGGATCTTGAATTAGAGGCTTAGAGGTTAGATTCAGCTTTTGTTCGGGTAGCTAATTGGGTAAAAGAGAGGTTATAATATTATTGCTGCCTAATGTAAATTATTTAAGTAGGTAACGGACTTTTAAAGTGATGTACTGACTTAGTGAAAATTACCTATGAGGCTTTGTTATTGTTATTCAAATTAAAATCAAAAAGAGATTTAATTCAGCTAGTTTATGTGAAAATATAGCATGAAGGAAAATAAAAAGAACTTGTAATGGCAAATAGCCTCGTTTAATTGATAAACCTTGCATGTACCTAACCTATGTTTTAACACAAATTCTATCAAGTTTCTTGCCACTTCTTCTTGATAGAATAGGTTTCCGAAGTGGTGGTAGACTCATTGAGAATTAGGGCTAAATAATGAAATACATTCAAAAACCTAACCTCAAATAAATCAGAATTAAATAAATGGTCATTTATTGGAGCTTCGTTGTTTTAATTCTATCCTTACAGGCTAGTTAGTGTAGTGTGTTTTTACATTTCAGAAGTGGGATCCTACTGCGGTAGGATCCCAGCAGTCGAGGTCCTACAGCAGCCCACAGACATGCAAGAGTGGAAGAGAACGAGGCCATTTCGGAGAAGACGTGCATCAGAGTTATCACAGCAAAGGTGTATCCGGATGAACTGGTAGGATCTTTCCGTTATTTTTAATTTTTGCCGAAATTGTGCTGGTATTTTAAAATGTTTATTTTGCTGAGAGGTTATACGGAAAATTTACTGGCAAATTGTGGGTGGGAAAAGTTGGATAGCGATGTGGTTTTCGGTAACTACCTACCGGTATCATATAATTTTGTTGTTGTTACGCAAGGATCTGGAAAGTGCCATAAAGTTACTGTTTTCCTTGTTATTGTTTGCAACATGAGATTTGACTAATCTAATACTGTACTTGGCCTTTATCATTCTGTCATTATCTCACTATCCAGCATAGTTGTGATGAAAGACACTCCGTTTTTATATTATGGTTGGTTAGAAGACTGTTGAATTTGTTATAAAGAATGTTTCACATTTGGTGGGTATCCGTGCGTGCAAGTGCAAAACACACATTGTTTGTGGAAATAAGGTGCAGCTTTCGGTAACTTTGTTGTTGCTATGCGGGAATTTAATTTAGAATTGTTGAAAATTTAACGTCGTGGGTTTTGGCGCGGTTTGGTGATCTTTTAGAATTCTCCATCGTTTTATATGGTTCAAATAATATGGTTACTTTGTTATGGATTGAACGTAAGGATTGATTAAAAGGTATTGGGAGTCTTTGTGTGTAGTTCTGGTATTATCATGTTTATGGAAAGTAAAGCATTACGCACGTTAGACACATCGAGGTGAATAAGATGAGGGGAATAGTATATTTCGCTCTAGTGAAAACAAATTGTGTGTTCGATAGTAATTTTTGCTCTGTACTTTGTTTTGGAGAAAATAGTTTGAAAAATGAAATAAAAGGTAATACACTAAATGAGGATGCCCAAAAATCTATGGGCGTATAACCCATTTTTAAAAGCCGTTTACAAGCATGTCGTATGCAGCATTTAGTGTCGGTTTATTCTTGATAGCCAAACATACCATTTTAATAGGTCTTGCCGTTTTTGAATAAATCTAAGTTTAAGTTTGAAAATTATTCTAGGTTATATGTAAGTTTATAGTTGTTGAACTACTTGGTAAGAAAAAGACGTGTATAGTTACAATGCTCCTGCTGGTTTGAACTATTTGCTTAGCGCACACTATACTTAATCAAACATAGCTATTGCAACGATGTCCATGTTGAGTAGTTTGCAATGTAGAATTTGCTGAAGACGCATCATGTCTTAGCATCATGTTACATTGACATTTTGAAATAAGTTTTGTTACACAAAATGAAGGTTATAGTTATATATTCACACAAAATGCACGAATGCGTGAAACGAATAAAACAATATTAGAACAAAGTAATAATATTATTAATTATTACTTATTTACTTTAATCATATTGTACGATCTAAAAAAAAAATAACAAATAAAATAATGTATTAGTAACAAATCTTTTTGTTTGGGAATGTATGCGTATAAATTAATGCAAATGGCCGCCAGACGTGCCAGAGAAACAGGAAGTTGAAACGGTTGAATTCGCTATTGCATTAATAATTATTAATTTTCAAATTGTCATATATTCGTAAGATGATTTTTAATAAATTACATTTTGTGTAAACTTCTGGGTCAGGGTTGATCATTCTGCTTTAATAATAAGTCCTGAAACGTCTGTCATTGGAAATCATGTTTTATAAGTAGTCGGGTTTAATTCAAATTCAAATCATTTATTTGCGGAGTGTTATGACGTGGCTAATGCAATGCACTTTAGCCTGCCAAGTATTGGCGTGCAATTCTTTAGAGTTATTTTAACATAAATAATTTCTTTATAGATTTAACTACCTTACATACATATTGGACCAAATAATAATACATACAAAGTGTCACAAAATGTTTAAACTACAATGTCAAGTCATTTTAATTCATTCATTCCTATTATAGAAACGTTGATCAATAAGGCAGTAAAGCAATTATTTTTCTTGCTTCTTAAATTTAGATGAAACTACTGTGTTCAGGATAGTTTATTTTATCTGGCACAGTTGGAATTATGAGAACATATTATTATTGCTTATCTTTTCTGTGGCCGTATTTGGTTTAATCAGTTCGCACTAGTTTCAAATATTTATTCTATTTTAGAAATATAATTCTTTGTTATATTTTCTTTTCTTTTATGTCTGTACCAAGATTGGTAACTTCAATTTCAATGATCAGCTGTGAATAGCGCCTGTGATGCGAATATACGATTCGTTTTTAAGTTTTCGCTCTCTAGTTGAGATGAACTGGGTAGAGACGCCCTTGGTAGGTACCTACGTCGGGAAGTTGGAAACGAGGAGGCCAGGCTGACCGCGCGAGGTGGCGTGCTTTAAGGTTTCTTTTGCTATCATTTGAGTATTTGTGGTGAGGGAGAGATAGCTCTGTGTGAGCTTTGATCTATTGTTGGTAAATTAAATTTATATGGTTTGAGACGTTTCTTTCGTAACTAAGAATTTGTGTAAAAGTTTGTGTAGCTATAATAGGAACTGGGAAGTATGAAAATAATCGCTAGTTCGTTCGCTGGACTCGTGTGATTTCTTTGAATCTAATGTTTTGAGTTTTTACCTATTGAGTTTTGATAATCATATTTATGGTGGAGGTATAGTTCTGTGTAAGTGAACAATTGTTTTCATTCTGGTGATATTAAATTGATATAGACTTAGGATGAATCTCTAATACTACACGTATGAGACAAGTGGTTCTTGGTTTTGGATTGTTTAGGTAGGTGGGTTGTTTGGGCTATTGATAGTGGCGCTATGTTTTTGATAACGTTTCCCTTATAACCTGTTTGGTAACACTGTTACAAAAGTTTATACAAATATGGCTGGAGGGTCTAGTTTTCCTTTTGGTGTGATGTAAGTGGTTGTAAGCCCCGCAAATTGATGATGCACCTGACCGCGGTTTTGGTTGCGTTGGCACTAGACGGATGTTGGTACCGTTGACAAAACTGTTGAGTTTTGAATAAATATTGTAAATTCGCGCATTTTGTTGTTATTGTTGTTTGTTTTTGTTGTTATTGAGATTCGTCGGTCGGTAGAGATGGTGCAGTCATAATCGGGATGGGACAGTAATAGTAGGCATGCAAGTTATTGGTAGCGGGATAGAGGAAGAGATAGTATTGACATAACGTTGCCGTCACCACATAGGGCGATATTGTACGAAGCGATATGTGATGCTCTTACGGCGCTACAATGAATCCACTCACAAGTATTATATTACTAAGATGGTTAGAGGACAGGAACACAGGAAGATCTGAATACAATTTATTTTTAGTCTAGGTATGATTGGTTGGCTAGGGCTAATACCTATTTATGTTGAAGGGCGGTTGAGCGCAGAAATAAGGCAACGTTGGTAGAGACAGATTTTTGTTTGTAAGCAGGTCAAGCAATTTATGTTAAGATAGGCCTGGGATAGACGCGCTATGCTGTAGCGTAGCTGAGCTGTGGTTCGGTATGATGATATTGTTAGAAATGGTAGCATTGGTTGCGACTGGTTTATTTAGAAAGTTCCAATGATTACAACTAATTGGTTTTGGAAGTTGCATTGGTTGCAACAGACTAGTTATGAAGGTTGCATTGGTTGCAACTAATTGGTTTGAAGGTTGCATCGGTTGCAACTGACTGGTTTGGAGGTTGCATCGGTTGCAACTGACTGGTTTTGAAAGTTGCATTGGTTGCAACTAATTGGTTTGAAGGTTGCATCGGTTGCAACTGACTGGTTTGGAAGTTGCATCGGTTGCAATTGACTGGTTTTGGAGGTTGCATCGGTTGCAACTGTTGCATCGGTTGCAACTGATTGTTTTGAAAGTTGCATCGGTTGCAACTAATTGGTTTTGAAAGTTGCATCGGTTGCAACTGATTGTTTTGAAAGTTGCATCGGTTGCAACTAATTGGTTTGAGAAGGTCACAAAGGTTGTGACTGATTAATTTTGAAAGTTGCTTTGGAAATTGGAACTTAGGGACTGATTGGTTTTGGAAGTGGCATTGTAGTATATACAATTGATTAGTTGCAAACAGTTATAAAATAAATTATATTCGAAGAATGGTTATATTCGAGGAATGGTTATATTCGAGGAATGGTTATATTCGAGGAATGGTTATATTCGAGGAATGGTTATATTCGAGGAATGGTTATATTCGAGGAATGGTTATATTCGAGGAATGGTTATATTCGAAGAATGGTTATATTCGAAGAATGGTTATATTCGAAGAATGGTTATATTCGAAGAATGGTTATATTCGAAGAATGGTTATATTCGAAGAATGGTTACATTCGAAGAATGGTTACATTCGAACAATGGTTACATTCGAACAATGGTTACATTCGAACAATGGTTACATTCGAACAATGGATACATTCGAACAATGGATACATTCGAACAATGGATACATTCGAACAATGGATACATTCGAACAATGGATACATTGGAACAATGGATACATTGGAACAATGGTTATATTCGAACAATGGTTATATTGGAACAATGGTTATATTGGAACAATGGTTATATTCGAACAATGGTTATATTCGAACAATGGTTATATCCAAACAATGGTTATATGCGAACAATGGTTATACGATTTTATCCATACCATTACCTATACGATTTTATTGGTTATACTTAAATGGTTTTATTTGACTGATTGTTGCTAATGAGCGACTAAGTATATATTTGTTAAATAGTTTAATAGAAACGGTCGTATCAATTTCAGACTAATTGGTTTACTGAAACCATTTTGTTGGTTACTATTGAACGGTTTATTACAAATAGCTCAATATTTATTTAAAATAATTCTAATGGCTAAGACAAGTTGGCTTACTGGAAATAATCGACCTAATTAATGGATAGAAATAGTTTTATGGCTTCAATTAATTGATTTATTAAAATTTCATAAATAATGACTTACCGTTGGTATAATTTCACTATATTTGATCAATTATGATTGAATACATGCATTTTGCAAATAAATAAAATAGAGGTGGTTATTTATTTTGTTATTTAAGTGGAATGTTTTTCAAATGCACTTTTATTTCTCTTTGCAGGGTCGCAAAGTGAGTCAGGATGGACGAGTGTCAAGAACTAACAAATGGGTTTCGGATTTGGTCCATTTTATAACGAGTTTATATAATTTTGTTAATTTTCACAATCAAAAGATATTAATTTTTAATTGCTTAGAGTAATTTGTTAAATGTAATGCAAGTTATAATACTTTGTTTTTCTGAACGAAATTGTATTGATGTGAATCAAGTTGCGTTAAGATATCAACCAATCAATAAAAATGAAAAATAGCTATGTCCGGTCTATGTCAGCCAATGGGAGGACTGAATAGACCGTATTGGTCAAAATTCTAACCAACCAGCAAAAATCACATGGGTGTGGTTTTTGGATTATTTTGTGGAGGGAAACGGGCTATAAAACGGATCTTCACAAAGAAGGCCGTTTGATTCTCGTTTGAATAAGCAAAAGTCGTTTATATTTATATTTAGTGAGTCGAAATAGTTGAAAAAGCTAAGTATTGGTTCCTTTAATATTGTTCTCCAAATGTAAATTATATAGACTTCTTGTAATTTTGTTATATGTCATAATTGTCGTGTGTTAATCTTTAAAAAACCCTTACTTTAAGTTTATCTAATAGAAATGATGAAGCTATCATCATAAAGTTTACGGAAAGGTTATCGGTGAAGTTTTTATAAAGTCTTATATAGTTTAAAATCATCCTATCATAATCACTTTATCTTGTCTTAGTTAAATGAAAGTTAATTTCGTTCGTTAATATTCATTTGTAACAAATTCTATCAAGTTTCTTGCCACTTCTTCTTGATAGAATAGGTTTCCGAAGTGGTGGTAGACTCATTGAGAATTAGGGCTAAATAATGAAATACATTCAAAAACCTAACCTCAAATAAATCAGAATTAAATAAATGGTCATTTATTGGAGCTTCGTTGTTTTAATTCTATCCTTACAGGCTGGTTAGTGTAGTGTGTTTTTACAGTACACAAAAATAGAATTGTCTGTCTGTGATTTAATACTTAATAGTAAGCTAAAAATCAGTGATTCAATTTTTAACCCCGACGCTAAAACAATGAGGTGTTATAAGTTTGACGTGTCTGTGGCACAGTCTGTGGTGTGTGTTATGTTTGCTGAAAATCGGTCCAAGATGTCCGCCACCACGAAATGGCGATTGTCGGGGTTTTTTTTAATTTTTAATTTATATTTGTACTTCTCAGGGCCTGTTTCACAACCTTCTAATAAGTGTCGGATAGCTTATTCACAACTTTTGTCTTTGTCACTTGACGTAAGTAAGAAAGTGACAAAACTTACGTTTAGGCTATCCGAGACTTATCAGAATGTGGTGAAACAGGCACTTAATGTTTCTGATATCCTAGATAAGTGCAATGCGATGCTGTCTCACACTCCCACTCTCTTAATTTTGTAAAAATGTAATTTTGATGTAGGTAATCCGCTTGTAACTACTATTACTGTACCGCTTAATGAATGTACCTAATTTATTTTTTTGTAGCAAAAAAGTTGTAAACAAATTCATTCAAAATAATATTATGATGCATTGGACGTTTAGATTTTATTTTCATAGCCCGCCAACCTGCATCGGAGCAGCGTGGCTGCCGGCTGGGCCAAGCTCTAAATCTCTCTCTCCTATAAGAGAGGAGGCCTGACCGGCCTTCGGACGTTAAAGAGCTGTAGTGGTAGCCCCGAAAGCTGCTACATACATACACAGTAGTGATGAAATTGCTCGGAATCTTTATTTCCGGCCCCGCCATGGCAATCATTCGCCGGGGCGCGAAATAGTGGTACACACAGGTGTGAAATTTCCAAAACGCGCAATATCTGTTCACAGTAGAGGAATATTTAGTATTCTGTTGTAGAGATACGAGTAGATTGTACATTATTATACAATTATATAGTTTGTTTCTTTGCTTGTCGTGACAGAACAATTAAAAATCGGTCCACTAGGGCAGCGGCTGCTAAACTTATAAGGCCCTTAAATTTTTACGTCTTACATTATTTTTGGAATGCCAAAAGTGACATAAATAGGTACCTACAATCGGGCAACTAATATTAAAATCAGCATAAATACGCAGGCCTTAAATCATTCATTACTAGCTTTTATCCACAGCTTCGCTCACTTTAATGGTGAATTTTCAAAAATGCTAATAATAGCGGATTGTTACATTAATAGCTACCTATCTGTTTGCCTTTCAATCCGATCCATCCAGTGAAATGAGCTGTACGTCGATAGATCAATCAGCCAGTCACCTGTTCCTTTTATAGGTAAGTATGTTACTTAGATGTTATAAACGTCAACATGTTAAATATGCATATCCAATTTTCAGATTCACTGATCAATGACATTTGCACAATATAACAAGCGTTCCCCTCATCAACATGACATAATGGGAACCTTCGTCAATCTGAATAGAGTGTTACGTTAGAGCGACGCCATCACGTGCTACGGCGCCTCAGCGAATGTGTGGGATTTTTCCGTTCCGCGTTGAAAAAGGAACTCTTATAGTTTATTCATGTCCGTCTGTTTATCTTATCCATTTTCTTTTCTTGTGAGTCACCACGCTGCTCCAATGTGGGTTGGCGGGCTTTAATGACTACGGGACCGAAGACGGCTTAACGTGCTCTTCGAAGCAGCAGTGATGAAACAGTCAACACACCAATTCCGGCAATTTATTTACAGAAATACTCGACTCGGAAATCGAACCCAGGACCTCGTGGTCCTCGACATGCTATAATTTAGCCCAGTGGCGTAGCTAGGCGTGGGCGATGTGAGCCCAGGCCCACGACCTCTGACTCGCGAGGGCCTCGCGTCACCTCTGGGCCACAGGTGACTTAATATGATCACTTTTACACTCGAAAAAGAACGCCATTTTAAAAGTGTGCTTGTTTGGGGACTCGCTCCTTTTCAATATTCTCCTACCGCGCATTTATATTTCGTTTATTTTAGTAAGTACATTAGTAAGTAAGTACATACTTACCTATGTCAAAGCATTTTTAGTAAGATAGATCTATTGGGTATAGATATACCAAAAGAAAAGGGGCCTCGCTGATGCGAATTCGCCCACGTCTATAATAATTAGTCCACGCTACCTAGCCTTACCGTGCTATAATAATATAGCCTGAACCAATACCTATAACCATATGAGCGTCATAAAAACCGGCCAAGTGCGAGTCAGACTCGCGCACCGAGGGTTCCGTACTCCGGAAGTATAATTAGAATATAATTAAGGTAGGAGGTATTAAGTATAGTTATTTATAATCATCTTTCTTCAATTAAATCATTTTTATAACCTCATTATTTGGAAGTAGTCGGAGTGGAGGACACTGTAGAATATTATTAACTAGCTTCTGCCCGCGGCTTCGCCCGCGTGAATTTCGGTTTTGAACAAATCCCGAGGGAATCGTGGAGTTCCGGTTCCCGTTCCCGCTCCCTTTTCCTACCTTTATACTTAAAATATCAAGCTAGGTCGCTATAGTAATCTACCTATAGCTGTAGATATAGATTTCGGGTTTTTCAAAATCCCGTGGGAACTGTGCATTTTTCCAGGATAAAAAGTAGCCTATGTGTTGCCAATGCATGCTACACAGCAAAGTATTGCAATAATGGGTTATGTGAGCGTGATTTACCTAAGAACAGTCAGCGCCCTCTGTGGCGTTTTGGAGGTCTATATCTATTTTAGTCCTACAGGAATACTTTTCTGGGATAAAAAGTTACTTTATGTGTTAAGTCAGGGCATAAGCTATCTCCATTTAAAATTTCAGCCAAATCGGATCAGTAGTTGCGGCGGAGAAGAGGAACAAACATACACACAAACTTAATAACTTAATAACGCCTTTATAATATTAGTGTGATTGTTATTTTCCTCGCTAGAAAGCTCCGATACTCGATAGCATACGCGTCCAATCGCTGCTAAATTCAAAATGCTATAGGAGAACTTTACGCATCGCCGCCCCGGCCGGCTGGAACCGCGCGCCGAGCGCAAAGTCTATGTCCCGCAATTTTTAAATCTGTAATATCTTCGAAAATATTCATTTAAATCATATGCTGTAAAAGGCCATATAGATCTATAATAAATCAACAATGTACTTAAGGTATTTAATTAGATAAGGAATTATGCTGTATTGGTTAAAATCGCTTCTAAAATTAGCCATTATTTGTTGTAAAAAAGTAAATGACAAAAAATGTTATTGTGGGATATCCATAAGAGATAGACATATACCATCGCGGAGTTTTCTATAGACCTTTTCAATGTGTATAATACTTAGTACATTATATTGATAAATCTCGTAGGGTTCAGCCTGCGTTTGCAATGTAAGCGGAAAAAATGTAATTATTTACGACATCACATTAGAAACCTCAAAAATAACAGTATTTCTCCACTATTTAATGGATGTTATCATACATATAAACCTTCCTCTTGAATCACTCTATCTATTAAAAAAAACCGCATCAAAATCCGTTGCGTAGTTTTAAAGATTTAAGCGTACAAAGGGATATAGGGACATAGGGACAGAGAAAACGACTTTGTTTTTAACCCCCGACGCAAAAACGACGGGGTGTTATAAGTTTGACGTGTCTGTGTGTGTGTGTGTGTGTGTGTGTGTGTGTGTGTCTGTCTGTTCCCCTGTGGCGCTCAAACGGGTGGACCGATTTGAATGCGGTTTTTTTGTTTGAAAGGTGAATTAGTCGAGAGTGTTCTTAGCTATGTTTGATGAAAATCGGTCCAAGATGGCCGCCGCTACAAAATGGCGGATGATATATTTTTTCACAACTCCCTTGATATGGGTATCAAATGAAAGGGCTTGACTAGTAGAATAGCACTATTGCAATTTCAAGATGGCCGCCGCCACTAAATGGCGAATGTCGGGGGTTTTTTAAATTTTCAATTTACACTTGTATACTATGTAGTGATAACCAGCTGATTTTTTGTATGCAGCCTAGTAAATACTTGTATAATAAAATGGCCATAATATAGTCCTACAAATTTAGTGGAACGATATCCCACACGAGCGAATCGAAATTTTTAACACCTCCCCACTCGAGTAGCTACCTCCATCGAGAATTTTCATAAATAAAAAACTTGTTCTTCTCGTCGAAACGAAGCTACTCACGAAAATTCAGCTTGTTATTAATCACTAAAAACATTGTTCAGACGGACAAGAAAGTGTTCTTATAAGGGTTCATTTTTTACCTTTTGAGGATTTTACAGAATCCTAAAAATTGACGATTGTAAAATTCTCCTTGTAACTTAAACTTGACGGCAACTTGAGAGTGCCCCGTTACGACAAGTAATAAAAACACTTAGAAAATTCCTTAGTGTGCGATTTACGGGTAAGTTTTCTTTGGTTTTGTTTTAATGTAGTCAAGTTAAACTTACACAATTTTGCACTTTATTACAGCAATACCACTTTTAGGAAAAGTGATATACTTAGTTCGTGAGCTCAGAGAGGAGTAATGTCGCCGATATAACAAGTATAAATTAAAAATTAAAAAACCCCCGACATTCGCCATTTTGTGGCGGCAGCCATCTTGGATTTGCATAATGCTATTCTACTAGTCTTGCCCTTTCATTTGAATCCCATATCTAGGGAGTTGTGAAAAAATAATATGTAATCCGCCATTTTGTAGCGACGGCTATCTTGGATCGATTTTCATGAAACATAGCTAACAACACTCTCGACTAATTCACCTTTCAAACAAAAAAAAAACGCATTCAAATCGGTTCACCCGTTTGAGCGCTACAGGGGAACAGACAGACACACACACACAGACACGTCAAACTTATAACACCCCGTCGTTTTTGCGTCGGGGGTTAAAAATAAATTGAAATACAATTGAATTATTGATTTTGATTTGATTTTATATGATTGAAATACAATTAAGAAATAATTGAAAAAGTTTTTTGGTTTTATTCTTCGAAATGAACTACCTTACTACATAATTAATGCGTCGTCGTCGTCGATTTTTGCATTAGTAATTATAAGGTAAAGTCACCCAATTCGGAGGTATTCTAAAATTGGCACCCAATTCGGAGGTATATAGAAAAACAGCGTTTTCAACCGATCACCAAGCTCCTTTTTACTGCAACATATCTTAATCAATTGATAGTTTATCATTCCATAGATAAATGACGAAATAATTGGTTTTATATGTATATGTTTTAAAATAACCGGCAAGTTTTACACTAGCAGCCGGCCCGAACGCATGTTTCATACATTTTGGACCTCGTGCACGAAATACCTACGTTTTTTTAAATAGTGTTTATCCGTTAATTTTGAGCTTTATTTGTTTTTAATTAGATATGAATATTTGAAGGACTATATTTGCAATCGAAAACAATCAACTTTTGTGAATATTTGTAAAGAAATTAAGGTGAAAATACGTTTTGAAAATACCTCCGCATTAGGTGCCAAATATTTTAGCCGGTTCCTAACGCGGAGGTATACCGCAGAATTGCGACTTCATAGACTTAATAAGTTTTTCAATTTTTAGGGTCGTTTTATGTTAAATACGTCTTGTTTCAGTTTTGATTATTTAAATAGGCTATTAGGTTAAAGAGCCCTAATTATGAGGTACACTTTGGCCTTTAAATCACTAGTTATACCGTATCAAAGTTTACCTATTTAGGTAATTTATTGATAGATTGTATGGGGAAGCTAAAGAAAATTAATTAAAAAGAAAATTAAATTTATGCATATTTCGATGCAATTTTGAGAGAGTATTGTACATATTTACGAAGGTAATCTAATTAAGCTTTAAATTATTTGTTTATTATGGAAAAATCTTTTCTTTTTTAACACTCAGAATTAGGAAACGTGTTTTTTGTTACAAAACCCAATTCCGAGGTATTACCTCCGAATTAGGTTCTATGAGCCCCTAATTATGTGGTATGGATAGAAATATATATTTTAATATATATATATATATATATATATATATATATATATATATATATATATATATAGCTGTTCGTTCTGATTCACTGACTCATTCATCGCCTCTCCTGTAAAATTTTGTATGAAAAATTTTTTTTTCACAAATGGTTTCGTATAGAGGACAAAAATTCATTAAGAGGAAAAATATGGAGAGAGCTGATGATTGAGGATTTCGGAGACGGTTGAAGAGCACGCTTAAGGTATTGAAGATAGGTGGGGGGTGCTCGAACAAATGTCACTCGAAACGTCATCCAATTGGCAGTGAGCCGAAAAAAAATTCAAAATGGCGAAAAAAAGATGGCCGCCATACAAATTTCGTCGGTGTCCATCTCGAAGGGTATAAAAGATGAAAGAGTTGTTTCTTAGCAAAACATGATCAGGATCCAAAGGTCTACTCGATGAATACAAAAAAAAATTCAAAATGGCGGACTTTATTTTTCCATAGAAAATGTATGGCGAATATTGAGAGAGAGTATAAAGTTGTGAACTAGGTATGCAAGGCGATTGATGCGGTTCTTTGGAGAAATCTCAAAGAAAAATATGGGAAGACATGATGATTGAGGGTTTGGAAGATGATTGATGAGCCCGGGCAGAGTTTTGTAGATAGATGGGGGCTGCTCAAACAAAAAATACTCAGAACCTCATCCAATTGGCACTGAGGTGAAAAAAAAAACCAAAATGGCGGATTCAAGATGGCGGCTATACAAATTTCGTCGGTGTCTATCTCACCAAGTATAAAAGATGGAAGAGTGGTTTCTTTGAAAAATATGATCAAGAACTAAAAAACAAGATGGCGGAATTTATTTTTCTACACAAAAAAAATTTTTGATGGTTTCGTGTAGAAAACAAAAATTCATGCGGAGGAAAAATACGGAAAGAGCTGATGATCGAAGACTTTGGAGACGGATGAAGAGCACGGCGAGGGTATTGAAGATAGGTGGGACGTGCTCAAACAAAAACTACTCGAATCCTCGCGGTCCGCTTGCGGGCCGCGCACCCACGCGCCGTACTAGTATATATATATAGCTGCTCGTGCTGATTGGATGACTGACTCACTCACTCACTCACTCACTCATTGATCACCTCTCCTGTTAAATTTTGTATAATTTTTTTTTCACAAATGGTTTCGTATGGAAGACAAAAATTCATTCAGAGGAAAAATATGGAAAGAGCTGATGATTGAGGGTTTCGGAGACGGGTGAGGAGCACGCTTAAAGTATTGAAGATAGGTAGGGGGTGCTCAAGCAAATGTAACTCAAAACGTTATCCAATTGGCAGTGAGCTAAAAAAAAATCAAAATGGCGAAAAAAAAAATGGCCGCCATACAAATTTCGTCGGTGTCCATCTCGGAGGGTATAAAAGATGGAAGAGTGGTTTCTTTGCAAAAGATGATCAGGATCGGAAGGTCTACTCGATGAATAGAAAAAAAGTCAAAATGGTGGAATTTGTTTTTCCATAGAAAATGTATGCCGAATATTGAAGAAACTTTGATGCGATTCTTTGTAAAACTCTCAAAAAAAAATATGTGGATACAATATGATGACTAAGGCTTTGGAAGATAACTGAGGAGCCCAGGCAGGGTATTGTAGATAGATGGGGGCTGCTCAAACGAAAAATATTCAGAACCTAATCCAATTCATCCTCTCATCAACTCATCCTCAGGGAGAGCTGGATTTTTTATTGGAGTAGAACTTCTTTTAGTCAATATCAAAGTCAAATGTCAAAATGTCAAAACGTTAAAATATCAAAATGTTAAACTTCAAAATGTCAAATGTGAAATGTTAAAATGTCAAAATGTCATAATGTCAAAATGAAAAAAAATATTTTGTGTAGGAAAAATGAATTCCGCCATCTTGATTTTTTTTCCGTTCATCAATTAGGTAGACCTTTTAGGTCTTGATCATCATTTTCCAAACAACACTTTTCTATCTTTAATACTTAGTGCGATAGACACCGATGAAATTTGTATGGCCGCCATCTGGAATCCGCCATTTTGGAGTTTTTTTTCAACCAGTGCTAATTGGATGAGGTTCTGAGTATTTTTGTTTGAGCAGCCCACATCTATCTACAATACCCTGCCCGGGCTCATCAAACATCTTCCAAACCCTCAATCATTATGTCTTCCCATATTTTTCTTTGAGAGTTCTCCAAAGAACCGCGTCAAAGCCTTGCATAGTTTACAACTTGTAGTCTCTTCAATATTCGCCATACATTTTCTATGGAAAAATAAATTCAGCCATTTTGATTTTTTTTCAATTCATCGAGAAGACCTTCTGATTCTGATCATCTTTTGCTAAGAAACTACTCTTCCATCTTTTATACCCTCCGAGATGGAGACCGAAGAAATTTGTATGGCGGCCATCTTTTTTTCACCATTTTGAATTTTTTTTCAGCTTACTGCCAATTGGATGACGTTTCAAATGTCATTTGCTCGAGCACCCTCCACCTATCTCCAATAGCTTAAGCGTGCTCTTCAACCGTCTCCGAAATCCTCAATCATCAGCTCTCTCCATATTTTTGTTCCGAATGAATTTTTGTCCTCTATACGAAACTATTAGTGAAAAAAAAAATCATACAAAATTTTACAGGAGAGGTGATGAATCAGTCAGTGAATCAGCACGAGCAGCTATATGTACCTAAATTAATATATAATATTAATACTTTACACACAAACATATAAACAATTACATACGTATCGAATTGATTTTGAAATATATTAATAAATACAGTACATTTTTGAACACCATGTAGAATTCATTCTACTCGTTTCCCTTTGTATTTTGTACCTCCGAATTAGGGGCCATTTGCCTCCGAATTAGGATTTTTACCTCCGAATTGGGGGATTCGGACTTTTTTCATATTTTATTTAATTTTACATTTAAATCAAGTTTTAATTGTTGTCCTTTTAGGATATTTCAAGAGTTAAATAAATAACGCTTCTGATAAAAATTGCCAGTTCTTCAGAAAGGTGTAGTAAATGCTTATTTTTTGACGTTCTTTCGAGTTTTGATGAAAATACCTCCGAATTGGGTGCCTTTACCTTAGTTGAGGACCTAACGGAGTGCATACATTTTACATAGAGAGAACCAAGGGTTCCCGCGCAGTGGCGGGGCAAGACCTAAATTTTATGTGGGCAAGATATATTTTGCGAGGCCCTCTGCCCGCAAAACGCGTTCACGGGTTTTAAGTTTAATGCATAAATCTAAGGGGCGCGAGGCCCTCCGAAGCGCGAGGCCGTGGGCCTGGGCCCACATCGCCCACGCCTTCCGCCGCCTCTGTTCCCGCGGGACTTCACTCCACGCGGACGAAGTCACGGGCACTCAATACGAGTGTTCTTCTAAATTGCCGGTCTCAAGTGTGTACTATTATATATTCTGTGCCGTAGGCGCCTTAGTTATAAGCACTCTTATATCACGAGAGGGTATAACTCATTATTTACGTTGTTTTAAACGTTTTCTCAAAATAAAACCAAAAAATATTTTAAAAGAGCAACCACCGAGTTTCATTATCCACTATCCAGACTTACATTTTCATAAGTTAATTATTTTGCAATATACAAAATATAGATATTTTTTAAAAGAACAACCACCGAGTTTCATTATCCAGAGTTACATTTTCATAAGTTAATTTTTGCACCTTTTATGATCGGGTTTCAGTGGAATGTACGTAAAGCTGAAGGTAAAAAGTATCATAAAACGTGTTAGAAGCGAGAATTCAGCCGACGTTATATCATCTAGTAGGTATTGGATTTACGTAGGAAGTGTTATAAAAATAACAAAGGAGATTGAAAATTTCTCTGGCTTCACTGTTTGGATTTCAATCTCAGTTTGTCACTTTTGTCAGCGGGTTACAGTTATCGAATTAAGTCGACGTTGTTTAACCAGCAATATTGACTCATATGCTGTCACAACTAAACCGCACGTCCCTCGAGATTTTATATAACTTGAAATAAATTTTCCACTCAAAAACAATTATTATAATCTACTTACAGACTCAACAAATTCATCCCTTTAGCAGAGCAAGCGGTTTCTTGTATTTGTACACATCTACCTACTCTTCTAGGAACAGTAGGTAGATCTCCAAATTAAATCCTCCCTGACGCAGTGGACGGAGTGACGTCAATTATTTGACGACCTCCCTGGCGAGTGGTGAGCGCTGTGGTCTTATAAGCGGGAGGTCCTGGGTTCGATTCCCGGCAGGGGCAATTTTGAGATTTTATAATTTCTAAATTGTCTCTGGTCTGGTCTGGTGGGAGGCTTAAGCCGTGGCTGGTTACCACCCTACCGGCAAAGCCGTGCCGCCAAGCGATTTAGCGTTCCGGTACGATGCCGTGTAGAAACCGATCAGGGGTATTCATACCTCTTCCAAGTTAGCCCGCTTCCATCTTAGACTGCATCATCACTTACCATCAGGTGAGATTGCAGTCAAGGGCTAACTTGTAGTTGAAATTAAAAAAAAAAAAAAAAATATCAAAAAGCCAACTTTCAAGACCTCCCCTCATAAGATCAACACGTTAACCATTGTCTGAGAAATCATCATAAATCTAATGTCCACTCAAAAAAATTCTACGTAATATTATGAGACGCAGGAAAATTTGCTACGTTATCTTATACCTAAGTGATTTATGGAGGAAGACCGGACAAGACCATCCAAAACATATCAAAAACACATTTATACGGCTCCGTATTCGCTCACGAAAACGAACTTTTTGTGTGACCCACCGTTATTATATTTGTATAGAAATAAGTTTTTCATGATGTCTGTGCTCAAAGGCAGTTAAGTTCCTCGATATCAACTATAGTATAAAACAAAGTCCCTCTAAGTCTAAGTTCTAAATCCCTCCCTCCTATGAGAGAGGAGGCCTGTGTCCAGCAGTGGGACATGAAAAAGCTGTAGTAGTCGTGGTGGTGTTGGTGGATAGCTTAATTATGCAAAAATGGTTAGAAGTACAATTTATAAAGGTTTAGTTGAACTATGATATTATGTAGAACTAGATGATGCCCACGGCTTCGCCCGTGTGTATTTAGGTTTGCAAAAATCACGTGGGAACTTAGATTTTCCAGAACAAAAGTAGCCTATCTGCAGTAAGTAGTAACCCGTCCACAAAACGGAAAATTTCCGTGGGATCCTTACGATTTCGGAATGCAATTCCTTACAGCATCAGGGTTAAAGAGTTGGACATGTACCTACTCGAGGTCATTCAACAATAAAGTCCTTACTTGGTATCCCCAATATCAATTTAAATAACCGACAGTGCTAAATCCCATTAGTTTTGGGGATCAGATCTCCTACAGCATCAGGATTGAGGAGTTGGAATCCAAATTTTTTGTAGGACAGTGTCACAATGTTTCTCTATCGATTAAAAAAAAAATTACGCAAATCGGTTCAGAAATCTCGGAGATATCGGTGTACATAGGTAGAAAAACACAACTCCTCCTTTTTTGAAAGTCGGTTAAAAAAGTAGCCTATGTTACTCCCTGGTTAATTTTCTACTTGTATGTGAAAGTCCCGTCAAAATCGGTTCAGCCGTTCCAAAGATTAGCCCGTTCAAACAGACAGACAGACAGACAGACAGACAGACAGACAGACAGACAGACAAAAATTTTAGAAACGTGTGATTCGGTTATAGTATCGTTCAAATAACCATATGAGCTTAATATGAGGTAGTTATTTCGA
Organism: Melanargia galathea; assembly: GCA_920104075.1. Taxonomy (NCBI): domain Eukaryota; kingdom Metazoa; phylum Arthropoda; class Insecta; order Lepidoptera; family Nymphalidae; genus Melanargia; species Melanargia galathea. The sequence goes on along the minus strand of OV049859.1, from coordinate 4,620,605 downwards.
TATTACAGACAGACACTTCAATTTTATTTATTAGTATACTAGATGATGCCCACGGCTTCGCCCGTGTGGATTTAGGTTTTTAAAAATCCCGTGAGAACTTTTGATTTTCCAGAACAAAAAGTAGCTTATCTGTAGAAACCCGTCCCCAAAACGGAAAAATCCCCAAGGATCCCCACGATTTCGGAATACAATTCCTTACAGCATCAGGGTTGAGGAGTTGGATATGTACCTACTCGAGTTCATTCAACGATAAAGTCTTTAATTGGTACCCCCAATATCAATTTAAATAACCGAAAGCTTCTAAAACCCATTAGTTTTGGGGATTAGGTCCCCTACAGCATCAGGATTGAGGAGTTGGAATCCAATTTTTTTATAGAACAGGGTCGCAATGTTTCTCTATCGATTAAAAAAAAAATTACGCAAATCGGTTCAGAAATCTCGGAGATATCGGTGAACATAGGTAGAAAAACACAACTCCTCCTTTTTTGAAAGTCGGTTAAAAAGTAGCCTATGTTACTCCCTGGTTAATTCTCTACTTGTATGTGAAAGTCCCGTCAAAATCGGTTCAGCGGTTCCGAAGATTAGCCCGTTCAAACAGACAGACAGACAGACAGACAGACAGACAGACAGACAGACAGACAAAAATTTTAAAAACGTCTGATTCGGTTATGGTAGCGTTCAAATAACCATATGAGCTTAATATGAGGTAGTTATTTCGATATTACAGACAGACACTTCAATTTTATTTATTAGTATTAATTTCTAAATTGTCTCTGGTCTGGTCTGGTGGGAGGCTTAAGCCGTGGCTGGTTACCACCCTACCGGCAAAGCCGTGCCGCCAAGCGATTTAGCGTTCCGGTACGATGCCGTGTAGAAACCGATCAGGGGTATTCATACCTCTTCCAAGTTAGCCCGCTTCCATCTTAGACTGCATCATCACTTACCATCAGGTGAGATTGCAGTCAAGGGCTAACTTGTAGTTGAAATTAAAAAAAAAAAAAAAAAATATATCAAAAAGCCAACTTTCAAGACCTCCCCTCATAAGATCAACACGTTAACCATTGTCTGAGAAATCATCATAAATCTAATGTCCACTCAAAAAAATTCTACGTAATATTATGAGACGCAGGAAAATTTGCTACGTTATCTTATACTTAAGTGATTTATGGAGGCAGACCGGACAAGACCATCCAAAACATATCAAAAACACATTTATACGGCTCCGTATTCGCTCACGAAAACGAACTTTTTGTGTGACCCACCGTTATTATATTTGTATAGAAATAAGTTTTTCATGATGTCTGTGCTCAAAGGCAGTTAAGTTCCTGGACATCAACTATAGTATAAAACAAAGTCCCTCTAAGTCTAAGTTCTAAATCCCTCCCTCCTATGAGAGAGGAGGCCTGTGTCCAGCAGTGGGACATGAAAAAGCTGTAGTAGTCGTGGTGGTGTTGGTGGATAGCTTAATTATGCAAAAATGGTTAGAAGTACAATTTATAAAGGTTTAGTTGAACTATGATATTATGTAGAACTAGATGATGCCCACGGCTTCGCCCGTGTGTATTTAGGTTTGCAAAAATCACGTGGGAACTTAGATTTTCCAGAACAAAAGTAGCCTATCTGCAGTAAGTAGTAACCCGTCCACAAAACGGAAAATTTCCGTGGGATCCTTACGATTTCGGAATGCAATTCCTTACAGCGTCAGGGTTAAAGAGTTGGACATGTACCTACTCGAGGTCATCTATACTAATAAATAAAATTGAAGTGTCTGTCTGTAATTTCGAAATAACTACCACATATTAAGCTCATATGGTTATTTGAACGATACCATAACCGAATCACACGTTTTTAAAATTTTTGTCTGTCTGTCTGTCTGTTTGAACGGGCTAATCTTCGGAACGGCTGAACCGATTTTGACGGGACTTTCACAGACAAGTAGAGGATTAACCAAGGAGTAACATAGGCTACTTTTTTAACCGACTTTCAAAAATGGAGTTGTGTTGAAATCGGTAAATACAGTTAAAAACGCCCTGATAGGTATTTTCGCTGCGCGCGATCGCTACGGCCGACGCGGACGCTCGCGCTCCCCGCGCCGCGCCACGCGCCCCTGCGCCCTGCGCCCGCCGTACGCGGTACCGCGGTATGCCGCCGCGCGGCGGGGGGCGGGTGGACCAGAAATCTACTTATCCCTCAGGATTTGTGAAAAATCGAAATTCACGCGGGCGAAGCCGCGGGCAAAAGCTAGTTCAACAATAAAGTCCTTACTTGGTATCCCCAATATCAATTTAAATAACCGACAGTGCTAAATCCCATTAGTTTTGGGGATCAGATCTCCTACAGCATCAGGATTGAGGAGTTGGAATCCAAATTTTTTGTAGGACAGTGTCACAATGTTTCTCTATCGATTAAAAAAAAAAATTACGCAAATCGGTTCAGAAATCTCGGAGATATCGGTGTACATAGGTAGAAAAACACAACTCCTCCTTTTTTGAAAGTCGGTTAAAAAAGTAGCCTATGTTACTCCCTGGTTAATTCTCTACTTGTATGTGAAAGTCCCGTCAAAATCGGTTCAGCCGTTCCAAAGATTAGCCCGTTCAAACAGACAGACAGACAGACAGACAGACAGACAGACAGACAAAAATTTTAAAAACGTGTGATTCGGTTATAGTATCGTTCAAATAACCATATGAGCTTAATATGAGGTAGTTATTTCGATATTACAGACAGACACTTCAATTTTATCTATACTAATAAATAAAATTGAAGTGTCTGTCTGTAATATCGAAATAACTACCTCATATTAAGCTCATATGGTTATTTGAACGATACTATAACCGAATCACACGTTTTTAAAATTTTTGTCTGTCTGTCTGTCTGTCTGTCTGTCTGTCTGTCTGTCTGTTTGAACGGGCTAATCTTTGGAACGGCTGAACCAATTTTGACGGGACTTTCACATACAAGTAGAGAATTAACCAGGGAGTAACATAGGCTACTTTTTAACCGACTTTCAAAAAAGAAGGAGTTGTGTTTTTCTACCTATGTACACCGATATCTCGGAGATTTCTGAACCGATTTGCGTAATTTTTTTTTTAATCGATAGAGAAACATTGCGACACTGTCCTACAAAAAATTTAGATTCCAACTCCTCAATCCTGATGCTGTAGGGGATCTGATCCCCAACACTAATGGGATTTAGGCACTGTCGGTCATTTAAATTGATATTGGGGATACCACTTAAAGACTTTATTGTTGAATGACCTCGAGTAGGTACATGTCCAACTCAACCCTGATGCTTTAAGGAATTGCATTCCGAAATCGTAAGGATCCCACGGAATTTTTCCGTTTTGTGGACGGGTTACTACTTACTACAGATAGGCTACTTTTTGTTCTGGAAAATCAAAGTTCCCACGAGATTTTTACAAACCACACGGGCGAAGCCGTGGGCATCATCTAGTTTATTAGTATACTAGATGATGCCCACGGCTTCGCCCGTGTGGATTTAGGTTTTTAAAAATCCCGTGAGAACTTTTGATTTTCCAGAACAAAAAGTAGCTTATCTGTAGAAACCCGTCCCCAAAACGGAAAAATCCCCAAGGATCCCCACGATTTCGGAATACAATTCCTTACAGCATCAGGGTTGAGGAGTTGGATATGTACCTACTCGAGTTCATTCAACGATAAAGTCTTTAATTGGTACCCCCAATATCAATTTAAATAACCGAAAGCTTCTAAAACCCATTAGTTTTGGGGATTAGGTCCCCTACAGCATCAGGATTGAGGAGTTGGAATCCAATTTTTTTATAGAACAGGGTCGCAATGTTTCTCTATCGATTAAAAAAAAAATTACGCAAATCGGTTCAGAAATCTCGGAGATATCGGTGAACATAGGTAGAAAAACACAACTCCTCCTTTTTTGAAAGTCGGTTAAAAAAGTAGCCTATGTTACTCCCTGGTTAATTCTCTACTTGTATGTGAAAGTCCCGTCAAAATCGGTTCAGCGGTTCCGAAGATTAGCCCGTTCAAACAGACAGACAGACAGACAGACAGACAGACAGACAGACAGACAGACAGACAGACAAAAATTTTAAAAACGTCTGATTCGGTTATGGTAGCGTTCAAATAACCATATGAGCTTAATATGAGGTAGTTATTTCGATATTACAGACAGACACTTCAATTTTATTTATTAAATAAATATAGATATAGATATCTATAAGTTGGCGAAAATACATCTCTCTGAGGACTTTCCTAGGGTAGGTATATTGCATCCAGTTGACATGTGTGTATAATAGTATAGGATCCCGCCATACAACGACCTTCACCGAGATGCTTATTTGATGAAACGTATTTTATATTTAATTTAATACGTCAATAAATATATTGCATATGGGTTGCCTAACAAATTCCAGTCCAGGATTATGATTAATAAAATTAATAATTGAAAAAAAAAATTTTTTTAAACATTTCACTGGTTTGATTATTAGACAAATTCATAATGAAATCATCTTTATTTTCATTTTATTTTAATTCAATAATCAGACCGGTGCAAAATGCTAGTATCGATTTACCTGTTTACACCTGGCTACCCGAGAGTTGTGACCAGAAAAGAATAAGCAACCTAACGTTTGCATATTCTATGGGCATCATACTTTCGATTGGTATAGAATTTGTCTAATAATCAAACCGGTGAAATGTTAATTTTTTTTTAATTTTTTATTTATTAATTAATCACACCCTGGACTGAAAGTTAGGCAACCCATATGCAATATATTTATTGACATGTTAAATTAAATATAAATTACGTTTCATCAAATAAACATCTCGGTGAAGGTCGTTGTATAGCAGGATCTTAGACCATAATAAAATAGAGCTTTCGTTATATGTCTAGGATTGTGCGAAGTGTAGTTGTATTTTATAGAGGAAAATTTAAACAACTTTATTATATTAAGGCGGCGTTGGACCTGGAACTCTACAGAACGTAAAATTAAATGTAGCGTAAATTTGAAAAAAACTTGTGGTTCACACAAACTCGCTAACAACCGTCCCAAACCCCAAGGAGGGTGGAAATGTGTAACATTATTTAAAAAAAACTGTAAGAGTCGCTATTTTTTATAACTTAAAAAAAACAGTGCTCATTAACTTGTACCTAAACATTGTAGTAAATTGAAAAGTCTTTGCTATCCTTTTTACAATATTCCATAGTAATTAGTAGGTACTAATTTTAGATTTGTGCAACATGTCAATGTTTCCTAGATCCTCAATAGATCTGTAACTAAAGCTAAGTTTTTAAGAAAAGTTTCATCTGCATGTTTCATGTGCCCTCTGACTTTTTCTTAAGGTGCAGACTTTTAGCGGCATTGAAAAAAAGATCCTTTTCGGGTTACTGAGCCTACGAAGTACCTAAGTAAGTTAAAAAACCATTAATTATTACAAAGAAGATCTTGAACTTTTACAAGTACTTTTGAATCGTCGATTGAGTCTACCACAGGTTCGGAATGCAGTTCCAGCCGAGAAGAACCTGCAAGAAACTCGGCGGTTGCTCTTTTTTAAAAATAACATTATAACAATTATTATTAATGTACATGATTGAAATGCCGTCTCGCGCATTGCTGGAACGAGTTAAATCCAAGCCTTTTTATCTATACTCTATACTAATAAATAAAATTGAAGTGTCTGTCTGTAATATCGAAATAACTACCTCATATTAAGCTCATATGGTTATTTGAACGCTACCATAACCGAATCACACGTTTTTAAAATTTTTGTCTGTCTGTCTGTCTGTATGTCTGTCTGTCTGTCTGTCTGTCTGTTTGAACGGGCTAATCTTCGGAACGGCTGAACCGATTTTGACGGGACCTTCACATACAAGTAGAGAATTAACCAGGGAGTAACATAGGCTACTTTTTTAACCGACTTTCAAAAAAGGAGGAGTTGTGTTTTTCTACCTATGTACACCGATATCTCCGAGATTTCTGAACCGATTTGCGTAATTTTTTTTTTAATCGATAGAGATCATTGCGACCCTGTTCTATAAAAAATTTGGATTCCAACTCCTCAATCCTGATGCTGTAGGGGACCTAATACCCAAAACTAATGGGTTTTAGAAACTTTCGGTTATTTAAATTGATATTGGGGGTACCAATTAAAGACTTTATCGTTGAATGAACTCGAGTAGGTACATATCCAACTCCGCAACCCTGATGCTGTAAGGAATTGTATTCCGAAATCGTGGGGATCCCACGGCATTTTTCCGTTTTGGGGACGGGTTTCTACAGATAAGCTACTTTTTGTTCTGGAAAATCAAAAGTTCCCACGGGATTTTTAAAAACCTAAATCCACACGGGCGAAGCCGTGGGCATCATCTAGTCGTTTATATAATCTTCAATTGTATAATAAGCTTTTTTTATGAGCATACTTTTAATAAAGTTCTTAAACTTGTGTAAAGGCAAGTCTAAGACATATTTTTTATTCAGATAAACTTTTACAAGTGCTTTTGAATCGACAAATGAATCTACCACTGGTTCGGAATGGTGCTTACAATTCTACACATGTGAAGAAGGGCAGACAAAAGTAGTCCCATTTCCGACGGAGGCACCCGTTCACGAGCATGACGCATGATCCAGCCATTGCTTCGCTCAACCATATTTGAGGGAACGTAACAACCCGCACCACACGACACCACCACAGAAATGTTTAAAGAGAGCGTGACATACCTAGGCTACCCATGATTAAAGCATCGAATTGAACACCAATAATCGAATACTCCTCAAGTTATAATAGCGTATAAAGCGAATAAATTAAATCCATGCTTTTTTATCATTTAGGTATATAATCTTCAATTGTATAATATGCTTTTTTCATGAGCACACTTTTAATAGAATTCTTAAACTTGTGTAAAGGCAAATCTAAGATTTGTTGTGGAATTTTGTTATAGAACATTACGCCCATTCCCACAAACGACTTTTGGACCTTTTTGAGGCGTAATCGAGAAATCACGAGTCTATTTCTATTTCTTAATTGCCTATCGTGTAATTCACACTTTTTATTGTAACTGTGAATGTTTTGCTTAACAAAAATTATGTTGTTATAAATATATTGAGAAGCTACTGTAAGAATACCTATTTCTTTAAATTTCTCTCGAAGGGAATCCCGCGGTTTTAAATTATAAATTGCACGAATTGCCCTTTTTTGTAAAACGAAAATTTTTTCAATATCAGCTGCTTTACCCCATAGTAAGATTCCATACGACATAATACTATGGAAATTTGCAAAGTAAACAATTTTTGCAGTTTCAACATCTGTTAACTGTCGAATCTTTCTAACAGCGTAAGCAGCAGAGCTAAGCTTGCCAGCAAGCGTTGCTATATGGGTGCCCCATTGAAGCTTTGCATCCAGGGTTATTCCCAAGAACACAGTTGTGTCCTCAGTTTTAAATGGCTCACCACTTATCTTTAAATTATTACAATTAACCCTTGTATTGGGCAATAGAAACTCGACGCACTTGGTTTTTTTTTTCATTTAGAAGTAGATTGTTTATAGTAAACCAGTGTGAAACTTGAGATAAAGTATTATTTACATCGTCAAAATTGTCTTTGGTTCTATTGACTTTAAAAATCAAAGACGTATCATCAGCAAATAGTACAATATCGCAAGCATTTTCTACGAAATGTGGTAAGTCATTAATATAAACTAGAAACATGAATGGACCTAGAATAGAGCCTTGGGGAACACCCATTACTGAGGCTGATCCGGACGACTTAACATCATTGATACATACTCTTTGTATGCGATCACTTAGATAAGAGGCAGTAAGACTGAGTGCAGTTTCTTTAATACCGTAGTGGCTTAATTTTCGTAAAAGAGTCTCGTGCTCATTAGCTGGGTCCACACCGGACGATCCGTCGCGCTCCGATCGCACGCGGCAGGAGCGCGATCCAAATGTGCAGGCGGTGTGGACGTGCCGCGCGCGATCCATGCGCTTGTATTGTAATTGTATTGTACACCGCCTGCACATTTGGATCGCGCTCCTGCCGCGTGCGATCCGAGCGCGACGGATCGTCTGGTGTGGACCCAGCTAATGACATTCGTGCTCAACGCAATCGAATGCTTTTGACAAATCACAGAAAATACCAATGGCACTCTGTGACTTCTCCCATGCATCGAAAATATGCCGTAACAGCCTTGCGGCTGCGTCGGTTGTTGAACGACCCTTAGTAAAACCATACTGCTCAGTGTGAAGTAATTTATTTAAATTAAAGTGTAGAAGCAGTTGGTTGAGCATTATCTTTTCAAATATCTTGCTGAGGGTTGGTAGAATCGAGATCGGTCTATAGTTATTTGGGTCACTTTTGCTTCCCGATTTAAAAAGAGGTATCAATTTACTACATTTCATTAGGTCTGGAAAAGATCCCGACAAAGAGTTAGGACAACTGCGGGACGCAGCACCCATATTAAGGGAGTTGTGAAAAAATCTTAATCCGCCATTATGTTGCGGCGACTATCTTGGATCGATTTTCATCAAACATAGCTAACAACACTCTCGACTAATTCACCTTTCAAACAAATCGGGTGGCACAAGGGAAGATATAGTTTGCTGTGAAGAATTTAATATTTATTAAGTAGGTAAGATAAGTACAATTCGGTTGATGGCGGAGGATGCATATAACCATTCTCTCAACCTGCTTCTGGTTCTCAAAGGTTGTCTGTGAGAAATCGCTCTAAGTGATAAGACCGCCTTTGCACGCGAATCTGTAGTGCCCAAGCTCACTTCAACTATTTCCTTCTGTGTGTGCACTGTGCAATAAAGTGTTCTAAATAAATAAGTAAATATATAATAAGTCCAGACCAAGTCGCAGGAAGCAGCTAGTGTGAAAGCAAACACAACAGCGGTTATCTCATTTATAGGTAATGGTACCAATTGGGTTTTACACCTAATTAAAATTACTCAATAAAAATTACCCAATTAAAAACTCAATGTTTTTAAATCTCTATAACTTTTGACACAGTCGAGATAAGTAGTAAGGCACAGGTCAAAATAATATCTAAGTACAAGTATAAATTAAAAATTTAAAAAATCACCGACATTTGCCATTTTGTGGTGGCGGCTATCTTGGATTTACATAGTGATATTCTATTAGTCAAGCCCTTTAATTTGATACCCATATTGAGGGACTTGTGAAAAAATATGTAATCCGCCATTTTGTGGCGGCGGCCATTTTGGACCGATTTTCATCAAACATAGCTAAGAATACTCTCGACTAGTTCACCTTTCAAACAAAAATAGCCGCATTCAAATCGGTTCGCCCGTTTTAGCGCTACGGTTTAACAGATAGACCCACAGACACGTCAAACTTATAACACCCCGTCGTTTTTGCATCGGGGGTTAAAAATCAAAATAGCTATGTGGATATTATACGAAAGTAGGTATATATTTTCAAAGCGCTTTCGCCCAACGGCAAAGTAATTCAAAAATATATAACACAATTTGGAACACAATCTCTAACCTACACATAGCTGATCAGTGATCCTCATACACAATAATTTTTTATCACACTAATATTATATATAGACGAAAGTTTGTGTGTGTGTACTGTATGTGTGTGTGTGTGTGTGTGTGAAATTTTGCTACTTTTTATCCTGGAAAAATCCACAGTTCCCACATGATTTTGAATAAACCGAAATCTATAGTTAAAGCTATAGGTAATAGGTTACTATAGCAAACTTCCTTGAAAGTAGGTAGGTATTAAGGTTGGAAAAGGGAGCGAGGACGGGAACTGGAAATCCACGATTCCCTCGGGATTTGTGAAAAACCGAAATTTACGCGGGTGGAAACTAGTAACAACCATAACCAGAGGCGTAGATAAGAAGACATTTGTTTACAAAGAAGATCTTAATATATTATCGCTTCGCTGGTATTTCCAATTACTAACGAGACGATGAAATACATATTTTAACTCTTCTGCGGATCTTCTCATTTCTGATTTAATCGCGTAGAGAAACTCCGAGCATAGCTCTCTCCATCGCTCTCTGAGTGACTCTGAGCTTTCTTATGTGGCCCATAGTTAGCGACCAAGTCTCGGATCCGTATGTCATCATTGGCAACACGCACTGTTCGAAGACTTTTGTCTTTAGGCATTGAGGAATTTTGGACGAGAAGACATCGCGAAGCTTCCCGAACGCTGCCCATCCGAGTTGGATTCGGCGGTTGACCTCTTTCTCGAAATTGGACCTACCTAGCTCGACTGTGTATCCCAGGTATATATACTCGTCTACAATTTCGAGAGCCGAGTTCTCAACGATTACCGGGTGAAGCGGGACATGAGTATTTAACATGATTTTCGTCTTACTCATGTTCAATTTTAGGCCCACCTGTTGAGAAACCCGGCTGAGGTCGTTGAGCATTGTATTAAGATCTTCCAGAGACTCTGCCATCACGACTATATCATCAGCAAACCGCAGGTGAGTGATGTACTCGCCGTTGATGTTGATGCCAAGTTCGTTCCAGTTCAGAAGGTTAAAGACGTCCTTCAATGCTGCGGTAAAGAGCTTCGGGGAGATGACATTTCCCTGTCACACTGCTCGCTGCAATAGGGTATTTGACAACATTCAAAATATACTATTGATTGTGGTCATCTTATCAGATAATAGCCTAAAAAAGACATATTTCACTCAATCAAACTAAACTATGTAATTTTACGCGATATTTTGCACGAAATAAAACATAATAATTTTTGAAATTTTATCAGGAACGTGAACGCTCTGGGATTGTTTGTGATGTCACTTGATAGCACGTAACTTGGTTGATATAATTGAAGTTTATCAAGTCAACCGAAACTAAACTTTACACTTGAAAAAATAAGACTGATATTAAAATGAGTAGGTATAACAATTTAGAACATTACGATGTAGCAGTCGCCTTGCGTAGCGTCTCTGTCGCACGCACCGAGTTCCGAAAAGGAGCGAGCGAGAGAAGTGACTTGCATAGCGATTTGTGACTTCACTCGATAGCACGTAACTTGGTTGATATAATTGAAGTTTATCAAGTCAACCGAAACTAAACTTTACACTTGAAAGAATAAGATTGATATTAAAATGAGTAGGTATAACAATTTAAAACATTACGATCCCGCAGTCGCCTTGCGTAGCGTCTCTGTCGCACGCACCGAGTTCCGAAAACGAGCGAGCGAGAGAAGTGACTTGCATAGCGATTTGTGACGTCACGCGTATCATGTGATCAGAAATGTCGTTTTTGGCGTGGTTTTCAAAACTTAAATTTTATCATTGATTTAATTCTTAATACTGTAGATATTGCGAAAAATATCAATGTAGTGTGTTTTAATCTATAATATAATAAAACTGTAACAGATCCAATTCTGTACATTGAAGATATTTTGAAAATTTCTTTTGGAGGGCACTCTATAATCGATACTGAAGCCAAAACTGTAATTTTTTTCATTTTTGTCTGTCTGTCTGTCTGTCTGTCTGTCTGTCTGTCTGTCTGTCTGTATCTGGGCCGCGCATCACGCCTAAACTACTGAATGGATTCAAATGAAACTTGGTACGATTTGAGTTTATACTCCGAGGTAGGTTATAGGATACTTTTTATCCCGAAATACAGTACGGTTCCCTTGGGAGAGGGGAAGAAAGTTAAAACGTGTATTTAGCTGTAATTCATTAACGCGTAATTCGATTTAACTCATTCTTTTTTTATATGAAAGGTAGTACTTTAAATATTGTCCCGTAAATATTTCAAGGTCATAGGTTTTTTAGTTCAGAAATGACAGACATTTATTGGGTTCAAATAACTTGGGACCCGGATCTTTCAATGGTACGGCTTATTTTAAACTGGTGTACGTTTAAATTTATGTTTGTCGATCTGTCTATTTGTTCCAGCTAATCTCCGAAACGGCTGGATCGATTTTGATGGAACTTTCAATGGCAGATAGGTGATGTTAAGGGGTAACTTAGGATACATTTAGTTTAGGTACAAAAAAGAATTATGGGGTCCGATCCGATTCTATATAAAAACCTATATCCATGCGAACGAAGTCGCGGGGGTCGGCTAGTAAGTAATAAAGAATAATTTAAAACAATTTCCAAAAATTAGTCAAATACCCTATTGGATTGGTCTTGTCGTCTGATCCTGTATACGAACTGACATGGTGGCGTTTTCGTACAAACACTTCAGCGCTTGGATATACCTACCGATAGTCGATCTGGCATCTCTGTAGTGATCTCAATACAGCCCAAATTTCCACCGAATCAAAGGCTTTCTCATAGTCCACAAACGCTAAGCAAAGCGGCTGGTTATACTCCTCGGTCTTCTCTATAACCTGCCGCAGCGTATGGATGTGGTCTATGGTACTGAATCCTTTTCGGAACCCGGCCTGTTCAGGAGGCTGAAAGTCATCAAACCTACGAGCGAGACGATTCGTAATGACTCTCGAGAACAACTTATAGACATGGCTCAGCAGCGAGATGGGTCTATAATTCTTCAGCAAGGTGTTATCACCTTTTCTGAAGAAAATAACCACCACGCTCCTATGCCATGCCTCCGGCGTTGCGTCGTCGATGACGGAATTGAACAATCGCTGAAAGATCTTAAGTACTGGTTTTCCACCTACTTTCAGGAGTTCCGCTGTGATTCCGTCATCACCTGGCGCCTTGTTGTTCTTCAGTTGTTTGAGAGCCATACTAATCTCGTATAGGCTGACGTCCGGGATATCTTCGGTATAGTGTCATCTGCAGAAAAAAAATATCATCTGCAGAAAATGATTTATAAATAAAGTAAAACCGTTTTTGGTTTACACAACGTACTCATTTCACAAAAAAAATTTAATTTCTAATTTGTTAAAATAAATCAATTTGTAAAAAAAAACAATCATATTGGAATAACCTGTGAAACTACTTACGGCCATATCTCGGGTTTCAAGATAACAATACCTAATAAAGATGATTAATCTACTCGTAAGTATAAAAGCAAGAGGTATTCTTGCTGATACTCATTCAGAGCTAATTTACGTGCTGTTAATAGACAACATCAATTTGAAAATTTTGTGTTCGTAAAATAAAAAATATCCGATTTAGAAAATGATGCTAAAATGTCTATTATCGTTTGTGGTAGTCATGTGTTTGGTGAACGGGCTACACGCAATGTACAGGGGTAAATAAGATATTAAGCTAAGATTAAGTACTTAATAATTAATCGTCGAGACTTACTTAGGAAAGTGAAAATTAATAAAACTGTAACAGATCCAATTCTGTACATTGAAGATATTTTGAAAATTTTTATTGGAGGGCACTCTATAATCGATACTGAAGCCAAAACTGCAATTTGTTTCATTTTTGTCTGTCTGTCTGTCTGTCTGTCTGTCTGTCTGTATCTTGGCCGCGCATCACGCCGAAACTACTGAATGGATTCGAATGAAACTTGGTACGATTTGAGTTTATACTCCGAGGTAGGACATAGGATACTTTTTATCCCGAAATTCAGCACGGTTCCCTTTGGAGAGGGGATGAAAGTTAAAACGTGTATTTAGCTGTAATTCATTAACGCGTTGTTCGATTTCACTCATTTTTTTTTGTTAGAAAGGTAGTACTTTAAGTATTGTCCCGTAAATATTTCAAGGTCATAGGTTTTTTAGTTTAGAAATGACAGACATTACAATCCTCAGTATTGGGTTTAAATAACTTGGGACCCGGATCTTTGAACGTACGGCTTATTTTAAACTTGGGTGCGTTTAAATTTATGTTTGTCTGTCTGTCTATTTATTCCAGCTAATCTCCAAAACGGCTGGATCGATTTTAATGGAATTTACAATGTTATAAGGAGTAACTAAGGCTACATTTATTTTAGGTACATAAAAGAATTATGGGATCCGATCCGATCCTATATAAAAACCTATATCTACGCGAACGAAGTTGCGGGGTTCAGCTAGTACTGTAATAAATTTCTTACAAATAAACCAAACCGCGTCGACCGCGCCACACTACTATGCTAACTTTCACCTAATAACATGAGCTAGCTTTCATCTTAGTTTTTCGATTATTTAAGAGTAGGTATACAGTGGCGTAACTATAGGGCGGCATGTCGGCAAAATGCCACGGGCCCTCAGCTGGAAGGGGCCCCACATATTTACTTTAAAATAAAAACTTTAATATTGGTTGAGCTTTATATTGGACAGGAGAGGCCTCATCCGATTAATTTGCCACGGGCCCGAAACATTATACTTAGTTACACCACTGAGACTATACTTAAAATCTAAAAAAATAAACTAACGAACAAAGAAACTGAAAGGTGAAGGTGTTACCTTGTAACTAAGCTCCAAAATTGCTTATCAAACTGACTGTTTGTGTGGATATAGGTACATATAGGTACTTTCATGAGCAGTATATTATTAACAGTTAGGTACATTATACTTAATATCTTAGATATGGTTTAAAGCAATAGCCCTCCAGTGAGAGCTGCAAATCGTCGTAGATCTTTAAAATTTTTAACGTTAAGTATGTCTTCTTTGTGTTATGTATTTATTGAAATTCGACAAATATTTTTTTATATTTCTTAGGTGCAAGGTGTGGTGGCGACGTGGGAATATTCAACAGAGGAACATGCCTACCTAGAGATGAGTGTCCGTCATACCATGACGCCCCTATTAGAGCTCTGTCACGGGTATGTAGAATTAAAAAAATATTCTAAGTACATAATTGTTACCTTTTATTTTATACAAGCAAATGTTATTTTAATTTTCGTAGTAGTTAAATAATAGCTAAGTAAGTGAAATATTATATTTTTCAGGATTGTATGGGTGGCAGGAGATGGGAAGATCTGGTTTGCTGTGAAAGGGATATGTTTTATTGACGTTTTAAGTATCAAACGTTTTTTTTTCAATTGATTATTATGATTATAATATGAAATAATAATGCAATATACCTATGTACAACAGTGCATATTTATTTTTTCACTATCAGTCCCGCCCTGGTTCCTCGCCGGCATAGATTAGTTACTCTACTACTCAGTTTTAGATTATTCTCTCGAACTAATCTCTGGTACCGGTGGGCTATGTCCCTACTAATATACATACATATATAGATATTTTTTTAAAAGAGCAACCACCGAGTTTCGTTATCCAGTGTTACATTTTCATAAGTTAATTTTTTGCACCTTTTATGATCGGGTTTCAGTGGAAAGTACGTAAAGCTGAAGGTAAAAAGTATCATAAAACGTGTTAGAAGCGAGAATTCAGCCGACGTTATATCATCAAGGTAGGTATTGGATTTACGTAGGAAGTGTTATAAAAATAACAAAGGAGATTGAAAACTCTGGCTTCAGGGTTTGGATTTCAATCTCAGTTTGTCACCTTTGTCAGCGGGTTACAGTTACCGAATTAAATCGACGTTGTTTACAACTTAAGTTATAATAAATTATAATCAAACATAATTAAATAATTAAATAAATATAATAAAATAAGGCGTTAAATCAAACAAGCAAAAAAAAAGGTCTCCGACTACCATGTCGGGGGAAGCCGGACTGTTTGGGAAAATTTACACCCCAAACAGATAAAAAAAAAAAAAAAAAAACCAGCGATATCGACTCATATGCTGTCACAACTAGACCGCACGTCCTTAGAGATTTTATATACCTGAAATAAATTCTCCAATCAAAAGCTATAGTATGTGTGATCTTATACATACTCAACAAATTCATCCCCATAGTAGAGCAGGCGGTTTCTTTTATTTGTACACATCTACCTACTCTTTTAGGAACAGATCCTCCATCCTACTAATATTATAAATATGAAAGTGTGTATGTTTGGATGTTTAGATGTTTGGATGTTTGGATGTTTGGATGTTTGGATGTTTGGATGTTTGGATGTTTGTTACTCAATCACGCCGCAACTACTGAACCGATTTGGCTGAAATTGTAAATGGAGATAGATTATGTCCTGACTTAAAACATAAGCTACTTTTTATCCCGGAAAACTATTCCTGTGGGATTAAAATTGTTATAAACTTCCAAAAACGCCATAGAGGGCGCTGACTGTTCTTAGGTAAATCACGCTCACATAGCACATTATTGCAATAGTTTGCTGTGTTGCATGAATTGGCAACACATAGGCTACTTTTTATCCTGGAAAAATGCACAGTTCCCACGGCATGCATTTTGAAAAACCCGAAATCTATAGCTACAGCTATCGGAAGATTACTACAGCGAACTTCCTTGAAAGTAGGTATAAAGGTTGGAAAAGAGAACGGGAACGGGAACCGGAAATCCGTGATTCCCTCGGGATTTTTGAAAAACCGAAATTCACTCGGGCGAAGCCGCGGACAGAAGCTAGTGTCCTATATTAGACAGCATGTATTTGAAGCAGGTGGTTGGTGAAACTACACTACACAACTACTTGATATGTACCAACATCCAACATATAGATAGTATCAAAACCACCTCTTTGCCCTCCCACATACCATCCCTCCATACACAATCTGGCACAGGTGTACGCAGCAGCCATGAAACTATAGTTGCCAATGTATTTTGTGCACGTAATGCTCGTTTATTGCCTACAAGTGCAACTATTTAGTTGAATCTATTTAGATTCAGTTCCAATTCTCAACGAGTTTCGGATATATTATTAGGTATAAATTTTTTATTGTAGACTTGATGACGAAAACTTTAGACATAATTAGCGACCCGCCCTGGCTTCGCGCGGGTAGTACCTAATTACACGCTCTTATCCCACGATACATTGTTTTGTTATACCTCAAACGGATTAAGCAGCGTTTTCGATGAAAGCTCCTAGGCGGCTTGACTTTTTTCGACATTTTCATTTCAACCAATTAAGTACACAAAACCTTTACAAATTATATATCTAAACTTTCTTCATGAATCGCTCTTATTTGTGAAAACCGCATGAAAATCCGTTCTGTAGTTTTTGAGTTTATCGCGAACAGACAGACAGACGCGGCGGGTGACTTTGTTTTATAACATGTAATGAAGAAGTGTGCAAGGTGAGGTGAAATTTATGAAAAAACATTTTAAGACCAACTTCTGCTGTCCCGCTTTTGTCTTCCCGATCTGAGTAAAAAAAAATCATTTTTATCGGTAAATCGCAAAATATTTTTTACAAAAAAAGACCTAATCGTTCCTCAGGCAGTAAATATATTATGGTCTACATCTTGGGTTTCGGATTTCTCCATACTATGTTCCATTAAAAAAACACTGTACCTATATACTTAGGTACTTAATTGGTCTTGCAATACCTAGTGCTAAGTGGGGTTTAAGTTACCTTATTGCATTTTACGGTTAGAAGATTATTTTCCTTCTTACGTTTTAATATTAAATGGGGATATTAAATTTTGAAATCGTGAAATGAAACCTCTAGCGCTGCATCGTAGAGTGGTAGAGGGCCGAATTATTTATCTTAAATGTTACCCACATAATTGTACCTACATTATTATGTAATGTTCTAATTAGTATACATATCATGCCCGCGTGGAATGGTGCCAAGAATACTGGCTACGTATCCACGTTAAACAGCCCGGCTGATTCTTTGCGCAGTCATCTCTTCTGTCACCAGATGTGGCCATTAACCGCAAAATTGAAATGTCCCGTAATTTTCTTTTAAACTAAGACTTCATGGCTCATTCGAGTTCTCCATAATGTTCTCGACAAAGAATGTTCTCAAAGGCGTGTGAAGTTTACTAATCCGCACTTGACCGCATGGTGGACTACGACATAAACCCTTCTCATTCTGAGAGGAAACCCATGGCCTGATACTGAAAAAATAATCGCTGGCATTTCTTTAACGTTTCCTCTGCGTTGTATTGTAATATAGATATGTACTTGTATGTATAGAGTTTCATAATATACAAGTATCATGCTTGCATGATGAAGGCCACAAAGCATCGAATGTTAAAGCACACAAACAAGCGTAGAATGGTAAATGATTGCGGTTCGCTTTGCTATTCACTGTAACCGCACATTCGGATGCTGACATCCCTTTACATCAATAAACTACAATAACCGCGGGCATAATTTCAAAAGCATGACATGGTCGTAAAGCCCGTGGAAAATTTCGAGGAGGTGTTTGATGAAAGCTGAAGTATAATGAAAACAGAAGTCCCTTTAAAAGTTACAAAAATTAAAAAGGTACTTGTGTGGATAAATACAGTACTAACCTTTTTAAAAAAACCTACCTTTTTAATTTGTAATAGGGTACTTAACTATTTTTTATTCAAAAGATAAATCTGCTCGAGAACGCAAACTGTAAAATGAACAGTAAAAACAGAATTGAAATACTTATCTTAAAATTTACGAAGTTAATTGCTTACCAAACAGGGACGGTTGTACCTTACCTACTTACTACGATATAATGACGTTATTAGCTGCCAACTTCAGTACAAATAAGGAGCCAGCCATTTTGCGTGAAGTGGACAGAAAAAATTCAAAAGCTTATTGTTGTAAGGTTTTGTGATAGATTTTGATTATATGTATTTTCAGCCAGAACAAGAACGTGATCCGAAATAAGTAACCATTCATACATTCCAAATCCACCATGTATCACGGATTAGCGTCCAACGGACAAGATTGCTGTTTTTTGAGGCCTCTATTCTCAAAGAAAGCACCTGTGTATATGTATCATGATCAACCCATTACCGGCTCACTACAGAGCACGGGTCTCCTCTCAGAGTGAGAAGGGTTTTGGCCATAGTCTACCACGCTGGCCAAGCGGATTGGCAGACTTCACACACCTTTGAGAACGTTATGGAGAACTCTCAGGCATGCAGGTCTCCTCACGATGTTTTCCTTCACCATTAAAGCAAGTGATATTTAAATACTTAAAACGCACATAACGCGTGCCCGGGATCGAACCCACGACCTCCGATTAGAAGTCGGTCGTCCTAACCACTAGGCTATCACAGCTCTTGGTATATGTATATACAAACATAATCTGTACAACTTCTCAAAATCACCCACCAGCTCTTTTGTAATCATGTTTGACGACATTTTCAGTATTCACGGCACCATTTGACGGCCTTTCCGACGTGCCTCAGAGAGCACGTTACGTTTAGCTGTCGACCTACGTTTATTAATACTAAACATTTACCTTCACCTCTCACTCGTATGTCGGAAAACACATAAAACCGCCGCCGCCGGTCCCGTCTGTAATAATTACCTACTATCATATTACACTAATCCTTAAAACCCGGGTGGAAAATTAATTTCTTAATAACGGTTTTTGAACTGATTATAGTTTCTTATCTTTGGGTTAAAGTAAGCTGGACAGTAAGGGCCCGTTGGACGTCATACGGTTAAAGTTAAGTCGCCGTTAAGGTTAAACTTGCCCACTAAAAAACAAGCACAGTGCAGAATTTCTAGTCAGGTTAAGTTTGAGCGTCATATTTTGGTAAGAAATTAAAGAATTCTGACTTGTTCAATCCAAAAAATCATTTTTTGATGGTAATATTTAACCTTAACCGTAGTCCGTAACCTTACTCTAAACAACGGACATGCGACCCACCCTCAGTGTAACCAACTGCTGCCGACCGCACCCGCGGTTGCAGCCGGCTAAAACTCGGTGTTACCCGCACGTCGGGCTTTAGCCGTAAATGATAGATACTAGCAATTACGCACCATTGCCCAGCTACATACAAACCTAGCTTAAAAGCTTAAAAGCACTAGGCAGCCGAAAAGTATTTGGGCGATTAAAATAATTGTGTTGACAAAAGTCCTAATGCTACGGGCGAGGGATTGAGTGTTGCGTGAGCAAAAAATCGACCTCCTCTCCCTCCGCCCTCCGCTCTCTGACCGGAAAGGGCCCAAATGTATATTACTGCCCTTAAATAACATCAGCGTTTTTATTTAATTCGATCGCACACTAGAGAAAGGGCGAGCCGTAAAAGCCGTAAAACCAAGGCCAAGCCAAGAGGCGTTCATGATATTTTCAGTAAAAATAACTGCAACACGTTTCAACTCATCGAATGTAGGTACTGAATTAATGTGGCGACTGCTTCTGAGAGCACCTGCTTACTGCAAAAGTATATATAATATCTTTCTTTAAAAGACAAGAATGAATAATAATAACGTTATTTTTAGTATTTGCATTTTCATACAAAAAGAATCTTATCTTTCTTACTATTTGCATTTCAGCTGCTGAAAAGAGCGATGCACTTAATGCTCTTCTTTTAGATAAATTACTTGAATTTTCTTCTGATTTTCTCCTTCCTAAAGCGTTTCCTTTGAATAGGAAGAACCTTTCTATTCTTGATTATATTACGAATTTCGCAGTTTTCCGATTCCGTAGGTAATCGGGGAAGAAAAATTTCACCCTTCTAAAGACGCTTTTAAAAGCGCAATATTAGATAAAATATCTAAAAATTTCTCTGTGTGTTGCAGAACGTGTGCTGCAGCAGTACGTATATGCGTATATACGTAGCGTCTATATTTGGTGTCAAACCCAATATAGACGCTATTGCATAGACTGACTTAGAATCCTGTGCACGCTTTTTTTCTTACGACTGCAGACCCAGTAGGTTTGCACTTGCAGTTGTAATCTGCGATCAGTTTAAACATGAGAATTTAATTTCAATGTACAGCTACATGTATTTCGGTGTTTTCAACTCGTTCGGTGGGCACTTAAGTCCGGTCGGATTTTCCAGGCACTTCGTTCGAGGACCGCTTGAGGTGAACCGCGGACCGTAATTTTGGTTCCCTGTTTTGATTACTTGAAGTCGGGGGTAAGGAGTTTCGAAGAACTTGCGTAGAATTTTCTGGGCCGTGTGAAATTTTTGTACCTTTAAAATATTATTTATTTGTGGTAGATGAGTGACAGAAAAAAATTATTCTTTTTGTCTATCTTTCACTGTTTCATATACTTATATTACATTTTACAGTGATCTCGTGGCTATTATTGTCTGCAACACGGTGCCAGTACAAAATGTTTCAACACTGAGGGAAGTTTCCTTAAGTTTCTCCTCTGATTTTCGCCTTCTTTAGGAAGAAGAACATATAAATTTCCGATTAAGTACTACACCATAATAAAATCAAATATTTAGTCGGTTTTTTTTACTTTCAACACCAGTATCAAATAGGTGCGCTTTATTCTGTGAGCCCAGAATCAGCCATTTCAGAGATCGTTACCAAATGCGTTGTGGACTATTAGCATATTCTAAGTTAATTAGTACACATCTGATGATAATTCATTGCTCTATTTGCGTGAAAGTGGAATAAAGCCCGCGTTTAATTTATGCAAACAAGAGCTCCGTGGACCGTTCCCCGTGCTCGCAGCATCCACTAATCCTGCACTGGAGTGTAATTTGAAACTAATTACTGGGATTCAACGGTGTTTGCATTGAATTGATTCATTCAAACAATACCTACAAGAGACCTAGGTATACATTATAATAGGCCCACTAAAATAATAAGAGTTCGCATATTTTCATATCGAAATTCCAATCATCATGAAAATCCTCTCTCAATTTTCCTTTGTGACATTTTGACAAGTAGGTACTCGTATATTTGGGTTTGACTAGCATTCTTTTTTATTATAAGTATCTGTGCAAAAATCCAAACATACGAGTATACTTGTCGAAATGATTTTAAAAGCAATTACATATCTATAATTTTATAAGAATAGTTTCTATACTATTTTTGCAAACAATAGAATTTGTTCAAAATAAATAAACAACGCATGCATGCATCGCTCTTTTCAATGCGACCGCATAAATGCTGATGAACAAACGAGAGCCAACATCTGTTGACGTCATCAGCATTTTTCGACGCGATCGATGCGACTCACTCTTTGTTTCGCATTTTCAGTACTGAACCATTTGCCTTTTGCGGCCAAGTGCATTTTGTGAGTGTGCGTGCTTATGTGTACGCGTGTGTGTATGCTTTGGTAAGCAGCCTCGGTCGGACGAAGGTAGACCCGATAACAATAGTTTTCGACGTAATTTGCTTTATGATTATAACAGCTTTACGTAGAGAGGAAATGCCGGAGAAATGTATACATAAAGCGAGATTAAGCAACCAAGAAATGGCCTTTCTGAATGCTTTAAGAATTCCCTTTTGCATCACCGAGACATTAGTTAGCGTCTGAGAGCATATTTTGAGTTTCAATAAGCTCATATTTTGAGTGCAATTCCTCTGGAAAATTCGACTAGGTAAATTAAGTTCTACCTTCTGACTTCTTATATTTTGAAAAGAGAAGTAAAATTTTGAGAATCGTACCGTATGTCTTTGTGTATATAGTCTTTACGGATGGATAACATTTGGACTAAGTACTAGCCGAATTCTGAAACAAACTTAAAACAAACTTTTTCAACGTGGCACATATTTTAAGTGTTTAAACTAGGTACCTACTTACCTGAAATAGAACAACAAAAGGTATTCTTTTTAAAGCACACGGGCTTTTTTTTGAAGAATTGAATGTAAACTGCTATTATTTTTTTTGGTTTATAAGTTCCTTTAATTCATTTTATGATAAAATGGACATTTAAAAACGGTTATAAATTTTTACAGGCTTGGGGCTTAGAAGTTAATAAATTATGAAAAAGGTTTTCTTTCCACCCTTCTTTCGTTTTTGTTCGCAAAGTTATTCCTGACGAGAAAAACTTGTGCAATAACTAATTATATTAGCCCGGCGATTCATCATTACGTGATTTCACGGAAAATTCCAAAGACGTCAAAGGAAAAGTGAAGGTACTACTTGTGTGATATTGCAGTATTTCTACCAATTTAATTAACATTACCTCTAGCTTATAAATTTTTCCAAGCCGTACAAAAAACATTATTTCAGAAAATAGAAGCATTAGCATTAGCATTGTAGAAGCATTATAAAAGCATTATATATCTATAGAAGCATTAGCATTAGCATTTCAGAAAATAGAAGCATTCGCAACCTTTACATAAATTAACATTTCTTTGAGGAAAACATTTCTTTGCTGGTGTTTTTCACTTTCTTTATATTATGATGAAAAATGTAGCATAGGTAAATATATACAACAAATAAAATGTATCTTCATTTTATATGCTACAGTTTTCATCAGTTACACTGTTACAAAGGAACTAATTATCCGACCATCCGTAACAAAACCGCAGCAGTGGCTTCTGTCATCTCCTCTGCATAAAAAACGTGCATTAACACCCCCCGCACACTGGGCCATGAGTGGCGACGACTAGTGGCGGGCGGTAGCAGATTTTTCATACATTTTTTATGGTACCACCGCACACTGAGCGCTCGAGTGGCCGCGTTCCAGCCACGAGAAAATGTATGAAAAATCTCTTCCGCGACTTGTGGCGGCCACTAGTCGCCGCCACTAGTAGCCTAGTGTGTGGGGGCTGTTATGAGTGTGTCTCAGACCGCCAACCGGCAGCCTCTGCAGTGCGGTATCTTTAAAAATTCTCTTTTACGTCAACTTCTTGGCTCAGTATAGCATGATAGCATGCCTACCGAGAAAAGCTACCGTGACATAGAGAGCTGCGACTGTGCATTATAGTCGACTGCTCTGGTAAGAGATTAGTTAGTTAAGGATGAATAATCTCAGCTCTGGTTGACTATATTTGATTAGCAGATGGGATTTGGAGGTCCGAATTAGGCGGAAAAAATTAATTGCGTAAGTACCAATAGAAAATTCTGAATTACGAGTTTTCTTACAGATTAAGCCTTCATACGCATTAGCGGTCAACCGCGTACGCGGCTGACCGCGCGGCTAGCCACTTGTATAGAATTTCGTCGCGGTTTAGTGCGTACAAAATGATATTTTTTACTACGGTTGCATATAAAAATATAAAAGCGGCTAGCCGCGCGGTTAGCCGCACGCGCGGTTAGCCGCTAATGCGTATGAGGGCTAAAAGACAGTAGGTAGATACGCAGTACATAATATTGTAGTTCAATAATAAGACATTCTTATTTGCATCGATAACTTGTAAAAACTGTATGTCTAGATAAGTACACACTTTCAATGAACTATTCTTGATAAATCGAAAGATCAATATCACCTGGAAAGTTTTGACTGTATTGACGAAGACCTCAAAATATATCCTCTAAAGTAAATGAGTCGAATAAACTGAAGGAAGTACGTAATTCGTCGCTGTAGTATTAATCACAGGCAACTTCCTACAATGCTCTTCGCTGACTTGTCCCATATAAAATATGGGTTTATACGCAGCTTCTATCAGGATTTCAATATTTACTTAATTATTTCACCATTAAAACAAACGCATGATGAAATGATACACGTATGTACCTATACACGCGAGTGTCGTGAGTCGTGCGGTCCGCGTTCTTATCCATATATACAACCGGATACCCGCGACTTCGTTCGCGTGGATATTGATTTTAAAAATCCCGTGGGAATCATTTTGTTTTTCCTAAACTCCTTTGAGCTCATACCTTGCTAAAAACTAAAAGTTCAGGTAAAAGTTCACAGGTGGATGTTTAGGTAAATAAAAATGTAAACATCCGCCAGTGAAAGTCCCATCAAAATCGATCCAGCCTTTCAGAAATTACCCGGTAATTTTTAAAGTATCTACTTTCTAACAAAAAAAGAATGAATGAAATCGGACCACGCGTTAATGAATTACAGCTAAGTACACATCTTGACTTTCATCCCCTCTTTAAAAGGAACCGTGCTGAATTTCGGGATAAAAAGTATCATATATGTTATTCCGTAGTATAAACTTAAATCATGCCAAGTTTCATTTCAATCCATTCAGTAGTTTTTGCGTGATGCGCGCACAAACATACAGACAAACAGACAAACAGATAAACAGACAAACAGACAAAAATTTCAAAAATAGCTTTTTTACGTTCTATTACTTATTTCTAACATCCCCCATTTATTATATTGTAAAAATCTTTAATGTACAGATACGGCAAGCCTCCGATTTTATTATATGTATAGAAAGAAGTAGGTCTGTACTTGTTTTTTCAAGCCGCTATATTATCCTCACGGCAAAAATCTCGTAACAACATAGTCGCACCGACGACATAGTCAAAAAGCATCAAAAAGCCATTTAAAAACGTGCGTCGTGCTTTGTGGTATCGTTGATATAATGAGTAAAACAGAAATACAAAATCGTATAAAGCGCGTCGCTCTAATTGGTTAACGATTGTACGATAAAACGATGCGATTTCGTCGTACGATGAAAATTAGTACTGCGATCGCGCGATGACTTGCGAACTTCAATTTTGATTCGATCGTACGACGAAATCGCATCTTTTGGTCGTACGATCGTTAACCAAGTAGGACGACAGGTAATGCGCCCGGGTTGTCACTGGATTTTATCGTGTCGTGCGGTGACAAAAATGTAAAAACGCCATGAATGTTTATTTTGTACACCATCAGCGTAATTGTTAAGCAAATACACCCCATATCAAATATTCATTCCTATTAAAATTTTGACAACCCTATAACAGCCCGGGTGTGGGTTGCGTAAAATTTATTTATTTTTAATGAGAGTACGTGACGTAAGCTCTCATTAAACGGGTTAAGTATAACGTAACGTCATAAACCCAAACAGTAAACAATATGGCCTACATAATTGCATATAGAAAGACGAGTAGGCGAGAAAAATGGTCATCTGAAGGTGTTCGCGCCGCGATGTATTTTACTTCCCGACTGGTAACCCCGCGGCCGACCAATAGGAGGACAGCACGTCGTCAGAAGATGTCATACGATACGATACCTACGATCAACGCCATCCACTTAATATGTGTTCACATCAAGTTGAATAATATCGCTATCCATTGTGCATAGAATTAAACATGTGAAGCAGACAAAAATAGTTATTTATTCACCATCATCACCAACAAAATTGGCGACCGTGACAGGATCTGCAGTGTTCGGACACCTAACAAGAAATACCTAATGGATGTGGCCTGCCTATATCATCTCAAGTGAGCCCGTTCCTTTTCTTTGTCCACTTCATAACCGCCGGTCCTCTTCAATCTGTGCTTTCAATCTTGCCTACGGCCTAATAGGCACCTATTTTAAAACTATAGACCTAACAATACTAACTACTTAGCCAACATTTCATTATTGCAACATCACAATTTCATCAAACGTCAACATCATACATAATAATTGTTAAAATATACCTACCTATATATGTTTATTTTACACGTAATTAGCATCATTTCTTTCCCCATTTCTTTCCCCATGTTCGTTTTAGTATAATCTAAAGTAATTTAGCTGTCCCATGCTCGATCTTTCTATTGCATAACAAGTGCATGCGACCTACAGCGTAGTGTAAATATCAATTTCAGCGACTCAAGCGCTTCTTATCTCGCATCGTCCGCCGCATACTGCAACTGCGTGTGCGCTTGCATCGGCTGGCGGCCTTGACCGTGGCCGCGCCGGCCAGCCTGCCTCACCGGCCAGCCGACCTTGAGTCATCGGGCGCTCAGTGCATCGAATATAGGAGCGTATCGTACCATTTTTATTACCTACTTAGTACTTAACTGTTTTCGTGACATCACACGTTAAAGATGTCGGAAGATGAACAGAGTTTTGATACTAACCTGAAAGATTTAACATCGAAACGTAGCTCATTTAAAGGCCGACTAACTAAGTTTAAAAATAGTTTAGAAATTTTATCTAGTTGTAAACCGATTCCGCCAGTGGAAATTAGCAAATTATCGATTAAGTTGAGCCGGTTTGAAACTTTGTTTTCGGAGTTCGATGAGCTACAAACGCAAATAGAAGTTCTTAATGTAGAAAATCAGGATGCGGAATTGGATATTCGCGAGACTATTGAACAAGATTTTTGCTACTGCATAGCCACGGCTCAGCAACTATTAGAAGGTCATTCCTCGCCTAAGAAACAAGGCAACTCTGTGAATTCATGTCATGGTAACGGCGATTGCGAGGGATTATTAGGGTTCAAGTTACCAACTATTAAAATTTCAAACTTTGATGGGTCGTATTATAAATGGTTAGAGTTTAAGGACACCTTTGTTTCACTAGTTCATGAAAATAGTAAAATAAAGGATGTTCACAAATTTTATTATTTAAATTCTTATCTAGAGGGAGAGGCCGCGCGCGTGATAAGTAACTTGGAAGTTAGTGATAAAAATTATAGTAAAGCGTGGCAGCTTCTTTGCGAACGATATGATAACAAACGTCAACTAATTAATAACCATTTAAAGGCTTTGCTTAGCATAGACACAGTTCGTGAAACAGACAAATCTCTGCGTTTTGTCATAGATCATGTCACTAAAAATCTACGCGCCCTTCACACATTAGGGTTGCCCACCGAGAGTTGGGACATGCTTATAATTTATCTTATTTCACAAAAATTAGATCCAGCCACAATCTTAAAATGGGAAGAAAGCCGAAGTACTCTAAATGATATCCCTACTCTAAGTGACTTCTTCCAATTTCTTAAAAGTAGAGCAGATGTGTTCGAGACAATTAAAAATAAACGTCGCACCTCCACTGATCCCTCGCCTAAGAGTAAGAAGGAGTTTACCAAGTCATTTTCAGCTTCAAGTTCTCCTTCTCCCTCAAAGGTGAGTCCTGCTTGTCCTGTATGTAAGGGTAAACATCGTATATATGAGTGCTCAACTTTCAAAAATAAATCAGTCGAAGATAGAATTGCACTTGTGTCTTCTTTGAAATTATGCAGGAATTGCTTGCGCCGGGATCATAGCGTGGATAGCTGTAGGCTCCCTGGTTCCTGTAAACAGGTGACGGGGGATGGTGGACGGTGTAACCAGCGGCACAATTCTCTGATTCATGCCTGTACCTCTGAAAGTGAAGCGGAATCTGTAACATTAGAGTCCGTTGCGATGTCATCACTGTCGGCAGCCGAATGCCTACTGTGCACTGCATTGATTGATGTGTCTAATCCCTCCACTAATGAGAAAATAACAGTGCGTGCTCTTCTTGATTGTGGAAGTCAATCTTCATTCATAACTTCTTCTGTCAAACAAAGACTTGGGTTGCCGTCTCAAGAAACAGACATCAAAATAATTGGTATTGGTGATACCAAACTAAACATTCTCACACAACGTTGTTTAGTCCACATAAAATCAAAACTTACTTCCTTTAACACAACTCTATCTTGCCTTGTCTTACCTAAGCTCACTGGTAAATTGCCTAAGGTTGCTTTTGATGCCAGAGGCCTTAATATTTCTAAATTTCAGTTAGCTGATCCATCGTTCAACGTGCCCTCTGACATCGACATGATTTTGGGTGCAGAGCTGTTTTGGTGTATTATTGGCTCTGAACAACATTCTCTTGGTGAGCACAACCCTATCTTACGGAGCTCCAAGTTAGGATGGCTCATAGCTGGTCCTATAGGCTCTACGAAAAAAATATCTAAATCAAGGCCCACTCAAGAAATAAGTTGCAATTTAGCTTGTTGCAATTTAGACTTATCTAATGAAATAACAAAATTCTGGGAATTAGAGAAAGTGCCTACTAAGACCAGCTATACCGAAGAGGAGCGTCTTTGCGAACAGCACTTTCTTCAAAACACTCGTCGCTGTGACAATGGCCAGTTTTGCGTGAAGCTCCCACTTCGTTGCAGTAAGGATTGCTTAGGGAACTCTTACGCACTGGCAGAACGCAGATTTTTTGCCCTTGAGAGGCGCTTCAATAAGCATCCTTTGCTTAAGCAATTATACGTCAATTTTATAAGGGAGTATGCAGACCTTAAGCATTTATCTGTATACGACAAAACCCCATCGGAGTCGTCGTACTATTTACCACATCACCCCGTTCTGAAGTTAAGCAGCGAATCAACTAAGCTCAGAGTCGTCTACGACGCCTCGGCCCGGACTACGTCAGGGTTTTCGGTTAATGATCTTCAAATGATCGGTCCTAACATTCAGGACTCATTGTTCAACATTTTGGTTCGCTTTCGTCAACATAAATTTGTTTTATCAGCCGACATTGAGAAAATGTATAGAAGCATTATAGTAGACGAATCAGATCGCGATCTACAGTTGATTCTATGGCGAGAGAACGAATCTCAGCCTTTGACTACTCTGCGGTTAAATACTGTAACCTACGGTTTCTCTAGTTCTAGCTTCCTCAGCACCCGATGCTTGTGGCAGTGTGGAGAAGAGTGCGGGGACGCTGGAATTAAGAAAATTATTCAAAATGATTTCTACATAGACGACTTGTTAACAGGTGCCCAGTCTGAGGACGAGCTCTGTCATATTCAGCGCGCTGTAAGTGAGGCGCTTTCTGCAGGTGGATTCCATTTACGGAAATACCGTTCTAATTCCACATTCGTAGAATCGAACTTAGTGCATGAATCTACATCCAAGGGGCTGAGGAGTTCTGATGATACTCTCACTATTAGTAATGCTACTAGCACTCTTGGAATAGGTTGGACATCATCGTCTGATGAGCTAAGTTTTCCAGTTAAAACTTCTCAAACAGATGTAATTACAAAGAGAACAATTTTATCTTCCACTTTCAAGGTGTTTGATCCCCTCGGGCTACTATCTCTTTGTATTATCATACCGAAAATAATGATTCAAAAGCTTTGGGCAGAATCAAAGCTTGGATGGGATGATCAAGTTCCTCCTCACATTGAGTCTGATTGGTCAAAATTCATTAAGGATCTTGAAGGCATTTCTAATTTGCATATTCCCAGACGCGTCTTGATAGATGATCCCGTTCGTGTTGAGATGCATTGCTTTTGCGACGCATCAGAGCAGGCATACGGGGCCTGTATTTATTTAAGGTCTCTAAATAGCAAGGGTGAAGTGCAGGTGCATCTACTTTGCGCGAAGTCACGAGTATGCCCCATCAAACGCCAGACGATTCCGCGTTTAGAGCTTTGCGGAGCTCTCTTGGGCGCCCAGCTGGCAAATACAGTTACACAAGCTTTAAGATGTCAAATAGACCGCCACACCTACTGGACGGATTCCAAGGTCGTTTTAGGTTGGCTGCAAACTGCTAAAACACCCAAAACCTTCGTCGCCAACAGAATAACATCTATTAGTGAAATTTCAGATCCTAGTTCGTGGCGTTATGTCCCTACATCTCAGAATCCTGCTGATCTCGTTTCGCGTGGTGTGCAACCCTCATGCGTGCCTCTATGTTCATTGTGGTGGCATGGACCGACTTACCTTTCAGAGCCAGAAGCGTCTTGGCCCGCACCAGAGCGTAGCAATGCCAACCTACCGGAGATCAAGACGCTTGCGGTGAAAACCCAGGAGCCTTTCTTTGACATAACTAGAATTTCAAGACTACCTTTTTTAAAACGTACCTATGCCTGGGTGCTTCGATTTGTTAACAACGCAAAAAATCCAAAAAATAAATTTACTGGTCCATTACAAAGTTCTGAACTTGAAAATTCTATGTGTGTCTTAGTAAAGATTTCTCAAGGAGAGTCTTTTGAAAATGAACTGAAGCTTTTGTCCCAAAATAAGCAACTTAAATCAAGTTCAATTCTAGCGTCATTGAACGTTTTTGTTGATGCCAAAGGTGTGCTTCGAGTAGGTGGCCGTCTTTCTATGTCCGATTTCCAATATGACAAAAAATATCCAATTCTACTGCATTCTAATAGTCACCTAACAAAGATTTTATTTCACGATGAGCATATTCGCCTGATGCATGCTGGTCCCAGTCACCTGTTGGCCTCTATCAGAAATACATTTTGGCCCATAGGTGGCAGGGACCTGGCCAGGCGCACAGCTCGGAAATGTTTAAAATGCCTGCGATTCAAGGGGGAAGGCATGAGTAATATGATGGGAAATTTACCTGCGGAGCGTTTGTCAAACAATTTTCCTTTTAACATAGTCGGTACAGACTTTGCCGGGCCTTTCTTGATTACCGATCGCAAGGGAAGAGGTGCCAAGATAACTAAATGCTATTTGTGTATATTTATATGCTTCACATATAAATGTACACACTTGGAGGCAGTTAGCGAGCTTTCTACTAATGCGTTTTTACTCGCCCTTAGGCGCCTAATATCGAGAAAAGGCGTTCCGGCTCAGATCTGGAGTGATAATGGCCGAAATTACGTCGGTACCGCTCGCGAATTAACGGATCTGTTAAAATCTAAGGAGTATCAAGATTCTGTTTTAAATTTTGCTTCCAAACAAAACATTGATTTTAAATTTACCCCTGCGTACGCTCCTCATTTCGGTGGGCTGTGGGAGGCTGGCATAAAGGCCGCTAAATTTCATTTAAAGAGAGTTATGGGAACAACACATTTGACATTTGAGGAACTATCCACATTGTTTGCACAGGTTGAGGCAATCCTCAACAGCCGGCCCCTTTGTCCTCTCAGTCCTTCTCCTCATGATCTCCAGTGTCTTACACCCGGGCACTTTTTAATTGGCAGGCCACTTACGTCACTGCCAAGTCCTTCCTTTCTGGAGATCAACGTGAATCGCCTCGATCGCTTTCAACGACTGGAGCAGGCGCGCCAGCATTTTTGGAAGCGGTGGTCCAACGAGTATGTGGCAGAATTACAACAACGCACTAAGTGGCGCACGAGATGTGCATCCCTAAAGGTACACGATTTGGTACTATTGAAGGAGCCCAGCGCGCCACCGCTATGCTGGCGTCTCGGACGAGTGACTCAACTGCACCCTGGCGCCGATGGTATAACCCGTGTTGCCGATATTACCACTGCTCAGGGCACCGTGCGACGCGCCCTTAACCGCATCTGCCTGCTGCCTTCTTCTTCTTGAAACCTCACTTTCAAGGGCCGGGAGGATGTTCGCGCCGCGATGTATTTTACTTCCCGACTGGTAACCCCGCGGCCGACCAATAGGAGGACAGCACGTCGTCAGAAGATGTCATACGATACGATACCTACGATCAACGCCATCCACTTAATATGTGTTCACATCAAGTTGAATAATATCGCTATCCATTGTGCATAGAATTAAACATGTGAAGCAGACAAAAATAGTTATTTATTCACCATCATCACCAACAGAAGGTCTTTTAGAACATTCTTTTAAAAATTTTACTTCTCATTTCACTCCCAGGCGTATCGATTTCATAAAAATAGCATTTACAATAAAATACAACGGTCTGCTACGCTGTAAATTATGTATTTACAATCTAGACACGGTTACACTGAAAATACTTTAATATTTTATATTTAAAGAAGAAATAAAATGAAGCATCCGTGAAAGCATAATAAAACTACAGATAAAAATATTTTGTCCAGCTGACAATCCAAATGTAGAGCTAAGATTTAACAGAACGAAAATTTAATTAGAGAGAAACGAAATGTAGAACATTTAATTAAGTATGAGGTTAAATAAAAGGAATCTCTATAAATGTATTTAATTTAATACGTAGGTAGTTTAATTTACGGTCGCCTTTTCATTTAAAATCATTCAAAATATAAGCTCCAAGACCAAAATTAGATAATCTATAAAAAGCTCAATGTTATATTATAATCTTAATAACAAAGACGTCGCGTGTCTTTGAATAATCTTAGGTAATTTAATATTTATAGGTACCTACATTATTTTTAATGTAACGTATTTAAAATGTTGACATAATATAACTTTCTATATGATTTACCTATTATTATTATTTATTTATTATTATTTATTTTACAAATATGAACTTACAAACTAACTTATTTCCTACAAAACTGACTATTCGGTTTGACTGTAGTAAGTCTCTTTTAATCTCATTACAATACTTAATAATATAATATGCCTACAATATAAAACTTAGCAACTACTAATAACTAATGAATACTAATAAATTTAATTTAAGTTATGCCAGTATATAATTAAAATTAAAGTTAAAGCGTGGAGAGCAAGTACTCTTTCAGCTTCGTTTTAAATTTATGTTGCCTACCTTCACTTTTTACGTGTGATGGCAGGCTGTTTAATAAATATGGGATTCGCTTCTGGAGGGTACGATCGCCGTAATAGTTCCTTACCATTGGTACTATGTATTTGCCTGCAGCTATAGACTTAGTGCAATAACCGTGGCTAGGAGTGACTAGTGAGTAACGGTCTCGGCTGCTATAGTTGTTTACTAGTATTAAGTATTTGTGTTTTAAGCTGATTGGTAAAATTTTGCATATTTTAAATAGTTTTCTGTAGTCGTCGTTACATTTATATTTGGTTTTTTTATTGACAATAAGTTTTAAAAATCTAATTTGTAGTGCTTCTAATTTTTCAATATTAGTTTTAAAAGTAAGACCATAGCAGTCGAGAGCGTAACTTAGTATAGAATCAACTAGACTATGATATAGGCATTTTAGGGTTTCAGAGGGAACTATTTACTACTAACTATTAACTATTTTTTGTTACACTTTATTATAATGAAATTGAAATGCCTATAACTGCTGCTGATTATTTGAACGATAGTATAGCCCAAACATACGCTTTTAAAATTAGTCTGTTGGACAAAACGTCACACCAATAGACAAAAATATCCTAACATTTGAACGGCTGAACCGATTTCGGTAGGACTTTTGCAGGCAGAAGATTGTATATAGCTCCTAGCTTATACCCGCGACTCGACAAACCTCATTGTGGATGGCAAACCTCACGTGAATTCATACAAACCTCATACAAACTTTTATCCTCTATTTAACTCCCTTGGGGGTGGAATTTCCGAAAATCCTGAAACACGTGTTTCTCTATTTTCTAACCGAAAATTCAAATACCGATTTTCATGAATATACTTAGCTTGAAAAATGAAAATGAAAAATGATCACTCTCATAGAAACCTTCATCCCCTACTTAATCCCCTAAGACGAGAAATTTCCAATAATCCTTTCTTATTGTGCGCCCACGGTATAAAAGGAAACGCCTATACTGTAAAAATTTCAAGATTCTAACTTTAATGGTCTAGGCTGTGCGATGATAGATCAGTCAGTCAGACAGACAGGAGAAGCCTTTTAACCGACTTCTAAAAGAATGAGGTTCTCAATTTGGTGCGTATGTTTTTTTTTCTATGTATGTACTTACTTACTTACCAATTTCACCGATAGCTTACAAGTTGCATTCCGAAAATGGTCATAGCCAACTACTTATTTATGTCGAGAAATCAAGGAATTTCCAAATCTACGCGGACAAAGTCAGGTCAAGGCATCAGCTAGTCTACAGACAAGTATAAATAAAAAAAATCAAAAACCCCCGACAATCGCTATTTTGTGGTAGTGGCCATCTTGGATTTGCATAGTGCTAAATTTTACTAGTCAAGCCCTTTGATACCCATATTAAGGGAGTTGTGAAAAAATAATAAATGTAACCCGCCATTTTGTAGCGGCGGCCATCTTGGATCGATTTTCATCAAACATAGCTAACAACACTCTCGATTAATTCACCTTTCAAACAAAAAACCGCATTCAAATCGGTTCACCAGTTTGAGCGCTACAGGGGAACAGACACACACACACAGAAATAAATAAATAAATATATAACACCCTGTCGTTTTTGCGTCGGGGGTTAAAAACTAAGCTCGCTGCAATTCCCGCCTTGACTTTTGAGATCTTACTTCCGTCTTCCTGCACTATTTCCATCAGGTGTGATTGCAGTAAAGTGTTCGCTTTGAAACGAAACAATTTCAATTAGCTTCGCTAGATTGTCTTTAACTCCTAGGTATAATAATTAAAAGAGTAGTGGATTTCAAATTGCTCATTTAAAATTTAAAATGAAATAAGTTTTGCTTAGTTTTTAATGATGATCATGAATTAGCCTATAAGTTATTAGTAGCATACTAGTGACATATACTTAGATGTCATTGCAATGAAGGCTAATTAGTTTTTTTGGGCTTTGAATATTTTTGTATGCTATATTCATCATCGTCATCATGATCAACCCATTACCGGCCTCACTACAGAGCACGGGTCTCCTCTCAGAGTAAGAAGGGTTTTGGCCATAGCACACGAGTAGAAAAGGAACAGAGAGGAAGCTACCTACAAGCGTCCCGCAGCAAGTACACTCACACATAGCGCCGCTCACGCACACACGGGCTGTCACGGACGCTCCGCTAGTGAACAGTTAGTTGAATAACGTCAAGGCTGTCTGTGGTCGTGTCGCGTGCGCATTAAATTATTAGCGAGAGTTATTAGCGAGAGTTTAGACAACTGTGTACTTAAAATAGTGTAAATTATACTTATAAAAAATTAAGTGTTGTGTTTAGACAAATATGCCTCAGTATTGTACAGTATGTTTAAGTTCCACTATCTATATCTATACTAATAAATAAAATTGAAGTGTCTGTCTGTAATTTCGAAATAACTACCTCATATTAAGCTCATACGGTTATTTGAACTGTACCATAACCGAATCACACGTTTTTAAAATTTTTGTCTGTCTGTCTGTCTGTCTGTTTGAACGGGCTAATCTTCGGAACGGCTGAACCGATTTTGACGGGACTTTCACATTCAAGTCGAGAATTAACCAGGGAGTAACATAGGCTATTTATACATATTTTTAACCGACTTTCAAAAAAGGAGGAGTTCTGTTTTTCTACCTATGTACACCGATATCTCCGAGATTTCTGAACCAATTTGCGTAATTTTTTTTTTAATCGATAGAGAAACATTGCGACCCTGTTTTATAAAAAATTTGGATTCCAACTCCTCAATCCTGATGCTGTAGTGGACCTGATCCCCAAAACTAATGGGTTTCAGAAACTTTCGGTTATTTAAATTGATATTTATCGTTGAATGAACTCGAGTAGATACATATCCAACTCCTCAACCCTGATGCTGTAAGGAATTGCATTCCGAAATCGTGGGGATCCCACGGGATTTTTGCGTTTTGGGGACGGGTTACTACAGATAAGCTACTTTTTGTCCTGGAAAATCAAAAGTTCCTACGGGAACTAAATCCACACGGGCGAAGCCGTGGGCATCATCTAGTAAAAAATAAGGATATTTCTTTTTTTTGTACCCTAGAGATCAAGTGAAGTAAGTATACCTACCTTTACATAATATTATATTATCTACACAAAAAAATTAATTAAATGAAATTAATTGAAATGAAATTAATTTATTTATTGTAGGATAGCATGTGCCACTTATGATATTATGTCAAGACTCTACCACTGGTACCAGTGGCGTAGCATACCTTGGCGGGGCCCCGTATAAAAATTTGTTTGGGGGCCTTTATGAAGGGTAAAGATTTCTCACAAAAGAAAAAAAAATGTTTGCATAAAATTAAAAGCAATACCTATTTATTCATCATAATTATTTATCTGTCACTTTTTCTAATTCAAATTAAATATATACTCTCCTTGCCTTTTTTCGGCAAACTAATTTATTAAATCATTTGATGATGACTTTAGTTTTTCTAAAGATTCTGCCTCTATGTACAACTTTTTAGACAACATTTTTTGACTTTTGTCATTTCTGAAATAAACAAAAATTTGGGAAGTTTTTGTTAATTTTTACTTACGCACGTCGGGTGCCCCCATGGCTTGTGGGCCCCGTATAATTGATACGGCATATACGGTGGTAGCTACGCCCCTGACTGGTACGGAAATCAGATTCTACTCAATAGAATTAGGTAAAACATTGCCAGGTAAGTTAAAATAGCTCCTGTACACAATGGACCATTTCGATGGGCCTATCTAAGGTACCTATCTAAGTAACTAGGTACTTAATTTATTCAATTTACTAAAGTAAGAAAGTATCTAGGTACTGTCACGCGGGCGAAACCGCGGGCAGAAGCTAGTATAATATAAAAAACATTTTATTCCAATCATTACTACATATCTTGCTATACATATATACTAGTATATAATATTTTTATTTTTACCCATAATTTTTCACATGCAACAGGTGACAACCCTATCAGAATAGGTATAAATTTTGGACGTTCTTAGGTAGCTTCCCTTCTGGTTATTCTGTGGCCATAGTCTACCACGCTGGCCAAGCGGATTGGCAGACTTCACACACCTTTGAGAACGTTATGGAGAACTCTCAGGCGTGCAGGTTTCCTCACGATGTTTTCCTTCACCGTTAAAGCAAGTGATATTTAAATACTTAAAACGCACATAACTCCGAAAAGTTAGAGGTGCGTGCCCGGGATCGAACCCACGACCTCCGATTAGAAGTCGGTCGTCCTAACCACTAGGCTATCACAGCTATATTATCAGCAGCTATTTACTACTATATTTTGTCAACTATATTATGTAAGTATAAGCTTATCAAAGTTGTACTTTCGTTCTATTTTTTTTTATAAAAATAGCGGGCAAACGAGCAGGCGGGTCACCTGATGTTAAGTGATTAACGCCACCCATGAACATTTGCAGTACCGGAGGAACCACTTATGTGTTGCCGGCTTTTGAGGAATTTGTTGATCCTCCCCTTGAATAACCCCATGTTGAAGTTATGTGGGAACACCACCGAAGGAAGTTGGTTCCACAGTTTTAGAGTGCGCGGAAGGAAAGACCTCGCACACCGCTTGGTTGTGGTCCGCCAATGGTCCAGGTGGTGAGGGTGATAACATTTCGGTGGCGTGCGGTGCGGTGATAAAAGAGAGAAGGCGGAATCAAGTCAAACAACTCGTCAGAACACTCCCCGTTATAGAGGCGATAGAATACGCAGAGGGAGCTGACATCCCTGCGTACCTCTAAGCTTTCCAACGAGCTAGTTGATTTGGGATTGTCAACAAGTACATCTTAGAAAGAAAGCTCAGAGTCGCTCAGAGAGCGATGGAGAGAGCTATGCTCGGAGTTTCTCTACGCGATCAAATCAGAAATGAGGAGATCCGTAGAAGAACCAAAGTCACCGACATAGCTCAACGGGTTGCGAAACTGAAGTGGCAATGGGCGGGGCACATAGTTCGGAGAACCGACGGACGTTGGGGTCCCAAGGTGCTGGAGTGGCGACCTCGCACCGGGAAGCGCAGTGTTGGTAGACCCCCCACTAGGTGGACCGACGACATCAAACGAGTCGCAGGGAGCCGCTGGATACAAGCGGCACAAGACCGTGGCATGTGAAAGTCCCTTCAAGAGACCTATGTCCAGCAGTGGACGTCAATCGGTTGATTACGACGACGACGACGACGACATCTTTTAATTTTAGTTAACCGATGACGTAACACTTTGGAAGATTTTATCTCATAACAATAGTTGTTTGTATTCATGCCAGCTATTGATTTATGCAGGTTTTATGCGTGGCCGTTTTCTTGAAAAAAAAAAAAAAAGGAAAATGGCGGACTGGTAGGTAGGACAAAATATTCAAGCCCTTTAATTCATTGAAGCTAACGTAAGGTGATATTGTCGGTGGTTCGAGATGCAATTGCGCTTATCAAGCCACTGTGTTTGGCGAACGACGTTCACCCTAATCGATAACTAAATGGGCGATCCGACCACGTAGACTCGGAATTTATGCGTTTATACTCCCCTCGCTCCACAGAGCACGTTAAGCCCTTGCCTCAGGTATGTTATCATCCCACGCGATAATAAATGTAGGAGAAATTGATACTCCAAATATATACCATTACGTATGTATTTATCGTATAGGGAAAGTCTTTTGGGAACTACTTATCCTTTCGATAAGTGTATTTGTCAATAGTAATGTATTAGGTATGGTGCAAGTGTATGTCAAAGTATATTTTATGGTGTTTTATATTGAACTAGCTTCTTGCGTAAATTTTGGTTTTTAACAAATCCCGAGGGAATCGTAAATTTACGGTTCCTGTACCCGCTCCCTTTTCCAACCTTTATACCTACTTTCATAAGTCTGCTATAGTAATCTACCTATAGCTGTAGCTATAGATTTAGTTTCGTTCAAGATCCCGTGGGAACTGTGGATTTTTCCAGGATAAAAAGCCTATGTGTTAAGTAAGGGCATAATCTATCTCCACTCAAAATTTCAGCCAAATCCAAAAAGAGTAACAAACACACACACACACACACACAAACTTTCGCCTTTATAATATTAGTGTGATTACATCGATAAAAGGTATTCAAAAATATTTTTCAACAGATTAAAAAAGGAAGAACACTTACAACAGTTTAACAGTTAAGTTGCTACTTTTTTATTCAATGTTGGGTAGAAAAATCTCTTACTCTCAATCTTAGGATGCACTTTTTTCAAGTTTCTCTTTCACAAACAGTCTTTCTTTTCTTCCATACCTATAAAACTGATTGACTGACAGGCATCGTACCTACCACCTAAACCAGGAAATATTCCTTAAGAACCCTAGAGGTATTAGGGCTAAGGGTAGGGTAAATAATTAGTTTTTTTTTCTTCCGAAAACTTGCGAACTGACACTTGCATGCGATGCGCCGATATTACTACTCGTGAATCTATTAAATAAAAGTTTCAATATCCGTTTTAGTGACAGTGTTCAATTGGTAGAGACAGATTGGTCGCCCGTGAAAACCAATCTACACTAGCGGCACGCTATGATGGCCGGTTTGACACATTACAATAGTGATGTGGAATGTCAATTTATTCTCGAACAAAAAACAATTAAGTTTTGTTTTTGTACCTGATTAAATAGGTTTAATAAAACAAAAATGTATATGTTTATTTAATTTATTTGAACGAACTGAATATTTGAACGAAAATGAATATACATACTTTATATGCACACAAGAAACATATGAATACAAAAGATACCAAAAAAGGTGCCACAAAAGGCCATAATTAATCAGATTCGTCCATACTACTATTTTCACTGTCGTCACTGCTATCATCACATACATTAATAATTATATGTTCGTTTTCTATAATATTATCTATTTTCACATCTCTTTCATAATCTTCCCTTATTAATTTAACAGTTCTATTCACAACCTTTTCCCAGTCTCCTTTAGTCACATGTTCACAAGCTTCTTCTAATAATTTTAGCATTTTTTTTGTGGTAAATGGGGGTTCTGTATTGTGTCTTGCAGCATATCCCTTAATTTGAGCCCACACCAACTCAATCGCATTATACTCACAATGGTAAGGCGGTAACCGTATAACTCTGTGCCCATGTTCTAATGCTATTTCGTCAATGACGTATCGGATCTTGGTTGGTTTGTTTTCTTTTAAAAGACGTACTAATTCCGCTTTTAACATATTCATGTTTGCATCTACGCCATTTTTACGAAGCCATGCGACGATATCAGCTTTCTTTTGGGATTGGGCAGGTGGCTTGTCAATTTGCATCGAATGGTATGGGGCGTTGTCCATAATTATAATAGATGGTTCAGGGAGGCTACACAACATTGAGGTAAACCATTCAGTAAACTTTTCTCCATTCATGTCTTCATGATAGTCTCCAGTGGTTTTTGACGCAAAAGCCATGAGAGAACCTTCGACAAACCCGTTGATGGTTCCGGCGTGACAAATTATAAGTCGCGATCTTTTTCCTACAGGAACTTTGGAAGTAGATGCTGCTGTGTCATCGTTCCAAGAACGGCCTACAGTATGGTTAGCATTAAGCCATGTTTCATCCAAGAACACAACATTTTGCCAATTTTTGATTTCTTTCACTTGCCGTAAAAAAGTATACCTTGCCATCGCTATATCAAATCTTTCCATCAATATTTTGCGTTTGTTACATTTTTTGTATCGAAATCCAATGGTCTTCAAAATCTTCGTTAAAGAACTTTCCCCACCGAAGAATAATCCAGCTTCCTTCAGTGAATGCACCAACTTTTTTCTTGTTGGATACTCCTTCTGTAAATAGTAGCCGTAAACATGTCTTCGGATAGCATCGGCATCAAAGCTATCGATGCCTACGACTGGTTTTGCTCGTTTTCTCTTTTTTGGTGTGTGAAGTTTATTTTCTTCTGTGCCAGTCTCGCCATATTTTTTTTTAGTTATCCGTCTAACAGTTCGTTGTCCAATATTAAGCGCATCAGCTACGCGTTCAACCACTGACGTTATAGGTAAAATTGGCCCTCCATTTTGAGCTTCACGATCGAAATAGTTACGAAGGCGTATTACGAACTCACGTGTCTGACTATTTAGAACAGTTCTCTGCGTACGTTCGGTCATATCGACGAAATCCACAACAAAGGGCTTGAACAGAGTCCAAATTAACGAGCAAGGGTCAACAGTAATGCAGTATCAATATTTGAAATCCAAAGCCAGGTCAAAACTATATCACAATCGCATTGCACTGACAGTTTATACTTTTCGAAGCAACGTCAATTCGAAACTGCTTTGTTTTGCATTGAGCATTGACGCGAGTTTGCCGGAGGTAGTAGTTGTGCTAGCCAGCGATCCTATGTGACGATCGTATTAGATTCCATTTTTAAAAATTTATTGATATTTTTTTGCGATTTCAGAGGTTTGTCCACATAGTGAAAATTGTTCATATTCACAAGTACATTCACCCCTTAAATGGTGCAAACTGATTTTTCTACACTTGTATACATTTAAGAAATCAATTTAATAAATAAATTTTGAGTCCTAAACCTAAAACTACATTCGATAAAATTTATGAATCTCTGCACATCACTATCGTCAATAAAGTAATACAATTATTTCCTTCAAAGTCGTTATCAATTAATACGGAACTTCATGAGCGGACAAACGTCAAACCGGCCATCATAGCGTGCCGCTAGAGTAGTTGCGTTTATTGCCTACACGTTGAATTCCGATAAAATAAAACAGCAAACGGCAAAAAAAAAAACGATCGATACGACTGCATATTGATGAACCCATATTCGTAATTCATTTCCACTAGAGCCGTTTTGTTCTGTTTCGCTCCCAGCCACAACTCAGGGTGTCAGTCTTTTCTATCCTACTCCTACTTATAGAGTGTTTTGGTAAAGCGCGAAGCCAGAAGTTCGTGACAGAAGTTCCTGAATGAAGCGAGGTGAAGTTGGATGAAGGAATGACGAACCAAGTCTTATGGCGTAGCAGCTATGCCTTATGACTCGCTTCGTCAACAAACCTGACCTTTTTTCAATGAGCTACGCCGTAGCACATTGAAAAAGGTCAGGTTTGTTTAGTACTACATTGTACGTACAACCTATACGCAGTTATAAATATACCCAAAATGGGCCGTTCTGTGATTAAAGGGTAAGTAAGTTAAGTATACGTTGAGGTCCAGCATTGCTACTTTACGTAAAGTTTACTTTAACGAGGATTATCTAGACTCATTCCTAACGTATGCTATCGGTACCTAATAGTTATACACATTACATTTTAAAAAGTTTATTTAAAGCTTCCGTCTATGTAACTAATAAACTGTCTATCAAACTTATTAATACTCATGTTCCATCGGAAACTAATGCAGAAATCTATAATCCACCCTCGGTGTTGGTGAGATAAGCTTGATTAATGTTTCGAAGCGCCTCAAAGGGGCAAAAGTCGTTTATTCTACAGATGTAATTGCGGGAGCTTGTTGGTTTCTAAAGCTATAAGCGTAGATAAAGGTAATTACCTAAATAATTGGTATACCTAAGTATTAGATTGCAAAAGGAGATGAAAGTGTGTGTGTGTATGTTTTGATTTTGTTTTTGTATGTCTCCTGAAAATCGGACCAAGATGGCCGCCACCACAACATGGCGGATTGCATAATATTTTTTCACAACTCCCTCAATATGGGTATCAAATGAAATGGCTTACTAGTAAAATACTATATACACAAAATGGCGAATGTAGACAAATAATACAGGTACCAACTACCTAATCTTATTCTCAATTAGTAAAATGATGTATGTATGTACAATATCTGTACCTTATCTAACAGTTATAAATGTAGATTGGGACCAGTTGGTAATTGCGCAGTTAAATGCAATTCATTATAAAACCATGTGTGTGTAGAAGTGGTGTGGAAACCACTACAATGCATGCAAATAGCTGATAACGTGCACGTGCGAGCTTCCGAGGAGCTGAATTTATGTGCGGTCTACTATTGAATAATATTAAATCTTTTCTTATTTAAAGTACATGGAAATTGTAAGTTTCATATTTTATCGACGTAGGTAGATTAGAATAATTAACATAGAAGAGATAAAAATGATAGACCAAGATAGACCAAGATATAACTTATTTTCGGAAAGATGAAACCTTAGGCTCTCAGTAGTGTCTCGTTTGCTTTGAATAACTGCGTAATTGTGGAGTTCGTAACTGGGGTACTTATGGAGATATCAAGTGTGAATGGTAACTAAAAATAAGAGTAACGTAACTTACTTTCACATGGCTGGCTATATATATATATATATATATATACATATAATATATTGTAGAATATCACTCCGAACCACTACAGTATCAGACACTTTCCATGGGCCAGAAATTTTGTCAGACGTTTTATACTTAGCTCTACAAAAATTAAATGAACTTACTTATTGAACGGGTGAACCGATTTGAATGCGGTTTTTTCGTTTGAAAGGTAAATTAGCCGAGAGTGTTCTTAGCTATGTTTGAAGAACATCGATCCAAGATGGCCGCCGCTACGATATGGCGGATTACATATTTTTTCACAAATCCCTCAATATGGGTATCAAATGAAAGGGCTTGACTAGTAAAATAGCACTATGAAAATCCAAGATGGCCGCCGCCACAAAATGGCGAATTTCGGGGGTTTTTTAAATTTTTAATTTATACTTGTTAAATATGTAACTAAGGCAACTATCATAAAGTTATATTTCATCAGTCAGACAATTTGTAATGACCAAACATCCACTAATCACAAAAATTATTCAACCGTGAGTATGAGTGCGAGAGCAGTTACCTTT
Source organism: Melanargia galathea (assembly GCA_920104075.1). Lineage (NCBI taxonomy): Eukaryota > Metazoa > Arthropoda > Insecta > Lepidoptera > Nymphalidae > Melanargia > Melanargia galathea. Next base: position 4,577,012 of record OV049859.1, on the reverse strand, counting down.
CACACTTGATATCTCCATAAGTACCCCAGTTTCGAACTCCACAATTACGCAGTTATTCAAAGCAAATGAGACACTACTGAGAGCCTAAGGTTTCATCTTTCCGAAAATAAGTTATGTCAGATCGCACTGGGATCTTGGTCTATGACGTTTTTTATCAAACATACTAAGTATGATTATTACGTCTGATCTTGTTCAAGGGACCATGTTAAAAATTAGAATAAAAAAAATGCTAAGTAATAATGCTAATTAAATATAAAAAGTGAAAAAAATTCTTTCAGGTGTTATTGTCAGTTTTTTCATTTCCATGCATCAAAAATATCGGAATATTATTATTAGTGTAATAATACAAACATATATAAATAAAACTTTGAAGAAAATAAATGTTTACCGATTCCAAAAACTGAATTCCACTATTTTTTTGTATAGAAAATTGAAACATACTAAAAACTCGAGGATCGCTGACTTTAAACCGAGTTTACAAAAAGTAGTTCTAAAAGTAGTAACCAGCGAATACAGTAGTTGGGTGAAACCATTGTTCCGAAAATGGAAAACTATAAAAAAACCTCGTTCCAGTTTTATTTTTAGAGAAATTCAGAGTCCAGCTGAAAACGTATACACGAAACTTTAAAAGTTTTAGGTAGAGGAGTACGTGTAAAAGTTTATATGTAAATTCAGACTGTCTCAATAACTCCGCAATGAACCAATTTGAAGTTTTGAAATCCTTAGAGTCTGTATTTTCAACATCATCATGTCAGTCCGTGGGCGTCCACAATCCTCTGTTGATCCCTTTCCTAATAATAAAACCCCACACCGTTCTCTGTCTTTCTCCATCCAGCCTTTACTCATATGTAGGTACATCGTGCTTGAAGGCATTCACACTATGCTGAGCACTTCTAAATCCAATGTAGTTCAATCTTGGATTTGCGCAGAGTATAATAAATTACCTATCTTATCTTATCTTCTTAATATATAAAACAAAGTCGTGTTTGTTCGAACACTTTATAACTCGAGAACAGCTGGATCGATTTTCATGGTTTTTGATTTGTTGTATTTGTTTCTGTCCCGAATAGCGGAATAACTATTCGAAACATTGGAAAAATTGACGAAAAAATAAAATAAAAGAAGAAACATTTTCCGATACAAAATGTTCATGGGTTTCGTTCCTGTCAAACATTAATTAATGTTCATCCTGTCGATACGGTAACTTCTGTACGTGTGTTTGTCACGTAACTCCTCCTAAACGGCTGGACCAATTTGGATGAAATTTTGTGTGTATATTTCAGTAGGTTCCTGGATGATTTGAAAACAATGACTGGGTAGGTACAGGTAACCTACCGGGTTTCGGTAGGTGGTGCTGATGTCGGTATGTTACCGGGCAGGACGACGACTGCTGGGTCCGCTAGTTTTATTCTTATTCTCAAACTAGCTGACCCCCGCGACTTCGTTCGCGTGTTTTTAGGTTTTATATAGGATCGGATCGGATCCCATAATTCTTTTATGTACCTAAACTAAATGTAGCCTGTTACTCCTTATAACATTGAAAGTTCCATTAAAATCGATCCAGCCGTTTCGGAGATTAGCTGGAACAAATAGATAGAACGACAAACATAAATTTAAACGCACGCCAGTTTAAAATAAGCCGTACGTACAAAGATCCGGGACCCAAGTTATTGGAACCCAATAAATGCCTGTCATTTCTAAACTAAAAAACGTATGACCTTGAAATATTTACGGGACAATACTTAAAGTACTACCTTTCTAACAAAAAAAGAATGAGTGAAATCGAATAACGCGTTAATGAATTACAGCTATATACACGTTTTAACTTTCATCCCCTCTCCCAAGGGAACCGTGCTGAATTTCGGGATAAAAAGTATCCTATAACCTACCTCGGAGTATAAACTCAAATCGTACCAAGTTTCATTCGAATCCATTCAGTAGTTTCGGCGTGATGCGCGGCCAAGATACAGACAGACAGACAGACAGACAGACAGACAGACAGACAGACAGACAGACAGACAGACAAAAATGAAAAAAATTGCAGTTTTGGATTCAGTATCGATTATAGAGTGCCCTCCGATAAAAATTTTCAAAATATCTTCAATGTACAGAATTGGATCTGTTACAGTTTTATTACACTGAGAAAAATGTCATTTTGGCGTAATCATAAAATATCGTGACGTTGGTCTAAAGCAAGTGCGTAAATCTAAAATAAGTTTATAATATGTCAATGTTATGCTATAATTAAAACATATAAAGAACTAATCGAATTTTAATATACTCATCACCGTAAAAAACTGTCACATAAAAACAATATTACCATCTGTATTATGAACTATTATATAATAGGAAATTAGACACTTTCAGAGGAAATTAGATGATAGTTAGAAATAAGTTTATAATTATAAAACATAAGGAAAGTGTTGCCGTATATTATAAATATTTCATAGTATAATAAGAAGATCGTCTCTAATAGTACGCTGAAGTCACCATATTGTACTGAGATAGCAATAATGTGCCATATCACCTTATTTCTAGAGTAAGCATCAAGTTTTTTAAATATAAATCATAGTATTATTATGTGAATCTCGCTGTTCTGTGCTGTGCGTATCCATGCCCAGTTAGGTATTGTTTTGCTGCATATAATTGTGCCATCGTTGGTCGTGTCGCATTAGCGTCCCATCGGACTATGAGAGTGAGGGAATAGAGAGTGCACCTGTGTATGTACACACTTGTGCACTATAATATCTCCTGCGTCTCCTGCTTTTCGAGTCATTAGCAATTGTAGAAACAGGATCGATATGTGACATGGCTAGTGCGGCTGTGTTCAGTATTCAGTGTATGTTGTGTAGTGTTGTGTAAAGCGATCGATAGATGGCGTTGTATGTCGGTTACCTCGCACTGTCGAAATGTTCATTTGTCGAACATAAGTAGTTTCAAACTTACTGGATTAACTGTCTTTGCTCATACCGGGAGTTTTATTTAATACACCCACTTTGAGGGACCACACCATGGCTTGATCATGGGTCTTTGCTCATACCGGGAGTTTTAATACACCGGACACCCACTTTGAGGGATCACCATCTGGGCTTGTTCAGGCTGTCATCAGAAATAAGAGGAAGTAATATGAAACACTATGAAATAAGAGTAAGGTATAATTAAATAGTAGGAAAAATAATAGGAAATAATCTGAGATTAGAGGAAGGCATAGATAAATTGTAGGAAAAACAATAGGAATTAATATTATTGTAATTCAGCATCCTACTAAAGTAGTAGGATCATCGTACTTTTTGGTGATATCAGTATACTCCGTACTTGACGTGAATTCATCGATCCGTTAGCTGAATTCACGGCATTTATGATTGCCATTTTTCTCAGTGTATATTATAGATGAAGCGAATAGTCACCTTTCCATCTTTACCTTCTCCCTTCCTTCCTGGGTAGTAGTAGGCTTCGCCCGTGTCAAACTTAGCTTTAACGCTTAGGCTTTGGTATCTCAGATTGTAGTGGACCAATTTTTAATATGGACCTATTCAAGGATACTTTCGACTTCGAACGAAACTTTGAAAAAAAAAGTTTATTTTCAATTGGTAGAGTTATAAGTGATACTGAGAGCAATTTACACGTGTGTTTTGCTGCACCTCAGAATTCCAATACTTAATTATATTAGGAACTAATTTATAAATTATGGGGGAACCGATACAAATATTATGCCGCACGCACAGCTGTTCTAGTCTAGCAGCACTTTGCCGTAGTCGGCTAAAATATACAAACGATTAACATATTTTAATAATCTCTATAAGGTAATGTATACTATTAAGCCTAAAGCTCTAATTACTTTAAATAGACCCTTTGTAACAAAAGGACAAAATATTCAATATCAACTCACCTGGAGGGTAATTGATTTTTTGCGTGTGGGCGTCTGTTTTGTTAATCTTAATTAGGTGCTCCATTATAATTTGGCAAGCAAAAGAATGCTTGCCAAATTATAATGGAAATTTTCCTTGATTAAAATAAATCGATGTCATATTTTCTCGGCCGTACCTACCTAAAGATCAGTAAAGTCAGTTTTATACTGTCCCCTTATGATTTATCGTTTCGTACTCGAGTTATTACTCGTTTTACTGCAACTGCCAATTATTTTGGATCAGTGGGAACTTGTACTTTGATTACAAAGAGTGAGTTTGAGTGCAAAGACACATTAAACATAGATATATTACCTAAGCAAAACGAATAATAATCCACGCGCGTTGACGATGGGATGAAACCATGTAGAACTGAATTGAAAATTACAGTTCTAGAGCGAAACAGGGTTAGCAAACAAAAGTTTATTAATCGTCAACAATAAATGACAAAATCTCAAAGATCATGTCAAGCATTTGTAAACGATTTAAGCTTACTTAAATGCTCGAAAACTTACGACCAAGGCACAGAAAAATAAGCAAAAATATAACTGATTTCTGCTGAGAGAGATATCGGGCAACTTATAGCCAATATTCTTTGACAGCAATTAAAATGAGACAAGTCAAAGCAAAGAGCTCGGAAATTGCCGATAATGAGGTGAATCAGAAGACTTGCTTTGACTCATTGCTAAAGACAGATCGGCCGGCACCGTGATACTGATTGAGTTTGCATTTTTGATTCTTCGTCGTGAATTCCAATAAACAACAGCAATGACTAAATCAGAAAATGTTATTTTAAATTAAGCTCTATTTATTACCTTGTAAAGGTAATTCACTTTTTATATAATATGGACACATAAGATTGATTGATTGAGAATTATTTCGGTAAAGAAAATGAAGAAAATACTAAAATAGCATGTTGCGTGACGTAAGTAAACGGTTGAATGACGTACGAGGTAGTAAGTACGTACATATTTAGAGCTAACCAGCAAAATAAAAAACCTACTCTGAGGGAGCTACTTTTGCTTTTTTACCCGACTACAGCAACGCCAAAAGGATAACCTTTCCTTTTTTTAAATTGATTTTAGCAGACTATCTATGTATGTAGATAATGTATGTAGGTATGTATCCAATTTTTGTATCAGATTCTGTTTACCACAGAGTAAGTGAAATCGCCTTGGGGTTCTAGACGTAGCGGTATGGTTGCGCGATAAATATTTTCTGCCAAAAAAAGTCCTCTCGCGACCCAAATACGCAATTTTTTTGTGTCACTACGACGAAGTAATATATAAAAAAGAAGAGAGAATAGTAACCTTAGTATACTTATAAACAATTCACGCACACTTCAGTAAATTCATGATCATTAAATGAATATTAATGAATAATAAATGAATGTTCGCCAGAAGTTTTCATTCCCTAAGGCTAGTTCGAATTTTAAAACGAATACTTTATTTATCGATCTACGGGCTATAATACCGTAAAGTAACGAGAATCGTCCTATTTACTACAAGAATATTAACAGACTAGCATCTGCCCGCGGCTTCGCCCGCGTGAATTTCGGTTTTAAACAAATTCCGAGGGAATCGTGGATTTCCGATTCCCGTTCCCGTTCCCTTTTCCAACCTTTATACCTACTATCAAGGAAGTTCGCTATAGTAATCTACCTATAGCTGTAGCTATACTTAGATTTCGGGTTTTTCAAAATCCCGTGGGAACAGTGCATTTTCCAGGATAAAAAGTAGCCTATGTGTTGCCAATGCATGCAACACAGCAAAGTATTGCAATAATGTGTTATGTGAGCGTGATTTACCTAAGAACAGTCAGCGCCCTCTATGGCGTTTTTGGAAGTTTATACCTATCTATTTTAGTCCCACAGGAATACTGTTCCGGGATAAAAAGTAGCCTATGTGTTACGTCAGGGCATAATCTATTTCCATTCAAAATGTCAACCAAATCGTTTCAGTAGTTGCGGCGGAGAAGAGGAACAAACATACAACACATACACACACAAACTTTCGCCTTTATAATATTAGTGTGATTAAATAACAGTCTATGATAAATATAACTTTATTTTAGAACTGGTGTGTTACAAAGATAGCACAAGAATATGTAAAATATAGAGCTTGCTCGACTAGTCGCTCGGTCTCACGTAAAGCATAGTAGCTAAGCAAACGTAGCTCATAAATCACAACAGCTCATCCACAAGCTCAGCGATAACACGACGAGCTTAGTCTTTAAAGTTTGCAACTACAAACCTCCCTTAGTTTATAAAGTTTGCAAGTACAAACCTCCCTATGTCAAGTTAGTCCTTGACAGCGAATTTCACACACGATTATGATGAAGATTTCGAAGATGATAGCGGGCTTACCTGAAGGAGTATGGTGGTTTTATTAAATTGGTTAAAGCTATAATTTAACCGTACGTGGCATCATGCTAAATCGCTTGGCGGCTCGGCTCTGCCGGTAGGGCGGTAATTAGTCACGGCCGAAGTCTCTGACCATGCCCATGACCATTTCCAATACCGATTAGATTTATTATCGATAGGATTATCGATTAGATATCATATGTGAAGAATAATATAAATATGTGCCTACAGTACATAGATCTAATTTTATTAATACTTACGAGTATTTATTTGACTGCAAGATCGTTTGCACTTGACGCAAGGCAAGCGCTAGGTCTAGGTTGGAGCGCGCTTGCCTAGAATATTAATATTCATATACTCTTGCCTTGAAGGTACTCAAGTTATACCTACGTAGCAGGAAACACAGATGCCGGTAGGACGTTCCTCGCCTTTCCGGAAGAAAGTTGAAAGAGGAACAAGGTTGTGAAATAACAGAGTACCTACACTCTCCAAAGTACTCGTACAATATCCGTTAGAAAACCGATAAGCAGTCATTGCCGAAACTGAGTTATTAGTCAATATTGTGCTAATTGAGCCATATTTTTAAGGAAATCCAAAAGGCAATTGCTTTGAGCCACCCCAATAAAGGGGAAGGGCAATATTAGTCATGTCGGAGTCATTCTTAACATTCGTTTATAAGGAAATTTATGAAAATCCACCGCCATCCGGCAAGCGAATTTTGCCTGCGTCCTCGCCTGTCACCCCACCCCATACTCTGAATTATGGGGATTTGCGGATTCAAGAGGCATGATTGGAAATTGTTCAAATTATTATTAAACGTAGTCGAAAATTAGTATATGAAAAACACTGATTTCATTTATATAAATTGATGAAATCTGCACTACTTTAGGTGCAAAGCTTTAAAACTATTTTGAAAGGAATTTAAGATACTGTTTTACCGAAAAAAGAAAGGATTCTCAAAAGATTTTGAAAAAAAAAAACACCTAAATCGAAAGCGTCGAAATAGTCTAACGCGGGCAAAACTAAGTATAGATGGGACTATTTTTAACAGGACAAAAAAATACCCGCCGAATTAAGAATCTCCTACTTTTTGAAAGTCGAGTAAAATATATCTAGGTACCTACTTGTATTTATATGAATCATATTTTTTTTACAATACAATAATACAAGTAAATAAATACAAGTAAATCGGTCATATTTACCGATTCAGATTATGTTTTGGTGAAACTTCGTACTGTTATAATAGTGTTTGTATTACACTGTTATTCGGGGTAACAAAATACGTGGACTGAATTCTGAAAGCCGACAAGTCAAACAACTGAGTCATGAGGCTATTGTAACCCGCAGAAGGGAAGGATTAGGGGCTTTTATCTTTCATACAAGCACACTTTCCGACTCGTAATAATAAGCGTTGGTATTCCTAATACGTTTCAAGTTTCAGCATGTACAACATTCATGTCCGCATAAAGTTTCCCGGCCGCCGTCCGGTTACGTACTCGTACGTTTCACGTTTCCGGAAATCGAACCTTCCGTGTTCGACGTAAATTCTTTTTTACGTCTATTTATATTCCGTATTCCGTAATCCGTAGAGTTGTAAAAGGGATGCAGGTACGGGAGATCCGGGCGTGCGACTCCGGCCATCCGGCACGGGTAGTATCTTTCTTTCCCCCTCAACTCTCCCCTTCATTATAACTGGCCGGGTCGCAGGGGCGTGCGGGGGGAAACAGGGTTGCCAATTACAAGGGCACTTTTCATCCGGGCCATGAGGTAATGAAACACGTCATTAGTGTCTCCATAAAGGAAGTCCTTTATTACGGTCCATGAAATATGACAAATTCCGAGACCGGAACGAAAATTTCCATTGTGTCGAAAAAAATCTTTAACGACTAGCTATCAATTCATAAATCGTTCCCGTGTGGTAAAGTGGCTTCTACGGGTTTCCAACATTTACAAGTTTCTTGCTTATGGTTTCTGCGGAAAATTTTAATGTATTATCATGCATGCATATAATGCATAAATAAGATACACAGTTTTAAAGCGATTTTCATCAGAATTTTCAAACGTCCTGTATGTAACGTCCTATTTTGTAAATAAACTAGAACAATTATATTTATATTTCTTATGAATAAACAATTCTAATACGTATTTCTACACGAAGTTATGAAATTTTGATACCTTCGTGTGTTTGTTATTATTCTCACAATCACTTACTGTAACATTGAATGACTAAGAAAAAAATAGTGTTTAATTTTAAATACAACAAACTACCACGACAAACAATAAACAAATGTTACATTTTTATTTCGCGAATAACTTTCATTTTCATTTCATTGTTAAGATCTTTCGTGAAGCATAAGTAAATAACGAAAAACTTTCAACATACCTATGTGTTAAGTACAGTAGAATGAAAACTTATTTATGTTTTTTTCCTCATTGAATACAATTTTTTCGCCCACAAACGGGGTGTTTGTGACTCGTCCTGGCAACCCGCGCCCCACGGTCCGTTGGGCGCGTCCCGGCGGGCGGCGCGCGGTGCGGCAGTCCGCGCGGAGCGGCGCGGAGGCTTAGCGCTCCGCAGTGTCCCAGCCGGCCGCCCAAAGGTACGCGGCAATATCTGTTGCGCACAACAATGTTAATGCCTACTCACACCACTTTCAACTTCCCTAGTCTTTGTTGTCTCTGCGTAGATTTTCGCGCGCTTTCGCTTATACCTGTCTAAATACTTAACCTACCTTTGGTGTATTTTTCATTTGCTGCATATTATTATATTGTAATAGTTACTACTTAGTAGCAATCGATGTCATCGATTGGCGGCACGCGGCAGACATATTTTGAAATAATTAATTTTAAGATTTTTAAAATTTTTCACGAACGGTGTTGTCTTTGTTATTAATAACAAGGTATAATATTCGTTTGAAGCATATTGTTATTATATTTTAGTAGGTAGTAGGTACATAATATAAAGTTAACGATCAATAGAAAATTATCGATTGACGGTATTTTCTCTCTTATAAACATGGCAGTTACTATGAAATCACTGGGTGACACCTGTTATTAGACCCATAGAAAAATGGGTATTGTGGCTAATTCTGTTGTATACAATCTCTAAACCTAAACTAAAATGACAGAGCTAAATATATTCATATCTCTTTCACAATGATACCTGCGGAAAAGGATAGCACTATTTTTAAACCTGTCAATTTAGTTAGGTTTAGAGATTGTGTACAACAGAATAAGCCACATTATCGGTTTATAATATTTTAATCAGAAACTAGGATTCCCATTACTGGGAGTTATGAGAGTTATGAACTAGAGTTACACGTCTCTATTTCCTTTGTTATCAATAAAAACAAAATTATCAGAGTGGACGTACCTAACTATACAATTATAAGGTGAAGATATTATTCCTTTGTTCTGCAGATATATAAAACTTATACAATAGAGATTTTTTAATAATATTGTTAGGTAATACATAAGAGTAATAGTGATTTTGAATGAAGTTATAGAAAATAATAGAAAAATATGAGTGATTTGAAAAAAATTCAAATTCATTGGAAAAATAGTTTTAACCTTTAAGTACCGACGTGTGGTCTGACAGACACCTCGAGAGGTCGAAAAGTCTGATTACCTATGTTAGCGAAAAACTATCCTACTGTGCTTCTCTCTACCCCTCGGGAACTCGCCCAGAAGCGTTCCTGCAGAGTGGCAGCGTCGGCGCGTACGATTTCGGTAAGTTTTGATTTTTATAAGATCACGAGTGGTCTGTCAGACCACTCGTCGGTACTTATGTAACTTTTTTTGGATGCGACTTTTTTCAGATTATGTTGTTTTCTCTTTTATTTTCAGTCAGTTATAACAATGGATTAGCCAGGTTCTTCAGACATGAAACGGGCAGCCATAAATAAAAATAAAAGTGTCCCTGTATGTGAGAAAAGATATCAAACACTGCTTCAATATAAAGACCACCAAGAACATTTAGTGGAATAGCTAAATGAGAGTTCAGAGTCCGAATCTAAGGATATCTACCCAAATTTTACTGCTGGAGAGTGACCATAATTCAGCACCTGAACAGACTGTGATACTTGTATGAAACACGTGTGCCTACAATGCAGTAAGCCTATGCAAAGACTGTTTGTAAACTTTGATAGTTCCTGCAATTTGATACCCTGTGATTTTTGAGAAAACGGTTGGTTATTAAGGTTTTTTATTTTTTTATTATTTATGTAGCTATTAATCTTTAAGAAAAAATTGCGTTTAAGAAAAAATAATAGTATTACTGATACATATGAATTATTAAGATAAAAGTTATTTTTTTCAAACGAAGAATCTATGAATGCTATATTAATGCTTATAATCAGTAATAAATGTGAAAACTTCTACATTTTGTTTTACTTATACAATAAGTAGATATTTAACAATACATAGAAACATTTTTTTTAGAAGAATAATAAGAAACACAAAAGTTTTCGATTGGAAAACTATGGTGGTCTGGCAGACCTCACGTCGGTACTTATGTGACTAAAATAGTACGTCGGTACTTAAAGGTTAAGTAGGTAGTATATATGAATATCAATGCTCTTCAATTGAAATAACGTCTAATTTGTGACCACTGGACGTATTACCTACATTACGATTTAAAATTATTTTGATTGTATAAAAGAAAACTATGCCTAAATATTTAGGGTTTCTGTCTTTAGTTGAGAAGCCTTGTGTATATGTACTAAATGACTTTATTATTCCATGTACTCCAGTTAGTTTAGTGTATTTTGCGACCTCTGGACATTTATTGCTCTCTCGTTTAAATATTTCAAGAGTGCGACGTGTCTGACTAAGGAATTCTATTTTATTGAAATTGGTGGAAATGGTCTAATATCTACTACACAATGGACGAGAAGCTATTGCAAAATTTTATTGAAATAATAGTAATTAATTACAATAACAAAGTTAAAAAATAAGTAGGTAGAAAATGTTGTGGAATTTGTCAACGCAAAAATTATTATTGTATTAGGTACGGAATTGATTATATACCTATGAATTAAACTAACGTGTGATGCAAATGAAAATTCAATTCTATATCGAACATAAAAATTCTAAACAGTGTTATTTTATTTTTAAACGACTTGATAAAAGGAGGTTCTGTATTCGACCCGTATGTAATATGTATGTATGTACCTAGGTATGTATGTATATGTTCGCGATTATTTCGAAAACTAATGAACCGATTTTTATGATTTTCTCACTATCGTAATATACATACTTTCAGGAAGGTTTTAGTTTATAACACACCTAGCTATAAGTCATATGTTACACGCATAAAAAATGTACCCATGTACCTACACCGATTTCTTTGAGATTTCTGGACCGAAGTATGTCTAATTTTTCCTAAAATACAGCTTTAGGTATACTAGAATCGTTGTTTTGCCTTAGGCCTAATTAAATCTGGGTCAATGGGCAAGAAATAACAGAAGTTATTTGGCCTCTAGTGAAGGTTCACCCCACCTGGGTTTTATCCGTCGCGTTTGAGCGAGAAACAATAACCATGAATCTTAACTAGACAACTTTCCTTTGCGATTGGAAATACCTATTTTGTACCTAAAAAATTCAGTTTGATAGCTTTACGTAGGATATATTATTATTCTTTACGTAGATAAAGATTCTAAAGTATCCTTCTCAGGAAGTATCCCGGCATTTGCTCCGTTGGCACCTGTTGTAAAGTACAATAATAATTATTATTATATTTTGGTTTTGATACGTGGGTATCAGGGGGGTTATTCTGTAACTTAGTTAGCAACAGAAAATAGTTGCCAACGAATTAGTTCGATATACATTGCTACTTTACTGTGTGAAATTATGAAAACACTTTATAATTTCCCACAGTTAAGCAGCAATGTATATCAAATTTATTAGTTGGCAACTATTTTCAGTTGGTAACTAAGTTACAGAATAACCCAGCTGGTAGGTATATTTTTATGATATTAGAAAGTATGCTATGCAATGCTACGCACTCGGAACACACGAGTAGAAAAGGTAATAAAGTACCCATATCACATTGAATACTATTTAAGTAAATGATTCGACAAACTAACATCGTTCTAATTCAGGCCCTTATCAATACCAATAACATATCAATACCAGTCACTAAAGTAGATACAACCCGGGAACATCTGGCTTTTAGCTTTCCATAGGAAAGGGTTAGTTTATTTGAAGGAGGCTTTTAAGGCATTTACCCTAAAAGTGTCCCATATATCATAAATTTAAATTATTCAATTAACTACACCATGTTACTATACTGTAGTGTAACTGCCACAGTATGGTTTGTTATTCGACTGAGGATCATGAAGTCCCGGCTTCAATCCCAGGATTGGACCGGAAAAATTTACTGGAGTTTTTCCGTCCAGAAATTTTCAGTATCCGCCCGAAATTAGGAAGTTGGCGGTGTTGTTATTTTTGCGGTAATTCCGTGCCTCGGAGAGCATGTAAAGCCGTCGGTCCATACGCCTGATCTCTTTACAGTCGGTCGGATTGCCGCCCCACCGGACTTTGAGACTGAGGGAATAGAAATATATCCTGAATAGTTGTCTTGTTTCCGAAATTCATTATTAATACTGCTGTACATTTAGTAAGACCCCAATAAGGGGCTCAGTTTTCAATCAGGCTCATATTTCAAAAGGCCCGTGTTTCAAAACTTTCGCAATTTATCAAGTATAATTGCTGTGAAAATGTTACGGTAGAGCGCGTAGAATCAATCAAAAGGAATATTTAACTTCGATTATGTATTTAACCTTTCTTTCTTCATTTATTATTTGTTTCGAATTTATATTTATTTTCACCTTAAAATTCGAACTGAAAAACTCAGTGCAAATATGAACTAGACATAATTTTCGTTTCGGTGTACACTGTACATGTCATTATTTTTTTTTTTCAAAAATTTGTTATTTCTTAGGAAAGACATAAATTTCCTTTCCACATTTATATATGTATAGTTCGAAGTGTTGTTTGTTAAACATAAATAAAAAACAAAGCAAAAACTTATTATGAAAATTACGGTCGGAATTAAAATGCATAGCGCACCACCAAAATGAGACGAGTTTGTTTACTCAAAATCTTACTCGAGGCTCTAATTATGGTGTGTTTTCTCCGAGATAATTAGTGAAACATAAAGGATGATCCACGCTACGCCGTATATTGGCCGGGCCTTGCTCTGGATAGAGTACAGAGTATTGTCGATAGTTTTATGCTAGACTAGGCTTCTCTTATAGAGGACGAAATAGCCGTGGAATAGTGAGACAATGCCAAATAATTATGGGAAGAAGAGGCCAAAGAGCATACGGATGCATTGCAAAAAAAAATAACACTAAAATTGTGCTTAACGTTTATTACTGTCCTGTAGAGTCATAAAATAAGAAGTTCTTTAAAAGAACGAATTAACTTTTGAACTGCCATCCATCACTGACTTTAGTCTTCTATCAATAATTACTTTGACAGTGTCTCGGTGCTCGGGCCGGTACGTGGACGGACGGTGTAGTCTAAATGCACCTTAATTTTTTTGATATAAAGGTACACTTATTTCCGTCGTATTTTGGTTAGGCGCCGTATTTTGCTGGAAGAGAATAGATAACGATCGTCGGAAATGAGAAAGCTTAATTAACTTTAACTAATTAGAAATTTCTTTGATAAATATTTTAATTAATCTGTATAAATTAAACAAATAATTAAATTTAGCAACATATACTCGTAATGCCTTGAATTCCAAATTCAGAGGAATACACAGGAAGCAACAAAATTAGTCGTTATCCGAATTTCCCTAAATTCTTCACTGAGTAATTAATTAAATCAATCTATCTTTGCTTAGCATTGACTTAGATTTGCCAAGGCCTACTGCCTTGGCAAATCTAAGTCAATTCTTCTCTGTTTTTTGTCTTTTTATTTGAACAGATGTAAGACAGTAATTTGAGTCTTGATAAGTCTGCATCTAGATCCTTTTGTTAAATCTAAGTGACTCACTCTAGTTCGTGGGAAATCTATTTTGCATTGCGGTGAGTTCTTTGTATGCATGAGCCTTCGGATTACCCTCATTTGGTAAATTATTTTTCGGACGGAGGTATCCCAAATTAAATCTGCTTAATAAGCAGGTATAATTTGGGATACCTTACCTTAAGGTTGGGGTATCTCCGCCCGTACCTTAAGGGTGGAGCGTTTTATCTTAGCTTACATAGTTATTTATATACCTACTTACAAACTTCGCTATCTCTACGACCCACAGTTGATTTCGGGCTCTGACATCATAAACTGCCACTCATGCTTAGGTACGCCGTACGAGACGAGTATATTACGCCATTTCGCACCAATTGCTTTTATCAAAACCCCTGAAGGGTTCTGACATCAAATAGTTACCTAAATTACTTTTGTTTATAGTAGATACCACCTGCACAATAACTCAGAGAGATATACCGAGCAAATAAATCACACCACTTATAAGCTTAGTCGCCTCAATTTAGCACAACTGCCACCTACATCTTGCCTACACCACCACCACTACAGGCTTTTAACATCCCACTGCTGGGCATAGGCCTCCTCTCTCACAGGAGAGAGGGATTTAGAGCTTAGACCCACCACGCTTGGGCGGCGGGTCCAATGCGGGTTGGCGGGCTTTAACGACTATTGTCACATGATAGTGATAATAACCAGCACCGACTGCTTAGCGTGCTCTCCGAGACACGGAGGTAAAACGACGCCAACTACCAACTCCGGGCTGGCACTGAGAACTTCATGTCAGAAAAACCCAATACATACCTAACAATTATTTGGCCGACCCGGTAATCGAACCTGAGACGTCGTGATCTGCAGTCGAATACGCTAACCACTCGAACAACGAGGCAGTCAGTGTGTAGGCTTGCCTACACCAGTCACTTATTATAGCAATTGAGTTTTTTTTTAAATTATTTTTTAAGAATCTCGGAAGGGTTCCAAACTAGTCTAGCGATGGATGACTCTAGCATACTCTGACGTACAATATCACATGAGTCCAGCCGTATACGATAGTTATAATAAATATCACTCACGGTGGTTTAAGTTCAATTCAATTCAATTCAAAATCTATTTATTCAAAGTAGGTAGATACACTGTACACTTTTTGAACGTCAATATAAAAAGTACATGAAAGTGAGGTAACGGTGATAGAGATCGACCAGAAACTCATGAAAAATGGGGAAGTTAAATTTTGTAGTAAGCAACACTAGGTTAACTCGGCTGCCCTAGTGATAAACAAAGTAATTACATTCAGAACACCTTACCTGGAATCGTTTCACGAAATGAAAAATCCAGCAACTGCATTTTAAATACAAAAACAAAGTACTCAACATTCAATTACTTTGTTTTTGTGTTGTGCTTGTTGTTTACTTGGTTTTTGCATTTATATTCCGGGTTAGTGAGTGCAGTTACTTTGTTTGGGCAATTTAAATTTCAGTAAACAGTTCAAGTTATTTGAAATATTAAACTGTGGTAAAAAACTACTCGACATAAAACTTTTGTTAATGCAAAAAGTCAATTTCACAAAAAATGTCAGTTACTTTGGTTATCGCTAGGGCAGCCGTAGTGTTGCTAACCTTGGAATTTCATCATCTCCCTATTTTTCATGAGAATCTGGTCGATCTATACCTATTATTTATTACAGGGGTTTTAGTGAGTGGGATTATTTTTATATGCTATGATAAAAAAAGCTGTGATAGCCTAGTGGTTAGGACAACGGACTTCTAATCGGAGGTCGTGGGTTCGATCCCGGGCACGCACCTCTAACTTTTCGGAGTTATGTGCGTTTTAAGTATTTAAATATCACTTGCTTTAACGGTGAAGGAAAACATCGTGAGGAAACCTGCATGCCTGAGAGTTCTCCATAACGTTCTCAAAGGTGTGTGAAGTCTGCCAATCCGCTTGGCCAGCGTGGTAGACTATGGCCAAAACCCTTCTCACTCTGAGAGGAGACCCGTGCTCTGTAGTGAGCCGGTAATTGGTTGATCATGATGATAGTGAGTGGGATTTAGGATTCTTAATTTCATAAGTATGGTAAAGATCGACCAGAATCTCATGAAAAATAGGGAAATTAAATTTTGTAGTAAGCAACACTAGGTTAACTCGGCTGCCCTAGTGATAAACAAAGTAATTACATTCAGAACACCTTACCCTGGGATCGTTTCACGAAACGAAAAATCAAGTAAATACAAAAACAAAGTAATCAACATCCAATTACTTTGTTTTTGTGTTGTGCTTGTTGTTTACTTGGTTTTTGCATTTATATTCCGGGATTAGTGAGTGCAGTTACTTTGTTTGGGCAATTTTAATTTCAGTAAACGGTTCAAGTTATTTGAAATATTAAACTGTGGTAAAAAACTACTCTACATTAAAACTTTTGTTAATGCAAAAAGTCAATTTCACAAAAAAATTCAGTTACTTTGTTTATCGCTAGGGCAGCCGTAGTGTTGCTAACCTTGGAATTTCATTTCCCTATTTTTCATGAGATTCTGGTCGATCTTTAATTACTACGAAAACTTAAAACTAAAACTACGAAGGTTCCAAACGCACCCTGGTCTGAGAAGAGCCCACAACAAACTCAGCCGGGTTTTTTTATTATCACCATCTCACAATATGTCTGATTTCTAAATGATTTGAACTGTTGGCCTTTAAACGCTAAAATATTTATTTTATTAACTTAGTATTACCATTACTTTCCACTTACCCATTGTTGGGCAAAGACCTCCCTTTCAACCTTCCACTTACGCCGGTCTATTGCAATTTGGGGTCGGTCATTCAAATGAGTATCTCGTTAGATGCGCGACGCCTCAGTCTGCCCGAAAATAAAATATCTAAGTGAAAATTTCTAGAGCTAAATTTATTCCTCATAATAAATGTCACATTCCATTTTGCTCATATCGCTACGCCGTTCATAAATACATAAGTTTAGATTTACTTAGATAAATAAAGTAAAATGTTAAAAGACTTGTACACAATGGCCGACCGCGCTTGGTAAATACACTCAACGAACGTGTATACACGACCATTTTGTGCATCTATTTTCCGCGTGCGGTGAGCGCTGGACCTTTGACCCCTGTGTCGACTTATGTATGTGGGTTTTAACACAAACATCAAACAATTTTAGCACAATTCGCAATCAGTGTTTATACCTACTACTGGTTGGCACCTGCAGTATACATTGGACCGATATGTACTGGATCCATGATACCAGGATAACCAGCAACTGCCAACATTGTACAACAATGCCTACAATAGACTTGTACCACGTTAGTAATAATAGACGATGTCCTTAATTAACGTTAAGGAAAAGGGCGCGGCAAAATCTTGCATAAGTTAGTGCATACAAACTATAATATTTGGCCATATAATCCGGTGTAGCGTGAGTCCAACTCGATCCACACTCATTTCATGAAATTCCGCTTTACCGAATGGGTATATAATAAATCGTGTCAGTTTTACTCCGCTGGTTTTATAGTATTGAAACATAAGTCACGATTTCAATTTAAATTTTCCACTCATTTGGGCCGAAATCTGTATAATTTTAACAAGTCCTCATTAATAAGCGGCTCCGAGTTAACGAGCTTTTTCATACGATAATACTCTAAATACGTTACTTCAGCAAAGATTGAAACATTGCTAGCCCGCGAGCAACAGGGCGGTAAGCTTTATAATCCCTCACTTAAATGAGAGTGGAGGGCTTTCCTCCAGAAGTGTTCCGGCATTAAATTGCTGGTAAGTACCTTCTTTTGTTAAGGATCCATTTACAAATAACGATGGGGTGTCAATCAAACTGCGATCAAGCGGTTAGCATGTTCGACTGCAGATCACGAAGTCCTGGGTTCGTTTCCCGGGTCGGACCCAAAATTGTTTGGTATTGGGTTTTTCTGTCAAGAAATTCTTAGTGCTAGCCCTGAGTCTTAGTGCTAACTAAAAAACTACTACTTTATACTTGTAGTTAGAACGGCGCACACATAAGTAAATTATGCTTAGGTATATTCAGTAGAATTCCAGTCGACATTACGTAGCAACCGTAATTGTATTTTCTCATCACGTATATAGGAATTATGATTACCATATATATTATCTACTAGCTGACCCCCGCGACTTCGTCCGCATGGATATACGTTTTATATAGCATCGGATTGGATCCCATAATCCTTTTTTGTACCAAAACTAAATGTAGCCTAAGTTACTCCATATAACATCACTTATCTGCCATTGAAAGTTCCGTCAAAATCGATCCAGCCGTTTCGGAAATTAGCTGGAACAAATAGACAGATCGACAAATTTTAACACCAGTTTAAAATAAGCAGTACGTTCAAAGATCCGGGTCCCAAGTTATTTGAACCCAATAAATGTCTGTCATTTCTAAACTAAAAAACCTATGACCTTGAAATATTTACGGGACAATACTTAAAGTACTACCTTTCTAACAAAAAAAGAATGAGTTAAATTGAACTACGCGTTAATGAATTACAGCTAAATACCTACACGTTTTAACTTTCTTCCCCTCTCCCAAGGGAACCGTGTTGAATTTCGGAATAAAAAGTATCCTATGTCCTACCTCGGAGTATAAACTCATACCAAGTTTCATTCTAATCCGTTCAGTAGTTTCGGCGTGATGCGCGGCCAAGATACAGACAGACAGACAGACAGACAGACAGATAAAAATGAAAAAAATTGCAGTTTTGGCTTCAGTATTGATTAGAGAGTGCCCTCCAATAAAAATTTTCAAAATATCTTCAATGTACAGAATTGGATCTGTTACAGTTTTATTATATTATAGATAGAAGATAGATGTTAAAGGAAACATGTTTTGCAAAGGTTATTTAGGTAAAATTATGAAAATCTCACGTTGAAATATGCGGTTTATTTATGTTACATACAATAAGTAAATGAAGTCGCTTAAAAATTATAGAAATACTTAGAAATATAGTATTAGGAACAAGTCAAGTCATACATTTTTTGTGGACGAAAACTACATCACTAGATATCTGTGATCAATCTTCCTTCAAGACTGGTGATGTTAAAACTTGTTACATATACACTTATATATAAACTTCAAACTGTTATTATAATTAACTTTCGTAGACATTCACGTAGCAAGCGTAGCTGCTGACATTTTTCGTAATAAATTCGATCTCACATAACAATTCGGCTTTCATAGGCCGATAGAAAATTACACAATTAGTGATCTAGGCTACTTTTAATACTACCTGCAATTATTTAATAAAGTGGTTCTTAAGTATATACCAAAATATTACCATTTTAAAAGCTGGAGCGAGTCAATCAGCAAAATATAAAACGAAAATTTTACAAAACAACAATAAAATATTTCAGCTAAGTACGGGGGGGTAAGGGAGTGCACCTCCATCTCAGCACTCCAATTGTCAACCTCACCTGCACGTGGTGCCCCCTGCTAATCAACAGACGAGGCTCTGACGACCGACAAATGGCGGTATAACCATTTCATATCGGCTAGACTACAAAAATGACAAGGGCCGATGTCGGGCAGCAGCGACATCGGTACAATAGTCTAGCCCTGCGATCGCCAACCCGCCTGCCCAGCGTGGCGATTATGGGCATACCCTTGCAATTCATGGATTGTAAAATAAAGCCACAGCCCCTAGTCCCCGGCGGCCCCGCTATTCCTAGCTCTGGCAGCGGTTACGGTAACGGCGGGGCAGGGGGTGTCAAGAATCTCCGGAAGAGATTCCGCTGCCAACCCCGACGACTGGACCTGGCAACATATAACGCACGCACTTTGAGGACCGACGAAAAGATCATCGAGCTGGAAGAAGCAGTGAGCAAGTTGAATTGGGGTGTCATAGGGTTATCTGAAGTCCGAAGAGAGGGGGAGGACTCGATAATCCTTAAATCCGGCAACTTGTTCTAATACCGGGAGGGTGATCAACAATCCCAGGGTGGTGTTGGGTTCATCGTCCACAGGTCCCTCGTTAACAACATTGTGCAAGTCGAAAGTGTGTCGAGCAGGGTAGCGTACCTTATACTCAGAATAACCAAACGGTATTCGCTGAAGGTCATACAGGTCTACGCACCGACATCGACACATCCCGACGAGGAGGTAGAGGTCATGTATGAGGATATATCAAAAGCCATGCATGCCTCTAATACCTACTACAATGTTGTGATGGGGGATTTCAACGCAAGGCTGGGTAAGCGAAGCGGTGAAGAGTTGAAAGTGGGACAATTTGGCTATGGGCGACGGAACCATAGGGGCCAAATGTTGGCCGACTTCATGGAGAAAGAAGGCCTCTATATGATGAACTCTTTCTTCGAGAAGCGGCCACACAGGAAGTGGACCTGGATGAGTCCCGATGGTTCTACGAGAAATGAGATTGACTTCATCATGTCTACCAAACGGCATGTATTCAATGATGTCTCTGTGATCAACAGGGTAAAAACCGGCAGCGATCACCGTATGGTAAGAGGCACATTGAATCTCAACATAAAGCTTGAAAGGGCCAGACTGATGAAGTCAACGCTCCGACCTTTTCGTGCCCATATCCAGAACCCCGAGAGCTTCCAACTCGCATTGCAAAACCGATTCGCTTGCCTGGCAGATTGCGATTCTGTGGACGAACTGAACAACAGGCTGGTGGAAACTGTCCATGCGGTTGGGTCTAGGTTCTTTAAGACCCACCGTAGAAATAGAACCAAAAAATTCTCAGACCATACTCTCAGTCTCATGGAACAGAGACATGAAATGAGACTGCAGTCTTCAGCAGATGCGTCTGCTTACCGGCAGATTAATAGGCAGATCTCCAAAGCGCAAACACGCGACTTACGTAACTATAATACAGAATGTATTAAAGATACGATCGAGAGAAACAAAGGCTCAAAAGTCTTCGCGAGAGATCTGTCTATCGGTCATAGCCAGCTGACGCGACTGAAGACCGACAGCGGTAGTCTCATTTCGTCTAAACCTGAGATTTTGAGAGAGGTCGAGAAGTTCTACGGACAGCTGTACACGTCAACACAGAAGCCTGTTGAAGATTTGGCTAAAGATCCCAGAGCCAAATTGACCCGACACTATACCGAAGATATCCCGGACGTCAGCCTATACGAGATTAGTATGGCTCTCAAACAACTTAAGGACAACAAGGCGCCAGGTGATGACGGAATCACAGCAGAACTCCTGAAAGCAGGTGGAAAACCGGTTCTTAAAGTCTTTCAGCGATTGTTCAATTCCGTCATCGACAAGGGCATAACGCCAGAGGCATGGCACAGAAGCGTGGTGGTTCTTTTCTTCAAAAAGGGCGATAATACCCTGCTGAAGAATTATAGACCCATCTCGCTGCTGAGCCATGTCTATAAGTTGTTCTCAAGAGTCATTACGAATCGTCTCGCTCGTAGGTTCGACGACTTCCAGCCTCCCGAACAAGCCGGGTTCCGAAAAGGCTTCAGTACCATAGACCACATTCATACGCTGCGGCAGGTTATACAGAAGACCGAAGAGTATAACCGGCCACTTTGCTTAGCGTTTGTGGACTATGAGAAAGCCTTTGATTCGGTGGAAACTTGGGCTGTATTGAGATCACTGCAGAGATGCCGGATCGACTATCGGTACATCCAAGCGCTGAAGTGTTTGTACGAAAACGCCACTATGTCAGTTCGTATACAGGACCAGACTACGAGGCCAATCCAATTGCAGCGAGGAGTGCGTCAGGGAGATGTTATCTCCCCGAAGCTATTTACCGCTGCGTTGGAAGACGTCTTTAAGCTTCTGGACTGGAGCGGACTTGGCATCAACATAAACGGCGAGTACATCACTCACCTACGGTTTGCCGATGATATAGTCGTGATGGCAGAGACTCTGGGAGACCTCAATACAATGCTCAATGATCTCAGCAGAGTTTCTCAACAGGTGGGCCTAAAAATGAACATGAGTAAGACGAAGATCATGTCTAATGCTCATGTTCCGCTCCACCCGGTAATTGTTGAGAACTCAGCACTCGAAATTGTAGACGAGTACATATACCTGGGACACACGGTCCAGCTAGGTAGGTCCAATTTTGAGAAAGAGATCAACCGCCGAATCCAACTCGGCTGGGCAGCGTTCGGGAAACTTCGAGATGTCTTTTCGTCCAATATCCCTCAGTGTCTGAAGACGAAAGTCTTCGAACAGTGCGTGTTGCCAGTGATGACTTACGGATCTGAGACATGGTCGCTAACAATGGGCCTCATAAGAAGGCTCAGGGTCACTCAGCGGGCGATGGAGAGAGCTATGCTCGGAGTATCCCTGCGGGATCAAATCAGAAATGAGGAGATCCGCAGGAGAACCAGAGTCACCGACATAGCTCATCGAGTCGCGAAGCTGAAGTGGCAATGGGCGGGGCACATTGCACGAAGAACCGATGGACGTTGGGGTCCCAAGGTGCTTGAATGGCGACCTCGCACCAGCAAACGAAGCGTAGGTAGACCCCCCACTCGATGGACAGACGATCTCAAGCGAGTCGCTGGTAGCCGCTGGAATCAGGCGGCACAAGATCGTGTGCTGTGGCGATCCTTGCAAGAGACCTATGTCCAGCAGTGGACGTCCATTGGTTAAAACGAACGAACGAACGAAGCTAAGTACGCTACTACGAACAAAAATTTCAATAATCTTTGAAAATTTTGTGAATTTGTTATGTTATGCAATTTTCAAACTTATTATTAAGAAGAAAAAGGCTTTTCTTTAGCAGATTATTCATTGTATGAAGCTGTTCAAGCTAATTAAGACTTCAACATGCCTCGCGCACTTTTTGTGATTATTTGCATTCGGCGCGGCGGCAAAAATGCGCTGCCAGCTTTTGAACTCTAATTTTAACTATTATTTAGCTAGTCAGGAAAGTTCTTGCCTCTTTCCTGTATTTTAACAAAAGTCTTGGAATTCTTTTCAAAGTTGATTTTCTTGGATTTGAAATATCTAAGTTTTTGTTCGAGAACTCTCTCGCTAGAGGTATCGTTAAATGTCAATATAATATTATTGGCTAAACGAAGCAAGGTCAGCTTGAGTGGATTTGCATTTAGCCACCTGTCCAACTGTCAGAGATTTCTTCATTAATGAACATAATCCAACAGGATATAATACGTATATTTGTTTGATGGTTTATTCGTTTGTCCTTTAACCACCAAAAAACCTCAATATCGCAACGTTCAGGGCGTGGACTGAAAATCGAAAGGTTGACGGTTCCAATCCCACCCGTTGCACTATTGTCAACTCACTCCTAGCACAAGCTATACGCATATTTCCAGGGGAAAGGAGAATTCAGTCACGAACAGCATGGCTAATATTCTTATTAAAAAAAAAAACACCGCAACAGAGTACAGACTACTGCGATGATTTTTTCACATGAGCACTTGGAGACTGGCCTAGGATAGGTACTTTTAGGAATTTTCAAAAACCTAACTCGACGCGAACAAAGTCGTGGACAAAATCTAGTCTATTAAATTTTTACAAGTGACAAGTTACGGGGGGTTAGGAGATACTCCTTAAACCAGCTGCTGAAGATTCATTTCCTTCTCTCACAGTAGTACTCATGTTACTCATTACTTTTTAATCGAATTTTCCGCATCATTGTTCTTCGTCTTCGTTCTTCGTCAGAAGGCATGTTCTTGGTGATATTTATTTAAACAGTACTTTGTATATCTCGACTGGGATTGGGACCGCCCTTTGTCGGCTTTTCGGCAATTAGAGGGAAAAAGCTTCGCTTTTCCGCCGAAGTATCTTGATTATTTTCTGTAGAACGTTCCCGTTGAATTGAACAGAGAGCTTTGTGTATTTTTTTACGAGAAAAGAAATGTTAAAGAGTGCTCAAATTACTCGTGTCTGTACTTACGCGATTGACAATAATGCGATATTTTTGAGGCGAGGCGGGAAAAAAGTATTGTTTAAAAGTGAATTCAGAAAACTATGATTTTCTATACTTAAGTATATATCTGTTATCTACAGACTGTCTATAGCATAATAAATCTAATAAGTTTAATAATAAACATTTCCTATACCTACATATTATCTGTGATGTTCCCAATGTTCCTAATGTATTTAGATAAAGATTCCCCGTAAAAGTACGGAAGTTTAAAGATTTTTTTTTATATATAGCCTCCTAACCCATAAAATTCAAAAGTCGGTTCAGTTAGCACACCCCCGACACTTCATACGTATACAACGAAACCTACCTACTACTGACAAAGACAACGCTATACATAAATTGAGCGAGAGGAATACAACGAAGGGATCACACAATATATTAAACGCGCAATCGAATTATATCACTTTTATGACTAGAACACAGTAGTGATTATATATAACAGGACCATTGAATAAACATAACTCTATTCTATTTTAAAGCTCCTATATGAGCAGTCACGTTTGAGCCCTCTGTAAATTCCTCACGAAGTATTGTTACAACACAAGTGATGAGGCAATAAAACTGTGAGACAGCTTCAGCCTGCGAATAACTGCGCTGTCGTTTGCAATTACAGCAATAAGCGTTCAACACGAGCAGCGCCACAGAGGAATTCTTACTCGGAACAACTAAGTAATTGCCTATTTACAGCGTAATCTATGGAATAACGAGCAACGCCAAAACTCCACCACCACCACTACAGCCCTTTAAACGTCCCACTGTTGGGCACAGGCCTCCTCTCCTATAGCAGAGAGTGATGTAGAGCTTAGACACGCCACGCTGCTACAATACGGATATGTTATGAATCATGATAGTAACAATAACCGGGACCGCGGGCACGTGCTCTCCAAGGCACTTAGTGGAACACCACCAAGTACTCACTCCGAGGTGATAGGTACGGCGAATTGTTTACAGGAAAACCTAAAAATTTTCGTCCCGACCCGGGAATCAAACCCGGGACTTTGTAATCCGTAGTCTAACATGCTTAGCACTAGTGTTGCGAAAAAAATTGACTCAGTGAAAGTCTGAAACAAAGTTTTACACGATAGAATCTAGATGGCGGTTGTAGCCTTTTATATCGCAGTTTATATAATAATAATTTATATATAATAATAATAATTTTTGGAAGAGGTACTTACTTGTAAATGCCTTTAATTTTATTGATAAAATGATAATACTATACCCGATACCGTACCGTATATCTAGGTCGCTCTAGTTCACCAAATCATGAAATCAGTAAATCACTATAGGTCGCATTTTCAACCAGGTAAAGGCAGATCTTTCGCTCAGACGCATATGTATGTATGTATGTATGTATATGTACACACATTATGTGCATATATGTATTTATATATATATATGTCTAATATGTATATTTTATGTATTTTCGTATGTAAGTATTTATAAGTCTATTGTTCGTATATATACTTTTAATTTCCTCTTATATTAGCGTACACCCTTAAACCCTTCTCACTAGTTATTATATATTCCTCAACGAGGTTGCCTGGAAGAGATCACTTCTAAGCGATAAGGCCGCCATTTGTACCTATTTCTCTTAAAATGTATGTTTATTTCATTTAATGTATGTTTTTGGTGTACAATTTCATTCATTCAAGCAATGGCTGGATCATGCGTCATGCTCGTGAACGGGTGCCACCGTCGGAAATGGGGCTACTTTTGTCTGCCCTTCTTCACATGTGCAGAATTGTAAGCACCATTTCGTACCTGTGGTAGATTCATTTGTCGATTCGTAAGCGCTTGTGAAAGTTTATCTGAATAAAATTGAAGATTATATAAATGACTAGCTGTTGCCCGCGGCTTCGCCCGCGTGAATTTCGGTTTTTCACAAATCCTGAGGGAATCGTGGATTTCTGGTTCCTGTTCCCGCTCCCTTTTCCAATCTTTATACTTACTTTCAAGGTAGTTTGCTATATTGATCTACCTATAGCTGTAGATTTGGGTTTTTTCTTAGATATTTGGATCTAAACATCCAAATATTCTTTACATTTAGATAGATAACTTTCACATTTAGATAATTATTTAATAACTAAATAGCTTTACATTATTTATTTATTTATTTAGTTATTTATTTATTGATTTAGTTATTAATTTAGTATTTATTTAATTGCCTTCGGCCACCAGAGGGCGCAGCTGTCGTATCGAGATTCCGCCTGCGGCCGTCAGAGGTCATTGCAATTGCTTCGAGTTTCCAGTTCCGGCCGCAAGAGTTTTGACTATAAGAGGGCACTGCAATCGCTTCGAGTTTCTGGCTTAGGCTGCTAGAGGGCGCTGCTATCATTTTTAGTTTACCGTTTTGACCGCACGAGGGCGCTGCAATCACTTCAAGTTTCTGGCCTAGGCCGCCAGAGGGCGCTGCGATCGTTTTTTAGTTTCCAGTTTTTGCCGCAAGAGGGCACTGTGATCGTTTTAATTTCCAGTTTTGGCCGCAAGAGGGCGCTGCAATCGTTTTGTAGTTTCCAGTTTTGGCTGATAGAGGGCGCTGCTATTGCTCCAAGTTTCTGGCTTAGACCGCCAGAGGGCGCTGAGATCGTTTTTTAGTTTCTAGTTTTGGCCGCCACAGGGCGCTGCGATCGTTTTTAATTTCCAGTTTTGGCTGCTAGAGGGCGCTGCTATTGCTTCAAGTTTCCGGCGTAGGCTGCCAGAGGGCGCTGTGATCGTTTTTAGTTTCCAGTTTTGGCCGCCAGAGGGCGCTGCGATCGTTTTTAGCTTCCAGTTTTGGCCGCTAGAGGGCGCTGCAATTATTTTTTTTTTAGTTTCCCGTTTTGGCTGCTAGGGGGTGCTGCTATTGCTTCAAGTTTCCGGCTTAGGCCACCAGAGGGCGCTGTGATCGTTTTTTAGTTTCCAGTTTTGGCCACCAAAGGGCGCTATGATCGCTTCAAGTTAGACCGCCAGAGGGCGCTGCAATTGTTTTTAGTTCCCATTAAAACTTCATCCCCTATTTTACCACCCTTAAAAGCAGATTTTTCAAAATAACAGAGTTTTATTATTTAAAACTCATAATCTAATTGCCGATTTTCAGGTCTGTAACTTTAAAAACATAGGACTTTCATAAAAATTTTCATCCCCTATTTTACCACCCTTAAGGGGAGATTTTCCAGAATTACTTATACAGGTTTTTATCATTTAAAATTATAATTTCATATCCTATTTTCATATCTGTAACTTCAAAAACATAACCTTCCAACCCCCATTTTACCCCCTTAGGGGAGGATTTTCGTGAAATATTTTCCAGGCTGATATCTAAGCCCTAGAATTAACCTACCTTCCAAATTTCAAGTTGATAATAGCAAAATTATAATTAAAACTTCGCATTAAAACTTTCATCCCCTATTTTACCACCCTTAAGGGAAGATTTTTCAAAATAAAATATACAGAGTTTTATTATTTAAAACTAATAATCTAAATGCCGATTTTCAGGTCTGTAACTTTAAAAACATAGGACTTTCATACAAACTTTCTACTCCCATTTTACCCCCTTAGGGGAGTATTTAAGGGATATGAAATAGCCTATAACCTGCCCCAAAAGTTGGACAACTAAATGCAAAAAGAATTTTTCAAATCCGATCGGTACTTCCAGAGATTAGCGCGTTCAAACAAACAAACAAACAAACAAACAAACTCTTCCGCTTTATTATATTAGTATAGATAAAAAGGCGTGGATTTGACTCGTTCCAGCAATGCGCGAGACGGCAATTCAATCATGTACTTAACATAAAATTGTTATATTGATATTGTAAAGGAAAAGAGCAACCGCCGAGTTTCTTCCTGGTTCTTCTCGGTTGGAATGGCATTCCGAACCAGTGGTAGATTCATTTGACTATTCAAAAGTACTTGTAAAAGTTTATTTGAATAAAAAATTTTCTATTCTAGTATATTCTATTGATTGATTCATTCATTCATTCATTATGTATGTCTGTATGTTTGTTTGTTCCTTTGAGGTAGTCTAGATACCAAACGTAGTTGAATTTTATAGACGTGAGTTAATTAATTATTTATTATTCAGTTACTTCGCTTCCATATTATGATGAAATCATCAAATATTCAATTCAAAATAGTTAATCGGGATGTGCTCTTTGATGCTGGCTTCATTCTGTTTCAAATTCAAGCCCCTTGCTATCGTGAATCACTTCACCTACGATGACCCATCACTTACGACTTAATCATTAAGACTTAAGAGACTTAATTACGACTTCATCTTTAAGACTTATCACTTAGTACGACTTTGCACATCTCGACAACGTTGATACACTTCGAGTATCGAAACAGACATATGAGATGGTGGTAATAAAAAAATAACCCGGCTGAGTTTTCTGTGGGCTCTTCTCAGACCAGGCCGCGTTTGGAACCCTCGTAGTTTTAGTTTTAAGTTTTCGTAGTAATTATCACCATTAAATCACTTTCATGTACTTTATAAAAGTGTACAGTGTACCTTACTTTGAATAAATGAATTTTGAATTGAAACATGGACCATCAAACTAAAATGGACCTTAACCTTATTGCATTGTTTTTTTTTGTCTTCACGTACCTACTTTTGTCTATTAACAAGTAACTATAATATTGGTAAGAAATTAAAAACCCGACTGTGTACTAAATTTTTTTTTAAATCAAAATAAATATACTTATATTTTCGTATTCACCTTTTCAAACCCTATAACACATTATGGCGTTCAAAATCCGCCATTTTGAATTATTTTTCAAATATTTATGTTCTTGTTGACACTCGCGCTGGCATGGCGAATCTAACGACGTGCAAACTTATCAAAATCGGCTCACGTGTTTGGTCTCTACAGTGCCACAAAGGAACAAACATACATACATAATATTATGTACATACATACATAGACTGATAAAAACATTACCACTCCTTTGCGTCGCGCAGTTGGGTAAAAAATTAAAAGTCAGTGAGTCTTTTGTTTTCTACCGTCCTATCGCATGCACGCCACGCGTGATGGGTATGTACCTAGCACAATAAAAACACCTGACCATTGTTCCCGCACGCGCCGCGCTCATATCCGACTCCCGACACCTGTCACATCAATCTTCATTCTATTCGCCCTGTTACCACATGAGTAGATTACATACAGAGAGGAAGCTTCATATAAATAGCCCGCTGTAGGTACACTCACACATAAGCTCTCACCAACGTTTCACGGACGCCCGCGTCTGACCTCCTACCGGCTCAGTTGGATGACAAACATGCGCTTTGTGTGAGTGTACCTACAGCGCGCCGCTTGAAGCTTCTTCTCTGTACGTACCTATATCTACTCATGTGCTGTTATCCCCGTTTGTTCCCGTTGTTGTGCTACGCCTTGTCCGAGGGAAACACGATTCCGATAGATTATGGAGATAATAGGGCATTCTCCTTTCATGTGCGGACCGCGCGGTGGACAGATACCTATAGGTGTGCCTATTTATCTCACCCGTGCCGTGACGTGCATTTTATTTATTTACTACCCCGGATTCGCACGGGTAGTAATTACCCGCGACATCCCACCATACATTGTTTCGTTATATCTCAAAAGGATTAGCCAGCGTTTTAGATGACAGCTCCCAGGCGACATCACTTTCTCCGACATTTTCAACAATTGTCGTCATATTTCAACCAATTTATGTATAGTCTGTTCATTTACTTACGGTCACCTTTGATTGCGCCGCCTCGGCACGCGCGGTGTCTTGCCAAAGGGACCGCCGGCGACATCAAAAGATGCCGCGCGGGGTGTACAGGTACAAGGGGTTTTGGCGTTTTATACCTACTCATATTTTTATATTAAAATTCTCTTTCCTTTTTATGTTTTTTATATTCGTATTTTATTACAATATAACCATAAACATAAAATATAATATTATCATGAACACGGGTCTTCTCTCAAAATGAGAAGGATTTTAACCATAGTCTACCACGCTGGCCAAGTGTGGATTGGCAGACTATTCGGAGATTCTGTTAGAATAGAAAAAAAAATTACAAACAGTAAAAAAATAATAAAAATAAAAGCAGAATACTAGGAGCACCTGCGCCTGTACCGACACTATGTTACCGAACGAACTATACCTAAACTTTCCTCATGAATTACTCTGTCTATCAATGGAAACCGCATGAAAATCCGTTGAGCAGTTTTTGAGTTTATACCGAACAGACTGACAGACAGAAGCGGCGGGGGACTTTATTCTATAATATGAAGTTATTTTTAAATTCCGTAGGAACTCTTTAATAATAGACTGTCCATATTCTGGATGCAAGCTATCTCAGGCAGTAGAGCTCCGGTCTCCGGCCGCTAATATAATATTAATAGGGCTCCGAGCAGCTCATGGGATACGAAAAATTTAAAAATATGTAACGAAGGCAAATATTATAAACGAAATTGTGTATATAATAACAACGAAATATATCTTGACACGTAGATCGAACAATGCTTCAGCATAAGCGAAAGTCAAATTTCATTTATGTTTCTGTTAGCAGTTCAATTATTATTCAACGTCACATTACGTTTAAGCGGTCCATAAAATTATACTTGATAATAATTATAAGCGTCCGAGCGACTTCGCAGTTTGTTATTGTGTAGCTTGCTATAATGTATAACAATGGAGTATTACAAGGTCTTAAGGTAACTTCTTGAGGGTAATTAAAACTTCTAGAAACAAGAGCAAGACCAAGTTTATGAGATTTACATACAAATGTTCGTATTCGTGTAATTTAAAGTAGGTACATATATATTATAATCTTTACGGAAATCTGACAAACCACAGACACAGGTATTAGTTTCTATAGCGTGTGTACCTACAGTGCATCTTTGTATTGACTCCTATAGAATAAATAGAGTGACTTTTCAGCATTAAATGTATCGATGCGTGGAAAGTAATTTCTGTCTTTAATAAAAGCCTCACCAACGCGGGCAATAAATATGTATGCTGACAAAAAATTATGTGCCCCTAATAGAGTAATAGCGTGTAATAAAATCAATCCACGTATTGAAATGGCAATCTGTTTAACTATTGCCTATATAAACTCTACACTTTACCACATAATATATCTGGATTAAATCGAACTACATTGTATAGATTTTGAATTACCATAATATAGGTTATTAATTCTTGTAATCCGCTAAAACAAACTGTATGGTACAAAATGCGGCATGCGCTTTGCACCGCCCACCCTCCTGCTTCTAAACATGCCGGAAACCATGCTGTATTGTCTTGCCTGTTTAGGTGTTTTAGGGCTCACACTGTCGCACTGCACAACCACTCAGTTCCGCTGTCGGACCACGACTGACTCTCCACCTCGACTCCCGACCACGCACGTGTGACGTAGCGAGGTGACGTAACGACGCGTATGATTGGTGTGCATGAGACACCAATCATTTTAGTCAATACACTACACAAGCCAACAACATGTACCACCACCACGCAACACCACACAAACCCTCCAAAACGCATTAGAAGCACGTTTCACTCCGACACCGGATCACTCTCAGGAGATGTAGACTCTACAATGCACGATTGCAAAGTGTAGATAAGACATTCCATATTATGATTCTCCTAACGAAATTCTTCCCAAAAGGACGGTTGTTCCCAAAAGATTTTCAGTCCGTTAGAGTAGAATAGAATTTCCTTGTTTTAAGCGAAGCGCTATTTAGTCCGGGCCCTGAAGGTAATTAACCGCTGAGACCATGCTTCAATGTCGCCGGGAAAATATTTTGTGCAATAAAATTCTCTGACAAACTTACGCTTGAATGCACCTTAATTTGTTTAGTTTAAGCTTGTCTCGGGAGTTTGACGGAGTTCGCCCTGGTTCGCTCGTCCTTTGTTTTGCTTATACAGAATTTATAAAACTTTGAAAGATACACCGTAGCAAAATTCGATCATGATAATGTGTTTTTTCGCCTTTTTTCAACCAAATACCAAATTCCAAGTTTATTTCAAGTTTATTTATTGGCCACTGATTTTTCCGTCAATTGGTAATTACATTTTTTCTTAGATTATTAGATTATTTCCTTGTCTTTGTGATGTATGATGATGAGTACTAAATAAAAAATCGGGTGTTTCATTTCTTTGTACCGACATCGATATACCATCTGGCGTCGAGGATGGGACATATAGTAGCAACTTTAACGTCAATTTATAAAGCTCGTTATACCCTAAGCCCTCATACGCATTAGCGGTTGCGGTAGCGGTGCGGCAAGCCGCTTTTTATATTTTTATATGCAACCGCTCATTTTGTACGCACTAAGCGCTCGTACGCATTAGCGGTTGCGGTAGCGGTTGCATATAAAAATATAACCGCACCGCTACCGCAACCGCTAATGCGTATGAGGGCTAAGTCATACCGATCATAAGGCCGTTAATACAGGTCTATGTTGTTACTCTATTTATACGCACTCATTTGTAGTTAAAATACTGTAATGTCATTAGTTTGAGTAGATCAACACATTGTCAATATTACCTAATGCTTTTACGATGATGAGTACTAATAATTTAACCGCCTAAATAAATAGAAGCGTAGCATGTACCTATCTAAATTCAATATCTTGATAAAATATCTTATCGATTTAAGTTGTGAGTCGAGTAACTGCTAGATATGGATAAAGTTTAAGTACCTACTAGAAGAATGTATAATAAATAAAATAATGTGCCTCCTGTGACAGGTGATACAAGTCAAAAATCACCATTTTACAGGAGAGCAAAAACAAGATTAAAAAAATTCTAGTTCGCGATCTAATTGGGTTAGGTTAAACTTGAGTGCTTTCTTTTATAGATAAAAACATTCACTTTCAGCGTGTATTTAAATTTTTGCGGTAAATATTATAGTTTTAAAGTAATTCTTGAAAAACCTGTGAGTTGTACCTTTTTTAATTTCTAACCGATGCTAAAGTTACGTGATAAATGATACAAGTACAGTTAAATTACGTTACACCTATATATTGTCTTCGTGTAAATTGATATACATAAAGTAAAAATATCTAATAACTCATTAGAATATATTCCCAACCCAATGGTGCTCAAACAAAGGATAAATGTAATATCTCAAAGATGAGATTTTTTTACTTATCAGTCCCCTATTTCAACAATTTAGCTGAATTGTATCAGTTTGCTAAAATTTTGGTCTTCTGAAAAATGTGTTAAATAATACAACTCATGTTATACCCCTCACTAAAATGCATTTTTATGGTGCAAATAAATACAAGTTTTACAAAAATAAATCAACGTTTGTGAAACTTCTTCTAAACCAATAATTCACTAATAAAATACTAGCTGATGCCCACAACTTCATTTCGGGTGTATTCTTAGAAGTATCTTATATAGATTTCCAGGATGTAAACTGCAAAAATATAAAGGTTTTTATCTTCAATATGATGGACTCCCACACAAAGATTTAACCCCTATTTCAACCCCTTCAAGCCTTTATTTCGCAACAAAAGATAACTTATGTTGGTCTCCAAAGTCTAATTTATCTCTGTTCCACAGTGATATCTAACAGAGTTAGAGTCTGTTAGTGTTATCTAACAGAGTTACATTCGCATTTATAATATTAGTATGGATTAAGTCCTTACATATTATGGAACTGGCGTTTTATCGAACTGGCTACTATGATCTTATATATCTTGGCGTATTCCAAATTTAAATTTATTTCTTTAGTGGTTTATGTATTTGTTTTTTGAATCTAGTGATTCATTTGTTTTCGCTCAATTTGATTTTTCTTTGACATCGATCTGTTCAAAAAATGGAAAACTTATCGCATAATTTACGAATACGAGTTCCACAGTGGCACCAGTACTGCAAAAACAATTCGAAGGATTAATGATGAGTATGGGGAAACCCTTACTGTAAAAGAAAGCATGGTACGATTCTTGTTCCAACGTTTTTGTTCTGAAAATTTTGACCTAAAAACAAACCCCGTGGACAGCTGGAAACCCTAGTTGACAATGAAGAATTAAAGATGATTGTGGTAGCGGATCTATCGCAAACTATGTTAGAGTTAGTGGCAGGCTTCGGTGTGAATGATATAACAATTTTAATTCACTTAAAACAAATTTGAAAAGTGAAAAACTCGAGAAATAGGTACCTACCGCATGAATTGAGTGGAGCACACTAACAAACACGCATTAAGTGCTGCGTTACATTACTCAATTGTCACAATAACGACGGAATTTTGAATCGTATTGTTATCAGTGATGAAAAATGGTGTACGACAGTCGGAAATGCTCATCACAGTGGTTGAATCCATGAGAACTGGCGAAACTCAACTGGTGAAACTGTCCCAAACGAAAGTTGACTCAGAAAAAACTACTGGTGCGTGTTTGGTGGACCAGTGCTGGTATCATACACTATGGCTTCCTAAGATCTGGCCAGACAATAAAGATAGATCAACAATTTCAAACCATGATGGAAACGTCAGCAGTTCTACAACCGAAACTGGTCATTTCTCTTGCCCAATGCTGTTAACTTAGACCAACGCTAGACCTCATACTTCACAACAGATAGTCGCTAAATTAAAGGTGCTGCGATTGAAATATCTCCAACACCCATCACTCTCCCCGGGAGTTTGCTTAAACAGATTACTACTTTTTTCGGAATTTAGTCAATTTCTTGCAAGGAAAACAATTCAATAACAAAGTCCTAATATTTTAAAACTCTGTAAAACTCATGATCGCGCTCCTGAAAGCATAACAAAACAGATATTACTTCTTATCGGTTGAAACAGTAATCTTGAAGTGGTAGGCTATTGGTACTGTCTTTATTGTAATCGTAATAGCGTAAGCTTTACCTCGTTTCAAACAATCCATAGTCTTGTATTCATCATCCTTGAATTCATTTTGTGTAAGAAAAACGGGGAATATTTTCTTTGGTATGCAAAACAGATCGAACATCACACCACATCAACTTTCCAATGCAAGAGTAAGAAATTGCTTGAAAACATGTTGAATCACAAGTCATTTAGATAACAGTACCTATGTACGTAAACTTTGCTGTTTTGTTTGAACGCACTAGTTGGTACCAATCTCTTTGCAAGTGAATAACCATACTCATGTGCTTCTTCTTACGCTCAATTAACGCATGGTTGGTGTCAATCTCCATAAGAGTATGACTTGACGATTTCACTTGTATCATTTAGCACGTCTCCTTCTTCATACATTTTTTCTAGATTTGGTTTGAGTTTTAGATACAATTCAATTTATATTCGTTTACACAGATAATGTTGATTTGTACACAATGATGCAAGTCGAGATGTATCACTGATCACAAATTAGGCATAAATTTAGATTGTGATTATTAGGTACTAGCTGTTGCCCGCGACTTCGTCCGCGTTAAAAAATTTTAAACGGGAACCCTTTGTTTCCCCGGGATAAAATAGTAGCCAGTCACTTTCCAGGTCCTCAACTAAAAAAATGCAACTGCAAAAAATCACTTCAATCTGTAGTTAAATGT
This sequence comes from Melanargia galathea, assembly GCA_920104075.1. NCBI lineage: Eukaryota > Metazoa > Arthropoda > Insecta > Lepidoptera > Nymphalidae > Melanargia > Melanargia galathea. The sequence continues at coordinate 4,541,364 of OV049859.1, read as the reverse complement.
CCGATAATAATAATATGTCGAAAGTAAACCATTTTACCCCCCTTGGGGTGGATTTTCGTCAAATTTTTCTTAGCTGATGCCTACCCCCTAGAAAGAACCTAACTTCCTTTCAAGTTAATAATAACAATAACTAAAACTTCACATAAAAAGTTTCATCCCCTTTTTTACCACCCTTAAGAGGATATTTTCCACACACTACCACACCACACCACACCACCACAACTTATAAAGGTTTCTATTTAAAATTTATAATGTAAATGCCTATTTTCATATCTGTAACTTCAAAAACATAGAACTTTCATATAACCTTCCTACCCCCATTTTACCCCCTTAGGGGAGGATTTTCGTGAAATCTTTTCTAGGCTGATATCTAAGCCCTAGAATAAACCTACGTCTCAAATTTCAAGTCGATAATAACAATAATTAAAACTTAACATAAAAACTTTCAACCCCTATTTTACCACCCTTAAGGGAAGATTTTTCAGAATAAAATATACAGGTTTATATTATTTAAAACTAATAATCTAAATGCCGATTTTCAGGTCTGTAACTTTAAAAACATAGGACTTTCATACAAACTTTCTACCCCCATTTTACCCCCTTAGGGGAGGATTTTAGGGATACTAAATAGCCTATAACCTTCCCGGAAAATTGTACTACCAAATGCAAAAAGAATTTTTCAAATCCGACTGGTACTTCCAGAGATTAGCGCGTTCAAACAAACAAACTCTTCCGCTTTATTATATTAGTATAGATATGTATAATTGTACCCTAATCAGTTTTGAAAAAAATCTGTTCAAAGTGATATAACTCTAATTATATCAATATTCACGATAAATATACTAAAAATAAAATGTGAAAATTAATATAATCGCACTTATACCACGAAGCACGAAAAATAATGCATGCAAAAAATTACTTATTGAGGTTACAACTTGAAATATATCTATATGCACGATATTTTTGCAAAAATGCTGCCACTTATATCACTTTGCACAAAATTATCTCTGAAACTATTATAGTTAGAAGAACGTCGGTTAGACCAAAAAAAAGCTAATTTTTTTCTGATCATTTCTATGTAAAAATCTCAAAAAGGGTACAACTCGACTTAGATCACTCATCACAGGAGGCACAATTATGCATTCGCACGTACAGAAACCTAGTGCTCGAGTCCGCACGTCGCGGTTGGCCGGTTTTTAGAGTTTATCAATGCCTTTATGGAAAAAGTTGGCTTCCTTATTGTTAAAATCTTAGCGTCCGAAAGAAGTTAAGAGCACCTGTGTCACGACATTTTTTTTGGAGCGCCATTCGCGTAGCATAAAATATTTAGGTTTCCACAAATTCATTATCCTATGTTTTCTTCAAGTAATGTTACAGAATTTTTATATTAAGTAGTCTTAAACTTAGTCTTAGTTTTGTTTTGGTTTTTGTTTTTGTTTTTGTTTACACCTAAAATAATTACCGACGTTGAACAAACATCTAAGTTGAAGATACTGGGATTTAAAAAAACTTAAATGAAAATTATTTCCATCATATTATTTATAGGTTGAAAAAAAAAAATCTTCATCGGACTATTCTAGTGATCCGAAACCTGAGATCAACAATAACCAACATTTAATGTTGAACTCATTAGATTTGGTAAGTAACTACTTACGCAACAACAATAATTAAAAATAATGCAATAAATAAATAATTACTAAGATAATTAAAAGTGTCTCGGCGATTATTCCCGTCCCTCCCATTAGCTGTTGCTTAAATAAAAGCAGAAAACTCGTAGTAATCGTAGCAATCTCGTAGCAATTGCCTACGCTACAATCTTTCAAATTCCACTTCACAAAAAAAGTCGAATTTTTCTTCGTTATTGGAAGTAGTTAAAAAGTTGAACTGCTTGCAAAAGGTAAGTTGTGTTGTCAAATAATAATAAACTCAATATAATAATATATAATATGGAACTCATATTTAAGCTAAAGACAGCTATTCCATGTACCTACTGGGGGTTTTAAAGTTAAATAAGTTTCAATATTATGTGTGGTGTGGGCGAACACTATATGAAATAGCCCGCCCGGGTCTATGTAATAAAATTACGGTTAACTCAACTAACTTAAGTTAATCCAAGACAACACGCTTATAACAAGTTTACTGGAACATTAGGTAAACTGTATAGGGATGTGAAGTTTTATAAATCATCCGGTTAGGGGCGCTGAGAGAAATGGTTGCCAACCATACCGTTAAAAATAGTCATCATCATCAAATCCACTATATTTCACTCTTTATTGTGTTATTTGTTAAAAAATAAAGTAGGTATACAAAATACTGTTTTCATCATCCTATTAATTATAAAATCTGTTTAAAAATTAAACGTTCATGGATGGGACAAACTTTGCCATGAAGAAACTCATTACTTAATTTGTTTGATGACTTCGACTTATTAATTGTGTTTTTACATATTGTTTGATCACCAAAGTCTGCTCGACACAATGTAACAAAATCGCGGACCACAGTTAATTACAATGAAAACATTTTGTATGTATCAACATAATAATGTAAGCTGAGGCGCAGAGCAAAGGTAAAGCCATTAAAACGATTCCGGCTTAATTGCGCCCGACAGAGGAGAGGGCTTAACAAATACGACGGGACGGTTGGTGTCTAAGGCGCATCGCTCACTGAAAACTCGACGCAGAATTGGGGCGGGCGGCTCGACCCGGATTCCTATACCAATAATGTATGTACTTAGTATCATATTATATCGTATACAAATATGTGTTAGGTATGTGTAATATGTACCATATTACACATGCCAACCTAGGAAAGGCTCTCGGTTGCACTCAGTTTAAGTATAGGTCTCGCCATACAAATATTCGTCTCTGAGCTTCGTGCGAGACAAATACTCGCGCAGGTTCACGCAAGCTTCGTCCCTTTCTGTCCGCCCACTGATACCTAAAATATGCTATTGTGACGCACCTTGCGATTATATTCAGAGGATAATAATAATCCCTATTGGTGAAAATTTTAAGCTTCATCAATCTGTAGTGAAATCAACACGGGGACGCGAACTAAATCTGCAATAGTGTTTTAATTTTTTCACTATGCCACCATTCCTTCTGGGCCGATTTCGATGCGGGTTTTGCATTACACAGTTATCAACTCAGACCAGGTTATTATGTTTTAAGGTTGTTGAACTACCCGACGACGTTTTGTGTTTTCTTTTTGTATTAATTTAAACGTTTCACATATAAATTAATTATAAATGATTCTTATGTTTTGCACATGAATTCCATCTCGGACACACTGTATATAAAAGGTATAAACTTTGTCCAGCTCTTTAACCGCAAACCAACTGCTTATTCAACCGTGTAAACTGTATATGAAGATATTCAATTTTATGGTTATTTGAAATATGTTTTAAGCTCTTTATAGGTCACCAGGCTTCAGATAGCCGTGAGTTTTTAAGATTTTTTTAATATCTTGTATAGGGTAAAACCCGGATAGATGCCGCAGTTGGATAGATGCCTCAGTGTCAAAAAACCTGACTTCCCAAACTCGCGACTAAAAATTGATAGTTTAAATAAGAAGCGCAGGTCCCCCAAACCTCAGGCCCCTACACACATTTGTATTAAAACAATTTGTTTCGCTTGTGCGTGTGATTATCTCCGCAGCGAACGCGGCAAATCCTTCAAAGTTTTAGAGGCGATTATTTGCCGTTGTATAACTTTTGAAGTAGTAGAAGATTCTGTTATATTTTTTATTATGTCAATACACTGGTTCAATAAGTGTACACCTAAGTGTAAATAATCGCTCTTTAGTTTTTAGTTTATTTAATAAATAAAAGGGCATCTATCCATATCAAAAAGGATAGTTGCCTCGATTTTTCGAGGTATAGGTGCCCTTAGAGGCATCTATCCCCTAATATACCTATAGATATATCAAGTATTTTTTTAATATTTTTAATGTTCTTTTATATTTTTATTTCTTTTTTAAATAAATTCCTGATAGTTTTAATATACTTCGGGGCATCTATCTCTTTCAGCCCGATCTGTCCAGTGGTTTGAGCTGTGCGTTGATAGATCAGTCAGGCAGTCAGTCAGCCAGTCACCTTTTCCTTTTATATATTTAGATAATAAAACGTTATGAAACTATGTATTTTGCTTATTTTTTTTCATAGGGCATCTATCCTTTTTAGTATTTTCATAGTGGGGCATCTATCCACACAGGTAGGCATCTATCCCCAAAAAAAAGGGTCTGCGAAAAGTTAAATTCTGCAAAATCTGTAATCGTTAGGACAACAAAAACAAGTCATAATGGAACCCAAAAGATTAAACTAGCTTTATTCATAAATATTATTTGTGATAAATTAATATTTTAAAAGTTATGAGGCCATTTCAAAAAGTGGGGCGTCTATCCGGGTTTTACCCTAATCTACAGCCCTGTCGCTGTGTTTATTTGCTTGAAAACCCTCTCCCGGGTTCGCACGTTCCGTTCGGTTGCACAAAACAACTCGGTTCATAGTTTATAGTTACAAAGCAGTGTAGTAAACCAAGCGCTATGTAATATGGCGCTTGGTTGGATAATTAAACGTTGTAAGGCAAAAGCACTTTGTTGGTACTTGTAGTGAAAATTTATAGCTAATTCTAAGTATATTACGATGCATTTTCATTCGCAGCAAAGTTTGCGCAAATGAAAATGGATTTTGCTTGTTAGTTTCTTAGAGCTTTAGAAATTAGTCTACCATTTCGTCATATTATGTCAATTATGGTTATCTGTGTACATCTTGCACCTGCTCAAAATATACATATTTGTAGTCTTAAAGGATGCGCCATCATCTACTGCTCGACATAGGTCTCTTGTAGGGACTTTCACACGCCACGGTCGTATGCCGCTTGTATCCAGCGGCTCCCTACGACTACTGTGTGCTTAGTCTAAATCGGAGCACTCGAAAACGAACTCGAAAACTATTGATCGATTTCAGAGTAAAATAGACCTAAAATGGCTTGTATTAAGGTTTGAGTTCGCCAATACATTCAGCATTGTTCGAATGCTGAATGTATTGGCGAACTCAAACCTTAATACAAGCCATTTTAGGTCTATTTTACTCTGAAATCGATCAATAGTTTTCGAGTTCGTTTTCGAGTGCTCCGATTTAGACTAAGCACACTGATGTCGTCGGTCCACCTAGTGAAGTTTCTGTCTAGGTCTGGGGGGTCCTTGTAATAGATAAAAAATGCGCACAGCGCAATTAGTAGTTATTTATCTGATAGGTACGGTGGAGTTTTCTTGACTTTTATAATAATTATTTAATAACACGTTAGGCTACTTACCTTCTTGAAAGGATTGCCAAATTCAAGCTCTCTAAATATCATAGATGCCACAATGCGTTGTGAGCATGTGAGCGTTATTTTTGCTCAATAAGCGAAATCGGTCTTTGGGCCTAACATTTAGAATACATACATACATACATACATACATACATACATACATACATACATACATACATACATACATACATACATACATACATACATACATACATACATACATACATACATACATACATACATACATACATACATACATACATACATACATACATGCATACATACATACATACATACATACATACATACATACATACATACATACATACATACATACATACATACATACATACATACATACATACATACATACATACACACATACATACATACATACATACATACATACATACATACATACAAAATAAGTTTATGGAATAGATAAGCCTACCCGTGCGAAGCTATCCCAGACCTTAAGGAGTGTAAAACATTGCCAAGATTTAGTACGTTAGAGACAGAGGTAGGTACAAGTATAAGAATCCAATATTTGAATAGTCAGGACCCAAGTTTAAATATTTAAGTCGGTGGCAGAAAGCTACTCACTAAATTTGTTTGCTGTGTCAAGATTAACATCAGGAAGAAGCACCTCGAATGTCTGAACCACAGATTAGCGATCGTGCAGTCAGGGAACGCACATTCTCAGCGTAGTGCCGCTACTAATCAGTACCCTCTCAAACTGCACCTATTAGTACGTTCCAATACCACCAGTTGGAATATTCGATTCAATTTAAGTATTTCTTCTGAGGAGGTGCATATACGATTAAGTTCGATAAAACATCAAAAATCATCAATAATAATAATTCAAGTATATTCTATCGTTGTGAGGTTGATGGTGATGATTATGTATACCTCATATTAAAAGTAAAGTTAAAATTAATTATTAATTACTAGGTATACCTATTAGTAGAACTATTAGTTTCTAAATGCGCCCTAATTTAAGAAGCCTACAGGAAAGTCGGACGGGTATTATTTTTGACCCCCGACGCAAAAGTAACGGGGTGTTATAATATATAAGTTTACGTGTGTGTATGTGTGTGTGTATTTGTCTTTTGCGCTCAAAGGGGTGAACCGATTTGAATGCCATTTTTTTTTGTTTGAATGGTAAATTATTTGAGAGTGTTCTTAGCTATGTTTGACGAAAATCGGTGATGAAATACATCATCTGTGGAAATTTAAACTGTCTAACTATCACGGTTCATGAGATACAACCTAGTGACTAATGGACAGACGGACAGCGGAGTCTGAGTAATACGGTCTCGTTTTACCCTTTGGGTAGGGAACCCTAAAAATCCCTCTCCGCAAACTCATTCCGCGAAACGATTACTGCTGTACGATGCTGTACGATGTAAGCGGTATTGTAACCGATTGTTCAATTTCTGAACTGTACAATCGCTTTACTACAACTAGCCTGACACGCGACGGTATAAATTTTCTTGGCAAATTGAAATTTTCCGTCGCACTGTAAGCATATTTTATCAGCACTTTTTAAATTGAATTGTTTGTTATCTCTCCTAAGAAGTTTTTCATACACAAACAATAATAAATTATTTGTGAATGAAAAAGTCTAACTACTTACCTAACTGATTTAACTGTTAGGAAGCGGACTAAAAACCGAAAAGTCGACCGTTCAAACCCCACCTGTTGCACTAATAGTCTAATAGTCGTAAGTACCAACCTACCCTAATGCCAGCATTGTTTAGTTGTAGTGGAAAGGAGAATATTAGACATGAATAACTCAGCTGTTATATTCCTTGAATAATTTATGGCCATCCCAGGGCCATTCACATTTGGTCATATCATGAACTAGCTGACCCCCGCAACTTCGTTCGCGTGGATATAGGTTTTTATATAGGATCGGATCGGATCCCATAATTCTTTTATGTACCTAAACTAAATGTAGCCTAAGTTACTCCTTATAACATTGAAAGTTCCATTAAAATCGATCCAGCCGTTTCGGAGATTAGCTGGAACAAATAGACAGACCAACAAACATAAATTTAAACGTACACCAGTTTAAAATAAGCCGTACGTTCAAAGATCCGGGTCCCAAGTTATTTGAACCCAATACTCAGGGTTGTAATGTCTGTCATTTCTGAACTAAAAAACCTATGACCTTGAAATATTTACGGGACAATACGCAAAGTATTACCTTTCTAACAAAAAAAGAATGAGTAAAATCGAACAACGCGTTAATGAATTACAGCTAAATACACGTTTTAACTTTCATCCCCTCTCCCAAGCGAACCGTGCTGAATTTCGGGATAAAAAGTATCCTATGTCCTACCTCGGAGTATAAACTCAAATCGTACCAAGTTTCATTCGAATCCGTTCAGTAGTTTCGGCGTGATGCGCGGCCAAGATACAGACAGACAGACAGACAGACAGACAGACAAAAATGAAAAAAATTGCAGTTTTGGATTCAGTATCGATTATAGAGTGCCCTCCAATAAAAATTTTCAAAATATCTTCAATGTACAGAATTGGATCGGTTACAGTTTTATTATATTATAGATAATAGATATAAGATGCTCAAAAAAGTTTATAGTAAAAATTCGAAATAAATGTGAATATCACTATCACGAACTTATTTATTGTTCTTAGGTATAAAATTAATGAGGCGAAAATAAATGAGCTACGGAAGAAGACTCTTTTCTTCATATTTTTATTTTATTTCATTCGTTCATTTAGCTTTGCCTACTCAATCTTTTAAGTGATTTTAAGTGCCGTACAGGTAATATTTGTACCTAGGCATTCAAATAGTCCATGGTTCTAGCAGCTGTGTGAGCGGGCGTTTCCCGCGAGACGTCCATTAGATTGCTAGAAACAAAAGAGTGACAGATTTAATTTTTTTTAAATACTTAGTTAAAAAATAACAACACATAGGTGACCAATGATTTTCAGCAAAGAGATTTGTATTAAAATTAATCGTCAACTCAAAATAGTTTCAAAAAAAAAGAGACTGTATTTATTCTATACTTAGCTAACAATTTTCGGTACAACCTAGTAGACAGGCCATTTCATGAAAAAGTAGCACACTTTTTCATGAAATGGCCTGCTGCTTCATGATGTGGATAATTTAACGATCAGGCGTCTACATATGTACATACCCACTCAGAAAACCCTTGTACAGGCGAGCTCCCGAGAGACATTTCAATTGTTATGAATGAAGACACTATTTGTCTTTCACTAGCTCTACGTTTTGCTTGTTGGAAATAATAAATGGACTGGTACCCACATGACTGAGTAAATTGAAATTGAATAGTGAATTTAAATCATTTCATTGTTCTCTCTGCAATTTGATTTAATTAATGTGAATGAGATAATAATAACATTTATATAATTGTAATAAATAATAAAATTAATATTTTTAATCACGACACTTATGTTGTAGACACATACATAGGTATGTATATTGAGAGGCTTAAATCATAATCATATCAGCCGTAATGCAACTTTTCAAATTAAATACCTAACACCGGGGGGTTTTTAATCATAGGTAACGTTTTCCTGTCGAGTCAAAATTACAGATTGATGAGTACAGAAACGCAAATGCCTCTTTATTTTTTTAATTTACACTAGGACCTCAGAACCGCTAGTGTAACTTAAGACAACGGGGATAGTGCATACGCTTTAATGATACATTAAATGTACAATAACAAAAAATATATATTCTTAAGTACCAGTTTTACAGTCAGATTTGCTAATAAGTTAGGAGATTGAGCGCATTTTGATTTAAAATGGTGAAAGACGCAGTATTTTAAAATCTTTCAATACATGCATATACATAATATTAGTAATTCTTTTAAATAGTCTGTAACTCAGAAACTTTCAATTTTTACCCTAAATACGGCTGCTAAAATATCACTCTTTGTATTTGCGATGTACCTACCTATTTATGTAAACACATCGCGGATATCACAGCAAATAATACCATCAGCTGTCGCATGTTGCTTTTGTGTAAAATGTGTTTATGCTCGCAAACATTCAATTAATCACAGTGTATTGATTCTCGAAGCTCCAAGCTCGTAAAGAGAGTTCACGTTATGCCACATATTACCTACTATTTATATCGTATAGCCACATTGGTTCATTCTGTCGTGTTATCCCCATATCCCCTACGTCATTTTATTCGTCGTGTAATCCTGCCGCTGAGGCTTAGTGTTCAATGTTCAGTCGAGCTTTACAAGGCGTTGGCAGTTTCAATTTTGGTGCTATCGATTGTCTAGTGAGTATCTTGCGTATACCTATCTAATAACATCACTGGCTCTTATTTTGCTCAAAAGCTAAGCCTGGCAATACATTGAGGCAATAGGGCCAGGGTTCTGGGGTATCATGCCCATGAACGATCATTTGGACAGCGTATATATTTTTGTGCTTAATTTTTTTTATCGGTTGGTAATTCGTTGTATTAGATAATTTAATATGACTGTAAAAACTAAATCTATATATATAAAACAAAGTCGTGTTAGTTCGAACACTTATAACTCGAGAACGGCTGAAGCGATTTTCATGGTTATTGATTTGTTGTATTTGTCTCCATCCCGAATAGCAAAATAACTATTAAAAACATTGGAAAATTGACGAAAAAATAAAATAAAATAAAAAACATTTTCTCATACAAAATGTTCACGGGTTTCGTAACTGTCAAACATCCCGTCGCGTGGATACGATAAACTCTCTCACCCTCTCACCCGTATTAATATATATATAGCTGCTCGTGCTGATTCATTGACTGACTCACTGATTGATCACCCCTCCTGTAAAATTTTGTATGAAAAATTTTTTTTTCACTAATGGTTTCGTATAGACGACAAAAATTCATTCGGAACAAAAATATGGAGAGAGCTGATGATTGAGGATTTCAGAGACGAGCGAATGGCACGCTTAAGGTATTGAAGATAGGTGGGGGGTGCTCGAGCAAATGTCACTCGAAACATCATCCAATTGGCAGTGAGCTGAAAAAAAATTCAAAATGGCGAAAAAAAGATGGCCGCCATACAACTTTCGTCGGTCTCCATCTCGGAGGGTATAAAAGATGGAAGAGTGGTTTCTTCGCAAAAGATGATCAAAATCCAAAGGTCTACTCGATGAATAGAAAAAAAATTCAAAATGGCGGAATTTATTTTTCCATAGAAAATGTATGGCGAATATTGAAGAGACTACAAGTTGTAAACTATGCAAGGCTTTGATGCGGTTCTTTGGAGAACTCTCAAAGAAAAATATGGGAAGACATGATGATTGAGGGTTTGGAAGATGGATGAGGAGCCCGGGCAGGGTATTGTAGATAGATGGGAGGTGCTCAAACAAAAATTACTCAAAACCTCATCCAATTGGCACTGAGCTGAAAAAAAAACAAAATGGCAGATTCAAAATGGCGGCCATACCGTCAGCCTCTATCTCACTAAGCATAAAAGATGGAAGAGTGGTTTCTTGGCAAAATATGATCAAGACCTAAATTCTACTTGATGAACAGAAAATAAACCGGTCAAGTGCGAGTCAGACTCGCGCACCGAGGGTTCCGTACTCCAGAAGTATAAGTACAATCTGTTTTTCATTAGTTTGTCTTAAAAGGTAAGGTGCTAATGAAGCTAGGCCTCTAAATTGTATGAGCGCTCATACAACTCAGAGGTCTATACTGTACTGTCTGTACTGTACTGAAAACTGTACTGTACTGTCTGTTTTGGATAAAAATCGGGTTTAAAAAGCATCAACAACTTTTTATCATTTGGTTTGTATTAATATATATATAGCTGCTCGTGCTGATTCATTGACTGACTCACTGATTGATCACCCCTCCTGTAAAATTTTGTATGAAAAATTTTTTTTTCACTAATGATTTCGTATAGAGGACAAAAATTCATTCGGAACAAAAATATGGAGAGAGCTGATGATTGAGGATTTCGGAGACAGGTGAGCAGCACGCTTAAGGTATTGAAGATAGGTGGGGGGTGCTCGAACAAATGTCACTCGAAACGTCATCCAATTGGCAGTTAGCTGAAAAAAAATTCAAAATGGCGAAAAAAAGATGGCCGCCATACAAATTTCATCGGTCTCCATCTCGGAGGGTATAAAAGATGGAAGAGTGGTTTCTTCGCAAAAGATGATGAGGATCCAAAGGTCTACTTGATGAATTGAAAAAAAAAATCAAAATGGCGGAATTTATTTTTCCATAGAAAATGTATGGCGAATATTGAAGAGACTACAAGTTGTAAACTATGCAAGGCTTTGATGCGATTCTTTGGAGAACTCTCAAAGAAAAATATGGAAAGACATGATGATTGAGGGTTTGGAAGATGGATGAGGAGCCCGGGCAGGGTATGTTAGATAGATGGGAGGTGCTCAAACAAAAATTACTCAAAACCTCATCCAATTGGCACTGAGCTGAAAAAAAAACAAAATGGCGGATTCAAGATGGCGGCTATACAAATTTCGTCAGAGTCTATCTCACCAAGCATAAAAGATGGAAGAGTGGTTTCTGGGAAAAAGATGATCAAGACCTAAAAGTCTACTTGATGAACAGAAAAAAACAAGATGGCGAAATTTATTTTTCTACACAAAAAAAAATTATTGATGGAAAAATACGGAAAGAGCTGATGATCGAAGATTTTGGAGACGGATGAAGAGCACGGCGAGGGTATTGAAGATAGGTGGGACGTGCTCAAACAAAAACTACTCGAATCCTCGCGGTCCGCTTGCGGGCCGCGCACCCACGCGCCATACTAGTTAATATATATATAGCTGCTCGTGCTGATTCATTGACTGACTCACTGATTGATCACCCCTCCTGTAAAATTTTGTATGAAAAATTTTTTTTTCACTAATGGTTTCGTATAGAGGACAAAAATTCATTCGGAACAAAAATATGGAGAGAGCTGATGATTGAGGATTTCGGAGACAGGTGAGCAGCACGCTTAAGGTATTGAAGATAGGTGGGGGGTGCTCGAACAAATGTCACTCGAAACGTCATCCGATTGGCAGTTAGCTGAAAAAAAATTCAAAATGGCGAAAAAAAGATGGCCGCCATACAAATTTCATCGGTCTCCATCTCGGAGGGTATAAAAGATGGAAGAGTGGTTTCTTCGCAAAAGATGATGAGGATCCAAAGGTCTACTTGATGAATTGAAAAAAAAATCAAAATGGCGGAATTTATTTTTCCATAGAAAATGTATGGCGAATATTGAAGAGACTACAAGTTGTAAACTATGCAAGGCTTTGATGCGATTCTTTGGAGAACTCTCAAAGAAAAATATGGAAAGACATAATGATTGAGGGTTTGGAAGATGGATGAGGAGCCCGGGCAGGGTATGTTAGATAGATACAAATTCCGTCGGTGTCTATCTCACCAAGCATAAAAGATGGAAGAGTGGTTTCTTGGAAAAAGATTATCAAGATCTACTTGATGAACAAAAAAAAAATCAAGATGGCGGAATTTATTGTTTCACACAAAAAGTTTTTTTCACTGATGGTTTCGTGGTTTCGTAGAGAGCTGATGATTGAAGATTTTGGAAACAAGTGAGGAGCACGCTTAGAGTATTAAAGATGGGTGGGAAGTGCTCAAACTAAAATTACTCGAAACCTCACTGAAAAAAATGTCCAAAATGGTGGATTCAAGATGGCGGCTATACAAATTTCATCGGTGTCTATCTCACTGAGTATAAAAGATGGAATAGTGGTTATTAGGCAAAAGATGGTCATGACGTGTTTACTTGATGAACAAAAAAAACAAGATTGCGGAATTTATTTTCCATGCAAAATATATGGCGAATATTGAAGAGAATACAAGTTGGGAACTATGCAAGACTTTGATACAGTTCCTTTTCAAAATTTGTTTTTATGGAAGAACTCTCATTCTGACAAATGTTCGGAGAAAAAATATGGTGATAGTGATAATGATCGAGGGTTAGAATTTCTAACTTAAAAATATGGGAAAGATAGGTGGAGGCTGCTCAAACCGCAATATCCGAAAACAAAACCTCGCGGTCCGCTTTAGCGGGCCGCGCACCCACGCGCCATACTAGTTAATATATATATAGCTGCTCGTGCTGATTCACTGACTGATTGATCACCCCTCCTGTAAAATTTTGTATGAAAAATTTTTTTTTCAATAATGGTTTCGTATAGAGGACAAAAATTCATTCGGAACAAAAATATGGAGAGAGCTGATGATTGAGGATTTGGGAGACGGGTGAAGAGCACGCTTAAGGTATTGAAGATAGGTGGGGGGTGCTCGAGCAAATGTCACTCAAAACGTCATCCAATTGGCAGTGAGCCGAAACAAAATTCAAAATGGCGAAAAAAAGATGGCCGCCATACAAATTTTGTCCGTGTCCATCTCGGAGGGTATAAAAGATGGAAGAGTGGTTTCTTCGGAAAAGATGATCAGGAGCCAAAGGTCTACTCGATGAGTAGGAAAAAAAATCAAAATGGCGGAATTTATTTTTCCAAAGAAAATGTATGGCGAATATTAAAGAGACTACGTATAAAAGATCGAAGAGTGGTTTCTTGACAAAAGATGATCAAGACCTTTAGATCTACTTGATGAGCAGAATGATTCGAAGAAAAAATATGGAGAGTAATAATGATCGAGGATTAGGAATATGGGAGAGATAGGTGGAGGCTGCTCAAACCAAAATACCCGAAAGCAAAACCTCGCGGTCCGCTTGCGGGCCGCGCACCCACGCGCCCTACTAGTTAATATATATATAGCTGCTCGTGCTGATTCATTGACTGACTCACTGATTGATCACCCCTCCTGTAAAATTTTGTATGAAAATTTTTTTTTTTACTAATGGTTTCGTATAGAGGACAAAAATTCATTCGGAACAAAAATATGGAGAGAGCTGATGATTGAGGATTTCAGAGACGAGCGAATGGCATGCTTAATGTATTGAAGATAGGTGGAGGGTGCTCGAGCAAATGTCACTCGAAACATCATCCAATTGGCAGTGAGCTGAAAAAAAATTCAAAATGGCGAAAAAAAGATGGCCGCCATACAAACGTCGGTCTCCATCTCGGAGGGTATAAAAGATGGAAGAGTAGTTTCTTCGCAAAAGATGATGAGGATCCAAAGGTCTACTTGATGAATTGAAAAAAAATTCAAAATGGCGGATTTTTTTTTTCATAGAAAATGTATGCCGAATATTGAAGAGACTACAAGTTGTGAACTATGCAAGGCTTTAATGTGGTTTTTTGGAGAACTCTCAAAGAAAAATATGGGAAGACATGATGATTGAGGGTTTGGAAGTTGGTTGAGGAGCCCGGGCAGGGTATTGAAGATATGACATCATTCAATTGGCAGTGAGCTGAAAAAAAGTCCAAAATGGCGGATTCAAGATGGCGGCCATACAAACATCGGTGTCTATCTCACCAAGTATAAAAGATGGAAGAGTGGTTTTTGCCAAAAGATGATTAAGACCTTAAGTTCTACTTGATGAGCAGAATGATTCGAAGAAAAAATATGGAGAGTGATAATGATCGAGGATTAGGAATATGGGAGAGATAGGTGGAGGCTGCTCAAACCAAAATACCCGAAAGCGAAACCTCGCGGTCCGCTTGCGGGCCGCGCACCCACGCGCCCTACTAGTTTATAACTATAATTCTTCTGTACGTGTGTTTGTCACCTAACTCCTCCTAAAGGGCTGGACCGATTTGTATGTAATTTCAATGGGTTCCCGGATGGTTTCAAAACACAATTACCGGGTAGGTACAGGTAATCTATCGGGTCTCAGTTTGTGGCGCCGATGTCGATATGTCACCGGGCAGGACGAAGTCTGCCGGGTAGTTGTAAATAAATTTAAAAGAAAAAAACTTCATTAAAACGTTATATACAACACGTATTTTTTGTTACGATAATATCAATTAGAATATACTTAACAATTTTAAACATATTGAAACTTGTGCAGCAAAACATTTTTAACATGACTTATATCACATGGTTCAATACCCAAATCATTCTCAGCAAAATGTATATTTTCTGCGTTGAAAAGCCACGCTAATACTTTTTAATATATTTTGCAAAGTGTGACCCAGTCCTTGAGTCACCAGGTAGAGGCACTGAAATAATATCTCGTTGAACATTTTAATAATTTTTTTTTATTAATAAAGACCGGTTTTCGTAATCGGTGAAAAAATACGGCATACCTACATGGGTAAAATAAAGTAATAATATACTACAGAATATAAATTATAATTAACTATCCTCTCGGTGAAATTAGATAGATTCTAAAATAATAATAATTATAAAATGAAGACTAAGTATACCTAATTTCCATTAACCTAATTGGACCAACGTAATTTCTGGGACTAAGCATTTGCCAAGGTCTAACTTGAGACACATTATTTGCAATTAACTCGTATTTTGTTACATTTAGATATTATTTAGATATTATTATCTCATCTTCTATAATACATTACTTGAAATATAATTACTGTTGAATAAATAAATAAATAAATAAATAAATAAATAAATATTTATCTTATCTTATCTTATCTTTAGAACCTCATAATACTTCACTCATAATGTCGAGCGCAAAATATACCTATCTTTTGACAACCATGCGATCCAATTAGTAGTAAAAAACGTTATGATACACTTTAGTACCTACCCCTTGTGGTATTTATTCGTATTATAACTAAACTCGTGAATTTTTCAGGAGCCGAGAATATGATGTGTGAAGTATAAATATTTCAAAATACTAAGTATGTCAGTCCAATTAAGGGTAGTTATGAAACTAGATGCGTTGCGTAAAACTAATTTCAGCCACGGCGACCAATCTCGACGGACACTAGCCAATTATCGACGACCTCCCTGGCGCAGTGGTGAGCGCTGTGGTCTTATAAGTGGGAGATCCCGGGTTCGATTCCCGACATGGGCAATTTTATGATTTTTATAAATTGTCTCTAGTCTGGTTTGGTGGGAGGCTTTAGCCGTGGCTGGTTACCACCCTACCGGCAAAGCCGTGCCGCCAAGCGATTTAGCGTTCCGGTACGATACCGTGTAGAAACCGATCAGGGGTATCCATATCTCTTCCAAGTTAGCCCGCTTCCATCTTAGACTGCATCATCACTTACCGTCAGGTGAGATTGCAATCAAGGGCTAACTTGTAGTTGAATAAAAAATTAATAAAAAATGCAGATATTTAAGTGCGCAAATATGTCTACAAATACATATAACACCTTACACCGCTATCTGTCCAACTGGAGGGTGCTACTGAGAATTTTTTTTTTGTTCGATAATTTCAGGATTTCATGATACGCCACTGAATTAGTGAATAAGCTCTTCTGTCAATTGACTAGAGCAGAGTATATGGCTGTGGAGGGTGCATTTTAATATAGAACTACAATTATAATATAGAAGACTAGACAAAAACGAAGACTTCTGCGTAGTATCTATACTAGTTCAGTACAGTTTAGTCTCTTAATCTTCTTTTAGGCTAGTCTAGTCGCGGGGATATGGGCTCCATCAGCGACCTGCAAGCTTTATTTACATGAGAGAGGAGCTCGGAGATCTATGTGTCTTGCTCGTGTTGTTAAGGTTTCAATGTTCTTAGGGTTCAAATAAGTAAGAACGATTGGACACATGGACTTCTCTACGCATACATTTCAGTAGTAAATATAAACATAAAAACTGCCTACACAGTTTCACCGTGCAAACCGTATTTCAAATTAAATAAAGGCTATATTATTTCGTTGGCGTCGTATTGAGCCGATTTTACGCCATCACTGCCAGACGTGTACCCGCCAAAAAAATAAATAACAAAACGAAATTTATCCCGATTCCTATTTTTCTTTTACCTTTTACATTACTTACCTGTAATACCTACTTTTCATGAATTTATTCGTTTGTGCATATTACAATAGGGTAGAATTTATTTTTGGTTCTTTTAAGGCGACATTTCATTCATATATCTTTTGACACGTGATTTTTTCTCGGGTGGATTAATCTGCTAACCAATAGTTATACCTACTATTGGTTAGCAGATTATTTATTAAATGTTAGAAAATAGATCTATTACATCTATAGGAGTCGTCATCGTCGTCAACCGATAGACGTCCAGGGGGGTTATTCTGTAACTTAGTTAGCAACTGAAAATAGTTGCCAACTAATTAGTTCGATATACATTGCTGCTTTACTGTGTAATATTATGAAAACACTTTTTATTTCCCACAGTAAAGCAGCAATGTATATCAAACTAATTCGTTGCCAACTATTTTCAGTTGCTAACTAAGTTACAGAATAACCCAGCATGACTGCCGGACATAGGTTGTTTGTATGGATTGCCACACGCAACGGTCTTTCGCCGCTTGTCTCTAGCGGCTCCCCGCTACTCGTTTGATGTTGTCTGTCCAACTAGGGGGTCTGGTAATATTGCGCCAAGTCACAATTCTTGTTTTTTCAATTTTTTCCCTATCCAATAAAAAAATTATCAAAATCGGACAACTCTGTATAGTTATGCTTGGTCATATATAAGAAAAATATAATATATTATACGGGTCGACATGAGAACCTCCTCCTTTCTTTTGTCGGTTAAAATTCACTTCAGTTAAAAGGCCTCACGGTCATATTCGTTAGTGTCAACTGAGGCCACGCAATAAAGAAAGTGGAGTGTGGACCACTTTCCTTAATATGTAGGCAGTGGCGTAGCATACCTAGGCAGGGCCCCGTATAAAAATTTGTTTGGGGGCCCTTATGAAGAGTAAGGATTTCTCACAAATAAAAAAAAATGTTTGTATAAAATTAAAAGCAATATTTATTCATCATAATTATTTATCTGTCACTTTTTCTAAAATTTTTACAAACAATTCAAATTAAATATATACTCTCCTTGCCTTTTTTTCGGCAAATTGATTTATTAAATCATTTATAGCTGATGATGACTTTAGTTTTTCTAAGGATTCTGCCTCTATGGACAACTTTTTGGACAACATTTTTTGACTTTTGTCATTTCTGAAATAAACAAAAATATGAGTTTTTGTTAATTTTTGCTTACGCACGTCGGGGGCCCCCGTGGCTTGGGGGCCCCGTATAATTGATACGGCATATACGGCGGTAGCTACGCCCCTGTATGTAGGTACTTAGTATGTCGCAATTACACAGGTATATAAGTTATAACATATTAAAGCGTCGGGATCTTAAACTATCGTACGGTGTCATGAATATATTATCTTTTAAAATGTCACCTGAAATCAGGTTTACTAAGCTTCATGAATTTTTCATACAGGTATTCTAAAATTTTCATACCCTTTTATACCTACTTTAAAAAAAGATCTAATGAAAATCTTGATAGTGTACCTACTAGCAGCGAACGGTTGGAATGCTTGTGAAAATTCTTAATGAACTTAAAATGTAGGCATAGACTTTGAATAAAAATGTTTTTAAGAACCTACCTAATTAAGTAAGAGTCAAATTTATTACTAATGTAATACTATACCTAAATGAGAAAGTGTCCGTCTGTCTGTTACCTTTGCAGGCTTAACCGCCGAATTGATTTTAGCGAGCACAGAGACACCATGCTTGAAAATCAAAGAGTTTCCATGGGCTTTTTAAAAACACAAGTACCTAATCCACCTTGGGTGAAGTCCCGGGCATCAACTCTTAGTAAATACAAGCGGACACCCGCGACTTCGTTCGCGTGGATATATATTGGTTTTTAAAAATCCCGTAGGAATCATTTTGTTTTTCCTAAGCTTCTTTGAGCTCATATCATGCTATGAAACTGTAAAAAGTTCACTGGCGGATGTTTAGATAGATCAAAATGTAAACATGCGCCAGTGAAAGTCCCATCAAAATCAATCCAGCCTTCTAGAGATTAGTCGGTTATCTTTAAAGTATCTACTTTCTAACAAAAAAAGAATGAATTAAATCAGACCACGCGTTATTGAATTACAGCTAAATACACGTTTTGACTTTTATCCTTTTCGGGATAAAAAGTATCCTATATGTTACTCCCTAGTATGAACTTAAGGGGCAATTTCAACAAAGCCGTTTTTTCTTGAATTTCGGTGGACTTTTTTATTATTAAGTTTTTTCAACTTTGAACTATGGTTTATTGTTCTTCTTGTTATTGTTTATGCTCTTATTGAATGCCATCAAAATATGTCTTATAAACTCGTGAGAATACGTGTTTAAAATTTTATTGCCACCGAAATGATAAAACTAGCCACCGAAATGATATAAGTAGCCACCGAAATGATAGAAACTGTCCACCGAAATTAAAATTTATTTACGTTATATTTACGAAATTAAAAGCTCGTTATCTACTAGAATTTTCCTTTTTGGTTTGGTTTTCGTTTATTTTTCAGTGTTTTTGACCACCTACCTTCTACCTACCAACAGTTCATGTATTCTTTTTGCGACCATTTCATAAACTTTCTCTACTGAGTAAAAAAAAAAATAGTGTAGAACCAAATATGGGGAAAATCGGTGTACAGGTTCAATATTTTGATGACATAAGTAAGTGTACACTTATGTCAATTTGTATATGAATTATATGAACGTAGGTATAATATAGTTACTAAAAACTCCCTGAAAGTATGTTAATTACGATAGCGAAAAAATTATCAAAATCGGTTCATTAGTCTTTGAGATAATTGCGGCCATACATACATACATACATTCGTACGGGTCAAATACATAAACTCTTTTTTTGAAGTGGTTTAGTTAAAAAATTACCTGCTGGCCTGAATTTTCATCGAAACAAATAATAATCTACCAAAATAATAAAACAATCCACCGAAATGAGACAATTAAACACCGAAATGATAAAGCAATCCACCGAAATGAGATAATTAAGATTTAAAAAAACCGAAATGAGAATTTCTATCATTTCGGTGAGATTTTTGTCATTTCGGTTGACAGTTTAGCCCACCGAATCCACCGAAATGATAACACCGAAATTAGAAATACGGACAAAAATTAGCATTACAAGAAGACTATTTATTACAAGATGATATGAATATTACACAAATAAACGTATTGCCATTACGCACTCTTGAATAGTTTTTTATATGTATTAACTAATTGCAAGACAAGTTATACCTGTACACGGAAATGATAAGAAGTTTGTCACATGCCACCGAATTGAACTACTTACTTTTTTTGCGGGAACACGCAGGCAAGCGGCGCATTTCCTCCTACGATAAGCACATAGACCACACTGTTACCTACATTTTAAGCGCACGAGGGGGGAGCTAGAATTATCCTATGCAAAACTACAATCGATTTAAAAAAAAAACACCGAGATGAGAGGACTTTCTGGGACACAAGCATTTTTACTTACCAGTTTTTAAATTAAGTAGATATTATCATAAAATTATTCTACAACTATACTGTCACTATTCACAATTTAAATAAAAGTAGCCATATACCTAAATAAGCAATACTTTTTGATTTATGAGGGAAATTACATTGAAAAAGGTTGTGAGGACAGCTACCGAAATGATAAATTCGGGGCTTTAAAAATTTTTTATTTCCTAAACTGCAGTCCTAATCAATAAATATTTATTGTCACGCATAGGTATCTACCTATTCTACCTAGAAAAAAATATTAGATCTTTATACTAACGTTGGACAGTACCGATTTCACCCATGCCGTGCGAATTTTGCTGTTGGGAAATCCACCCTTAAAGTGTACTAAGTTTCGTTTTAATCCATTCAGTAGTTTTTGCGTGATGCGCGCACAAACATGCAGACAAATAAACAAACAGATAAACAGACAAACAGACAAAAATAGCTTTTTTACGTTCTATTACTTATTCCTAACATCCCTCAGATATTATTTTGCAAAAATCTTCAATGTACAGATACGGCAAGTCGACGATTTTATTATATACAGATAGATAGAAAATAGATAGATAGATTTATTCACTATTAGCTTCTGCCCGCGGCTTCGCTCGCGTGAATTTCGGTTTTTCACAAATCTCGAGGGAATCATGGATTTCCGGTTCCCGTTTCCACTCCTTTTAACTAATTTTATTTAAAAAGGCATACCTACTTTATTTAATAAATACCTATAATAATTCCAAATAAGTTGTATTGAAAAAAATATGTAGATACCTATAAATGAGTTTTGCTTAAATTAACGTAATATTTATCGAATTAATATTATCATCTCACTTTCGGATGTACTGGAAAAGCGTTGCGTGCTCCTCTTCCGATTTCGAAGTCGTGATACGGACTCGGCTATCGCAGCTTTGGCAGCCTTCACCCTTCTCACGGACGTCGTATCTTAAGACATTACCTTAAAATAATGTAATTTTCTTTTTGAAATATCGCGTAGTATATTACGTTTCCTTATTTACTTACAAAATATCTGGCTCGGATAAGGGATTTGTCGCGCGTCGGTTGTTTTGGATGAGTTGATCCGCGACACTCGTTGTTCATCTTGTCATTGCGGAGCTTAGAGTATACGTCGGGATTTATTTTATGTGTTACTCTGTTATGTTGTTACTCTGCTACTGTGCTTCCAGAAAGCTCCGCGTCACTCAGAGAGCGACGGAGAGAGCTACTACGCGATCAAATCAGAAATGAGGAGATCCGTAGAAGAACCAGAATCACCAACATAGCTCAACCGGTTGCGAAAACGAAATCACAATCGGCGGGACATACCTATACAACCCGTGCCCACTAGGCCACTAGTGGCGACAACTAATGGCCGACCACAAGTCGCGAAAGAGATTTTTCATACATTTTATATGGTACCACCGCACACTAAACGCTCGAGTGGCCGCGTTCGAGCCACAAGAAAATGTATGAAAAATCTCTTCCGCGACTTGAGGCGGCCACTAATCGTCGCCACTAATAGCCCAGTGTGCGGGAGCTGCATAGTTCGAAGAACCGACTGTCGTTGGGGTCCTCAGTCACTCCTCACTCCCAAGGTGCTGAAAAGGCAACCTCGTCGTCCAAACGTCCGTAATGGTACACATTTAACTGAAAATAATGTTTCTTATAATATGAAATTATGACTGTTTATCGCGTTTCCATTGTACTGACACGCTCGTGGCGTGTTCACCCACAATCATGGCCGTAGGTAATTCCCACTTATTTGTTAAACCGGAAAAACGTTCCGTGTTTATTTCGCTTTCATTTTGATTGGACCTTTTTTTTTCTCGCCGCGAAAAATTGGTTTTGTTTGATAAAATATTCATTGATTGTGGGGAGATACCCCATGTGTTGTGCTATTCTCTAAGTGCGCAGCGTTGTCGCAGCGGTGACACAATCGTAGATGTATTATATTTGATACATATAACATACAGCCGTGTTTTCGTAGACAGCGCTGGTAGAGAACGTAGAGAATAATCCGACTGATAAAATAGTCATGGAATTCAATAAAAGTGTCTGTGAACTAGCGTTGCTCAAAAAGGTTGGTTTCTTTATACGTACGAGTACGTACGGTGGGTGAAATTTCTGATTTAGGTAATGGTAAGAAGCTCTCGGGTTGGAAAGGGTTTTGAAGTCGAATTATCTGGTTATGTACTCATTAACGTTTTATTAAACTAAGCGATGATTAATTATTATTGTCGCTAGTTAAGAATGAAAAATAAAATAACAAAGGGTAGTTATTCGAAGTAAAATGATGCCCACTAAGACTTTATAACTTGATTCCGAATACATGTTATTTTTGAAACAAATTAATAGAAAGTTACGGATTTTTCACATCGGTAATCGAAAAAATAACACAGCCAAAGGCAATTAAAACAACTAAAATAATTGGGGAACTCAATAAAATTTATTTATATGCCTACGATTAAAATACAGCGCAATAGGTGTTTTAAATAAATATTTTTAATTTGAGCACCAGAATCTACCTATTCTGTTTTACAAGCTTAGGACAATCCTAAGTGATAAATAAACTTCTTCCTTTATTATTGTTTGAAAATCCCTTGTATATCCATGTCTTCATAAAACTTTATCCCATTTGGTTGGCGTTACGAACTATGATATTTAATATCACAGCTCCTTAAATAAGTATAATACAAGGGAAATTTACGTAAAAAAAAAAAACAAAGATTCGTGCAAGTATAAACTTGGCTAAAACATTTACTTGAAATAATATTCGTAAGATGATATTTTAACATCTCATACATGAATAATTTGGGCGTTTTCGAAGACTTCCAACGTTCTGCTCCAATTTTAAACGGAAATATTATTCATAATACGGTATGGTATGGTATCCTGTGGTATGGTATTGCATATTCGCACTTATTTCTGGAGTTATTGCCTATTATATCACCAGAAATTTGAATAACTGAATATCCCCGCGAAATTTACTAAAAAAGTATTAAAATACAATTTCATTGTCGTACTTAGAAAGTAACTTCTCTGAACGAAATTCAAATATAAGTACTTATTTCCAGCCGTATATATTAGAAAAGTGGTCGAAATAATATTATGTATTTTCTAAGTCTTCTTACAAATATTATAAACGTTTGTATGTATGGATGTTTGTTACTCTTTCACGTAAAAACTACTAAATAGATTTGACTGAAATTTGGAACGGAGATAGATTTTACCCTGTATTAATACATAGGCTACATTTCATCCCGGAAAATTACAGAGTTCTTACGAGTTCAATCTTAAGAGACCAATTCGCGGGCATCATCTAGTTATTCGTAATATTATGTCCAATCGACTTTTTCTGGTAAATGATTTGAAATCAAACTACTTCAGTAACAACCGTATGAAGTTTTTTAGGCATTAAAAACCTGTAAACAACACCGTTAGAACCTGCATCAAATGTGTGCATTCTATTGCCTCAAAATGAGATTGAGCTATATCCGGGGTTATGAGTTATTAGACATTTACTGCGACATAAAACATGGATCAGCATCAGCTATCAACCGCGTAGGAAATGGTTTCGGTATTTTATGACGACACGTTATTATTTGTAACGGATCAGCTTTATTGACTTTATATTGATGGTCCTTAAAGGTGATTGTGTACCAAGAAAAGACCCGCAACATATTTAATCGTTGTTATAATTTTAGAATTTAATATTGTGGCTAATTTTGTGTCACACAATCTCTAAACCTCTAAACTATACTCGGACTTTTAATTCGATGCAGTAAACTGACGTTTCGAAATGTCATTCCGTAAAATAATGTTGTCAACCTAATTTCAATAGTAATGGGATAGGTTTATTTCATTTCATTTATAATCTATAATATAATAAAACTGTAACAGATCCAATTCTGTACATTGAAGATATTTTGAAAATTTTTATTGGAGGGCATTCTATAATCGATACTGAAGCCAAAACTGCAATTTTTTTCATTTTTGTCTGTCTGTCTGTCTGTCTGTCTGTCTGTCTGTCTGTCTGTCTGTCTGTCTGTCTGTCTGTCTGTCTGTATCTTGGCCGCGCATCACGCCAAAACTACTGAACGGATTCGAATGAAACTTGGTACGAATTGAGTTTATACTCCGAGGTAGGACATAGGATACTTTTTATCCCGAAATTCAGCACGGTTTCCTTGAGAGAGGGGAAGAAAGTTAAAACGTGTATTTAGCTGTAATTCATTAACACGTAGTTCGATTTAACTCATTCTTTTTTTGTTAGAAAGGTAGTGCTTTAGGTATTGTCCCGTAAATATTTCAAGGTCATAAGTTTTTTAGTTCAGAAATGACAGACATTTATTGGGTTCAAATAACTTGGGACCCGGAACTTTGAACGTACGGCTTATTTTAAACTGGTGTGCGTTTAAATTTATGTGTGTTGGTGTGTCTATTTGTTCCAACTAATCTCCGAAATGGCTGTATCGATTTTGACGGAACTTTCAATGGCAGATAGGTGATGTTATAAGGACTAACTTAGGCTACAATCCGATCCTATTTAAAAACCTATATCCATGCGGACGAAGTCGCGGGGATCAGCTAGTTATAAGTATAAAATCGTTTGACTATTACTTAATAAGATCTTAAAATAATTATTTATAGTAGGAACAATCTACCTCTAACAGGCATACACTATTTAGCGTTTTACAGACTACAATTCATAAAGTTAGTTTCATAAAGTTTTAAGATTACATAATTAGGAAGTTATTACAGGTATCTGTCTAACATTATCTACTATATCCTCCTAAAACTAAATTTTGCACTCTAGTAAATAAAGGTAAAATAAAATAATTAATGTTATGATGATGTGAATAATTCACATCATTCACTTTTACCACATCCCTATTTTTTCCCCGTCAAAAAGTAGCAACTAATAAAACTTCAGTTTACTGCATTGAATTAAAAATCCGCTAAAAAGTCCGACTATAAACTAAAATGACAGGTCTATCTATTCTTGTCACTTTCACAATGCTCCCTGCGAAAAGAATAAGGATCTACGGTAGTTATACCGTATTACCGCCATACAACGACCTTCACAGAGATGTTTATTTGATGAAACTTATTTTATATTTAATTTAACATGTCAATAAATATATTGCATATGGGTTGCCTAACAAATTTCAGTCCAGGATATGATTAATTAATAAATTAAAATAAAAAAAATTTTTCAACATTTCACCGGTTTGATTATATTAGACAAATTCTATACCAATTGAAAGTATGATGCCCGTAGAATATGCAAACGTTAGGTTGCTTATTCTTTTCCGGTCACAACTCTCGGGTAGCCAGGTGTAAACAGGTAAATCGATACTAGCATTTTGCACCGGTCTGATTATTGAATTAAAATTAAATGAAAATAAAGATGATTTCATTATGAAGTTGTCTAATAATAATCAAACCAGTGAAATGTTTAAAAAAATTTTTTTTTTCAATTATTATTAATTAATCATATCCTGGACTGGAATTTGTTAGGCAACCCATATGCAATATATTTATTGACGTATTAAATTAAATATAAAATACGTTTCAACAAATAAGCATCTCGGTGAAGGTCGTTGTATGGCGGGATCCTATTCTAGTAGATATCAAGAGTTTACGTATGTATGTTTCGGTACGTGGTACCTAGATATTTGAAGCTCAGCGGCTTACGTACCTACCGAACACGCCCACTACTAATCCAATCATTTTATTCACTTTGATACCACAAAGTCTCGCTAGAGGAAATAGGAATATGCGCCGAGAGTATCACCAGATTATAATATTAATATACTTATAATAATAAATTGAATATATCTATTCGATAGCTCTCGAATAGACCAAATAAATCTTAGTATTATTACTATGAGGAAAAATTGAGATCAAGAGTTGAGATAGCTTTGTCCAACGCGCAGGCCTTTTTCTTTTGCGCGTAGTCGAACGAATGAGTTAGGGTTGTACCTATGTGGCATAAAAATATTATAATCATAAAAAAGTGAATTATTATGAAAAAACTGTTTATTACTCGACTGCACTATATTATGTACGAGCGGATACCCGCGACTTCGTTCGCGTGGATATTGATTTTAATAATACCGTGGGAATCATTTTGTTTTTCCTATGCTCCTTTGAGCTTAAACCTTGCTAAAAACTGTTAAAAGTTCACTGGCGGATGTTTAGGTACATCAAAATGTAAATATCCGCCAGTGAAAGTCCCATCAAAATCGGTCCAGCCTTTCGGAGATAAGCCAGTAGTCTTTAAAGTATCTACTTTCTAACAAAAAAAGAATGAATGAAATTGGACCACCCGTTAACGAATTACAGCTAATTACACATTTTGCCTTTCATCCCCTCTCCCAAGGGAACCGTGCTGAATTTCGGGATAAAAAGTATTCTATATGTTACTCCATAGTATTAACTTAAATCATGCCAAGTTTCATTTCAATCCATTCAGTAGTTTTTACGTGATGCGCGCACAAACATACAGACAAACAGATAAACAGACAAACAGACAAAAATTTCAAAAATAGCTTTTTTACGTTCTATTACTTATCCCTAACATCCCCCAGTTATTATTTTGCAAAAATCTTCAATGTACAGATTAGATATGAGCGCCGCGCCGGCGCGCCGTCGTCGCCGTGAGTTCACACGGCGCGCCGCCGCCGATTGAAACATGCGGCGCGCCGTCGTGCCAAGTTGCAACTTGCTTTCCCGCTCGCACGCACTTATTTATTAGGTACACAGGGTTCAGAACCGGGAAATCCCGATCTTGAAAGTACCGGTTCTTTTGTCAGTAAAAAAGAACCGGGAAATCAAATTTGATTCCCAGTTCTTTCGGTACTTTCCACTCCCACTCCCACTGTCCACTGATCTCTCGCTTACTCAGTTTTCGGATTGCAGTGCGCGCAATATTTAACCCACTTTGGGATAGAATTTTCAAAAATGTTGAAATTTATATTTTTAACCCCCGACGCAAAAACGACGGGGTGTTATAAGTTTGACGTGTCTGTGTGTGTGTGTGTGTGTGTGTGTGTGTGTGTGTGTGTGTGTGTGTGTGTGTGTGTGTGTGTCTGTCTGTTCCCCTGTGGCGCTCAAACAGGTGGACCGATTTGAATGCGGTTTTTTTTGTTTGAAAGGTGAATTAGTCGAGAGTGTTCTTAGCTATGTTTGATGAAAATCGGTCCAAGATGGCCGCCGCTACAAAATGGCGGATGATATATTTTTTCACAACTCCCTTGATATGGGTATCAAATGAAAGGGCTTGACTAGTAGAATAGCACTATTGCAAATTCAAGATGGCCGCCGCCACTAAATGGCGAATGTCGGGGGTTTTTTAAATTTTCAATTTACACTTGTTTGTTTTTTATCGAAAGCTCAAATACCAATTTTCATGGATATAACTTGAAAAATGACAGACTGTCATACAAACTTTCATCCCTTATTTAACAGTATTTTTTCACAGTAGCTTTCTTTTATGATGTAGGCGCACACTCCTCCTTGCGTCAATCCCCCAATACTGTCGTGGCTCGTGACCCATCAGGGAATTAATTTCCCACGAACAAAGTTGCGCCATCTGTTCCGGCTTTCAGCGACGTGAACCGCTTCGGCAACTTTCATGTTGAGAGTGGTCAGATGTGGTCAGTCCAGTGAATTGGACTCCTCTACCTACCTCTCGATCACTTGCTGTTTATTTTCCCGGTAACTATAAGTTTTGTAGGTTATCGCCGGATTTACGAGCGATATAGCCGAAGAAATCAAAGAAGTCGTCGCAGGTCCGGCGTATGATGCTCTCTCCGTAGATGTTAAACAGAATAGGAGATACGATGGCTCCTTGATGAACTCCTTTGCCAAACGGGAAAAGTGTTGATATCGTCTTGTTGGTTTTTACTACCCCCTGACTCTGAGTATACGCCTTGAAGCACTTCTACCAGATGTTTTGGGACTCCCATTTCCTGGAGAACTGTACATAAGTAGGAGCTTCCAGTTCACACAGTCAAAGGCCTTACTGTAGTCGACGAAACACATAATTACAGAGGTACATTGAATTCGGAAGGTTTTTCAACGTAGGCGCATACTAAGAATGGATTATTGGAAATTCCACCCCTATGGGGGTTAAATAGAGCATGTAAGTTTGTATGAAAGTCGGTCATTTTTCAAGAGATAGCCATGAAAATTGGTATTTGAGCTTTCGATAAAAAATAAAAAATATGAATTTCAGGATTTTTGGAAATTCTATCCGCAAGTGGGTTAAATAGGGGATGAAGGTTTAAATGACAGTCCGTCATCAATTATGACAGATTCAAACTAAGCGGGTTGATTTGATTTTGAAACTTTGATTAAGATTTATGTTATGTTATGATAGAGAATTTTGCTCGCTTGTATTGTGTTTTTCAACTTTATCAAAGAAAAACTAAGTATTTTTTCTTCGTGATTGTGATGTATAAATTTTGTTTTTTATATATTTTTAAATTTAAGACAGATTCAAGCAAAGCGCTCCTATTTAAATTAACGATATGTTATTATGGATAATTGTAACTGCTTATAAAAGTAGTTAATAATTAAATGCAGGTAAAGAATATACTTAACTGTTTACAAAAATAAAACTTTTGATTAAAAGTGTGATTTGTTGTTGCTAAGAAAGTAAAATGTAAGAATTAACGATTACCTACATTGTTTTTGTACCACGTACCTGTATAAGAAGAATATAACGCCTTTTTTAAACCTATAATATGGGTTTTTTAATATAATTTAATATTATATTTAAAAAAATCGATCCCTGATAAAAACTTTAAGGCCCACGACCACGCCGCCGCGACGCCGCCGCCGCCGTGAAAATTTTCAGATCACGCCGCCGCCGTAGAATTGGCCATCGGCGCTCATATCTAGACTACAGATACGGCAATTCTACGATTTTATTATATGTATAGAATAGATAATATGTGTTTCAGTTGTTTGTAACAAAATCTAAAAGAGATCATATCCCTTCTCTGAATTCTGTGCTATTAAAATTTATCGCAAATAAATTCAAAATTTTAATGAAATGAAAATAAAAAAGACATTTTGTCATTTATTTTCGCTTTTCATGTGCATTGCTAATTATTACATGGGTTTGGCGTTTTTATCATCACGCGGGAAACGTACCACATACGCGATTGTGCGACCGGAGTGCGTGCTGCGGCTTACCCTCTGTTATGGTGCTGCTACACTGGTGTTAAGAAATGTTGTATATGTGTTGCTAACACTTATAACATTTACTAACGTTTGTGATATTTTGTGATCATTTGTTACATGTTTTCAATGCTTCCACACTGATAAAACACGTTGTTACATTGTTGCATAACATTTTACTTATATCAGTTTGGACCATTTTTACACAACATTTGATATTGTTATACTTACTTTGTAGCAATTTGTTTAATAATGTTAATGTTGTATAATATGAAAATATTTGAAAATATTTGCTTACATTTGTGACAAAATGTTAACTAATAAATGTTTACTAACATATTTTTCTAATATTGTTAATTGTGGTGTGGCAGCACTATTACAGCAGAAGGCATAGTGTAAGCTTTTCAGTTAACGTTAACGTTAGCTCTGCTCTTTTATCGTCCATACTAACTGACCACTACCAACACTACAGCCTTTTGTAACGTCCCACTGCCGGGCCCAGGCCTCCTCTCTCATAAGAGAGAGGGATTTAGAGCTCAGACCCGCCACGCTACTCCAATGTGGGTTGACGGGCTACTAACAGATTTGGGCTATTATAACCCCCCTGTCACACACTCGTCGAGAGGCATGGGAAGTGGCGAGGAAAGAAAGGATGAAGCGTAACCTCGAGTATGACTTGCGGTTGACGAGTATAATGTTGCCACACTAGGTCTATGCCTCTTTCCTCCCTACTTCCCATGCCACTCGACGAGTGTGTGGCAGGGGTACAGTAACGTGTAGTTACTTGAGCGAGTGACAAATCACCGGCTATGACGTTAACTCGATACTGTATTGTTCCATAATAAGTATGTGAACGAGTATGTGTTAACGACTTCAAAACTTGTCGCGTTTTAACAATGAAAAGCTTTCATAATTACATTTATTAACAAAGTAGGTTTGCCTACATCACTTCATAAAGTTATATCGAATGTATCTACCTAACGAGCCAAAATGAATTGCTGTTTTAAAGTAGGTAACGTTTTTAATTAAAAGTTGAAAAGGTAAACAATGGAAGTTGAACCCCGTGCGGCGCGTTGGGACCCGCGGTAAAAAATTTGGTTAAGCATCAACCCTTTGAAATTTTTATAATATTAAAGCCGCTCTTTTAATTATACATTATCTTTTAATGAAAGGATTTACCCACACTCTCTGATTCGTTAAAATTTGGAGCTTTATATACTGTATAGTAGGTACCTACTGCGTTAACATGAATCTTAATAATATTATCTGTGTGGTATGGAAATTAACTTTCGGGAAAACGTCATGCTTTCACATCTCCATCTAGAAACAAATTATTATCAGTCATCTGACAGTAATGTCAGATTTAAGCACAGTTAAAGATTACTTTAGTAATTATTCCCAGACACAAAAGAACGGTTACGATTTGGCATTCTATGTATGTAGAGGTAGGTGTGTGTATGAATGTTCATCTGTTCCTTCGTAGCTCCTAAACTAATCATTAAATCTGGACAAATGAAGTGTGGTTGGATTCTTAAGAATGCTCCGCATAACATAAGCTATGTGACGTCACGTTAAATCTAATACGACGGCTAAGAAACTCAAAATACCCAACGCAAAACAAGAACAATATTTTTTATGTATTTGTATACTTAGTATATAATATCATCATTTTCCGGTCCTTATCCCACGTTATGTGGATTCGGCACAACATTTCTTCTTGCACTCACTTTTATTATACGTCAACGCTGATTTGACGCCTCGACTTATCCACATAATATCCTCTTTCAGTTCACACACTCCGTCCACAATATTATACACTATTATAGGAGTAACTAGTCAGCTTTTCAACTTCGTCTTGTTCAAAAAAGTTTTCTATATCTAGTGCTGTACCTAAGTACATAAAACTTTTCATTTTTCCGATCCGACCCATCTTGAAGAGAGATAGTATGCAGAGACGATGTTGATATCCTACTTATATCTCTACTATTATTATAAATGCGAAAGTGTGTTTGTATGTTGTCTACGTTATTAACCATGGTAATTTTTGCATGTGTATACAGAGTTCCTACAAATATATATTTTTTTTAATTTATTGCTCAATATAATACAATGTTTGTTTTTTTAATACAATTTTGGTCATCCTCAAGAAAACTAAATTTAAAAACCTTAATCCGTTGGGATAGTCAGTTTATAACATTAGTACGGATTGCACACGAAAGCATATATCATACATAGTCCAAACTTGAACAGAGGGCACTAAGTCCGATACGAACGGAATGAGTTAACATTTTGAACGGTCAATCAGGTAATTTTATTGTAGCCGTAGCATGAAACACGCGATGAGGAAGTCAGGTTCACTGTGAGTAACTAAATTAATTCAGAAAGTAATATAAAAGCCACCGCACGCACTAGCTGTTAAAAAAAGTATTAACTTTTCTATTTTGGTTTTAAGTGATTTCCGGAGACGTTAATTTTATAACGTAGTAGACTCTCGGTAAATGTAATCGCGTATTATTATTTATTTGTTCGCACAATGGATTTTTTAATTCCTCGAAAGAATTCAGTATCGAAAGCAATGCATAGTCAGTCTTTTTGTGTTGTATAGAAATGATATATAACATACACATATAAACTTATCGTACGAGCATTCAACATAACATGACAAGATACGTTAGTAGTATATGCTTAATTAGGTAAACAAGTAACATAATATTATACTGTAACTATATTAATTAATGTATCAGCTACATCATCAAATTAATTAGCCATGTTGTACTCGTCGTGGTCTATATTATACGTAATTTTCTTTATACTTCTCCACGTATAGCTATTCCTAATATAGTTTAACAGTTTAATGTTAACTAGCGGTCCACCCCGGCTTTGCCCGTGTTACATATATAGCCTATAGCACTCAAGGATTACTTATATACCCAACAGTGAAAGAATTTTTGAAATTGGTCCAGTAGTTCCTGAGATTAGCGCATAGATTAGCGCGTTCAAACAAACAAACTCTTCCGCTTTATTATATTAGAACTAGCGGTCCGCCCCGGCTTCGCCCGTGGTACATAATATATAGCCTATAGCACTCAGGGATCACGTACATATCCAACGGTGAAAGAATTTTTGAAATCGGTCCAGTAGTTCCTGTGATTAGCGCGTTCAAACAAACAAACTCTTCCGCTTTATTATATTAGTATAGATAGATGTACGTAAAACCCACAGATTGAGGGTCTCTGTCCCCTGAAGAAAATCGAAGTGGGGACAAATCAGATTACTGATAAAAGACAATGTGTTGTAACTGAACTAACGACCTTATGAAAATCTATACCCTTTAAATTCCTATAGATCTTTCTAAAGATTATGTTTTTAAATAATTTCTTTAAAGTGGCATGTGAACGATAGCGGTAGAACCCTTTATAATGTTGTGTCCGTATAAACCCAAGAACTTTTAGAGCGTCAGAAGTAATGAGTTCAATTGACTTAGACGATTTAATCTTGTTCGTGTATTGAAGTGTCGGTTCCTGCTTAGTTTTATTATAAAATATGTTAGCTTCCAAGCTATGGTTAATAGTGACTTTGTTTGTTATTTCGAGACCATACAATCAATAGTGGGATGACACACTTTTAGTTCGAATGAAGATTAACTCCTTTCCCTAATGGGGAAGAAGTTCGTCAAGGCATCATTCATACTTTTAGCAATAAAAAATATGAATGAAGGTTGTTAGCTCCCGTCACGCCAACAACGATGAGCCCCTACCTTTTGTGGTACTCTAGTATCGCATACAGAGTTAGTTATAGTATTAATTTATTATCATTATTTCGTTCATTATATATTTTGTAGTGTGGTTGCATGAAGTACTAGACATACCAGCAAACATTGGCCCCCCCCCCCCCCACACCCAGGCATCATCCCAAGAGTTTGTTTTTTAACCGTGGTTGTCTCCACAAGACTTTTTTATAGTGGTGTGCACCACTTAAGACCTTTGTTTAGAGTGTTTAAGTTCCACTATGTTTGTTAAGTCATTAGTGAAGAGCGAGGTTCGCTGCGGTACGTATGATGTAGGTTTGTTATTATCACGGAAGCAAGCTCGAGGCAAAGCTTACTGAGGTATATCAGTTATATGTCCATAGTAAAGGAGGAAATCCTTTGCAGTAATTATTGGTATTTGTCAGTCAAGGAAGTGCAAGACTCACTGCGGTAAAATAGTAGAACTATTTACACAGGCCTTAGAACTCAACACAACATCCAACCACTTCCTCAAGCAGTCCTTTCAACTCACGCCCCAAGCATATAACGCCTTGAACGTGCATCGACCAGACCACTCGCAAATGTAGTTATCATTTGTCATGAAAGAGTAAGGCTCGCTGTGTTCGCCGGCCTGGAACCCAACCTAACTTCCAACAGAATGTCAGAAGTTATGACTGAGCGAGGCTACGCAGCGTTTATCACCGGCCTGAAACCCAACCTGAAAACATCTAACTGAATGTCAGACGTCAAGGCCAAGCGAGGCTTCTCAGCGACAAATGGTCCACAGGTCTAACTCAACCTTATAATAAATAGTTCGAAATATGTTAATAATAATACGAAGTGCTGTCACCACGGAGTGGTGACGAACTCCAATAAATGTATCAGAGCAAGTTCGAATTAGTATATGTGATCGTCTGTCGCTATCTCAAAGAGAGGGTTCACAAGGCATTCCAGACGCCGGGCTCCATTCCTCTGTACAGCAACAAACGACAATGTATCGCCCCTAGTATTGATATATGAACGCAAGTCGCCATGTTCAGAGAGGTGCACAAGCACTTATGCGCCAGTCTTCCTCTCATGAATAGCGCCAAAGCGTATAATTAGTTTAACACATAAAATATGATTAATATATCTGATCGTCTGTCGCTATTTCAAGGAAAAGAGTACACAAAGCATCTCAGACACCAAGGCTCCCCTTCTCTAATCAGCAACAGATAGTGTATCGCCCCAGCATTGATATATGAACGCAAGTCGCCATGTCAAAAAAGGTTCACAAAACACTTCAATGTGTTAGGGCTCCCTTCAATGAACAGCGCCAAAGCGTATGATTTGTATAGCACTTTAAATAGATTTTGTGTATCGCCCCTATAAGCATTTCAATACTTATTCCACACCAATGTAAACTATATTATTCACTGAGCATGTGCTCGTTTCTACTATTACAATTCGTTAGTCTCAAATGCGGTCCGCAGAGCTTTGTTTATACGCGAGCTCGACTACTCGTCACTATTGACGCTCTTACATAGCGGACGGCTACAAAACAGCGCTAATGACACGAAAATCAAAGTTTATAAAAATTGTTATTTTTATGATCCCATGTGAGAGTACATCCTTATACTTACTTAATGAACCCATTTTGATGAGATTCAAACAAAAAAAATTGTACTATCGAACCATATACTTTTAATAATATTTATTTAGTATGGAATATTGGGTCGTTACAGTGTTCACTGTTCATTGTTTTTTTTTTTAATTTATTGCAATAACTGATTGGTCGAACCACGTACTCTGAGTTTTTTGTCTGCGCCGATTTGGCGCTCTCCTGATATTTCAATACAAGCGGGCACCCACGACTTCGTTCGCGTGGATATTGGTTTTTAAAAATCCCGTGGGAATCATTTTGTTTTCCTAAGCTCCTTTGAGCTCATACCTTGCTAAAAACTGTTAATAGTTCACTGGCGGATGTTTAGGTAATTCAAACATCCGCCAGTAAAAGGCCCATCAAAATCGATCCAGCCTTTCTGAGATTAGCTGGTAATCTTTAAAGTATCTCCTATCTAACAAAAAAAGAATGAATGAAATCGGACCACGCATTAATGAATTACAGCTAAGTACAGATTTTAACTTTCATCCCCTCTCCCAAGGGAACCATGCTGTATTTCGGGATAAAAAGTATCCTATATGTTACTCCGTAGTATGAACTTAAATCATACCAAGTTTCATTTCAATCCATTCAGTAGTTTTTGCGTGATGCGCGTACAAATATACAGACAAACAGACAACAATTTCAAAAATAGTTTTTTTACGTTCTATTACTTATCCCTAACATCCCCCAGCTATTATTTTACAAAAGTCTTTAATGTACAGTGTGCTTAGTCTAAATCGGAGCACTCGAAAACGAACTCGAAAACTATTGATCGATTTCAGAGTAAAATAGACCTAAAATGGCTTGTATTAAGGTTTGAGTTCGCCAATACATTCAGCATTGTTCGAATGCTATTTTTTTAAATTCGATTTAGACTAAGCACACTGATACGGCAAGTCTACGATTTTATTATATGTATAGATAGATATTGATGTATAGATATAGATAGATAGATATAGATGACGTACCAGCGTGCTTTTTTCTTTTAGCATTTTTCCGTTAAATATTTATGTCAAATTATCCACTAACTTTGATGAAACTCAGCCAACTACTTACAACCGAAGATATCGAATCATATAATTTGAACCGAATTTAAAGGTTAATTTACACATAGTAAGTTGTCTAGTAGTTAACTAAATTTTAACTTAATTTTAAGCGACTTAATTTTAAGTTACGTTTTCACGAAACCAAACTTAAGTAATTTAGTAAATCTCTCAAGTTCATACCGAGATGAACAGAGAAGTGCATGAAATAATAAACTCTGTAATTTTATAAGTGCTCAGCGAAGTCACAGAAGAAATTAATAATGAAATTTTCAATGAAAAAACACTTTCCCGCGCGAAATAGCATCTCTAGTTACCGGCGGGGGTTGCGCGGGGTGCGGAGGGCGCGGCTACTTAACCAAAAAATAGACAAAATTCTATTCTACTGTTTACTTGCATACAAAATTTTAACTTGCAACTTATCACTGTTTACATGCATTATTTCACTTAAAATTAATTTAAAATTTAGTTAACTACTTGACAACTTAATGTGTGTAAACCAAGCTTAACACAGTTATCTATCTATAATATAATAAAACTGTAACAGATCCAATTCTGTACATTGAAGATATTTTGAAAATTTTTATTGGAGGGCACTCTATAATCGATACTGAAGCCAAAACTGCAATTTGTTTCATTTTTGTCTGTCTGTCTGTCTTTCTGTCTGTCTGTCTGTCTGTCTGTCTGTCTGTCTGTCTGTCTGTCTGTATCTTGGCCGCGCATCACGCCGAAACTACTGGATGGATTCGAATGAAACTTGGTACGATTTGAGTTTATACTCTGAGGTAGGACATAGGATACTTTTTATCCCGAAATTCAGCATGGTTCCCTTGGGAGAGGGGATGAAAGTTAAAACGTGTATTTAGCTGTAATTCATTAACGCGTTATTCGATTTCACTCATTCTTTTTTTGTTAGAAAGGTACTACTTTATATATTGTCCAGTAAATATTTCAAGGTCATAGGTTTTTTGGTTCAGAAATGACAGACATTACAACCCTCAGTATTGGGTTCAAATAACTTGGGACCCGGATCTTTGAACGTACGGCTTATTTTAAACTGGTGTGCGTTTAAATTTATGTTTGTCGGTCTGTCTATTTATTCCAGCTAATCTGCGAAACGGCTGGATCGATTTTAATGGAACTTTCAATGTTATAAGGAGTAACAGGCTACATTTAGTTTAAGTACAAGTAAAAGAATTATGCGATCCGATCCGATATAAAAACCTATATCTACGCGAACGAAGGTGCGGGGATCAGCTAGTGTTAAATATTAACGGGTTTTGCCATTGCTATTATTAAAATTGTATGTATACTTACATAAAATTACATAGGGGCCTCGATATGAAATACGCTTAATGATACCTGTTTTAGTAATTAACAAGCTATAATTTAAAAATTAAAAAACCCGACTGCCATGCTAAAAAACGAACTAAAAAATTAATAAACTACCACCGTACCACTTACAGTGTAGTTGTTATTTATTTTGTTTTTCATGATTTGTCACTCCAAATTGATTTAAAACATATAAATTGTATACATTTTCGTACTCGCCTTTTAAAGCCCTTTATTTTGATACCCCACTCGAGGGTCTTGAAGAAAAAATTTTTTTTCAGCCCGCACATTAAAGTGCATAACATTCGCCATTTTGATTTTTTATGAATTTTATGTACCCAGTAACACTTGCGCCGTCAAGACAAATCTAATGACGTATAATTTATCAAAATAGGTTGAGCCGTTAAGTAGTTACGAACTGACATAGGAAACGGTCATTTTCTACGATTTATCACTCCAAATTGTTTCCAAATATATAAATTTATACATTTTCGTATTTGCCTTTTGAATCCCTTTATTTTGATACCCCACTCGAGGGTCTTGAAGAAAAATTTTTTTTTCAGCTCGCACATTAAAGTGCATAAAGTCCGCCATTTTGATTTTTTTTTTAATTTAGGTACCCTATAACACTCGCGTCATTGAGACAAATCTAATGACGTATCATTTATCAAAATCCGTTGAGCCGTTGATTAGTTACAAGCGGACATAGGAATGGACATACATACACACAGGTGAAACACATAACCCAGTCGGGTAATAAAAATGTATCATGAACTTTTTAAAACATCGTGCATCGTAGCCGTATAATAAAGCTCGGGCAGTAATTTTATCGATATCATTTTGTACTTAGTTGTGATGACTGAGTTTCAGTTTATAACGGCCATAAAAATCTATTTTCACATCGTTTTCATGCAATTTCATTTAATAATAATATGTTGCCCGAAACGATAAAATTATTATGAAATGTAATATTTCTGATTTCATATCATTTATTTTAATCGTTTACTGTTATACAGGGCATAAGGAGACCACTTCTGAAAACTTAGCGCTATTATTAGGTACTAGCTGACCCCCGCGACTTCGTTCGCGTGTTTATAGGTTTTATATAGGATCGGATCGGATCCCATAATTCTTTTATGTACCTAAACTAAATGTAGCCTGTTACTCCTTATAACATTGAAAGTTCCATTAAAATCGATCCAGGCGTTTCGGAGATTAGCTGGAACAAATAGACAAACCGACAAACATAAATTTAAACGCACACCAGTTTAAAATAAGCCGTACGTTCAAAGATCCGGGTCCCAAGTTATTTGAAACCAATAAATATCTGTCATTTCTGAACTAAAAAACCTATGACCTTGAAATATTTACGGGACAATACCTAAAGTACTACCTTTCTAACAAAAAAAGATTGAGTTAAATCGAACTACACGTTAATGAGTTACAGCTAAATACACGTTTTAACTTTCTTCCCCTCTCCCAAGGGAACCGTGCTGAATTTCGGGATAAAAAGTATCCTATAACCTACCTCGGAGTATAAACTCCAATCGTACCAAGTTTCATTTAAATCCATTCAGTAGTTTCGGCGTGATGCGCGGCCAAGATACAGACAGACAGACAGACAGACAGACAGACAGACAGACAGACAGACAAAAATGAAAAAAATTACAGTTTTGGCTTCAGTATCGATTATAGAATGCCCTCCAAAAGAAATTTTCAAAATATCTTCAATGTACAGAATTGGATCTGTTACAGTTTTATTATATTATAGATACTTACTCGTATAAGTTTTGTGCAGATTGTAAATTTGAAAATTTTGCTTTCATGCCTTGTGTTTGACCAATAGCCCGCCAACCCGCATTGGAGCAGCGTGGTGGGTTTAAGCTCTAAATACCTCTCTCTTATGACAGAGGAGGCCTGTGCCCAGCAGTGGGACGTTAAAAGACGTGGTGGGATGACCAATTCTCGATTTTCGAATTTGACCCGACCGGTGTTCGGGATGCAGATTCTATTACGAAAACCTCCGCTTGAAAGATCTCATTAGATGATCTTTTTTAACTAACCCACGTAGTCTACATGTACTAACTACATGTGCTCTAAGTACATTGTTTGAAAAGGTAACCATCCGAGATATTAGGTCGATAGGCAATAAAAAGGATCCTTGCAAACAATCGCAGATTAAATCGTTTTCGAACTGTGATCCACGCACACAAACACAGCTCAAATACTTAGTTATTGAACTGTGAATAAGCTTTAATCGCTGTTCAAAACAGCGATACCGAACGGAGATTAAGCGGTCGCCCCGTAAACTTTTACGAGGATTATCTTTTGACGATTGTTCAGTTTTATTTGTTTAAGGATATGTAAATGTTATACACTTAGGTGTTTGGTCGACGATATTTTACAGATGAACAGATCTGCTTTATGGTTCCACCACACATAATTACCTACGTATGGGCAATATAATCGCATTTTTTGCGTAAAGGATCGACCAGGCCGTTATGTGTGGAAATGCAACGATGGTTTGGACGACCTTCCTGGCCCAGTGGTGAGCGCTGCGGTCTTATAAGTGGGAGGTTCCGGGTTCTATTCCCGGAAGGGGCAATTTTGGAATTTAAATTAAAAAAATCCTGTGCAATCCAAAGGAACTCTTTTTCGTTGTTCTAATTTAACTTTAAGCGTAACCATACTGTAACCGCTTGATTTGCAACCCGTGCGTAAATATTATGATATAAATTAAAATTGATAAATTGTTTAATCTTTAACAGACGGTGTTTAAGTGCAAAAGTCAAATTAGTTTAGACAACAATCTGCCCTCAATTCATAAAGCAACAAAATTTCAGGAGCTCCAGACAGTAAATTACAGTTCAGAAAAGTATGCAAAGTTCGTAATGAAAAGTTGAAAAGCTAAACAGCTGACGCTAACTTCGTGACGTGGTTAGACAGCGGATTAAGCCCAGTCATCGTAATAAGCAATTAAAACCTATATTTAAATATAATAGATTAGCCCTTC
This sequence comes from Melanargia galathea, assembly GCA_920104075.1. Classification (NCBI taxonomy): domain Eukaryota; kingdom Metazoa; phylum Arthropoda; class Insecta; order Lepidoptera; family Nymphalidae; genus Melanargia; species Melanargia galathea. The sequence goes on along the minus strand of OV049859.1, from coordinate 4,500,739 downwards.
ATAAAACTTATAGCTAGTGTAAACATCAACATTACAGAAGCAGGAAAAGGTTTAATATTAAAACTAAATCAAACTATTATTAAAATATCTTTATTTATCACCCGCACAAACTTAATTAATATCGAATCACAAATTAGTTTAACTGAGATCTCTTTCAAAATCTATTTTATACTAATTAATTTAATTACATTCAGCCAAGTCCAAAATGGCAGCACTTCATTCGATTAGGGTGTGATTGCTATCGCAACCCTCAATCAAATATCACGACCTAGATGCTGAAGCATCTAATAGTCGGTTGAGTCTCTGGAGGAGACTGAATTTGTAGCTTCAATCTACCTGTATTTATACCAATAATTCAACATGGCGGTTCGGCGCCACTGAATGAATCAAATGTCAGTTCATTCTAACCTGAAATTCATAATCTGTAAAACATTTCTAAAAATTAACATCAATTTTCAGCAATAATCTGACACTAGCTTATAGCCTTTATCGCTGGTCGCGATTCTCTGCAAACTGGTAGATTCAATTGACGATTCAAAAGTACCTGACTATACTTGTAAAAGTTTATTTGAATAAAAAACTTTTCTATTCTATTCTAGTCGTCGATCCTGCGCCTGATCTCTCTCTGACCACATGTTGAATTGATGCTCCATGAGACTATGAGAGTGAGGGAATAGAGACTGCATCTGTGTTTTTACTCACACTCTGGTGTAGGTACTATAATACCTCCTGCATTGTTGGCTTGTCTGTATAATTTGCCGAAAATCAGCCGAAATTCAGACGGGAGGACATTTTCGTACCCATAACTGACAGACTGCTACAGATTAGAGAAACATTAACTTCGTCAGTGTTCGCCTTCTCAGATCATTATTTATTAAACTTCGCTCCAGTACGGGGGTAGGTAGGTAATGTACTACAGGGAGGGAAAATGTGAAATATTGCTCGGGAACTTGGTCTTGCACCTGCGTTAATTATTATAAGTTACGGATTTCTTCTTTACTGTTTTGCAGATTTTTCTACGTTAAAACATTCATTTATTTTACATTTTCATTAATAAATCGGCTATAGGTAGTTATTACAGAATATTACGGTGACAGTTGGTGATATGAAAAATAGAGATAGCTCTACAAAAGTAATAGATAAATCTTAGAAAACGTAATTTAGAATATTTGTATACTTAGTTTACTTTTGACATTAGAGAGTCGCGTACTGGCCGCTTGAGCCAGAGATTATCCGCGTCATGGCCAACTTGGCAACATCTAGGCATACGACAATTAATATAATAGGTTTCATACTACATATATTTCTGTTTGTTAAAAAGCAATTTCATCGTAGCACCTTAAGATAATTAATTCCTACTAGATTCTGCCCGCGGCTTCGCCCGCGTGAATTTCGGTTTTTTCACAAATCCTGAGGGAATCGTTGATTTCCGGTTCCCGTTCCCGCTCCCTTTTCCACCCTTTATACCTACTATCAAGGAAGTTCGTTATAGTAATCTACCTTTAGCTGTAGTTATAGATTTCGGTTTTTTAAAAATCCCGTGAGAACTCTTTGATTGTCCGGAATAAAAAGTAGCCTACCTAAGTACCCAGGGTCTATCTCCATTCCAAACAGCCAAATCCATCCAGTAGTTTTTGCGTGATTGAGTAACAAACATTCAAACATCCACACTTTCACATTTATAATATTATTAAGTAGGTAGGTAGTAGGATTTGTTTTCAAAAAATAATTTTGATTAAGTAGATAGGTACCTATGTGCAATTTACCTACGAACTGTAGTAAAATATAATGAAAAAATGGAAGATTCAAGTAACACAAGCATAATATTATGCGAGTATAATAGCTAACCTAACCGTTTTAGAACGAACTTATGTCAAACATGTTGAAACTTGATGCGATTATGTTGACCGTGGCCGTAACTTGCCCTTGGTACTTAACTAACTTACTGAGATGACTGTTGATGAAACTTAGGCGAAGGGTTAGTAAGTTTGTGCGTTAAATGCTGCTGTATTCTGTACCCGCTCATTCAGTTAATAACGTTATAGGTAGTTTCATTCGCTATTACCATCGACTTCGCCCAAGTTTTGTTTTTCTGATAATATTTAGGGACTTACTTAATTAGGGACATTTCCAACGTTTTCTCTTATAGGTCAACTCAATCGATCCAGGCTACGTAAAGCTGTTTGGGCTTTAGACTTTTATTTTTCTTATCCGAGACCTTAAAACCTTTTATGTTTCCAAACAGTTGCCTAAATAAACAGAGTTACGTATGTCCCAAACAGGTAGGTACATATACGTTCAGCCATACTTATACTGACATATAATACATATTACCGCATATACATACAGTCTTTGGGTCCAGTTTTGGGCAGACGAAGAAAGAATTCATATACCTACTTAAGTATTTTTAAATAGTCAAAATTATCTTGACTTTTGGTAACTAAAAGTAATTATTTTATTATACCCCTGTAAGGAGAGAGGTCGCGATATATGAAATTCTAACCACTGACCGAACATAAAAAGGACTCAGTAGCGAACATAAAAAGGCTTCGCCTAGAAACTTATCGAGCTAAGTAGAACGAAAACAGAGAAGAAACAAAAACTAAATACCTAATTTATAGTATTCTGAGATAAAGTTACATTTGGTTAGTACATAATATTCTCTTCAGTAGGTATAGGTAATAACAAGTCCTTTCAGATGTGCCATCTCACGATGAGATATTCACTGTACCAGAATATATCTAACATATCCTAAGTAATTAAGGGAACAAAAAGTGCTAATGTTTGAACATTTCTAGCGCGTATTGTATTAAGGTGATTCGCTTTTCGGAGCTGAACGTGTGTGGCATTTGAGATTAATTTATTTTGCCGGCGCTAAATACCTCCTATTGTGTCATGTTATACCCTGGCCTATCTGGTATTTTATTCAGGTGTGCCTCAAGCGTTGGTAGGTAGGAATTTGATTGAACAGGGCGGAATTTCTTTTTTTTAATGTCGACACCGCACAAACCGTATTTGTTTAAGTACTTGTACTTACTTGAATGTTCCAAGTTGAATTTCGACTCCACACACACAAATTCATTATTTATATTACGTTTTAAATAACATGAACATTTTTTCATGTTTTTCGACAAGTAACATTTATACTGAGATTCCCGCCTAGACCCTCTTACCCCACATAATATATTACAACTCCCGATCGATGCAGCACGATGTAAAATTCAACCCAACCCAACTTTTAAATGAGTTCAAGAAAAATATGTACCTACTTAAATATTGAAGAGCATAATTTGAGTTACCTCTGAAACTTTTGCCAATTTGCACAAGTATTTTGAAGAGCCTTTTTTTAATTTAAATATATTTGCAGAGAACGCCAGAACAATTCCACTCAATTCTCTAAGTCACATTGAAGTCAAGAACACAGTATAAATAAGGAGTGAAAACTTTTGTTTACAAGCAGTCGGAGAGTTTTTAATTAAAACTTGAAAATGTAAACAATGGCTGGTTCTCGCGGTCGAGGGAGGTTTTTAAGTGCTAGTCATTGCGCCTTTTATGTGTCTACAACTTGTGATTGTTGGACGAGTGCCTCTGAAAGACGATAAGGCTGAATGCACATTTAATAAGCTAGAAGGCTGAAACCGATCTAGCAGGCCGAAGGCGATAATCGAGCTCTTCTACGGTGGCTATGAAATATAATTAAAAATAAAATCACCACAAGTTGGAAAATCATCTGATATATTATTCACTTATATCCGAATTTGGAATACTATTGGGAAATCACTAAAGTAAATATTAATTTTATTTTTGTTGCACACGGTAAACACGTTTTCCCCTAGGTTGTTTTCATGTACAAATTTCCACTAATTGATAGAGCTGTTATTGAGAAATAAATCAAAAAACACAGTTTGAAAACAAATTAATGGCGGACTTTTGCACGATTCGTTTACGATGTTAGGTGATTCGATTTTTCAACGGAACGTGAGATTCGTTCGGGATTAATTCATTTCACTGACCAGTGACTGGCTATTGTAGCGAGCTTTTCGCTTGCTCACTATTCGTTGTGAAGTTAGGTTTTATTGCCTTTAAATGTATGACTGTAATTTTTATATGTGCAGGTAAGTTAGAAGTGTGTAATATTTTATTAGCAACTAGCTTTAGTCTGGATTATGTAAATCCTGCGGGTACACTTTGTATTCCCGGGATAAAAAGTATCAATAAAACGTAGGAATTTGACCCGCGTAAAAAGCTACTTTGGACTATTTTCGCCTTTTTTCGGAAACTATAGAGGTACGAATACTGAATTAAACAACCCAATTTGTATATTTTTTGGTGGGCAAGTTTTGCTTTAATGGTAAATGGTATGGTGGAGAAGGCATGCCATTAGGTAAGTATATGGCTAATTTACCTAAACCACACTTTACAAACTAAATCACGTTATCTTGAAACACATTAAAAAGTTATTACCAAGCCAAACAAGCGAAATTTTTTGCATTCTGGCCGACTCTTATCTCGAAGCTGGATTTCATCCAAAACTCTGTGCACTCGCGTTTACGTGATAAAAGTTTTTCCAGATGCAGGTTAAAAAGCGACTTATTCAACACCCCTAGTGCGAATTTGCAAATCTCGATAACGTTAATAGATTTGGAATATCCAAACGATATGTTATAAAGTTTCAATGCAGTTTTATCAAAAAATGCTGACTGACTGCGCAGTTTAGGTATGTGGACTTGACACATAGTCACCGTGCAGGTCAGCGTTCAGAAAGTCTGACTGTCTCTTTGCTGCAATGGCACAACATTGGATTAAAACAAAATTAATCCAATGTTGTAATTGGATTAATTTTGGGTAGGTACCTATTCTTATTGCACCAATGAATTTTAGCCAATAGTTTAAAAACTCTGTGCGAGAAGTGATATAGTCATAGAGTGTGTGTCAGGCAACAAAAGTGATTGCCATTCTCAAAGTGTAGATGTCAAACTACAGCGGTGTCCTCCTCCTCGACCTCGTCACTGTCACTTAAGGTGTTACGTCTTCCATACTAACTTCATGTTACCATTCAAGAGCGAATGGATTATATATTTACACTGAAATTACATCGCACAGCCTTAATATAATTTTTAATTTGCACGAAATTATATTTACATAAAGAAAACATTACATAGACAGCTTAATTATTATAGTAGCCATCTATTAAACGCTGTTTTGCCTAGCTGACCGAGATGGCTTTACTTCACCTTTAGCTGTTTATGTAATGTTTTCTTTATGTAAATAAAATTTTCCGCAAATTAAACATTAAATTAAGGCTGTGCGATGTAATTTCAGTGTAAATATATAATCCATTCGTTCTTAAATGGTAATAATAAATTAGTATGGAAAACGTACCACCTTAAAGATTAAGGTTCAGTACATTAGTGAAAATTCTGTATTACAAACACAACGAACACAAATTTAAGAACAATAGTACATTATGCTACAAGTGTATAATGTTGGTGATTACCGTTGAGGCACCATTGAGGCCCGAGCCGTTAGGTGAGGGTCTTAAGATAGCTGAGGATGGTAATCATCAATACATACGTGTATTATACGACGTTTTTCAACACACTTGTGAAGAAAATAATACTACTTACTTAAAAAATAGTTTTAACTAACCTTAGTAGCCAGATATTGATCATCTGGAGCATCTTTTATAAATTTTTCAATATCATCAAATGATAAAACCTTTGATTTCTTGCTTCTAAATCAATCGAAGTCTCTTTAGATAAGCTGACAAATTAGAGAATGTTTTTAAGTCCACTCCATTATTTGTTCCGACTGTACTTTTTTAACACCACAAAGAGCTAGATTTGTGCTTAGAAGATAATTCTTTAAGTACGCCATGAACACATTTTCTGAAAAAAAAAAAAAAAAAACTGCGTATTCTTGTGGTAGTAAACTTTCCATAACTTTAAGGGCTTCACATTTTGTATCGTGCGGTGTACAACATAAATTATTTTCTTCGTAATTAGTAGTTACTTGTAAACATTTTAATTAATAAATAACTGTAATTTCAACAGTGTAAATGAGTTCTGAAATTTTTTTCGCAATGGCGGGAAAAATTAATCAGTTTTCCTATGCGCGAATCCTATGCGGTTTGTTGGCTTTTCGCGGATAGCGTTTTAGCCACGTACAAAATAGGGAATTTCAAGTTTTCATTATTACAGAAAAACAAAAGTTATATTTGAGTGAAAGTTTTATTTATTAAACAAGTAGGTACCTACACGTTGAAATTATCTAAATACGAAGTTGCATGAAATGAGCAAGCAAAAGGTACATTAATTTATTTGTACTATTGAACACGATCTTTTTGCTATAGATACTTTTTTTAAGAACAAAGGAACTCAACCAATACATCTATATACTAATAAATAAAATTGAAGTGTCTGTCTGTAATATCGAAATAACTACCTCATATTAAGCTCATATGGTTATTTGAACGATACTATAACCGAATCACACGTTTTTAAAATTTTTGTCTGTCTGTCTGTCTGTCTGTCTGTCTGTCTGTCTGTCTGTCTGTCTGTCTGTCTGTCTGTCTGTCTGTTTGACGGGACCTTCACATACAAGTAGAGAATTAACCAGGGAGTAACATAGGCTACTTTTTTAACCGACTTTCAAAAAAGGAGGAGTTCTGTTTTTCTACCTATGTACACCGATATCTCCAAGATTTCTGAACCGATTTGCGTAATTTTTTGTTAAATCGATAGAGAAACATTGCGACACTGTCCTACAAAAAATTTAGATTCCAACTTCTCAATCCTGATGCTGTAGGGGATCTGATCCCCAAAACTAATGGGATTTAGGCATTGTTGGTTATTTAAATTGATATTGGGGTACCAATTAAAGACTTTATTGTTGAATGACCTCGAGTAGGTACATGTCCAACTCCTCAACCCTGATGCTGTAAGGAATTGCATTCCGAAATCGTAAGGATCCCACGGAATTTTTCCGTTTTGTGGACGGGTTACTACTTACTACAGATAGCTACTTTTTGTTCGGGAAAATCAAAGTTCCCACGAGATTTTTACAAACCTAAATACACACCGGCGAAGCCGTGGGCATCATCTAGTCTAGTAATATAATAAAACTGTAACAGATCCAATTCTGTACATTGAAGATATTTTGAAAATTTTTTTTGGAGGGCACTCTATAATCGATACTGAAGCCAAAACTGCAATTTTTTTCATTTTTGTCTGTCTGTCTGTCTGTATCTTGGCCGCGCATCACGCCGAAACTACTGAATGGATTCGAATGAAACTTGGTACGATTTGAGTTTATAATCCAAGGTAGGACATAGGATACTTTTTATCCCGAAATTCAGCACGGTTCCCTTGGGAGAGGGGATGAAAGTTAAAACGTGTATTTAGCTGTAATTCATTAACGCGTTGTTCGATTTCACTCATTCCTTTTATGTTAGAAAGGTAGTGCTTTATATATTGTCCCGTAAATATTTCAAGGTCATAGATTTTTTAGTACAGAAATGACAGACATTTATTGGGTTCAAATAACTTGGGACCCGGATCTTTGAACGTACGGCTCATTTTAAACTGGTGTGCGTTTAAATTTATCTGTGTCGATCTGTCTATTTATTTCAGCTAATTTCCGAAACGGCTGAATCGATTTTGACTGAACTTTCAATGGCAGATAGGTGATGTTATAAGGAGTAACTTATGCTACATTTAATTTAGGTACAAAAAAGGATTATGGGATCCAATCCGATCCTATATAAAAACCTATATACACGCGGACGAAGTCGCGGGGGTCAGCTAGTTAAAAATAAAACTCTATATAACTCACTTGTGAATAATAGTAATGAAAAATAATCATTGCGGTGAAATTAGAGCCACTTTATGAGCAAGTGTGTTGAAAAAAATTTAAATAGTAAATTAATGTTTGAAGGCACCCAAGGCAAGGATATGATATCTATAGGGATGTTTCTCGTAGTTTCACTTTACTCTGACGTTTTACTGTTTAATGGTTTAAACACACAAAATCTATATCTACGTTTTTGAGATGTGAGAACTGCAAACTGGTACTAAGCCGAAGGTACGGAAAACGTTGAAACAATAATTGGATTTTGTTCCGGGAATAAATCACGAGTGTGTTTGACATCCTGACCGGAATATGGGACGGAAGCGTGCTGATTAAGATTTTCAATAAAATCCTTTGTTTTCCTTTTCTCTTTAGAAAAATGTTTGATAATAATGAAATGTGTGTTGTCATCAAGTAGGGTTTTCTTACCGGTTATCGTCCATTTAGTGGAGTTACTGAGTTTGAGAGGGTGAAAATATATGTTCTATAAAAAAAATTAAACAAAAACTTGTTAAAATATACTTCTAGTATAGTCTATTTTCATTGCATGTTAGTATTTTGTTAGTCAGATAACTAGTTTTTTTTTAATCCTAATAAAAAGCTGAAAATGCCGATTTCACCGGTTATCGTCCACTAAATCTAGTTATCGTCCACCCTTGTACCTGTTATCCGTCCACTGATTTCTATGAGAAATTTACTATGAAAAAGTATGCATGTAATGAGTAAGTAATTGAATATGTAATATTAACACCACTTTAATATGTATTTAATATCTATACCAATTAAAATTAACTTCCTGTCCGTCTTTTCGAAATATATGGTTTTTATTAGTGAACTTATGTTTACTTATAGATTATTAAAAAGCCACATAACCGTTTATAAAAAAAATGTTTTCTATTTTTCGTCTATTCGTAATAATTACTTTTCAAAACAGCTGAACCTATTTTGACAGAACTTTCACAGGAAGATAAAGAACTTTATACAAAGTGATGTGGTCTTTCTACGCATACGCAATAGCGGTCTGCTTGTTTTAAAATAAAACAGATAAAAAAAGCCTTGTTAAAGCGGTTTATAGAGTCTACAATATGACATATTAATATCTTTACCAACTTTACTTACTTTTACTTTATCTATCTTGCATCGTCTTTTACCACATGGCATGGCGCAGGGGTAAGTCTTATTAGTGGAAGGTCCTCTACTTGATTCTCGGCAGAGCAATTTGGTAAATTCAATTTAATAATTTCAAAATTGTTTCTAGTCTAGTATGCCTTACTTCCAAGTCGGGTACGGATTCTGCCGTACCTCTTTCAGGTTATCCCGCATCCATCTTAGACTGCATCGTCACTTAACATCAGATGAGATTGCAGTCAAGGACTAACTTGTAGATGAATAAAAAATAAATTATGGATATGAGTAATAATCAAAATTCGCCTAAATAATAACATAATATAAAAAAATATATGTTTTTCATACAGTTTAAAATATAGGTGGACGGATAACCGGTGCACTTCAGATTCTCTATTTTAAATTTCGTCCACAAATTATAATGATCGACAATACTATCTTAACTTATAAATATATCAAAGTTCCAAGGAGAAACACATAAAATATAAGGTAATTCTTTTGTCAAACAAGTTTAATTATTTATATTTTTACTAAATCTATTTATTTTCAAATAATAGCTTGGTGGTCGAAACTTAGAATATTTATTCAGTGCAAATTTAGATATCGTCCACGCGTGATTTTGAAGACCCATAGTTTTATATACAATGAGAAAAAAGTGGACGAAGACTAGTCACTAACTAGTGTATGTGTATAGGATTCGAATTAATAAACTTAATTCCAATTTTGTGCACACCTCGATTGATAGCAAGACTACCTAAAATTAAGACGCTAAACCTGTGTTTGACCGCCCGGACGATAACAGGTTTTCTTAAGAAAATAGTGAACTAGTTGTCGTCCACCCCTTTTATTTGTATTCTAATGTAATCAAAAGTAAAAAAACACGTTCACAGTATTTTATGAAACATAAGTATGTGCTACAAAGAAGAATCAAACTAAATCTTATAGTAAAATGATTAGTAACTTCCCGTGATAGTTGAAGCATGCCACTAATTTTTTTGCTCCACACGGCTCATTTTCATTCCTTAATTGCATTCTCAAAATTCGATCGCTTTGTTTTCAAAGAAACTTAAGTGAAATAGACTTTTTTCTTTCTCTGTGTCTTGATAAGACATTCAAGTTGGCATAGAGATGCATTATTTTTATGTAAGTCTTATACTGTTTCTATTTTTAAGCATTTCTTATGAGTGATCCGCTCGGTGGACGATAACAGGTGCGTGTCCGGAAACCGGTGTTCCTACCCTATATACCCTACAGCTCTTTAATACCCACATTTATGAGACCGGGATTTAGAGATTACACCCGTCACGCAACTCTGATGCAGGTTGGCGGATTTTATCGAGTGATGTCACATCATCTTTATGTTACCATTTGAATGACAAAGGAAGCTGTGCTGTATTGGCCGTCAAACAAAACTTGTTATAAACCAAGTATTTGGAGTTAGTAAGGTTAGACTATACTCATGAAGCAATAAATCTCTTCGAATAATTGTAGCTGTCACTGTGTGAACAATACTCGTGGCATGTTACGAGTATCCAGCGGATAAATTTAAAAATAAAATTCGCGCCGAATTGAGAACTTCCTCCTTTTTGGAAGTCGGTAAAAAAGCCTATGCCACTCTCCTAGGTTTTCAGCTAGGTACTCCCATAAAAAAATCACGTCGATCCGTAACTCTGTTGGATAGAATAGAATAGAATAGAATTTATTTTTATTCAAATAAACTTTTACAAGTGCTTGAATCGTCAGTTGAATCGTCGTTCGGAATACCGTTTCTACTTAGAAGCACCAGCAAGAAACTCGATTGCGCTTTTCTCGTTGCGCCGCGATTGAAAGACAAACCAACAAACCATCAAATAGACACACTTTCGCATTTGTAAGGATACCAACAATAGAGACACTTACTTATCAAAATCAAAATACCTTTCAGAATATTTTAGCGTTCATAAAACAAGGATATCGTTTATTATTTATGTATTAACCTTCCTTTGAGCAAATAAAGAATTGAATTGAGTTGTATTTTTACGGACAGTAGGATAGGGTAGGAAAACACGTCTATGTAAACGGCTTCCTACTTGAATTTGCATGCAATGCTCTTTGCATTCCGTTTCGTACGTACGCAAAAAAGCGTTTCAGACCAACGAGCGCATCGTTTCAAAACGTACCTACAAGGGTTTAGTTCGGACTAAAAAGAATTTAGTTACTTTGGAACGAAATTGAAATGCAACCAGCAACGTGAATTTAATCTCGTCCGCTTATTTTGAACAATATAAAATAGTTAAAACGCTCTTTCTATTCAGTAATTTAATTTATTTAGTAGCTCTTAGTTTATCCGACTTTTTCAATGGTTCTTTAATGTCGCTACAGATTAGATTTTTTAGTAGTTATCCCACCATATATTGTTTTGTTATATCTCAGGTAGCGTTTTCGATAAAAGCTCCCAAGCGGCTTCACTTTTCCCGACAATTATCGTTATATTTCAACTACCTATTTTCTAGATTGGTATAAAAAGGATGTAGGTACCTATAACAGCATACATTTAACAAAAGAAAAGCTTTAATATCTGCTTCTCATTTTTTATTATTAAAAAAGTATATGGGTAGTTAAACAGAATAAACAACACATAAAATATCTTTTAGGAAGAGATATTACGTGTCGTAAAAAGCTCTATAAAAAGCATAGCCCCGTAATTGATTATCATGGATGGCATCCCTTATTCCCGTATTATTTCTTGTTATGGGGCGTAGCTCTGTGAATAAAAAACCCTAAACCGGCCATTTTCATTTTAATGCGTTGAGGTACCTACCTATTGTTGAAAAGGGTATCTAACATTGTGATACATAAATTAAAAATTTAAAAAACCCCCGACATTCGCCATTTTGTGGGGCGGCCACCTTGGATTTGCAATAGTGCTATTCTACTAATCAAGCCCTTTCATTTGATACCCATATTAAGGGAATTGTGAAAAAATATGTAATTCACCATTTTGTAGCGGCGGCCATCTTGGATCGATTGGAAACATAGCTAACAACACTCTCGACTAATTCACCTTTCAAACAAAAAAACCACATTCAAATCGGTCCACCCGATTGAGCGCAACAGGGGAACAGACAGACAGACAGACAGACAGACAGACAGACAGACACACAGACACACACACACACACACACAGACACACAGACACAGACACATACACAGACACACACACACACACACAGACACACAGACACAGACACATACACAGACACACACACACACACAGACACACACACACACAGACACGTGAAACTTATAACACCCCGTCGTTTTTTAAAGCTCATCGAGTTGCGAAACTGAAATAGCAATGGACTCAGTGGCGGGGCAAGACCTAAATTTTATGTGGGCAAGATATATTTTGCGAGGCCCTCTGAATTTATTTTCATACAAAATCATAGTAGGCACCTACTATACTATGTAAGTAACCTCCGGGTCGCGAGGCCCTCCGGAGCGCGAGGCCGTGGGCCTGGGCCCACATCGCCTACGCCTTCCGCCGCCTCTGAATGGACTGGACTTATAGCCCAAAGAAAACAGACTTAGGGGTTCAAAGGTGCTCGAGTGGCCACCTCACAGCGTTGGTAGACCCCCCCACTAAGTGGACGCACGACTGCAAGCGAGTCGCTGGCAGTCCCTTGATACAGGTAGCGCAAATTCGTGTTCTATGACGATCCTTGCAAGAAACCTATACTATGTCCAGCTGTGGACGTCTATTCGGTTGTTCGTTTAACTGTTCCTAAGTAAGCTCAAGAAGAGGTTCCCTCTATAGTTTTAAATACCTACCTATAATTCCAGTCTAAATGTTGATTTTAATATGTAGCAGACAGCAGTACCAAAAAATACTTATTATTTAACTGTGGCAGTACAAACATTTACGATGAATAGTTTGAATACCTAGGTAGTTGTATATTGTGTAAATATTTATGAGCCAAAGTCGACATTGGCCGGGCGAATCTGAAATTGCATTCCGCTTCATGGAATTCTAGTTTCCTCTGTATTTGTATTTCAGTAGTAGTATTTATTCGGGAGCTTAATATACCTACCCACCTGTATTTGTGATATAGTAGGTACACAGTAATCAGTAGGTACCTACAGTTTATATTATTAAAATGAATGTATTAACAATTAACATACAGCAGCATTAAATTATTTTATCTACACCCATGCTTTAAATCCTCTATAAAAGATTCTGAAACAGTTAGCTTATTGCCAACATTAAAACACCTAATGTCCTAATAACCATATTATCATCAAATGAGTGTTATCTATACAAGTTACTTAATTTATACCATGGTCATGATCATGTGAAAGAAGTGAGTGAATTTGTTTTTAAAACAATTGTCTCGTTCATTAGACGCAGGCGCAGGCGCAGGCGGGGCGGGCGAGCGTCGCGCGGATGCATGGCGCTGCTGTACCGCGCGACGCGGCTCAAAGACCGCGCAGACACGCACGTGTTCACCTTCGTGGTCACCCGCTCCGCCACTCGCGAGCCCGACCGCGACGTCACCTCCAAGGACTTCTGCTGCGCGCACCAGCGATGGGCCGTCGCCTTCAGTCGCACCGAGGCCGCGCTCGGTACGTAGCTCCTGCTGTATCGCCGACGCGGCTCAAAGACCGCGCAGACACGCACGTGTTCACCTTCGTGGTCACCCACTCCGCCACTCGCGAGCCCGACCGCGACGTCACCTCCAAGGACTTCTGCTGCGCGCACCAGCGATGGGCCGTCGCCTTCAGTCGCACCGAGGCCGCGCTCGGTACGTAGCTCCTGCTGTATCGCCGACGCGGCTCAAAGACCGCGCAGACACGCACGTGTTCACCTTCGTGGTCACCCGCTCCGCCACTCGCGAGCCCGACCGCGACGTCACCTCCAAGGACTTCTGCTGCGCGCACCAGCGATGGGCCGTCGCCTTCAGTCGCACCGAGGCCGCGCTCGGTACGTAGCTCCTGCTGTATCGCCGACGCGGCTCAAAGACCGCGCAGACACGCACGTGTTCACCTTCGTGGTCACCCGCTCCGCCACTCACGAGCCCGACCGCGACGTCACCTCCAAGGACTTCTGCTGCGCGCACCAGCGATGGGCCGTCGCCTTCAGTCGCACCGAGGCCGCGCTCGGTACGTAGCTCCTGCTGTATCGCCGACGCGGCTCAAAGACCGCGCAGACACGCACGTGTTCACCTTCGTGGTCACCCGCTCCGCCACTCGCGAGCCCGACCGCGACGTCCCCTCCAAGGACTTCTGCTGCGCGCACCAGCGATGGGCCGTCGCCTTCAGTCGCACCGAGGCCGCGCTCGGTACGTAGCTCCTGCTGTATCGCCGACGCGGCTCAAAGACCGCGCAGACACGCACGTGTTCACCTTCGTGGTCACCCGCTCCGCCACTCGCGAGCCCGACCGCGACGTCACCTCCAAGGACTTCTGCTGCGCGCACCAGCGATGGGCCGTCGCCTTCAGTCGCACCGAGGCCGCGCTCGGTACGTAGCTCCTGCTGTATCGCCGACGCGGCTCAAAGACCGCGCAGACACGCACGTGTTCACCTTCGTGGTCACCCGCTCCGCCACTCGCGAGCCCGACCGCGACGTCACCTCCAAGGACTTCTGCTGCGCGCACCAGCGATGGGCCGTCGCCTTCAGTCGCACCGAGGCCGCGCTCGGTACGTAGCTCCTGCTGTATCGCCGACGCGGCTCAAAGACCGCGCAGACACGCACGTGTTCACCTTCGTGGTCACCCACTCCGCCACTCGCGAGCCCGACCGCGACGTCACCTCCAAGGACTTCTGCTGCGCGCACCAGCGATGGGCCGTCGCCTTCAGTCGCACCGAGGCCGCGCTCGGTACGTAGCTCCTGCTGTATCGCCGACGCGGCTCAAAGACCGCGAAGACACACACGTGTTCACCTTCGTGGTCACCCGCTCTGCCACTCGCGAGCCCGACCGTGACGTCACCTCCAAGGACTTCTGCTGCGCGCACCAGCGATGGGCCGTCGCCTTCAGTCTTCGGAACACCCAGTGATGTTCAAGTTACCTATCTTCATCAGCAGAACCATATCAATTTAGGTATTGCACTGGCATTAAGACTCAGTTGCAGAAATATATTATTCCGCGAAGTCATGATCAAGTTCAATAAACTGACTGCTGAACATCAGTTTGTAATCATTGGACAGCCAGAAGAAGAATTTATATGTGGAACCCGAGGAGTACCTATTTAATAGAGTTTCCATTATATTTTCCGAAAGGATTTTGCGATTTTACTATAAGAATTTGAGAACATAGATCCATTTTGTGATACAAAATTTTGTTCTCAGGTGTGTACCTGGTGTGGCGGGGCGTGTGCGAAGGCATGCGTGTCTACGTCGACTTCACTTTCACGTTGCTTAGTCGCGACCACTTCACGGCCAACGAGGGCTTCTCCGGCAAGCAAGTCAGGTTCTACGCCGGCTGCGCGGCGCAGGGACGAGGCCGCTGCGTCTCGCTCACCGAGCTCAACGCCAAGTTCGCGGACGCGCGCGGTGAATTCCAGCTGGAACTGTGCATGTCGCGTGTCCGAACCCTGTACTCTTGTGAGTTGCGAGCTCCCCGTTTGGACACCTCTCCGATAGCTTTCGCTGGATTCGACTGGTCGGTGGCCGCAACGGGCGGGGTCGGCAAGGAGCCTCTGACATTGCGACTACAGAGACTATCCGGAGAAGGTCAACGCTGTCGCGTACGCTACGCGCTCGCGCTCGGCGATGGTGACCGCCGAGTGCACTCCGGCCCTCTGGAGTGCCTGTGCGATGCGGACGGAGGCACTCCGCCTTGGACACCGCGTCCACCTACTCGTCTTCTTCACAAAGGCGTTCGATTAACCGTGGAATTGGTCTGGGCGAGAGCCTTGGCGGAGTTGGCGGTTCCGGTCGCGGGGCGAGCGGCCACGTGCTACGACCGCGACAAGCAGGCCTGGGCTCTGCGGTGCGACACGCACTCGGAGACCGTGCGACTACACATGCTGTATCGCGACGTGCACCACGTGCCACGTAATCACTTACGCTACGTGAGCTGGTCGGCGTGGCTGGTGCGCGTGTCGCCTGCGGCTGGTGAACCGGAGGCGGACGAACTGCCCGGAGCTCCGTTCGAGAACTATTATGCTCAGGAGAGTGCGGACGAGGGACTCATGATGGAAACAGCGCTGAGGGTAGAAGACGTCACGCGCGCTGGCAGCCCGTTTCTGCATCCGGGCGGAGAACTTCGCGTGCGTCTCGAGTGGACCGACACATATCTCTTATTCCAAGCGACCTATCATGTCTACGATGATCTATGTCGATTACACGCTCACCAAATGAGGTAAGACATTGCGCTGGTTTAATTATTTTTCATCTAACGTTTCTCTTTTCTAATGAAATATTTTTATCTATAATTTCCAACACAATACAATCAGCATGGATTTAGAGATAAATGACGTTGGAACTCATTAATATTGGGTAGAAGATATGTTTTGCGTATGAAGCAGAGAGCGGCACGGGTGCGGCGCAGTCGAGTCTGTGATTGGTTCGCTATCATACCACGTCATAATTTGCGTCCCGCGTTGGTTACTGCCGTCTTCGTACAATCTGTCACACACACAACACAAGAATTTTCAGTAAGGCGAGGGGGCGAGTGAACATTTGTTCACTATTTATTCCCTATTCCCAATTCGGCTATTCCCGCTACTTTGTCTCTTAAGAACTTTAGTTTTAAACTACAATGTGACGCAAAATTATCCCCTTAGCTGACAGAAGAAGTTGAAGGTGTGCGTTTGTTGGTTGCAGGCGTGAGATCGCCGTGCTGCAGGCGGAGAACTACTCGCTGGAGCGGCAGCTGTTCAGCTACCAGAAGACGCTGGCGTACGCGCAGGCGCAGGCGGGCGAGCCAGCCGCGGCGCCGGAGGCCAGCGGCGGCCGGCGCTCGCCCGCCGAGCGCTCGCTCTCCACGGACACGGAGTACGCGTGAGACGGGCGCCGGCGGCGTGCGTCGCACACGCCGACCGCCTTCCACAAGCCCGCGCTCGACTCTTCTATCCTTTCGACTGAATCTAACGTTTTTGAACGATTTATCTATTTTTCTAAACGTTTTATGGCGAGCTGCGCCCTCGTCCGCACCGCTTCCCGCCCGCGCCGGTCGCCTGCACTCTCGCCGCTCGGATCTATCGATAGCTGATTATTATATTCGACTACTTTTCTATTTATCTGTACATAAAATATATTTAGATATAATATATTATGTATATTTCTTAACTTGAAACTCGAATTCATATACTACGACAGTCGATTTATGAATAAAATAATTAAAAATTTTACCGATGTTTAATTTGTGAATCCTGTCCATCAACTATGTTTACAAACCAACAACAGCTGCTGTGTGAGTGCGCATACATTACATCATCTGGTAGGTAGGTAATAACTAGGTAGGTACCTACCTACGATTAAGAGGCAAGAGCATGAACCGAGCGTTTCGCTTGATAACGATTGCTAATGGAGCAGACGTAGAGAATTCAGATAGGGCACGAACATTAGTGGATATCGTAGACATTATGTAATAAGCATAGGGGAAAGGGGCCCAAAGCGGTTATGGTGCCCAAAGCGGATTTGTCTTTTTAAATGAACGCGCCAATAGTTAGGTGTATAAAAAGCGCGCGGGTACGATGCGCTCCCCCCGCTCCCCTTGGGGCATTCGTCCGACTCAGCAAGAACGTTTACACGAGTAGGTGCAGTAAAAAATCAAAATTGGGTGCATTTCGAAAAAAAACCGCGGTAAGTGTAGAGCGTTTTTTTAAATTTACAGTTAAAATAAGCCCTGATCAATAAATTGATCTTGACTTTTGTGTATTTGACTATGATATGAAAGTGCAGACTTGTATGTACTCGTCTGATTTTGAAGTTATTTTTGATTGTCAAAATGAACAGTCTAAAAAGGCAAAGCGGTTCGGGCAAAGAGGTTACCTAACCGCTTTGCCCACGACTAGGGTGAAATGAGATCTGTTATATCAATTGTATGTATCCTTTTAGATGGTGAATAAATACAAACGAAAAACTGCTCAAGCTGCGTGGGACGAAAAGTCCATGGCCAGTGCTTTAAAGGAAGGCCATATTTTCATCATCATTATTAATTTTGAAGATTTCTTTTATTTTGCTGAAAGGAGAGATTGAATTTGCTCTTTTTTAAATTAAAATATTTAAATTGTGCCATTTTTATTAAAACAATAAAGATTATATGACTTATTTTGCATTTCTTTGGTATGTCCGCTTTGCCCGATACCAAAAACCGCTTTAGGCCCCCCCTGAGGGCAAAGTGGTTTTTCTTTAAGTTTTATAAATTTCCTTGTAACTTTATTATTTATCAACCGATCTTTATCTGTTTTAACGAATTTTATGCGCCATGAGACACACTATTCGTTTGTGTAAAAGTTAATATTAACATCGATTAACAAACTACTGATTTTCAAACTCAATCTTAACGTATCCGCTTTGGGCCCCTTTCCCCTAAAGATCGAATTCACTCATTGAGCTAATCTGTTCTTATCGCGTAATCGTGGTATCTTTAAAACTTACAATAGGTATCCCAGAAATTCGTATTATGGCGCAGTAGTATCACCAGTCACCACCATACGATGAAAGCACGTCAGAATAAGTACTGACCGCCCTAAATCCAGCTAGTCTTGACTCTTGTCTATTCTATTCCTACCGAGAGTTTTCAACCCCCGACGCAAAAACGTGTTATAATTATAACACACACACACAGAGACACGTCAAACTTAAGTTTGACGTGTCTCTGTGTGTGTGTGTTTGTCTGTCTGTTTTCCTGTAGCGCTCAAAAGGGTTAACCGATTTGAAAGCGGTTTTTTTGTAAGAAAGGTGAATTTGTCGGGAGTGTTCTTAGCTATGAAAATCGGTCCAAGATGGCCACCACCACAAAATGGCGGATAACATATTTTCAATTTTTTCACAACCCCCTCAATATGGGTCTCAAATGAAAGGGCTTGACTACACAGACCAGTCCACTATGCAAATTCAAGATGGCCGCCACCACTAAATGGTGAATGTCGGGGGTTTTTTAAATTTTTAATCTATAGTTAAATATTTATTTTAAAGAACGAAGCCAGAAACGAACCTTCTGGCTTCTGGCGTAGTCCATTTAAGAACTTGACGCCTAGTTCTTCGTGTAGTGTGTTGTGGGGGTTTTTTCGTTCAATGAACCAACAGAGTGTTTTAAGTATACTCTAGTTTAGTTTAGTTAGGTTAGGTTAGTTTAGTTTAGGTTAGGTCTGAACTATTATTGTTAAAGGTCGACCAGAATCTCATGAAAAATAGGGAAATTAAATTTTGTAGTCAGCAACACTAGGTTAACTCCGCTGCCCTAGTGATAAACAAAGTAATTACATTCAGAACACCTTACGGGATCGTTTCACGAAACGAAAAATCAAGCAACTGCATTTTAAATACAAAAACAAAGTAATCAACATACAATTACTTTGTTTTTGTGTTGTGCTTGTTGTTTACTTGGTTTTTGCATTTATATTCCGGGTTAGTGTGTGCAGTTACTTTGTTTGGGCAATTCAAATTTCAGTAAACGGTTCAAGTTATTTTAAATATTAAACTGTGGTAAAGAACTACTCGACATAAAACTTTTGTTAATGCAAAAAAGTCAGTTTCACAAAAAATGTCAGTTACTTTGTTTGTCGCTAGGGCAGCCGTAGTGTTGCTAACTTTGGAATTTCATTTCCGTATTTTCATGAGATTCTGGTCGACCTATACCAGTCGGTATAGAATGACTTTTTCCCTCCCGTAGTATGAAGTTTTATGGAAATAAGTTACTTTTGTAAAACTTGCATAAACTGAACGCAACTGTCGACATGCCTGACAAATGACAAGTGACATATAACTGTCAAAATTTGTTTACAAAATAATAAATATACCTATTCAAGTTTCGAGCACATTTTGTTTTGCATTTTCAAATTAATTTTAAAACAAATACAAAATGGCCCAAGGCAAACTGAAAGTGAAAAGCAAGTTGCCATCAGGTGCTAAATCCAAGGTGAAGAAGGCAAAAGGTAAAGCTGTTACGAAACGAATCAATGCACCAGTTAAAAGTAAGGCAAAGGCCCAGAGTGTTGAGCGTAATAAGATGAAGGCTACAGTGACGAAGATGGTGAATGCAGCGGCGGAGCGGCAGCTGAGATCCTTAGCAACGGATACGCCACAGCTTTCCGAGGCTCAAAAGCGAGTGGCAAACGCACCTACAGCACCCGCGCCAGCAAAGTGAAATAACCTCAAAATGTTCAAAGGCTGTGTATTGGTAGACATTTGCCTTTAAAAGTGTAGTCATGTAGTGTTTAAGTAAAATATTAAAAACGTTTCATATGGAAAAGTTGTTAAAGTATACTTAATTATTATGAGAGTTATTTTAGTTATACTTAGTCGTAGTGCCCAGACAAGAAAGAGTTTTAAAAAACTTTTCCACAATAAAGAGAAAAAAAAAAATAGCTCGGTAAAATAAGAGTGAAATACTTACTCAAGAACCTAACTAAATTCCTAAAACCTGTTGTCACATACTTACAGTTTTCAGTAGTGAACAGGGAACAGTTTTTTAAATCTATTGGTAGGTATTGTGTCAGGATCCAATTAAAAATGCATATAAAATTATAAACTGAGATACTACCGACAACACTGCGCTAGAGTGCATCAGTGCGCTAACTCATTTTTATCATTAGGTCACAAGTTATTCACCTCTACTTTATTTACAGCAAGTAAATATTTTTGTGCAAACAGAAAGTTCAGTTTAGAAATATTAAGGATACATATTAATCCCTAATTGTAAGGAGCATGGTAGTTTTGTAAATAGACATTTTCATAAAAGTTAAGGTATTTGACAGTAAACTTAAAATCCTCTTAGTATTTTGTTTATTTTTTACAGTCATATTTTAGTCTGTAGAACAATTTTACACAAAATGTAAATTTTAATGTTAAATATTAAAATATGTTATACTACTAGTCTGACAGTGTATTAGTTTATTTTATAAAATATCCATGAATGGTAGTAATGGTTCAATGCAGGTTAGAATGATGTTACTGCTATAACATAGGCTGTCAATGCACCTTCGGGCAGCATGGCAGGGTCTAAGCTCTAAAACCTTGTCCTAAAGGAGAGAACATCGGTGTCCAGCAGTGGGATGTTAAAGGACTATAGAAGTGGTAGTGATAGAATGGATCTTTTTTTTTCAGCAGTTGAAGTATTAGTTCCTTCAAGCTTCGCACGGAAACATTTCATAGCTACAATGGAGAAACAAAGCTTTTTTAAACATGGCTGCTAGAGCGGCCAGACACTTAATTGATAGTAGCCAATGGTGCAATTTACAGATCTTGAAGAAGTAATATCTTTTTCACAAAAGTTCCTGTAGAAATTAATCCCTGCATCACACTTACAGATCTGTCAATTTAGTTTACATTCGCCTTAGCAGCAATGTGTTAAACTTAAATCTAGTAATTTATCTAACTTTTCTAACTTCTCAACTCTGTGTTGCTACTGAGAATTTCTTATCTTAAACAAGCTTGGCACCATACCAATATGCAGACTGTACCTATGGATTGGCAACTCGAAATTGAATTTCGTTTTTACCCGACTATGGCAAAGCCAAAAGGAAGGGTTATGATTTTAGCAGTCTATGTATGTACTATGTATGTATGTATGTGGCCGATTTTTGTATGAGATTCTGTGTGTACCACTATCACCTAAACTACTGGACCGATTTTGATGAATGAGGTGTCCATTGATTCGTTGTAATGGTCCGGGTGACAGGCTACATTTTATTTACGAAACAAATCGAGAAGTGACCTTTAGAATTAGTTTCGGTAATCACATAACAGATGGCGCCACTAGCTGTGCGCCCTGTAGCCCCGCGCTTTTGCACACTAAATTATTATTAAACTAGCGACCCGCCCCGGCTTCGCACGGGTAGTAGAGCATTTTATGCGTAGGTACTACCCGCTCAGGGATTAGGCAGCGTTTTCGATGAAAGCTCCCAGGCGGCTTTTACGACTTTTTACGATATTTTCCACAATGAACTTACTATATCTCACCTTATACCCGAATTACTAATTCCGTGGAATTCTGACGTTTCATAATGTTACCAGAGATAAAACAATTCCCACAAAAAAGATGAAAAATTCAAAACTTATGCAAATACAAATCAACTGCTGCATGTAGATATGACTTTCTAGTTTCCATTCTTAGCAATTTCTATTTTAGGGCGAAACAATTAATATTATTAAGCGGCTTAGAGCTTTATATGTTGACAGGGAATTAAAGTAGTTTGGGGTAAAATCGTACTTCGTAGATGTTAACCCTGTTCTCCATATAAATAACTCATCTGTAAATGAAAATGACAGCTGTCAGAATTAAGTCGATATTAAGTCAAAAATAAGGAGAAAAACTAAATATTTCAAATCAAATAAATTAGTGTATTTGGGACATAAGAAAGTAAGTTTTCACCAGATTCCGTGAAAAAAAAAATTATTTTAAAAGATAAAAATAAAGAACCAAAAACTTGGTTTTTTGAACTTTTCACATAAATTTTGAGGTTATGTGAAAAAAGTGTAAATATAAAAGTTGTAGATCTTTTTATTACCTACAACTTTGCCATTTAATTTTTTTCCATAGGACTTCTAGTTTTGCCGGAAATCGAGATAAACCGTTTTTTACCCTTAAAACTCCCCCCCTTTTTTCCCGAGCTCAGATCGCCCGTAAATTATTTTTCCTTGTATTTTATAATATTCTCCTCCTTTTCCAATGGGTTTCATCCTACGTACTGTGATTTTTTTTTTGGTTTCAAAAATTATCGACAATGGGCTATAGGGAGAACCGCGGCCGCCGACGCGCTTATAGGCACGCTCCCGCGCCGCCGCAATTTTTAAATCTGTAATATCTTCGAAAGTATTCATTTAAATCATATGCTGTAAAGGACCATATGGATTTATATAAAATCAACAATGCATTTAAGGTATTTAATTAGATAAGGATTAATGCTGTATTGGTTGAAATCGCTTCGAAAATTAGCCATTATTTGTCGTAAAAAGTAAATGACAAAAAAATGTTATTGTGGGATATCCATAAGAGATAGACATATACCATCGCGGACTTTTCTGTAGACCTTTTCAATGTGTACAATACTTAGTACATTATTTTGATAAATCTCGTAGGGTTCAGCCTGCGTTTGCAATGTAAGCGGAAAAAATGTAATTATTTACGACATCACATTAGAAACCTCAAAAATAACAGTATTTCTCCACAATTTAATGGATGTTATTATACATATAAACCTTCCTCTTGAATCACTCTATCTATTAAAAAAAACCGCATCAAAATCCGTTGCGTAGTTTTAAAGATTTAAGCGTACAAAGGGATATAGGGACAGAGAAAACGACTTTGTTTTATACTATGTAGTGATTTATAATGCGTAGTCGGGTTTTAGTTTACGAACTTTATACTTGTTGAAACTACAAACTCGCACTAGGGATATGTAGATACAGAAGCTGTAATGTTGTAATTACTCTGTACCTGTTTAGTATTCGTACATCCAAATCGATATACCTACCGACTTAGAACTGCGAACTGCCGAATGCAGTTTAATTTATGTGATGTCGCAGCTGAAACTAATCTGAATTATTAATTAGGTTTCTGTACTACTTACCTAGTCACCTACCTACTACGTCCGGTGGTTGACAAAATCTTACCCATTAAAGGTGATCGCACATCGCCGCAACGCATTTTTCAGTAAATATTCGAGTCGAATGCCGACTGTTGACGCGTCCGATGCGAGCGACCTGTGCTTACTTTCCATTTATTATTATCGAAACTGAAAAATGCACTGTGTTCAGGTATGTTCTTTAGTGATTTAGACTTTGAAACAGTAGAACGATCTACGTTAATAAACTACTTTTAAGCCACATACATTTTGACATAGTGGGAGTTGCGATTTATATATAGGTAACCTAATAGTATATTATTATACTCTATACCTAATACTTTCAAAGTCGCGTCGGCAAAGAAGAAAAATTGTGCACTTTACTTCCACTTTATCTACCTGCTCAAACAAATCAAACCTGCAGGTCCTAAAAAGATTAAGTATGTCCTAAATTACCCCAGCCGGGTATTGAACCCGGAACCTGTTGCCTGGAGCCTGTGAAGCAATCGCCGCGCTGACGCTGCCTGCGGGAGTTTGTCAAATTGCTTACAATTTGCGCCTCCGGAGAAAGCCTCGATTCGAAGTTATAATATCCTTATTTTTTTGATGACCGCGGCAGCGGCCCAAGAGGGAGGCCACGGGTTCCCGGCCACCAATAGATGCATAAAAAACGTAAATTTTCGGTGTATGCCCCGCCCCGTTGACCAACCGGCCTGACCAACTGCGGTAGGGTAAGAATTAAATGTCGATACATTATATCGATACATAAATTAAAAAAGTTAAATTTTCATAGCGCTTTAATAAAAAACAATTATTATAAAATAGAGAATGTTATACTATATATTATAATAACTATTATACCTATATTTCACTTTACAAAAAAAGTTGTTTTTAATTTACAGAACAAATCAATTAATTCTTTAAAAAACTTGAGTTTAACATAATCAAAATAATCTTACTTCAATTTGTTTGTCAAAATCTCATAGCAATCTCACGTCAAAATACATTTTGCCAAACAAAATAACCGGCCAAGTGCGAGTCGGACTCGCGCACGAAGTGTTCCGTACCATTATCTATAAAAACGGCAAAAAAATCATGTCTGTTGTATGGGAGCCCCCCTTAAATATTTGTTTTATTTTAATTTAATTATTTATTTTTAAAGTGAATATATGTATAATTCAATATTCTGTGAATATTCCAAGCATCTACCAGTTGCCGTTATCAATATCGAGCAAAAAAGAGGAAAAAAATCACTTTTGTGATTTTATTCTGTTTATTTTATTGTTCTTTAGTATTTGTTATTATAGCGGCAACAGGACTATATAATCTATGAACATTTCAACTGTCTAGCTATCGCGGTTCATGAGATACAGCCTGGTGACAGACGGACAGACGGACGGACAGCGAAGTTTTAGTAATAGGGTCCCGTTTTTACTCTTTGGGTACGGAACCCTAAAAACTGGTCAATGAGGGCTTAATACCATAAAGCTATCTTGCTTTAACAGTATAAATACCATTATTGTTACATCTAGGAGTCCTCACACACACACACACACACACATACACACACACATACGCACGCACGCACGCACGCACGCACGCACGCACACACACACACACACACACACACACACACACACACACACACACGCACGCACGCACGCACATACACACACACACGCACGCACGCAAACTTTCGCCTTTATAATATTACTGTGATTATCGTAACATTAGTGTGATTAATACATACCACACCTGTTTTGTATTTTTCTGTTTTATACCTATTTACATATGTATCGATACAATGTATCGACATTTAATTCTTACCCTACCGCAGTTGGTCAAAGGGGAAATACGAATTCCCCTTTGACCAACTGGTTGGTCTGGCCGGTTGGTCAACGGGGCATACACCAAATTTTCCTCGCAAAACTTTTTTATTCGATCTCAACTAAATACTTACTACTAGCCAAATAAAAAAAATCACCGAGCCGGGATTTGAACTTGGAACCATCCTTTCTGGTACAGTAAGTATTAAGTCACAAAAATATATTAAAATATCGATTCTTGCCTATATTCGTATTTAGCTTGTGATAAAATAAGTGGCCTATTAAAATGACTCTACAATAGTCATGTATTATACCTACCTGCAGCTATTGCCATGAGTAAGTTGGTACAGAAGAACTATCAACTAACCAATACGAATAGGTAAATGTTTCAAATAGGGATCGTTTAATTAGGGGTGGGAATGTGTATGATAAATATTATCATTGTGTTTGAAATAAGAAAACAACAACCGACATCAGGCATTCTCAGAGTAAGCAGCTACGTAGTTAGGTACATGTAGGTACCTACCTAAATCGATTCGGCAATCTTTATTTTCGGTCCGAGATTAAATTTTTTTTCTGGAGTCACTTCACTGTAATTCGGTGAAGTTGGCGGTTTTTTATTTTAAATTATACCGCATGTTGCGTATGTGGGTAACGTATTCAAGGTGATGTCGCACGGTGAGTGAACGCGCGTTTAGGGATGCGGGATGCTCTGCTTCAAGTATCGATCTTATCGCCAATTTAATATACTTTGGTAACCTATAAACAAATAGTTTAATATTTGAATAGTATTTGGTGTTGCGAGGTGGTGATATTAGATCCTCCAAGCACAGTTCACTTCGACATCGGAGCATCCTCAGGATATGTTGATTTAATGCAGCATCTTTTCCTCATCATACCAGCTTAATGTTCTCAATACCTACCAAGCATTTTTATTGAAAACACCAATCCTTGCGGCGAACGGGATACTTATATTATATCTATATGTCACGCTCAATGATAGAGACAGACTTGCATCGTTTTACATCATTTCAGCTGCGGCTCCATAGAGATAATAATAAATAGAGTTGGCATACCTACCTTAAAAACGTGCCAAAAATACACTCACACACGCACAATCCGAAGACATAAAATGGCGCGTGTTCATTGTGATGTCTCAAGTTGTGCGTGTGTGAGTGTTCATGTATACATTTTAGGGAGGCCATCTTAAGTCACGAGTCTGCCGCAAACTGTTTTATTATTATTATGTCAAAAATGTAATGTTGTCTCTTTCACACTTATGAAAATTTTGATAAGCTTGAGCTATTTTCCGATCCACTAATTTCTATAGGACATTATGCCAACTCTATTTATTATTATGATCTCTATGTGCGGCTCCCGGTCTTTTGATGCTGTCTCCCTGACATACGTCAATATTATGTCAACTCACATCTCGCTCCACTAAGAGAAATTATACCCCACCCCCTCTTAGTCGCTCCATAACTGCATTATATATGACGTAATATGTATATAGTTCGTTCGGTAACATAGTGTCGGTACAGGCGCAGGTGCTCCTAGTATTCTGCTTTTATTTTTATTATTTTTTTACTGTTTGTAATTTTTTTTCTATTCTAACAGAATCTCCGAATAGTCTGCCAATCCACACTTGGCCAGCGTGTTAGACTATGGTTAAAATCCTTCTCATTTTGAGAGAAGACCCGTGTTCATGATAATACTATATTTTATGTTTATGGTTATATTGTAATAAAATACGAATATAAAAAAATATAAAAAGGAAAGAGAATTTTAATATAAAAATATGAATAGGTATAAAACGCCAAAACCCCTTGTACCTGTACACCCTACGCGGCATCTTTTGATGTCGCCGGCGGTCCCTTTGGCAAGACGCCGCGCGTGCCGAGGCGGCGCGATCAAAGGTGACCGTAAGTAAATGAACAGACTATATTCAAGTCTTGCATATGGTTCTGAATGTAGGGGAAGGTAGTACGAGATGATCCCCTGGGGTATGATGATCCTTCGCGATTGTGCTGAAACCACTAACGCCATCTAGTTGATTTCACTGCTAAAACATGGCTCGGGACCTGTGCTCGGGACTCCTCCCCGCCTCAGTGAAATTGTAATGGCGGTGTGAACGATACATCGGTTTTGACGAGAAAAAATAAAAATTGTGTACGGCTGATCTAAGGTAGGCATGACTTTGAGCTTATGTTACTTTTATTCAAACAATATTAAATGTAATTACTGTTGTGTTTGAGGCTTTCTATTATGCTTAATTTTAATATATTGGCCACGTGACCATAGCCGCGTGCTTGTAGGTTATGTTAGCAAACATTGAATGAAAAAGTGGGACCTGGGTCAAGATGATTCCTTTCTATATGTACAAGATGATCCCTGGGGATCATCTAGTACCATATTTTTGTTTAAATTAAAATATCGTATATTTTAAACAATAGTGGCCACCCGCTTCGATCTGTCAGTTTGTCTGTCTATTAGTCTATTATTTATGTCAATAATTCTGATTTTATACAACTTTTTATTTACTTTCTTTTAGACAAACGTGATGCCACGTAACTATAAAAGAAAAACTTCTCGTGGGGATTGGTCGCAGGAATCAATGACAGCCGCTCTTGATGCTGTGAAAAATGGCATGGCATATAAAAAAGCAAGTAAACAATGAAGAATGAAAAAATGAAGAAGAAAGAATGATTTTGTTAATTTTATTACCTTACTTAATATGAGTAAGGGCCGGCCCGCTATTACGCGGCGCTGCGCGTCGCTGCACTGCGCGGCACAAAGCGTCAAAATATTCTTTCTATCATTTTGTATGGGGCATATCGCACTAGAGCGGCGCTGCGCGGCGCCGCGTAAGTGCGATATGCCCCATACAAAATGATAGAAAGCATATTTTGACGCTTTGTGCCGCGCAGTGCAGCGACGCGCAGCGCCGCGTAAGTGCGGGCCGGCCCTAAGATGTATGACTATTTAAAATAAAGAATATGTTTAAGTATTGCGTTTTTTTTTTTTTTTATAACTATATTCCTCATAAAAATATTTGTTTACTCGAAATGGGGGTAAGATGATCATAGGGATCATCTTACCCCTACCTGGGTGATCATCTTACCCACAGGGGTGGACAAGATGATTACTTTGTAAGGTTTAAAAAAAAAGGAAATATTTTAATGAGACCTCAATTAATTTCTGGTTTTGAGTATTAGGCAAGTTGGATAGATAAATATACTAGTAGTAATCGCCTTTATTTTTGGTTTACCTTGAAAAATATGTATTTTAGAGCGATTCCCGCTTAAGGGGATCATCTCGTACTACCTTCCCCTAATGTCTTTTTCGTCAAACGATAGACGTCCGGGGCTAGACATAGCTAGAGCGACTACTACCTACCTGCAAGCTATTTGATTTAATCTTAGATCCACTTGGTCTGCTAACACTGCATTTTCCGGTGCAACGCTGCCGTTCTAGCACCAGTTTGGGCTCCCAACGCAATAATACCCGTCAGTAAATTATTTCAAAATATGCCCACTTGTTAATCAATCGGAAACATCGATACATTATATTAACCAAAAGTGATTCCATCGTCCGGCACTGGTCGGAAAGTGGCGTCGCTGGCATCAAGGGAGAGGGGTGAGGTGATGCGCCGATTTCTCCGAATAAGATTAATAAATGCAGGCGGGGCGGGGGACACCGCGGCTAATGACACGACGCTGCAGATATTTTTTATCGCGAATTTAAAACAAACTGGTTGCGGCGGTAGCTGGACCCCCTCCGCCCCCCCGACCACCATTCCCGCGAGCCTGCACTTAAGCTCTACACAGACAATATCTTACGGTAGCAGCAAAGTATTATACTTAATTGATTAATTATGAATTAGGGCAGCACGACAGATCACAGGACGTCACACTGAATGCGTATACCTAATAATATTTGTAAGGGATCCATTAGAGGATTGATTCTGCAACAGATATGTTGTTGTTAATGCGTTAATCTTGGCTGATGGAGCTGGGAATTATTCAGATATTTGTCATCCAAAGATGAATCGTTATACGCAAGGTTATCCGTTCAGGATGTCCGTCTATCTCTAAGCACGATCACGATCACTAAGCACGAAAAATTATGCCGATAACAATAAAATATTAGCAAAAGGATAACAGACAATTGCCCCGGGTGGTCAACTGTTTGTTATCTTTTGTCCAGCAAAAATTTGACGTTACAGCAGTTCAGAACATCAACTTTCTGAAAAATCTTTCAAGTAGAAAAGCGTAAGTACTTCGTTTCGTTCGTTCTTCATTTCGTTATCGTTTAGATATCGCGATAATTTTTTAAGATAATTATAAAAACACAGTTTACTTGTAATTTTTACTGAGTTATTTTAATACTTAGATCTCTAAAATGGATGGTGAGACCCATTGTCCAGATATTTTTAAGTAGTGGGCAGAGTTGCGCAGATGAACGCGATTTGCCATTTGTGATATAGTTACTTGTCTGTTTCGATAAGTATATCACAAATCGTAGATACACACATTTAGTGTGTCGTGCTGCCGTATCGCTGCCGCGCGTGTAGAGTCTATCCAGGCCTTAAAAGCTCCTGTGCGCGGGCGCAAACGACCGCGTCGCACCAATTGTCACAACTACTTAGAGCCTTTGTTACGGAAATAGGTTCGCTTGACATGCCTCAGCTTTCCTGGTTGTCGGTTGTCTATATTTAAATGTTTAGTATTTAGAATATGCGGTAAATGAATTTGCTTCGGAAAAGTATTGGATAAGTTATGTGGGCTGGGTCTATCTGCAATATTAACTGCAACATCACTAAAGTTTTTGTTAGGTATACCAAAATCATTCAGCTTTTTCAGGTCTGGAATATAATAAATAACCGGCCAAGTGCGTGGCGGGCCACGCGCAGTGTAGGGTTCCGTAGTCACAATCCTCGAAAAACAGATATAACTCCTTAACCTGTGAACCCTACTTAGCCATAATAGTTTTCCTTTAAAATTGATTATATATACTACTGCTGTGAATTTTTTCAAGTTCCTATATACTGCCATTTGGCTGATAGAGGGGGGGGGGGGACACTTGACTCTAATAAAAATTTGCACTTTAAAACATCATATTTTACAAACCGGTCTAGAAATCGAAAAATGATGTTCCCACACCCACAGTATTTTTAAAAGACCTATTTAACGATACCATTATATACGATAAAAAAAAATATTTATCAAAATTTTATTTCACCACTTTGTCGGCGTGATTAATATTTATACCCATGTCAAATTACAGATTTCTAGAACTAATAGTCTCTGAGATTAACCGAGGACGGACGGACAGACAGACGGACGGACATGGCGAAACTATAAGGGTTCCTTGTTTACTACGGAACCCTAAAAACGTAAAGGTCATTCTACGCTTTTAGGAAGATCTAACATATTTTTGCGGATTTAAGTAAATATAAAATATTAAACAGGCACCAAAGAGAAGATGCTTTTATCTCTGTTGTTATTTTCAATAGGCCTGAAGTATTTAGATAGGACTTTATACAGGCCTGTTTAGATAGGATCTATGTACTTACACTGAGGTTAATGATGGCATACGTAATTTCTTTAGACTATGAAATCTCGTCTGAATGGTTTGCCAAATTAGACCAGATTTGGGACTGACTTCCATCGAGGTAGATGATCTGCTTTACTGTCAGCTTAACAACGTGTTGTTTAATAATGCGGATGACGCGGATGACGCGTGCGGATAATAAGTTTAGTACAGTACATACTTACGCGCGACCGACGAATGCAACCGACATCAGCATAGAAGGAATTAAAATCAACAGTAAACGGGAGATCGGCTGCATAGCTGATATATAGACAAAAGCAGAAAATACCAAAGCATGACATTATTAAACTTTACATGGAATGAAAGGTAAATTCAGACTAAAGTCCAGTTAACAGAGATGCAAATACGACTGGTTATTAGTAAGATATCAGTCTGTCAGATGGTCGGGGCGAACGCAAAAAGATTTCCGATGCGAATCAAGCTGAACTAGTTGGCGTAACGGTGCAGGCGACAGGCGTGTACACTGTACAGCGGAGATAACCGTCTTATGTATGGCTACTAGGAAAGAGAGGATAATTATGTATTCAACTGTACGTACATCTAGAAACTCAGATAGTTACTTGTTTAGTAACAAGTTGATTATATGTGCCCTGCGTTTACTCGAGGTCCTGATTCTCGACGTTCAAGTCAGGTCTTATTGTCAGTCAGATTCTGAATTTTTCTGTATGCATCTTTTTTCTTTTGAACATTTTGAAAACGTGACCCTTTGGTTTCTACGTGGCATCGTACGGCACGTCTGTCGGTAGAGTGTTAACTAGCGACAGTAATTGAAGCCTCCAACCATACAGACCAGATACAATTTAGAAATTGTAATTTACTAAATTGACCATCGAACCCGAAACCTGCCACTTATAAGGTCACAGTGCTCACCGCTGCGCCAAGGAGGTCGTCAAAATATGCAGTAAAGTAAAAATTTCAAAAACCCCTGACATTCGCCATTTTGTGGTGGCGGCCATCTTGGACCAATGTTCATCAAACATAACTAAGAACACTTCCGACTAATTCACCTTTCAAACAAAAAAAAACCGCATTCAAATCGGTTCACCCGTTTGAGCGTTACGGTGGAACAGACAGACACACAGACACGTCAAACTTATAACACCCCGTCGTTTTTGCGTCGGGGGTTAAAAATAGATGTCTATACGACTTCTACGTCAGCATAGCTAAGAATACTACTGTACTGGAGCAATAGTTATATATGCTTTTACGTAAAAGGTGTTCTCTTGTAAGATAAAGCTATATGCATACAGGATATAACGGGACAGCTATCGAAAAGTTAGCACTATTATTATACTACCTAACATAATCCAATACCAATAACCATTTTCTAAGTCTTACACTAATTGTAGTATTGATGGTTTAGTATTTAGTACCTATATTTCAAACCGGCAAAGTGCAGCGTGCACAACTTGGCGTCAAAGCCTTGCGTGGGCTGGTGGCTGGCGATAACTTTAGGTATTTATGCGTCAGCTGATTGCATTACATTGCTAACTAACCATACCCCTGATCGGTTTCAACGTGGCATCGTACCGGAACGTTAAAGCGTTTTGAGGCACAGCTCTTGCCACCAGGGTTGTAATTAACCGTGGCTGGTGCCTCCTATCAGACCAGAGATAATTTAGAAATTATAAATTCCCAAATTGCCTCTACCGGGAATCGAACCGGAAACTTATTCAAGACCACAGCGCTCACCACTGCTCTAGGTAGGTCGTCAGAAAATGTTTTCGTCTAATATTACGCTGGTCTACTCTAGTCTCTATAGCAAGAGGTTAAACATTTTTTATTCAACTTTATGTTAGCCCTTGACTGCAATTTCACCTGATGTTGATAAGTGACGAAGCAGTTTAAGAAGGAAGCGGGCTAACTTGAAAGAGGTTTGCAAACCCCTGATCGGTTTCTACACGGCATCGTACCGGAACGCTAAATCGCTTGGCGGCATGGCTTTTGCTACCAGGGTTGTAACTAGCCGAGGCTGGTGCCTCTCGTCAGACCAGACCAGAGATAATTTAGAAATTATAAATTCCCAAATTGCCCCTATCGGCAACCGAACCCGAGACTTATTCTAAGAATGTCTAAAATCTTAAATGTTTTCGTCTAATATTACCCACGCTAGTCTACCCTAGTCTCTATAGCAGGAGGTTAAACGGGTCAGCTGACAAGTGCCCGGGGGGGGGGGGGGGGGCAGCCTCTATGATTTATGTATGTTTCCTTGTATTGTGGGCGAGCACGCGGAACACTGCGCATACATTTACTACCTATTTGTGGTATTTCGTCATTACGAAAACAAAACGTTGTCTACCACATATGGGATAATTTTCTGAGGTTATTTCAATTTTTGCACTTTTTAATTTTTTACTTTACTTACTTACTAGCGATAAAACCGCCTTGTTGTACTTACATTTTAAGTATTCTTTTATATAACATGTCCTTTGTATTCTGCTCTTATGTGGTGTGCAATAAAGTATATACATATGTACATACATACATACATACATACATACATACATACATACATACATACATACATACATACTTTGTAGCCAAAGATAAAGATAAGTGATAGCTTATTGCTTAAAACTTCGATATCCCTTTTGGAAGGACCAAGTTCGATCCCGGGCACGCATCTCATCTTTACAGAGTTCTGTGCGTTTGAAGAGAATTAATAAAATAGGCTCCACAATAGAATGCGTCACCATCAATTTGATTTAAGGGGGGATGGGGGAAGGTTAGGGGGTGCTCCCGAAACTCTACTTAGTTAAAATTTCATTTTTTTTTTGTTTCAAATTGACTTAGGCAGTATTTTTGCCATTTGTCCAATTTCAAAACAGATATAACGTAAACAAATCGCTATATTATGAGCGGTAGCATGGCGGCGGGAGTCAAAATCTGTAATTGTGAATGAAAAACAGTGAAATGAAACGTAAAAAATAATAATAAATGTTTATAAAAAGATTTTTTTTTTAACCACACTTTTGGTAAAAGTAATAAATCCCAATTAACAAGTAGGGGTGGGAAGAAGCTAGGTTAGGTTAGGATAGGTTAGAACATAAACCCGTGTGGGGTTGCTGGTCCCCCATCGGGCGCGTCCCCCCGGTGGCGGATGGGGGAACGCCTCCCAGATATGGGAGGTACCGGGGAAACCCGGCGCGGACCAAAACCAGCAGGGGGTTGCCGCTTGGAGGCTCCTGGTACTTCTCTGTTCATCAGAGTGGACTGTGGAGACTCCGGGCGGCGACAATTGGGGGGGAGGCTTTCGGGCCGTGAGGAAGAAAACCTCGTTAAAAAATTACCGGAGGGGGTGGAAACGCCCTGCGCGGCGGGTCCGCTGGTCTTTGTGGCCGGTGGGCGCTGGCTTCGGCCACCGTCGGGCAACCCGTAATCCGCACTGAGCGGAACCGGGGGCCCCACGCACTGAGCGAGGGGCCGCGAGGAAGAAAACCTCTATAAAAAATTACACGAGGGGTGAACCTCTTGAGGGTCGCCTGCGGGTGTGGCCCTCTTGAGGGTTGCCTCTGGCGAGGAACTCCGGGTGATGGAATGGCGTGTCCGTCGCCCGTTGAGACGCCTCGGGTCGGGAGGCGCACCACTATGTTCCTGGTGCGCCTCAGACGGTGTTAGGGGGCCTTTAGGTCCCCCGGTGGAGGGTCTGCCTCGGCGGACGGCGCCGGCTGGGTCGCGGATGATTGCGCAAGTGTACCCGTAACCCAGCCACTAGGCGACACGGAGGAACATCGCTGGGTTTTAGTGGGTATTCTGGCCACTTCTTGGCCTGCCTGAGTCCCACACTACCTTCCGGAAGCATTGCAGTTCGCTGTAAGGCTTCCGGAGGGTGTGCGTAAATGCATTTCCCAGCGTCAAAAAAAAAAAAAAAAAAGGTTAGAACATAAACCCGTGTGGGGTTGCTGGTCCCCCATCGGGCGCGTCCCCCCGGTGGCGGAAGGGGGAACGCCTCCCAGATATGGGAGGTACCGGGGAAACCCGGCGCGGACCAAAACCAGCAGGGGGTTGCCGCTTGGAGGATCCTGGTACTTCTCTGTTCATCAGAGTGGACTGTGGAGACTCCGGGCGGCGACAATTGGGGGGGAGGCTTTCGGGCCGTGAGGAAGAAAACCTCGTTAAAAAATTACAGGAGGGGGTGGAAACGCCCTGCGCGGCGGGTCCGCTGGTCTTTTTGGCCGGTGGGCGCTGGCTTCGGCCACCGTCGGGCAACCCGTAATCCGCACTGAGCGGAACCGGGGGCCCCACGCACTGAGCGAGGGGCCGCAAGGAAGAAAACCTCTATAAAAAATTATACGAGGGGTGAACCTCTTGAGGGTCGCCTGCGGGTGTGGCCCTCTTGAGGGTTGCCTCTAGCGAGGAACTCCGGGTGATGGAATGGTGTATCCGTCGCCTGTTGAGACGCCTCGGGTCGGGAGGCGCACCATTATGTTCCTGGTGCGCCTCAGACGGTGTTAGGGGGCCTTTAGGTCCCCCGGTGGAGGGTCTGCCTCGGCGGACGGCGCCGGCTGGGTCGCGGATGATTGCGCAAGTGTACCCGTAACCCAGCCATCAGGCGACACGGAGGAACATCGCTGGGTTTTAGTGGGTATTCTGGCCATCGGCCTGCTTGAGTCCCACACTATCTTCCGGAAGCATTGCAGTCCGCTGTAGGGCTTCCGGAGGGTGTGCGTAAATGCATTTCCCAGCGTCAAAAAAAAAAAAAGGTTAGAACATAAACCCCACCGAGGAGTGCCACGAGTGCGGCCACGCTGAGGACACAGCGCAGCACATGCTGGAGTCATGCGTGCAGTGGGCGACACAGCGCGCCGCACTCGTGGCTGAAGTGGGGCCCGACCTCTCGCTGCCCACCGTCGTTTACGCCATGGTGAGCAGCGAGTCGTCTTGGGACGCCGTCGCCTCCTTTTGCGAGGAGGTGATGACGCAAAAGGAGGCAGCGGAACGGGCGCGGGAGGACGACGCAGCCGCGGACCCTCTCCGCCGCCGCAGAGCAGGACGCAGGCGGCGTGCTCACGACCGCCGTCTGCCGCCCTAGCGAGGAGCTCCGGGCGATGGGTTGGAGGTCTCCATCGCCCGTCGAGGTACGTCCTCGGGTCAGGAGGCGCACCAACATGTTCCTGGTGCGCCTCAGACGGAGTAAGGGGACCTAGATGAGTCCCCGCCGTGGAGGGTCTGCTCTGGCGGACGCCGCTGGCTGGGTCGCGGACGATTGCGCGAGAGTTCCCGTGACCCAGCCACCAGGCGACGCGTTGGAACATCGATGGGTTTTAGTGGGTATTCGGGCCATCTCTTGGCCTTGCTTGAGTCCCACACTACCTTCCGGAAGCATTGCAGTCCGCTGCAAGGCTTCCGGAAGGTGTGCGTAAATGCATTTCCCATCGTTAAAAAAAAAAAAAGGTTAGAACATAAATAATGCATAAATATCCATGGGCACTTAGGTTCTATTGGGTCGAATGTCATCCAAAATGAAATCTGACCACCCCAACCCCAGGCAGTAAGTAGATTAAGTTCAAATAGTTACCACAAGATACTTATTTGAGACCAAAATAAAAGGAAATTGAACAAATAGCCTCAAAAATAGTAGGTACCTAAGTAATTTTGAAAAAAAAAAATCCGCGCTCTGAAATTTTAACTAGAGTTTCAGGAGCACCTCCCATTCCCTTACCTCCCCCTATTCCCCCTTAAATCAAATTGATGGTGACTCATTCTTTAGCAAACCCTTAAAATATATCACTTCTTTAACCGTGAATGAAAACATCTGCATGCCTGAGAGTTCTCCATAATGTTCTCAAAGGCGTGTGACGTCAACCAACCCACACTTGGCCAGCGTGATGGACCACAACCCTTTTCACTTTGAGAGGACGTAGTGGGCCGGTACCGAGTTGATTATGATTATGATAACTTTAACTAACTAGAATGACAGTCTCATCTTGCTAAAATG
This sequence comes from Melanargia galathea, assembly GCA_920104075.1. Taxonomy (NCBI): domain Eukaryota; kingdom Metazoa; phylum Arthropoda; class Insecta; order Lepidoptera; family Nymphalidae; genus Melanargia; species Melanargia galathea. Next base: position 4,463,677 of record OV049859.1, on the reverse strand, counting down.
GTACTTATTTCACATAAAAGTAATAATTTTATTAAGTAAAATAAAAAAAAAAGTGAACCGAAATAAAACCTCGTGAACGAGGTTTTATTTCAGAAACTTACTTAATTAGGGAAATTATTAAAATGTTAAAAGAGTCGTAAACTTTGTGTACAATTTTATTAATTTTATTTATAGCTTTTACAAAATATTTTGCATACTATAGCGCAACATCGTAACGCGTTGATGTCTTTTATATGCGCTTCCAATTATACTCTTGCGTTGATAAAAATCTTAATTAAAAGATAATGTATTATGGAGGGCCGTATCATATTTTTGTGTAATTTACTTTTTCCGGTTATTATTTAACAATGTTACGATAAATTATAATAAGAACTACGTAATTATTTTATTGTTTTAAATAAATAAATACCTATTTTAGGTTGTAGGACCACCTTATCAAATCCTAAAAGACACGGATTTCTCATCAGCTAACAGCGTAGACATAAAATAATTGTGTATTTTAACTCTTGTGAAAATTGAAGCTTTTGCCACATACTTAATTGTTTTCAAAAATTTCACGATTTTGTCTCCAAAGAGTTTTCTGATGATAATCATTTTTGGATTGGAGAAGATTCATTATTATAATTCCAATATAATTTGATGTTAAAACTTATTCCATCAATCTTGTAAGTCCGTTAAACATTTTTCTAAAAGCAGTATATTTGCATCATTGTATTTGAAAAAACAGACCCTATTTCAATTTATTTGCTGTAAAACTTAGCTTTGTATAAAAAATGTACCGAACATTTTTTCAAGTAGGTATGTACTTAGTAAAGAGAGTGGTATAATATTCTTTCATACGACTCTTGAAATCCTTGTTTCATCCACTCACGAGTGTTATTTCGAAACCCGTTCTAGTACCCACTTCATAAAAGGCTCGAATAATTTGTTCTTTGGATTAGATATTTAATTTGATACATTGCAATACCTACAGCCTTAATTTGAATAGCAAATAAACCAACAGTTATAGTGTTATTTAAAAATCTATTAAAAAAATACTTCTTCGATAATAACATTTTTCCAAGAAAATTTGCCTCTCAAACTCTAGGTGCCTTTAGTATAAAAAATAAGTTTGAAAAGCCTCCATGGTTCAGGAAGTGGACTGAAATCTGAAAGGTCAATTGAATAGTCCATTAAAGACCCATTGGATTAGGCAATTAATCACTCATTGGAATAATCCAATAATTAAAGCTCGTACGAGCTTTACGCTTAATTAGAGGGCAAAGGGGATTAGTATTCATGTTAAACATATCTTAAGCGCATATAAATAGAATCGAACATGAAATAGGTCAACGCGAGTATAGTCAACATGTCGTTGATCATGATCACACATTGACCTGTTTCACTGGTACTATATTTTCGTTGATCCAGTAGCTAGTTTATTCGGCTGTGGGTCACGAGGTTCTGGGTTCGAGTCCTGGGTTGGATCAAAGAAATACCTTAGGTTTTTGTCAATTCTCAGGAGCAGCCGGGAGTTGCGAAGTTAAGAAGCACGTAAGAAATTGGTCCTTCGCATGATCTGTCTGCGGTCGTATTCGATTGCCGTCCTAATGAATTATTATATGAGAGCGAGGAAATAGTTGGACTACCCACTAGGTGAACCGGTGACATCAGACGGGTCCCAGGGAGCCGCTGGATACAAGCGACACAAGATCGCGATGTGTGGAAGTCCCTGCAAGAGACCTATGTCCACATGTGGATGCCTATCGGTTGGTGAGGACGAGGAAATATACCTAGATGTAGTTCTCGCGATCTGGGAACTCATAGCATTATCATCCCCTACCATTATGCCTCTTGTGGACGGCGTTGCAACCTTCAGCAATGAGAAATACGATGCAGAGTGAACATTCCTTAACAGTTAAGGTTTAAGGGACTGTTTGAAACAAAAAGCATGGTTTAAGGCAACCGCGCTCGTTGTTTCAACCAGTCCCGAAAAGCTCAGTCCGTTTACACCCCACTTAGCCGTCCGTCTGCGCCATGACAGGAGGTGATATCGACGGGAGACAATAAATCCGGTTCTGCAGCGCTGCAATTAAACTAGTGTCGCGACGAGTTCGCGACCGTGCGAAAGTGAAGCGGCGAGGAGCGGGCGGCGGGGCCGGCACCGCGCTAAGCGTGTCTCCACACCGACGACCTCTCTCGCTTTTTTGCACGTGAATTTCGGTTTTTCAAAAATCCCGAGGGAATTGTGAATTTTTCCAGGCTATAAAGTGGCCCATGTGTTAACTCAGGGCATAATCTATCTCCATTCTAAATTTCAGCCAAATCGGTTCCGTAGTTGCGGCTTAAAGAGTAACAAACATACACACACATAAATCTTTCGTCTTAGTGTGTGATGGCAGAATAACGGAACAAACATACGAAATACAAAGAGAAAATATGGTTAGGTCTCTTGCGCAGCGTATGCGTGTGCCTTGGGTGAGAGGCCCTTACTCCCGGCTAGCATACACTGCTCTGGCCCACCGCTAGTGGGTGATTTGGTTAAACGAAATCTGACTAGAGCACTGAGGCACGAGTTCGGTTGGAAAATAAAGCGAGAAGACGAGGAAGCAGCTGAAGAAGGGGATGGTGCATAATTATTATTAAGAGTAAGATCATAACAGAGACTTAAATCATATCACAGTCACAAGATATGTCCTGATTTTTAGGCGGCTCCGTCGGTGTAGACTATAGACCCTGCTAATAAACGCAGCTAACTTTCAAAAATTCACAAAACTATGCTTGGCCAGTATATGAAGTATGAGCGCGTGTGTTCGCGACCAGTGGAGGTAAACACCCACACGAAGCAATTCTCTCGCGAAATCGTATGCACGGTGTTGTCTCGGCTCACGAAAACGGGACCATAGTAGTCTATATATTTGTTACTTTTTCAGTTTTTTACGGCTCAACCGCTGAACTGGTCTCGACGAAATTTGGTACAGATATAGCTCTTATCCTGGTAAAGGAGTAAGGACATACTATACTTTATATCCTGGAAAACCAAAGAGTTCTCACAGGATTTGCAAAAGACCTAAATCGCCAATTTAATAACACAAAATCGCGGACACCAGCTAGTTGGCCGTGTAACAGTTTTTCCAGGAAGATTGTAGGTTGGTCAATGAAGATGATTATCGCAATTTGGTAATCATATTCGGGTGGTCTATTGTCTAAGAGCTGCTTCAATCATTGCTGCAATCTAAAAGGGGATTGGCTGTATTTATGCTGCACTGAACAATGCGTCAATCAACTAAAAATTCAGCTTAGGCCAATTCATATAATTGAAGTTGTAGCAGTGAGTGACGCAGCTTTTCCACAATCGATCGGCTCGAGGCAAAACCGAGACAAAAAGTCCCCAGTTTGTCGGAGCTCCTAAACCGGGCCCGTCGTGTATTGGTCCATGGTCCCATACTCGTTCACCAGTTGTGCTTGTGAGTTCGCGACTCGCGAGTTGTCAGTACGCGCGCAGCCGTCGGCGCTGACGCATGCGCCTCGACCGTGCGATGCGTTAGCCCCATGGTGTATCCCGAGGCGGCCCGCTGGGGAGCGCCCGACACGCTAGCGCCCCTCTACGATGACGTCTACCGAGGTCAGAACTGCAAGTACCGCGAATTGCATCCTTTGTTCTAAGCCTGTATATCAGTATAGCCTGCCGATGTAAATTAATTTTACTTCAATGTTTGTCGGTGTTTTCTGGTCTTATAATCCTTAACTTAACCCGCTTGATACGTAATCGAGTTTATTTAGATGTTTTCGTATATTCTAGCTGGCGTTTAATCACTAACAATGGGTTCTGCAGTGATAATGAGTAAATGTAAGCCTATTGGAATACTTAATGAATTTGTTAATGTTACTGCATAATTATATCATAGATGTATTTTATGAAGAAGAAAAATAACCATTTAAGTGTTAGTGTGTAACAAACAATAATTGTATTAGAACGTCTGATCCTATAAGAATTCAATTAGAATAAAACTTAATGTTTCCGATACTTACTCCAATTAGTATAAATGTACGAACGGAAATGGTCAATGAAATTGGATAACTGTTAGTGGATTCGCACAAATTGACCGATTAGACAGGTTAAGTAACGTTAACTGAGGTCAGTTACTCGTCTGGTGACCGTTAATGGCGTGGCTGATGACTTGATAGTTATTGATCGCGTCATATGTTCCGGCTGTTAGAGAAAGCTGTAATGTGAACCAGACCCAACTAGATTATAACTTTGTTTTTTTTTGTTAGTTACATATATGAGAAACTTAATTATTTGATTTGTACTACCCGACCACTGGAGGGTTAAAAGTTTATGATTATATGCACATATATGCATAGTCTATGTATGTATATGTGAGTTGTGTTTGTTGGTTTATGCCATAACAATAATTGGCAAATCATACATTTTTTTACATATTTTGATACATAGGTAGGTAAATATTTAAAAAATATTATAATCCGTAATTTGCAGATCGTATTAGCACAGGTATTAGTAATAGTCAGGTTTTACTTTTTAATTTCATCTTCTGTTAGTTATTGTAGGTAGGTATATTGTCTTGTTTTAAGGTTTTAACTGAAGACAAATTAAACTAGTTTAATTAAATTGCAAAGAGTTATTTTCCTATTTATTTGAAAACTCTAAATCTCAAGTCTATACTTTGCCTAATAAGATTTCAATTGGAATTCCAATAATTTACCAACTTAAAATAAGAATTACTAAAATTACATTAAATAGACAAGCTGTCTACCTATATAGTTAAGTTTTTAAATATACATAGATAAGTAGGTATAATCAATTAGAGTGGATATCAAAATGATTGCTTTTGGATCGAACGTTGACCTATTTGCAAAAACCATTGAGATATAGCAAAAACTATACACTTGCCTATTAAAGTTCATTTACACGAAACTTTCTTGTCTGTCTCACCTACCTACCCAATATTAAATCATTATATTAAGTATATAATCCTAAATAAATATAATATCTTGGAAGTGTTTTCGGTGACTCATTTATTGGGCTCAATCTGGTTTCAACTTCCAGATGGGTCTAAATCACAAGTCACTCTCTATAGCGTATATACCTTAATATTAATTTTCAATAATACCATAAATAAACATATCCTTATTTAACTATACCCAAAAGTTCACACAACCACGCCCGAAAATATCCCATTATGCCCATGTAGTATTAAAACGTAAAATTACATGTATTAATTTGAAATAATTGCCTAGTTGGCAAAATTTATTACCGGTTCCCACGTCCACGCTTGCACAAAAAAAGGTATAAAAAGTTTAAATATATGCATGTTGTAAAAAAAGCTGTTATAGATTAGTTCGCATGACAGAATGTCTGAGTATTTCCGTTAGAAGTTTCTTCTTATTGTCCATCTTCATAGACGTTTTTATATTATTTTTATACCTAAGTATATTTTATGAGTACCTATGTACTAATAATACTACATCGATGAGTGACTAATAAACATTAAAATGTTTATAACTTCTCAGAATTTTCTTAAAAAACTCTTGGGCCAATACGGTTATTTATCTCGTAACATACCTACTTACATAGATATCTATTTACATGTTTATAAACTACTGACTTTGTGATAAAACCCGTGGATAAAACTGACTCCTTTATTAACTGTCATTTTTAAAGATTTTTAAGGCAACAAAAAATGTTAAAGTAGTCTTTCTCATTTCGACAGTATATTTTATGTGTACATAATATTTTCTGGAGTAACTCCATAATCCCTTCCATTTGTTTGATTAGACGAAATACTAAAGAGTTTTCCGGAAAGCTAAAAATATTTACCAGTAAAACATTTGTTATACTTAATTGGTGCGATATTGATACCACGTGATGAAAATTTAATAACACGAGGCTGTACATGTAAAGAGCCTGTAATAAGGCAATATTTCATTACTAAAATTCTTGAGGCTTGTTCAAAATTAGTAACTTGCTTAGTCGTGGAATCAGGTTTAATTTGTATTTTATATGTACTATAATTTAAACCCCTACTACTAACTGAATCTTCAGCATTATTTTAATAAGAAAAGGTTTAATATCACTTGGGAGTTATGTAAATTTATTACGAAGAACGGAAATCAGAATTACTTATTTGTAATTCTGTGGTCTAATTGTAAGATATGGTCAGTCAGGATTTTGGTAGCCGAAATAGTTTATGATCCAGGTTGAAGGCTAGAATGTTACTTCTACACACATATCTACATACATATGTAACTAATACACATGTTCAAATTAAGTTGATTTGAAATGTCGGGCGTTATGTAAAGTTATAAAGAAAGCCTTTAAGGTATCTTATACAATGCAATATGCATACTCAGACTCACTATAATGTTAAATATGATATCCGTCTTACTTTATTAAATAATAAATGCCTGTCTGTCTGGCCTATCTGTCTGTCATGTTTGTCCGTCTGTTTGTCTATCTGTCTGTCTGGCTATTATTTTTTCACGGTTCAATCACTGAACCTATCTTGACGAAAGAAAGGTAGGTAGGTAGATTTCATTCTTCATTTATTGATGAGGATGCTTTTATCTCAGTAAAAACCTTTCAGGCAAACGAATTTGCAAGCATTAGTAAGGTACGATAAGAACACCGATAAAATTTTCGTATGCACATTGTCTAGAATAACAGAAAAAAATTAAAGTACTTAAATACATAGAACGTCATAACACAAGTTTGAAAAATAAGAACAAATAACAAAAATTTTGAAATCCGGATGAAATCCCTTCGTCTCAGCATGCTCCTTTGTAGCTTTGTAGGCACAAATCCCACAGTGCAGTCCAGCCCGTTAACACAAATCCTCGAGAGAAGCTCGAGCTTGTTTCCGGAACAGAAAACTAACGGAAAAGGCATTATGGCTTAGCAAAGTGTGATTAATTTTAATAAACTAACTTTGTGTCCTGCTAACGACTAAGTAGTTACCTTGAGCAAAGCATTTTCTCTGTTAGTTTATCAATTAGTTGAGTGTCGTGAATCCATCGAAGCGGTTCTCATACACGCACAAATTGAATTTTGTTGTTTTTAACCCCCGAAGAAAAAACGACGGGGTGTTATAAGTTTGACGTGTCTCTGTGTGTGTGTGTGTGTCTGTCTGTTCCCCCGTGGCGCTCAAACGGGTGGACCGATTTGAATACGGTTTTTTGTTTGAAATGTGAATTAGTCGAGAGTGTTGTTAGCTATGTTTAATGAAAATCGGACCAAGATGGCCGCCGCTACAAAGTGGCGGATTACATATTTTATCACAACGCCCTCAGTATGGGTATCAAATGAAAGGGCTTGACTAGTAGAATAGCACTATGCAAATCCAAGATGGCCGCCATCACAAAATGGTGAATGTCGGGGGTATTTTAAATTTTTACTTTATATTTCTTATAATAATGGTCGGTAATAAAACGGGTGGCTTGATTTTAGTACATATTCAACTAAAATTCCATTAAACATAAATTTTTCATATTCACATTTGAAAAGAAAAACTACAGATTCATAGTCACTGTCTAAATTTAAAAAAAAACGAAAATTGCTAATTGGACTTGAGCCCAAAGGGTTCCGTAACACACAAAGCTGATCCTGTAGACCTGTAGACCCCTGTTACAGACGAATGGATGGACAGATGGACAGACTGCAGAGACTATATTTAACAGAGTCCCATTTGACACTCTTTGGGTACGGAATCCTTGGAAAACACATTATTTAATTAAATCGGTAAACCTACCTAACAGAAAAAGTTACGCACTTTCAGCATTTAGCAAATGCGTTGAGACCAATTAACTATTATAAAAATATTTAAACAAGGTTTTACACGTTGTAATGAAAGCGATGTACTTAATTTGTAATTAATTTGTAAATCATTTTTCTGCTCGTAAATCTTCAAAAATACCTACGTAATAAAAAAAATTGTTTGTCTGTAAAGTCGGTTTACGGACGATAATTTTACGTGATACTTAACGTCATATTAAGAAAACAAAGAAAGATAGATGCATCATAAGCCGAACGCTGGCCGATCGTGTCTTCTCTATCGCTTGTTCCGCGCTCTCGCTTGCACGCGGTACGTGACAATGAGTCGTGCTTTTTCATGTCATCGATCTTTAGGGCGTTATCACGTCAAAAACGATTTGCCTATATTCTCTATCGTTGGAAACTAAGTTAGATAACTTATCTTACTTGAGATAGCTTTATGTGAAACTTCAACGTTTATGCCAAGCTGTTGGAGCTAAGCGTTTCAATTCAACGTTTAACTCCCGGAGGAGTGATAAAGACTCGAATTTACGGAAGCGTCGACGGTTTCAAAAAGTCCCTACCATTACCAGAACTTTGAGTTTAATATTATTTTTGTGCTAAAAATAAGTCTTGATAAATATTGAACACTGTATAAGTTGTTGTTATTTTCCACTGTGTCAATATATTTTTTTTATAATTTTAATGAATCATCAAATCACAAAAAAAATATACATAAAATGTCTTGTTTGCGCTAACAGCATAGAACTTATATGAAATACCTAACGTGGCCGATAACATTACTGAGGATATATCATACATATTGTATGGTTTGTACTTTAAAAACCTGATCGTAATGTCGAACTAAGTATCTTAGGTAACCACTTTAAGTGAGAAATCAGTTCACTAGCGACGGTAGTTTTACAGGAATTAAGAGAGACATTCGCCGTGTTTTAAGGCTCAATTGAAGTGGAGTGATTAAACTTGATGCGATTCGAATGGTGATTTTATTGCGTTCACCAATCCATTCCGAGTTGAGCGCGGCTTGCTGAACACGAACGAGTTTTATATCCTGGATTATATACTTGATTAAGGAACCTTTAGCAGGTTACTTGACTGTTGCGTCCTACTGTCTATATATACTGCCTACCGTTTGATATGCTGTGTTTGCGTGACTAAGTCATTCATCACTACTACTGCCAAGTCCTGTATGCCTTACTTCAGGATGAAGTTGAAAAAATCGGGATATTAGACTTTGATTCGGATCAGTTAAAAAAAGCTTAGTTTTTATAATAATCTACATGATCAAAAGTTTTAGATTTTATTAGTTCAGATCATTATTTGATTAGTTAAAAAAAATTATATATATTTTTTGTTGACCTGTCTGAATGGTCTGTCACCCAAATGTCACCCAAAATCGATTTTTGGGGCTTCCAGATCGGGGGTAAATCGAGACGTGTCCTTGGATCGCTGGAAATCGGGAAACCTAGCAACATTGTTCATAACTCGTGTTCAACGGAATTTACTGATACAGAACTTAAGTTAATAACTTACTTACTTATCTTAGGAATACACATACCTACCTGTTACGAATCTTACTTACCAGAACTTAAGATCCCAGACAGTTCTATAAATTACAAATTGTCCACGCGTTCAGTGTAATGTCCTGCCGCCACGCTTGGTGTTTGTCCAGACCTTAAGCAATACAGGATGCGATCCCTCATTGAGCCCTCGTTACAAACCGTTAATTTCTTACAGGCCCATAATTAAATTACGCTTAAGCGACGTCGCTAATGGCGGAGTATTTGTAAACAGTCAACCCGAGACCCGATACACGTTCGTGTGTTTCTGTTGGCTATTTTTAGACCCCACCGTCTGACTCACAGTGCACCTGTAGCTTTTATATACAGAGTGTTTCTATCTTAAGCTTCGTATATAGTATAAGCAGCCGCGGTGCCGGCCAATGACACTGCCTCAAACTGCCTCGACATGAGGCGCACCGTGGCATGAGGCTTTAGCTTCTACTTGGTTTTGTCGCGCTCATAGGACACTCAGTTTGACTCAAGTCATGATCAGCCTGAGGCTGAAATATAAAAAGCTTTAGAGCATCTTTTTACCTAAGACCTAACTTTAAATCGAAAAAAGTACCAGAAACTAGTTGAATGGTAGCTGATAACCTTTCTATTATTATGGGTCAAGAGTTTTTATATTGATAAAGTTCCAAGGACTCCGTTCTGCGTAAGGAATTTCATTGTATTGTAAGTGAATCTATGCAAATTGGTCAGTTCAAATAAAAACTTGGTGTACCTACCTATGCGATTTAGGTCACTCTATTTTCTATCAAAATTCTTCTACCATCGTGCAAGTTTTGCTGACCTTTCACGTTACTGTTACTGTTTAAATTATTATATCTTAGCAACCTCCTTCGGTTTTTAATAATAATTGAAACGCACTGTATATCTTCTATCTATATCTTCTATCTATCTATCCTACTAATATTATAAATGTGAAAGTGTGGATGTTTGGATGTTTAGATGTTTGTATGTTTGTATGTTTGGATGTTTGGATGTTTGTTACTCAATCACGCCGCAACTACTGAACCGATTTGGCTGAAATTTTGAATGGAGATAGCTTATGCCCTGACTTAAAACATAGGCTACTTTTTATCCCGGAAAAGTATTCCTGTGGGACTAAAATAGATATAATCTTCCAAAAACGCCATAGAGGGCGCTGACTGTTCTTAGGTAAATCACGTTCACATAACACATTATTGCAATAGTTTGCTGTGTTGCATGCATTGGCAACACATAGGCTACTTTTTATCCTGGAAAAAATGCACAGTTCCCATGGGATTTTGAAAAACCCGAAGTCTATATCTACAACTATAGGTAGATTATTATAGCGAACTTCCTTGATAGAAAGTATAAAGGTTGGAAAAGGGATCGGGAACGGGAACCGGGAATCAACGATTCCCTCGGGATTTGTTCAAAACCGAAATTTACGCGAGCGAAGCTGCGGGCAGAAGCTATCACACATAATCACAATACCAATCCTACTAATCCTACTATCCTACTAATCCTCCTACTATCCTACTAATATCATAAATGTGAAAGTGTGGATGTTTGGATGTTTAGATGTTTGGATGTTTGGATGTTTGGATGTTTGTTACTCAATCACGCCGCAATTACTAAACCGATTTGGCTGAAATTTTGAAAGGAGATAGATTATACCCTGACTTAAAACATAGGCTACTTTTTATCCCGGAAAAATCTACAGTTCCCACGGGATTTTGAAAAAAACCGAAATCTCTAGCTACAACTATAGGTAGATTACTATAGCAAACTTCCTTGAAAGTAGGTGTAAAGGTTAGAAAAGGGAGCGGGAATGGGAACCGGAAATCCACGACTCCCTCGGGATTTGTGAAAAACCAAAATTCTCGCGGGCGAAGCCGCGGGTATTCTCTAGTCTATAATATAATAAAACTGTAACAGATCCAATTCTGTACATTGAAGTTATTTTGAAATTTTTTATTGGGGGGCACTTTAAAATCGATACTGAAGCCAAAACTGCAATTTTTTTCATTTTTGTCTGTCTGTCTGTCTGTCTGTCTGTCTGTCTGTCTGTCTGTCTGTCTGTATCTTGGCCGCGCATCACGCCGAAACTACTGAACGGATTCAAATGAAACTTGGTACGATATGAGTTTATACTCCGAGGTAGGACATAGGATACTTTTTATCCCGAAATTCAGCACGGTTCCCTTGGGAGAGGGGAAGAAAGTTAAAACGTGTATTTAGCTCTAATTCAATAACGGGTACTTCGATTTAACTCATTCTTTTTTTGTTAGAAAGGTAGTACTTTAAGTATTGTCCCGTAAATATTTCAAGGTCATAGGTTTTTTGGTTCAGAAATGACAGACATTACAACCCTGAGTATTGGGTTCAAATAACTTGGGACCCGGATCTTTGAACGTACGGCTTATTATAAACTGGTGTGCGTTTAAATTTATGTTTGTCGGTCTGTCTGTTTGTTCCAGCTAATCTCCGAAACGGCTGGATCGATTTTAATGGAACTTTCAATGTTATAAGGAGTAACTTAGGCTAAATTTAGTTTAGGTACATAAAAGAATTATGGGATCCGATCCGATCCTTTAAAAAAACCTATATCTACGCGAACGAAGTTGCGGGGATCAGCTAGTACAGTAATATGATTACTTATTACTGATACCAACTCATACGTAGATATATATAAAGAAATTATAAGTAGATTTACTTGTTTCGTAAATTGATTTGTCTCGATCGCTTTTTCTTTCATACTATTTTGTCACAGAATATTTTTGTATGCACAAAAATAAAAAAATCCCTACTGATATCCTTACAATTAAAAATAAGAAAGTGTTTGTTTATTGGTTTGTTGGAATTGAAGTTGTGTTGAGAGAAGTGTAGAGTAGAGAGTAGAGAGAGTTTAAAGAAGAGAAGAGAAGAAAAAGTGGAGTTGTTGAGTCACGCCGCCGCAACAGAGCTATGGAATGACGTGGTTTTTAGCATAATTTTTATAGTTGAGGAGCAATGAGTGGTTTCATGGCTTGTAAAATCAAAGTGTTCCCACGGATTTTTAAAAACCTAAGTCCACGCGAACAAAGTCGCGGGTATCAGCTAGTTTGAAATAAATAATTAAATTTCGAACGCTGTCATTAAATGATTAAATACGTGTTGTTTTTTGGAAGCAAAAAGTAGCGTTATCGGTCATTCACTCTAGTCTGTCTAGAGGTTTCGAAAATGCGAATTTAAAAAATGGAAACCTTTCGCTTAATTAAAAAATATATAAGTAACTAGTGTTGCGCTCGGTGCGCGAGCTGCAAGCAGCTCGCGTGCCTTGTAGTCTCTTCAATATTCGTAAAATAAAGAAATGGGAGGCCATACCAAATACCAGAATATTCTGGTGAGTCTCTTGAAAGATAGAAAGAAATATTGGTATCACGTTTCATATCTTTTCTGAAAGGACACTAATCAGTTCTATGCAATGCGTTTAGTGGAAAAAAAAGGATCTATACAAAAATGTTCTGGAGAGCCACTTGAAAATTAAAAAGAAATTTTGTATGGACACGAATTTTTTTGTTCCGTAGCTATCTTTTTTTTACTGGCTCACCAAAGGGCCTAAGCTCTTGAACATTTTTAGTTTCAGGACCATGCCTCTATGATTGATAGTTTTTGAGGGCCGTTAGGGTGCTCTGGTAATTTTTCCACATTCACTACGTTTTTGTGATTTTTGTGAAAAAAAAACTTTAAGTTCTATTTATAAGTGTAGTAGGGGGAAAATTTTTCATACAAAAATGTCTAAGAGAGCCTCTGGAAAATAACCCAAAAAAATTGTATGGAGAGAATTTTTTTTTGTTTGGCGGCCATCTTTTTTTTACCGGTTCACCCAATGGCCCAAGGTTTTTAATAACATTTGTTTGGGACCATGTCTGTATGACTGGTAGTTTTGGAGGACCCATGAGGTACTCTGGTAAATTTTCCACATTCATGATGTTTCATAATTTTCCTGAAGGAAGACTCATAAGTTCTACGCACATAAATAGTGAAGGGAAAAAGTTCCACGCAAAATTGTTCTGGAGAGCCTCTTGTAAAGAACCCAAAAAATTTGTATGGAGAAAATTTTTTTTTGTTCGGCGGCCATCTTTTTTTTACCGGTTCACCCAATGGCCCAAGGTCTTTAATAACATTTGTTTGGGACCATGTCTGTATGACTGGTAGTTTTGGAGGACCCATGAGGTACTCTAGTAAATTTTCCACATTCATAACGTTTCGTATTTTTCCTGAAAGGACACTCATGAGCTCTATGCATGCGCTTAGTGAGATAAAAAAAGTTCTATACAAAAATGTTCTGGAGAGCCTCTTGAAAATTAAAAAAAAAATTTGTATGGACGCGAAATTTTTTTTTGTTCGGTGCCTATCTTTTTTTTACTGGCTCACCAAAGGGCCCAAGGTTTTGAACATTTTCAGTTTCAGGACCATGTCTCTATGACTGATAGTTTTTGAGAGCCTTTGGGGTACTCCGATAAATTTTCCACATTCATGACGTTTCATATTTTTCCTGAAGGAAAACCCATAAGTTCTACGCATATAAGTAGTGAGGAGAAAAAAGTTCCATACAAAATTGTTCTGGAGAGCCTCTTGAAAATTAGGAATTTTTTGTATGGAGATGAAATTTTTTTTTGTTTGGTAGCCATATTTTTTTCATCGGTTCACCCAATGGCTCAAGGTTTTGAACATTTTTTGTTTGGGGACGGTACCTCTCCGACTGATAGTTTTCGAGATCCCTTAGAGCACCCTAGTCAGTTTTCCACGTCCAGGTCTCTCTATAATTTTGTAGACCTTATATTTTTGAAATTTACACACACAAAAAGTATGGTGAAAAAGTCCCATACAAAATTGTTCAGGAGAGGTGATCAGTACCTGACTTCAAGTAGCTTTATATATATAACTAGTATGGCGCGTGGGTGCGCGGCCCGCAAGCGGACCGCGAGGATTCGAGTAGTTTTTGTTTGAGCACGTCCCACCTATCTTCAATACCCTCGCCGTGCTCTTCATCCGTCTCCAAAATCTTCGATCATCAGCTCTTTCCGTATTTTTCCATCAATAATTTTTTTTTGTGTAGAAAAATAAATTCCGCCATCTTGTTTTTTTCTGTTCATCAAGTAGACTTTTAGGTCTTGATCATCTTTTTCCCAGAAACCACTCTTCCATCTTTTATGCTTGGTGAGATAGACTCTGACGAAATTTGTATAGCCGCCATCTTGAATCCGCCATTTTGTTTTTTTTTTCAGCTCAGTGCCAATTGGATGAGGTTTTGAGTAATTTTTGTTTGAGCACCTCCCATCTATCTAACATACCCTGCCCGGGCTCCTCATCCATCTTCCAAACCCTCAATCATCATGTTTTTCCATATTTTTCTTTGAGAGTTCTCCAAAGAATCGCATCAAAGCCTTGCATAGTTTACAACTTGTAGTCTCTTCAATATTCGCCATACATTTTCTATGGAAAAATAAATTCCGCCATTTTGATTTTTTTTTTCAATTCATCAAGTAGACCTTTGGATCCTCATCATCTTTTGCGAAGAAACCACTCTTCCATCTTTTATACCCTCCGAGATGGAGACCGATGAAATTTGTATGGCGGCCATCTTTTTTTCGCCATTTTGAATTTTTTTTCAGCTAACTGCCAATTGGATGACGTTTCGAGTGACATTTGTTCGAGCACCCCCCACCTATCTTCAATACCTTAAGCGTGCTGCTCACCTGTCTCCGAAATCCTCAATCATCAGCTCTCTCCATATTTTTGTTCCGAATGAATTTTTGTCCTCTATACGAAACCATTAGTGAAAAAAAAATTTTTCATACAAAATTTTACAGGAGGGGTGATCAATCAGTGAGTCAGTCAATGAATCAGCACGAGCAGCTATATATATATTAACTAGTAGGGCGCGTGGGTGCGCGGCCCGCAAGCGGACCGCGAGGTTTCGCTTTCGGGTATTTTGGTTTGAGCAGCCTCCACCTATCTCTCCCCTATTCCTAATCCTCGATCATTATCACTCTCCATATTTTTTCTTCGAATCATTCTGTTCATCAAGTAGAACTTAAGGTCTTAATCATCTTTTGGCGAAAACCACTCTTCCATCTTTTATACTTGGTGAGATAGACACCGATGTTTGTATGGCCGCCATCTTGAATCCGCCATTTTGGACTTTTTTCAGCTCACTGCCAATTGGATGATGTTTCGAGTAATTTTTGTTTGAGCACCTCCTATCCTACCTATCTTCAATACCCTGCCCGGGCTCCTCAACCAACTTCCAAACCCTCAATCATCATGTCTTCCCATATTTTTCTTTGAGAATTCTCCAAAGAACCGCATCAAAGCCTTGCATAGTTTACAATTTGTAGTCTCTTCAATATTCGCCATACATTTTCTATGGAAAAATAAATTCCGCCATTTTGATTTTTTTTTTCTATTCATCAAGTAGATCTTTGGATCCTCATCATCTTTTGCGAAAAAACCACTCTTCCATCTTTTATACCCTCCGAGATGGAGACCGACGAAATTTGTATGGCGGCCATCTTTTTTTCGCCATTTTGAATTTTTTTTCAGCTGACTGCCAATTGGATGACGTTTCGAGTGACATTTGCTCGAGCACCCCCTACCTATCTTCAATACCTTAAGCGTGCCCGTCGCTCGTCTCTGAAATCCTCAATCATCAGCTCTCTCCATATTTTTGTTCCGAATGAATTTTTGTCCTTTATACGAAACCATTAGTAAAAAAAAAATTTTTCATACAAAATTTTACAGGAGGGGTGATCAATCAGTGAGTCAGTCAATGAATCAGCACGAGCAGCTATATATATATTAATATGCTGTTGTACCCATCTCATAGTAGTGAAATCGATTTTCGGCATTCGTTTGAACTCTTGTTTTCTTGTTAAAAAGAACCTACCTACTTACATTAAAAATTTTAATTGGGTGCAAGTTTTAAAAGCTATCGCCGTTTCTAATATTTATTAAAAGATTATTCACGACTTCAAATTCAAGCAATCTTCAATCTTCTTCACTTTTTGATCTAATTCTCTCAATTTCTAATACTGAGTATCAGAAATCTGTAAGTAGAAGATCTTTACTAATGTCGTTTATACTTTATAAATGCAACTTGCGCGTTTTATTTGTATGGGCGTAGTTGAAGACCTAAGTCTAAGACATATTAGGATGCTTTTTATTCCGGAAAAACAAAAGGTTCCCGCGGAATTTTCGACAACCTAACTCCACGTTGACGTAGTTGTATATTAAAAACGACGATAGATCGATAGATTTACATAGATTTAGATCGACCTATATACCAAGTGTTTATAAGAAGAACAAAGTACCTAACTAAAAAACATTTCAATATAAAAAACACTGACTCTATTATCTCGATGTTTCAATCATACCGTCAAAGGCACGAACGATCTTTTGGATTGAGAAAACAATGTCTATTCGTAAAAAAAGGGGAAAAATCAACACTGAGTTTTTATCCGAGAGCTTTTTCGCACTTATCGAGTCTTCCTACTTATCCCAATATTCCCCAAGCGCGTCGACGTGAGAGACATTTGCAATATCGACTTGCATAAACTTGTCGAGCGGTGTGGTGGCGAGTGTGGGCGAGGCCCGGTTGCCGATAATGTGTTTTGGTTTTGCTTTGTTTATAAATTGTTCACTTATTCATTGTAGAGCAATTTCTTTTATAAAAAGTTGAACAATTGCCGGCGTTTAATTCACTGAACAGGGAATTTCTATCTTCCAAGGTTTAATTAATTTCTTCCAGGCTGGATATGTGCCCGGCTAGTCAGATCAGAGATCTTGGACGTATACCTACTTATATAAACAAGTTACATGCGCTCTGGAGGTAAAATTTTGCCAGCGCGATTCAGGATCGCATGACTTAGTATTTCTATGACATCTTCTTGTGAGCGCGTGGCATCATCTACTTAGTTTGATCATTGTTAGTTGTGATTGTTTTTACTTATTTTAATTGAGCGTGATTTACTTACGTTCATCATCAGTTATATACTAACAACAGCGTTGAGTAGAGTAGCAAAAAAAAAAGTAGTTGGTGGCTAGTTCGAGAGCCTGTCTAATGTCTATCCAGCCTCATTATCTGCCTCGTAACATTGCTCAGGCTCCTGACACCTTTTCATTAATCAAATAATGGTAGGAGTTACCTGGAGATGTGGTGGGCTCCCTAGTAATCCAGTCAAAGTCATTGCTTATTTAATAAGAACAAGTCCATGGCTTGACAATTCGTGCTTCCACTATTATGCATTAACTCGTATCCACTGAAGGATATGAGAGGATAATAGGAATAATCTTTCATCTTAGATCAACAGTAACTGTACTCAAAGGAAATCTCCACCCAACCACGTCTTAGCTGTAACGAGGAGCGATTTATGTACTTACATCTTCTGAAAACAACTTGTAACACGAAATTACAACACAAACGGTTTTAACCTACTGATGTACCTAGGTAGACTTCCCTATGTATATTTAAACAAGTATAAATTAAAAATTTAAAAAACCCCCGACATTCTTCATTTTGTGGCGGCGGCCATATTGGATTTGCATAACGCTATTCTACTAGTCAAGCCCTTTCATTTGGTATGACTATAATTGTTGAAAATGTCAAAAAAAGTCAAGCCGCCTGGGTGCTTTCATCGGAAAGCTGCCTAATTTATGTATATGTTACCGGACAAACCCGATTTCAGGACAAACTAGTTTTGCCTAGGCTAAACTAGTTCTTCCTATACGCGATAGGATTTACTAGTATAGCCTAGTCCAAACTAATTTTTCCTAAGCCTCATAGGATAAACCAGTTTAGCCTAGCCCAAACTAGTTGATCCTGATATAAATACGCACACTCTATGAGAAACTAGTACGGCCTAGTCTAAACCAATTGAGCTGAGTTGAAATTGATCAAATACATATGTCAAGACTTGCACATGCGGGAGTTCCCAAACCCCAATAGAACCTATTCTCAAGAATCCCAAGACCCAATAGAACCTAAGTGCCCGGTCTGCGGCACGGCACACGAATATTTACCTAACCTAACCTAACCTATATATCAGGATCAACTAGTGAGGCTTAGGAAAAATTAGTTTGGACTAGGCTCTACTAGTTAATCCTATCGCGTATAGGAAGAACTAGTTTAACCTAGGCAAAACTAGTTTGTCCTGAAATCGGGTTCAGCCGGTAACATATATAACAAAACAGTAGTAGCGTGTAATTACTACCCGTGCGAAGCCGGGACGGGTCGTTAGTAATATGTATAAGGTACATAACAAAGGTTTGTAGAGGAACACGAGCCCGCAGCCCTGCAGTGTGATTCTCTTAAAAACGTTTATACGTTGCTAGAATCGATGTAGTCTACGATGTAACATCGTACACATCGACTAGACCTACAGCGGTTGTTAAATTTGGTATTCTGGAGTAGCATTAACATATCCGGCGATCTTATTGTCGAGACGAACCCTACGATGTTCAACCGGGCGACCCAGTGATGTCATGCTATTTTCATTTTAGTATCGGAAAAAGTTTACGATTTAGAAATTCAGCCTTTTTAATGGCTTTTAAATTATTTTATGATACATTTTATTGTTTTATGACAAAATTACATAAAGAAATACAAAATACTATGAAAATGAACATTGTTTAGGACTTTTATCTTCGACTCAGGCAGAATGCTTGTTGACCTTTGCCGTCACGATATAAAAAATAACGTTGGGGTACCGGCAGGATGACATCATGTATGTAAACACTTGAAACTTGGGAAGGAACTCTTGAGAAACTATAAAAAAGAGAAACAAAGCGAAACACTTAAAATTCTACTTTAATTCTCGCAATACTGCAGTGCTATGGCGACCTACAGTTATAGTGTTCGGACTACTTCTGAGTACCATAAGTTGGTGTTCTGTGTTGGTGACAAGTCAGACCTCAGCAATAATTACTTTAAACAAATTTAAACTTACTCGTAAATGTAAATATGAATTATTGTGCTAAATTTCGTGAGACCGACAATCATTTCAGTCCCTGGGAATAATACTACATGCACTAAATGCTTTAAAGTTGGTAGAAACCATAGGAGTTCAGTGGCGATATGGTGACCAGTCAAACTTGAATAATGGACACAAGACAATAATATAATGATGAGGAAGTTGAAATTCTACAGTTATGAGCATCGACAGAAGATATCCGCAAAAGGTTCGTAACAAGATGATACTTACTCATTACTTATAACCTAGGTTCTTTAAGCTCGCTCAGTATAAATCAGTTGAATTCTATAGCCGGAATTAGGACAGTGTTATTTCATCAAATACTAATTGATTTCCACGACTTCATTTGCAAGGATTTAGTTTTAAAAATCTATATTATATTGTTGCATGTAAAGAATTTTAATTTTTTAAATATTCCTGGGTTAAAGAGTACCTAGCCTACATCATTCTTTGTACTATTATTAGTCCTCTTTAAGTCTGTAAAAATCATATCAAAATCGGTTCATTCAAAAGATTAGCCTGACAGACATTCTATTCTAGTCAGAGTAGGTACCTATTCTAAAAATTTTCATATTGTTTTAGTTATCCTTCAAATAACTATAGCAGCTTGATAATGTGGAAGTTTGAAGTGTCTGTCTTGTTTATTTATTTTGTCTAATTATACTACTTACATATATTTTAAGTTTGCTGTACTTAATGTTTTATTTAATATTAAATTTAAATGTTTCAGCTGGAATGGATGGAAGAGATGGACGTAACTTTCAGGAAGGATTTTGAAGGAATCAAAATGTATCGATCAGCAGCGCGTAGGGCACATGATGAATCATGATTCAAGCCCCTATAATATTATTTAATGTATTACACAACACATTATAATAGCAACATGAAAATCGTAAAATAAAAATCACTTTTTAAATCTCTTATTTTTTTACTACCTAGTCTGTCTATGAGATTGGTATACTATAGTATCATAGTTGGCTAGAAAAATGTACTTTTACTAACCAACTTGAGATAAAGGAGGTTATCAATTCGAACGTATAATATGTTACATACATATTATACGTTCGAATTGATGTTAATGTTATTGAAACTGCAAAATATTCACATATGATAATTCATATCTATAAGGGCTTCTAAACAAAAATATATACATTTCATCAATGTATGTATGTTTGTTCACGCATTTCTCAGAAACTATTGATCGTATTCTGACCATTCTTCTTTCTCTTTATTTATTTTTATTAGCTTAAAACTTCAATTTAGGGAACGGTGTAAGTTTTATCAAAATTGGTTCAGTAATTGTCAAGATATGAACTGTTAAGTGGTGAAGTCGGTTTAACTTTCAATCTATTAGATTAACATACTTTCTTTTATTTATTGCTATAGAATAGAATAGAAAAGTTTTTTTATGCAAATTAATTTTTACAAGTAGGTACTTTTGAATCGTCAATTAAATCTACCACTATTTATTATACAACTTATATCCATTTTTTAGAAGAAGGTATGAAAAATATAATCTGCAGAATTCCTTCAAGAATTCATATTACAATATTAAAAATGCGAAAGTCTGTCTGTCTGTCTGTCTATCTGCTAGCTTTTCACGGCCCAACAGTTTAACCGATTTTGATGAAATTTTGTACAGAGGTAGCTTACATCCTGGGGACGGATATAGGCAAATTTTATCCCGGAAAAGCAAGTGGTTCTCACAGGATTTCAAAAACCTAAATCCACGCGGATGAAGTCGCGGGCATCATCCAGTTTACAATAAATTATCAGAAAATTGATAGGGGCAAAGTTATAAGTAGCAAATCTACTGTAAAACCTCTTAAAACTTCCTCGTAATTAGACCTTAATGAGACAAAGATTGGAAGTGCATAATAACTCAGCCTATACCTACCTAAATATTGTATGATCCTATTCTTAACTTATCACACTTCTAATATTATAAAGGCGAAAGTTTGTGTGTATGTTTGTTACTCTTTCACGCCGCAACTACAGAACCGATTTGAAATTTAAAACATACATAGCTTATAAACCTGGAATAACACATAGGCTATTATTATTATCCTGGAAACATCTACAGTTCCCGCTGGATTTCGAAAAAACCGAAATTTGCTATAGCAATCTACAGCTACAGCTATAGGCAGATTACTAAACTTCCTTGAAAGTAGGTATAAAGGTTGGAAAAGGGAGCGGAAACGGGAAAGGAAAATCCACGATTCCCTCGGGATTTGTGAAAAATCTAAATTCACTCAAATCCACGCGGACGAAGTCGTGGCATCAGCTACTACACATACATAGTGATAACCCAAGGCCTCATTTATCTATCCCTCAATAACCATATTGTATGACACCACTACAGCCTATTGACGTCCCACTGCTGGGCACAGACCTCCTCTCTTCTAGGATTTAGGAGAGAGGGATTTAGACCTTAGACCCGCCACGCTGCTCCAATACGGATTAGCGGGCTTTAACGAATATTGCCACATAATAGTGATAATAACCGTGACCGACTGCTTAACGTGCTCTCCGAGGCACGGGAGTGAACCACCGCCAACTACCAACTTCGGGCTGGCACTGAGAATTTCTTGACAGAAAAACCCAATACCTAACAATTATTTGCCCAACCTGGAAATCAAACTCGGGACCTCGTGATCTGCAGTCAAATATGCTAACCACTAGACCAACGAGGCATTTATGATTGTTCCTAATTTGTGTCATCTGCAAATGTTTTATTTCTAACTAGATTCTGCCCGCGGCTTCGCCCGCGTGAATTTCGGTTTTTCACAAATCCCAAGGGAATCGTGGATTTCCGGCTCCCGTTCCCGCTCCTTTTTCCAAACTTAAAAAAAAACTTTTCTTAAACCTACGTTCAAGGAAGTTTGCTATAGTAATCTACCTATAGCTGTAGATATATATTTCGTTTTTATCAAAAATCCCGTGGGAACTGTGGATTTTTCCAGGATAAAAAGTGCATACGCATACAGATGCATGCAACTATTGTAATAATGTGCTATGTGAGCGTGATTTACCTAAGAACAGTCAACGCCATCTATCGCGTTTTTGGAAGTCTATATCTATTTTAGTCCCACAGGAATACTTTTCCGGGATAAAAAGTACCCTATGTTTTAAGTCAGGGCATAAGCTATCTCCATTCAAAATTTCAGCCAAATCAGTTCAGTAGTTGCGACGTGATTGAGTAACAAACATCCAAACATCTAAACATCCAAACATCCACACTTTCACATTTATAACATTACTAGCGGTTCGCCCCGGCTTCGCCCGTGGTATATAATATATAGCCTATAGCACTCAGGGATTACGTACATATCCAACGGTGAAAGAATTTTTGAAATCGGTCCAGTAGTTCCTGAGATTAGCGCGTTCAAACAAACAAACTCTTCCGTTTTATTATATTAGTATAGATAAGTAAAGTATAGTAGGATTAGTAGGATTGGTATTGTGATTATGTGTGATAGCTTCTGCCCGCAGCTTCGCTTGCGTGAATTTCGCTTTTGAACAAATCCCGAGGGAATCGTTGATTCCCGGTTCCCGTTCCCGCTCCCTTTTCCAACCTTTATACTTTCTATCAAGGAAGTTCGCTATAGTAATCTACCTATAGCTGTAGATATAGACTTCGGGTTTTTCAAAATCCCATGGAAACTGTGCATTTTTTCCAGGATAAAAAGTAGCCAATGTGTTGCCAATGCATGCAACACAGCAAACTATTACAATAATGTGTTATGTGAACGTGATTTACCTAAGAACAGTCAGCGCCCTCTATGGCGTTTTTGGAAGATTATATCTATTTTAGTCCCACAGGAATACTTTTCCGGGATTAAAAGTCGCCTATGTTTTAAGTCAGGGCATAAGCTATCTCCATTCAAAATTTCAGCTAAATCGGTTCAGTAGTTGCGGCGTGATTGAGTAACAAACATCCAAACATACAAACATCTAAACATCCAAACATCCAAACATCCACACTTTCACATTTATAATATTAGTAGGATATCTATGATACTATAGGTACTTACATAGTTATTAAGACTATGAATAGTCCCCTCAATACAGTAAATCTTATAAGTTTTGAAACTTTTTAAATCTCAGAGAAAAATAAGTCAATTTCAATATGTAAGATACCTGTGGTAATGGTAATTTCTATGAATGTAAATAAATACTGTTATTATTTAATACAAAACATAACAATGTGTAAGAATAATCGCTAACCTAGCTAACTCGTTGCAATGCTAACAAATGTGAAATTGTAAAATAAAAATCAGTTTTCTTGAAAAATATTTTTATTTTTTCTCACTCATAATTATTTTCTTTGGTGTTGGCTAATTAAATAGTTGGCAAAAAATATGCTATGTAGAATTGTGCCAAATATTCTTTTAGCTGCTAATTTATACAGTATACTATTCCTTATGTTACCATCCCTTTTGTAAAAGTAACATTATCAAGTTCTTTTGATGAATCTGCTGAATTGCTTCATGAAATAGATATGTACTTAGGTACTTAGTTGTAAGTGAGGTGGACTCTATGTGAATATATCTGAAAATTGATTTAAGCATTTAAATAATAATATATTAAAAATAGTGCAGAGAATATTAAAACTACCTAAGTAAGTTAAATCTAACAAGAACCATAAAAAACTAAGAAGGTAAGGTATGGTTATGTGACAGTCAAGATCTATATGTGCTTATCAACTTAGGGTAGGTATATTAAACAATCTAACATACCTACCTACAGCCTTAACGCAAGACTATTTACTTAGGTACCTCTTATTAACCTTATTGTACTATGACATTCAAATGATTAAATTACACCCTTGTTGATTAGATTTAAATCTACCTAATTAGTAAGTAAATGTTACATTTCTAATGTGGGTTTCTAAAATGATTATAATCCATCAACACTGTTAAGTTTTGAAACTTTTTAGGTAAATCTGAGAGAAAAAAACCAAGTTTGTTCTAAGATATGAAAAGGTTTCAATTAATCTACGTGATTAAGAAACAGGCATGTTACCACGGAGTTGCTTACCTTTTTTACATTTCAACTCATTTCCATCTCAGCTATAACTTTTTGTGGTAAAAGAAAACTCACATTTTTTAATTTATTCAAAGATTTCTTTAAGTTTATGAACCAATTTTTACTCGTGATCGTATTTACATCGTAGGAAAAAGCTAAAATCAAAACGCTTTTCATTTTGACACTTAAAATCGAAGGCGAAGGCGTACGATGTAGTCGCAGCCGCGGTAAAATTGCTTGCGGAATACCAATTTTCATACATAAATGTCAAAATCAAGTTTCCCACATCTAGCACATTCGCTCATGAAGCGCTAGTGTCGCAAAGGCGAGTCGCAGTTACACAAGAGAATACCAAATTTACTTCGTCAACCAAACAGCCGATGGTGCAACTGCGGTAAATTTTATTTTTCCTTAGGGAATCGCATAGCTGTTCACGTTGATAAGCCGAATTATTAACAATTCGACACCCGTCGCGCGCCGTGCCCCAAATACTAAGTGGGATTACTTTGTGTCCTACACTAGCTTAGTATCATGACATCACTCGTGTTAACACGAGTGAAAAAGCCTGCAATCTTAAAAACAGACTACTTGTAACCTGTTTTTGTAAAACGAGGTGTATTTGCATGAAAGTTTAATTTAAGTTGCTTTGGATTCCAGAAATATGTGCTTTTGAATGGGCGACAAGCAACGCCACCGCGTTATTAAAAAACACTGATATCATTTATTATGTGTACTGTGGAGCTGCCGTTTTCACACCTTTGGATTTTCAAGTATGTGAATAAAATTAAAAATTAAAGAAGATCTTAAGAACCTGTCTTGAAGTGATTCACACTTAAGGAATACAATAAACCGCATTAAAATTGGCCAAGTAGTTTTTCAGGAAAACTTTAACATAAAAAGTTAAACAAAATATTATGCAACATGAAAAGGTTCGAACATTTAAACTTATAGTCCAGTAACTTTAGGATTTGCTAGTATGGGGTACCTTGCGTTAAATCGGGTAGTTCTGATTTTTTGCAGACTTGTTTATGATGTTGGCCTAATGATTAATCCAAGTTTGTGACCTCGAGCAACGAACGCAACTTTGTCAAAAATAGAAAAAACCGCGAAAATTTGGGATTTTTTCAGATTTTGGAGATTATAACCCAAAAGGACTAGTTCTTGACACTACCTTTTCAGGGCGTTTTTAAAGTAGAATAAAATTGCTACAATTTAAGACCAGAACCAGCTCTGTAGGTACATTACTTACTGAGATGCTCGCGACTTCACTTGCGTGAATTCTTAATCTCATACAAACTTCCATCTCCCATTGTACCAACTTAGGGGTAGTTTTTCCAAAATTCCTTCAACACGTAATTCTTAATTTTTAAGCGAAAATCTAAATCCCAATTTTCATAGATATAACTTGATAAATGACGAAAACGTGACGGGGTCTCATTTAAACTTTCATCCCCTACTTCACCCACTTGCGGATAGAAATTTCAATATTTCAATATTCAAATTGGAAGATAATTAACGAAGAGACAGGGAAAGCAACAGAAAAAACTAGTGACTTTAAACTTATTGTGAATAACAAATCTGTAACGTCGGACTCCGAGGTCGCTTCAGCCTTTGAGGCCTTCTTTACGGATATTCCTGTTTCTACTACAAGATCATTGAGCTCTTCACCAGCTGCCGCTCTCTCTTTATTGGAGGATAATGTGCCTGAATGCAATCAAACTTTTAAATTCAGTCACGTTAGTTGCTCTGACGTTATTAAGGCCTTCAAATTAATCAACAATAAGAAAACAAATGATTTGTGGGGCATTTCCGTTAACGTTATTAAATCATTGATTGATATTGTTGCACCCGAGTTAGCTTTAATATTTAACAATTGTATTGACTGTGGTGTGTTTCCTGACTTAATGAAACATAGTAAAATAATTCCGTTATTTAAATCGGGTAGTACTAGTGACCCTACTAACTTTAGACCAATATCGGTACTACCCACTTTTAGTAAAATTTTTGAAAAATTAATTCTTAATCAATTACTTAAACATTTTTATATGAATAATATATTACATACAAAACAATTTGGTTTTACAAGGGGTCGCTCAACAACTGATGCTGGTGTTGAGTTAATACAGAATATATTTGAAGCCTGGGAGGAGTCACGTGATGCACTTGGAGTTTTTTGTGACTTGTCCAAGGCTTTTGATTGTGTTGATCATGAAACATTGGTCAGAAAACTACACCATTATGGAATTAAGGGAGCAGCACTGGATTTAATGAGTTCTTACCTAAATGATAGAACACAAAAAGTAGATGTGAACGGAAAGCGGTCTGCCGGGTCAGTTGTAGAAATAGGAGTTCCACAGGGTTCCATTCTCGGGCCCTTTCTATTCCTTATTTATATTAATGACCTTCCTTATCTTGCTAAGGATAGTCACGGGATAGTATTGTTTGCTGATGATACATCACTTTTGTTTAAAACTAATCGATACAAAAGAATTCCTGACGAAGTAAACAATTATCTCACAAAAGTGGTACAGTGGTTTGAAGCTAATAACTTATTACTTAATGGGAAAAAAACAAAGTGTGTTAAATTCACTTTACCCAATGTTAAACAAGTTGAAACCACTGTACAGCTTAATAATGAGGAATTAGATCTAGTGGATACGGCTGTTTTCCTGGGGATAACGTTAGATGCTAAACTCCAATGGGGCCCTCATGTAAATAACTTATCGAACAGACTTAGTTCTGCTGCATATGCGGTTAAAAAGATTCGCCAACTAACTGATATTGAAACTGCGAGGTTAGTTTATTTTAGTTACTTTCACAGCATTATGTCATATGGCATACTTTTATGGGGTAATGCTGCTGATATTAATTCCATTTTCGTGCTGCAGAAGAGGGCTGTTCGTGCCATATATAATACTAGATTCTGCCCGCGGCTTCGCCCGCGTGAATTTCGGTTTTTCACAAATCCCAAGGGAATCGTGGATTTCCGGCTCCCGTTCCCGCTCCCGTTCCCGCTCCCTTTTCCAAACTTTATACCTACTTTCAAGGAAGTTTGCTATAGTAATCTACCTATAGCTGTAGATATATATTTCGGTTTTGTCAAAATCCCGTGGGAACTGTGGATTTTTCCAGGATAAAAAGTGCATACGCATACAGATGCATGCAACTATTGTAATAATGTGCTATGTGAGCGTGATTTACCTAAGAACAGTCAACGCCATCTATCGCGTTTTTGGAAGTCTATATCTATTTTAGTCCCACAGGAATACTTTTTCGGGATAAAAAGTAGCCTATGTTTTAAGTCAGGGCATAAGCTATCTCCATTCAAAATTTCAGCCAAATCGGTTCAGTAGTTGCGGCGTGATTGAGTAACAAACATCCAAACATCCAAACATACAAACATACAAACATCTAAACATCCAAACATCCACACTTTCACATTTATAATATTAGTAGGATTAGTAGGATAGTAGGAGGATTAGTAGGATTAGTAGGATAGTAGGATTAGTAGGATTGGTATTGTGATTATGTGTGATAGCTTCTGCCCGCAGCTTCGCTCGCGTAAATTTCGGTTTTGAACAAATCCCGAGGGAATCGTTGATTCCCGGTTCCCGTTCCCGATCCCTTTTCCAACCTTTATACTTTCTATCAAGGAAGTTCGCTATAATAATCTACCTATAGTTGTAGATATAGACTTCGGGTTTTTCAAAATCCCATGGGAACTGTGCATTTTTTCCAGGATAAAAAGTAGCCTATGTGTTGCCAATGCATGCAACACAGCAAACTATTGCAATAATGTGTTATGTGAACGTGATTTACCTAAGAACAGTCAGCGCCCTCTATGGCGTTTTTGGAAGATTATATCTATTTTAGTCCCGCAGGAATACTTTTCCGGGATAAAAAGTAGCCTATGTTTTAAGTCAGGGCATAAGCTATCTCCATTCAAAATTTCAGCCAAATCGGTTCAGTAGTTGCGGCGTGATTGAGTAACAAACATCCAAACATCCAAACATACAAACATACAAACATCTAAACATCCAAACATCCACACTTTCACATTTATAATATTAGTAGGATGGGACCCAGAGAGTCACTGAGAAATAAGTTTAAGGAAGTTAAAATTATGACAGTTTATAATCAATATATTTTTGAAAATTTAATATATGTGCACAAAAATATCGATAAATTTAAGAAAAAAAGTGAATGTCATAACATTAATCTTAGAAATAAAAATAAACTTGTGTTGCCCACTACTAGGTTGCGGAAAGTTGGAAAATCATTTGTTGGTAATTCTGTACGTTTTTATAATACGTTGCCAGAGAACATTTTGGATATGTCTCTCAATAAGTTCAAGGGTTTTATTAAACGCAAATTAATTGAAAAATCTTACTATAGCTTAAAAGATTTTTTTAATGACAAAAATCCATGGACATAGATTGCTCTAAAAGCCAACAGTTCAAATAATTTTTATGGCTATACCATATTGTAAGATGGTGATAATAAAAAAAAATAATAAACCCGGCTGAGTTTGTTGTGGGCTCTTCTCAGACCAGGGCGCGTTTGGAACCCTCGTAGCTTTAGTTTTAAGTTTCCGTAAGTAATTATCACCATTGCCTGTTCCCAAATTGACGTTCAAAAAGTGTACAGTGTACCTACTTTGAATAAATGAATTTTGAATTTGAATTTGAATTTGAATAATCCTGAAATTCATATTTTTTATTTTTTATGGAAAGCCCAAATACCAATTTTCATGGATGTAACTTGAAAAATGACAGACTTTCATACAAACTGTCATCCCCTATTTAACCCCCTTAGTGGTGGAATTTCCAATAATCCTTTACTAGTGTACGCTTATATCATAAAAGGAAGCTACTGTGAAAATTTCAAGTTTCTAGCTTCAAGAAGCTTGTCCTGACTGACTGATCATCAACGCACAACCTAAACAACTGAAAGTTACGAACTTGAAATTTTCACAGCAGCTTCCTTTTATGATTTAAGCGCACATTAAGAAAGGATATTTGGAAATTCTACCCCTAAAGGGGTTAAATAGGGGACGAAAGTTTGTATGAAAGTCTGTCATTTATCAAGTTACATCCATGAAAATTGGTATTTGAGCTTTCGATAAAAAATAAAAAATATGAATTTCAGGATTTTTGAAAATTCTATCCGCAAGTGGATTAAGTAGGGGATGAAAGTTTAAATGAGACCCCGTCACGTTTTCGTCATTTATCGAGTTATATCCACGAAAATTGGTTTTTAGGTTTTCAGTTAAAAATTAAAAATTACATGTTGAAGGAATTTTGGAAAAACTACCCCTAAGTTGGTACAATGGGAGATGGAAGTTTGTATGAGATTAAGAATTCACGCAAGTGAAGTCGCGAGCATCTCAGTAAGTAATGTACCTACAGAGCTGGTTCTGGTCTTAAATTGTAGCAATTTTATTCTACTTTAAAAACGCCCTGAAAAGGTAGTGTCAAGAACTAGTCCTTTTGGGTTATAATCGCCAAAATCTGAAAAAAATCCCAAATTTTCGCGGTTTTTTCGATTTTTGACAAAGTTGCGTTCGTCGCTCGAGGTCACCAACTTGGATTAATCATTGGGCCAACATCATAAACAAGTCTGCAAAAAATCAGAACTACCCGATTTAACGCAAGGTCAGATTACTAAAGTTACTGGACTATTATCGCATTGAAAAAATCAAACGCACGACTTGCAATTATTAGGTAAGGTATCTACAAATATTTGCAAGTCAATAGCATTCAAATACATAGTACAAGTTTTGTAGAACATATCGATATGGCAAATATTAAAAGGCTTCCAGTAGGGTAAGATTAGCCCCGCAATCCATTGCCTCCATTCAGCCTTAAACTTCGCATTGAAAAGGTAAAACGCATGAATTATATGTAGATATTATTAGGTAAGAAATATATGCAAGTCGTTAACATAATATAGATACATATAGTAACATATAAATAGTATGTACAAGTATTGTACTACATATCGATATGGCAAATATTAGAAGGCTTCCAGTAGGGTAAGATTAGCTCCGCAGCCCATTGCCTCCATTCAGCCGCGTTATCGATTCCACACGCGCCGCGAGACGCGCGGGGCATACGAACACAGCTGCGTATTCACACTCGTGGCCTATTGACGTTGTGGTTTTTTAGGGTTCCGTAGTAAACAAGGAACCCTTATAGTTTCGCCATGTCCGTCCGTCTAGTCTGTCCGTCTGTCCGTCCTCGGTTAATCTCAGAGACTATTAGTGCTAGAAATCCGTAATTTGACATGAGTATAAATATTAATCACGCCGAGAAAGTGGTGAAATAAAATTTTGATAAATATTTTTTTTTAGGGTAGCTCCCCTACATGTAAAGTAGGGATGAATATTTTTTTTCTCGTCTACCCCATAGTGTGGGGTATCGTTGAATAGGTCTTTTAAAAATACTATGGGTGTGGGAACATCATTTTTCGATTTCTAGATCCGTTTGTAAAATATGATGTTTTAAAGTGCAAATTTTATTAGAGTCAAGTGTCCCCCCCCTCTATCAGCCAAATGGCAGTATATAGGAACTTGAAAAAATTCACAGCAGTAGGGTATGTAATCAATTTTAAAGGAAAACTATCACGGCTAAGTAGGGTTCACAGGTTAAGGAGTTATATCTGTTTTTCGAGGATTGTGACTACGGAACCCTACACTGCGCGTGGCCCGCCACGCACTTGGCCGGTTTTTTTTATCTTAGGGAAATGTAAGTCAATGTTTCCGGCCACATAGTGGTGTCAATTCTGATGTTTTTCCGATTCCGAAGTTAAATTTAGAATAGGTACTTAGGTATATCGATATTTTTTTTCTTTTCAGGTGAAACTGTTGTTTTATAATATTACTAGCTGATGCCAGCGACATCGTCCGCTTAGATTCTTATTAATAGGGGAAGAATTTCCAAAAATCCTGAAATATACATATATTCATAAAACAAGAATATATACTTAGTCATAAAATAAAGCTACTACGAAAATTTCAAGTTTCTAGTGGTTTAGGCTGTCCGTTGATGAGCAGTCAGTTAGGACAAGCCTCTTTATATTAGTAATAGATAGATATCATGACTTGATAAAAATCAACGTCAGTACTAGTAAGTAACGTAAGTAGTAGGTACTTTGGATGACCTTAGGTACTATTTGGGTGCGACTTTAAAATATTAAAATTTAAAATACGTATAATAAAATCGTAGAATTGCCGTATTTGTACATTAAAATTTTTTGCAAAATAATAACTGGCGGATGTTAGGGATAAGTTATAGAACGTAAAAAGCTATTTTTGAAATTTTTGTCTGTTTGTCTGTTTATCTGTTTGTCTGTATGTTTGTGCGCATACCTACTACTGAATGGATTGAAATGAAATTAGGCATGATTTAAGTTCATACTAAGGAGTAACATATAGGATACTTTTTATCCCTAAATTTAGCACGGTTCCCTTGGGAGAAGGGATGAAAGTCAAAATGTGTACTTAGCTGTAAGTCATTAACGCGTAGTCCGATTTCATTCATTCTTTTTTTGTTAGAAAGGAGATACTTTAAAGATTACCCGGGTAATCCCTGAAAGGCTGAATCGATTTTGATGGGACTTTCACTGGCGGATGTTTACATTTTGATCTACCTAAACAACAGTGAACTTTTAACAGTTTTTAGCAAGGTATGAGCTCAAAGGAGCTTAGGAAAAACAAAATGATTCCCACAGGATTTTAAAAAACCAATACCCACGCGAACGAAGTCGCGGGTGTCCGTTTGTTATAACTAAAAACGTCGATAATTTTCAGTGATGCTCAGGTTATTATTTTTAATTAACAATTATTGTTAATTAACGCTTAATTAAACAATGTTCGGAAACAGCATCGTTATGTGGTCGCGAATATATTGTCACATAGGTACACGGCTCCATTTAACGATAATGAGCAATTATAAATTTACACTGAAGAGCGTTTAAATTAAATTATTGTACTACTGTTTATTTTAGTTTTTAACCCGATTTAAGAAAAAAGGAGGAGGTTCTCAATTCGTCGGAATCTTTTTAAGGGTTCCGTACCCGAAGGGTAAAAACGGAGCCCTATTAATGTCACTCGGCTGTCTGTCTGTCTGTCTGTCTGTCCGTCTGTCCGCCGGTCACAGGTCTCTAGCTCGCAGACGAAATGAGTTACAAACCTGAAATTTTGGTATTTAGTGTAAAACGTTAACCCAAAATCAAATATTGAATTAGAAATTGAATTAAATTATTTTTCAGGGGGGCTCCCATACATGAAAAAGGAGCCGGAAAAAAAAATTTTCTTTACCCTAGCTTGTGGGGTATCATTGTTTAGAGCTCATTAAGTAGAGTACAAATATATATTTTTTTAATTTTTATCTCAAAAAATAAGGGAATAGGAGGCCATCAAAGTTGTCAGTTTTAGACCATTTTTGTGACGGGGGCTATCTCAAAAACTAAACTAGTTGGGAATATGATATTTCAGTATATTATGTACTATATGCTCTATTTAAACAACAAATACTGAAAACAACGATTTATTAAATAGTTTATAAGCTGTGACCAAAATAAACGAACATTTTTTTGGGTTTTTCTTTCACGGTTTGTTGCGATGTCTAGCTCGGAAATTAAATATTTCATAGACCCAAAATATTATATTGTTCATAATTATGTACGGAACCCTGAAAGAGCGAGGCCCGACTCGCACTTGGCTGATTTTTTTATGTATGTATGTTCCCTGATTACTCAAAGACGGCTGGACTGATTTGGAAAATTCTTCTTTTGTTTGAAAGGGTATACTTCCTAGGTGGTCATCAGCTCAGGATTTGATGATGGGATCCTGGAGAAAACTGAAGAACTCTTCAAATTTTGTGGTATATTGAAATCGGTTTAGTTTTTCCTAAAATATAGCTTGTATAATTTTATAATGGTATCTACAGTAGCTAGCTGAGTTGGCTCGACTTTGAACATGTGAGCATGTACCTATAGGTATAGACTAATGGCCACTTCGATGGAATACATAAAAAATTCACGTAAACTTATTGCAGGGGAAAGGCGATCTTTTTCCCTACCTAGCAAAAAAAAAATCACAACTTTTGTCTTTGTTTAGGCTATCTGACATTTTATCAGAAGGTGGTGAAACAGGTCCTTAGGAGTTTAAAGTTATTTTGTGTGGCTTTGTTTTTTACCACGTAGAGAAACATAATAGGTATTTTGAATAATATATTAGCTCAATATAGGAAATGTAGAACTTTCTACTCTTTACCGGAACTTGAGAAGCTATAGTATGGCAACGTGGGACTTGAGTCGTGACAGCGTATATAGGACGAGAGTTGTGCGCTAGTTTACCTGTATTCTTTATACGTGAAATTAACTGATGTCCACGACTTCTTCCGTGTGCAACTGTTTTCTCGCGGGATTGAGATATTCTGTGGGATAAAAAATGTCCTATGTCCGTCTTTAGGATGTAAGCTATGTTTATGCCAATCGTTATGATCCGTACAGTGATTGAGCCGTGAAAAGGTATCAAACAAACACTTTTGCGTTAAATTATTATGCATGGACTTTATCCGCGCGGATTCGTATATAAATCTCATACAAACTTTCAACCCTTATTTAACTCCCTTACTAGGTTGAATTTTCAAAAAATCCTTTCTTCGCAGATGCTTACGTCATAATAGCCATCTATATACCTTACAGCCAGATCCATCCGGCTTGAGCTTTGCTTTGATAGATCTGTCAGTCAGTCACTCACCTTTTCCTTTTATATATTTATCTAGATATGACATTATGTCCTTCTAGCAGCCCCGCTATCTGAGGAGGTGAAGTCACTCACTAAAATGTGTAAAACTCAGTAAAAGTTTACTATATCGTGTTTGGTAGTTGAAACTACGGGGGTGATATAGTCAGTCATGACAAAACCCCCAAATACAAATAATAATTAGGATTAAAAAAAGATATTATGTGATGATTATAGACTCATTTTTACTTTTAATTCGTAAAAGCTTATAGTATAGTAAAGTCTGAAATCCTAGCTGATTCCAATCTCTTATGTCGCGGGCACGTACTTACCGACCATGTATTCAATTATCGTGGGCTGCAAAGCACTACATTGCAAATATCGAGCTTTGAAGGAAGTTATGCTAAGTTATGATAATTCATATAATACCTACTTAGTGAAAATTAATTATTAATATATATATAGCTGCTCGTGCTGATTCATTGACTGACTCACTGATTGATCACCCCTCCTGTAAAATTTTGTATGAAATTTTTTTTTTTCACTAATGGTTTCATATAGAGGACAAAAATTCATTCGGAACAAAAATATGGAGAGAGCTGATGATTGAGGATTTCGAAGACTGGTGAAGAGCACGCTTAAGGTATTGAAGATAGGTGGGGGGTGCTCGAGCAAATGTCACTCAAAACGTCATCCAATTGGCAGTCAGCTGAAAAAAAAATCAAAATGGTGAAAAAAAGATGGCCGCCATACAAATTTCCTCGGTCTCCATCTCGAAGGGTATACAAGATGGAAGAGTGGTTTCTTCGCAAAAGATGATGAGGATCCAAAGGTCTACTTGATGAATTGAAAAAAATTCAAAATGGCGGAATTTATTTTTCCATAGAAAATGTATGGCGAATATTGAAGAGACTACAAGTTGTAAACTATGCAAGGCTTTGATGCGGTTCTTTGGGGATGTCTCAAAGAAAAATATTCAAAGACATGATGATTGAGGGTTTGGAAGATGGTTGAGGAGCCCGGGCAGGGTATTGTAGATAAGTGGGAGGTGCTCAAACAAAAATTACTCGAAACCTCATCCAATTGGCACTGAGGTGAAAAAAACCTCAAAATGGTGGATTTAAGATGGCGACTATACAAATTTCGTCGGTGTTTATCTCACCAAGTATACAAGATGGAGGAGTGGTTTCTTGGATAAAGATGATCAATACCTAAAGATCTACTTGATGAGCAGAATGATTCGAAGAAAAAATATGGAGAGTGATAATGATCGAGGATTAGGAATATGGGAGAGATAGGTGGAGGCTGCTCAAACCAAAATACCCGAAAGCGAAACCTCGCGGTCCGCTTGCGGGCCGCGCACCCACGCGCCCTACTAGTTAATATATATATAGCTGCTCGTGCTGATTCACTGACTGATTGATCACCTCTCCTGTAAAATTTTGTATGAAACATTTTTTTTTCACAAATGGTTTCGTATAGAGGACAAAAATTCATTCGGAACAAAAATATGGAGAGAGCTGATGATTGAGAATTTCAGAGACGGGTGAAGGGCACGCTTAAGTTATTGAAGATAGGTGGGGGGTGCTCGAGCAAATGTCACTTGAAACGTCATCCAATTGGCAGTCAGCTGAAAAAAAATTCAAAATGGCGAAAAAAAGATGGCCGCCATACAAATTTCGTCGGTCTCCATCTCGGAGGGTATAAAAGATGGAAGAGTGGTTTCTTCGCAAAAGATGATGAGGATCCAAAGGTCTACTTGATGAATTGAAAAAAAAATCAAAATGGCGGAATTTATTTTTCCATAGAAAATGTATGGCGAATATTGAAGAGACTACAAGTTGTGAACTATGCAAGGCTTTAATGCGGTTTTTTTGAGAACTCTCAAAGAACAATATGGGAAGACATGATGATTGAGGGTTTGGAAGTTGGTTGAGGAGCCCGGGCAGGGTATTGAAGATAGGTAGGAGGTGCTCAAACAAAAAATACTCGAAACATCATCCAATTGGCAGTGAGCTGAAAAAAAGTCCAAATGGTGGCCATACAAACATCGGTGTCTATCTCACCAAGTATAAAAGATGGAAGAGTGGTTTTTGCCAAAAGATGATTAAGACCTTAAGTTCTACTTGATGAGCAGAACGATTCGAAGAAAAAATATGGAGAGTGATAATGATCGAGGATTAGGAATAGGGGAGAGATAGATGGAGGCTGCTCAAACCAAAATACCCGAAAGCGAAACCTCGCGGTCCGCTTGCGGGCCGCGCACCCACGCGCCCTACTAGTAGAATTATAAGTTTTTTAATAAGTACAATGCGTATTTAAGGCTGCTGTCCAGGCCTACAATTTTTTTTAGTTTAGTCTTTGATTAAAAGTATACCTATTTATTGCTTCAAGGTTAAAATAAATATGTTTGAATTAGTTGTGTTCCAATCGAAATATTGCAGCAATCTCTAGGACTAGTGGTATTTGTAATACGAAATATCATATCGTCCCGGCTACACCGCTTTCGCTTGAGATGAAAAACATGTCATTTCCCGCTCATGCTTCATAATATTTTATAGACTTGCGTGAAGTTATAATAGTGAACCAGTTTCAGTAGATATGAGTACAATGTGTGCGAAGTTCGTTTTATTACGTTGGATATACAAATGATAAAACATTATGACAATGAATAAATACGGAATAGGTACTAAGTGACTTTGTTAGCGTGGAAGTTACGTTTTTTAAATTGTGTGTTTCGTCATTGATCAACGATATGTATTTACAATGAAAAATCACTTGTATGTCCAATGTTGAATGGAAGCAGGCGTTACTTTGCGGAATTCCATGATATACAATGAATATAAAATTATTTTGCTATAATCCGCTAACAGTGACAAATTTGTAGGCACAACACCACACAATCTTGTAGGCACAACACCACACAATCTTGTAGGCACAACACCACACAAATTCACCACAAAACAAACTCGACGATCGTTTCGCTCCGACACCGGAGCATCTTCAGGAGATGTCGACTTCACAACGGACGATTGCAAAGTGAGTTCGTGTCGAATGAGCGGTCTTATATATACTATCCCCGCTTAGTCATCTACCCTCCTTTCTCTTTCTCTCCGGCCACGCCCCCTAAATATGTTGAGCAACGGTGAAGATGACACATTTATTTGCTCATTCAGCAATTCGACACTTCTACCGCTGTGCCCAACTATTTCCAATTGTTCCAACACGCACAGTCTTAAACTTTTACAGCATGTGTGTAAAATTTCAAATGTATGACCCTCGTCTATCCTATGTCCACTATCCAAAAGATGTTTTGCGAATGAGATCTCATTTCGCAAAACATCTGTTGGATAGTGGACATAGGATAGACGAGGGTCATACATTTGAAATTTTACACACATGCTGTAAAAGTTTAAGACTGTGCGTGTTGGAACAATTGGAAATAGTTGGGCACAGCGGT
Source organism: Melanargia galathea (assembly GCA_920104075.1). Lineage (NCBI taxonomy): Eukaryota > Metazoa > Arthropoda > Insecta > Lepidoptera > Nymphalidae > Melanargia > Melanargia galathea. The sequence goes on along the minus strand of OV049859.1, from coordinate 4,426,119 downwards.
AGAAGTGTCGAATTGCTGAATGAGCAAATAAATGTGTCATCTTCACCGTTGCTCAACATATTTAGGGGGCGTGGCCGGAGAGAAAGAGAAAGGAGGGTAGATGACTAAGCGGGGATAGTATATATAAGACCGCTCATTCGACACGAACTCACTTTGCAATCGTCCGTTGTGAAGTCGACATCTCCTGAAGATGCTACGGTGTCGGAGCGAAACGATCGTCGAGTTTGTTTTGTGGTGAATTTGTGTGGTGTTGTGCCTACAAGATTGTGTGGTGTTGTGCCTACAAGATTGTGTGGTGTTGTGCCTACAAATTTGTCACTGTTAGCGGATTATAGCAAAATAATTTTATATTCATTGTATACTTGTATGTCCATCTCTAGGATGTATCCATGTCCTGCCAAGACCGGATCATCGATTGAGCAGGCAGGCGCACTTTCGCAATTGTAAAATTAATATTATCTTGATTAAATCCCTCAAATAAGATTTAAATATTGTAATATAATGAGACAAATATTTTGTCGGTTATCAATTTGCACGGAATACACGCTAATTTAGGTATGTACGTTTATTTATTAGGTATACGATACGAATCTGCCCGCGGCTTCGCTCGCGTGAAATCCCGAGGGAATCGTGGATTTCCGGTTCCCGTTCCCGCTCCCTTTTCCAACCTTTATACCTACTATCAAGAAAGTTCGCTACAGTAATCTACCTATAGCTGTAGATATAGATTTCGGGTTTTTCAAAAATCCTGTGGGAACTGTGCATTTTTTCAGGATAAAAATTAGCCTATGTTTTAAGTCAGGGCATAATCTATCTCCATTCAAAATTTCAGCCAAATCGGTTCAGTAGTTGCGGCGTGATTGAGTAACAAACATCAAAACATCTAAACATCCAAACATCCTCACTTTCACATTTATAATATTAGTAGGATAATGAGACAAATATTTTGTCGGTTATCAATTTGCACGGAATACACGCTAATTTAGGTATATGTACGTTTATTTCAATCGTCAAACACTTGTTTGCGACTCATGTTCGTATTAACATAAAAACTAAATTCATATAATGACCAATAATAATATAATTCGCAAGCATATGTCGAAAAATTTAATTTATAATCTGTAATTTATACCTTATTAGGTAGGTAGTACCTATTATTGCCCGCAACACTGTTTGCGTAATTTTTTAAATCTTTCTACTTTATCGAAAATGTTACCCATGTCCCGCTTCAAAAAAGTAACCTATTCCCATCTCGATATTTCAAATAGTCTCATCGTCACATCAAAATCGTTTCAGCAGACCTTGAAACTGAATCACACAGACATAAACATTTGCGAATTTTGTAGATACAGATGTGTGAATGTCGCATAGGTAGGTAAGTCGTTATCTCAAAAGCGACATGAAACTTCCCATAAATAATTTTATTGAAGTCCTATAAATAGGAGATTAATTGGGTGTGTTTGGAGGTTTAGTGGTTTAATAAAAATTGTTTTTGCTTAATTTAGGCTTTTTTTGGTAAGTATATTTTATTAGGTTTTTTAAAAAAAACCTAATTAAAAAAGTCATTAGAGATTAATTAAAACTTTTAAAATAACTACCTACTTATAATCTACTAACGTTATATTATTTTGGCAGTCTGCTGAATAAACATGTAATATTTATTGAAAGAATAATTTATTACAGAGAAGTAGTATTTAACTCTCTCTCATAAAAAATTATATCAACACTCATGAATTAGTCTTAAAGATTCCGGTTAATATGGTGCATGCATCACAATCTAAGAATTTCCGGCCAATAATGTTTCACGCCAATACAGATTATCAATACTTATTATAATTTTCATTATGCTATAGTCTAACCGCTTACTAGGTAACTGCATCGTTTACCATCAGGTGAGATCGCAGTTAAGGGCTAACTTGTAGATAAGCAATTAAAAAAATAGGCGTGGTACGAAATACATTATCTTTTCGTTCTATATTCATGAAGTAGAGCGAATATAGCAACGACGTGTTGACTATGTATACCTATTTCTCGTTCTCTCAGTCGACTCGAGCCGACTTCACCCGAACGAGCGTTACATAGCCGAGCGTGACGGCTTACTCTCATTCAATACCCCCAAAATAAAGTGCTCAGCGCGACTAAAGAAGTTTTCACTTCAAAAAATCGGCCAAGTGCGAGTCGGCCCTCGCTCTTTTAGGTTTCCGTACAAAATTATGAACAATATAATATTTTGGGTCTAAGAAATACTTAATTTTCGAGCTAGACATCGCAACAAACCGTGAAAGAAAAACCCAAAAATTGTTCGTTTGTTTTGGGTCGCAGCTTATAAACTATTTTATGAATCGTTGTTTTCAGTATTTGTTGTTTAAATAGAGCATATGGTACATAATATACCGAAATATCATATTCCTAACTAGTTTAGTTTTTGAGATAGCCCCCGTCACAAAAATGGTCTAAAACTGACAAATTTGATGGCCCCCCATTTCCTTATTTTTTGAGCAAAAAATTAAAAAAATATATATTCTTACTCTACTCAATGAGTTCTAAACAATGATACCCCACAAACTAGGGTAAGAAAAAATTTTTTTTTTCCGGCTCCTTTCTCATGTATGGGAGCCCCCCTGAAAATTAATTTAATTCAATTTCTAATTCAATATTTGATTTTGGGTCCACGTTCTACACAAAATACCAAAATTTCAGGTTTGTAACTCATTTCGTCTGCGAGCTAGAGACCTGTGACCGCAGGACAGACAGACAGACAGCCGAGTGACATTAATAGGGTTCCGTTTTTACCCTTTGGGTACGGAACCCTAAAAACAGTCTTTGGGCATGTCTTAAATACAGACGTGGCTTTTTCTTTGAGCATGTCATACTTAAATACAGAGGTGGCATTTTCTTTGACTATGCCTTTTCTTTGAGCATGTCGTACTTAAATAGAAACATGGCCTTTTCTTTGAGCATGTCATACTTAAATACAGACGTGGCCTTTTCTTTGAGCATGTCGTACTTAAATAGAAACGTGGCCTTTTCTTTGAGCATGTCATACTTAAATACAGACGTGGCCTTTTCTTTGAGCATGTCGTACTTAAATAGAAACGTGGCCTTTTCTTTGAGCATGTCATACTTAAATACAGACGTGGCCTTTTCTTTGAGCATGTCGTACTTAAATAGAAGCGTGGCCTTTTCTTAAACGAGCTTATCGTTTTCAGCCGACGGGGTGCTGTCAACGGTGAACGTGGTAGAGGCGCTGCAGGAGTTCTGGCAAGTGAAGGCGTCCAGGAGCGGCGGCGCGGCGAGCGGCGGCAGCGCCGCGCTCGTCATATACGAGTCCGTGCCCGCCGCGCACCCGCCCTACGTATGCTATGTCACACTGCCCGGAGGCGCTTGCTTCGGCAGCTTTCAGGTTACTATCATATTTTACAACGTAATATGTACTTACCCTACGTCTATGAGTAGAAAAATCGTTACAGCAGAATAATAACAGTCGTATACCTACATAAAATTTCGGGCCGTTGAGGATAGCTCAAAACCAGTCCGTACTCCGTAAAGTATAGGGTAAAACCCGGATAGATGCCGCAGTTGGATAGATGCCTCAGTGTCAAAAAACCTGACTTCCCAAACTCGCGACTAAAAATTGATAGTTTAAATAAGAAGCGCAGGCCCCCCAAACCTCAGGCCCCTACATACATTTGTATTAAAACAATTTGTTTCGCTTGTGCGTGTGATTATCTCCGCAGCGAACGCGGCAAATCCTTCAAAGTTTTAGAGGCGAGTATTTGCCGCTGTATAACTTTTGAAGTAGTAGAAGATTCTGTTATATTTTTTATTATATCAATACACTGGTTCAATAAGTGTACACCTAAGTGTAAATAATCGCTCTTTAGTTTTTAGTGTATTTAATAAATAAAAGGGCATCTATCCATATCAAAAAGGATAGTTGCCTCGATTTTTCGAGGTATAGGTGCCCTTAGAGGCATCTATCCCCCAATATACCTATAGATATATCAAGTATTTTTTTAATATTTTTAATGTTCTTTTATATTTTTATTTCTTTTTTCAATAAATTCCTGATAGTTTTAATATACTTCGGGGCATCTATCTCTTTCAGCCCGATCTGTCCAGTTAGTGGGAGATACAGTCATAGAGATTACTACCCTCATCTGTTATTTAATGCTGATAGAGATAATATGCTAGATAATTCATAGATTGATACATTGCACTTTGGTTGCCTGGCTAAATTTGGTGCCTATGATGTTAAACACAAAAAAATGTAATCAATTTTTTTCGATCTGCTTCCCTCATCTGTTATTTAAACGAATTATATGTCAAATGAAAGATTATTTTATTCCCAATCGAACCGTATTTGGTTGCCTCGTCAAAAGTGGTGCTAAATCATGGTTGCCTGGATTTTAAGATATAAAATTTTCTGTGCGAGTGTTGAAAGTGACGGAAAAGTGTTGCGCGCGCAATTCCATTTGACAGACAAAGATGCAGTGAGGCAGGCGTGCACTCGGCAGGTGCTTAGTCTATACAAAGATTAAAACCATAGACTAGCTGTGCCTGTCCATTAAAGATATTTGCAAAAAAAATAAGTGAGCGACGTAAGGAATAAGTAATAAAACGTAAAAAAGCTGTTTTTGAAAATTTTGTCTGTTTGTCTGTATATTTGTGCATGTATTACGCAAAAACTACTGAATGGATTGAAATTAAACTAGGCATGATCTAAGTTCATACTACATAATAGCATATAGGATACTTTTTATCCCGAAATTCAGCACAGTTCCCTTGGGAGAGGGGATGAAAGTCAAAATGTGTACTTAGCTGTAATTCATTATCGCGTAGTCCGATTTCATTCATTTTTAGGGTTCCGTACCCAAAGGGTTAAAACGGAGCCCTGTTAATGTCACTCGGCTGTCTGTCTGTCTGTCAGCCGGTCACAGGTCTCTAGCTCGCAGACGAAATGAGATTTACTCCAAACAATTTTCAACCTGTCAAGTCATTTTTGTCTATTACACAAAATAAGGACGCCTTTTTTCGAATTTCTCCACTAAATTTAAATTTTTTGTTACTTCAACAAAAAAGAATTTGTTGATTATTTATTAAAACGTTGAATGACATTATTAAGGCTCCGTTTTTACCCTTTGGGTACGGAACCCTAAAAATGAATGAAATCGGACTACGCGATAATGAATTACAGCTAAGTACACAAGGGAACTGTGCTGAATTTCGGGATAAAAAGTATCCTATATGCTATTATGTAGTATGAACTTAGATCATGCCTAGTTTAATTTCAATCCATTCAGTAGTTTTTGCGTAATACATGCACAAACATACAGACAAACAGACAAAATTTTCAAAAACAGCTTTTTTACGTTTTATTACTTATTCCTTACGTCGCTCACTTATTTTTTTTGCAAATATATTTAATGGACAGGCACAGCTAGTCTATGGTTTTAATCTTTGTATAGACTAAGCACCTGCCGAGTGCACGCCTGCCTCACTGCATCTTTGTCTGTCAAATGGAATTGCGCGCGCAACACTTTTCCGTCACTTTCAACACTCGCACAGAAAATTTTATATCTTAAAATCCAGGCAACCATGATTTAGCACCACTTTTGACCAGGCAACCAAATACGGTTCGATTGGGAATAAAATAATCTTTCATTTGACATATAATTCGTTTAAATAACAGATGAGGGAAGCAGATCGAAAAAAATTGATTACATTTTTTTGTGTTTAACATCATAGGCACCCAAAGCCAGCCAATAGCCAGGCAACCAAAGTGCAATGTATCAATCTATGAATTATCTAGCATATTATCTCTATCAGCATTAAATAACAGATGAGGGTAGTAATCTCTATGATGGTATCTTAGACCAAGTGGTTTGAGCTGTGCGTTGATAGATCAGTCAGGCAGTCAGTCAGTCACTCACCTTTTCCTTTTATATATTTAGATAATAAAAACTTATGAAACTATGTATTTTGCTTATTTTTTTTCATAGGGCATCTATCCTTTTTAATATTTTCATAGTGGGGCATCTATCCACACAGGTAGGCATCTATCCCCAAAAAAAAGGGTCTGCGAAAAGTTAAATTCTGCAAAATCTGTAATCGTTAGGACAACAAAGACAAGTCATAATGGAACCCAAAAGATTAAACTAGCTATATTCATAAATATTATTTGTCATAAATTAATATTTTAAAAGTTATGAGGTCATTTCAAAAAGTGGGGCGTCTATCCGGGTTTTACCCTAATAAGTAAACATTCTCTGATCCACTCGAGGATCCATATAGGACTTTATTCACCTGTTTTTACTTACCTTGCATGACGATTTCGTCCACAGAATTGTCCCACAAAAGCGGAGGCGCGGCGCAGCGCCGCCAAGATCGCGCTCATGAACAGCGTGTTCAACGAGCACGAGTCGCGGCGCATCTCGGAGCACTTCATCGAGAAGGCGGTGGCGGAGGCGCGCGCGTCCTTCGCCGGGGACGCGGCGGCGCACCACCAGGACCCCAGCGCTGGGATTGCGGCCTTTAGGTATAATATACAGCAACGTGAAGATCGCGCTCATGACGCTTATCAATATAAATTAACGTAATCTTCGCTCAATTAAATGGGCAGTTATTAATTCCGTAATCTGATGATTGATATTAAATATAAATTTCTGTGCTGCTGTGTAAAAAGCTGTGATAGCCTAGTTGGTTAGGACGACCGACTTCTAATCGGAGGTCGTGGGTTCGATCCCGGGCACGCACCTCTAACTTTTCGGAGTTATGTGCGTTTTAAGTATTTAAAATATCACTTGCTTTAACGGTGAAGGAAAACATCGAGAGGAAACCTGCATGCCTGAGAGTTCTCCATAACGTTCTCAAAGGTGTGTGAAGTCTGCCAATCTGCTTGGCCAGCGTGGTAGACTATGGCCAAAAGCCTTCTAACTCTGAGAGGAGACCCGTGCTCTGTAGTGAGCCGGTAATGGGTTGATCATGATGATGATGATAAATTTCTGTATTTTGTGTTCGCAGGTTTATGCTCGAAGCAAACAAGGGGCGCACGATGCTGGAGTTCCAGGAGCTGATGACGGTGTTCCAGCTGCTGCACTGGAACGGCTCGCTGCGCGCGATGCGCGAGCGGCAGTGCTCGCGGCAGGAGGTGGTCGCGCACTACTCGGCGCGCGCGCTCGACGACGCCATGCGCGAGCAGATGGCGCGCGAGTGGGCGGCCAGAGAGCGCGAGGCGGCCGGCGCGGGTAGGGATGCACACGATATTTGCAAAACATCGATGTATTGTTCATAAACATCGATGGTTTGATGAACGATACATCGACGGCAAAATTAGGTACGTAAGGGCCTTGTTTATACAGATTTTTTTGCCGTGAAAATTTGCCGTGTCGGCACTACGGCAGCGATAGGTACCATGTCGTATAAATTGTGCCTCTTTACAAGTTTCCATAGTGTTCCATACAAAACTGACACGGCGATTTAGGTAACTGTAATTTTTCACGGCAAAAAACGTGTGTGAACAAGAGGCCTTAAACGTCAAAATCGATTCTATTCCGAAATACAATTAAGTTAGGTACCTACGTGGTTACTGCATAATGAAAAATATTTGCGTGTCTTGCCTAAATGGTTTCTAATATTTTATAGAGAAATAACTGTAAACTTTGTTATTTAGGCGTACCTATTCAACAAGGTTCACAGTTCTTATGATATACACTATGACGTTTCATAGTTATAGCTAACAATTTGTGTAAAAGATATGATAATTAAATTAAAACATCAGACCGAACATCGATGTATCGTATTTATTACCAATTTTTTTTAACATCGATGTTTTTAAGAACGATGTCGCATCCCCAGGCGCGGGCGGCGGCGTGCTGCGCGGCGAGCTGGCGCGCGCCGAGCGGGAGCTGCGCGCGGCGCGGCTCGCGGCTCGCGAGCTGCGCTTCCCCAAGGAGAAGCGCGACATACTGATCCTCGCCGCGCGCCTGGCGCCGCCGCAGCAGCAACAGTGATCTCACCGCGCGACGACACATCATTTTTTTTGTTATTTAAGTATAGTTCTATAGTGTAAGAATTGTTTGTGTTTTATTTTATCCCCTTGACTGACATGACTTCCTTTCATCCTGTCATCATCTCAGCCGATGACGTCCACTGTTGGACATAAGTTTCCACACACCACAACTGGCCTACCACCAGCACCACCACTTTAACGTCCCACTTTAACGTCAAACTACTGGGCACAGGCCTCCTCTTTTATAGGAGAAACGGATTTAGAACTTAGATCTGCCACGCTGCTCCAATGCGGGTTGGCGGGCTTTTAACGACTATTGTCACATAATAGTGATAATAACCGGGACCGACTGCTCAACGTACTCTCTGAAGCACGGGGTTGCAACACCGCCAACTACCATCGCTCCGGGCTGGTACTGAGAATTTCTTGACAGAAAAAGCTAATACCTAACAGTGATTTGCCCGACCCGGGAATCGAACCCGAAATCTCGTGATCTGCAGTCAAATATGCTAAACACTGGACCACAACTAGACACCATCTTATATTCGTTTGTATCCAGTGACTGCTAACTTTCTTAAGATGGTCCATGTTGTGGAGGACTTGACTTGAACATCGAGTGTGCAAGACGTCTACTAATACAAGTACGCTGGACAACATCATCTCATCTAATAGCATACACAGTTGGACATAGGTCTCTTGCAAGGATCGCCACAGAACCGATCTTGCACCCACTTTTATCCAGCAGCTGCCAGCGCATTTCTTGAGATCGTCCACTTAGTAGGGGACTTCAAACACACGAGTAGATACCTAAGTATAGAGGAGAAGCTTCTACAAGCGGCCCGCTGTAGGTACACTCACACATATGCGCAGTGCGCACGTTTGTCACCCAACTGTACCGGTTGGTGGACCGAGCGGGCATCCGTGAACCGTTGGTGAGTGAGTTAGTGTGAGTGTACCTACAGTACAGCGGGCCGTTTGTATGAAGCTACCTCCCTGTACTTATCTACTCGTGTGCTTCAAACGAGCCAACGTCAATTGGAGCAACTGAGCTCAATTGAGCCAACGTCTATTGGATCTTCGAACTATGTGCCCCGCCCTGCAGTGCCAACCGAAAGTACATAAGAAGTTCCAGGTATCTTCACTTTGGTGAACGAAAACGGACGAACGAAAATGAAGGAAAACGGTGCCAAAATGGCGACAAACAATTTGCTTGTATCAATGGCCATTCTTGCGTACTACTTGGTTAGTTGACATTGAGCACGTAGCACGCCAGACTGGGGTACCTATTGCTTACTAGGTAGCATCTGACATAAGGCGCAACGGTCACCAATGGAATGGAGAGTTGAGACACAGCATCTTTTCAGAACGTCACAAACACAGCAACAAATAGAACGTATAGAGTAATACTAATAGAGCATAACTCTCAATTTTCTTTAACTCGCTTCATGTGGTCGTCGCCTCGGGGAGTCGCCCTGAGTATAAGCAACACAAGTCCGTAGGTACCTTGTGGACAACTTTATGACTCCGATGTCAAGCAGAGCACGCCCATCGGTTGAAACGACGATTTTATCCTCACATACTTAAAAAATATAGCAACTTCTGGAGCCCAATCTATGCAGAAAATAGATAGATTTCAAGTAGGGAAGTAAGTATACAAGAATACTTTTAGATCGTGACATTTCTAATTAGTAGATAATATTAAATTAACTGACGCTCTATACCAAATGAATTATACTCTGGTAGTTGAGCATAGCATGAAGCCTGTGATTGCCTAGTGGTTAGGACGACCGACTTCTAATGAGAGGTCGTGGGTTCAATCCCGGGGCATGCACCTCTAACTTTTCGGAGTTATGTGCGTTTTAATTGTTTAAATATCACTTGCTTTAACGGTGAAGGAAAACATCGTGAGGAAACCTGCATGCCTGAGAGTTCTCCATAACGTTCTCAAAGGTGTGTGGTCTGCCAATCCGCTTGGCCAGCGTGGTAGACTATGGCCAAAACCCTTCTCACTCTGAGAGGAGACCCGTGCTCTGTAGTGAGCCGGTAATGGGTTGAGCATAATGAATTCCTACTCTGGGCACTTGGGGAGTGATATTATCATGTAAAGGCTCTATTTGATTTATTTTTCCTAAATTTTTGTAGCGCGCGTTCAGCATGCGAGGCCCTCAATGTTAAAGCGCTTACCGCTAGCTACGATCATCTGCAGCACCAGAGGGACTACCTATATGCGCCGCCGTTGTCTTGAAGAATATGTTTATGACCCCTTTGAATAGCTCCATATCCGGATATATTTGTAAGGAGCTAAAGACATTTGGCATCCAGGAGTTGCATTCAGACATGACATGACATTCAGACCTGAAAATACTTGACAAGATTTTCAAGCTTCAGTTTGCTTATCGTAATTAATCTAATCTATTCTATCTATCTTCTATCTTCTTCTTCTATCTATACATATAATAAAATCGTAGAATTGCCGTATCTGTACATTGAAGATTTTTGCAAAATAATAACTGGGGGATGTTATGGATAAGTAATAGAACGTAAAAAAGCTATTTTTGAAATTTTTGTCTGTTTGTCTGTTTATCTGTTTGTCTGTTTATCTGTTTGTCTGTTTGTCTGTATGTTTGTGCGCGCATCACGTAAAAACTACTGAATGGATTGAAATGAAACTCGGCATGATTTAAGTTCATACTATGGAGTAACATATAGGATACCTTTTATCCCGAAATTCAGCACGGTTCCCTTGGGAGAGGGGATGAAAGGCAAAATGTGTACTTAGCTGTAATTCGTTAACGGGTGGTCCGATTTCATTCATTCTTTTTTTGTTAGAAAGTAGATACTTTAAAGACTACTGGCTAATCTCTGAAAGGCTGGACCGATTTTGATGGGACTTTCACTGGCGGATGTTTACATTTTGATGTACCTAAACATCCGCCAGTGAACTTTTTACAATTTTTAGCAAGGTATAAGCTCAAAGGAGCTTAGAAAAAACAAAATGATTCCCACGGGATTATTAAAATCAATATCCACGCGAACGAAGTCGCGGGTATCCGCTCGTGTGTAAATAAGTAAGTAAGTATACGTTTATTTTATCTAACTTAATTTATTTCCCAACCAACAAAACACAATCCGGAATCGCAGAGTCCATTTTCTCACACCGTACGAAGCTTGTGTGGCTATTCGCTATCATTCCGCGGGTGTTATCAGTAAATCTATTCACTATTCTCCTAACTCTTAAACACCGTCGGAGGAGCGATAAATCGCTCGCACCGCGCACACGCCAATTTATATAGGAGCTTTCGTGCCTCGCTGCTAAATAATTCTTGGCGTTTGTTCGCTTGAATTGTGTCTGTTATCTACTAAACAAATGTAGGTAATATAGTAAAGCAAACAATTTTCTGAACCGCATTGGAGCAGCTTGAAGGCTCTAAATCCCTCTCTGCACTAAAAGAGGAGGCACGGGCTCAGCTGTGGGACGGTACAGGGCTGTAGTGGTGGTGGTGAGCCAAACGGCGGTCAATCTCAACGGAAACTAGCCAAACTCACAGGATATGATTATAGCGCACATACTCACACGGCTCACACAGATGCACTCTCTATTCCCTCACTTTCATATTCCGATGGCGATGGGATGTACCTGCGTAAATGTAGTTTTTCTAGGCGCGAAAATATCTTTATCCGATATTGGTTGTTCCGTACGCGTCATGGCGGCGCGCGGCGTCCTCTATTTAGCACGAGTCTCATAATGCTGTATTTCTAATGTAAATGTAAAGCAACAATGCCTGTATTTCAGTGATGTTTACCTACTGCTGTTTCAGTCGGCAAGATTACTGCTTTCTTGTGCTAGTAAAATATTGTACTTAAATGTAACTTACAAAAGTGATCTTACTGTATCACTATACTGTGGTTTTGTCAAACGGCAAACCGCCAGACATACCTATCTCGCTAAGGCGACTTACCTGTTCGAAACTAATTCAATTTCAGCGTAATTATAATGTGGGGCATTCAAGCTTGTCCCCCGGTTGCTCAGGATTTCCGCAATTAGGAATGGAAATCGGATTCCATTAACACGCTAACTCGATTGAAATGCAATATCGGGCGTTATCGTGGACAGAATTGGGTCAAATCGTTGTATATCACACGGGTACCAGTTTATTAAATTCACACATTTAAAACCGGTAAGATCTATCGTGAAGTGGTGATAGGACATCGGCCATCTTGTCAGGAGGCCGGGGGTTCGATCCCGGGCAATAAAACTGAGCAATAAAAACTAAGGCTGCACAGCCAGCGTCCTGAAATATTTGAAACTTTATTGTTAAAAGTTAAAACACTAGGATGCTTCAGTAGAAAATGTAGTCGTAAAGGAGCGACTGATATACCTATTTCGTCCCGCTTTACCTGGCCTTCGGTCGAAAAGAATTTTCCACATTTTTCTAGAGTTAAATAAAATAAAGTTAGGTGTACCTAGGTTACACTTTTTTATACCATCATATTTTTTCCTTAGCTTAGAAGGTAAACAAATCGCTGTTATCTTCTCGAAGAAACATAGAAACAAATCACTCTCTTCTCGTGTGACACATACCTATTCTATTTACCTCTCGTTGTCCAACTCCCTGCCCAACTGCCTCGTTGATCTAGCGGACAGCACGTTCGACTGTGGATCACGAGGTCCCGGGTTCGACGCCCGGGTCGGGCCAAATAAAAAAATTATGACGTATTGGGTTTTTCTGTCAAGAAATTCTCAGTGCCAGTCCGGAGTTGGAAGTTGGCGGTGTTAGATACACCCCCGTGCCTCGGAGAGCACGTAAAGCCGTCGGTCCTGCGCCTGATCTCTCTCCGGTCGTGTCGCATTGGAGTCCTATCGGACTATGAGAGTGAGGGAATAGAGAGTGCACCTATGCACGCACACATTTGTGCACTATAATATCTCCTGCATAGATGGCTAGTCTCTGCCTCGGTTGAGATTGGCCGCCTTGGCCGAAATTCGGTCGGGAGGACATTATAGATGCAGTGACTAGCTATATTTGCAACTGAGTCTACGGTCTACCCTTACAACCTACTCTAATGCGGGTAACAATTAAATTTTTTAATAAGTAGCATGGAAGTTTTAAATGCAGTGTCCAACACCATAAAAAGAGCCAAGTTTGAAAAGCTAACAAAAGCAAAACAGTCTTATAGAACAACTTCGTAGTCTTATCCGTAGATACTTTATTCTCGTTAAAGTTTAATTGTGCCGACGACCATCTAGAAACTAGCAAGTCTGATTGGATTATAATGTTAAGATGGCTCCTCACGCCAATACATCCTCGACGAGCGAGTTTAAACATATGTATTACCTACTACTTTATTATTGCTTACATAAATTCTAATGTGATCGAATGAATAATTTTAAAATCCTACAAATTCCTCGCTTTATAAGGGTAGGGTTTACCTATAGGTATTATAAACTAAATAAAACTACCCAAGTGCGAAGCACCTTTTTCTTAAAATATCTTAATCTACCAACTTAATAATCATTTGATTGAATTTCTAATATTTCTTATTCAGTTTGAGGTCGACCTTCTGCAAGCAGGTAATTTCGTCATACGATTTCATCTACAAGCAAGATATGTGTGACATACGGATGAACATATAGACAAACAGCAGAGTTAAGAGAGCTCCGTTTTGCTCTTTGGGTATAGAAACCTATATTTGTACTTACTTACTAATATATAAAGCTGTGATAGCCTAGTGGTTAGGACGACCGACTTCTAATCGGAGGTCGTGGGTTCGATCCCGGGGCACGCACCTCTAACTTTTCGGAGTAATGTGCGTTTTAAGTATTTAAATATCACTTGCTTTAACGGTGAAGGAAAATATCGTGAGGAAACCTGCATGCCTGAGAGTTCTCCATAACGTTCTCAAAGGTGTGTGAAGTCTGCCAATCCGCTTGGCCAGCGTGGTAGACTATGGCCAAAACCCTTCTCACTCTGAGAGGAGACCCGTGCTCTGTAGTGAGCCGGTAATGGGTTGATCATGATGATGACTATTATATATTTGGGGATCTAGCAATTTCTCCATAAACGAGTCTCCATTCATGTCTATTCTACATCTCAAAATCATGTCAGTAATCTTTAAGAAATCGGCGCTCAAAATTGTAGACGAGTTGCCTGGGACACACGATTCTGCTAGGTAGGTCCGAATTTGAAAAAGAGGTCAATCGCCGAATCCAACTCGGCTGGACAGCGTTCGGGAAGCTTCGAGAGACGTTCTCTCATCTAATATACCTCAGTGTCAATAATAGATACAAATGGCGCAAGACCGCGACGTGTGGAAATCCCTACAAGAGACCCATGTCCAGGAGTGGACGTGTATCGGTTGACTACTACGACGAAATAATTGTACTCAGAAATAATGAATCACCAATCTGGGCTGGCTGTCCAATAAAGGATGACGATACGAGCCGCTCGATACACATTCGACCTTCGCCGACCGTTCACCGTGCCTAAAGGCTATACCTAGTTTTAAATTTGTTCTAAGCTCTAACCACGCGCAGAAATATAGCTAAACATACAGCCTTTGTATGGTGTGTTGTATAAAGGTGATCGCTCATCTAGCAAAATGCGTCGTATTTCTTCTACATACGTTTGGTGTGATGACGAAAGACTCCCTCTAGGTGGATGGACTATCTCAAGCACGTCCCTGGCAGCCACTGGATACAAGTGGTACAAGATCGTGATCTGTGACGATCATTGCTAAAATCTATGTTTAGCAGTGGACGTCTATATGCCGCGTCTAGCTTGACAGCGGAAGACTATGTTGCTTTATACGGAATGCTATTTGTCACCAAATTATGTAGTCCACACAAAAAATACAAGACATTAAAAACTCCAACAAACACACAAAGTTATGAATCGTGCAAAATTAACATACGTTCGCTAAACGGGGAGTATTCTGTCCGCTTACAATGTTTAGTGCTATTGTAAATAGCACTAATAGGGTCATCTATATCCATTAATTATTTCAACTAAATAAAAATCCCGCAGCACATTACGTTAGCTATCTCTCCTTTATGTACCTAGATGGCCCTGACATAGATATCTTGATAGGACGTGCTGATTACTTTTGAAACCTTTAACAGATGAAAAAATTCCTCCAGTGTTTCAGTTGAGACGATAACGATGATTTTTTGCGTTTTGCGGGCCCTGCGTTGCGGACATTAATCAGCTAATGACCGGTTTCAGTTTCGAGACAATAACGAAACAATATCGTTTTGCGTTTTGCGGGGCCTGCGTTGCGGACATAATACTATGTGCGATCAGCTAATGACCGACTAATATCACTGTATGTTCGTAAAGGTTAAGTGAAGATTCCCACGATTTGACTCGCGTTTAAAAAATGAATGGCATTTTGGAGCCCTGCTGTTTTAGGATTTGAATCTTTGGGAGCTACAGACGGTCAAATAATTCTGAACGCTCTAGGTTATTTCAATGATAGCATGTCTTAAGCTAAGGTTATACTTTGTCAATAAAATCAAGACGCCAGCTAAATGATTACTGCCACCCATGAACATTTGCAGTACTAAGTAGTTACTTATGTGTTGCCAGCTTTGATCCTCCCCTTGAATAACCCGATATTGAAGTTATGTGGAAACATCACCGAAGGGAGTCGGTTCCACAGTTTCTCGGTAGGAACGGTACTCCGAACCAATGGTAGATTCAATTGACGGTCCAAAAGTGCTTGTAAAAGTTTACTTATTTGAATAATAAACTTTTCGATTCTATTCTAATAATAATTAACATTGTTATTTAATAAATATAAATATAAATACTCACACATACACACACGGTCGTCTGTTCCTAAAGTAGGCAACTTAATGCCTGTGTTATAGGTAACAGCCGACTGATAGACATATTTACATATAAATACATATATATTTTAATAAAGGTATACATACATACATATCATAAATACACCCAGGCTCGGGGCGGGAACCGAACCCGCGACCCCGGAACGGAAAGCAGGGTCACTGCCAACCGCGCCAACGGGCCAGTCAAGTTAGATTTAAGTATCGTAGTAAATGAAGCCGATGCAGAAGCAGCATAAGGCCAATCTACTAAAATGTTTGCCCATTGACAACATTTTATCGGAGAATGCACGCGAGCCACAAAAGCTTTCAAGATATAACTATCTACACGTGTTCATATTTATAGACTTGTTGGTCGCAACGTATGTACCATGCCTAGTTTTTCGGATGCAGCTTTTGATATCCCAGGTTCGAATCCATGTTCATTGTTCGGGCCACGAAAAAGCTATATAGGGTTATTGTGTCAAGTAATTTCTCAGTAGCAGCCAAGAGTTCGCTTAGAAACCAATCAAGGGTATGAGTTTCAAATAAATGACGACCTCCCTGGCGCAGTGGTGAGCGCTGTGGTCTTATAAGTGGGAGGTCCCAGGGTCGATTCCCGGCAGGGGCAATTTGGGATTTTATAATTTCTAAATTGTGTCTGGTCTGGTCTGGTGGGAGCATAGATAAATAATATTTATCTATGGGTGGGAGGCATTAGCCGTGGCTGGTTACCACCCTACCGGCAAAGCCGTGCCGCCAAGCGATTTAGCGTTCCGGTACGATGCCGTGTAGAAACCGATCAGGAGTATGCATACCTCTTCCACGCTAGCCCGCTTTCATCTTAGACTACATCATCACTTATCATCAAGTGAGATTGCAGTCAAGGGTTACCTTGTAGGAAAGTATTACATCCTGGTGCCTTGGAGAGCACGTAAAGCCGTCGGTCCTGCACCTGATCTCTCTCCGGTCCAATCCGGTATAGTCGTGTCGGATTGCCACACCATCGAACTATGAGAGTGAAGGAATAGAGAGTGCACAAACGCACACACTTGTATATTATACTCTACACACACTATTATACTCCTGCGTAGTTGGATAGCCTTTGTCTATCTTACTATCGAACGACCGCGGTTACCCCCACGTAAAACTATAAATCAATATGACCTGATTTGGTCGTTCAGCTTTATTTACGTTACTTTGTAGTTTTAGCACCCGTTTAGGTACTTACATACTTCTTCAATTTACTCAGGTCTCAGGAAGAGATTGTAAGTATTTCCAAACGTAAAAATACTAAAACTGGCGATCTAATCTATACATATAATAAAATCGTAGAATTGCCGTATCTGTACATTGAAGATTTTTGCAAAATAATAACTGGGGGATGTTAGGGATAAGTAATAGAACGTAAAAAAGCTATTTTTGAAATTTTTGTCTGTTTGTCTGTTTGTCTGTTTGTCTGTTTATCTGTTTGTCTGTTTGTCTGTATGTTTGTGCGCGCATCACGTAAAAACTACTGAATGGATTGAAATGAAACTTGGCATGATTTAAGTTAATATTATGGAGTAACATATAGGATACTTTTTATCCCGAAATTCAGCATGGTTCCCTTGGGAGAGGGGATGAAAGGCAAAATGTGTACTTAGCTGTAATTCGTTAACGGGTGGTCCGATTTCATTCATTCTTTTTTTGTTAGAAAGTAGATACTTTAAAGACTACTGGCTAATCTCCGAAAGGCTGGACCGATTTTGATGGGACTTTCACTGGCGGATGTTTACATTTTGATGTACCTAAACATCCGCCAGTGAACTTTTAACAGTTTTTAGCAAGGTTTAAGCTCAAAGGAGCATAGGAAAAACAAAATGATTCCCACGGGATTATTAAAATCAATATCCACGCGAACGAAGTCGCGGGTATCCGCTCGTACATAATAATATCTATACATTATTTAGCCAAAACTGACTTTATGTATGTACTTACATAGGTACCGTATACCTACGTAAGCTCAGAATAAGGGACGAAGAGGTAGATAGGTACTTATATATTGCAAAAAGTTTGCAATTTATATTCAGTAAGAAATAAGTATCAAGATTGATTCAAGTTTTTGGGGTCCGTTGTCAAATGGATAGAAACTTAAGGCCAAGCCCAAAAAAGAAAAAACGCGGTTTATCATTTTGTGCATAAGTATTTATCTACCTACGAGGACAAAAACTTCCGCGGAAATGAGCGGAATTGCGAGCGCGTTTTTCCGTCAAACTTGTCCCTTGCCTTAAAGCGGGCGGAAACAGCGGATTTTTGCAAGCAGACTTTTTCTTTTACCATGAATGAATGGGCACAAAACCTTTCACTTTTGCCCAAAGACGGTAGATCTTTACCTTGACCTCGGTCTTGAACTTGATCTTTTTGTTGTGTATAGACCTTAAAGTGGTTTTACTTTATTGAATTGAGTTTACCTAACATTTACTGTGTAATGAACCGTATTTTGGCGAATCACTCTGAATTGAAAAGGTAGCTACTACTTACAATCAAAGCAAAATTCGAAGATTACAAATGTAGAAAAAAATCAGTGTTAGAAATATAATATGACAGCCTAACATATAATATGATACAGTGTATCCCTATGTCTATTAGGCACTTACTCATTGATAAGTGTCAACATCCCTTCCATTAAAGACGTAATGGTAGTGGGTTTAATTCAACTAAGATTCGACTAGATGCGAATTAACGATTGCGGTATCAGACAAGTTATAATAACAGAGATCGATTGCCAAGTCGGAGGAAATGTGAAGGTCAAAATTTGCACCCGAAAGTCGGTCACCCATCAAGTCAATGACTTGGATAAGCGTTGCTTATTCCGCAGAGTCGATATGCGCTCTCGCCACCTCAACTTCTATGTAAGTATACTTAGTAGTTAACGGGTGTAAGGGGAACGCTTTCGGAAACGAAGACAGGTATAGATCGACCAGAATCTCATGAAAAATAGGGAAATGAAATTCCAAGGTTAGCAACACTACGGCTGCCCTAGCGATAAACAAAGTAACTGTCATTTTTTGTGAAATTGACTTTTTGCATTAACAAAAGTTTTATGTCGAGTAGTTTTTTACCACAGTTTAATATTTCAAATAACTTGAACCGTTCACGATGCTTCAGTAGAAAATGTAGTCGTAAAGGAGCGACTGATATACCTATTTCGTCCCGCTTTACCTGGCCTTCGGTCGAAAAGAATTTTCCACATTTTTCTAGAGTTAAATAAAATAAAGTTAGGTGTACCTAGGTTACACTTTTTTATACCATCATATTTTTTCCTTAGCTTAGAAGGTAAACAAATCGCTGTTATCTTCTCGAAGAAACATAGAAACAAATCACTCTCTTCTCGTGTGACACATACCTATTCTATTTACCTCTCGTTGTCCAACTCCCTGCCCAACTGCCTCGTTGATCTAGCGGACAGCACGTTCGACTGTGGATCACGAGGTCCCGGGTTCGACGCCCGGGTCGGGCCAAATAAAAAAATTATGACGTATTGGGTTTTTCTGTCAAGAAATTCTCAGTGCCAGTCCGGAGTTGGAAGTTGGCGGTGTTAGATACACCCCCGTGCCTCGGAGAGCACGTAAAGCCGTCGGTCCTGCGCCTGATCTCTCTCCGGTCGTGTCGCATTGGAGTCCTATCGGACTATGAGAGTGAGGGAATAGAGAGTGCACCTATGCACGCACACATTTGTGCACTATAATATCTCCTGCATAGATGGCTAGTCTCTGCCTCGGTTGAGATTGGCCGCCTTGGCCGAAATTCGGTCGGGAGGACATTATAGATGCAGTGACTAGCTATATTTGCAACTGAGTCTACGGTCTACCCTTACAACCTACTCTAATGCGGGTAACAATTAAATTTTTTAATAAGTAGCATGGAAGTTTTAAATGCAGTGTCCAACACCATAAAAAGAGCCAAGTTTGAAAAGCTAACAAAAGCAAAACAGTCTTATAGAACAACTTCGTAGTCTTATCCGTAGATACTTTATTCTCGTTAAAGTTTAATTGTGCCGACGACCATCTAGAAACTAGCAAGTCTGATTGGATTATAATGTTAAGATGGCTCCTCACGCCAATACATCCTCGACGAGCGAGTTTAAACATATGTATTACCTACTACTTTATTATTGCTTACATAAATTCTAATGTGATCGAATGAATAATTTTAAAATCCTACAAATTCCTCGCTTTATAAGGGTAGGGTTTACCTATAGGTATTATAAACTAAATAAAACTACCCAAGTGCGAAGCACCTTTTTCTTAAAATATCTTAATCTACCAACTTAATAATCATTTGATTGAATTTCTAATATTTCTTATTCAGTTTGAGGTCGACCTTCTGCAAGCAGGTAATTTCGTCATACGATTTCATCTACAAGCAAGATATGTGTGACATACGGATGAACATATAGACAAACAGCAGAGTTAAGAGAGCTCCGTTTTGCTCTTTGGGTATAGAAACCTATATTTGTACTTACTTACTAATATATAAAGCTGTGATAGCCTAGTGGTTAGGACGACCGACTTCTAATCGGAGGTCGTGGGTTCGATCCCGGGGCACGCACCTCTAACTTTTCGGAGTAATGTGCGTTTTAAGTATTTAAATATCACTTGCTTTAACGGTGAAGGAAAATATCGTGAGGAAACCTGCATGCCTGAGAGTTCTCCATAACGTTCTCAAAGGTGTGTGAAGTCTGCCAATCCGCTTGGCCAGCGTGGTAGACTATGGCCAAAACCCTTCTCACTCTGAGAGGAGACCCGTGCTCTGTAGTGAGCCGGTAATGGGTTGATCATGATGATGACTATTATATATTTGGGGATCTAGCAATTTCTCCATAAACGAGTCTCCATTCATGTCTATTCTACATCTCAAAATCATGTCAGTAATCTTTAAGAAATCGGCGCTCAAAATTGTAGACGAGTTGCCTGGGACACACGATTCTGCTAGGTAGGTCCGAATTTGAAAAAGAGGTCAATCGCCGAATCCAACTCGGCTGGACAGCGTTCGGGAAGCTTCGAGAGACGTTCTCTCATCTAATATACCTCAGTGTCAATAATAGATACAAATGGCGCAAGACCGCGACGTGTGGAAATCCCTACAAGAGACCCATGTCCAGGAGTGGACGTGTATCGGTTGACTACTACGACGAAATAATTGTACTCAGAAATAATGAATCACCAATCTGGGCTGGCTGTCCAATAAAGGATGACGATACGAGCCGCTCGATACACATTCGACCTTCGCCGACCGTTCACCGTGCCTAAAGGCTATACCTAGTTTTAAATTTGTTCTAAGCTCTAACCACGCGCAGAAATATAGCTAAACATACAGCCTTTGTATGGTGTGTTGTATAAAGGTGATCGCTCATCTAGCAAAATGCGTCGTATTTCTTCTACATACGTTTGGTGTGATGACGAAAGACTCCCTCTAGGTGGATGGACTATCTCAAGCACGTCCCTGGCAGCCACTGGATACAAGTGGTACAAGATCGTGATCTGTGACGATCATTGCTAAAATCTATGTTTAGCAGTGGACGTCTATATGCCGCGTCTAGCTTGACAGCGGAAGACTATGTTGCTTTATACGGAATGCTATTTGTCACCAAATTATGTAGTCCACACAAAAAATACAAGACATTAAAAACTCCAACAAACACACAAAGTTATGAATCGTGCAAAATTAACATACGTTCGCTAAACGGGGAGTATTCTGTCCGCTTACAATGTTTAGTGCTATTGTAAATAGCACTAATAGGGTCATCTATATCCATTAATTATTTCAACTAAATAAAAATCCCGCAGCACATTACGTTAGCTATCTCTCCTTTATGTACCTAGATGGCCCTGACATAGATATCTTGATAGGACGTGCTGATTACTTTTGAAACCTTTAACAGATGAAAAAATTCCTCCAGTGTTTCAGTTGAGACGATAACGATGATTTTTTGCGTTTTGCGGGCCCTGCGTTGCGGACATTAATCAGCTAATGACCGGTTTCAGTTTCGAGACAATAACGAAACAATATCGTTTTGCGTTTTGCGGGGCCTGCGTTGCGGACATAATACTATGTGCGATCAGCTAATGACCGACTAATATCACTGTATGTTCGTAAAGGTTAAGTGAAGATTCCCACGATTTGACTCGCGTTTAAAAAATGAATGGCATTTTGGAGCCCTGCTGTTTTAGGATTTGAATCTTTGGGAGCTACAGACGGTCAAATAATTCTGAACGCTCTAGGTTATTTCAATGATAGCATGTCTTAAGCTAAGGTTATACTTTGTCAATAAAATCAAGACGCCAGCTAAATGATTACTGCCACCCATGAACATTTGCAGTACTAAGTAGTTACTTATGTGTTGCCAGCTTTGATCCTCCCCTTGAATAACCCGATATTGAAGTTATGTGGAAACATCACCGAAGGGAGTCGGTTCCACAGTTTCTCGGTAGGAACGGTACTCCGAACCAATGGTAGATTCAATTGACGGTCCAAAAGTGCTTGTAAAAGTTTACTTATTTGAATAATAAACTTTTCGATTCTATTCTAATAATAATTAACATTGTTATTTAATAAATATAAATATAAATACTCACACATACACACACGGTCGTCTGTTCCTAAAGTAGGCAACTTAATGCCTGTGTTATAGGTAACAGCCGACTGATAGACATATTTACATATAAATACATATATATTTTAATAAAGGTATACATACATACATATCATAAATACACCCAGGCTCGGGGCGGGAACCGAACCCGCGACCCCGGAACGGAAAGCAGGGTCACTGCCAACCGCGCCAACGGGCCAGTCAAGTTAGATTTAAGTATCGTAGTAAATGAAGCCGATGCAGAAGCAGCATAAGGCCAATCTACTAAAATGTTTGCCCATTGACAACATTTTATCGGAGAATGCACGCGAGCCACAAAAGCTTTCAAGATATAACTATCTACACGTGTTCATATTTATAGACTTGTTGGTCGCAACGTATGTACCATGCCTAGTTTTTCGGATGCAGCTTTTGATATCCCAGGTTCGAATCCATGTTCATTGTTCGGGCCACGAAAAAGCTATATAGGGTTATTGTGTCAAGTAATTTCTCAGTAGCAGCCAAGAGTTCGCTTAGAAACCAATCAAGGGTATGAGTTTCAAATAAATGACGACCTCCCTGGCGCAGTGGTGAGCGCTGTGGTCTTATAAGTGGGAGGTCCCAGGGTCGATTCCCGGCAGGGGCAATTTGGGATTTTATAATTTCTAAATTGTGTCTGGTCTGGTCTGGTGGGAGCATAGATAAATAATATTTATCTATGGGTGGGAGGCATTAGCCGTGGCTGGTTACCACCCTACCGGCAAAGCCGTGCCGCCAAGCGATTTAGCGTTCCGGTACGATGCCGTGTAGAAACCGATCAGGAGTATGCATACCTCTTCCACGCTAGCCCGCTTTCATCTTAGACTACATCATCACTTATCATCAAGTGAGATTGCAGTCAAGGGTTACCTTGTAGGAAAGTATTACATCCTGGTGCCTTGGAGAGCACGTAAAGCCGTCGGTCCTGCACCTGATCTCTCTCCGGTCCAATCCGGTATAGTCGTGTCGGATTGCCACACCATCGAACTATGAGAGTGAAGGAATAGAGAGTGCACAAACGCACACACTTGTATATTATACTCTACACACACTATTATACTCCTGCGTAGTTGGATAGCCTTTGTCTATCTTACTATCGAACGACCGCGGTTACCCCCACGTAAAACTATAAATCAATATGACCTGATTTGGTCGTTCAGCTTTATTTACGTTACTTTGTAGTTTTAGCACCCGTTTAGGTACTTACATACTTCTTCAATTTACTCAGGTCTCAGGAAGAGATTGTAAGTATTTCCAAACGTAAAAATACTAAAACTGGCGATCTAATCTATACATATAATAAAATCGTAGAATTGCCGTATCTGTACATTGAAGATTTTTGCAAAATAATAACTGGGGGATGTTAGGGATAAGTAATAGAACGTAAAAAAGCTATTTTTGAAATTTTTGTCTGTTTGTCTGTTTGTCTGTTTGTCTGTTTATCTGTTTGTCTGTTTGTCTGTATGTTTGTGCGCGCATCACGTAAAAACTACTGAATGGATTGAAATGAAACTTGGCATGATTTAAGTTAATATTATGGAGTAACATATAGGATACTTTTTATCCCGAAATTCAGCATGGTTCCCTTGGGAGAGGGGATGAAAGGCAAAATGTGTACTTAGCTGTAATTCGTTAACGGGTGGTCCGATTTCATTCATTCTTTTTTTGTTAGAAAGTAGATACTTTAAAGACTACTGGCTAATCTCCGAAAGGCTGGACCGATTTTGATGGGACTTTCACTGGCGGATGTTTACATTTTGATGTACCTAAACATCCGCCAGTGAACTTTTAACAGTTTTTAGCAAGGTTTAAGCTCAAAGGAGCATAGGAAAAACAAAATGATTCCCACGGGATTATTAAAATCAATATCCACGCGAACGAAGTCGCGGGTATCCGCTCGTACATAATAATATCTATACATTATTTAGCCAAAACTGACTTTATGTATGTACTTACATAGGTACCGTATACCTACGTAAGCTCAGAATAAGGGACGAAGAGGTAGATAGGTACTTATATATTGCAAAAAGTTTGCAATTTATATTCAGTAAGAAATAAGTATCAAGATTGATTCAAGTTTTTGGGGTCCGTTGTCAAATGGATAGAAACTTAAGGCCAAGCCCAAAAAAGAAAAAACGCGGTTTATCATTTTGTGCATAAGTATTTATCTACCTACGAGGACAAAAACTTCCGCGGAAATGAGCGGAATTGCGAGCGCGTTTTTCCGTCAAACTTGTCCCTTGCCTTAAAGCGGGCGGAAACAGCGGATTTTTGCAAGCAGACTTTTTCTTTTACCATGAATGAATGGGCACAAAACCTTTCACTTTTGCCCAAAGACGGTAGATCTTTACCTTGACCTCGGTCTTGAACTTGATCTTTTTGTTGTGTATAGACCTTAAAGTGGTTTTACTTTATTGAATTGAGTTTACCTAACATTTACTGTGTAATGAACCGTATTTTGGCGAATCACTCTGAATTGAAAAGGTAGCTACTACTTACAATCAAAGCAAAATTCGAAGATTACAAATGTAGAAAAAAATCAGTGTTAGAAATATAATATGACAGCCTAACATATAATATGATACAGTGTATCCCTATGTCTATTAGGCACTTACTCATTGATAAGTGTCAACATCCCTTCCATTAAAGACGTAATGGTAGTGGGTTTAATTCAACTAAGATTCGACTAGATGCGAATTAACGATTGCGGTATCAGACAAGTTATAATAACAGAGATCGATTGCCAAGTCGGAGGAAATGTGAAGGTCAAAATTTGCACCCGAAAGTCGGTCACCCATCAAGTCAATGACTTGGATAAGCGTTGCTTATTCCGCAGAGTCGATATGCGCTCTCGCCACCTCAACTTCTATGTAAGTATACTTAGTAGTTAACGGGTGTAAGGGGAACGCTTTCGGAAACGAAGACAGGTATAGATCGACCAGAATCTCATGAAAAATAGGGAAATGAAATTCCAAGGTTAGCAACACTACGGCTGCCCTAGCGATAAACAAAGTAACTGTCATTTTTTGTGAAATTGACTTTTTGCATTAACAAAAGTTTTATGTCGAGTAGTTTTTTACCACAGTTTAATATTTCAAATAACTTGAACCGTTCACTTAAATTTAAATTGCTCAAACAAAGTAACTGCACTCACTAACCCGGAATATAAATGCAAAAACCAACTAAACATCAAGCACAACACAAAAACAAAGTGATTGGATGTTGATTTTTTTGTTTTTGTGTTTAAAATGCAGTTGCTTGATTTTTCGTTTCGTGAAACGATCCCAGGTAAGGTGTTCTGAATGTAATTACTTTGTTTATCACTAGGGCAGCCGAGTTAACCTAGTGTTGCTTACTACAAAATTTAATTTCCCTATTTTTCATGAGATTCTGGTCGATCTTTAATAGTAATGATGATTACTGACAAGATAGGTATTCTATCACAAAAAAACGCGAAAAAAATTTCAAATATTTCCCTTATTTTTAAAAGCTCGCAATGTAATTCAATTAGCTGTCGATGCCGCGTATGCATCGCCGGTTTTAAATATTGAATACTATTTTAAACCACTCATACCTACTACTAATACACAAATGATTATTGGTATTGGATTGTGTTTAAGTAATATAATAATAGCGCTAAGTTTTCGATAGCGGTCCGCTTATACCCTTGTATTAAATTATTGCAATAGCAAATAATTCACAAAAAAAGCTGTGATAGCCTAGTGGTTAGGACGACCGACTTCTAATCGGAGGTCGTGGGTTCGATCCCGGGCACGCACCTCTAACTTTTCGGAGTTATGTGCGTTTTAAGTATTTAAATATCACTTGCTTTAACGGTGAAGGAAAACATCGTGAGGAAACCTGCACGCCTCAGAGTTCTCCATAACATTCTCAAAGGTGTGTGAAGTCTGCCAATCCGCTTGGCCAGCGTGGTAGACTATGATGGCCAAAACCCTTCTCACTCTGAGAGGAGACCCGTGCTCTGTAGTGAGCCGGTAATGGGTTGATCATGATGATGAAATAATTCACGCACGGAACCATCTAAATTATGGACGGCCAGAACTCCGCTTAGCTTTATTATAACACAAGTATAATGAACCCGAGTGATCGAACCGCGAACTTGTTTCCACAATCTCGATGCAGGATTGCAACTTTATTTGGACAGACACAACACCGCGTCGCGCGTCGACCGGACTTGTTGATTTTGAGCGACAAAAAAAAACGTATACTTACACACATTAGTATAAAATAAAATATAATGTCGTATAATTGGTCCAATTATGTGTACACTATTCGCGGAGTGGTATAATATGTATATCGCTGTAAAGGACGTTAAGGTTGGTCTACACTCAGTGACATTTTTAAACTTCGTCGTCGTCGTTATCAACCGTCCACGTCCACTGCTGGACATAGGTCTCTTGAAGGGACTCCCACATGCCACGGTTATTTGAAATTGGGGTGAACTGATTTTGACGAGATTTCCACAGGCAGGTAGAGGATTATACAAGGAGTAACTAAGGGCAGATTTCGTCCCGGTAATATTTAGGATTCCTACGTTAAAAAGGTTAAAAATTTTGATATTAGGGACAACAAAATAAATAATGTAGGTCACGACCTAACCGCTCAAACAATCTTGACGCACAACTTGGGAATAGATCTTGAAATTTTGCACAGATAGCTCCCGCATCCCGGAAATGAACATTGAACATAATATGCTACTTTTTATCCAGGGAAATATAAGAGTTCCCACAGGGTTTTAAAAGAAGCTAAATCCACGCGGGCGAAAGCAGGCATTTGAAGGAATATTTCTTGGAGTAATCCTGGAATTATGTTGGAACTTATTCAGTAGAAGCAGCGTTTCTAACTAACAGTAGGTTTGTGACAAACTATAAAAACATTACCGTTTAAAAATCGTCAATCTATTCGAATAATCTTGTCATATTTAATTTAAAGGAAAAATAAAATTACTTAATCGTCACTTGTCACGCGTCCAGACGGCTCAGGTCAAAAGCCGGCCTTGTATTAACATACTAATGATATAATATTATACCAAAATAAAACGAAGTATTAAGTAGTATTACCTGTTCAGCAACAATGCATAGATCTGTCCGGTTTACATCTTTAAAATTAATGAATGTAGACCGGCGTTTTAGCTTTTATTTATGTCTTTTATTTTAATATATAGATTTTATCAGATATTTTATATCCCAGGATCTTTAAAGTGCAAAAGACGTTTATATAAATTATTCATTGTCTAAAGAAATTGTTAATGTTATGTAATATCGAACTTTAAAAACTATTTAATACCAACTGAGATAGATAGGTAATGGGGCCAATTCCGTCTCACACAATCTCTAAACTAGACTAAAATGATAGGTCTAAATCTATTCCTATCTTTTTCACAATGCTCCCTGTAAAAAAAGAGTATGCACTATTTTTAAACTTGTCTAATTTAGAGATTATACAAGAAAACTTAGGGCTATTATACCTGTTTAGATAATACTAATAACTACTTGTCTTATACTTGTAGTATTATATACAGTGATTTAGTATTTAGTGTTTTTCAAATCGGCAGTGTTTAAGCGTGCAAAACTCGTGGCATTTACCTTGCGAGCGGCGGCCGGCTCGCGTCAACTTTGGTACCTATATGTATTTTAGGCGTCAGCTGACGCATTGCAAAACTGTGTTGCAAACTTAGTAAAAATAGTCTTCTATCTTGTCAATAGTTAATCATCACTATTATTACCTGTATTCGTTTCCGAAAGTGGTCCCCTTATACAACAGAATTAGAAATATTTACTGGAGTAATAAATTTGGTTCGCGATGTAGACCGCTCCTTATATTGGGCTGGCTACCTGCAATCGACGGCAGCGTAGCGGGTAGTTGCAAAAAGTGCGCGCGCGTCGCTCCCACGGCCGGCCGGGCCGCCGCGCCGCGCCGCCAAACGCGGTCACTCACCCCGTCTGCATTGATGTAATGTGACGAGTATTGACGACGTGATAACGACGTCCGCCGCGGCCCCAGAACAGCTCGCGAACTTGTTTTTTGTAAACAAAACTCTATTGATGCTGGAGCGCAATCTCTGACGATGTAGTTATGTTTTGAAGTGAAAATAATTCGCAGAATGTTATTAAAGTTAAGTATGTACTTAAATAGTTTTAATAAGTTTTCATTACATTATTCCTTATCAAAAATGTAGTTTTATTCTTTTGCAATATCCATAAGTCAAAACCTCTATGTATCAATTCTAATGAGGCGTCTCATATTTTTCACTTTGCATATACTTTGAGGATAAGAAATAAGAAACCAATCTATTGACATATTACTTATCTTAATGTTTGTTTAGACTTTTTTCATGATTAGCCAAAAACAATGCGGCTAAGAAAAAAGTAAAAATCTGTTAAAAAAGTAAAAATGAAGCCCTTTTATAAAAGTCTGTCACAGCGTATAAAAAAGACCTAATAACCCCCACTCTAAAATTAACACCTGTTTGCGCCGCGTCTCTTCCACTCATTATTTCTGTGTAAACTGTGCCTAAAACAGACACTCAAAAATATCTAGCTTTCCTCTATATTTACCAACACTGGTAGAGAAATTAACACAATAACGTCAAACATTATTCGAATATAGGAAAAAGCACAAAATTCATCGACGACTGTAACTAAATCTCAATTGGAATCCCGTTCAGTAGATCCGCATTAATAGTGAATGAAAGAGTTTTCACGCTTGTAATGCATTTTCTTCCTAAAGTTTCCCGGCGCTGGTAGTAATTTACCGCCGGTGGGTACTCTTTGTAGACAGCTCGAGCACTTTGTAGACAGTAATTGATGTCAAAGTAAACCTTAAAAACAAGCTATAACTAATTTAAGAAAAATTAAACCGACTTTAATATACCGAAATAAATAATTGTCTATATCTTGATTCAGTAGAATCAATTTTGACGAAACTTGCACTGGTCCATAAGTTGAAGTAAGTAAACGCAAGCTAATAAAAAGAATCACAATTCGATCAAATTATAAACACTTTACAAGTATTACTTAATACGACTAAATAACAAGTCGTCCGAAAGCAGTAGGTAACTATACTCATCGTTGACCTAAGTTAGACTAGCCTTAGATCGTTGACTTAGGTCAACGATCTAGCGCAATTATTGACTTGTATGATGAATCAGAGAAAAATAACTATTTTTTGTTCAAAACAAATTTATACATTTATTGTACTGCATACATTTTACTGCTTATGTTTCCAGTATTCGCATAACTCTGATATTTCTCACTAACTCCAGCTACCAATTTACTTACACGCAAAAAGTGACTTACCCAAAGCTTTGAAGGTGCACTGCACCGACGCACGCTGGCGGACATTTTTTAAATTAAAGAATAATGAAAAAAAAAAAATTGCGCGCGCGTCCACTTTTTTTTTGGCCACCAAAACGCATCAAAGGCGGATAAAAAGTGATAATTGTCTCGAAAATCGCAGTTGCAATTTAAGGAGGCTGATGTGGTTTTTGTCGACCGCCATTTTGTTTGGAGGGTGAACGCGCCCGAACACCCGGTGACGCTAATTGGACCCGAGCACCCGATCACGGGAGTATTAAAAAGTTTTGTTTGAAACTTGAAACCTAACGAATTCTCCTTTTTTTTTGCGGCAGGATATTGAGCTTAGCATGTCATGTCTATAATGTACCTATCTATGTTTATCGAACCATCGATTCTGAATTTTTTCTAGTACCTATCTATGTATGTCTGTCGTGTACCATCGATTCCGATTTTTTTCTAATCGGTGGCACGGCTTTGTCGGTAGGGTGGTAGGTAACTAGCTACGACTGAGGCATTGTATCATACAAGACTAGCAACTCAACATTTTTTTTTTATAGGAATAGCGAGCAACCGAGCAAGCGGGTCATCTGATGTTAAGTGATTACCGCCACCCATGAACATTAGCAGCACCTGAGGAACCACTAATGCGTTGCCGGCTTTTGAGGAAGGGGACTGGCTCTTCAGCTCGCTGCCGGAACACACGGATGCTTTGCGGCAGATTACGGCTGAAGTGTGGTCGCTAGCCAGGCGGATTCGGGGTAGAATCCTACCACAAAGCGGAGGTACCATCCAGATTAAGTTGTGTGGTATCAGGCAGAACGCTCCGTAAAGGGGACTGAGAGCGTCAGGGCCTCGTTAGCGTATTGGCAGAGTGCACCGCGTGCAGGTGAGGTTGACTTTGGCTATAGAGTACCTAGTCTGGTAATTACATAATAGGTATGTAACAACTGATGAACCGACAAAACAAATATACATAACAGCTAAACACTATACCGCCCCGTATAGTCGGGTGAATAAATAAAAGTTCAGAGACTCAACTCCTTTACGTAGTATTCAAAAAGTTAGACGTGTCATTAAGTACGAGTGAAGGCCGCCAGTGAGGCGTTGTGATAAAGTGTACTCCGGGCCCCGAGATCAAAAGTTTCCGCCAACTAGGTCACATGATAAAGCTCCCGTCGCGCTTATTTCTTGCCTGTGGAATATGACAAAGATAGCGAACTTTTGTCATATACCTACTTGTTACGACCGCGGTGTAAAGGCGGACCTCGGCGCAATGTATTGCATTTCAAATAACCTCCAACCAAGAGCGTCACCAGCTGAGTATGGGAAAAGTATGAATTTTAGGTTTAGTCGAGATGTTATCAAGCTATAAAGCAAGTGTACCTGTACCTCTTGATAGGACTTTGATAGGACTTGATTTTTCAACTCAAGTGAGTGAGTTTAGGACATTGGTTGCATTTGGCTATATTTTTTCAAACTCTAGGGGGGGGGGTTGCCCCTCCCTGCCCCCCCTTGGCAACGCCCTTGCCTCCTACATCATTTTTATACATTTTTAACCGACTTCAAAAGAAGGAGGTTCTGTATTCGATCCGTATGTATGTATGTATGTAAGTATGTATGTAAGTATGTATGTATGTATGTATGTATGTATGTATGTAAGTATGTTCGCGATTATCTCCGCAACTAATGAACCGATTTTGATGATTGTTTCACTATCGTTATCTACATACTTTCAAGAAGGTTTTAGTATATAACACATCGAATTATCATTCTTACGTACGAAGTTATAAGCATAAATGTACACATATGTCACTAATATGTTCTCTGAGATTGCCAGACCTATTGCTGAAGTCTGATATAGCTATTCTGTCCAAAGACTTCACTCTGCTACGCCTACGTAACATTGACCTTTTGCAAAAAGTTTTGGGCCGAAGTCAGTACAGTTGCATAATATAGAGTGATTCCTTGGAGTTTGTGCATGGTTACGTGTATTTCCTTTCTATACAAAGCCAAACCGCAAGGGTGTGAAAATAGTCGCGTATAGATTGTAAATTACGGTCTATCCAAATTATACAAGAGTTGTACGCATACAAACTAATCTTGTATAGATCATAAGTTAGGTTAGGTTGGGTTAGAACATAATAAAACCACTCACCTATAGTATGACACATAAAATGTATATGTCACAGGATATTTAATAATAATTAATAATATATAGGTCATAATCTATTTTACATAGTTCTCATTTATATTATTATTATTATTACCTAATATAAAGAAAACAAATCACTAAAATGCATAAAATAATTTTTTTCAAAGAAAAATGAACCGACTTCAAACGAATCGAACTAAAAAGTTTAAAATATTTTTTTATTCATTTAGATTGACGATTAAACTACCTAACTCAAATGATATATAATTTTTTGAAGTCGGCGCCAAACCACATTCAATTCGTGTAAGTAAAATCAGAATATTCACTTTTGAATGCGAGCGCGGTGAACCTAGTCGCGGACGGTGAGTCTGGGACCCGGGGGGCACATTTTCGACTTGAAGAGAACTTGAAGTCATTTGGCGCCGACTTC
This sequence comes from Melanargia galathea, assembly GCA_920104075.1. Classification (NCBI taxonomy): domain Eukaryota; kingdom Metazoa; phylum Arthropoda; class Insecta; order Lepidoptera; family Nymphalidae; genus Melanargia; species Melanargia galathea. Next base: position 4,393,727 of record OV049859.1, on the reverse strand, counting down.
AAAAAATTATATATCATTTGAGTTAGGTAGTTTAATCGTCAATCTAAATGAATAAAAAATTATTTTAAACTTTTTAGTTCGATTCGTTTGAAGTCGGTTCATTTTTCTTTGAAAAAAATTATATATTGAACCATCTCACAGAGGATGGCCGATCCTTAAGCCGATCCTTAAACCTTAGGGGGAGGGTTTGCCAACAAGTCACAGAGAGCCGCTGGATAAAAGTGACGCAAGACCATGGTGTGTGGATGTTCCTTAAAGAAAACTTTATCCAGCTGTGGACGTGTAGGTATCAGTTAACCAGCGAGCTTATACAAAGCGATTGTCATCGGAACTTGTAACCAGAGTGAGATTAAAGGACAAGAGTAACTCTAGTTAGTTCAGTTTAGGGATGATTCATTTTACACTCGGCTTGTCTCAGACATGCGCGTTTTGAATAGGTAATTATTGTAGTACGACGTTGTATGCAATACGTATCAGTGCAATATGTAGATAGGTACTTTCGCCGTCCAGACAGGAATGAATAAGTATTGAAAATTACCCGGCCGTGGCTCGGCTCCAGCCGTGCACGGTGTAAAATACGAGTAACTACGTGAATCGTCCTTAGTCGCACTCCTTTTACAATCCTCCTTAAAACCCTCTCACACAGCTAAGAAAATAGATCATCTAAATATATATGTGACTGGCTCTACGATCTAAAATATATGAAATTGCTCCCTTAGTGGAAGTGATTCCGTGAGTGCGTGCGGTCTGCAATTATGTCAAAGAACAAAGTAGATCCTTTTATAAAAGACTTTGAAACATTACATGGGCTGGAATAGGAATTATTTAAGTATCTTTCAAAAGAATAGCGCCTGACTGCGCCCTTAGCCAGATGAAAGTCTTTGAAAAACTTGGTGAGAAGAAATGCAATTAAGATTTATTCATGTCAGAATAATTCTTTCGAAAGAAACTTTTTTCAAAGGGTCGAACAGTACCAACTACCAACCCATTTCAGATTCTCCCTCCATCGCCCGCTGAGTGACCTTTTGCCCAGTGGATTTGGCAGTTGGGATCTTTCTCAAAATTGGGCCTAAGTACTTGGGTGGGCTGTGTCCCAGATATTCGTTTACAATTTCGAGTGCCGAGTTCTCTAGTGATTGGTTCTCTACGATGGCTGGGTGGAAACATGGAAATTAACCTTTAAGAAAGCGACATGATAATAATTATGACATCTCCATGCTACATGACAGATTTAAGCACAGTTAACGGTAACTTACAAAGTTACACTCAGGTCTGCGATGGTGCTATTTATAATGGAAATGTGTTAAACTGTAAAGCGAATGGCAGGTAACTTTAGGATGTCTTTACATCCGATATGTGCGAGGTAACTCAGCGGTGAGTGAGGTAAGGCTGCCTTTCCCCCAGAGACGTCCTATGCTGCTTAGCTACGGATGTGTCTAAGTAAAAATTTTATTATACGTATAATATAGTATTGATGTCAGGCCCACCAATAGAATCGCTTCACTTTCATAGCACAGCTTAGCTTAGCTCTGGGTTCAACGAAGCTATGTTTTTTATAAACAAAACCAGTTGAAGCAAGGGATGCGAGCTAAGGATGCGAGCTAAGGACGCGAGCTAAGGACGCGAGCTATGCTGTGTAGATAAGGGAATGGAGCACAGCTGAGTACCTACACGACGTACCCACTTATCACGCAGCTATCCCGCACAAGTGCATCTTCACAGCACATCTTACCCGCTCCGCTACACAACTTGGCTTTGGCACAGAATACTTATTAGTACAAGACTTTGGTGGAAAAACTGGAAATAAACACATAGTTTCGTACCTTTAACCTCCGTCACCGCTTAGCGACATCGCGCAAGTCTGGTGGAAAGGCAGCCTTCAGGCAAGAAACGACGACGTGTCTATTATATCATTTACGCGATGAAGATGTGCGAAGCGAGTTAACTATGTAGAATAAACCACTGCAAATAAGTCTAGCGTTGACCTTCAATGCGCAGAAGTCGAAAATGAGGTATCTCGGGGTGTGAGGGGGTCGCGGGGAGGGCGTGGGGATCGTTCGTAAGCACTGATTAGCTCTTGCGGATCCCTCGTAAGCGCTGATTGGCTCTCCAATCGTATCGTGTCCCGCTCACTCGTACGACGCTGCGCACACTTGAAGGTCAGTGCTCGACTTACGCGCCGGGAATTATACGTCTTCTACTCAGCTCTGCTACATACAACTCGCGCCTCACTAGCTCGTGTGCCTCATTTCAACGAGTACATATATAAAAACTTTCGTTGAACCCTTTTCCACAAGAACTAAGCTAAGCTATGAAAATCAAATGCTCCCATTGTTTGATACTGATGTAGTACACATCCCTCGCAACGCAGCTTAGCCCATCCTGTTAGCAGTGCTGTGACTTGCGAGGCGAGTAGGTACGAGAGCTGTCAATGTGTGTGATCAGGTGTTCGACGCGTGCACCCGCAGGTCAATATTGATTCACCTGTTCTGCGGACTGGTAGCTGGTGTAGTGTGCGGCGGCGCGTACACAGTACACTGTAGTGTACTATGTGTACTATGTGTACTATGTGCCGCCGCACCGGCCCGCTACCGCGTCGAATCGCTAACGGTGCGTGTAGTACACGGTGTTTGTACCCCCGTGAAAGTAATCCACGTATAACAATTCGGCTAATTTTGTTCTACATAATATCTAAATTGACGAGTTTAAAAATAGTGCTATCCTTTTCCGCAGGGAGCATTGCGAAAGAGATAGGAATAAAAGAAATCGCGGGCCATTCTTAATGGAGGTGGAGACTAGCCAACTATGCAGTAGATTTTAGATGTGTACAACACATGTGCACTCTCTATTCCCTCACTCTCATAGTCCTTCAGGACGCCAATGCAACACGACCGGAGAGAAATCAGGCGTAGGACCGAGAGATCTACGTGCTCTGCGAGGCATGGGATTAGCGCCGCACACTTCCCAATTACGGCCTGTTACTGAGAATTTCTCGACGGAAAATCCCAATAACTTTTTACCATGTCTGCCTCATTATAATATTCGATAACGACATCTAAGTAAGTTTAGTATACCTGCTACAAAACAGTGTATTCATGCTGTTATCTATGTAAGAAATATCTGTTCATACTTTAGCAAGGATTCAAAAGTAGGTGCTCTAAAGTGCCTCTAATATTTCCAAAGCGCTGAAGTAGGAAAACGGTGCATTTTCAACACGGGGCCGGGCGGGCGCTAAAATATGCGGGGATCTACAAACACCTTTATCAGTGCAATTTATCGGAAGACACCGCGATCGGGTACAGGCAGCCACGAAATATTTACATATACATGCTTTTTAATTAAGATAGGATTTACATAATATTGTTATTAGTGAAAAGCTTTCACGAAAAACGTTGAGAGGGTTCACTTTTAATGAAAAGATCGCTGTCAGAATCAAGATTTTGTATGTAGTAATCAGTAACTATGATACCTATTGTGTATCATTGTAAGGTTGTTTAAAATCTTAATCTGAATATATAAAAGGAAAAGGTGACTGACTGACTGATCTAGCAACGCACAGCTCAAACTACTGGACTCGATCGGACTGAAGTTTGGCATACAGATAGATATTACGACGTAGAAATCCGCTAAGAAAGGATTTTTGAAAATTTAAACTCTAAGGGGGTTAAATAGGGGTTGAACGCGGACGAAGTCGCGGGCTTCAGCTAGTCTATACATGTATAAAGGCTTGTATTATTATAAGTAGGTACGAGTGCCTTGTCATTTAGTTCACATTTAGTCTTGGCATTTGATATAAATATAGTTGCATCTTCGAGACGAACTTTTTATCTAGATAATCAACGTTTCTATTGGATTTTTACAAACTTAAATCCACGCGGCTGAAATAACGCGGTTTTAAACTGGTAGTAAGTAAGTAGGTAGGTACGTATGTATGTACAATTTATTAGGTATATTATTATTAGAAAATGGGTTAGTAGGTTCAGCGCAAGTACCAGGTCAGGTCAGGTACCAGGTACCAGTACCAGGTCAGGGTAAGTTCATGGGTAGTAGGGTTCAGTAGAAATAAAGTAAATGCTATCAAAATCAATGGACCCAATTAATGTCTTGGTACAAGGTAATAAATCAGAAATGTACTTTTCACATGGTGATGTGGTGATGTTTACTACTGGTACTGGTAATAGTTGAAAAGAAAGCGTTTGTCATAGCACACTGTACGTGCAACATTGTAAACATCCGATAGAAGCATAATGGACTATTTAAGTAGTTCAAGAATAAGTATTTCGCATCCGTGTTGACACAGCCGAGCTCGTGGATGTCCCCATAATCACGAGACACGATTTATATCAGTCTGAGATAAAAACATATTTTATTTGAATGCCTTTTTTTCACGCTAAACAGCCACGCTGATTCTTTGCGCAAAAAATGTCACCAGATGAGGAAATTAACCGCTGGTGTAACAATTGGTGTAATGCCTCCTGAGAATTTTTTCAGGCCATCAGGTTCCATAGTTGAAAGCATAGTCCATATTGGGTGTGGTTAACTAAAAAATACGGGTAATATATTATATTACACTGAAGTAGAGACCACAAAATGTACAAAAATCACGCAGCAGTTTCAGATGAAAGTAATCACGACTGACGCTTAGAAAACAGCCAAACAAGGAGGAAAATGTTCGCATTTTCGAACAAAAGGTCGTAAAGTTACAAGGTAAGTACGACTAGGTACCTAAAGAATATATTCGGAGAGTATTCAGAATAGCTTTGACGTCGCAGAAGGAAGCTCGGGGACGAAAAACGCTAATACCTACCTAACGAGTGCCTACCTACCTACATTCACTGCTTCAAACTTTATCGTAATGTTAATTACGTCTCTACTAACATAGGTAATAACGTAAACAATAATAATTTATTGTTGTTATAGCAATTATTGTTGTGCACTGGGCACGTTGCAACTTTCGTTTCACAATCGGGGTTCGCTTTGATTCGATTCCGCAAGACCCAATAAAAGTGAACGAGTGGAATCGGAAACAGGTTGTGAAAAGTTTTAAATTTCGTTGTAGCTATAACAGTCCTCCCACGCGCGGCTTTGCCTGATTTGCGTTTCGGTTATTGCCCCGCTAATGAATGTATGATGCGGAACGAATTACTTGACAAAAAAATCGGCCAAGTGTGAGTCGGGCCACGCTCTATTATGGTTCGGTACATACAATTGACCCAACTTAAAAATGAAAATAAAAACCCACTTCTTTATTTTTGCAAATAAAAAAGAATTAAAAAATATAGATAACAGCTATGTATTAGATACTCAAAAAGTTGTAGATAATGACACCCCATACCTATACCAGGATTAGAAAAAAAAATCCTTTGAAAATTAAAATTCCTAATTCAGTAGGTTTCAATTTTGGTTCAACATTTTATACCAAATATCTTAGATAATGCTAGAGTGCGTGCGTGCGTGTGTGTGTGTATGTGAGTGCACAATAGTGAAATGCGTGACATCAGGTCGTAGAGACAGACAGACAGACACATAGACAGCATAGTGACATTAAACAGGGTTCCATTTTCACTTTGGGTACGGAACCCTAAAAGATTGATCAGTACACAGTTCATTCATGTGTGTGGAACAAGATAAGAAGAATGGCCAAATATGTTTCATTTTACAACTTATTAAAACAATTTTTATTCAGTGCATCATTCTGTTCTTTTATCCTGCTCCTCTCACCAAAGGTTGTCTGAGGGAGATCGCTTTAAGTGCCTTTACCTACATGCAAATACAGTAGGTAAGTAATGTCCAAAGTAGAATAGAAAATATTTTTACTGAAATAAATTTTTACAAGTACTTTTGAATCTTCAATTGAATTTAGCACTGGTTCTTTCTTTTACGTTTTTTTTCTGTGTGACAAAAAAAAACAATTTGAAATAGGTATCTAACAAAAAAATTTACCAAATAGACACCAAAATTTGAAATAAGTAAATAAATAAACGAATTGAAGAAGAGAGTCAAAAGACTGCGAAAAAAGGGAAAAACTGAGATCAGGTCCCCTAAAGCAACGTAGGTTAAACAACGTTGATCAAAATCGGTAACCGGATGGGTGACTGAATTTGGATTTCTGAACTTGATCATTTCGTTTCCTCCGTGCCTCTGAGAGATCGTTAATAGCATTAACATCCGGTAATAAACGTTAAATGAGTCGAAATCGCGCACTCTAAGTTGAGTTGTATGCGGCAGGATCTGAGAGCCCATTGCATTCTTAAGCCAAGAAACCCCCCATCATTGCATGATTAATGGCAAGGATTACGACCGTCATGATCAACCCATTACCGGCTCACTACAGAGCACGGGTTTCCTCTCAGAGTGAGAAGGGTTTTGGCCATAGTCTACCACGCTGGCCAAGCGGATTGGCAGACTTCACACACCTTTGAGAACGTTATGGAGAACTCTCAGGCATGCAGGTTTCCTCACGATGTTTTCCTTCACCGTTAAAGCAAGTGATATTTAAATACTTAAAACGCACATAACTCCGAAAAGTTAGAGGTGCGTGCCCGGGATCGAACCCACGACCTCCAATTAGAAGTCGGTGTTACCTGAACCTTCGATTACGACCCTCACCAATGAGGAATGCGACGCAGAGTTAGGTTAAGTAGGCAAAATCAGTCATTTGAAGTCTCATGTACTCATAGGGTATGAGTTTGCAAAGAGCAAAGCTGCACACTTTCTGAATCGTGAGATTCGATTTCACATTGTTTCGTTCGATAGCGTCAAAGTGTCCGCTAGCAATTAAATAGTAGAAGTCACTTCATCATCATCATCATGATCAACCCATTACCGGCTCACTACAGAGCACGGGTCTCCTCTTAGAGTGAGAAGGGTTTTGGCCACAGTCTACCACGCTAGCCAAGCGGATTGGCAGACTTCACACACCTTTGAGAACGTTATGGAGAACTCTAAGGCATACAGGTTTCCTCACGATGTTTTCCTTCACCGTTAAAGCAAGTGATATTTAAATACTTAAAACGCACATAACTCCAAAAAGTTAGAGGTGCGTGCCCGGGATCGAACCCACGACCTCCGATTAGAAGTCGGTCGTCCTAACCACTAGGCTATCACAGCTTTCCACAGAAGTCACTTGCACTGTGTAAACACTCCCAGCAAGTCAATCTCGGCAAGTTCTAGCTATAGGTATAGTCCGATATTGATTGGGACTGTGGAAGTCAGGTACTTGCCAATGTAGACTTTTGACGAAATCCTTTGAGACGATATAACGTGCTGGAGATAGAATGAATAGGGAACTAGATATCTAGATTGTACTAGTAGGTAGCTTTGGTTTCGAAAACTGAATCACAATTCACAGCTAAACATTAATGAAACACCACAACACAGTCAATAAATCACATTGGAAGAGCGCCGCGAAGACATTCTGTAGTCATTGAGTAGGATTGAATAGGTTCTGCTTGTCATTCCGATGATGAGGCCTTTTGCGATCCGATCGGCGTAAGCTACGTTTTATGCACGGGTTTTATGTAAGCGCCAGGAGAAATACATTCTTATTGTAAATACAATTACCTGTAAATACGGCGAATTGAGATAAATGTTTCCGGAAAATTATATTATTACTAGCTTCTGCCCGCGTCTACGCCCGCGTGAATTTCGGTTTTTCACAAATCCCGAGGGAATCGTGGATTTCCGGTTCCCGTTCCCGCTCCCTTTTCCAACCTTTATACCTACTTTCAAGGAAGTTTGCTATAGTAATCTACCTATAGCGGTAGCTATAGATTTCGGTTTTTTTAAATCCCGTGGGAACTGTGCATTTTTCCAGGATAAAAAGTATGGCATATAATCTATCTCCAGTCAAAATTTGAGCCAAATCGTTTTAGTAGTTGCGGCGTTAAAGAGTAACAAACATACACACTCACACACACACACACACACACAGCACAGGACAGATTTCGTTATCCGAGTCCATACTATGGGCATCATTGGATAGGAAACTAACTTGTAACTTTTATAAGAATGTAAATGAATTTTATGTACACCCAAAAATAATAATAGTATATACCTAATCTATCTTCTATACATATAATAAATCTATCTATTCTTCTTCTATCTTCTATCTATATACCTACATATATAAAATCGTAGTATTGCCGTATCTGTACATTATAGATTTTTGCAAAATAATAACTGGGGGGGTGTTAGGGATAAGTAATGGAACGTAAAAAAGCAATTTTTGAAATTTTTGTTTGTTTGTCTGTTTGTCTGTTTATATGTTTGTCTGTATGTTTGTGCGCCCATCACGCAAAAACTACTGAATGGATTGAAGTGAAACTTGGCATGATTTAAGTTCATACTACGGAGGATACAGAACATAAAGGATACTTTTTATCCCCAAATTCAGCATGGTTCCCTTGGGAGAGGGAAGAAAGTCAAAATGTGTAGGTACTTAGCTGTAATTTATTAACGTGGTCCGATTTCATTCATTATTTTTTTGTTAGAAAGAAGATACTTTTAAGATTACCGGCTAATCTCTGAAAAGCTGGATCGATTTTGATGGGACTTTCACTGGCGCTTGTATACATTTTGATCTACCTAAACATCCACCAGTGAACTTTTGACAGTTTTTAGCAAGGTATGAGTTCAAAGGAGCTTAGGAAAAACAAAATGATTCCCACGAGATTTTTAAAAACCAATATCTACGCGAACGAAGTCGCGGGTATCCGCTTGTATTATAATAAGTATGATACAGCATATATACATTTTAATATTTATCAACAATGTGGAAGCTAAAATGAAAAACTCAGTGTTCACAATTCAACAGTATTGTTTTATGAGAATCATAATACTCGTGTGTGTTGTACATACTCGTACGTACAACTTCGTCCGGCCCTCATTTCGAAAAGAGATAAAGATATTGAAAAGTAGTGTTACCAGATCATATAATTTTTCAAGACTATCCATAAAATTTTGCACTGTTTTAAACATATAACTTAACATATAAAATGCGCGATATCATTGCAAAATCCAGTCAAATCTACGCTTTATTAAAATACTAGCGGTCCGCCCCGGCTTCGCCCGTGGTACATAATATATTAGCCTATAGCACTCAGGGATCACGTACATATCCAACGGTGAAATAATTTTTGAAATCGGTCCAGTAGTTCCTGAGATTAGCGCGTTCAAACAAACAAACAAACTCTTCCGCTTTATTATATTACTAGCTTTTCCCCGCGGCTTCGCCCGCGTGAGTTTCGGTTTTTCACAAATCCTGAGGTATAAGTAGATTTCTGGTCCACCCGCCCCCCGCCGCGCGGCGGCGTACCGCGGTGCCGCGTACGGCGGGCGCAGGGCGCAGGGGCGCGCGGCGCGGCGCGCGGCGGGGGGAGTTCCGTGCAGCGCGAGCGTCAGCGAGCGAGCGCGAAAATACCTATCAGGGCGTTTTTTAACATAGCTACTTACCGATTTCAACACAACTCCTTTTTTGAAAGTCGGTTAAAAAAGTAGCCTATGTTACTCCTTGGTTAATCCTCTACTTGTCTCTGAAAGTCCCGTCAAAATCGGTTCAGCCGTTCCGAAGATTAGCCCGTTCAAACAGACAGACAGACAAAAATTTTAAAAACGTGTGATTCGGTTATGGTATCGTTCAAATAACCATAATATGAGCTTAATATGTGGTAGTTATTTCGAAATTACAGACAGACACTTCAATTTTATTTATTAGTACTTATAGATAAGTAGTATAGATAAAATTTCAAGTAGCTTATGGCTTAAAATCTAATCGGTCTACGTTCTATGGGAACAATTCCACCATACCTCGGAATGCTATTAGAGGATCAAGCTATTGGGAAAGAGAAAATCCAAACCTATAAACTTAAGCCTCAATATGTTCCACTTATAGCGGAAAATCCCTGATATGCGCTAAAAGCTATCACTTAAGCCTGGTCTGCGTCACTTTGCGCTAATTAGCTTTTCCAAGAACATAGACAGCTACCACGCATCTTCCATTCCATTGAATGGTATCATTGCTCCAACGGATAGTTTTCCTACTAGACCGCCCAAGTATACTCCCCGCGAAACATGTCTTCCGTCCTGTCATTAAGTGTCCAAGCTAGACGATTTAATTGGACTGCTATAACAAAACTAAATTAAATTAGACAATTATTTTTGACGTGATAACGTATTATAAATCGATGAATGCCGGCAGTATGCACGAAAAAGCATGCCTCATTGTCACATACTATAGCAACGCCATAGCAACGCACGTACCATAGCAAATGCGGAACCACAGCGTGGCGGAACTAAGCGTTCGGCTTGTGAAATTGTGACGCATTTTCTTTGTTTTCTTATGATGTTATCGCGTTAAACTATCGTCCGTAAATCGACTTTACAGACAACCAATTTTTTGATGGTCACCCTTGTTTGCAGTGTGCATTGCGGCCGCCCAGGGGAAATCTGCCGCTGTCCTTTGTGGCGCGGATTTCGAAGTAAAAACTAACAGAAGTTTTAATAAAAATGTCTGTTATATTTTTATACTGCCTTACTTCAAGCGTATATTGCTCGAGTATCGGCTCATAATGTACCTACTTGCACATAAGTTTTGTCATTTTGTTTTGTGATAGGTAAATATCTACATAATATTTATATCATACTAGAGGGTCCGGTGAAATTGAGAAACCATACTAGAGGGCCCGGTGAAAAAAGAATTGCTGTTCTTCCAGTCTATACTTGGTATTGAAATATACACACAAAACTTTCATCCAAATCGGGCCAACCGTTTAGGAGGAGTTACGCAACAAACACCTGTACAAAGAATTAATCGACACCAGCGCCACCTACCGAGTCCAACTGCAAACCAAACCATCTACGAATCGATTGGAATATACATACAAAATTTTATCCAAATTGGACCAGCCGTTCCTAGGAGGAGTAGGGAAACAAACGCTTGTACAGAAGAATCTATACTCTATACTAATAAATAAAATTGAAGTGTCTGTCTGTAATTTCGATAGAACTACCTCATATTAAGCTCATACGGTTATTTGAACTGTATCATAACCGAATCACACGTTTTTAAAATTTTTGTCTGTCTGTCTGTCTGTCTGTTTGAACGGGCTAATCTTCGGAACGGCTGAACCGATTTTGACGGGACTTTCACATACAAGTAGAGAATTAACCAGGGAGTAACATAGGCTAACCGACTTTTTTTAACCGACTTTCAAACAAGTATAAATTGAAAATTTAAAAAACCCCCGACATTCGCCATTTTGTGGCGGCGGCCATTTTAAATTTGCATAGTGCTATTCTACTAGTCAAGCCCTTTCATTTGATACCCATATTAAGGGAGTTGTGAAAAAATATGTAATCCGCCATTTTGTAGCGGCGGCCATCTTGGACCGATTTTCTTCAAACATAGCTAACAACACTCTCGACTGATTCACCTTTCAAACAAAAAAACCGCATTCAAATCGGTCCACCCGTTTGAGCGCCACAGGGGAACAGACAGACACACACACACACACACACACAGACACGTCAAACTTATAACACCCCGTCGTTTTTGCGTCGGGGGTTAAAAAGGAGGAGTTGTGTTTTTCTACCTATGTATGTACACCGATATCTCCGAGATTTCTGAACCGATTTTAGTAATTCTTTTTTTAATCGATAGAAAATTTTGCGACCCTGTTCTATAAAAATTTGGATTCCAACTCCTCAATCCTGATGCTGTAGAGGACCTGATCCCCAAAACTAATGGGATTTAGAAACTGTCGGTTATTTAAATTGATATTGCGGTACCAATTAAAGACTTTATCGTTGAATGAACTCGAGTAGGTACATATCCAACTCCTCAACCCTGATGCTGTTATGAATTGCTTTCCGAAATCGTGGGGATCCAACGGAATTTTTCCGTTTTGGGGACGGGTTACTTAACAAATAAGCTACTTTTTGTTCTGGAAAATCAAAAGTTCCCACGGGATTTTTAAAAACCCAAATCCACACGGGCGAAGCCGTGGGCATCATCTAGTTATTAATAAGATTATATTTTCATCGGAGTACATAAAGTATTTAGTATTACTTAGTGATAAATGTAAGTTATTTTAGTTAGTTGTTTGTATCTAACTTCTTAATACTTAGCATATTATTTCCTTTGTCAAATGAAAAGCATTTTGTTTTTCGAAGCAATATTATTATTACGCAGTAATTACGAAACCAGAGTGTTAAGAGTAAGTTAGAAAATGAATTAAGATTTGCATTTACCCAATGGTAGAGAAATTCTTGCAGGGCTAACGTGTTTAATGCCTGAGTCCGTTAGAGAAAGTCCGTTTCTATTTATAGATTCCATACATTCTAGACATGACGATAAAATATTTTAGGTCCATTTTATACGGTGAACTTAATAGGTACATATCTACTAGGTATGTCTTTTTGAAGCTAAGTAGATATATGTGTATGCTAACAATTTTTAAAGTCTTGCCTTTCTAACAAAAAAATAAAGAATTAAATCGGACAACCCGTTAATGAATTACAGCTAAGTACACATTTTAACTTTTATCCTCTCCGCCAAGGGAACCGTGCTGAATTTCGTGATGAAAGTATCCTATAGATATGTTACTCCGTAGTATTAACTTAAATCACGCCAAGTTTCATAATAACACTTCTTCGGATGATATTATGGTTACTAGGACTGTCCATTAAAATGTTAGCAGTAAACTAACTGTTTCAGAATCTATCTGTAGAGGATCTAATTATAATATATCTAATTATAGAGGATCCATATTATGGGTGTAGATAAAGTCTTGTACCTATGCAACTGTTGATAATTAGGTATTAAAACACTCATGTGACACTATTATCACACTCGGCTTCGCCTCGCGTGGTATGACCACATTCGTGTTTTAATATCCCTTATACCTACTGTATAAATAACTAATAAGCTATCCAACTCTTATCAGAAGGTGGTGAAACAGGCCCTAAGTTTAATAAAATTATTATGATGGTACGAGGCTAAACGAAACAGGTCAAAGATTTGCTTAACTACCTACCCACGTACCTTTACAATACTTACCACAGTCTCAGTGGAGCTGTGGTAAGTATTGTAAAGGTAAGGTAGGTATAGTTAAGTAAGCTAAGGCCTGTGAGTTGTGACAATGCGGGCCGACTCTGTTTACACTGGCCTGCAAACAACGAGCTGCCGCCGCCGACTAGAAGCCGTTCTTTACCTTTTTTCCAAAAGACAAAAAGCAACACGGTCTCTCCCCTCGTGGAGTGAAGCTGTACACAATATTCCCCTCAGCATAAGTACAGGACCGCATGGTCCACAAAGTATAGGATAGAAGAGTTTTTTTATTCAAATAAACTTTTACAAGTACTTTTGAATCGTCAATAGGGTACTTTCGTTAGTGAAAAATAAATTATGAAATTTGATAAAAATAAAAATTTATGTAGAAATATACATAAATATTCTGATTTTGAGTCATAAAAGCACGTGATTATTTTATTAAATTAAAATTAAAAGTCGTAATTTTTAATCCGTATATCACGTGACCTAAAACACGAGCCGCCTTGTTGTGACGTCATAATGATAGAAAATACTAATATTAATCTGTGATTTATTAATATTTTATATTAATATTTATCTGTGAATATGTGATTATCTGTGCAAAAACCAAGAAACATAGAACCTATGGAATCTGAACTCCAAACAACAAAGGACTGTTGATATTTTTTAACATATTATATAGATAAATATTTTCGATATATCTATATTTTTAAATATATCGATATCGGAGTTCGATATACCGAAAAAATATCGATATTTCGATATATCGGCTTTATTTAAAAAATCGTAAGTCACTTCAAAAATTATTACACAGTTATATTATAGTCCAGTATCTTTATTAAACAAATTAAATTATAAATGTATTCAGATGGTGGTGAAACAGGGCCTTATACCAATATTTTTAAATGACGTTGTCACGTAAAATAATCATCCGTAAGCCGACTTGACAGACAACTAATGATGTTTACAAAGATGTTTTAACATTCCGGAATCCGGCAGAACAGAAGTCTGGGTTACATGCAAAGAACTTTGCAACCATAATTGAATTAATTTTTGGCAGATTAGGCCGCTATCCCACTGGCGATTTGCGAGCGTTCGCGTTCCTCCAACGTCTGCGCAGCGTTGACGCGACGTTAACGTTGCGTTGACATTGCGAAGTCGAAGCGTGAAGGGTCGCCGTTATAGTAGGGGAGCCGAGGATGCTAAATGCGGATTTACTCGAGCGTCGTCGGGACCTAGTAGATTTTATAGATTAGTTGATAGGAAGAATAAAAGGTTATATAAGGTTTTCCATTTCAGTGGTGGGGAAAGCTTCTAGCTGCACGCTCTCATCTTCAATAGACGGTTTTTTAACTTCGGCTTGTGGAAATCAGCTGATCCTACTAATATTATAAATGTGAAAGTGTGGATGTTTGGATGTTTGTTACTCAATCACGCTGCAACTACTGAACCGATTTGGTTGAAATTTTAAACTGAGGTAGATTATGCCCTGACTTAAAACATAGGCTACTTTTTATCCCGAAAAATTAAAGAGTTCCCACGGGATTTTGCTAACCTATAACTGAAATCTATAGCTACAGCTATAGGTAGATTACTATAGCAAACTTCCTTGAAAGTAGGTATAAAGGTTAGAAAAGGGAGCGGGAACGGGAACCGGAAATCCACGATTCCCTCGGAATTTGTGCAAAATCGGAATTCACGCGAGCGAAGCCGCGGGCATTCTCTAGTTATATATATTTAATTGCATCATTTCCTTCAAAATAGAAAAAAATTCAACTACCCTCGAGATTCGAGAAGGTCAAGATAACGTTTTTTTTTGCAACTTTGTAACGCTCCCATTCTCGTACGTTACGTTCAAATAGTCTGATTTTCTGAATATACTTTTCTTAGTTCGTAATTAACCCATCATATCTTAATCTGGCGTTTCTGAGTATTTCTGTTCATCATTTTTTTTATTTTTCGTGCGGCTCTATTTAAAGGGCTTATATATGGTAGTGGGTACTCAGCAGGATGCAAGATGCCTCGCCTCTCTTATCTTAATCTGACGCGCTCGAGTAAATCCAAAAATCCCCTCTTGGACTCCGCTACTATTAGACACGCTCAACGTTAACGTTGCGTCAACGCGACGTTGTCGCTGCACAGACGTTGGAGAAACGCGAACGCTCGCAAAACGCCAGTGGGATAGCGGCCTTAGACACGCTCAACGTTAACGTCGCGTCAACGCGACGTTGTCGCTGCACAGACGTTGGAGAAACGCGAACGCTCGCAAAACGCCAGTGGGATAGCGGCCTTAGTACTATCTGCTTTTACACAACCGGTTTGCATATTAATAAATAAATAGGTAAAAATAAAATGCACTGACGAAAAAACACAATTACTTAATACTCCTTGAAGATAAAGTTGATCAACCCCCTGATTGTGTAACTTTTGACGATGGAATGGTATTCATTTGATGGCCTAAGGCCATTAAAGTAAAATATACCTTGAATGTATTGATTTAAAGTCACAAATTCAGTACAACTGATTTCAACATCGAGCGTTATGGATCGTATCGTACATACCTAAACGTATAAGAATGGATACACGAAATTGAGCTCTATTTCAATGACATTATGGTTTATTTTACTTTGATGCCTTAGGCCATCAAATGAATACCATTTCATCGTCAAAAGTTACACAATCAGGGGGCTGTTTACACTGAACTGAAAGTTGTTGCTTCATATTCATATTGAACTTTATGGTTTTTGTCTATATGATCATAGATAGATGTTTTGACGTCATAATGATAGTTAATACTAATCATTAATTAGTATTAACTATCATTATGACGTCAAAACAAGGCGGCTCGTGTTTAAGGTTACGTGATATACAGATTAACGATTACGACTTTTAATTTTAATTTAATAAAAAAATAATGTGCTTTTATGACTCAAAATCAGAATATTTAAGTATATTTCAACATAAATTTTTATTTTTATCAAATTTCTTAATTTATTTTTCACTAGCGAATGTACCTATTTTTTACCACAGAGGTATCATCATCATCATCATGATCAACCCATTACCGGCTCACTACAGAGCACGGATCTCCTCTCAGAGTGAGAGGGCCTTGGCCATTGTCCACCACGCTGGCCAAGCGGATTGGTAGACTTCACACACCTTTGAGAACGTTATGGAGAACTCTCAGGCATGCAGGTTTTCTCACAATGTTTTCCTTCACCGTTAAAGCAAGTGATATTTAAATTCTTAAAACGCACATAACTCCGAAAAGTTAGAGGTGCGTGCCCGGGATCGAACCCACGACCTCCGATTAGAAGTCGGTCGTCCTAACCATTAGGCTATCACAGCTTTATTACAGCTTTTTGTATCTACATTTCGATATCAAACTATCGATATATCGTCCAAAAAATATTAGTAATAATGAAAAAGTAGCCCAGGTGAATGACTTTATCTTCACTACAATATTTAAGGCGCAAACTCCAGTGTTATATAGAATACATTTATAACCTTCTTGTATATCATTGTTACGTCATGAAATGGCTGACTTATTGGCTGACAGCGTTTTCGCGGGAATCAAAAATGTTTAAAATTTAATTTAATTTTATGGCATGAACGCGTGTTTATTTTGCCGAAATATATTTTTTGTGGCTTTTTATTAACAAAAACAACATTTTGAAGTGCTTTTTCAAACACAGTAGAATACCCTATTGAATCTACGACTGGTTCGGAATGCTATTCCAATCGAGAAGAACCAGCAAGAAACTCGGCGGTATAGAGTTCAATAATATGTGTGCATGAATTGTTGAGTTACGTTTAAAGAGCTGAGTTTGTTGAAGGTTCTTTTCAGAACAGGGCGTCAATCGTTTAACAAATATAAATTAAAAATTTAAAAACCCCCGACATTCGCCATATTGTGGCAGCGGCCATCTTGGATTTGCAATAGTGCTATTCTACTAGTCAGCCCTTTCATTTGATACCCATATTAACGGAGTTGTGAAAAAATATGTAATCCGCCATTTTGTAGCGGCGGCCATCTTGGACAGATTTTCTTCAAACATAGCTAACAACACTCTCGACTAATTCACCTTTCAAACAAAAAAACTGGTCAAGTGCGAGTCAGACTCGCGAACCGAGGGTTCCGTACTCCAGAAGTATAAGTATGTCAATCTGTTTTTCATTAGTTTGTCTTAAAAGGTAATGTACTAATTAAGCTAGGCCTCTGAATTGTATGAGCGCTCATACAACTCAGAGGTCTATCTTAATTGGCTCATCTATGTATGTATGGGGACACCCTTTAATTTCCAACTTTTTTTAGTTTTTGGAATTTTTCCTTTATTTGTGCTGTAAGACCTGGATTTTTGCCAAATTTCGTAATTCTAGGTCAACTGGAACTACCATTTAGGTTTTCGACCCAAAACCTATAGGGTACTTCCGGATTTGTCAATTTTGGTCAAAAGCAAGGTCTTACAGATTAAGTAAAGGAAAAATTCCGAAAAATAAAAAAAGTTGAAAATTTTAATTTAAGGTAAATTTTGGTACTTACATGTTTTTGTAATAATAATTGAAAATATGCCCATATCTTTTATTGTATGGACTCAGGACCTTAATTTTTATACACCTAATAGGGACTGTAGACCTTAGTATCTGGTATAAATTTCAACTTGCTAGGTCCATCCGTTCCTGAGAAAATCGGTGGTGACACACGGACGGACAGACGGACAGACGGACAAGAAAGTGATCTTATAAGGTTCCGTTTTTTTACCTCTTGAAGTACGGAACCCTAAAAAAACCGCATTCAAATCGGTCCACCCGTTTGAGCGCCACAGGGGAACAGAATTTTAGAAATTTATCTTCTAGAATGGAAGAGAATAGAAAAGTTTTCATTCAAATAAACTTTTACATTAACTTTTGAATCGTCAATTGAATGTACCACTGGTTCGGAATGCCGTTTCAGTTTTTCATGCGTCGTAAATAATTACCGATTGGTTTTTACACTCAACTTTTAATATTTGAGTAAGTTAAAGATTGTAAATTGTGGAGGGTGACCAGACATGTACTTCTTAGATACAGAAACATTCCCTGGTCAGCGAGGCGTGGGCGGTCTATTTAGATTCCAGAATGAGCTCGGCTGTCTGGAGTAATACCGCGAGGAGCTGCACCAGTGGAATTACGCAAAACGGGTGAACAACATCCACTTGCGGAAATAAATTCCCAGGAATAATCACACTATCACACTAATATTATAAACGCGATTGTTTGTGTGTGTGTGTGTGTGTGTGTTTGTGTGTGATAGATGAAAGATAGACTATGCCCTGACTTAACACATAGCCTACTTTTTATCCTGGGAAAATCCGTAGTTTCCACGGGATTTTGAAAAAGCCGAAATCTATAGCTACAGCTATAGGTAGATTACTATAGCAAACTTCCTTGAAAGTACTTAGATTGAAAAAGGAAGTTTGAACGGGAACTAGAATCCACGATTCCCTCGGGATTTGTGAAAAACCGATATTCACGCGGGCGAAGCTAGTAAAACGGAATTTTACGTATATTAAGGCCTCGACAGAGTCTCCTCGTAGGCGAGTAGGTCGAAGTTTTTACACCCGCAGCTACTACAGTAACCTCCGATGACCGAGTAGCGCGTGTGGTCGGGTTAAGTATGTACTTACCTATTAGTTTTAGGAATATTGTTGAGTGGATAGTTTAAAACAGTTTATTTTTTTGGGTTCCGTACCTAAAGGATAAAACGTGACCCGATTACTAAGACTCCGTCCGTCTGTCACCAGGCTGTATCTCATGAACTGTGATAGTTAGATAGTTGAAATTTTCACAGAATATTTATATAGATATATTCACTTTAAAAATAAATAATTTAATTAAAATAAAATAAATATTTAAGGGGGGCATTTTTCTTATTTCCCATACATACAACAAACGTGACTTTTTTGCCGTTTTTATAGATAATGGTACGGAACCCTTCGTGTGCGAGTCCGACTCGCACTTAGCCGGTTTTTATATACTTACATACAAAAACGATACTGTTTTAAATTATAACCATGTACCTACAGGCAATTACCTATCTATTTTAAATAGGTTAAGTAAATTCATTATAAATGAAGAAGAAAAAGACATTCATCTCCAGAAAGTTGAGGTTCTAAATAAGGCCTCTTCGTTGTCTCAAAGGATATACGTCCACTGCTGGACATAGATCTCTAAGTAAATCGCAAGAATCGCCTTTGACCAACCTTTGACAGATAGATAGACGTTTGGGGTTCCAAAGTGCTCGAGAGGCGACCTCGCATCGGGAAAATCAGCGTTGGAAGACCCCTCAATAGGTGAACGGATGTCCTCAAGCGAGTCGGTGGCAGCCGGTGGATATAAATGCCATAACATAAGATACCTACGTGTTCTATGGTGATCCTTACTAAATAAATACTTAATTAAAACTGTATTCCCCACAACAATCCTACTTTAAAATAAGCATAAAACACAGTCCATTTTTATATAGGTACCAACCGTGCAAAGCCATTATTAATTTATGCTATATACCCTTTATAATGAAGATAAAAAGTTGTATTTCATACGACAGATGCCGACCGTTAATTGGTTTACTTATCCAGATGAGTAAAATTCCTAGAGCTGCTAATAATTACAAGTGAGTATTAAGCAATTAAATGCCGAGCTTCGTTAGCGTTCAATGAATGTATGAATGTAGAACCTTGTTTATGTATTTCGAACGCATCATTGCAATTTTTACGCGCGAGAAAATTGCGAATTTTTCTGCTGCGTAGAGACGCTATTAATTTTTTTTACTTTATGAATGTACATGTATTTATTGTGGGTACCTACCTGCCATCGCCAGGCGGCGCGGCGTGTCGCCCAATATGATGATTTTCAGGCGCGTAAAATATCCCGTCGGTATAATAAATTTATTTCCAGCTAGCCTTTAAATATAAAAAAGATAAGTAATTATTCTGAAAAACCTATACATATTATAATCAAATCTAAATATACTTATATTTACATTATACATATATACCTAATATAATAAAATCGTAGACTTGCTGTGTCTGTACAATAAAGATTTTTGCAAAATAATAACTGGGGGATATTAGAGATAAGTAATGGAACGTAAAAAAGCTATTTTTGACATTTTTGTCTGCCTGTTTGTCTGTTTGTTTCTGCGCGTATCACGCATAAACTACTGAATGGATTGAAATGAAACTTAATACTGCGGAGTAACATAGGATAATTTTTATCCCAAAATTCAACACGGTTCCCTTGAAAGTCAAAATGTGTACTTAGCTGTAATTCATTAACGCGTAGTCCGATTTCATTCATTCTTTTTTTGTTAAAAAGGGAATACTTTAAAGATTTAAATTTGAAGCCGCATTGTACACTGTACAGGAACCTTTGAACGTCCGCATTATCATCGGTACATTAAAATTTGTTTTTGTCTGTCTCCGAAATGCTGGGCCGATTTTGATTGGACTTTCTTTGGGAAAACTTTAGAGATGGGAAAGAGCTATTAAAAAATTAATATTCATTACTGTAATGCGCGTTTTCCATTTTAATGCGCGATTTTTAACAGATGAGCTCAAATAAGCTTAGGAAAAACAAAGAGTTTTTAAAAACCTTAACATGCGGTCGAAGTCGCAGTCATCCTCTAAAAAAACTTAAAATGTGCATTTTCATATAAGAACTTTACAAGATCTTAGAAAAAAAATCGATAAGATTCTTATACTATCGATAAACAAAATTATTTAATAAATAAACCAATGGTCTGCAACTTGATACTTAAGTAGGTAGGTTATACCAGTATGTTCTCTTGATGATAATCAAGTCAACGAGCTTTTCTGTCGGCAACTTTTCAACTTTTTGGCACTGGTCCCTGCCAACTTTGTCGTTTGGCGCAGAGCCGAGTGGTATCAATCATAATTGGTCGGTTTTTGCGCATTCGGGGCGCTCGCTGCGTGCACGCACGTCCAGCGGCGCGGGTGCGCGGTGTGGGGGGTGGAGGGGTGTCACTGCGCAAATGCACTCGTAAACCTGGCGCGGGGTCAACGCACCCCCTCCCCGCGCGCCGCCCGCTCACCCCGGACCTATAAAACATTTACAAATACAGTCATATCCCTTCAGTAGTACACCAGTACTTAGCTACCTACCTAACCTGTATTATTTTATTAGGTAGGTGCCAAACTAATAAGCTCATGAGTAGATAGATATCTACTCATGTGGTAGGTATAAGTAGGTAAGTATCATTTTAATTTAATTAGGTTTATGATAGTTACCTAGGTAGGTAAGTACTAAGTACCTACCTGCCTACCTATAATATTTTGTTACCCCTGTCACAGAATAATAACTAGTACCTAAAGGTACAGAAGCCTTACTTCGCAATGGTTTTCAAAGAAATATGTACTCAATCTGATAAACAATATGATTTAATTTAGCTCGCGTTTCAGTCGAGCACGTGTTCATTTACGTACCTACCAAATTTTTTTTTTGAGGGAATATGGGCCTTAATTCACTGGACCACGGTTCATAATAGGTTATACGTGGTTATACGTTTGAAAGAGCCGCGGACTCTAGGGTTGCTTACTTCGAGAAACTACTTACGCCATCTAGCGCACAGCACGAGCGTTTACTCCTACTTGTGGCGGGCAGGCAGCGCCGAGTACGTTCATGTAGTCTAAGAGCTAGCTGCATAATTGTATATGCTATACGATTATTGCCAAAGATTTAATTTAATGAAGTAATAAAATAAAACACATTTTGTTCATTATACTTAAATAGACCAAAGAATAATAGATGTTATGAAAATGCTATAATCCTCACCACCTGGATCACTGGCATACGTCAACCAAGCGTTGCGCGAGGTCATTCCTTCCGCGCACTCAAAAATTGTGGAACGAACTCCCTTTGGAGGTGTTTCCACATAACGTTATTCAAGGGGCGGATCAACAAACTCCTTAACAGCCGGCAACGCATTAGTGGTTCATCTGGTGACTGCAAATGTTATGCAACAGCGGTAATCACTTAACATCAGGTGACCCGCTTGCTCGTTTGCTTGCGATTAATATAAATAAAAAACAGTGCTTATTGGTTTGTTTTCCGGAGAGCAGTTTGAGTGTTCTGTAATTTGGCTCTATTTGATGTGATAGAGGAGCGTTACACAGTAGGTACACATTTGCTACACTGCTGTACCTACCTAATCACTATTCTCCTCAATGCAACGTAGGTTTTTACTTTTAGTTTTTTACTAGGTAGGTATAATGTTAAAATCACATCGAAACTCACAAGTTGTAAAACGAAATTATTATAGGTACCTACAGCTACCTATCTTAAAATTCTCTTTATCTCAATGCCTCATAAAACTCATTCATAATTTTGAACTTACCTTAAATTAAGTACCTACTTTAGCATACTCAATGAAGTTTGAAAATTGTTATTGCTTTTGGCTTTGGCTTTATACTCACCTACTACGAGCTGATTTCGGTTATAGACTCAATCTAAATTCACCTTTAATAAAAATTGCTTTTCGGAAAAAATTGGTGGTCGACACGGCTTTGCCGGTAAGACGGTAACTAGCAACGACTGAAGCCTCCCACCAGCCAGACCAGAGACAATTTAGCCAAATTCCAAATTGCCACTGCCGGGAATCGAATCCGGGACCTCCCACTTACAAACCCTGACAACCCTGACCTGCATCATAAGCTATCTAGCATCTAGCATCTGTTTCTAGCATCTATTTTTAACATCATAATTCATGTCTTCACGACAACAATACAACGACTAATCTTGTGAACCGCGAAAGTGCTATGAGAAATTCACATTGTTCAGTTATAAATCATTTTTGAAATCGCTTCAAGTCGATTTCACAATTTAGATAAGTAATACTCGCGTACAACATTGCGTCGTAATATCTTGTAAGACATGCAAAGAGTTGTTTTTTTCATTAAGAGCCCTCTTCATGGGAGCGACAAATCGTTGGTGAGTGGAGTCTAAAACAGTGATTTCTGCATTTAGAGAGCGAGACGTCTTCAGTAAAGAAGAGTACTAAAAATATATCAATCTATATCCCCCTACGAACTTTTGTTTTCCCGGTCACATGCAAAAATAAATCTCGTAAAAAATACCTACCTTGTTTTATACAAAAGAAAATTTTTAGTTACGGTAGAAAAAATAAACCAACCGATTTATTAATCCCTCTGTTTCTGAAAGTCCTTCAGCCTAAATGCAATCTATTCTACATATAATAACATCGTAAACTTGCCGTATCTGTACATTGAAGATTTTTGCAAAATAATAACTGGGGGATAAGTAATAGAACGTAAAAAAGCTATTTTTGAAATTTTTGTTTGTTTGTCTGTATGTTTGTGCGCGCATCACGCAAAAACTACTGAATGGATTGAAACCAAACTTAGTACGATTTAAGTTCATAGGTACTACGGAGTAACATATAGAATACTTTTTATCCCGAAATTCAGCACGGTTCCCTAAAGAGAGTCAAAACGTGTCTTTAGCAGTAATTCAATAACGCGTGGTCCGATTTCATTCATTCTTTTTTTGTTAGAAAGTAGATACTTTAAAGATTACGAGAACGTATGATAAGACTTTGGACGTTTTTCAATTTTCTAGTCTCTTATATAGTTTATTTACGCACGAAGTTGCCTCAAAATTTGCCCAAAAATAGTGATTTTTCAAGCGTCATAACTTTCAAAATAAATATAATTTTACTAAAATTTTTAATTTTATGGCATAGATAATGGAGATATAAATTGATATCTGGCTTTACTTTAGATCTATTGCGACAAATATTAGAATAATAGGCGTAATACGTTTGTATACGAGAAGCGCGTGAGGAGAGCAACCTTAAAGGCTTGGCACAGACAGGACCAGTCGCAACGACGTCACATTGAACGCGCGCGTACGTGTGTATTAAAATTTTGTGGTTCATACAATTATTCTTTGTAAACTAGACTATTACTACACAATTCAAATCTATTTAGCTATTTACTATTATTACGACCTCCCTGGCGCAGTGGTGAGTGCTGTGGCCTTATCAGTGGGAGGTCCCGGGTTCGATTCCCGGCAGGGGCAATTTGGAATTTTATAATTTCTAAATTGTCTCTGGTCTGGTCTGGTCTGGTGGTATGCTTCAGCCGTGGCTGGTTACCACTTTACCGGCAAAAGCCGTGCCGCCGTGCGCGCCTTTTGCTCGGTTATTTTTGCGCATCGACCGTAATTTTTAAATTACCGCACTCGTTACATAAGTGACTATTAATGTACACGCGTTTTGGGTAACTCAGCACGGAGGCGGCTTGTTCACACGGTGTGCGCCAACGCACGTCGGGCAGCGCGCGGCGTCGCGTCGCCGAGCCGAGGCGAACGCCCTCGCGGGAAACAATACACCTCCTATTATTTACGATTGCCGGGTACCGAGCACCGACTCATACTCCGACATGACCCTATTAGCTCCTGTACAAACCTATGCACTGCCTACTCAACAAGGGCCGCAGCACACGCGATACTTTCGGCATCGGCGATCAACGATTTGGTGGCATTGAACCTTCATCGCGTTTTTTTTTATTCAACTAGAAGTTAGCCCTTAACTGCAATCACCTGATGGTAAGTGGTGATGCAGTCTAAGATGGAAGCGGGCTAACTTGGAAGAGGTATGTACTATGTATACCCCCGATTGGTTTCAATACGGCATCGTACCGGAACGCTAAGAGCCCTCGCCCACGGCGACTTTTTGTAGCGATGCTGTCGTGCGTTTACTAAACGCACGCCAGCATCACTACTAACGCATTTTAGTCGCATTTGCAACGCGCTACTGCATCGCGACTGTATCGATGCAAACGCGCGACCGTGTCGGACGACATCGGGGGAAGAACGGAGGGAGGGTGGCGCGAGAATGGAGAACCGAGAATCAGTGCAACACAGACAGGTCGAGAGAGAGTGAATGTTGCCTCAACGGAGTCCATCTTGCAACTGTAGCGATCGCAGGTATTTTTGTGCTGTTACTGAATCGCGTTAGCATCGCGACAGAAGCGCGACAGTATCGCGTTTGCATCGCGACTGAATCTGAGATCGTGGGCGAAGGCACACAGCTAGCGACCGCTTCGCGACTGTATCGATGCGGACGCGCGACAGCATCGCTACTGTATCGCTACAAAAAGTCGCCGTGGGCGAGGGCTCTAAGTAGCTTAGCGGCATGGCTTTGTGGTAAACAGCTACGGCTTAAGCCTCCCACCAGACCAGACCAGAGACAATTTAGAAATTATAAAATCCCACATTGCCCCTGCCGGGAATTGAACCCGGGACCTCCCACTTATAAGATCACAGCGCTCATCACTGAGCCAGGGAGGTCAGCCTAGAGCTGCATCCCACATTCAAGCGAGAATGACGGCTGCCTAGCACCGAACAGACCAAGAGAATTATATCGTTGGAAGTTTAAGTTTTGTGCCTTCAAGCCTTTAGGGAAAGGGACTCTGGAGCTTTTTGGAGAACTATAATAAAGGTTACCTAAATCAGTCTAACAGGCATCCAAGAGTCCATCCTGTGGCAACTGCCTTAATCACAAAATTTGTTTGGCCATCCAAACGGGCAATGTTGTCATCGTTTTGGTTACTACGCTCCACTGCGGTGGAATTGGTAAGATTTTAGAGTAAATTAAGATTTACCTGTTATGTAATTTAGTTTTAATTTATTTCATTAATTTAGTTTTCAATCCGAAAAGCGAATTAATTCTACAAATTTGACGACTCAAAAGCACTTGTAAAAATTTGTTTAAAAAACTCTTCTATTGTGTTCTAAACGCGGATGCTACTGGTACAGTATCGTGTGTGGTTCGGCCCTTCGTAGTAGCTGTGGCGACTTGCGTGCGACTGTACCAGCCTACGCGCACCGAGTGCGATGACTCGATGACACATAATCCTGCTCCAGTGAGGATATTGATGATGCTATTTTCGCTGTGAAAAATGTTTCGATCTCAATAAAAAAAAAATTGGGTAAAACGCACTGTCTTAGTCAATGGGACGAAAGTGTGAACCGCTGAGCGAATACCTGGTTACTTTTGCGTATGTATAGGTACTTGTATCCTACAACCTTACAAAAAACGCGAAAAGTTGGAAATCTTATAATTAATCAAGCCGTAGAGACCCCGCAGACATACAATTTCAAGTTGGTCAACTAAATCGCAGACTATACTGATAAGCACAGTGACTTATGACACCCCGCATATCATAACCAACTATAAATAATTGAACGACGATTATATCAGAATCGAAATTCCCTTCTGATTACATACAGTTTAAAAGTTGGCTGATTAAATTGTGAAAGTTCGCGATTTAGTTGTTCGATAGTTGGTCAACTTGAAATTGTACTATAGACAAGACGTGTGTATTTTAAACTGTAGGTATAGGGTACTACAATTTCACTTGTTGCAATTAAGTATAAGTACATACCTATTACTTACTTACTTATAAACCCAAGAATGTACTGCAAGGGAGATTAAATAATAAACAGGAAGGAATCGGTCAATATAAACTCCCTACCAGATTATAGGAAACCCAAAAGGTAATTAACACGAGGTTACCACAAAAGTCGGGAACAAACACGGTTGCCACATATCCTACCAGGAAATAAAGCGGCTTCTTAAACGTTCGGAGCCGTGCGATCTCTATTAAGAGCATAATGGACCAGCACACGCCGACGACGCCCGAACAAACACACAAACTGACGTGTTGTACATAAGGCGGCGGCGGTGCCACGGCCAACGCGCTGGGAGTTCTGTGTTTACTATGGATTTATAGAAAGACCATCGGCATGTACTGTATGCCAGTTATGAAGTTGGTTTTAGCCTTTTAGGTAAAACACCTCTGAAAGACACCTCTGACAACACAGTGGAATTCTAAAACAGCAGAATTCTAAAACAACAAACATATTATTATAAAAAAACATACGCGCTGAATTGAGAACCTCCTCCTTTTTGGAAGTCGGTTAAAAACAAAGTTTGTCGTAACCTCAAATAGAATAGAAAAGTTTTTTATTCAAATAAACTTTTACAAGTACTTTTGAATAGTCAAATGAATCTACCACTGGTTCGGAATGCCATTCCAACCGAGAAGAACCAGCAAGAAACTCGGCGGTTGCTCTTTTCCAAATTAACAATATCAATATAACAATTTTATGTTAAGTACATGATTGAATTGCCGTCTCGCGCATTGCTGGAACGAGTCAAATCCACGCCAATCCATGATAAAAAATCATTTATATAATCTTCAATTTTATTCAGATAAACTTTCACAAGCGCTTACGAATCGACAAATGAATCTACCACAGGTTCGGAGAAATCAGAACCAAAAAGAAAAAACAAAAGGAATTTTCATCCATTTTTCACCAATGGATATATATATAAAGGCACGAAGGTTAGAAGTGAAAATTTTACACAGCCAGACAAACTGGACGGAGGAACTGTTTTATTAAGTATAATAAATTGTTGGTTATTGAGGGTTAATTTTAGAAGATAGACGTAGTACTTAAAATCTAAACTATTTCTACGCTCAACGTAGATCTTAAAATCCAGAAATCTAGCACTTTACCAGTGGAATAGAGGCATAAGTCTATTATACGCGTTGCACCTTGAAGTTACCGCAAAGTAAACGTTCAAGAGTTTACTTGTCTTTGCTTATGTTTTCTAAATCGTATAGTAGATAGGTTATGAACGAGTTACTAGCAAAATAAAAACATACATAACTACCTACCTAACTATCTAAGTACGTAGGTACTTACATTATTATAATGAACTTTTCCCCCACTTGCTCGGAAAATTGCTTTATTATTATATACCTACCTAGGTAAAAAAAAGTCAACAAATATGTCTCCTTTCGGTACGCAACGAATTAATAACGAGCCAGCAATGTCCAACACGACCATAATAGAATAAATTGCCAGCTCTATGAATAAGTACTGTTATGTAGGTACAGCTTTCCTTTTCAGCATTTCTTTCAGCTTTCCTCTTGCAAGGATCGCCACAGAACACGAACTTGTGCCGCCTGATTTCAGCGGCTGCCGGCGCTTGAGGTCGCTGTCCATCGAGTGGGGGTCTACGGTCTACCTAGGCTTCGTTGGTTTACTGATGCGAGGCAGGTCGCCATTCAAGCACCTTGGGACCGTAACCACCCGTAACGTCCATCAGTTCTTCGAGCAATGTGCCCCGCGGCCCGCCCATTGCCACGTCAGTTTTGCGACTCGATGAGTTAAGTCGGTAACTTTGGTTCTCCTGCGGATCTCCCTCATTTCTGATTTGATCCCGCAGGGATACTCCGAGCATAGCTCTCTCGATTGCTCGTTATGAACTAGTGGCTATTTATAATCTATACTCTATACTAATAAATAAAATTGAAGTGTCTGTCTGTAATTTCGTTTGTTTATTTGAACTGTACCATAACTGAATCACACGTTTTTAAAATTTTTGTATGTCTGTTTGAACGGGCTAATCTTCGGAACGGCTGAACCGATTTTGACGGGACTTTTACAAACAAGTAGAAGATTAGCCAAGGAGTAACATATGCTACTTTTTAACCGACTTTCAAAAAAGGAGGAGTTGTATTTTTCTACCTATGTCTCAGAGATTTCTGAACCGATCTGCGTAATTTTTTGTTAAATCGATAGAGAAACTTTGCGACACTGTGCCATAAATGATTTGGATTCCAACTCCTCAACCCTGATGCTGTATAGTCTGTTCATTTTCTTAGTGTCGCTCTTTGTGTCTAGCCGCCTCCGACGCGCGGTGTTTTATCAAAGACGCCGCCGCGACTTCAAAGCATGCCGCGCGCGGTGTACAGGCACAAGGGGTTATACCGTTTTATACCTACTCATATTTTTTTATTAAAATTCTCTTTCCTTTTTCTATTTTTTTATATTCGTATTTTATTACAATATACTTATTACTATAATATACTATATTGACAACTTGTGCAACAAAATCAATAAATTTGTCTTTGCTTTACGTAGAATATCTAAAATTGCTGACCGAAGCACGGCTCTTTCGGCATATCATGGCTATGTTGTTTCCAATATTCTGTACGGAGTTTTAATTTGGGGTAATGCTTCCGAAATGAATAGTCTTTTTAATTCAGAAAAAGTGTATCCGGGCAATTTGTAACAAAGATCCAATGCAATCATGTAAGCCACTTTTTAAAACGCTGAAATTATTAACATTACCATGTAGGTATATATATATCTACGAAGTGGCGTGTTTCGTAAAGAAATTCAAAAATGAATATTTTCAAACACGTCAAAATGTTGTATCATTTAATGCCAGATATCCGAACAAAATTTACTATCCACAATGTAAAACTGCTCTGAGCTCAAAAAGTTGTTTTTATATGATGATTAAAATTTATAATAAGCTACCCTCTATAATAAAAGATTTACCATTTACAAGATTTAAAACAAAACTGCATCTTCAGCTCTGTAAAAGAGTTCCTTAATGAATAAATTAAAATTCTTATAAAAATTGTATAACTTCTGTAGCATAAGAATTAGACTAATTTTGTATGTTATTCACAACTGTAAAATCTAATTATTGCACGCCATTATAATTATGGCTGATTGTAACATGCCAACACAAAACTTTGTAACACCTACCATGTACATACTTACAATCATGCAATAAAATCTATTTATTGTATTCTATTCTATTCTATTCTATAACCATAAACATAAAATATAATATTATCATGAACATGGGTCTTCTCTCAAAATGAGAAGGATTTTAACCATAATCTACCACGCTGGCCATGTGTGGATTGGCAGACTATTCGGAGATTCTGTTAGAATAGAAAAAAAATTACAAACAGAAAAAAAAAATAAAAATAAAAGCAGAATAGTAAGAGCACCTGCGCCTGTACCGACACTATGTTACTGAACGGACTATAGGGGAACTGACTCCCAAAACTACTGGAATTTAGAAACTGTCGGTTTTTGAAATTGATATTGGAGATTTTATTTCCAATTAAAGATTTTATCGTTGAATGAACTCAGGGCCACGGGATTTTTCCGTTTTGGGGACGGGTTACTACTTATATAATATAGGTAAGGCTACTTTTTGTCCTGGAAAATCAAAAGTTCCCACGGGATTTTTAAAAACCTAAATCCACACGGGCGACGCCATGGGCATCATCTAGTGTACATATAAGTTCCTTAGGGAGAGCGGGCGCGGATTCAAATCATGGGCGGGCGACGAATTATCTTCATTAAGTGGATAATCAAAGCTTTCAGTTTTTCCCACAAGCTCTACCTTCTCTATCTTGATACAACCGTAGAGCTAGGTCTACGGTAGAGGTATAGGTAGTATACAATACCGTAGAGGTATACAATACAAAGTTGAAATAAATTAAGTAAAATATTTATAATTGTAATAGGTATTTAACTGCAAGTGCAAAATACCTAAAGTCACAGATTACAGAATCTGATGCAAGCTTTTCGATTATTTTTATGTAAGACTATAATTGCTCCATCTAGCGCAAATGTTGATAACTACATATAGAAATCATTTGTTGAGTAACTGCTAGGTGGCAGCACAATAATTTAAAGCAATTAAAGTGTGGCAATTTAAAGATACCTATTGAAAACTTTGAAAAACAAAATAATTTGATTGATTTTCGTATCTGTAACATTTATTAGTTTTAAACTTAGTCTTTGTTCAAAACTAAATCAATTTAAATTTTACTATCCAAAAAATAAAAGCAAATTAAATTCAGGTCAAATTGTGATGGCAGGGTTCTAAACAAGTTCTAAATATTAGTACCATTAAAAATTGGTACCTAGGGTAACTCCGCTCAACAGGACTAACATGAGTAACGTTAATATAAAATATCATTAATTTTACCGCTATTTTAGTTACAGTAATCTTGTAACCTGGGGATATAGGATTGGAAATTCAACGATGCCTTGTTACATAATCGATGGCTACGTAAATAGAGTACGCATCGTAAACAATGACATTGTTTGTCATTGAAAATAATTACACAACAACAATTAAGTATAAACGGTAACAATTAATTTTTACAATATATTTATTACATATTATTAACGTTATTATACTGTTGATGTTAAGTACTTCTTACCGTTATTAACTAACATTTAATTACGAAAAAACCTAATATTTTTATCGTTAATAAAGAGCATGATGGATGTAACGTTAATTAAAGTTTTTCTTATTTGGTAACGTTGATAACCCTGAGTGATGGGCAACACCAGCTTATTATTGTCAATGTCATTTAGAAATTAATGTCATTCTGCTGTCAAGTTACATTGACAAATGACAATCGATCAAACAAAATGAATGAAAATTGAAACGCCGATCGCCGTTTGTCAGTGTCAAATTCAATTCGTACGGCAAGGAACGGTTGTGGTGTTTTGTAATTTAAATATTTGTTATTAAAACGATGCTTTTTAAATCATGTGCTAAATAATTGATATGTACAAATTTTTAAGCCAGTTTATGTATAATAATATCTATAATTAACAATATAGACTATACATAAACGTGGTTTCATTTTTATTTAAATAATAATAGTGAAAGATGGACGGATATCCCTGCCTGTGATAATTCAGCGGATCGGTTTGTTGCCGTCGTAAAAGAAATGTGAAGTATTTAATTTAAGTAGTTAATAAGAGAGAAGTGAAGATTCAACAGTGTTTTGTAAGTAAATTAATTATTTAAATACTATGAGCATTCTGTAAACTTGGTGTCTATCAAGTATTGGTTCAATAATAGTAAAAAATAGTGTTATCAATTTTTTTTGCTATCATCAATCACATTTTAAGTTTCACGTGTGATCATTGAAGCAATGAATTGTTTCTTATAAATTTTATCTTATCATTTTAGAATATCTGAATTTACAATTTGTACAATATTTTAAACTTAATAATTTTTTTTAAATATTAACATTATAAATTATCAAACTTTAAGTAACATTAAATAGCGTGCTTAGTCCAAATAAAGAAAAAAGTTATTTCTTCGAATTAATTATTAACTTAATTACCTACGTACAGTAAATGTTGCAATGTTAAATTACTATTAAAGAACTAATTAGCTTGACTTAAATATAATTATTGGTGGATTGATATTGCGCAAACATACCAAGATCAGAAGAAATCAGGCATGTGAGACAAACTAAAATTTCATATCCAAGCATACAGTGTAAACTATTTGGACAAATTGCAATTGCTCCAGACACCCCCGGACTCTTGCCCACCTAAATGCATGTCCTAAAGTTTCTTTCATCATTTTACAGATAATCAAATGCAGCCATGGCTAGCGATGAGTCCAGTGTGCGTGTTGCAGTCAGGTTAGTTAATTATTTTTAAGTACTTAACGTTGAAACATAAGAACCACATGAATTTATTTACCAAATCATTTTCTTTTTTTTTTTGTATTGATAAATTATGTGATATATGATGTATGATTATGTGATATATGATATGGGAAGCAAAAATAAGATAGTAAAAATATGCAGTATATTTTCTTAAACTTAAATCAACTAATATGCAATATACTTAATTAATAACAATATTGAGTTTAATCAATTAATTATTATATACCTACGTCCTACATACCTACTTACTTTTTAATTGTTTTTACAATGTAGTTAATATATTATTATGAAACCTAATAAAATCACATTTAAAAATATTATCATCAACTTACGGTTTAATAGTTTTTGAAATTATTTTAACATGTACTATATTGTATATTGTGGCTAATTCTGTTGTACAGAATCTCTATACTAAACTAAATTGACAGGTTTAAAAATAGTGCTATCCTTTCCCGCAGAGAGCATTGTGAAAGAGATAGGAAAAGATTTAGACCTGTCATTTTAGTTTAGGTTGAGAGATTGTGTACAACAGAATTGGCCACAATTGTCTGTTTTATGTTCTATCACAGTGTTCTATTTATGATATTAAAGCTAAGTAAGTAGGTAATGTGGCTAATTCTGTTGTACACAAATCTCTAAACTAAACTAAACTGACAGGTCTAAATCTATTGCTATCCTTTTCCGCAGTGAGCACTGTGAAAGAGATAGCAATAAATTTAGACCTGTCATTTTAGTTTAGTTTAGAGATTGTGTACAACAGAATTGGCCACAGTGTGGCTAATTCTGTTGTACACAATTCTCTAAACTAAAATGACAGGTCTAAATCTATTGCTATCCTTTTCCGTAGTGAGCACTGTGAAAGAGATAGGAATAAATTTAGACCTGTCATTTTAGTTTAGTTTAGAGAATTCTGTACAACAGAATTAGCCACATTATTATAGTAAGATTAAAACTTAATGATACAAAATCCTGTTTAGTATGTACTTATTACCAAATATGCTATTAGACTAACAAAAGAGCAAAGATATGTTAGATAACATTTCCCAACATTTACTTAAAATTTGACATGTTTATGCAAATTCAGTGTTATGAGTACCTACCTACCTATGCCATTTGTAATAACATAAGTAAACGTTACAAACTCTGAAGCAGCAAATTATGTAAGCAATAAAATTTGTATGTTTCGTAATATACCTAATACCTATATAGTGCAGTCAAATTTGACTCCAAAAGTGGCTAAAATCGCAAACGAACGGCTAGTTCTGATTTTTTAATATGTTGTTAGGACCACTACCAGTAGTGTAAATCCAATTTTGCAGCTTCGAAAGACCTGTGCTAACTTTGCAGCACTCGAAAAACTGCGAAATTTTCGCACTACTTTTGGTTTTTTCAATATAAGTCCTAAACTATGGGTTTAAAAAAAAATATTTTTGGTACGTTTTTAAAGAAGATTAAAATTGCTACAATTTAAGACCAAAACTAGCTCTTTAAATTTAATATTTGCTGAGATACAGCTCTCCAAAAATTGACAATTAATTCCGAAAAAGTGAAATTTTAAGATTTGGTCAATTTTAAACCCCGATATCGGGGAAAATACTCATTTTACGGATAAAGTTAATTGAACAGATGTTGTAGTAAATATAATTAGCTTTAATTTAAACACTCAACGACGTTTGTAGCCCATATAGTTTACTTATAAATCCTAAAAGTTTAAAAAATGGGAAAATTGCAGTTTTCTCTTCAGTTTGTTTTGAATGTAGTTTGAAAGAAAAAACCATGTACACCCACAAGAAATATGTATTAAAACTATTACTAAGTATTTATATTTAGTATTTATAATGTTATTTATTCAAGAAAAAAATTATTTATATTATTATTGATATTTATTGATTTTTATGAAACATAATATTAACCTGTATTAAAAGGACATTATGAGTTCCGAGCAATATAAGTCGTAAACTACGCATTTTTTTTAAATATTTTCTATACATTTTTAAAGTAAACTAAAATTGCTACAATTTGACACCAGAACCAGTTCTGTAACTTCAATACTTGCCGAGATACAGCTCTCCTAAAATAGAACTTTTTCCAAAAAAAGTGAAAATTTAAGATTTGGTCAATTTTCGACCGCCATCTTGAGGATAATACTCATTATAAGGGTAAAATTATAGTCAAAATGTTGTAGTAAATCTAATTAGCTTTAATTTAAGGGTAAAAAGACGTCTCTAGGCCATATAGTTTACTCACAAACCTTAATGAACAATTATAACCAAAAATAATATCTTTGTAATGCAGGTTAATATGCTTCATAAATATCAATAAAATAAGATAAATATTTTTTTTTTCATAAATAACATTATGAATACTATAATAATAGATTAAATGTACATTTATTGTGGATGTTCATGGTTTTTCCTTTCAAGGTACTCACAAACCAAACTAAGCAGAGCAAATTTACGTAAATTGTTTTCCCATTTTTTGGACTTTTAAGATTTGTGAGTAAACTATATGTCCTAGAGATGTCGTATTACCCTTAAATTAAAGTTAATTAGATTTACTATAACATTTTTACCTATAATTCTACACATAAAATGAGTATTATCCCCAAGATCGCGGTCGAAAATTGACCAACTCTTAAATTTTCACTTTTTTTGAAAAAAGTTCAATTTTAGGAGAGCTGTATCTCGGCAATTATTGAAGCTACAGAACTGGTTCTGATGTCAAACTGTAGCAATTTTAGTCTACTTCAAAAATGTATAGAAAATATTAAACAAAAATGCGTAGTTTACGACTTATATTGCTCGGAACTCATAATGTCATTTTAATACAGATTAATATGTTTCATAAAAATCAATAAATATCAATAATAATATAAATAATTTTTTTCTTGAATAAATAACATTATAAATACTTAATTTAAATACTTAGTAATAGTTTTAATACATATTTCTTGTGGATGTACATGGTTTTTTCTTTCAAATTACATTCAAAACAAACTAAAGAGAAAACTGCAATTTTCGCATTTTTTAAACTTTTAGGATTTGTAAGTAAACTATATGGGCTACAGACGTTGTTTAGTGTTTAAATTAAAGCTAAATATATTTACTACAACATCTTTTCATTTAACTTTACTCGTAAAATGAGTATTTTCCCCGATATCGGGGTTTAAAATTGACCGAATCTTAAAATTTCACTTTTTTGGAATTAATTGTCAATTTTTGGAGAGCTGTATCTCAATAAATATTGAATTTAAAGAGCTAGTTTTGGTCTTAAATTGTAGCAATTTTAGTCTACTTTAAAAAAGTATAGAAAATTTTTTTTTTAGAAACGCATAGTTTAGGACTTATATTGAAAAACCCAAAAAAAGTGCAAAAATTTCTCGGTTTTTCGAGTGCTACAAAATTAGCACAGGTCTTTCGAAGCTGCAAAATTGAATTTAGACTACTGGTAGTGGTCCTAACAACATATTAAAAAATCAGAACTAGCCGTTCGTTTGCGATTTTAATGTCAAATTTGACTGGCGTAGTGCAGTCAAATTTGACTCCAAAAGTGGCTAAAATCGCAAACGAACGGCTAGTTCTGATTTTTTAATATGTTGTTAGGACCACTACCAGTAGTGTAAATCCAATTTTGCAGCTTCGAAAGACCTGTGCTAACTTTGCAGCACTCGAAAAACCGCGAAATTTTCGCACTACTTTTGGTTTTTTCAATATAAGTCCTAAACTATGGGTTTAAAAAAAATATTTTCTATACGTTTTTAAAGAAGATTAAAATTGCTACAATTTAAGACCAAAACTAGCTCTTTAAATTCAATATTTGCTGAGATACAGCTCTCCAAAAATTGACAATTAATTCCGAAAAAGTGAAATTTTAAGATTTGGTCAATTTTAAACCCCGATATCGGGGAAAATACTCATTTTACGGATAAAGTTAATTGAAAAGATGTTGTAGTAAATATAATTAGCTTTAATTTAAACACTAAACGACGTCTGTAGCCCATATAGTTTACTTATAAATCCTAAAAGTTTAAAAAATGGGAAAATCGCAGTTTTCTCTTCAGTTTGTTTTGAATGTAGTTTGAAAGAAAAAAACCATGTACACCCACAAGAAATATGTATTAAAACTATTACTAAGTATTTATATTTAGTATTTATAATGTTATTTATTCAAGAAAAAAATTATTTATATTATTATTGATATTTATTGATTTTTATGAAACATATTAACCTGTATTAAAAGGACATTATGAGTTCCGAGCAATATAAGTCGTAAACTACGCATTTTTTTTGAATATTTTCTATACATTTTTAAAGTAAACTAAAATTGCTACAATTTGACACCAGAACCAATTCTGTAACTTCAATACTTGCCGAGATACAGCTTTCCTAAAATAGAACTTTTTCCAAAAAAAGTGAAAATTTAAGATTTGGTCAATTTTCGACCGCCATCTTGAGGATAATACTCATTATAAGGGTAAAATTATAGTCAAAATGTTGTAGTAAATCTAATTAGCTTTAATTTAAGGGTGGAACGACGTCTCTAGGCCATATAGTTTACTCACAAACCTTAATGAACAATTATAACCAAAAATAATATCTTTGTAATGCAGGTTACATGCTTCATACATATCAATAAAATAAGATAAATAAATATTTTTTTTTATTAATAACATTATGAATACTATAATAATAGATTAAAATGTACATTTCTTGTGGATGTTCATGGTTTTTCCTTTCAAGGTACTCACAAACCAAACTAAGCAGAGACGAAAATTGTTTTCCCATTTTTTGGACTTTTAAGATTTGTAAACTATATGTCCTAGAGATGTCGTATTACCCTTAAATTAAAGTTAATTAGATTTACTATAACATTTTTACCTATAATTCTACACATAAAATGAGTATTATCCCCAAGATCGCGGTCGAAAATTGACCAACTCTTAAATTTTCACTTTTTTGAAAAAAGTTCAATTTTAGGAGAGCTGTATCTCGGCAATTATTGAAGCTACAGAACTGCTTCTGATGTCAAACTGTAGCAATTTTAGTCTACTTTAAAAATGTATAGAAAATATTAAACAAAAATGCGTAGTTTACGACTTATATTGCTCGGAACTCATAATGTCATTTTAATACAGATTAATATGTTTCATAAAAATCAATAAATATCAATAATAATATAAATAATTTTTTTCTTGAATAAATAACATTATAAATACTTAATTTAAATACTTAGTAATAGTTTTAATACATATTTCTTGTGGATGTACATGGTTTTTTCTTTCAAATTACATTCAAAACAAACTAAAGAGAAAACTGCAATTTTCGCATTTTTTAAACTTTTAGGATCTGTAAGTAAACTATATGGGCTACAGACGTTGTTTAGTGTTTAAATTAAAGCTAATTATATTTACTACGACAACTTTTCAATTAACTTTACTCGTAAAATGAGTATTTTCCCCGATATCAGGGTTTAAAATTGACTGAATCTTAAAATTTCACTTTTTTGGAATTAATTGTCAATTTTTGGAGAGCTGTATCTCAATAAATATTGAATTTAAAGAGCTAGTTTTGGTCTTAAATTGTAGCAATTTTAGTCTACTTTAAAAAAGTATAGAAAAATATTTTTTTAGAAACGCATAGTTTAGGACTTATATTGAAAAACCCAAAAAAAGTGCAAAAATTTCGCGGTTTTTCGAGTGCTACAAAATTAGCACAGGTCTTTCGAAGCTGCAAAATTGAATTTAGACTACTGGTAGTGGTCCTAACAACATATTAAAAAATCAGAACTAGCCGTTCGTTTGCGATTTTAATGTCAAATTTGACTGGCGTAATGATTCTGTGCGTCTGATAGAGTAAGTTTAGTGTTTGTTTGTGCTCAATAGCTTATAATGCTATTTCGTCTTTACAATAGAGCGACACCGGACAGCCTTCATATTGATTTCCAAAATTAATTAGTTCTTTATTTACCAAAATGAAAATAAACCTGTAGTTATTTAGAAACCTACCTACGGAGAAAGTAATTTTTGACGTGATAACGTCTTATAAATCGATGAACGCCGGCTACACACACAATAAAGCATGACTCATTGTCACTACCGCGTGCAAGCGAGAGCTCGGAACAAGGAATAGAGAAGGCACGATCGCCCTAAGAGTTCAGCTTGTGAAGTTGTGAGACATCTATCTCCTTGTTTTCTTATGACGTTATCACGTAAAATTATCGTTCGTAAATCGACTTTACAGACAACCAATTTTTTTCTCTTTTTTTCGGTCTACGCTTATTTTAATTTGAGTTAAATCTTCATATTTCCAGATAAAAAAAAAAGTTGCGAAAATTATAATATGGCTAGCTAAGATCATTATCTAACCTTGAAGAAGTCTTAACGATATTTTTTTAATAATTTTTTGAAGTGATTTGTTTCTATTCAAAAAATATTGTGCTTTGAATAATTATAACCGCCACTATTAATATACTTAATTAAAGTATGTCTTCATCTTAATAGCTGGACATAAAGTATGCTAATCTTGGTTTTATTACATGGAATAAGCACAGCAACAATAAACGTAAGTACCACAAATACAAACTCCATTAACTTGCGTTGTTAGAGCAGTGTTATTAATCTCTGGTAGAGACTATAAGTTAGTGTAAAGAATGATAAATTATGTATCTATGGTCTACGCTGCCGCTGTGATTCTTCGCTAAAATAATTATCTATGACATCTACTTACTAATGACATCACTCATCATCAGTCAACACTCACAGAGTCGATCACCTTGAACTTTGACCTTTAAACACTATGTTTGTTAACTTGGATCACTATTGGTCAGTTGCACCATTGGCAGATACCGTTAAAGTTTGACCAATTAAAAAAAAGCTGTTTAAGGTTAGTTAACGAAACCTGACAATGGTCTGTTGTTTGGTGGTCAATCTTTAATGGTGACCATAAAGTAACTTTAACCGCCTATGGTGCAACTCACCCTAAGTGACCCAGCGCATTACTTGCAGCCTGTCTGTTCTGATTTCCTCAGCTCAAGTTTTTATTCACGAAGACAATAGCAATTTTAATCAATGAAGAATTGTTACACCTCGTCGGTTGTCGGTACTGTGTTTGTGAGCTAACAATAGGTTAATCTATGTACATCTACAATCTACAGTACGATTATCAGTAAAGTTGGCCACCAAAAAAAGCAAAATTCTTTGCACATGTTGATATTTTGTACTAGTTTAATATTTAAGGTAAAAATTAAAATTGACTCGCTTATAGTGCAATTCACGCCTAGGGCTAGTTACACATAAGGCGGTTAAAGTACGGATACATTTAAAGTTTTTAACCACCAAAAAAAAAACAGACACTTTATTATATTTACTTTATTGTAAGTATCTTTATTACACGCTGTTAAGGTTCCTTAACTTATGAGTTATGACTTATGACCGACCGAGGAATACTAACGTGCTGGCCACATTGCTTTTCACTTTGAGGTCAAATTTAACTTTAACGGAAATCGTAGTCCGATGTGCAACCGGTCCTCGCAACTCCTAATAAAGTTAAAGAAACTGTGCCAACATCAATAGACCCAGATACCGACAGATAGGAGAATTCGGCGTTCTTCAGCGTTTTATGTGACCCATCACGTTTCGAAAAACCTTCGCCCGTGACTGGTGAGGTCAATTTAGGTTAGTTAACGTGAGGTTAATTTATCAATCGCGTCTCGCATTTCGCACGTTCAGATTGTAGATAAATCAGTGTAAGTGCACTTGTATATTTAATTCGGTACCAAAGTGCCGCCGTGATGTACCTCACAAATTGAATTTACCCTGACCGCTCAGGACATTCGGACGCATTGCGAATTTGCGCAACAGATTCCAGTACGGAATGTCGGTTACTGGACCAATCATAGTTGCTTGAAGGAGATATCTTATACCTACCTTGTACCTATTTAGCACCAAGGACGTTGTTTGAGAGTTATTAGAACGAGTGAAGATTTTTTGTTATTGAAAGCTAATTATTATTCTCTACAATAATATAATTAGCTCTATCAATAATTCTGGAAATGACAAGCCTCGAAAACTAATTGGTTTTGGTTTAGGTGTTTTGATGTGCATCTGAGAACCATTTTGCGATTAGATTCCGATTAAAACGAGAGATTTTAAGATTTATTGTGATTTTTTTTTCAAATAAATAATAGACTGAAATCATCTACACTTCGAATTGAAATCCCCTAGATTTTGAATTGAAAGAAGAGGTTAGTTCATGGTGTTCTAAACAGAGTTACAGAGTTAGTTATATGTAAACTCGTGTTTCAAATAGTTGTTTGTTGGTCACTATGAATATTTTGTTAGTAATAATTAATCAGCATACGCCGTACAGAACGTGTGAAATGTGGCCAACTGGCCAGTGGCCACCCAGACCGACAATTTACGACCTCTGCGAAGGATATTTGGAACGTGATTTACATGAAGAGACCCTATGAGGCTATGACCACGTGGTAGTCGCGGAATCCACGACTCGTAAATATATTCGAAAACGGGCAACTGTAGAGTCATCAATACTCATCCATCATCATCAATGCTTAATAATCAAGCCTCAATAGCGCAGCGGTCGTCGGGCGCGGATCGGGAACCGTAGGGTCGGTTCAAACCCCACCCGTTACATATAATTGTCGTACCCACTCCTAGCACAAGTTTTCACTTATTTAATTGGAGTGGAAATTAGTCATGTTCATCATGGCAAATATCATTTAAAAGAAAAAAAAACATCGATGTCAGTCATAATTCCATTATTTATTGATACTCCAGTAACTTTAGTAAACCGACCTTGCGTTAAATCGGGTAGTTCTGATATTTTGCAGACTTATTTATGATGTTGGCCCAATGATTAATCCAAGTTTGTGACCTCGAGCGACGAACGCAACTTTGTCAAAAATCGAGAAAACCGCGAAAATTTCTAATTTTTTTTTCAGATTTTGGCGATTATAACCCAAAAG
The DNA here is from genome assembly GCA_920104075.1 of Melanargia galathea. NCBI lineage: Eukaryota > Metazoa > Arthropoda > Insecta > Lepidoptera > Nymphalidae > Melanargia > Melanargia galathea. The sequence continues at coordinate 4,352,306 of OV049859.1, read as the reverse complement.
GACTAGTTTTAAAGTAGAAGGCGTTTTTAAAGTAGAATAAAATTGCTACAATTTAAGACCAGAACCAGCTCTGTAGGTATATTACTTACTGAGATACTCGCGACTTCACTCGCGTGAATTCTTAATCTCATACAAGCTTCCATCTCCCATTGTACCAATTTGGGACTCATGGGAGTAGTTTTCCAAAATTCCTTCAACACGTAATTCTTAATTATTTTTAACCGAAAATCTAAATACTAATTTTCATGGATATAACTTGATAAATGACGAAAACGTGACAAGGTCTCATTTAAAATTTCATCCCCTACTTAACCCACTTGCGGATAGAATTTTCAAAAATCCTGAAATTCATATTTTTTATTTTTTATCGAAAGCCCAAATACCAATTTTCATGGATGTAACTTGATAAATGACAGACTTTCATACAAACTTTCGTCCCCTATTTAATCCCTTTAGGGGTAGAATTTCCAAATATTCTTTCTTAATGTGCACCTGAATCATAAAAGGAAGCTACTGTGAAAATTTCAAGTTCCTAGCTTTCAGTTGTTTAGGTTGTGCGTTGATGATCAGTCAGTCAGGACAAGCTTCTTGAAACTAGAAACTTGAAATTTTCACAATAGCTTCATTTTATGATATATGTAGGCGTAAACTAGGAAAGGATTATTGGAAATTCCACCACTAAGGGGGTTAAATAGGGGATGAAGGTTTGTATGAAAGTCTGTCATTTTTCAAGTTACATCTATGAAAATTGGTATTTGTGCTTTCGATAAAAAATAAAAAATATAAATTTCAAGATTTTTGAAAATTCTATCCGCAAGTGGGTTAAGTAGGGGATGAAAGTTTAAATGAGACCCTGTCACGTTTTCGCCATTTATCAAGTTATATCCATGAAAATTAGTATTTAGATTTTCGGTTAAAAATAATTAAGAATTACGTGTTGAAGGAATTTTGGAAAACTACTCCCAAATTGGTACAATGGAAAGTGAATGGAGATGGAAGCTTGTATGAGATTAAGAATTCACGCGAGTGAAGTCGCGAGTATCTCAGTAAGTAATATACCTACAGAGCTGGTTCTGGTCTTAAATTGTAGCAATTTTATTCTACTTTAAAAACGCCCTGAAAAGGTAGTGTCAAGAATTAGTCCTTTTGGGTTATAATTGCCAAAATCTGAAAACAATCTGAAATTTTCGCGGTTTTCTCGATTTTTGACAAAGTTGCGTTCGTCGCTCGAAGTCACAAACTTGGATTATTCATTAGGCAAACATCATAAACAAGTCTGCAAAAAATCAGAACTATCCGATTTAACGCAAGGTACCCCATACCACAGAATATATAATAGTACTACGTACCCATACTAGCAAATCCTAAAGTTACTGGACTATGATATTTCATTCAAAACTAGGGAAGGAAGATTTTATTCTTCTAAGTTGGAATTCTCTATCTTTTAAATCATTATTCCTTAACAGCGAACGAAATTGTGACCAAGCATTACTTAGGTAGGTAAAACCAAGTTACTTACGAAGAAATGAGATCCAGATATGCTTAAAATATATCCGGAAACACGTCAAATTATAGCGATCCTCTGAATACCTGCACTCCAGTATCTAAGGAGGCAATAAGGGAAAACTTTTTGGTTACAAAGAAAACCAAGCCAACAGTACCTACACAGTTGCCAAGTCAGCAGTACATATAAGAACCCCGAGATGACTGGACTACTTACGCCAAACTTATGTTCAACTTGCGAACATAAAGTGTGATGTGCTAGCAAAGAACGTGAGATGTGACAGGCAAATATGAAACGCAATACCCAAACAATTCGGTGTCTACTAAAGAAGGCGCAATGGTATAGTAAGCGACAATGCTGGAGTGCCGGATACATACAATACTTAGTTATCACACTAATATTATAAAGACGAAAGTTTGTGTGTGTGTGTGTGTGTATGTGCATGTTTGTTACTCTTTAACGCCGCAACTACTTAACCGATTTGGCTGTTTGGAATAGAGATAGATTATGCCCTGACTTAACACATTTTATTTTTACTACTACTACTACTACTACTACTACGGCTACTTTTTATCCTGGAAAATCCGTAGTTCCCACGGGATTTTGAAAAAACCGAAATCTACAGCTATAGGTAGATTACTACCTATAGCAAACTTCCTTGAAAGTAGGTATAAAGCTTGGAAAAGGGAGCGGGAACGGGAACCGGAAATCCACGATTCCCTCGGGATTTGTGAAAAACCGAAATTCACGCGGGCGAAGCCGCGGGCAGAAGCTAGTCACTTATCATTTATCGCGTACCAGAACTAAAGTACTTTAAGTAGTTGTTGCAGAAAAGAAGGAAGATCTGAATATTTGAGCATTTCCAAGTAACAACCTACCATAATACATACTTGGGAAGGTCGTAGCCGTGTTTGAATATTTGACGTGACGGTCAATGTAATGCCGCTCTGATATTGATCGGCAACTATATCATCTATTATTTGTAGTGTCTACGTTAAAGCTAGAAAGTTGTTATTGCTAATATCTATACAGTAACTAGTAAGTAATAGCGACCACCCAGACTATTCGTTGAAAATCGATTTCAGAAATCGTTCAAGAGCCGGATCCACTTATTTATGATGACATGACGTGTTTCTTTACTGTACAATAGAATGTAATCACAACATCGGAATACCTAGAGTAACTAATACTGTACATAACTAACTATAGCTATTTAAACTACGGTTAACATTTGATTGTGGACCGTCTCGCTTCAGTCTTAGCCGACTGCCAAAAAGAATTTTTAAACAACTTCCAAAAAGTTATCTAGTTTACTTTTGTAGTGGTGTTTGAAGCCGATTTTTTGAAAATAAATTTATATTTAAACTGAAATAATCTATGACAATTCACATAAAAGAAAAATAGTTTTAGGACGAGTTAGGGTAAGGTAAATTTTACCACAAAAAATGCTATTTTGGGCTAAACAAGTCAGGGTTCTTTATTACCATACCCTCAACCTTAACCGTGGGGGACGAAGACTGACCAATGCAACCGGCTTTGCTTGTTTACTGGTTGGCAAGTTTAACTTTAACGGTGCCGACTTACTTAATTATTGAACTTCCACTGGGAATATACTTAATGCGTTTCCTGAAGAAGACGCTATACCTACGCTCTCCTATTAATTGCATTAGTTTGCAAGTTGCAACTCACGTGTTCTAGTAAACGGATTGCAGTAAATTGCAAACTGCTCAGCTGTAGTTGATGTTATTAAGCTTATTCGTTTCGTTGACCTTAACAAGCTGGTTTACGTCGCATATAGTTAATCGCACGATACCCTTTGACCCGACAGAATGGATGATACTTTACGACATTTTATAAAGGAATCGGCCTTGTGGATTTTGTGGAATTATTTGAGTTGCAAATCTATAGCAGGTCAGTATCCTCTTTAAGACTAACTGCCTCGTTGGTCTAGCGGTTAGCACGTTCGACTGTGGATCACGAGGTCCTGGGTTCGATTCCCGGGTCGGGCCAAAAAAAAAAAATGAGGTATTGGGTTTTTCTGTCAAGAATTTGATTGAGAGAGAGAGAGAGAAAGGTTGAGATTAGCCGCCGTGGCCGAAATTCGGTCAGGAGGACATTATTATTAAGTATTAAAATTATACAAAATAATACTCAACGCCAATTTTACTATCTATTCTTCGAGGGCTTACAGTTCTCTACATAATTAAATACTTCCCCATCTTTTTTTTTTCTCATAAAAGATCAATAAAAGATTTCTTGCTGCTATAGAAACGGGGAGGATCGCTCCGGAAATTACTTCTTTTTTAAGTTGGTTATAAACACCATACGAACGAATATACCAATACTATATCTAGGCACTTCATGACATTTTTGCTGAAATTATGGCAAATCCCAAAATAAGGATTATTGATTCAGTTCTTAATTAGATTTTACTTATTTTTTTTTAGTCTATAAAATTTCCATTTTAGTAAATAATCGGAAAACCTAGAGCACCCTCTTAACTATAGATAGAGCCTACCCACCTCGTTTTCGCGAGATTAAACTCCAATGACCGAGTGCGAGGGGCCGCGCCGCGCCGTTCAGACATCAAGGTTTTCTTGCGACATTTTTTCCGACTTATGCTAAGTTTCCTTTTGTAAGTCGACATAATCATGACTATTTTTTTGCAAAGTTTTGTCTCGGAGAGATATTTTTTGGCGTGCTATTTATCCGATCGAAAAGTCATGTTTTTGTCGAGGAAGCCTTATACGTATCGGCGAACATAGAGTTTGTAGATGGGCTTTGTTAACTACATTTGCGAGATTTTGACGTAGATTAAATAGGTACCTGCTACTGTAATAAGTACACGATTGACGATAGTGACTATTTTTCACTGTCTTGCGATATTTACAGTTAAGAATGTGTTTAATAACGTAGATCATGTTTATTTACTTAGAGCGTAATTAGATAAAGTAAATAAGGGTAAATCAAGTAGATTAGGTATAAATAATCCGTATGCGATGCTAGGTGTGTCCGCTGTTTTCGGGATCTTTTTTTATCTAATTTATAAACAAACGCCTTTAAAAAATGTTGTTTGCAATTTTACATTCAAAACGCTTATTTCCATATACCATTGAAAGAAACCAATAATACTAACGTAACACGCCGATTTGATGGAGACCTTGCTACATTTACAACTTAATTCATTCACAACCAATCCGCAGTGTGAGAGGCTTTAGTGGCCCACGCACCTGCGCAGTGGGCGAACTACGAAATATTATTTAGAATCGCCCACTAACGTTCCATTTAGCCTTTACCAGACCTTTACATAGGTATCTAAAAATCTAAAGACTTGGACACAAAGCGCGGAAATTCTGCAGACCGCAGAACATCCCACTGAATCCGCGCACGAATGTAGGATCCGTTATGTAAAGGCACTGTATGAAGCATCGATGCAGTGCGCGATAACATATTCTGAGTCGACAGGCGCTCCAAGTAATACGCAGACGCATGTCTCAGAAGTCTACAGAGGCCTTATGCCGACTTGGTACATAGTGGCAATGATGATCGAAATTCGAGTATCGACACACAATGACTTCAGAACAAAATGAGCCCAAAGGCTCTTATTTTAAAGTCGTAATTTAATAGTTCAAACTTGAAATATTTGTTTTACAACATTTTTGCTTGGGGCGCTGGCTGTTTTCGAATGCTGAATGTATTGGCGAACTCAAACCTTAATAAAAGCCATTTTAGGTCAATTTTACACTGAGTCATTGTGATTCGATTAGTAGTATTTAGTAAAATTTTCGAGTCTTGCAAAGTGAGACATACAGATGAAAGGTTTTGATGTCAGTTTTGCCACAGTCAGCGGCGGCGCAGAAATAACGCAGCGACGTCTCATCCCATTATACAGATCCCGTAAATCATCAGAATTTTGCCGGATCGGATGTTCCATACCGATGCTCACAGGTTGCGCGAAATAGAATGTTTTCTCACAGACAATTTATATGCGGCCGGTCTGATGAATCCCATATAGTACGTTCTATTACCAACAACTTCTGAGCCGTGGTTGAACTCATGCCGCAGCCGATGTGCATTGCGTGTGTCCAAGCCTTTAAAGATCTATAAAACCTTAATATAGTCTGATATAGTTGTTAAAAAGATAAAATGATACAACGCAGATCGCGATGTAGTGAATTACGGTGCGAAAGATTTGTGTTTTGGACATTTATTAGTCCTTTATATAAGCAATGATTACAAACTTTAAATTGATTTGAATGAAAATCCATTTCGCAAATATTAGAATATGACGTAACCTTTTTTACCGCGTTGTTGGTGTTATTAGATACCCACATGGGTAACCTATTTTGAAATTCAACACGATTTCCTGTCCCAATTTTGCTTTCTCATTACATTTTCCGTTTAGCAAAGTTCCCTCCTAATGATGATGACTTTGCTTTTTCATCCTTACCACATAACGGAAAAAGTACAAAGCCATTTATAACGTAATAACGTACGCCCTAGTTCGGAACATGTCAACAAATTGGGACTTATACGGATTTACTTTCTCAGAGCTTATTATATTATCATGCAAAAACTTAATTCTCTAGTACCTAAATAGAATAACCTTTGGCAAGGGTTTAGCAAGGGTAAAATATCAAAGATTTTCCTGTACTTATTTGATTTATTATCCGTTGGGTATTCTTAGCTTACTTACTCAAATAATGGCGAGCTGTTCGTCATCTAACAAAATGGGCTCCCCATTTTACTCTGGGACAAATGTGCGGATATCTTTTTTCAATACAGTTGTTTAACATGGCGTACTTTCAGAGGCTATAGTTATGATTCGAAAATTAAATCTTTTGCACAGGCATGTTTTGTTTTACGCGGTCGTGACTTTTGTTTTACGAGCTCGATCATTTTGTTTTGCAGTTTATTTTTAAATTTATAAGTCAATTTAAAAAGTTTAGTAGCAAGGAGTTTTCATACATAGAATAAAATCGGATAGATTTTATACGAGAAAAAATTAATAAATGCGTACGTCTTAGCATTGAATTCTCAAAATTCTTTTAAATGTTTGTTTATTATAATTAATTATATATTTAATTACCATTTTTAATTTAATTATTTTCACATTAACATATCTCAAAAATCGAATAGGCTGTATACGCGTAGACCGTTGCCTAGTTTCGTTTTAAAATGTCCAGTTGCTAAAACGCGCCATTTTCTGAAAGTTTCCATTTTTTGTGTGATAAATTGATTATTTTTTGTAAATATGAGTTCAAGTTTAAGTGATATTATGGAATTAACTCCACCTGATATTTTATCTGGGGCAAAAATTACGCAAGATGGAATTTTGCCCCCAAGATTCCGACAAAGATAGGTATGTATGTTGAAATAAACATTTGATTCTTCGATTTGTTTTTTACTATTTCCCACAACTGCATTGAAAAACGTCGTGTGATACACGGGTGTATCGGTTATTGCAAACTCGTGACATTAAAAACCCTCACCTTCGGTTCGGGCTTGTTAATAACAGCTCGTTTGCAATAACCAACATTCCACCCTTGTATCACAATGTACTTAGATTTATTGCCTTTAAATTAGCATTTTTTCCACTCACTTTCTATTCTGCTAACGCTGGCTCGGCGCTTATGCTTGTTTCACGCTTATTGTCAGACACGACGGTTATTAAACCGTATCCGTCTAGACTCTAGACTTATAGCGTCTGATTTTGCCGTGATATACTTATGCACACGTTTTTAATAGTTTTAAATTTTTTAATTCTAACATAGTTACATCTACTTGGCTGTTCATTCTTACGTCTGAATTATGTCTCTTTTAATGATATATATTCTTAACCCTTAGTTGTGGATGTCGTATTTTCAACATTAGTCTAGAGAATTTTATTCCATGAAAGACTTAATTCTCATAGAACGTCTTTACTACGGTCATGAACTCATGATAGACTTCAACTAGAAAAAGCATTGAGAGCAGTCTCGTTAAGGCATCTCTCAATAATGACATTGGTCACCGAACACATCTCTGCTTCGCTCTGCTCCGCTTCAATGGACAGTCACCCTTATCTTCATATCGAATAGTTTCGGTCCCTGAATTGAAATTCATTTTCTAAATTTTTAGCGTTTTGCACGCTCAAATTCCTTGTTAATTTATAAAATAATTGAAACTTCCTACTTACCAATGAGTGCGCGTAGATTATACTAGCAAAAAAATTGAGTCGGAATATCGCGTGGCGCGCGGGCGGCGGCGGCCATCTTCGATTGTTGACGTGCGTTATTGTGTAAGCATTGTCCGCGTACAATGGCTCCGGAGTCTGAAAACAAACAGACAGGCACACAGAGATTACTTGTGGAAGTTTATATTTGCTATGATATACCTACTTACTATAAAACGAATATGCAGCGAGGATAGTAATTCTTCTCTCAGTTTAGTCTACCCAAACTTGTGATTGGCTGAATTGAAGGTTCATTTCCGTTGGCCCGCAAAGGATTAGTCTTACTTAAAGGAATAGTCTTGCTTAAAGGAATAGTCTTGGTTAAAGACTATATTGCTTAAAGAAATAGTGGTAAAGAGTCAAACGAAAAGAATTGCGATTATCACATTGTCCTTTATTAGGGTTCGGTAATAGGTATGGTTGGCTTTGGTATGGCTATGTATGTACGGCGCGGCGTGACTAAAAACGACTTCGTTCTCTGGTACAGTGTTAATAGTAGGGTTTACGGAACCGGTCCTGTTTTTGAGAACCGGGAATTTCGGTTCTTTTACCCAAAGGAACCGGGAATTCCCGGTTCTTTCGGGATTTTTCGGTTCTTTGTAGTTTTTTTCTTTATACAACAAGTTTTACACTTTAAAAGTAAAGCACAATGAAATATTTAAGTAATTTTTATTAGAACTAATATTGTGTGAGTTTAAAAATCAGTCTTTTCATATTTTGCTTCTATTTTCTATAGTCCAGTAACTTTAACTTCTGAATACCTCGCCTCAAATCCGGTAGTTCTGATGTTTATGATGTTGGCCCAATGAATAATCCAAGTTTGTGAACTCGAGCCGCGCCGAACGCAACTTTGTCCAAAATCGAAAAGACCGCGTAAATTTTGGATTTTTTCAAGGTGTTTTAAAAGTAAAATAGGTAAAATTGCTACAATTTAAGACCAGAACCAGCTCTGTAGTCTGTACATTACTTACTGAGATGCTCGCGACTTCGCCCGCGTGGATTCTTAATCTTAAACTTCCATTTCCTATTTAACCAACTTGGGGGTAGTTTTTCCAAAATTCCTTAAACACTTATCGGTTGCTAAAGCATAAAATCTAATACTACAACTCTTTATTTTTAACCAAAAATCTAAATACCAACTTTCATAGATTTAATTTGATAGATGACGTGAAAAATGACGCACTGTCATTTAAACTTTCATCCCCTATTTAACCCACTTGAGCATAGAATTTTTAAAAATGCTGAAATTAATACTTTTTATTTTTATTGAAAGCTCAAATACCAATGTTCATGGATATAACTTGAAAAATGATAGACTTTCATACAAACTTCCCCTATTTACCCCATACATCATAAAAGGAAGCAACTGAAAAAGTTTCTGACGATGTTGCGCCATCTGTTCCGGATTTTAACGACGTGAACCGCTTCGGCAACATTCAAGAGTGGTGCGCATCTGGTCAGTCCAGCGAATTGCACTCCTACCTCTCGATCTCCTGCCGTTCATTTTCCCGGTAACTATAAGTTTTTGTAGGTTATCACCGGGTTTACGAGCGATATGGCCGAATGGTATTAGATTTTATGCTTTAGTAACCGATAGTGTTTAAGGAATTTTGGAAAAACTATTCCCAAGTGGGTTAAATTTGCGCGCACTGCAATCCGAAAACTGAGTAAGCGAGCGATAGCACACAACAGCAAGCGAGGTAGACTTGTAAGTTACCACGCGCCATTTATTTTAGCGCTGAATTCACGTTAGTTTTGCACTTTTGAACAGTAGAAAGTATAAAAAAGTAAAGTTAGTGTTGTAAAGATTATGTATGTAAGTAGTAGCGTGAATCGTGTCATTAAAATAAAATTCCCGAAAGTACCGAAAGAACCGGGAATCAAATTTGATTTCCCGGTTCTTTTTTACTGACAAAAGAACCGGGAATTCCCGGTACTTTCGAGACCGGGATTTCCCGGTTCTGAACCCTAGTTAATAGGTTCTAGTAGAAAGGACTTCTTTAATATTGATCATAAGTCATAAGTTTGAAATGATTGAACTAACCCTGGAATTATAGGACGTAATTTTCATGATATTATAATTTTTAACAAAAAAGAATCATCTTTACTTAACACCAACTTTCGAGGAACAAAACGTTGTGACGAACAAATTAAACTGCGCATCTATCTCGTAATCCACAAAGCGATTTAATTATAAACATTTAATCAGGTCACTCGGTTCAATGAACTCGTGCAGTTGAATTTATTTTCGAAGGACCACGTTCGGTAAACAGAACATGTGACCGTTTATGTCAGTCGCATCCGTCCATTAACGTTCGGAAGGGCCCGTTAACGTCACGCGTTACGTCCGAAAGGGCTTCGCAATACTTATGTATTATGCATTTAAAGGTAAGCGCATGCCCTGTGAATGCTGACGCGAAAGGCATGTTCCCACGTAGTTATAGGTACTTACCGCTTATTCAGTGTAATCACTAAACCATATGATTTGATTGCTTGATGATTATACTCATAGTACCTACCCAGCGTTTGTAAAATTTTTGCTTTCTTAAAGAAACAATGTTACAAGTGCGTACCAGATTGTTGTCCAATATCTAGTCCATTCGAAAATACTAGAAAGAGAGGAAACTCAAATGGTATTCAGACTCAATGGTAATCAAATAATACTTACTATTACTCCGTAAAGATACGAAACTCCTGCGAATCGTTGCCCCCCGTCGCCCGCAATGTACTAAGTACGCCTAGTAGTATTACGTATAGCGTTATCCTTGTCCCACTCGATTTACATATAGCCTTATCCTTTTGTGTGTAAGTTCATTGAAATCCCTTGATTGAAATTTCGAGGGTGTGCCTTGACTTTATACAAACTGTTGAACACTTAGTTATACATATATACTTACCGAATTAAATTAACGCGTGAGATTAGATTTCACCACAATCTTCCCAATTTTTTCCAAGCAAGAAAACATAATAAGAAAATTTTCCCGTCCGGATAAGCTTAGTATAGACCTGCCTGCAGATCTACCGCAAATCCATTCACGGTATTTCGTAAACTCCTCGGAACAAGTACTCAGCAATAAGTGAAAGGAACATGGTATAGTCGGCTCAAACGATTTGCCAACGCGTATTTTCAATCGCCGGCATTATTGTAATGTAAACACGTCCTTACAAAAGCGATAATCGCGTAACCGCAACCACTGTTCCCAGACCGCGTGGCGTGCAATATTGCACTCGGATGGACTGCACATAAAAGTTTTTGCGATATTTAAGCGATACTCTAAAAGCTTTCTCTTCAGCTTTAACGGGTCACCGTTGTGACTTGGACTGTGACTGCGAATTTTATTTCTTTTTTCAATTTATATTTTACTACCTGATGGTTCCCTTGGGAGAGGGAATGAAATAATAAATAAATCATTAAATAATAATAAGTCGATTTTGATGGGACTTTCACTGGCGGATGTTTACATTTAGATGTAACTAAACATCCGCCAGTGAACTTTTAACAGTTTTTAGCAAGGTATGAGCTCAAAAGAACTTAGGAAAAACAAAGACTTCCCGCAGGATTTTTAAAAACCTTAATCCACGCGGACGAAGTCGCGGGCATCGTCTAGTTATAATAATAATTGCTTTCTCGTCTTAAAAAGACACATCTGCAGAGTCCATGGATATGCTTGTAATACCCCTAAGTGTGTTTTAGAGTAGCTATCTATACGGCTTCTCATTTCTCATTCCGAAATTGTGTTCAAGTTGTTAGGTAGGTATGTGTTTTGGTAAGATTTGTTCTAGTGTAAGTTCAGAGTCTTGATCTATCCGAGACCACTCTCAGGATTACACTCGTAGCTCAGATTTGGAATCATCAATTTGAAACAAATCGGCGCTGTTCTGCCGATGCGTGTCAACGGTTACTGTGCCAACGTTGTAAACAGCCGTCGAAACACGAACGAGTGTGTACAATCATAAATTGCGTACGCGCAGCCCCGATCGGTTGCCAGACTGCACGGCGGCCGATGTGCTCACACTACGCTGGCGACTGGACGGAACATTTCATTATAGAATTCAAGTTTATTAAGGGTCGATGTAAGATCACGTCTATACAAAACGTTGAAACGCCGTCGAAAAAAAATTGTTACCGCACTTTGAAATGTTTAAGGGTGGATTGTAGGAAGGTCTTGTAATGAAGCACGGAACAAAACTATATTTCTCCCGCCATAACACAGTCCGGAATCAAAGGTACAATCATTATTTCTGATAGGCGTATTTCCTATATTTTCAAATGATTAAGTTTGTTAACAAAAGCGACTAAAAGGAACACCCAGGAAAAGATAAATGGATAAAGATGGATGGAGATTTACAGAAAATCGGAAAGTTGGTAACGATAGGTTGGTAAACTAGAGTACCTAATACATTATCTGTTGGAATTTATTTCAATTTTTATTTTACCTGCGCTTAGAAACTTGCAGATTTGTGATGTACGGCAAAGAAGTCTGACGAGTTTTTTTTAAATGCATTAATGAGCATTACTTTTACTTTTTTTCTGTATGAGTAACTAACCACCTACGAAAGCAAACATTACATAGTTAGTCACTTTCTATTGGGTGCAAACATGTTATTTATTCAAATTAGCGCAATTATCTATGTGCTTTTGTTACAAGCTTTCGCCATTTGAGTAGATTCTCCCATTTTACATTAGTCTTGTAAAAATCAGCCAAGTGCGAGTCGGGCCTCGCTCTTTCAGGGTTCCGTACATAATTATGAACAATATAATATTTTGGGTCTAAGAAATATTTAATTTCCGAGTTAGACATCGCAAGAAACCGTGAAAGAAAAACGCAAAATAAGTTCGTTTGTTTTGGTCACAGCTTATAAACTATTTTATGAATCGTTGTTTTCAGTATTTGTTGTACAAATAGAGCATATAGTACATAATACACCGAAATATCATATTCCTAACTAGTTTAGTTTTTTAGATAGCCCCCGTCACAAAAATGGTCTAAAATTGACAATTTTGATGACCTCCCATTTCCTTACTTTTTAAGCAAAAAATTAAAAAAATATATATTCGTACTCTACTCAATGAGCTCTAAACAATGATACCCCACAAGCTAGGGTAAGAAAAAAAATTTTTTTTCCGGCTCCTTTCTCATGTATGGGAGCCCCCCTGAAAAATAATTTAATTCAATTTTTAATTCAATATTTGATTTTGGGTCAACGTTTTACACCAAATACCAAAATTTCAGGTTTGTAACTCATTTCGTCTGCGAGCTAGAGACCTGTGACCGGCGGACAGACGGACAGACAGACAGACAGACAGACAGACAGCCGAGTGACATTAATAGGGCTCCGTTTTTACCCTTTGGGTACGGAACCCTAAAAATGAGTAACTGCTGAGTATTTGCTGGCTTCTTAATACACGTCGGGGTCCTGAAGTGCTGGAACGGTGACCTCGCATTGGAAAACGCAGTGTTTATAGACCCCCCTAAGTGGACCAACCGATTGTATCCAGCTACTCCCTGCGCCATGCAGGTGGTAGCTGGATACAATCGGTGCAAGACTACGGCGTGTGAAAGTCGCTAAAAGAGACCTATGTCCAGCAATGGATGTTTATTAGCTGGTAACGATGAAAGATGACGATCCTGTATGTACAATTATAGCATAGTGAGCTTTCACAATCGAATTACAAGTATAAATTGAAAATTTAAAAAACCCCCGATATTCGCCATTTTATGGCGGCGGCCATCTTGGATTTGCATAGTGCTATTCTACTAGTCAAGCCCTTTCATTTGATACCCATATTAAGGGAGTTGTGAAAAAATATGTATTCCGCCATTTTGTAGCGGCGGCCATCTTGGATCGAATTTTATCAAACATAGCTAACAACACTCTCGACGAATTCACCTTTCAAACAAAAAAAACCGCATTCAAATCGGTCAACCCGTTTGAGCGCCACAGGGGAACAGACAGACACACACACACACACACACACACACACACAGACACGTCAAACTTATAACACCCCGTCGTTTTTGCGTCGGGGGTTAAAAAGAATATCTCATAGGTATCGTGAGACCAAATGCATAAGTACCTACATATAAGTTCTTATTGTGCATGCTCTTATTGTGGAACACAGTTACGCAAATGGTGTAATTTGCATTCGGCGATACACGGTTGGTTATCTGTAAGGCCCATCAAAACTCCATACTAATACTAATTACAAAACGCAATCATAACATATGCATCGCATATGACAATCTCGAGCTATATTCTACTTACATTTATTTAAATTTATAATTGGATAATACCGACTCCATAATGGACTTGTTTGTAATAAACATTCAACTCCATATTGAGTGTTTGTAATCAATGTCAAGTACGGATTTACAGATTTCCTTATTTCTGATTTGATCACGTAGAAAAACTCCGAGCATATAGCGCTCTTCATCGCTCGCTGAGTGATTCTGAGCTTTCTTGTGAGTTAGCGACCGTATCTCATCACATCACGCTCGAAGACTGGTCGAAGACTTTGGTCTTTAGGCTCGCAGGGATTTTAGAAGAGGAAACATATCGAAGCATCCCAAATGGTGCTCTGTCCTAACCAGTGTGCTTAGTCTAAGATCGGAGCACTCGAAAACGAACTCGAAAACTATTGATCGAATCACAAGTGAATTCAGAGCAAAATGAACTCAAATACTCGTATTTTAAAGTCGTAATTCCATAGTTCGAATATGTATTTTACAACATTTCTGCTTGGGGCGCTCGTTGTGTTCGAATGCTGAATGTATTGGCGAACTCAAACCTTAATACATGCCAATTTAGGTCTATTTTACTCTGAAATCGATCAATAGTTTTCGAGTTCGTTTTCGAGTGCTCCGATCTCAGACTAAGCACTCTGACTACTTACCTGTGGATTTTGTGTCACAAGTTATTGTAGTGAGTGTAATGCGGATTAGAAACTCTATTATGTTAGAGTGTGTTTGTTTGTTGATTTGTCCTTCAATCACGTAGCTACTTATCGACACGATTTTTCGCATGGGTAAATAGACCTGCAGAGTAATATAATACTACTTTTTCCCTCGAAAACAACGATATCCCACGGCGTATCATGCTAATTTTCAGTCTTACAATAACGCCGCAACAGAGTTGGGATCGATGTGATTTTTTGCAAAGGTATAATTGAGCACCTGGTGAGTGACATAGGCTACTTCTTATCCCGGGAAAACAAATAGGGATTTTTAAGAAACTTAAATCCACGTGGATGAATTCATCGGCTAGTTGTTGTATAAACGCCCTTTGTTACAGAATCCGCCCACAGACCCCAGCGGAAGTGGTCGACGGGTGCGGAGTGTGCGCGCGGGCGGGGGGCGCGGCCGGCGACGGCGGCATCGCCCTCGGCTCGGAGCGCGCGTTCACCTTCGACTACACCTTCGAGCCGACGGCGGACCAGCAGCAAGTGTACGACACCTGCGTCAGGAAGCTGGTGGAGGCCGCGCTCGATGGATACAATGCCACGGTGCTCGCGTATGGACAGGTTAGTGTGAACGATCCTTAAGACTAGTATCCTTTGTAGTTTGGTTTTACAGGTCCTCCCGCCTATACCGTACCCTGTCTTATATCACCTCCAGCTTGGTTAGACGTTCATTTTTAAATACACCTTCGAGCCCACGGCAGGCCAGCAGCCAAATGCCTCCACCAGCTTCCTAACACAGATGTTAGGAAGCTGGTGAAGGCCGCGCTCGATGAATACAGCGCCTCGGTGCTCGCATACGCACAGGTTAGTGTGAATGAATATATCTTTGTCCTTAAGACTATATCGTACACTGTCCTATATCCTACCGGCTACCAGTCCAGTACCGGTCCAGCTCGGTTACACGTTCATATTTGATTACGCCTTTGATCCGACAGCAGACAAACAGCAAGTGTTCGTGTGTTATGAAGCTGACGGAGGCCACACTATTTGGGTACAGTCTACATATACATACATCTTCTACTATATACATCTTCATCCCTCGAGACTCGTTTCCTAGACGGCTTTATAGTGGTTAGTTACTTATCGCTTAGTTAATTGTTTAGCGTCGACTTTATTTACTTTCGAGACCACCGGCGCCTGATGTCAACAATGCCATAGAGCACGACTTTACAATGAAAGACTTTATTCAATGACATGAAAATTACGAGAATCTGAAAATTTATGCTCGCTAATAATGCGTGGGAGGCGTGAATTGTGTCATAAATCATCACAATTTTCAAAACTAGTACGACGACCTTCTGCCACACGAGTAGTAAATCTACAGAGGGGAAGCTTCCACAAGCGGCCCGCTGTAGGTATACTCACACAAACACACTCACCAACGGTTCACGGACGCGCGCTCGTTCCACTAACCGGTACAGTTGGTGACAAACATGCGCATATGTGTGAGTGTACCTACAGCGGGCCGTTTACTAGAAGCTTCCCCTCTGTAGGTACTCTGTGCTTCTGCCTTGCTTCCGGTGCTACGGGTGAAATCATACCGACTGCAGTTTCATTATAAATATTCTGACCGAAAACGATTCTACTAGTCTACATTATTAAGAGCTTAGCTAATGCCTATGATTGAAATACTTGTGTGTAATTAAACTTACAATTTATTTAATTAACTACTAACTTAAGTTTCGACAACTAAATTCATCCCTTTGCACCCCCGAGTGAAAGAATAGAAGTAGTAAGAATTTACTAGATACTTTCTAAATTTTCAACGAATTTTCGTTGCATTCATAGACTCCATTAAACAATATCGTTTAAAAACCGTTTTATATTTTTATCTACACCCATGCTTTAAATCCTCTATTAAAGATTCTGAAACAGTTAGCTTATTGCCAACATTAAAACACCCAATGTCCTAATAACCATTACATCATCCAAACGGATGATGTTATTTTGTACTGAATTTCATAACAACACTCCTTTGTTTTTTTTTTTCAATCCCTTCATGCGCAAAGAGTTTCAATATACAGCCACATTCATTGCTTGATGCGCGGTATCTGTATGAATTTCAAAAAAAGAACATTTTCGTTTACACGCGTTCTGACTACGTCGCGCGCCGTAAAAAAATTAAGTTATTCGAATCCCCGCCATTTTTCTTCGATATTTTTATTGTTACAAAAAATGAGCGATTCAAGTTTTAATAGCACACCGCCAGATATTTTAAACGCTGCAAAAGACATTTACAATAAATTACTACCGGAAAAATCAAGAACGCGTTATGAAAAAACGTATCAAGATTTTATGAATTGGAAACTATCAAAGGGTTCATCATCATTTTCTGAAGAAGTACTTTTAGTTTATTTTCAAGCTTTATCAGAGAAATTTAAATCTTCATCCCTATGGACCTTCTACTCAATGCTCAAAAGTACACTGAGTATTAATCACAACGTGGATATCTCAAAATATTCAAAATTAATTACCTTGTTGAAACGTAAAGGAGAAGGCTATACAGGGAAGAAATCGAAAACGTTTTCACCTGATGAAATAAATAGGTTTTTAAGCCAAGCGCCTGATCAACTATATCTAGCGATAAAGGTACGTTAGTTACTTACTTCATTATAATGTTATTTTTCTTGTGATATGATGAATAAATTACAATATTATTCTTTCAGACTGCGCTAATATTCGGAACCATGGGCGCATGCCATACAAAATGTAAATTACTACTAAAATAAATAATTCTTTCATTAATTCTTAGTTTATTTGTATATTAGTAATGGATGATATTAGGTTACTACTAGGACTGGCTGTTTTAATGTTAGCAGTAAGCTAACTGTTTCAGAATCTTATAGAGGATTCATATTATGGGTGTAGATAAAGTCTTGTATGCAACTGTTGATAATTAGGTATTAAAACACTCGTGTGATACTATTATCACACTCAGCTTCGCTTCGTGTGATAAACCCACATTCGTGTTTTAATACCCCTTATTACACAACAGTTGCATAAATAACTATAAATATCATATTAAAACCTCTGAGTACGTATTATAATAATCCTTCATCATCATTTGATTACGTAGTCTTAACAATGCATAATATATCCCTACTCGTAGGTATGTACATACCTACACAAGACCATCAAACTAAATGCACCATTGCATTGCACAGTTCCCCCACGTTTGTTTGAAAGGCGACCGGCGCCGACTTAATTAAAGGCTTCGCGGTTGCTGTTATACCCTCACCTTTTACCTTTGAGATCTGCAATTGCTTTTTAACTCCTCCATCGAGATGAAAGCGAAAGTGAGCAGCGAAACAATGGAAAGGTTCTAGTCTACTATTTTAATGATATCCATCTCTATATTGTGTTCATAGTTGTGTTGATGCGTTCGGAGCAAAGCAATCTTTGACATTAGTGAGATTAATTTTCATACATTGTAGATAGATGCTTGACCATAATCACAGTGATTATGTGACCTAAGATGAAATGCGTTTGCCTAAAAGATGCCTCTTCAAGCTTGTTTTAAATTTAAAGATACCCAGATACAAAATATACAGACTATACTAGTGGACCCGGCAGACTTCGTCCTGCCCGGTGACAAACACACGCACAGAAGATATATTACGTACTAGCGGTCCGCCCCGGCTTCGCCCGTGGTACATAATATATAGCCTATAGCACTCAGGGATCGCGTACATATATCCAACAGTGAAAGAATTTTTGAAATCGGTCCAGTAGTTCCTGAGATTAGCGCGTTCAAACAAACAAACTCTTCAGCTTTATAATATTACTTAGTATAGATTACTTAACTACTAGGTACATAACTAAATTCAATTTCAAACAAAAGTCCTCTGTTAAAGACAATGCATGGTAGAAATACACGACCAGCGTCAAGTTTGGGATTCTGTCATTATGCGCTGAACCTTGCGTAAATCGGTTATTTAAATGAATTGCGGGAACGGCAAATGGGCACAAAAATGCAATGATTCTTGTTCGAAAATATCGCATGTTCGCATATGACTTGCAATACAGATCGTGACTTACATGTTACCTATATTTGGATCAGAGAGATTTTCTATAACGACAAGATAATCTCAAGGAGAACTGATCCATTTGTTAGATTTTTGGTACCTACCATTATTATAAAATTGGATTTTTCCGAAAGAAAATATTCACGCCTTGTTCGGTCAGTCGCTCGTAGCTGAAACGTCCGCCTGCCGGCTGCCGTATTGCCGGTCGGCACGCAACCGGCGTCAACGTAATTAAGTCGACACTCGAACAATTGCCTTGCCGACTGTAGCTCGATGTAATACGGGGTTAGGGAACTCCGCATTAAGTTTGCAGAACTGCAAAATAATACGTATAGGCCATAGAAATATTACTATCAAGGATAGAACGGCGAAATGGGAGGAAATCACGTCCCAATTTGTATGCACGGTTGTGCATAAATTTCCAAAATCACACTCAGTATGCACCGAGTTTGGACGTAATTTATTTGTTTTAGTGCACAAAAATAACAATGAAAATGTCATTTTGCGCTATTTCGAACTGTAAACACAGAAGTTCTGAAATAAATAAATCGCAAAAAAGAGGTATTTACTATCACACGTCATCGTCGTCGCGTCGTCATCAACTGATAGATGTCCACTGCTGGACATAATTAGGTCTCTTGTACGGACTTCCACACGCCGCGGTCAATCCTATCACGCGTAAGTGTTTATTTTGGCATGCGTAAATAATTCTTAGTAAATAGTGTTGATCACCAATCTGCACTTTATATGTTATTAAAAGGAGATTGACCAAGTGACTATGAACTCTAGAGTCGCTATCAAATCTATCGTGTCTCAATAAAATTGAACTTAATTATTAGTTTGGTTTTAGTACTTTTAATTAAACATAAAAATTCATTTATAATTCTCCGCATTTCGGAGCAATACGGTAATGAATTATCTCTAAAATAAGCATTTTCTAAACTGTTATTATGCTGCTAACTTACGTTTTACTGAAATAGTTCACTTTATTAAGGTATTCCAGTATGTTATTCATTAACACAATTGCTTCCAAGATTGATAGTTAACTTATTTAGAATTGGTAGATTCTACAATGCTGCGTCACTGAGAAATATTCATACCTAACTATAGCGGACCCGACAGACGTCGTCCTGCCCGCTATTAGCGCCACCTACCGGGTCCAATTTTTCTACTTACAAACGTTCCTCTTGAATCACTATCTAAAAAAAAAAACCGCATCAAAATCCGTTGCGTAGTTTTAAAGATTTAAGCATACATAGGGACAGAGATGGCAACTTTGTTTTATACTATGTAGTGATAACGGTAGCAAACCTTCAATAGATAAAGGGTTCCAGATCCGTTATTCTCAAACTCAGTGGCGATTAAAAAATAAAACCCTCTGAGCTTAGTTGA
The DNA here is from genome assembly GCA_920104075.1 of Melanargia galathea. NCBI lineage: Eukaryota > Metazoa > Arthropoda > Insecta > Lepidoptera > Nymphalidae > Melanargia > Melanargia galathea. The sequence goes on along the minus strand of OV049859.1, from coordinate 4,332,210 downwards.
CATAATATATTTTTCATCCATTGAAGATTTGATAAGGGCATAAGATTGAGACCATCTAAATTAAAGTAGGTAAATGAAATAAAACTAAAAAATAATTAAGTATATAAAGCAAACGGTTTAATCAACAAATAAAGCATTCATTCATAAAATATATACAATTATACATACATTAAAACATTCTACAAAATATATCAACCACTTATGATAAAAATAGCTTTATTATTTTAAACTGATTTTTCGTCAGAAAAATCCACTCTAGTATTTTAGGACTCTTTTTAAGTCTTGGCATACGAGCGGTCAATTTATCGATTGTCTAGTTTAGATTCAGACTCTGAGGTGGCCATACCATGTTTTTTAACATAGATTATCTCTTTTTGTTCTAGATAACTCCTGCATAATTTAATAGATATTTCTGGACGGCAACGCGACCAAACAACTTAGCTGATATTGATCTTAATCATCTTTTTACTGTAGTCAATGATACCTGTTTAAATCGAGATTTATTAACTTCAGCGCGGATTTCCGGTGCCCGTTTCCTTGTATCGAGTTATAGTGCTATCAACACAATTCTTCGACAACTTAAGCTGAGGCAACGCACGTTTGAATTTGTCTTCGTTGAATAAAACAACTGGCAGATCGCACTTTAGTATTAATTTCGCACACTTTCCCATTTTAAAACGTCTTGTGACTGTAGAAACTGCAAGCTTAGATTATGTATTTACAGCTATGGTTTAAATCCTCTATAAAAGATACTGAAACAGTTATTGCCAACATTAAAACACCTAATGTCCTAATAACAATAATATCATCCAAAGGAGTTTTATTATGAAATTCAGTACAACATTATCTGTATATCCACTTGGATGATATGGTTAATAAGATGGGCTGTTTTAATGTTAGCAGTAAGCTGTTTCAGATTTTTTTATAGAGGATTCATATTATGGGTGCAGATAAAGTCTTGTATGCTATACATTGATATTTAGAAGACACTCATGTGACAAACCCACATTTGTGTTGTAATACCCCATAAAACAACCAATAGTTGCATAAATAACTATTATGGTCAACTCCATAACAACTTAAGTAACAAATATATTTAAGGAAGCTAAAATAATCCTGAATTTGTCAATGCGAAAAAAAGAACTAAAATGAGCAGATCATACACATACTGAGTACCATCTGGCTTATGCTCAGCACCCTTAGGTCTGTTGAAACAATATACGTTTATAGCATGGTAACTGAAAAGTATAAAAATATAACTGAATGACTTCTTAGACATTCGTTAATAACCATAGAATATGCAAGTGTACAGATTTCTTTTCTATTATATTTATTTTGGCCTACAATGTAGTATATCAAACTATATACACATCTTTCATGTAGATAATAAATAATGTTGAATACTTGAGTTTTTGTATGAATTATTGATTTTCCACTTTGAATTCCTGGGGGCGGGGGCTATTTTCTTATTGATCTGATCATCAGTAAGTTAGAAAATAAAGATTTATTATTAACCCCCCACGAATTCAAACTGCAAAAGTAATAATTCATATAAAAATTCAAGTATTCAAAATTATTTATTCATTTTCGTAAGAATATTCATCAAATATGCTGTCTAAAAATTGGGCCGGCGCTTGAATATCATTATGCCGACCCCAGCTCAGATACCAGGTGATAGTCATTACATGTGCACAACACCCCACCGTGCGATTGCCTACTAGGCAGCTACAACAGTAGCCTGAAATAGCTCTCAGTGTGTTTGCATTCTCTTCATTTCTATTAATTAACAGATACGTGTAGTATGTTCGGCTGCTGACGTGTCGAGACTTTATTCTGCCACGCAGGAGATAGTTGTTCACGCCCAGAATCAAAGGTAGATCATCTTCAATAGACTCATTTATTTGCACAACATATGTTCCATTTTGACGTATATGCTCGCCGTAATACGATCTCGCCTGTTTAAGCTGGTACGTTCCGACAGCAAACCTTTTTAATTGTTCTAAAGTAAGCCTCGGAAACTGCTCCAAGTGAGGGTGGTTACCATCTATGTTAAGGAACATAGTTCGCCTTCTATTCAACTGGTCCCTAACTACAATATCAGCTAAGTGATTGGGCATATGTAATCTTCGCTTAGCTATTTCTAAATATTCATGATATTCATCTTTATCTGCAATCACTGGGTGAAACTTATTTGATATAGCACAGCCAATACGGAAGTCTTCCATAAGATGTTTTGCAGCCCTATTGAAAAAATCTTGGCGAAATAATTTAAAATCGCGTTTTATTCGACCATTTATTACTTCAACCACCCACCTACACATTGTTACACAACGAGACCTATTTGCCTGTTCTGTAGTAAGTTGATGGTGACCTTCTAATAAAGATTCAGGCATATGTGTTTGATACCCATACTCCTGTAGCTGCGCAACCACATCTCTAAATCCCCTGTCTAGTATAAAAATATCACCTTCACGGAAGTATGAGCGCATGACCCCGTCAGATCTGCTGAACTCTTTGCTCATTATTGAGGCATCATTAATAGTTGCATTATAAGGGCCTAGACAATCTAAAATATGGCCATCGCAGCACACAATCATAAATGGCTTGACAAGATTTGCAAACTTATGCAAGCTATAGGTCTGCTTCTGAAATAAATAATTACTACTACTTTGAACATAGACATAAGTCGCGTCACAAATAGTGATAGCCGGTTTGGTTTCTATAGGCATTGTACTGTTTCCATACAGCCCTTCCGGTATTATAGTGTTTCTAGCTGCCACTTCACTCACAGTCATATGACGAAGTCCTAAATGAAGGGGCACAAACTGTTCAGTTAAAGCATTCCTTGCTTTATTCATATACCGTTCTAAGGTAGTTCTTGGCATGTCGAAAAGTCCAGTCAATCTCTCATTACTGTCCCCCGTCCTTAATTTAGTTAAATAAATACATAATGCAACACTTGCGTCTGGTACTTCTTCGTACAATTGTGGTATGCTGTTTAACAAACTATAAAATTGGGCAGCATCCAAACCTAGCCAGTAGTGGCATAGATGTGATGGGATGGAATGAATATTTCTAAAGTCGATTTTGTTTAGTGAAATATTCCCTAACATAGAAAGCAGGTTATCCATTTGGGAACTAGTAAAATCTGCATGACTTGTTTGTATTCGGTCCCAAAATTCCCAGTTCATATGAAGGTTACATACACGAGCACAAGGTGGAATGTAAATTCTATGGAGACTTAGAATTGTTTCCTTCATGATTCTTGGAACTAGGTGAAGTTCACCATTTTCACAATCTGGAAATAAACAGTGTCTTGATGTTGAAGTAACACGTTTATAATTTCTTGAGGTTATTCTTGGCTCATGCCTCCTTTGTGGCTGAATTAAACTCTCCTGTGGAAGTGGTGGTGGCTCAGGAATCCGTACAACTTCTGCTTCAGCAGTAACAATTTCTCGATTCACATCCTGTTGCAATTGTCGCTGTATAACTCGTCGAGCTGCCATCCAGCATGCTCGGCACACTCTTTCTAGATGTGGGGCCTGAAAAACACAATTCATAGTTTCAGTTTTTTTTAGTTTTAGGCTATTTCAAATTGCATTAATTTCTGAATTTACTACTGAGCATGAATACTTAGTTTAATTGAATTTTTTTTATTGACCATGTGTAACGAGTAACTACCAACCGAATTTACAATCGAGTTTACAATCAAATTCTTGCAGAGTGCAAAACTATATGTTACACATTGCAACATGCACTTAGACTAGTACTGATTCAATGCATACTTAATGACTGGTCACCTATGGACATACATACCCAGCAATGTAGAACCTCCTTAAAAAAGTTCTTATCATTTATTGTTATAAATATACATATGCTACTCTGTCATTATGTATTAAATAGGTAAGTATAAAATACATACCAAGTGTGGAGATATCCAATGCAGAATGATAGTTCTTTCATCAGAGTCTGGGTGCACTCTTGATGAACGTGCACGTAGTATGGATGTGCCACATGCATAACACACACTTGTGTGTCCAAATAACGCAGCTGGTTCTGGCCCGGCTTGGAGAGCATTTTGTAAACAAGCAAAACACTCCATGCATATGAGACCTTCACGTGAAATCTGTCAAATCATCAATATTTCCATTATTAACTTCAAAAGCAATTTACGATTAAATATGTGTTCTATAATAATCATAAAACTAGAATATTCTATAATACTTAATGAACTGAAATTATTATTGAATGATGATGCATAATGACTACATATTATAAAACAAAGTCCCTCGCCACATCTGTTTATCTGTCTGTTTGTGATAAATCATGTGTAGTGTTTGAACACTACTGAACAGATTTTCATGCAGTTTCTACCAATAGACTGTGTGATTTATGACGGTTTAGGTATATAATTTGTTATTGTTTTCTGTTAACTGGTTAGAATATGACATTAATAATTGTTGAAAATGTTGGAAAAAAATCAAGCCGTCTGGGAGCTTTCATCAAGAACACTGCCTATTTGAGATATAACAAAACAATGGTGTGATAGTAGCAGGTAATTACTACCCGTGCAAAGCCGGGGCAAGTGGCTTGGTGCTTTAAATATTAGTGTTATATAGCATTAGCATTATACTAAGGTATCAGTGACTTAAAACTAGCATTTGATCCCTGCGAGAAAATTATAAATATATTAACTGCATGAAAAGCAATTTCATAACCGTAACCATCTCACAAACTGAATAATTATTACTTACTGGTGTAGGTGAAATCCAAGAAGCTAGAATATTGTACATTTCATCATTAACTTCCCTCAACGGCTGCCAGCGCAAATATCGCAGTCGGAGGGAACAATTAATACATCGATGAGATGGATTTTCCATAATTAACTAATATTTAGGAGTCTCGGTCTCACTTTGTCTTTATAATAAACACGATAACTTAACTAATGGAGTCTCTGTCTCGGTATCACGTTGTCTTTTAATACTTAAACACGATATCTTAACTAATGGAGTCTCTGTCTCGAAATCACGTTGTCTTTTAATACTATAATAAACACGATAACTTAACTAATGGAGTCCCTGTCTCACTTTCACTTTGATTTTGATTCAGTTACTATTCAACTAATTACAGAATGAAATAAAAACGAAATAATACTCAATATTACCACGAGTTCAAAACATAGGAACAAACAATTTTGAAGTAACTTGTGTCAAGACGTCTTGTTTGACATTAGGGATGTCAAGGGATGAATAAAATCGATCTTATACAACATCGATCACTTGATCACTTGATCTTATACAACATCGATTAAGTGATCGATGTTGTATAAGAAATCGATCGAAGTAAAGAAGAGAGAAGAAAATCGATCGCAGACACCCAGAAATCGAGATTACATTTTTGACATGATAGCGTGTTTTAACCGCACGCACTAAAAAACATGACTCATTGTCACGTTTCACCTAGCCAAGCGTGCAAACGAGAGCGCGGAACAAGTGATAGAGAAGGAAATGTTTTCTTATGACGATATCACGTAACATTATCGTTCGTAAACCGACTTTACATACAACCATTTTTTTTTACCCTATTATGTGAGTATTTATAAGAAGTTCTAGTTAAAAACTATATAATATCGATTATTTTGAGTAATATTTTACTATCAATAAATATCAAAAAGATCACTGTGGCCTCGATTTTTGAGTGGTGTTGTTGTTTTTTGTTATAAAAATATCAAAAGAAAATAAAAAATCGAATATTGATTTTTGTGAGATCGATCTTCTGGACCTCGATTTTATTTGTCGAAGTCGATGTCTTAACAATCAATCTTCGATTTGTTTCCGTTCTCGTTTTGAAAATCAAGGTCCCGATGATCAATTTTTAAGAAAACGATGTTCTGAACCTCGATTTTTTTTTGAATACTTAATTGGTATTTGTTTTGTAATGGAAATATCAAAAAAAGATCGATTTTGTGACGATTTCGCAAACACCAGTCTTCGTTTTTTTTTACACTTACTTAATAAATAATTAACGGATATCGATAAAATAATATCAGTCAAAAGATAAGTTAGACGATATAATCAGGAGTAAGAATTCAAATGACACAATACATTTCTAAATTATTTTAAAAGTAGGTACCTACTAATCGAAACTCAAAGCACGACATCATCTTATTCGGTCTAAATTAATCGATTCTTTGATCCGTCACTATTTCGGTAATGGCGACTAAAGCCTGTGTACAAAATGGACAATACAACTACTTTTATTTCGGTCAGTTTTTATCCGGAGAATTTGTTATTTCGTAATATTTTAAAAAAACTTTTTAATTAAAAAGAAGAATTACTGATTTTATAAAGTAGTGACACGAAATTTTGACAGTGACTCCATCAAGGGGCATTCTCCTTTATCTATTTTTTTTAAGCCACATCATTTTACCAAGTAAGTTATCTAGGACGATGTAAAGGGCCTGCAGTATCGTGTAACGACTACTATGAAACGCCGCGCGTGAAGGCTAGCGTTAATTGCTTGTGTATATTCAGTTTATAATTACGTTTTTATTAGCCATTGGAATATTTTGCAATTCAATACCTACCTAACGTCCTACATGAGGAACAAAAGCTTACTTTGCATTATACCACAAGAAATCTAGCAAGCGAGTTAATAAAAATAAAGCGAAATAATCATTTTGTTCATTGTGTATCATGGGACATGGACTTGTTCTGATTCACGTGTGCTTCTATCAAATATCTGATAATTCGCACATACTAAATAGCTTCTTTATCATGTTTCAATCGTAGGTTTTGTAACAGAATATGTAATGGTACTAAGGATTTGCGCCGTTTGAATACGTTTAATGGTATTGTGGCTATCTCCACATAAAGCACCAGATACCACACAAACCACACACAAAGGATCAGCAAACAATCGCATAAGCAACTCGCAACGATCAAACTAGCTGCCGATACGCGCTCAGTGCTCTCATAACTAAAGTAGCCCTATACGCCACGTGGTCCTGAAACGCGCAAGCAATGTTCCACTTCCAGAGCACTATATACAAGTTCCGAGATACGATCGGAGTAGCGGATACAACACTAGCCCACAGGAAGGTTCCTATTGTTACGCTCGAGCCCATATCACTATAGTTTATATCTCTACCCATGGAGAATTGGGGAGGTCTTTTTGACGTGATAACGTCTTATAAATCAATGAACGACTACACGCACAGAAAAGGATGACTCATCCATCACGTACCGCGAGCGTGTGAGCGCGGAACTATAAAGCGTTCGGCTTGTGACACATCTATCTCTCTTTGTTTTCTTATGACGTTATCACGTAAAACTATCGTCCGTAAACCAACTTTACAGACAACTAATATTTCTTTAAATTTTAATTGGCTATAATCGTACCTCGTGAACATACGCGACATCGTACCAGAAGTCCAGAACGCTAAATTGCTTGGCGGCATTGCTTTGCCAGAAGGGTGTTAACTAGCCACGACTGACGCCTCCCACCAGACTCAGAACAGAGACAATTTATAAATTACTAGCTGTTGCCCGCGGCTTCGCCCGCGTGAATTTCGGTTTTTCACAAATCCTGAGGGAATCGTGGATTTCTGGTTCCTGTTCCCGCTCCCTTTTCCAATCTTTATACTTACTTTCAAGGTAGTTTGCTATATTGATCTACCTATAGCTGTAGATTTGGGTTTTTTCAAAATCCCGTGGGAACTGTGGATTTTTTCAGGATAAAAAGTTGCCTATGTTTTAAGTCAGGGCATTATCTCCATTCAAAATTTCAGCCAAATCTGTTCAGTAGTTGCGACGTTATAGAGTAACAAACATCCAAATATCCGCACTTTCACATTTAGATAATTATTTAATTTAACTAAATAGCTTTACATTATTTATTTATTTATTGAGTTATTTATTTATTAATTTAGTATTTATTTAATTGCCTTCGGCTACCAGAGGGCGCAGCTGTCGTATCGAGATTTCGCCTGCGGCCGTCAGAGGTCATTGCAATTGCTTCGAGTTTCCAGCTCCGGCCGCAAGAGTTTTGACTATAAGAGCCAGAGGGCACTGCAATCGCTTCGAGTTTCCGGCTTAGGTCGCTAGAGGGCGCTGCGATCATTTTTAGTTTCCAGTTTTGACCGCACGAGGGCGCTGCAATCACTTCAAGTTTCTGGCCTAGGCCGCCAGAGGGCGCTGCGATCGTTTTTTAGTTTCCAGTTTTTGCCGCAAGAGGGCACTGTGATCGTTTTAATTTCCAGTTTTGGCCGCAAGAGGGCGCTGCAATTGTTTTGTAGTTTCCAGTTTTGGCTGCTAGAGGGCGCTGCTATTGCTCCAAGTTTCCGGCTTAGACCGCCAGTGGGCGCTGAGATCGTTTTTAGTTTCTAGTTTTGGCCGCCAGAGGGCACTGCGATCGTTTTTAGTTTCCAGTTTTGGCTGCTAGAGGGCGCTGCTATTGCTTCAAGTTTCCGGCTTAGGCCACCAGAAGGCGCTGTGATAGTTTTTTAGTTTCCAGTTTTGGCCGCCAGAGGGCGCTGCGATCGTTTTTAGCTTCCAGTTTTGGCCGCTAGAGGGCGCTGCAATCGTTTTTAGTTCCCATTAAAACTTCCATCCCCTATTTTACCACCCTTAAAAGCAGATTTTTCAAAATAAAATTTACAGAGTTTTATTATTTAAAACTCATAATCTAAATGCCGATTTTCAGGTTTGTAACTTTAAAAACATAGGACATTCATAAAAAATTTCATCCCCTATTTTACCACCCTTAAGGGTAGATTTTCCAAAATTACTTATACAGGTTTTTATCATTTAAAAATTACAATTTCATATCCTATTTTCATATCTGTAACTTCAAAAACATAACCTTCCAACCCCCATTTTACCCCCTTAGGGGAGGATTTTCGTGAAATATTTTCCAGGCTAATATCTAAGCCCTAGAATTAACCTACCTTCCAAATTTCTAGTTGATAATAGCAAAATTATAATTAAAACTTCCCATTAAAACTTTCATCCCCTATTTTACCACCCTTAAGGGAAGATTTTTCAAAATAAAATATACAGAGTTTTATTATTTAAAACTAATAATCTAAATGCCGATTTTCAGGTCTGTAACTTTAAAAACATAGGACTTTCATACAAACTTTCTACCCCCATTTTACCCCCTTAGGGGAGGATTTTAGGGATACTAAATAGCCTATAACCTGCCCCAAATGTTCGACAACCAAATGCAAAAAGAATTTTTCAAATCCGATCGGTACTTCCAGAGATTAGCGCGTTCAAACAAACAAACAAACAAACAAACAAACAAACAAACTCTTCCGCTTTATTATATAAATAAATTATAAAATCCCAAATTGCCACTGCCAGGAATCAAACCTGGCACCTCCCACTTATAAGACCACAGCGCTCACCATGCGCCAGGGAGGTCGTCGAATTCACAAGTTTTCGAGTTCAGGCCATTCACGAGCTAAACAGTTACTGGCAAACGTATTGAGCCGTAATACTGCATGTTCCATTATTCACTCTCCGTGTATTGTGTCGACAACTGACAACGCGAGCGCGCTGCGGAAACTTACCCGAGCTCATGAATAAGCATGAGGCGCGAGATACCTATTGAGTGCAGCCGTATTAGCGTCTGTCTGGTGTCGCGTGCACGATCATAACAGGACCGAGCAAACGCGATCCGGACTTACCTACAAGATTAGTTCGTTCCTACTCGTAATTCAGGCCTACAGACGAAGTTCTGTTATTTTTCATAGTCCATGTATTGAAGTAGGTATACAAAAGTGGGTGGTTATATTATTATTCTTTCTTGCTGATGTCCGCGCTTTGAGGGATGTGTGGGTTGATTTTCCGGGAAAATTTCCCTGTTTCCATCTCCACAATGGAAACTGTCTCCGTGTTAACTCCGAGTTAAATTAATTTTGCCCTCACGGATTTTATATTCTGAGCAGGAACCCTAAATATTACTGGCTTAAAGATCCTAGATCCCAGAACCTAGATCGCGTATTGTGTAATCCTCTACGTTTCTGTAAAATTTCCATCAAAATCGGTTCAGGCGTTCCGAAGATTACCCCGGACAAACAAGACCACAATCCAATAAGAACAATAAGACAAGTCCAAATAATCATATGAGCTTAATGATAAGGAGCAATTATTTCCAAAGCACAGACAGACACTTCCATTTCATTTATTTGCATAGATTGCCTTTTGACTCTACAAAAGTATCGAGTGTAGGCAGAGCGTATCTATTTCGGGGGAAAAAAGAAAAGACCGCTTGGCTTTTCTTTTCTTTTTCTTTTTCAGTTTGACTGCAGTGAAGTTAATAAAAGAAAAGATACAATAGCGTAGTGAAGAGAATGCGGAAACGAACCATATTTTATAATTTATATTATGATGCCACACAATTTTGCTCAACTTAAATTATTTAAACATTAAACCTCAAAAGTTTTTTGCCTATTGTTCATAATAGGCAAAAGATAGTTCAGGACAAAGGCCTAATCGTAACTATAGCATAGCGTAGCATCCACCAGAGTACCTATTAAGGGACATAAGCCTTAGAAATTTATTGGAAACTTCAAATAACAGCCAAGATAAATCAACTTTTTCATTTTTAAGCGACTTCCAAAAAAGAAGAGATTCCTAGAGTTTTTTTTTTACAAAATAAAATATGTACAGTAGGTGTCTTTATTTGGGAGTAGGTAAATATGGGCTTAGAAAAACCCTCTACTGGAACTAATTACAATAGTAAACCTGATATCCTAAGGCCTCCTTGTTAACCATAGAAACCTAATACTTCCCCTAAGCATGTAACAGCTCAACCCAAAGCACTTCCAGCTAATGTCTACTCGAATAAAGATCAGCCAAGTGAACCGTAGAATGCGGAATATAGGCACAGATATAGGTGTGTATAAGCGCCATATAATATGTACATATGTCTGTTTGTCACGTTTTCCTTGCTTTGTTCCACATTCTATTCAGATGGGAAATAATGCTGCGATTCTAATTATTCGAACGTTTTGTTGGTAAATACATGTGCTTAGTAACAATGTATAATAGTTGCTTGTGTCAAAAACTTTCTTATTGCTGAGCTGAACAATTTTTTTTTCCTTACATTAGATCATGTTTTGTAAACGTTTTGATAACAGTCAACTTAGTTATAAAATGTTGACGAATGGAAAAACTTTCAAGATTATTTTATTCATCTACACTCTACAAGTTAGCCCTTGACGATATCACCTGATGGCATAGTGACGATGCAGTCTAAAGCGGGCTAACCTAAAAGAGATATCCATACATACCTTCATGTAGATTCAATTAACGATTGAAAAGTAATTGTAAAAGTTTATTTGAATAAAAAACTTTTCTATTCTATTCTAATAAGTTTCAGCATATTCAGTCGAAAAAGTGCTCTTGTTTCGCTCCGCGCTGCGCACCTCAGTCGCTATCTTAAAATGTACTATTGTGCATGTATGGTTCCAGCGATAGTTGGCGACTTGTAATTTCGTAGTATCATCGTTCAAGAAGTTCCTAGCTCGGTGTTGTATTCGTGCTCGTAGCTATGTTATAACGCATGCCGTTATAATCCAAATAAAGTCCGATAACCGTATAGCTGATACTGGTTTTCCTTCTGACCCATTACACGGCTCCTTTTTCCAACCTTTATACCTACTTTCAAGGAAGTTTGCTATAGTAATCTACCTATAGCTTTAGCTATAGATTTCGGTTTTTTCATCCCGTGGCAACTGTGGATTATTTCAGGATAAAAAGTAGCATATGTGTTAAGTCAGGGCATAATATAATTTTCAACACACTTGCTCATAAAGTAGCTCTACGTTCACCGCAATTAGGCAGATAATTACACCTATTATTCAAACTGTGACTTTTGTTTTACTATTATTCACAAGTGAATTACAGAGTTTTATTTTTAATTTATTGGTTGAGTTGGTTCCTTTGTTCTTAAAAAAGTTTCGATACAAAAAAGGTCGTATTCAATAGTACAAATAAATTAATATACCTTTTGCTTGCTCATTTCATGCAACTTCGTATATAAATAGATAATTTCAACTTGTACGTGTTTAATAAATAAAACTTTCACTCAAATATAACTTTTGTTTTTTCTGTAATAAAGAAAACTTGAAATTCTCCATTTTGTACGTGGCTAAAACGCTATCCGCGAAAAGCCAAATAAAACAAACCTCATTCTATAGTCTATGGCCGATTGCCATGTTAAGAAGCGCGCGCATAGGAAAACTGATTAATTTTTCCCGCCATTGCAAAATGCCATAGAAAACAAACCTCATTCTATATAGTCTATGGCCGATCGCACTTATATACTATGTGTGCGCGCATAAGAAATCTGATTAATTTTTCCCGCCATTGTGAGAAAATTTTCATAACTCGTTTTACTGTTGAAATTACAGTTATTTATTAATTAAAATATCTACAAGTATTAATTATGAAGAAAATTATTTATGTTGTACACCGCCCGATATATGTGAAGCCCTTAAAGTTATGGAAAGTTTACTACCTACCTGAAATATCCAAGGAAAAATATCTATTTTAGTGTTATTTTCTTCGCAAGTGTGTTGAAAAACGTCGTATGATACACGTGTGTATTGATGATTACCGTCCTCGGCTATCTTAAGACCCTCACCTAACGGCTCGGGTCTCAATATCGCCTCAGCGGTAATCACCAACATTACACACTTATACCATAATGTACTATTATCTCCATTCTAAATTTCAGACAAATCGATTCAGTAGTTGCGGCGTTAAAGAGTAACAAACACAAACATACATACACACAAACTTTCGCCTTTATAATATTAGTGTGATTGCACCTCCCTAAAACTGTATGTGAGACATATGGATCTTTATACTCATTCCGGTCTGCTAACCCCACACCGGTTCCTCCCGTGACCCATTTGGCGCGGTAAAGGTTTTAACCTCGCGTTTAAGTGTCTCGTAAGAACACTCGTCATTTCACAATGCACACGTGCCGCTGAGCGATTTTTCTCTTTCTGAAGCACTAATAAGCGTAGAGTTTCATCGATTGGTTGCAAAAACAACGTATATCTTACAAGAAATAAAATAAATTGATTTCCTAGCTGGCCTTAATCTTAAAACCATAGAACTCATGTGACAGTCGACAGACAACGCACAATGTAAACCGTTGGACCTAAAGATTTTGGAGGAAATATTTCTTGATACTCTTGGTACATCTTACAACTGCCGAACAGATCTTAATAAAATCTGGCACAAAAATAGGTTGAGCATTCGGTATACCGACAACGGTATGGTATATTTAAATCCGGGAAATGGAAGGGATTCTACGGGGTTTTTCAAAACCTAAATCCACGCGAACGAGTCGCAGGCAAAAGATAAGAAATAAAGAATTAATTAACAAAAGTAATTATGATTATAACACAGAATGAACAGACTAAAAACATCCACATTCGAGTGGGAAGATTCTAATGATCAAAGTTTTGCTCAAAGTCAAAGACTCGATATCTCTACAAAATCGTAATTGACATTCGTGAGCGTAACAATATATTATGCTAAGGTGTTGATGCCCACGTGTTGCGTTTGTATTCCAGGGACGCTCGAAATAGATTATCCTCCGTATAAATTAATGCTAATCCACATCAATATTAATTAAGTAATTACTGCTTTTGTTTGTGCAATTGAATAGTCATGTCACACAAGTGTTGGATGTAGAAGGATTATCACCATTTTTTAAAAATCTTTATGGGCATTTACTCGACTTTGACCACGATCTTTGTGATCGAAGTGTTTATTGTAAGTGATCCACATCAATATTAATTACTGCTTTGTGTATGTAATTAAGCTGTGATAGCCTAGTGGTTAGGACGACCGACTTCTAATCGGAGGTCGTGGGTTCGATCCCGGGCACGCACCTCTAAATTTTCGGAGTTATGTGCGTTTTAAAGTATTTAAATATCACTTGCTTTAACGGTGAAGGAAAACATCGTGAGGAAACCTGCATGCCTGAGAGTTCTCCATAACGTTCTCAAAGGTGTGTGAAGTCTGCCAATCCGCTTGGCCAGCGTGGTAGACTATGGTCAAGACCCTTCTTACTCTGAGAGCAGACCCGTGCTCTGTAGTGAGCCGGTAATGGGTTGATCATGATGATGATGATGATGTATGAAATTAATTGCAAAAGACAGTTGCTTGATATAGAGAGGAGGAACGCATGCCCATTTGTATTATTATGGGCATATTGAGGACAATTCACATCATGACAAACGTGACGGGAGTGTTTAAAGATGGCGCCAGAGTCGAAAAAGCTTACCACTGTCTGAAAGTAGGTACTGTAAACTACCATTTGGGAGTCTGAAACCTTCCACTACAAACCGTGTCTTTTCTTTTTTGGAAATCTTTTTAAGAAACCTTCGACCAACAGAGGACGTGCATCACTTGAGATTATGATCAAATTCTAGCTTGAGAAATATCAGAGGTGAAAATACTGAGAAACCCTAGCAATGACCGGGGACATTTTTGGGTATTGGTCCAATTTATGACAATGATTTTAGGTATGGTGTCAGAAGCTATTCTTCTATTGTATGCGTTTTGACAACTTAGCGAATATAGAATTAGGTCTTTAAAAGGAAACTCTAGCCACCAATTAAAGCGGTGTGTCCGAATTCCAAGCCGCCTACTGCCCTTCTAATTGTTTTACAAAAACGTCTCGATGACGGGCGCCGATCATGATTTGCATGCCGTGTCGCAATACGCATAGAACCACACTGTTTTGCGAAAAACATTCGTATTCTGAATGGCATATGGCTGAATTTGGTACACACGATACCTTGACAAATTATTTACAGGACCACCCACTTGATGCGCTAGTTATGTCTTTACTCTACTCTTTAGCATTGATTAGTAGTCATACGCCATTTTTTTTACTAAGTTCCTTGCCCAGAAGAAATCCATAATTGGTTAATGCTACATTCTGCGTGCATTTATGTCGCAACAGAAAAAATATGAACTTCTTCAAAAGGATATATTCGTCAGAATACGTCAGAATCGTCAGATAACTCTGTGGAGACTAATGATAAGACTGTGAAAAGTATGAAAAAACTAGAGAATGCCCGCGGCTTCGCCCGCGTGAATTTCGATTTTGCACAAATCCCGAGGGAATCGTGGATTTCCGGTTCCCGTTCCCGCTCCCTTTTCCAACCTTTATACCTACTCTCAAGGAAGTTTGCTATAGTAATCTACCTATGGCTGCAGCTATAGATTTCGGTTTTTTCAAAATCCCGTGGGAACTCTATGATTTTTCGGGATAAAAAGTTTGTGTGTGTTGTCAAGGCATAATCTATCTCCATTCAAAATTTCAGCCAAATCGGTTCAGTAGTTGCAGCGTGATTGAGTAACAAACATCCAAACATCCAAACATCCACACTTTCACATTTATAATATTAGTAGGACTAGTAGGGATGTATGGCAAAGCTTTAATTTTCACAAGATTTCATGTCTGTGTATTGTTAGGTATGTCTACGGAGTTACCTGACGATAAACCTGTTTTTTATAGTTTGATAAGAAATCCAGGATAGATCCAATACAGTTAAAATCAATCTCATCAATGTTGTAAGTTCATTAAAAATCTTTGAAATTCAAAATTGATACATTGCATCATTTTCTTTAAAAAAAAACGATTTCGATTTATTTGCTGCCAAGAGTGATTTCTTCCAAGCTTGAATTTAGTTAAACGTGACTCATTTAGCACCTAAACGTGCCTAAACGCCTCTTTTTAGGTGTCGGCCTTGCAAAAGTTGCATAACTAACGCAATTGGCAAGGACCATGTCGTTTGAGGGTCGAACACCGATTGCTTGCTCAAAGCACAGCTCAAAGCGTGGCGAATTTGAATCTATTTAGCGCTGCCGGTTAAAGTTCATGGAACTCAGGAACTAGGTACACGAATTCAATTACTTTTTCTGGTATATAAATGTTTATTTCTTCGTGGGAACATTTGTAAGACTCTATGTCCTCAATACGGTCTTAAAAAATATATTGGTAACTTGATGATGTCCGTGACTTCGTAAGCGCGGATACAAGTGTTTAAAAATCCCGTAGCAATTCTTTTCCGGGATTAAAAATATACTCTGATTTTAATTCCGTGGAATATCTACTGACGTTTTTTAATGTTACCAAAGATAAAACAGTTCCCACAACAGTTTTTCATACAAATAGCTCATTCTGTTTTAAATTGACAACTGTCAAAATTCCACCGAATTAAAAATCAGACTATAGTCTATGTCCGTCTCCCAGACGCTGGTCTTCATCTCTGCCAAAGTCAAGATTCGCGTAGTTAAGGAATTATTTACGTAGAAATGCTAAATACTTCCGAGATAAAATGTAGCCTAGATGCTGCTTGTATACCATAATCCTCTACCTGCTTGTGAATATATCGTCAAAATCGGTTAAGCTGTGCCGAAGATTAGCCTGTATAAACACTAAACAGACAGACAAACATTTAAAAAGTATATATTTGAGTTTTGCTATCGTCTGTACTATCGGTCAATTATCATATGAGATTAAAATAAAAACCTTCAGCGATATATGTATGTAGGTATGTGCTGTTTAAAAACTTCGGTAAGGGTTACCAAGGTTAGGGTGAATACCATTGGAATCTCGTCTTATTAGGCAGAAATTCGATAGGTACGTGGTATCTCCTTTGAAGCTAACCTAACGTTATCTATTTAAACTCCTTTACCATTGGACTTGTTTTTGTTGTCAGTGGAAGAAAATTAACCGAGAAAACATGCCCCAACTCACGTTTTAACAGTGTAGGCGACGTAAACTTAAGCCTACATTCAGTTGAAATGGAAACAATAGACAACATTTTATCTGTATCTATCAACGGATTTCCGGTGCTTGAACACAGAACAGAACCCTTTATCGGCTTCTTATACCCACTTATATGCGGGTTTGTGAATAGATATAGAGGATACTTCGATGTTTTCGATGTAAGTGATGAGTAGGTATATTATATATACGAGTATGTTCTAAAATCCACACGAATCAAACAAGATTTATATAAAAATTTAAGAGCTCGCTTTGAAAGTGAATATTTTAATGGAAATCTAACAAAATACAAACACAGATATTAGCATCTAGAGGGTGTCTACAAAATTTCATTGACTTTGTATGTTTAACATTCAATTAAGAATCAAACTTCGTTTGTATGGCGAGCAAGAGAAACTTCTCTTAGTTCCGCAATTTGAGTATTCCGTATGTACATACGTCAACGTCCAATGCTTGCAGAAAATAAATTTTGTCTGCGGAGTCCAAAGTCCTCTCTACGTTCTCCTGTTGGTCATATAAACTAAGGAAATTCCATTCTACACTAACTATACCTATCACAAAAAACAATAGGTAACTAATTAAAAATGTCCTTTGAATTCAAATATGATTATTAAGGTCTTTGCGGAGGTGTACTGCAATGGCAAATGTCACCGCTCACGCAACACGCATAAAGTTCTTGTAATCTTGTTCAATATCAAACTCTGTTGATAGTTGAGTATTTATACTCAATTTTCTGGCTTAATTTTTATTGGGATTATTGAAACTTTTTACTTCGTTCAGCGAGCGCTACGACTCTGTCTCCTCTACGATTTCCTCCATATCCTTCTATTCTTTACTGCCTTCCTTCACGGTGTCGTGAAGGACTTTACATTTTCCATAGATCTTTTTCCATTTAATAAATCGATAGAAATTACCAATTATCTATCGGTTTCTCGATAATATAGACTTGCCTTTTGATACAGATCCTGAAGAAATAATTTTACTGACCAGAGTAACCTAATATTTAACTATATTACGCTAAACACGCATCCTGAAAGAGTTTTGAGTTGAATGTTGATTGCCAGCTATAACAATTTAAAAATTCTATAAGAAAAGAAATCCTGTTTAGAAACCTAACGCTGAATAAGGTAATTGTCCATGTACATGCAGGCACCCAGTTTAATCAGTCATTATTGCTTTTTAACTAATTACAAAGACGTAGTAAACCCGGAATTAGAACTCTATAACAAAGGTTGTAGATCCAAATTAGAATGTGTACTTTTCGCATAATTAACTTCTAGAAGATGTACGACGACGCTATGCGCTGTCCGTAAATGGGCGGGCGGCGCGCGCGCCTTGATGTGTGACATACCGCGGCGTTTCCTACATACTAAACAGTGTGGACTGCTGTCCAGTCCATTCATTAGCGCGTGACTCTTACCTGATTAATCAACCTTGGCAATTCGGTGGTTCAGGTTGAGTCAAACCGAGTTGAATCACTAAGTTTGAATTACGTGACTTTTTCTCTGCCACCGTATAAAGTCGCGTAAAGTCAACATCATTATAATATGTATACATTGTGGGCGATTCTGTTGTACACAATCTCTAAATTTAAACTAAAATGACAGGTCTAAATATATTCCTGTCTCTTTCACAATCCTCCCTGCTGAAGGGGATAGCACTATTTTTAAACCTGTCAATTTAGTTTAGGTTTAGAGATTGTGTACAACAGAATCGGCCACAGTATCTAGTTAGTCGTTTAAATCCATGAAATGAATATAATACATCACTCAAGTCACGACAGAGTATTTAGTTAGGTTACGGTTTTAGGTTTTCATTAGAAGTAGCACGACCTTAACCTAATTTTCTGAATCGCCAAGGGCTCTATAACCGGTTCGAAACCTAGGTTAAAACCTAGTTCTTACGGATAGCATAAAATTTGAATAAAAAGTCTTTAAGAGCTTTTTAGCTGCAGAGTAAGTAGTTTTTAGTAGTAGGCAGGCTTTGAGGAATTATTATATAGAGTCGACGCCGAGACTTGGTTTTTTGTAACAAGAGTTATGGTAAACGTACCTTAGCTCACTTAGTCTGCGCGAAGCGCCTGTCGGAGCGTGACGTGTTTGAGATCTATTTAAAATCAATTAAATATGCCTGGGTGTGTACTGCAATACTGTGCCAACCACTCAAGAAATACAAGTAAAGGCCAAGGAGTTACTTTTCACTCGTAAGTTCACTGAATTATTGGTAAAACATGTAATTTAATTATGTGAAGTTGGAATTTGTCCCTATTCACCCCGTTTTACGGTACGTCACCGCACTTGCTGCCATGTTTCGCTGAAATTCATAGACTAAGAAACTACGCAGATGAGACACTTTATTTTTAACCTCCGATACAAAAACGATGGGGTGTTATAAGTATGACGTGTTTGTGTGTGTGTGTGTGTGTGTGTGTCTGTCTGTTCCACCTTAGCGCTCAAATGGGTGAACCGATTTGAATGCGGGTTTTTTTGTTTGAAAGGTGAATTAGTTGTGAATGAATTAGCTATGTTTTTAACAACTATTATCACAAATTAGTGATAAGTACAGGGACCGACAGCTTTAAACGTGCTCTCCGAGGTACGGGGGTAAAGCACCGCTAACTTCCAATGCCAGGCTTGACCTGACTTAGGTATTAAACCCATGACCTAAAAATTCGCAGTCAAGCATATCAATGGTAGACCAACGAGGCAGTTTTATTATTTTTTCGAGGTTTAATAGGTAATAGAATACCCAAGTCCCGGATAAACGTTGCTTAAGTGCGAGTTTGGGGCACATAGTGCTATAAAATAAACATTGTAAATCAAACTCTCAGATGCGATTTCTCAATAGGTAGAATATACTCAATGTGTCGCCTCTGTATTGTAGTAGTCCCATCTATGTCTCAAGGAGCGGGGCGCGCGGGAGGAGGGCTGCTGCTCGCGGTACACAGATTTTGTTAGCGTTGTCTGTTCTAGTACCTACATAATAATTCAGTGTAGGCAGGTACTCAAAGAGTAGCTTTTGGCCGCGACGTTGTCTGACTAGCTTTTGCCTGCGACTTCGCGCGGATTTAATTGTTTTTAATTCCGTAGGAAACCTTTGCTTTGCCTCAATCAATAATAGCCTAGATTACTCCTTATATGATATTTTACATACCTGTGAAAAGTTCCGTCAAAATCGGTTCATTCGTTCCGCGTCTTCCTAGTTCCGACGGACAAAAAAACGTTTGTATGGTTTAAATTCTATCGTTCTTCATAGAAAAATGCAGTTATTTCAAAATCACAGACCAGACACTTATTTTGTTCATTTCACATTTGCTATCATAATTCATTATCATAAACGTATGTGTAATATGATATCGTTAACTGTAGGTAGGTAAAGTAGCTAGGCATGACGTGCAAATATTTGAAGCCTTTTAGGAAATAGCCGTAGAACTTCAAGTCATAGGTGCTAATAACATACAAGGCCGCGTACGTACTTACGATAGGTATCTACCTACTACCTGTAGGATTATGCCGAGTTTACACACCTCGACGACGATACGAGATTTCTAATATCGAAAAACTACAATATCAGAGCAAAGTGGGTTCAAAGCCTTTTATTTTAAAGTCGTATATTCAGTACCTATTTCCAATGTTTATTTTGCAAAATTTATCTTAAAGCGCTGGCTGTAGATGTATGAAGGAACTCAAACCTTAAAACAAACTCGTTTAGGTCCATTTCATTCTGAAGTCATTGTGTTTCGATACTCAAAATCGATTAACGTTGCCGCAGGCGCAAAGCGCAAACTCGGCATAACGCCACTGTATAGACTTGCTCATGTTTGTATGTTTACAAACCGCTTAGCCTTGTTTATACGGTGGTTAGGTAATATTACAGGTTATTTTATCATCGCGGTATCTTATCTTAATCGATATATTTTCGAACTTTATTTATCGACTAGCTGATGCCAGAGACTTCGTTCGCTTGGATTCTTATAAATCTCATGTCCTATTTAATTTAACCCACTTGGGGGTGGAATTTTCAAAATTCTTGAAATACCTAATTTTTATTTTTAACTGACAATACAAATACCGATTTAGGCTGTGCGTTGATGATCAGTCAGGACAAGCGCCTCTTAATATTAGTAATAGATTTACGACGTTATAAAGGCAAAGTATGGCTCTATTGTCAACTAGACTATAACTCCTCTACAATCAATGCAATCGTAGTAAACAATTCGTAGCTGAAATCAAATTTTATTATTATGAAAGGGTAACTCTTTCTACCCATTTGGAGTACAAAGGATTTCAGTTCAGTGTTTGCCCTTTCATAATACCGTATACTTTGTCAGTTGGTGACAGGTACAGCGTGATTCGACATTTATTTTAAAACGTTTGCTATATGTAATACATTATAAGTAGCGAATTAGTATATATACTGATTTAATTTTCTGAGTAGCTTTAGTAGCTACTCAGAAAATTAAATCAGTACTAATGCTATGATATTATAGTATTAATTACCGATGATTCAATTTACTAAATCCTAAATTAAATACTAACTGTTTCTATTATCCTAACTAATATTATAATTGCGAAAGTGAGTTTGTTTGTTTGTTAGTCTTTCACGCCTAAACCGCTGAACCGATATTGTTAATGACCGAAAGGTATAAATATAGACTAGACCTCGGAGAAGAACATAATATGATACTTTTTATCCTGGAAACAGCAAAGTCATAGCGTTCTTAAAAACCTAAATCCACGGTAACTAAGTCGCGGGCATCAACTAGTAAAATATAAAAACGTTGAAAATTGATTGATGACTGCAGGTGTTGGGGTAGGTAGGTACTTGGCAAAAATGTGGAATTTTATAGAGCCACGCGAGGCGTGCACTTTTCTCCACCCTCCCTCCCACATTTACTTAAAGTATTTTAGTTACGCGTGGTGTAAAGAAATATTGTAGACTTTCAGTAACAATTAACTTCTGGACAAGTGTTTCGCGGATCGAGATCCGGACGGTTTTTTCTTGTTTTTAACCCCCGACGCAAAAACGACGGGGTGTTATAAGTTTGACGTGTCTGTGTGTGTGTGTGTGTGTGTGTGTGTGTGTGTGTGTGTGTGTGTGTGTGTGTGTGTGTGTGTGTGTGTGTGTGTGTGTGTGTGTGTGTGTGTGTGTGTGTGTGTGTGTGTGTGTGTGTGTGTGTGTGTGTGTGTGTGTGTGTGTGTGTGTGTGTGTGTGTGTGTGTGTGTGTGTGTGTGTGTGTGTGTGTGTGTGTGTGTGTGTGTGTGTGTGTGTGTGTGTGTGTGTGTGTGTGTGTGTGTGTGTGTGTGTGTGTGTGTGTGTGTGTGTGTGTGTGTGTGTGTGTGTGTGTGTGTGTGTGTGTGTGTGTGTGTGTGTGTGTGTGTGTGTGTGTGTGTGTGTGTGTGTGTGTGTGTGTGTGTGTGTGTGTGTGTGTGTGTGTGTGTGTGTGTGTGTGTGTGTGTGTGTGTGTGTGTGTGTGTGTGTGTGTGTGTGTGTGTGTGTGTGTGTGTGTGTGTGTGTGTGTGTGTGTGTGTGTGTGTGTGTGTGTGTGTGTGTGTGTGTGTGTGTGTGTGTGTGTGTGTGTGTGTGTGTGTGTGTGTGTGTGTGTGTGTGTGTGTGTGTGTGTGTGTGTGTGTGTGTGTGTGTGTGTGTGTGTGTGTGTGTGTGTGTGTGTGTGTGTGTGTGTGTGTGTGTGTGTGTGTGTGTGTGTGTGTGTGTGTGTGTGTGTGTGTGTGTGTGTGTGTGTGTGTGTGTGTGTGTGTGTGTGTGTGTGTGTGTGTGTGTGTGTGTGTGTGTGTGTGTGTGTGTGTGTGTGTGTGTGTGTGTGTGTGTGTGTGTGTGTGTGTGTGTGTGTGTGTGTGTGTGTGTGTGTGTGTGTGTGTGTGTGTGTGTGTGTGTGTGTGTGTGTGTGTGTGTGTGTGTGTGTGTGTGTGTGTGTGTGTGTGTGTGTGTGTGTGTGTGTGTGTGTGTGTGTGTGTGTGTGTGTGTGTGTGTGTGTGTGTGTGTGTGTGTGTGTGTGTGTGTGTGTGTGTGTGTGTGTGTGTGTGTGTGTGTGTGTGTGTGTGTGTGTGTGTGTGTGTGTGTGTGTGTGTGTGTGTGTGTGTGTGTGTGTGTGTGTGTGTGTGTGTGTGTGTGTGTGTGTGTGTGTGTGTGTGTGTGTGTGTGTGTGTGTGTGTGTGTGTGTGTGTGTGTGTGTGTGTGTGTGTGTGTGTGTGTGTGTGTGTGTGTGTGTGTGTGTGTGTGTGTGTGTGTGTGTGTGTGTGTGTGTGTGTGTGTGTGTGTGTGTGTGTGTGTGTGTGTGTGTGTGTGTGTGTGTGTGTGTGTGTGTGTGTGTGTGTGTGTTCCCCTGTGGCGCTCAAACGGGTGGACCGATTTGAATGCGGTTTTTTTTGTTTGAAAGGTGAATTAATCGAGAGTGTTCTTAGCTATGTTTGATGAAAATCGGTCCAAGATGGCCGCCGCTACAAAATGGCGGATGATATATTTTTTCACAACTCCCTTGATATGGGTATCAAATGAAAGGGCTTGACTAGTAGAATAGCACTATTGCAAATTCAAGATGGCCGATGACAGAATGTCGGGGGTTTTTTAAATTTTCAATTTACACTTGTTTTAAAAAAGTCGAAGTCTCCTGAAAGGTCGGGAAGGTTGACAACCCCAGTTAAGGCGTCGATTCGTCATAAAGGTTAACAACTACATTTATCCGATAATAATAAAATTAATTTGATTGGACTATGCGGAAGTATTTATCGAGAAACAATTACATACATCTTGTGTGTCCGTTGGTTATTATTGGTAGTTGGTAGGTACTTGGTACTAATTAAATATCTCCTTTTAAGTCCGTAGCAAAAGTTGCAGCCGGTATTTCGGAAACGGTTTATTTTTAATATCTTTTTGTTATGACGGTTTGGCTTTGGATGTATCGCCCGTTTATTATTGGGCTTCAAAAGTTCAAAGCCCAATGTTTTGTCAATACAGGCTGACATGAAAACAAACAGAAGCGTTACATATGGATAGCTTAGATTAATTAATTATCTATCGTCTATTCGTTATGTAACAAGTATAAATTAAAAATTAAAAAAAACCCCTGACATTCGCCATTTTGTGGTGGCGGCCATCTTGAATTTACGTAGTGCTATTCTACTAGTCAAGCCCTTTCATTTGATACCCATATTAAGGGAGTTGTGAAAAAATATGTAATCCCCCATTTTGTAGCGGTGGCCATCTTACACCGATTTTCATCAAACATAGCTAACCTTTCAAACAAAAAAAACCGCATATAAATCGGTCCACCCGTTTGAGCGCCACAGGGGAACAGACACACACACACACACACACACACACACACACACACACACGCACACACACACACACACACACGCGCAGACACGTCAAACTTATAACACTCCGTCGTTTTTGCGTCGGGGGTTAAAAATAGACACATTAAGGAGTTCAAATTATAGTTGTTTTATTATTGCCATATCCCGTTGTGGGTTGCAACTTGCAGATCTCTTCTTTTTTGGCTTATTCTAACCTATTGCTAGTTGTATTGGTTTTGGAACTGGTTCCTCAGTTTCGGATTGCCCACTTGGCCTTAGACCTTCCTCGCCTACTTCCCCATACTTATATATCTCAAACTCACCGAATTTCAGACTTGTTACACTTTGGAACTGAGGTATCGCAAATCTAGGTTTTCCGCACGCGTAAATTTGTGCAAACGATTTTTAACCTTATTGAATTTACCTCAAAGCTTATAATGCTCTGTAAGCAAGTGGTTATCTATAACAATGGCGCCCCTTGTATGTTATCAAGCCGTCATCGAAGTAATCCTTGCACGTCTGATAAAGTGATAGTCTACGATAACAATGACCGAAGTGACCAGATAGGTACTGTGCTAGGAATATTTGCATATTATTTTGTTAAATGACCTTGAAAAACTGGTTTTACCAGATAACCTATATTTAGAAGTTTTAGAGTTTTTGGCGTCAAAGAATCAAAACACGAAACATACATAATAGGAATAAAATATTAAAAGTTAATTTGATTAATGATGCGTATTAACCTGCAGAGGTCAAATTGAAGAACCTCTTAGTTAATTAGGATTAAGTTAATTTTAATCTTCAATGGTGCTCTTAGTTGATTTATATCTGCTTATTATGAGGGGAAATTCAGATGCGTCTCTCAGACCTCTCGGAGGTCGTGGGTTCGATCCCGGGCACGCACCTCTAACTTTTCGGAGTTATGTGCGTTTTAAGTATTTAAATATCACTTGCTTTAACGGTGAAGGAAAACATCGTGAGGAAACCTGCACGCCTGAGAGTTCTCCATAACGTTCTCAAAGGTGTGTGAAGTCTTCCAATCCGCTTGGCCAGCGTGGTAGACTATGGCCAAAACCCTTCTCACTCTGAGAGGAGACCCGTGCTCTGTAGTGAGCCGGTAATGGGTTGATCATGATGACTACGTACCTACGATCATACAGTTGCTAGTTATTTACCCAGTAATTAATTGATTGAATGTAGTACAACAAGCTTGTTGGATCTTATCGGAAGAAAGGGCATTCTGAATCAGTGGTAGATTCGCTTGACGATTTGAAAACACTACAATGATTGAATTTGAACTTTGTTTGAACACTACAATAATATTATAATGTTTTGTTCTATTCTAATTTATTAAATAAAAAATCTGATGGTTATAATAAACTGTTATAAAACAACAGTTACATTTCGAGACCTAAATAACTACCTGAATAAATCATGGTTACTATCTTGGCAGTATCTTATCTTTATGTAACTCCGATCTTTTCATTTCACGGTCGCTGGCCGTTGCATTGATCTTTACATAATATATCTTTGATAATATCAATTCATTATAATATGTCATATTATATTATAAAGAAAGTTTTATTATGCACCTGGATCATATTATTATCACTAATTAAAATCGGTCCACCGGTCGATCATATATTTTAATTAACAGCTTGTTAGGGCCTCCGCCCACGTCGGATAATCCGTGACCGATTTATGTCGGATGATGATGATGATGATGATTTTTATTACCTACGATTTTTTTTTTAAACTTTAAGTTCCACATATTATACGAGTAGGTACCTACCTATTTACATATTTTATTTTTATTTAATCTATTAGCAGGACTTATTTATGATTTTAAAAAATAACTGCGAGCTAGGTAAGTAGGTAGGAGGAACACGTAGTTTTTACTGGTTTTGATCGCAACAATAACGTTACATTTATTCAATTTCGAATGATCAAATCAATTTAGGTGACTATTATTTATTTTATGAGCCTCCTTGATTATTATTTTTCCAACATATA
Organism: Melanargia galathea; assembly: GCA_920104075.1. Taxonomy (NCBI): domain Eukaryota; kingdom Metazoa; phylum Arthropoda; class Insecta; order Lepidoptera; family Nymphalidae; genus Melanargia; species Melanargia galathea. The sequence continues at coordinate 4,306,051 of OV049859.1, read as the reverse complement.
AAAATCCTTTGCCCTTGAATCATAATTATTATCGTTTAGAATTAATAGGAATCGACATAAGTTAACGTCCTGTTAAAAATTAAGTAACCGATTGTAGTTTAGAGTGTGTTCTTTTAAATAACTTCAGTAGGTACAAGTTAAGTTTTACTTTTGTGACTAGGAATTTTATACATGTGGTAGGTAAAACAACAACACAAAAGTAAAACGGCACTACTGAAAGTATAGGTACACATGCTTGTTTCTTCTGGGAAACGTTACGTCTACGTTTTGGAAATGTATAACAGTCAGTGAATGTGATGTCATTTACAGTTTAATGACGTACCTACTTTCTCAATTGTGCACGTTATCAGATCGCGTGCAGAATCCTCGACGTACGTGTACCTATTGTTCTTCCCCTGTTTAAAATGTCACTGTGTGTAATCTAAACATCTGAGTGCCATAACCCACTGGCGCGACACGTCGCGCGCGGCAAGCCGCGGGTTGTCGCGCGCGTTTTTATTTTCTATACAAACTCTATGTAAAACTGACGTGCAAAACCCACTGGCGCGGCACGAAATCGCGCCGCGCCAGTGGGTTTTGCGCCAAGCGTTTGCATAGAGTTTGTATAGAAAATAAAAACGCGCGCGACAACCCGCGGCTTGCCGCGCGCGACGTGTCGCGCCAGTGGGTTATGGCACTTAAACTTCGATCAATAAAGTAGGTAGGTACCTACTATTTATCAGTTTGTACCTACTAGTGTCTGTGAAAAATTTGAATTCACGTCTCTTCTTATTATTATTGCCGGTAGTCTGGTCGTATTGTTGACACTGTTTGAGAAAGACACGCACGCAAAGTGCACGGCAATTTCGAGTCCGTAGGAACTTTCAGTGCCATAACCCACTGGCGCGACACGTCGCGCGCGGCAAGCCGCGGGTTGTCGCGCGCGTTTTTATTTTCTATACAAACTCTATGCAAACGCTTGGCGCAAAACCCACTGGCGCGGCGCGATTTCGTGCCGCGCCAGTGGGTTTTGCACGTCAGTTTTACATAGAGTTTGTATAGAAAATAAAAACGCGCGCGACAACCCGCGGCTTGCCGCGCGCGACGTGTCGCGCCAGTGGGTTATGGCACTTAGATAGCCTATTGGAGGTGCTTTTTAGGGTTCAGTACCCAAAGGGTAAAATGGAGCCCTATTAATGTCACTCTGTTGTCTGTTTGTCAGTCTGTCTGTCTGTCTCTCCGTCTGTCCGTCCGCCGGTCACAGGTCTCTAGTTTCTTTTACATAGCGTAAACTTCATTGTGCGCGTTTGCTTTGATTACCTACGCAAAACTTACACTGAAGAAACTGGTTGAAAATTTTGTGCATATACATATTATATCAAGAGGTTAGAACATATCTAACGGTCTCGCAAGGATTATAAAGAATAATAGGTACAAAATGATCAAGCATCAACCCTTTGTGTCTAATTCTAGTCAATGAATCGGAAAGGGTCAATAAATGAACGATAATATAGTGACTATTTTATTATAGTATCCTGTCACACAATATTTACGCACCCCAGCTACTTACTCGCAAGGATCCCAGTAGGTACTTGTAGGCATCGGGTATCACACGAGGTGGAATAGACTCCACATAATGTAAAATAGTAGTTACAAAATACTTTATAGTCAGTTACTTACGGTCATAGGAAAGTAACGTTGCATCAAGTGTCGTGTATGCACAAAAATCAATCGTGTCTTTTGCACAGACTGTTTTCTTTGCGGACTGTTTTCGTTATGTATCTACGTAATATGAAAGTGAATTTATTGATTCACAATTGACTTATCCCAGCAAATGCACGGGCCTTCACTCGTGTCAATAAGTACTCATCGCGTATTGTGGTCACGCGCGAAATACTCGTAACAGCCAACAGGCGAGACGGGTAGACGCCGCGCGCCGCGCGCCGCCTGCCGGCCTGCTGATGAATGCCGTACAAACTGCATGTGCGGGACTGTTGCCTATAACGCTGTGTTTGTCATAGCATACATGTTGGAAATTCAGTCCCAGTTGCAGCTTTAGAATGAGTTTATCATTGGGCGTATTGCTTGCTTGTTACATGCTGACGAAACAGATAGTGCATTTGCTTTAGCGATGTCGGAAAAGATAGTGGGGGAAACCTGCAAGCTCGATAGTTCTCCATAATGTTCTCAGAGGCGTGTGAAGGCGTGTGAATCCGCACTTGGCCAGCGTGGTGGACTACGCCCTAAACCCTTCTGATTCTGAGAGGAGACCCGTGCCCTGTAGTGGACGTGTGGATAGGTTGATAATGATGATATCGAATCTTGAGCACATTCATAGAATCCGTACCAAGTTGTGCGTTTTCATAGGTAATAGACATAAAGTGGATGTTACGATTCGGACTACGATTTTCGGAAGCTATCACTCGATTTATAAACATTAACAAGCTCCAACGCGTTTCGAATCGAGTAATTCGTAAACTTTCCCTTTCAATTATGTTTTAATTAATTAAACTAAGAGAGAAAGGCCAACGTGTAACCATTAATAGTTATAGACAGATGAGTAATGAACATTCATAATAATCAATTAAGTACTAGGTATATAATGACTGGATTGCGGTCCCGGTGGCGAATCTCAAGGAAGACTATATCCAACCACGCAGGAAATATCATAATACAATGTAATAAGTTTAGTGTGTGAGCAGAAATACTGCGGACTAACTATAGTTGGTCTATTTGTCACTAGGTCTAATTTTAGTGTGATTTTGTTTTGTCAACAGACCGGGTCGGGGAAAACGTACACAATGGGGAGCGGGTGGGAGGGGGAGCACGTGGACGAGGACAAGAGGGGCATCATCCCCCGCGCGATCCGCGACCTGTTCGCGGGCGCGGACGAGCGGGCGGACGCGGCGCGCGCGCAGGGCCAGCTGCCGCCGGAGTTCTCCGTGCAGGCGCAGTTCATCGAGCTCTACAACGAGGACATCGTGGACCTGCTCGACCCCGCCAAAGATCCCTTCGCTAAGGTGTTTATACAAAATACTGCAGGCCAATAGTTGGCCTTTGGTTGGTTTTAGTGCCACGCTGATCATCGGCGTTGAGAGTTCGACGCGTAGTCGGTCATTGTCGACGGCCGCCCACGCGTCTCTTCTCGCGTCTTCAGTGAGCGTTTTAGTGTCGCGCTGACGAGTGTCAGCGCTGAGCGGCGTTATTTCAAAACGCTTCTATAGCAACTGTACATATTGGCCTGTCAGCGCCATCGATCAGCGTGACAGCGAGCCTTACTGTTTCATGAATTAAATGTGGTTTTTCTTTGTGGACTGGCCCGTAAATTGTTCTCCTTCAAATTGATTCCTTTTAAACCACCCAATTTCTTACTATTAATGTTACAAAGATGAGAAATTTTATCGAAATGGAACTCTTATGGATCTTTGAACCCTTAAGATGATGCCGGAGAAATTTGTAGTGGTTTTTAATTATCAAATTATAAAAATAAAACGTATTAAGCTGGGCGTTAACAGTCAGTCCATCGCATCAAATGGCCGTGAAACTTTAATTTGTAGCAAATCAAGAGGTCTCCACCCAAAGTCTATTGTATTTCTTGTATCAATACATGGATCTTTACTTTCAGGGCACCCTAAGGATAACAGAAGACGGCTGCGGAGGCGTACGCATAGTGGGCGCGTCAATGCGAGCCGTTAGAGGCGTGAAAGAAGCTCTGGGGGCTTTAAGAGCTGGCGCTCTAGCTCGGACCACCGCGGCGACCAACATGAACTCGTCGTCGTCCCGGTCGCACGCGGTGTTCACGTTGCTGCTCAGACAGAGGCGGCTGGCGGCCGAGCAGGACGCGGCGGAGAGAGAGGCGGACGGCGAGACTCCTGAGCAGTACGAAACGCTGACTGCCAAGTTCCATTTCGTGGATCTGGCTGGCTCGGAGCGACTTAAAAGGACAGGTCCGTCTGAAGTGCATAGAGTAAAATATTTTGACTAATAGCAGGTTAGGCGCACTCCGCATTGCAGGTATGCGGCTACAAGTACCTAGCGCGCTCCAGTTGGTCAAGCCCATTTAACAACCCTTACTTAGTCGGAAGGAACGCTGACTGCCAAGTTCCATTTCGTGGATTTAGCTGGGTCGGAACGACTTAAAAGGACAGGTCGGTCTGAGGATATCAAGTTAATATTTTGGCTAATAGTAATCTATAATGAGGTCTAAACTCTAATACCTACCTATTTGAAACACCAATATGTCTTACCATTATAATATGTATTTGTAAAAGATATTAATCCGACAGTAGTTTTTAAATCAAAGCAACACCACTGTTATATGGGCACTCGAGTGTCTCGCAATTCTCACATGCCTTTTGGTATAGTTTAAAAAAGGTAGCCATAGAATTTTAATAAAAGTGATAAAAAATTTTTTTGTATATTTTAGGTGCCACTGGAGAAAGAGCGAAGGAAGGTATATCAATAAACTGTGGGCTGCTAGCGCTCGGCAACGTGATATCAGCTTTGGGAGACAAGTCGCGAAAAGTTCTTCACGTCCCTTACCGAGATTCCAAATTGACGAGATTATTACAGGATTCATTAGGAGGTAAATCTCATGAGTTTATTATTACACTTGCTGATGCCCGTGACTTCGTCCGCGTTTTTAAGAATCCCTCGGGAACTGTATAATTTTCCATGATAAAAAGTAGCCTATGTCCTTCTCCAAGGTTTAGTATACTTCTGTACCAAACGTCAAAATCGGTCCAGCCGTTCACACGTGATGTTGTGACCAAGGAAAATAGGGATTTATTTTTATATATTATATAGATTGTCAGTTATTTATGATTAGGTTTATACATACGTATATTAAGTAAGTATTTATGGACATTTGAGATTATAATTTTAGATTTATGATCAGGAAGGCTCCTGCAGTATTACCTACCGCATACTTAGTACATGAATGACTGCTATTAATGTATTGTATCTGAAATACATCGAACAAGACTAATAAACTATGTATATATCATGATATCGACGTGGAACTAACCTAACCTACGGCCTCCAGAACCACCCCTTATAGCCGTCCAATCGCACACCAACCTAGCCTGACGACATCGACTTTCTAACCAAAAAATCAGGCCCCACTATAGGGGAATCAAACCAACATAATAACCTACCACACCAAAACTAGAATAGACACCAGCATCAGGATTGAGGAGTTGGAGCAGAAAAATTGTATGGGACCATTTTGCAAACTTCTTCTGTCGATTAAAAAATCACGCAAATCGGTTCCCAAATCTCGGAGTAATCGGTGTACATACATAGGAAAAAAAAATGAATGAATTGAAAATCCCCTCCTTTTTGGAAGTCGGTTAAAAATGACAAATTGAAGTTGCTCGCTCCTCTCGACTGTCAGACGCTTCGCAAACAAACATGGTATGGTCGCGGCATCTAGTGTCTGATTGTGATTAATTATTTTGTTTAGGTAACAGCAACACAGTGATGATAGCGTGCGTGTCGCCCAGCGACAGGGACTTCATGGAGACGCTCAACACTCTCAAGTACGCGAACCGGGCGCGCAACATCAAGAACCGCTGCGTCGTCAACCAGGACCTCACGTCGCGCACCATCAACCAGCTGCGGCACGAGGTCGCGAGGCTGCAGCTCGAACTGGCCGAGTACAAACAGGTACAATGAACATGATTGCAGACCGTTCACTAACTTGTCCGTTGCCGTCATGTTGGCAACATTGCGTGTCAAGCTGTCGTTCAGCAAAGGGTGAATGAAGGGGGAAAAGGGACTTTTCCCCTCCATTTAATAAATACGAGCAAACGCGTTAAAGATACAGGGCAATATTTTTCTTACTTATTCTTTATGCACTACAATATAATAATGTGGTCCCATTTCAACAGGGCAAACGCGTTATATCAGAAAACGGTGAGGAAGGTTGGAGCGACGTGGTGCAAGAGAACGCATTCCTCAACGTGGAAGTGGAGTCGCTCCGACGGAGAATCAAGGCTATGCAGGAAACCATAGACAAGTTGTCGGCCAGGAACAGCGAGCTGATCGCCGAGAAGGCGCTGGGAACGTGGGCACCGAAAGACGGCAGCCCAGACGCCTCGGATTGCTCTCTGACCACATTAGTGCAGGTATGTATATGACTTCTTTGCTTTGGGTTGAAATCGAAGCAGCAGGAAACCATAGACAAGTTGTCGGCCAGGAACAGTGAATTCATTGCCGAGAAGGCTCTGGGAACGTGGGCGTCGAAAGACAGACAGCGCAGACGCGTTGGATTGTTTTCCATTCATTCGTATTCGCGAGTCGCAATAGTTGAAAGACAAGAGATAATTGTGGTGGAGCACCAATACTCGTGGATTTTTGTAATCATTGCTAAGTAATTAATAAATAATTAGCATAAAATGGTTAATTTGTCGATAAGCGCTGCCACGGTGCATTACCAATTACGCAAAGTTCGCACGGCACTCGGCGCATGCTTGTTCCTATTGAGACATTGCAACATGGTAGCTAAATCTATATCTTATTTGCAGGGATATGTAACTGAAATCGAAGACCTCAGGGCACAGTTGATGGAAGCAAACGCTTTGTACGAGGCGAACAGAAGAAGGGAGGCGCGAACCAGACACGACTCATCTTTATTGGACACCTCCTCCATACTGGACGAAGCCAAGCGTGAACTGTATAAGGTAAGCATCAAGTACAACCGTAGCGTCGGCCATCTCGCGTCATACGTGTCTCGCAATTCGCAAGACGATCTATGATAAGTCGAAAGTCATTTATCAATAAAGAAAGTAACAATGAGTGGAATTGAAGAATTACAATGACTTTTACTATAAATAACTACAAACATGAAGCATTTTTTGTAAGGATGTTCGTAACCCTGAAGAGTCAAATATTGATCGTACAAATTAAGAAATATTCAATATTTAGAACTTCTTTGCTAACACTGTTGTCATTTTCAATTCACTTTAACAAAGTTTACTTGACAAATAAATGACATATTCTGTATATTTTACGAAATCTATACATTAAGAGATCTTTCGTTTAATACCAAACTCTATATATTTATATATTATTTAATCCCATCTTTACGAACAATATCACAAAGTTGTAAGTTCGCAGAAGTTTTCAAGGTCATCCTTTTAGCATTTCCACGAGGTAATATTCGTTCGTTATCCTAGAGCCCACTTCTCAGAAGCGACTTTTCTTTTTGCAGGAAAAAGAACTGTTAGCCCGAAGCATGGGCGAGCTGGAGTTCCAACGCAAGCTCACTGAAGGTTCTGGAACAGTTATCGGGGAGAGGGAACGCGCGGAGGGCGAGAGCGCGGGCGACTCGGACCCTTCGGACAACGACGACCAGGAACAAGACGCTAGCGACTCGGACGAGGAAGATAATGAGGCTAAAGGTAAGTGTGAACATACCGAGGTTAAGAGTTTAGGTCACCCCCACACAGGTCCGTTATAACGTTCTAAGATGTTGCAATATTTGTTTTAGTAAATTTTGTAAGTAGGATGCTTGCGATCTTACACACAGCTGCTGTAATGTATGAGAACATATCACAATTACGTGATGGCGATAAAAATGTGATATAACGACCGAATGATACGATGAGTGCTTTTGTAACATTCCGTTTTTTTTTTTTTTTTTTTTGTATTATCCACTTTATGCATTTCCTTATGGTGTAATGTGGTTAAGAACAAATGTCATTAGAATGGGTTAGGTGATGGAGGATTGGGTATAAGGGGAGGTTGGAGGCTGATGGTAGGTCGGCTAATAAGCCAATTTGTCTGGTTGTATCGAGGACGTTCGATTCCATGTTCTATGGCGTGCCATGAGTTATCTGTATTACCGAGTTTGTAACAGGGATGTATAATATTATGTCAACTGAAATTTTAAATACAATTGCGGAACGTACAAGATACATAGATCCCCTGGACATGGAACCTTCAATATGTTCACCGTTATGAGCGGTTCAGTTCACTTACACGTAGATAACAAAAATTTCTGATTTAAGATTTTTGGGCACCTTATTAAAATTATCATGATTGTCCCCAGGTCAACGCATGCTGACCGCTCAGCTGGCGGCTCTAAGCGAGGACATAGACACGAAGGCGCGCTTGGTGGAGCAGCTGGAGGCGTCGCAACGCAGACTGGCGTCCCTGCGCACGCACTACGAGCAGCGCCTGGAGCAGCTGCACGCGCAGATCAAGGCCACCGGGGAGGAGAGGGACAAAGTGCTCGCGTCGCTCGGTGAGTGTAACAGTTGCCAGCTCTAAGCGAGGACATAGACACGAAGGCGCGCTTGGTGGAGCAGCTGGAGGCGTCGCAACGCAGACTGGCGTCCCTGCGCACGCACTACGAGCAGCGCCTGGAGCAGCTGCACGCGCAGATCAAGGCCACCGGGGAGGAGAGGGACAAAGTGCTCGCGTCGCTCGGTGAGTGTAACAGTTGCCAGCTCTAAGCGAGGACATAGACACGAAGGCGCGCTTGGTGGAGCAGCTGGAGGCGTCGCAACGCAGACTGGCGTCCCTGCGCACGCACTACGAGCAGCGCCTGGAGCAGCTGCACGCGCAGATCAAGGCCACCGGGGAGGAGAGGGACAAAGTGCTCGCGTCGCTCGGTGAGTGTAACAGTTGCCAGCTCTAAGCGAGGACATAGACACGAAGGCGCGCTTGGTGGAGCAGCTGGAGGCGTCGCAACGCAGACTGGCGTCCCTGCGCACGCACTACGAGCAGCGCCTGGAGCAGCTGCACGCGCAGATCAAGGCCACCGGGGAGGAGAGGGACAAAGTGCTCGCGTCGCTCGGTGAGTGTAACAGTTGCCAGCTCTAAGCGAGGACATAGACACGAAGGCGCGCTTGGTGGAGCAGCTGGAGGCGTCGCAACGCAGACTGGCGTCCCTGCGCACGCACTACGAGCAGCGCCTGGAGCAGCTGCACGCGCAGATCAAGGCCACCGGGGAGGAGAGGGACAAAGTGCTCGCGTCGCTCGGTGAGTGTAACAGTTGCCAGCTCTAAGCGAGGACATAGACACGAAGGCGCGCTTGGTGGAGCAGCTGGAGGCGTCGCAACGCAGACTGGCGTCCCTGCGCACGCACTACGAGCAGCGCCTGGAGCAGCTGCACGCGCAGATCAAGGCCACCGGGGAGGAGAGGGACAAAGTGCTCGCGTCGCTCGGTGAGTGTAACAGTTGCCAGCTCTAAGCGAGGACATAGACACGAAGGCGCGCTTGGTGGAGCAGCTGGAGGCGTCGCAACGCAGACTGGCGTCCCTGCGCACGCACTACGAGCAGCGCCTGGAGCAGCTGCACGCGCAGATCAAGGCCACCGGGGAGGAGAGGGACAAAGTGCTCGCGTCGCTCGGTGAGTGTAACAGTTGCCAGCTCTAAGCGAGGACATAGACACGAAGGCGCGCTTGGTGGAGCAGCTGGAGGCGTCGCAACGCAGACTGGCGTCCCTGCGCACGCACTACGAGCAGCGCCTGGAGCAGCTGCACGCGCAGATCAAGGCCACCGGGGAGGAGAGGGACAAAGTGCTCGCGTCGCTCGGTGAGTGTAACAGTTGCCAGCTCTAAGCGAGGACATAGACACGAAGGCGCGCTTGGTGGAGCAGCTGGAGGCGTCGCAACGCAGACTGGCGTCCCTGCGCACGCACTACGAGCAGCGCCTGGAGCAGCTGCACGCGCAGATCAAGGCCACCGGGGAGGAGAGGGACAAAGTGCTCGCGTCGCTCGGTGAGTGTAACAGTTGCCAGCTCTAAGCGAGGACATAGACACGAAGGCGCGCTTGGTGGAGCAGCTGGAGGCGTCGCAACGCAGACTGGCGTCCCTGCGCACGCACTACGAGCAGCGCCTGGAGCAGCTGCACGCGCAGATCAAGGCCACCGGGGAGGAGAGGGACAAAGTGCTCGCGTCGCTCGGTGAGTGTAACAGTTGCCAGCTCTAAGCGAGGACATAGACACGAAGGCGCGCTTGGTGGAGCAGCTGGAGGCGTCGCAACGCAGACTGGCGTCCCTGCGCACGCACTACGAGCAGCGCCTGGAGCAGCTGCACGCGCAGATCAAGGCCACCGGGGAGGAGAGGGACAAAGTGCTCGCGTCGCTCGGTGAGTGTAACAGTTGCCAGCTCTAAGCGAGGACATAGACACGAAGGCGCGCTTGGTGGAGCAGCTGGAGGCGTCGCAACGCAGACTGGCGTCCCTGCGCACGCACTACGAGCAGCGCCTGGAGCAGCTGCACGCGCAGATCAAGGCCACCGGGGAGGAGAGGGACAAAGTGCTCGCGTCGCTCGGTGAGTGTAACAGTTGCCAGCTCTAAGCGAGGACATAGACACGAAGGCGCGCTTGGTGGAGCAGCTGGAGGCGTCGCAACGCAGACTGGCGTCCCTGCGCACGCACTACGAGCAGCGCCTGGAGCAGCTGCACGCGCAGATCAAGGCCACCGGGGAGGAGAGGGACAAAGTGCTCGCGTCGCTCGGTGAGTGTAACAGTTGCCAGCTCTAAGCGAGGACATAGACACGAAGGCGCGCTTGGTGGAGCAGCTGGAGGCGTCGCAACGCAGGCTGGCGTCCCTGCGCACGCACTACGAGCAGCGCCTGGAGCAGCTGCACGCGCAGATCAAGGCCACCGGGGAGGAGAGGGACAAAGTGCTCGCGTCGCTCGGTGAGTGTAACAGTTGCCAGCTCTAAGCGAGGACATAGACACGAAGGCGCGCTTGGTGGAGCAGCTGGAGGCGTCGCAACGCAGACTGGCGTCCCTGCGCACGCACTACGAGCAGCGCCTGGAGCAGCTGCACGCGCAGATCAAGGCCACCGGGGAGGAGAGGGACAAAGTGCTCGCGTCGCTCGGTGAGTGTAACAGTTGCCAGCTCTAAGCGAGGACATAGACACGAAGGCGCGCTTGGTGGAGCAGCTGGAGGCGTCGCAACGCAGGCTGGCGTCCCTGCGCACGCACTACGAGCAGCGCCTGGAGCAGCTGCACGCGCAGATCAAGGCCACCGGGGAGGAGAGGGACAAAGTGCTCGCGTCGCTCGGTGAGTGTAACAGTTGCCAGCTCTAAGCGAGGACATAGACACGAAGGCGCGCTTGGTGGAGCAGCTGGAGGCGTCGCAACGCAGACTGGCGTCCCTGCGCACGCACTACGAGCAGCGCCTGGAGCAGCTGCACGCGCAGATCAAGGCCACCGGGGAGGAGAGGGACAAAGTGCTCGCGTCGCTCGGTGAGTGTAACAGTTGCCAGCTCTAAGCGAGGACATAGACACGAAGGCGCGCTTGGTGGAGCAGCTGGAGGCGTCGCAACGCAGACTGGCGTCCCTGCGCACGCACTACGAGCAGCGCCTGGAGCAGCTGCACGCGCAGATCAAGGCCACCGGGGAGGAGAGGGACAAAGTGCTCGCGTCGCTCGGTGAGTGTAACAGTTGCCAGCTCTAAGCGAGGACATAGACACGAAGGCGCGCTTGGTGGAGCAGCTGGAGGCGTCGCAACGCAGACTGGCGTCCCTGCGCACGCACTACGAGCAGCGCCTGGAGCAGCTGCACGCGCAGATCAAGGCCACCGGGGAGGAGAGGGACAAAGTGCTCGCGTCGCTCGGTGAGTGTAACAGTTGCCAGCTCTAAGCGAGGACATAGACACGAAGGCGCGCTTGGTGGAGCAGCTGGAGGCGTCGCAACGCAGACTGGCGTCCCTGCGCACGCACTACGAGCAGCGCCTGGAGCAGCTGCACGCGCAGATCAAGGCCACCGGGGAGGAGAGGGACAAAGTGCTCGCGTCGCTCGGTGAGTGTAACAGTTGCCAGCTCTAAGCGAGGACATAGACACGAAGGCGCGCTTGGTGGAGCAGCTGGAGGCGTCGCAACGCAGACTGGCGTCCCTGCGCACGCACTACGAGCAGCGCCTGGAGCAGCTGCACGCGCAGATCAAGGCCACCGGGGAGGAGAGGGACAAAGTGCTCGCGTCGCTCGGTGAGTGTAACAGTTGCCAGCTCTAAGCGAGGACATAGACACGAAGGCGCGCTTGGTGGAGCAGCTGGAGGCGTCGCAACGCAGACTGGCGTCCCTGCGCACGCACTACGAGCAGCGCCTGGAGCAGCTGCACGCGCAGATCAAGGCCACCGGGGAGGAGAGGGACAAAGTGCTCGCGTCGCTCGGTGAGTGTAACAGTTGCCAGCTCTAAGCGAGGACATAGACACGAAGGCGCGCTTGGTGGAGCAGCTGGAGGCGTCGCAACGCAGACTGGCGTCCCTGCGCACGCACTACGAGCAGCGCCTGGAGCAGCTGCACGCGCAGATCAAGGCCACCGGGGAGGAGAGGGACAAAGTGCTCGCGTCGCTCGGTGAGTGTAACAGTTGCCAGCTCTAAGCGAGGACATAGACACGAAGGCGCGCTTGGTGGAGCAGCTGGAGGCGTCGCAACGCAGACTGGCGTCCCTGCGCACGCACTACGAGCAGCGCCTGGAGCAGCTGCACGCGCAGATCAAGGCCACCGGGGAGGAGAGGGACAAAGTGCTCGCGTCGCTCGGTGAGTGTAACAGTTGCCAGCTCTAAGCGAGGACATAGACACGAAGGCGCGCTTGGTGGAGCAGCTGGAGGCGTCGCAACGCAGACTGGCGTCCCTGCGCACGCACTACGAGCAGCGCCTGGAGCAGCTGCACGCGCAGATCAAGGCCACCGGGGAGGAGAGGGACAAAGTGCTCGCGTCGCTCGGTGAGTGTAACAGTTGCCAGCTCTAAGCGAGGACATAGACACGAAGGCGCGCTTGGTGGAGCAGCTGGAGGCGTCGCAACGCAGACTGGCGTCCCTGCGCACGCACTACGAGCAGCGCCTGGAGCAGCTGCACGCGCAGATCAAGGCCACCGGGGAGGAGAGGGACAAAGTGCTCGCGTCGCTCGGTGAGTGTAACAGTTGCCAGCTCTAAGCGAGGACATAGACACGAAGGCGCGCTTGGTGGAGCAGCTGGAGGCGTCGCAACGCAGACTGGCGTCCCTGCGCACGCACTACGAGCAGCGCCTGGAGCAGCTGCACGCGCAGATCAAGGCCACCGGGGAGGAGAGGGACAAAGTGCTCGCGTCGCTCGGTGAGTGTAACAGTTGCCAGCTCTAAGCGAGGACATAGACACGAAGGCGCGCTTGGTGGAGCAGCTGGAGGCGTCGCAACGCAGACTGGCGTCCCTGCGCACGCACTACGAGCAGCGCCTGGAGCAGCTGCACGCGCAGATCAAGGCCACCGGGGAGGAGAGGGACAAAGTGCTCGCGTCGCTCGGTGAGTGTAACAGTTGCCAGCTCTAAGCGAGGACATAGACACGAAGGCGCGCTTGGTGGAGCAGCTGGAGGCGTCGCAACGCAGACTGGCGTCCCTGCGCACGCACTACGAGCAGCGCCTGGAGCAGCTGCACGCGCAGATCAAGGCCACCGGGGAGGAGAGGGACAAAGTGCTCGCGTCGCTCGGTGAGTGTAACAGTTGCCAGCTCTAAGCGAGGACATAGACACGAAGGCGCGCTTGGTGGAGCAGCTGGAGGCGTCGCAACGCAGACTGGCGTCCCTGCGCACGCACTACGAGCAGCGCCTGGAGCAGCTGCACGCGCAGATCAAGGCCACCGGGGAGGAGAGGGACAAAGTGCTCGCGTCGCTCGGTGAGTGTAACAGTTGCCAGCTCTAAGCGAGGACATAGACACGAAGGCGCGCTTGGTGGAGCAGCTGGAGGCGTCGCAACGCAGACTGGCGTCCCTGCGCACGCACTACGAGCAGCGCCTGGAGCAGCTGCACGCGCAGATCAAGGCCACCGGGGAGGAGAGGGACAAAGTGCTCGCGTCGCTCGGTGAGTGTAACAGTTGCCAGCTCTAAGCGAGGACATAGACACGAAGGCGCGCTTGGTGGAGCAGCTGGAGGCGTCGCAACGCAGACTGGCGTCCCTGCGCACGCACTACGAGCAGCGCCTGGAGCAGCTGCACGCGCAGATCAAGGCCACCGGGGAGGAGAGGGACAAAGTGCTCGCGTCGCTCGGTGAGTGTAACAGTTGCCAGCTCTAAGCGAGGACATAGACACGAAGGCGCGCTTGGTGGAGCAGCTGGAGGCGTCGCAACGCAGACTGGCGTCCCTGCGCACGCACTACGAGCAGCGCCTGGAGCAGCTGCACGCGCAGATCAAGGCCACCGGGGAGGAGAGGGACAAAGTGCTCGCGTCGCTCGGTGAGTGTAACAGTTGCCAGCTCTAAGCGAGGACATAGACACGAAGGCGCGCTTGGTGGAGCAGCTGGAGGCGTCGCAACGCAGGCTGGCGTCCCTGCGCACGCACTACGAGCAGCGCCTGGAGCAGCTGCACGCGCAGATCAAGGCCACCGGGGAGGAGAGGGACAAAGTGCTCGCGTCGCTCGGTGAGTGTAACAGTTGCCAGCTCTAAGCGAGGACATAGACACGAAGGCGCGCTTGGTGGAGCAGCTGGAGGCGTCGCAACGCAGGCTGGCGTCCCTGCGCACGCACTACGAGCAGCGCCTGGAGCAGCTGCACGCGCAGATCAAGGCCACCGGGGAGGAGAGGGACAAAGTGCTCGCGTCGCTCGGTGAGTGTAACAGTTGCCAGCTCTAAGCGAGGACATAGACACGAAGGCGCGCTTGGTGGAGCAGCTGGAGGCGTCGCAACGCAGACTGGCGTCCCTGCGCACGCACTACGAGCAGCGCCTGGAGCAGCTGCACGCGCAGATCAAGGCCACCGGGGAGGAGAGGGACAAAGTGCTCGCGTCGCTCGGTGAGTGTAACAGTTGCCAGCTCTAAGCGAGGACATAGACACGAAGGCGCGCTTGGTGGAGCAGCTGGAGGCGTCGCAACGCAGACTGGCGTCCCTGCGCACGCACTACGAGCAGCGCCTGGAGCAGCTGCACGCGCAGATCAAGGCCACCGGGGAGGAGAGGGACAAAGTGCTCGCGTCGCTCGGTGAGTGTAACAGTTGCCAGCTCTAAGCGAGGACATAGACACGAAGGCGCGCTTGGTGGAGCAGCTGGAGGCGTCGCAACGCAGACTGGCGTCCCTGCGCACGCACTACGAGCAGCGCCTGGAGCAGCTGCACGCGCAGATCAAGGCCACCGGGGAGGAGAGGGACAAAGTGCTCGCGTCGCTCGGTGAGTGTAACAGTTGCCAGCTCTAAGCGAGGACATAGACACGAAGGCGCGCTTGGTGGAGCAGCTGGAGGCGTCGCAACGCAGACTGGCGTCCCTGCGCACGCACTACGAGCAGCGCCTGGAGCAGCTGCACGCGCAGATCAAGGCCACCGGGGAGGAGAGGGACAAAGTGCTCGCGTCGCTCGGTGAGTGTAACAGTTGCCAGCTCTAAGCGAGGACATAGACACGAAGGCGCGCTTGGTGGAGCAGCTGGAGGCGTCGCAACGCAGACTGGCGTCCCTGCGCACGCACTACGAGCAGCGCCTGGAGCAGCTGCACGCGCAGATCAAGGCCACCGGGGAGGAGAGGGACAAAGTGCTCGCGTCGCTCGGTGAGTGTAACAGTTGCCAGCTCTAAGCGAGGACATAGACACGAAGGCGCGCTTGGTGGAGCAGCTGGAGGCGTCGCAACGCAGACTGGCGTCCCTGCGCACGCACTACGAGCAGCGCCTGGAGCAGCTGCACGCGCAGATCAAGGCCACCGGGGAGGAGAGGGACAAAGTGCTCGCGTCGCTCGGTGAGTGTAACAGTTGCCAGCTCTAAGCGAGGACATAGACACGAAGGCGCGCTTGGTGGAGCAGCTGGAGGCGTCGCAACGCAGACTGGCGTCCCTGCGCACGCACTACGAGCAGCGCCTGGAGCAGCTGCACGCGCAGATCAAGGCCACCGGGGAGGAGAGGGACAAAGTTCTCGCGTCACTCGGTGAGTGGGGAGCATCTTATGAGGCAAAACAATCCTCTATAGGTTTTCAGGGAAATGTTAACTTTTTCCCTTTGAGGAATTATTATATAGAGTCGACGCCGAGACTTGGTTTTTTGTAACAAGAGTTATGGTAAACGTACCTTAGCTCACTTAGTCTGCGCGAAGCGCCTGTCGGAGCGTGACGTGTTTGAGATCTATTTAAAATCAATTAAATATGCCTGGGTGTGTACTGCAATACTGTGCCAACCACTCAAGAAATACAAGTAAAGGCCAAGAAGTTACTTTTCACTCGTAAGTTCACTGAATTATTGGTAAAACATGTAATTTAATTATGTGAAGTTGGAATTTGTCCCTATTCACCCCGTTTTACGGTACGTCACCGCACTTGCTGCCATGTTTCGCTGAAATTCATAGACTAAGAAACTACGCAGATGAGACACTTTATTTTTAACCTCCGATACAAAAACGATGGGGTGTTATAAGTATGACGTGTTTGTGTGTGTGTGTGTGTGTGTGTGTGTGTGTGTCTGTCTGTTCCACCTTAGCGCTCAAATGGGTGAACCGATTTGAATGCGGGTTTTTTTGTTTGAAAGGTGAATTAGTTGGGAATGAATTAGCTATGTTTTTAACAACTATTATCACAAATTAGTGATAAGTACAGGGACCGACAGCTTTAAACGTGCTCTCCGAGGTACGGGGGTAAAGCACCGCTAACTTCCAATGCCAGGCTTGACCTGACTTAGGTATTAAACCCATGACCTAAAAATTCGCAGTCAAGCATATCAATGGTAGACCAACGAGGCAGTTTTATTATTTTTTCAAGGTTTAATAGGTAATAGAATACCCAAGTCCCGGATAAACGTTGCTTAAGTGCGAGTTTGGGGCACATAGTGCTATAAAATAAACATTGTAAATCAAACTCTCAGATGCGATTTCTCAATAGGTAGAATATACTCAATGTGTCGCCTCTGTATTGTAGTAGTCCCATCTATGTCTCAAGGAGCGGGGCGCGCGGGAGGAGGGCTGCTGCTCGCGGTACACAGATTTTGTTAGCGTTGTCTGTTCTAGTACCTACATAATAATTCAGTGCTGTTTCCTACTAAGCGCTAGCATTTCTTATTGAAGGATCTAACCAATGCTTTAGCGAAGGGGTTGTTTCAAATTTATATGGCGCTTGGGTCAGGTATTTGTACAGTATTTTAAAATGTTCGGGATCATGAAATAGTAATAATATTTTCTTTATTTCTCATGAAAAGGTTCTTTTTACGCGGTACAGTGCGAAATTATTTTGCAAGTTATAAGCGCAATAACATGGCGTCCCTTTTGTCAAAGACATACTAAATATAAGTCATGATGACATTTGACATATAAATCTTATTTGTCTGTAAATTGAAATGACATTAAGTTGACGTAATTTGTTTACAAACATAGACGAAAAAGTAATTGGATGCACTTCGAGAGTTGCTATTCTACGATTATCAATTTTATATCAGTACCTCTTATTCATTGTAAAACTGCAAAAAAGCATATTTAGATTTCTATGAATTTATACTATTTTTTGGAATACTGTACAAATACCTGGCCCAAGATGAAGCAACCCCTTTCGCCAGCGAATAAGCGTGAATAGAAAAAGAAAGCATTACTAAGTTAGGTTGTTTCTCCGCAGCAACTCAATCGAGCCCGCCGAGCGACAAACTGAAACGCGTGAAAGACGAGTACGAGCGCCGCGTGAGCGCCATGTCGCGCGAGCTGCGGCGGCTGCAGGCGGCGCAGCGCGAGCACGCGCGCCTGCAGCGCTCGCAGCAGCACGCGGCGCAGCAGCTCAACGTGCTCAGAAACGAACTCACACATTTGAAGAGGGACAAGGTAATATAATCATTCAATCACTATCATCAACATCAATCCATTATCGGCTCACTACAGGGCACGTGACGTGTAACGTCCGAAAAATCGGGTAACCTTAGACTCGAAGAAGATTCAGTATAACTCCCGGCACGTAAGTCGAGCGGTGACCTTCAAGTTCGCGCAGCGTCGTGCGAGTGAGCGGGACACAATACGATTGGAGAGCCAATCAGCGCTTACGAGGGATCCGCGAGAGCTAATCAATGCTTACGAACGATCCCCACGCCCTCCCCGCGACCCCCTCACCACCCGAGATACCTCATTTTCGACTTCTGCGCATTGAAGATCAACGCTAGACTCATTTGCCGTGACTTGTATATATAGGAGTCTAAAGTTA